>CM042042.1:58741879-61241879 GCA_023525975.1 Smallanthus sonchifolius
TAAACTGTTCCTTTGGGCCCGGATTTGGGCGGCTGATGGCGATGATGACGATTGCGTGGTTCTATTGCAGAAATAAGAAGCTAGAGTGATTGTTGTAATAAGCAACAACATCCCAACCGAGATCCCGATGCCATACCCGAACCCACTGATGTTTTGTGACCCGAGGAACCCGCCTGAGTTCGGATCCTGCGCAATCGTGTTGTTCATCTTCTTGGCTTTGGTATTTTGAATAAGTGGTATAGAAGGGAAGGTTGTGAACAAAATGTTGAAATATTGATCTTGCCAGCCATTTTGTTGGGGTGTAATGTGGAGAAATGGTTATTTGGTGGCGATGATTTTTAAAATATTATTTTTGTATTAAAAAGTCAACTGCAACGTAAAGGGGATCAAATTGCAACAAGAATTAAATAATGGGTGATTAAGTGTCATTTTTTCAAAGTAATATGAATCTTTTATAATATTAAATTACGAAAGCTTACGTTAGAAAATGTCAACGGATTTGTTTTTAAGATACATGTTGAAATACTTGACATACACGTTGATTGTATATGTGGTTTTCGTTAAGTATTTAAATAAATATGACGTATAATTGATATATTTCTCAACATTATATGTAAGGATTATTGGATTTTAATAATATGACATTTTACCAATTGGCTAATAATAATTCCAACTGTGAATATTCCTACCACCGGTCCTTACTTTCAAACTATTTTTTTACATTGAACCCACCGTTAAAAAAACTTAACGCCGTTAGAGTTTATATGACGTGGACATCTGCAAGCTGTCGGAAGTCGAGCTAAGCTAGCAGTGGTCTCATTTTGGCTTTTGAAATTGGCTTTGGTGGTGTTTAACTGGTCTCGTTAAACACCACTGTTGTCTCTGCTTGGACTTTCCAGACCCACGAGACCAGTTAAACACCACCAGAGCTAATTTCAAAAGTCACCACGAGACCACTGCTAGCTTGGCTCAACTTTCCGACGGTTTGTAGATGTCCACGTCATATAAACTCTAACGGCATTAAGTTTTTTTAACGGGGGGTCCAATGTAAAAAAATAGTTTGAAAGTAGGGAACGGTGGTAAAAATATTATCAGTTGGGATTATTATTAGCTAATTGATAAAAGATGAGATTATTAAAATCCAATAATCTTATATTTAATAAAAGTTTTAACCTGTCTATTAATATAAAAATAAGGTTTTTTTTCTTTATCAAACTAATAATGATTTATTAATCATTTCTAACGAGCAAAAAAAATGAAAACTTTTATTATTTATCGTCAATAAAAAAATTTAATTAGGTTATATTATAATTTAATTTTATATGACGGTAATACCTTAATATCTACGTATTCAAAATTTCGTTTAAATTGGAAATTAAGATAGGATGGGTGTGGACGTATTGTTGCATGGTGGAAATGCACGTTGGGAGCACCACAAAAGAAGGGGATTCAAGTGGCATTTTTTTTAATTTAAATATAAATAAATATATGTAGTAATGTAGATTCTATTTAATGCCGTTGTAAATTAAATACGACGGTCTAGTTCGTGAAGAGACTTTATGATGAAAAAGTCACATATTCATTTAGTTATATTGTATTCGTTTATCGATCTAATAATCTTGCATACATGAGTCTGGTTCCGATACAAAATGATTTTAGCATAAGAAACATATGAAGCAATAAGTTATCACGTGTACATGTATAGGTTTTTTGAGATGGTGTTTGCGTTTGTTTACAAATTTAAATCAAATATCATTTGTAGACTTGGGCGCGCATAACAGAAGTGCCACATAATAACACCATTATAACTTGATAACACCCTACTTTCGTATATAACATACTGTTTGAGACATTGGCGGATAATAACACGATGTAAATTCAATAGCAACATTACAACACTGTTTAAAAATGTAACAACACCATAGTTTTCGTAAATCAACATATCATTTTAGACTTGGACACATAATAACATTGTATAAACTTAATAGCCACATAACAACACTATTTAAAAAATGTCATTTAAAAAATATATATCAATATTATGCACATATTAAAGATAAAAAAAATATCGATTTTATGATATAGTTTTTTCTAATAACAAATTATATAAAAGCCATTTGAGTTTTAAAAAATTGATAGAAATAGGTTTAATGAAAAAAGTTAATAGAAGGTTGAATTCCCTCTTTTACCCCTCGTCACCATTATTAACTTCCAATTAATTCCAAATTTAACATCCATTAAATTCAATCATTAAGTTAGTTTTTTTTTAAGACAAATTTCTTAATACCTGTGAAACTTGAACCCATGATCTCCTCTATCCTTGGTGTTTCTAAAGGATTTTTCTCTACCATTGGACCACCAACCCCTATCATTAAGTTAGTTTGATCAAATATCCAGATTGTTTCCTATGTCTTTTAAAACTAAATTTATATGAGAGTATCTACTACAAAGTAGTAGGAACCATTAAGAATGAGTAACGTGTACATTATTAGTTCTATGAGCGAGGGAGGGAGGGGTATTTTCATCTATTTACGCACGTAAAGTACATTACGGTTATATCGAATAACTTTGTTGGTTTACCAATTATAATTGTGTTGTTTTACCCTATAATTGTAATGGTAAAAAATCAATATTATAACAGTACCCACAAAATTATGATGGTAAAGCAACACAAACATAAATAGTAAAACAACACAATTTTTGCTATAATGGTAAAAATATTACAGTTATAAACGGTAAACCAGCACAATTTCGCACAATGTATTGTATTTTTCTAGAAAAAATTGTTTTATAAAACATATAACAATATTATACTCTATTCAAATTAAAGAATAAAATCCTCAAACTTATGATGTGATTTTATAAAAAATAATGTTAAAAAAATTATTTACATTAAAAAAATAGTGAAACGTGAAAAAAAAATTCAACAATTGTGACTTTTTAAGTTCCACTAACCTTCACGTTTCTTCATATTTTTTTTAATCAAAGGTTTGTTTATATGTTTTTTTTCTTGATTTATTTATCACGAAAACACGATGATATGTCATTTTATTATTACATATATGTAACTCTGTTGTTAAATATACGTGAACTTGTTAGATATATGAAACTCTGTTGTTATATATATTCGTGAATCTTTTATGACAAATATATGTATAAGTTAATTAATATATGTAAGTATTGCAGTACGTATATGCAAATTATCAATTCCAAAGTTTGATTATATGTAAATTTGCAAATTCTTTGTTTACATATATGTAATTACTGGGTTAGAAAAATTGTGTATTACACGAGTTAAATAAAGAAATTTTTTTTAATAGTAATTAGTAATGCTGATTTTCAAGTTATAAAACGATTGAACAATTTAATTGATAATGAACAAAATGTTAAATCAAAAAACTTGTAGATAAAAATTGAAACGAATTATTAATCTATTTGTCTAAACGGGGCATTTGGAAACTCGGATTTGGGGTAGAAAGTCGGATTGGAGGAAGTCATATGCAAGAGTTTCTCCGTGTGTGTCCATATATATATATATGATTAGGTTCAGGTAAAAAGATTCTAATTCTAAGAATGGTGAGAAAGATTTAGAGCCATTATATCAAATTGTAGAAAATATTTAATGGTTGAGATTAAATTATAGGAGAAAAAGTTGTTGGAAGGGTATTTTAGTCTTGACAACTTTTGTTGACTTTTTATCAAGTTCCCCCCTCATTTTTAAACGTTCATAACTTTTACATACGACTTTATTTTTTGAAAAATTACACCATAAAAACAAGCGTTTTTTTATCTTTAAAACGAGTATAGTGTCGTTATAAACAAAAAAGAAAAAAAATACGTTTTCCAGCTCATTGTGTAATACAAGTTCATTGTGTAATACAAGTTCATTGTGTAATACCACGTCTGGTCATTGTGTAATATCTGGTCATTGTGTAATTAGTCAGGTCATTGTGTAATACAAGTTCACTGTGTAATACAAGTTCATTGTGTAATATAAGTTCACTGTGTAATACAAGTTCAATGTGTAATACAAGTTCATTGTGTTATATGTATTTATTATTGTGTTTTACGTTTTTCAGCTCATTGTGTAATTAGTCAGGACATCGTGTAATACAAGTTCATTGTGTAATACCACGTCTGGTCATTGTGTAATTAGTCAAGTCATTGTGTAATTAGTCAGGTCATTGTGTAATACAAGTTCATTGTGTAATACAAGTTTAATGTGTAATACAAGTTCATTGTGTTATATGTATTTATCATTGTGTTTTATGTTTTTCAGCTCATTGTGTAATACAAGTTCATCGTGTAATACAAGTTCATTGTGTAATACCACGTCTGGTCATTGTGTAATATCTGGTCACTGTGTAATTAGTCAGGTCATTGTGTAATACAAGTTCATCATGTAATACAAGTTCATTGTGTAATACAAGTTCATTGTGTAATACAAGTTCATTGTGTAATACCACGTCTGGTCATTGTAATACAAGTTCATTGTATAATTAGTCAAGTCATTGTGTAATACAAGTTCATTGTGTAATTAGTCAGGCAATTGTGTAATACAAGTTCATTATGTCAAATATTTTTCATCATTGTGTTATATGTTTTCATCATTGTGTTTTACGTTTTTCAGCTCATTGTGTAATTCGCTCAAATATGTCAGGTCATTGTGTAAAATGTTCATTGTGTAATATCAGTTCATTGTGTAATATCAGGTCTGATCATTATGCAATATCGTAATATCAGACCCTGTGTTACACATTGACCAGGTGTATTACACATTGACCTGGTGTATTACACATTAAACTGGTATATTACACATTGATCATTATGCCCTCCTTTTAAAAACAATAAAATGACACATGTCAAGCTTACAATCTTTCTTACCCTTTTTATTTTTAAAACTCTTTTTACTATAACCTAACCCTATTTATATATATATATATATATATGATTTTCATTTGATCTTTTCATATATACACACAAGTAGAAAGTCGGATTTGAAGAAGTCATTTTCATGTATCAATTTTTAGGTGAGGGTTTGGTTTTTGAGTAGTTGACTACTGTCATAACGCCTATTTTTAATTTTCTAATTTGTTAACATTAAATTTAATTTTCATTAGAAACAAAATAAGACTAGAAAATATAAAACTTAGATTAAATTTAGGTTCTTCGGATTGTTTCAATAGTGAAATTGGTATTTAAAACTTTTCATGTTGGCTAAAATTATCAAAAAAGTAAAATATCATAAATTTCTATGATAACAAAAATATAAATATATTTCTTAAATACTAAAAGGTCATAATATGTAAATGTTTTCGTGCTATTGAAAAGTTGTATAAATTTATGAAAATACAACACAAATAGTCAGATGTGAATAATTGGTCACTTTCTTATAAACCACCTGCTAAGCATTTGCTACCAAGTGTGATATCTTTGAAAACATCCAACCTCAAATATTCAATAACCATTTTCACCATGTTTATTTGATTAGAAGGTTAATAACATAATTTAGTATGGTTAATAATACAAACTGAAAGTAACACAAACATGTGGTCCCTACATAGTTTAGAATCTCAAATAAGTCCTTACACTAAACGTACCATCATGGGTAGATAGAGTTTTCGGACGATAACCGGTATAATATCAAGTGTGTCTCTACTTTAGAATTATCTCAGAATGAGTGTGACCGTTCCTTGTTCATTTACAAACATGGATACGTTTGCCTCGTGTTCTATTTGATGATTTTCGGTGCAGTCTCAACATCCGTTCACCTCCCGCTTCGATTATGGGGTATAATAGAATGAACAATATCTTTGTTCATATTATTGTATTTGATATGCGTATATTCTCAACGATTAGTTCTAATCTTTTTCATAGATTACATAGATACTTTGTATTAAAAATAGGGACATGTGATTAATATGAAAGCCAACGATTAACATATACTTTTAATTAGTAACATAGTAGCTAGACAAAAAGAGACAACTCGATAAATTTTTAAAGGAAACATATTTTTAAAGGACTCCTACTTAGAAAAAAATTCAAATAACTAGATAACAAGATAATTTTGATTGTGTTATTACACATTTTACATTTACTTGCACCTGGTAGATTTATACACGTAGATTGGAACTTATAAAATTGCACATTAAATACATTATATTTGATTAATCTGTAGCATCTGCAAGATTTTCGGTTATTTGAATCATTAGATATTTCCGTTGATTCGTATGCACCCGTTATTTGAATCATTAGATATTTCTGTTAATTCGTATGCACTAATCTGTTTGATATCTAATAATCTGAAATTTATTAAATATGAATATGTTAATGTTTAATATGAATATATATGTTATTATGAGCTATGTTAAACGGTGTGATTTGTTAATCTAAATATGAAATATGTAATGTGTTGATCTGACATATTATTATGAAATTTGATGTCTGTAGTTTTAATTTCTGAAATTTGTTAACAGGTGTAATATGCTTAATCTTAATAGGTTAATCAGTTAAGAAATGTGTTAATACAAGATCTGTTAAATAACCTATTCATCTTTTAGGAAATATGTTAATACGAAATCTGTTAAGTAGTATGATACCTAAGATCTGTTAAGTAATATGTTAATCTGAAATAGGGTGATCGGCTAATATTATGATCCGTTAATATGAAATCCGTTAACTCATAGCATGGTAAATGCAAATTGGAAATCCGTAAACATGTGTATTTGAAATCGGATAATCTGTAATATGAAATCCCTTAGCATGTGCCTTGACAATCTTTAATCTAGAACTCATTAATCTAGTTGCATGTTATGCTAGTATGTTCTTTTAAAATCTGTTAATTTGTAATATGAAATTGTAACCGTTTATACGTTGTAGAATCACAAACACCCGTTTTTACACCCTTATATATACGTTGTCGAATCACAAACACCCGTTTTTACATTACAAAACATTGTTACAAGTTAACCACTTGTTAGAATTATTCCACTACAAATCTTATAAGTGCTTTAATCGATCCTATCAAGTTATACATTATACAATTACATATCAACCAAATAATAACAAGTAACAACAGTTTCCCCATACAATCAAGTAGACAACAATTTATATTTTAGGTAATTATATAAACTCACCTCAATTGTTTGAAGTTCCGAATTGTAATTCCTTGTCCACTCTTCATTGACTTCTTAAAAGTCAAAGTAGTCATTTGTGTGCTTGTTGTGAAAAATTGCAAATTTTCATGCACATTCGGTAATTTCACTATCTAAATCTTTAAAACATACTTTAATTATGTTCACTAAAGTGTTGGGACTCATTTGATTCCTATTGGATTCTTAATATAGAACTAGAAGGAGGCCCCGCATGTTGCGGCGGCATCCGGACGATAATGTTAGTTTTTACCCAAGCGTGTACCGCGAAAGAATTAATGTCCTAAAAAGTTTATAAAAGCCAAAACTTTTAGGTAAACTCACTTTGCGCGAGAAAAGGGTATACGATTTATGATAAATTAAAGCATAATTTTTTTTTTAATAAAACACAAAAAAAAATGTCTTTAAAGACGGCCAAAAGAGGGGCTGTTGGTTTTGAACCCGCACCGGATGGTTAAGTGTAAAGCATTGAGACCACCGCACCAAATCTATATTTTGTTTTATGTTTACCGGATACCTATTTTAAAAATAGGTTGAATATAAGAAAAAAGAAATAACAAAATCATGCATTAAAGTATTTGTACCACATGTTGATCCAGGCATACATTTTGAACAGCGAAATATACTCACAACCAAAACTTGCATTTTAATATGTATTTAATATGGACGACCTAGTTTTTAACTTGACCCGTTTAAAACTAAAACTTGCATATATTTGTTTCGATTATTTTTAATCTTTGTTTCAACACTTCAAACACGTCTATATAGATTTATTTGATCTTTTAGAGTCATTCTTGATCAACTACAATTGTCAAAACTCCACTTTTTTGTGTTTTGAAGCTAAAGTAGTTTTAAACACCATTTTATCTATGTATCTTCTTTGTTAATGTGGGACTAGCCGACTTGGTAGATGCTTTTATCTCTTAAATTGAAGGTTCTGAGTTCAAGCTCATATATTAGATGAATTATTTGGTGTAATTTAGGAATAGAAATATGACAGATTTGCAGTTAAAAAAAATCTATGTATCTTCCAAAAACAAGAAGAAGAAAGCTGCAAAGAAAGTTACATATGCTAAATCATATTTTGATGGAACATCATTGGGCCGGGAGTGAACCGTAGGAAATTAATGAATTTGATTCATCTTATCTAAATCAAAGTGGGCTTTGTTTAGTTCAAGTGATGGGCTGAACCAAGTCGGTTAAAAGAAAGGAATTGAAAGAGGGAATCAGACTGCTGCTGAGTGTTTGTGTGAGGTATCTAGGTTATTTAGGTTTTTGTATGACTTAATTGACGGACATCGTTACCAATAATTACTCTATAATTACTCTATAATTCTACACACATCATGAGATTAATGTTTGCCTTGGAGTATGAGGTATACTCTCACTTGGTTCTTCCAAGTGAGTACCACATAGGCGTCACATCAGAATGCTACACTTCTCACTTGACTCTCACTTGGCAAATGATATACTCTAATCAAGTGAGCATTAAATACAAATATTATAAAATATTCATTTTTTAAATAAAATATTCATTTAGACATAAATAAAAGTTACATAAAATAAAATAAAAACATAAATAAAAATTACATAAAAAATAACATAAATAAAAATAAAATAAAAACTAATTTTGCGAACGTTCGAAAATATGCTCAATCAAGTCTGCTTTCAAAGCATGAGGAACTTCTCGGCTTCGTATTTCTTGACGGTTGCTTCGTTTTTTTATCTTCGTAAATTTTTCATACGTAGGCTCCTCTTCATTTGAGTTATAGTGACAAATTGCCAAGCTGTTGTCCTCTAAAATCATATTATATAGAATAATACAAGCATACATTATTTCAAGTATTTATCTTTTTCTTCACCCACGATACACGAACTACTCACACTCACATGGTAATTTTTGATGAGTGAAGAACAAATGATTTGTGCCCCTCCCTTTTTCTATCTTCAAATTTCCTAATTTCTAATAAAGTTTTAGTTTATCCATAAAAGGCCCTTCGAGATCTTTGAGATGGAACTTATCACCAAAACTCAATATGTACATTTTTAGTCCTAAGATTTAAATTATTTGATAAATTGATCATTTTTATGAAATGACAAATATATATATATATATATATATATATATATATATATATATATATAAACATGTCACAAAATTTATTTTAGAATTTATCATTCCTATATATATATCGAGAATTGGGATGTTACATTAATGTATAACAAGACAATATGATAGCCAGAGGGTTTTCTTAGTTGTGTGTTTCCTCCTGGGTGGCGTGGAGTCAGGTTACCACGCTTCTGTTCTTCGAGCGGAAGGGTGATTCGTTTGCCAGGGTGATCTCGGGTGTCCAGGCCTTTGCTGGTAAAAAAAGTTAGTTATTACAACATGAAACTCATATAATTATGTCATCACGAAATTTAGAAAGAAAAAATGTTATATTAATGACATAATATAAAGGGTCAAAATGTTATATTAATGGACCTTTTCATAAAAAGTACTGTTGAAAATAGTGAACACATGCGGAGATTTTTCATTGTGAGTAAGTAAAAAAGACAGGACACTATACCTCAATATTTTGAAGTGTATCCAAAATATGTCGCAATTCATGGACAACCTTTTGTATATCCATTCGTTGTGGTGGGGAATCCAAAGAGCATGATATTCCAATCTTGACTGTTGAAGCCAAACATTCCTCTATTTTCTTTGCATTTGCTTCATTATTGAAGTCTGACATTCCTTGATAAATGTTTAAAGTGTTAGAATCAATAACATCTGTTACATGGTCTGGCAAGGCCATGGAAACAAATTTATGAAGTGTAAGGCCTTCATTAAACATGTCATCAGTCGGCTTTTTCCCGGTCATCACCTCTAGTAATAATATTCCAAAACTGTAGATGTCCCCATTATTTGTCATTTCACAATTGAGTCCATACTCTACAAATTATAAACGATTAGTTTAATAGAAGGGTAATACTATGAGTAAATATAAACGTCTATAAATACATGAGTTTTACCTGGAGCAATATAGCCGATTGTTCCTCTCCACCCGGTTGAGCTGTTTAGGTATGAAGTTCCAAGAATTTTAGCTAAACCAAAATCCCCAACATAAGCCACCATATCATCATCAAGTAGAATGTTGCTAGGCTTCAAATCACCGTGAACAACGGTTGGTATGCAATGGTTGTGAATATAATCGATTGCATATGCCACATCTATAAGAATATTTATTATTTGATGAAGGTTGAGTCTCGATCTTGAAGTACTTTCACTTGGATGCAACCAATCTTGTAAACTCCCATTAGACATAAATTCGTATACCAAAGCTTTAAAATCATTCCCTTGAAAGTCAACACTTGAACATGAAGTTATTATCTTCAACAAATTCCGGTGACGAATGTTTCGCCATGCTTCACACTCCCTCGTAAAGCTTCTTTGAGCTCCTCGATTTTGGAGATGTAGAACTTTGATAGCAACCAATTTTTCCTCGTCTACATCAAGGATTCCTTTATAAACTGAACTGAACCCACCATTTCCAATCAAATTGGCTTGGGAAAACCCACCGGTAGCCTTCAGAAGTTGGTTGTATGAAACTCTCATTAATCGTTCGCTCATAGATGAATGAGACAGTTGGATCTTTCTTTTCTTCTTACACCAAGCATATGCTAAGCATGTTATCGTGAAAAGTATGGATACAATTATAATGACTATTACAAAGAGAGGAAACTTCTTTTTATCTTTGTTTGTCTCCTTGCATTTGGGTAACCCAAGTTCAACAATGCCACCACAAAGCCTACTATTCCCTAAGATAGAGAATGCACTCACATTGGTGAACACTTTTAACATTGGTACTTCACCCTCAAAATCATTATATGATAAGTTCAAGTATTCTAACGAGAACCCTTCTAAGAATTGTGGAATCTGACCTGATAGTTTATTTTGAGAAATATCAAGTTCCACGAGTCCTTTCAATAGACTTAATGATGGTGGTATCATACCTTGAAATAAGTTGCCTTTCAAGGACAATGATGAAAGGCTAGCACAACCACTAAGGCTACTAGGAATATTACCTGATAAATTATTATCAGATAAATACAATTCATTTAACATGTTAAGGTTTCCAATCTCGGTTGGAAGTGAACCAAAGAGGTTGTTTTGAGAAAGATCTAAGGTTTTGGACAGAGATGAAAGTTGAAAAAGTTGTGTTGGTATTTTATCGGTAAGTTTATTGTCATTAAGAATCAAATCTGAAAGACGATGACATTTTCCTAGCCTTGATGGAATATGGCCTTCCAATCTATTGAAACTTAAATCAAGAAAAAATAACATTGACAAGTTTCCAATGGCATTAGGTATTGGCCCTGAAAATTCATTTTCACGTAATTGAAGGACTTCTAGCTTTTGAAGATTACCAATGGTTGAGGGGATGTTTCCTGTGAATTGGTTGCGTCCTAAAATTAAAAGCGACAAGCCAACTAGATTACCAATTGATGTAGGGATGTTTCCATGTAAATGATTTATTCCTAAAGCTAGATACTGGAGTTGATTAGAAAGATTACCAATTGATTTGGGGAGCGCTCCTTGAAACTTGCACTCACCAAGATCTAACTCATTTAATCTTGTGCAATTTTTCAAAGAATCAATAAACTTCATTTCATCGGCTTCTTGGCTTCCAAAAAGGTTATCACCTAAGCGTATATACTGAATATCACTTAGTTTTGAAAAGTCAATTGTTAACTTCCCACTAAACTTGTTATCAGTCATTTCAAGAATTGTTAATCTCGAACAATTAGAAATAGATGGTGGAAGAGGTCCAGTTAGTTGGTTACCCCATAATTGAAATAAGACAAG
Organism: Smallanthus sonchifolius; assembly: GCA_023525975.1. Taxonomy (NCBI): domain Eukaryota; kingdom Viridiplantae; phylum Streptophyta; class Magnoliopsida; order Asterales; family Asteraceae; genus Smallanthus; species Smallanthus sonchifolius. The sequence goes on from CM042042.1 coordinate 58,753,883, forward strand.
ATGAGGAAACATTATGGATGGAGGGAGACTACCAATGAGTTGATTCTTAGCCACGCTAAAGTCGGTTAGGAGTGAAAGGTTATAGATGGAATGGGGAATGGCTCCTGATAAATTACAAACACTAAAGTCAAATTCTCTTAAACTTTTCCAGTTTCCTATGGTTTCTGGAATGCTCCCACCCAACGGATTTTGTGAAACATAGAACACTTCCAGTAATGTAATATTCACCATGAAAGATGGGATTCCACCTGTTAAGTTATTACTACTAAGTGAAATGGTAGTAAGCGTGGAGAGGAAACCGACCTCATTGGGAATGTTTCCAACTAGTTTGTTATAGGAAAGAAGAAGATATTCAAGATTATAACAATTGGATATGTTAGCTGGAATGAACCCATTGAACTTGTTTTTGTTCAAATAAAGGAAACGTAGCCTAGATAGACGACCAAGCTCATGAGGGATGACTCCTTGAAAACTGTTGTTCGTTAGCCGTAGCTCACGGAGGAAGCTGAGGTTCCCTACATGAGGAGACAACAACCCTTCAAGACCTTGTGACTCCAGTACTACACGAGTCACTCTTCTATGCCGCTTCCCACACGTAACACCAACCCAATCACAGAAATGAAGGGAATTGTTCCATGATGTTAGAGCGCCATATGGATCATCAGTGATCATCAACTTGATCTTCTGCAAAGCGTGATGATCGGTCTCATTTCCAACATAGGAAGGTGAGATGGTGGTGGAAGTTAAAAATATAACAAAAGCATAAAAGAGGAGATGAATAGGAGAGGATGTTGATGATAAGCAAATTATTGGTTTCATTTTTGAGAATAATTAAACTCATGATCACAAGAATATCGATCTATAGGCCTTTTATACTGTTATCTACTTAAGTGAGACGGCATGGAAATAATAAACTTATCATATAGTGGAGACAATGGGATCCAAATATCAATATCAATATCAATATCAAATTTTATATTTGTTTGATGAATTATTGACTAAATTTATACCAGGTCGTCGTTTCTAAGTAAACAAGTCTTCAACCCCTCCTCGTTCGGTTCAATCTTTTTTTTGAACGGCCAACAAACAGATTATTGCCTAGGTACTTCGTACGGGGTGACCCATTGGCAAAAGGCCACCGCCAGCTGGCCCAACCCAGCTGTACGGAGCCCTTAAGTGCTCAAATTATCTCCAGTTTCGGGGAAAACCCACCCGCCTGAAAGCCCACTGGTGATAAAATCCGGACGCCCTCGGGATCGAATCGGATATCACAAAGATCCTGGTCTTCCATCATTGAGCCACCATGCCCCTCCCAAAGTGATGCATGTGGGGATAAAACCTGGGTTTCTTTTAGATAATCCAAGATTCCTACCACTACACCATATTAGAAGTGCTCATATATATTTTACTGTTATCAAATGAATTATATTGAAATAAACATCTTGACTAAATTTCCAGTTATCTACCTCGTTTTCAAAAATTAATTATAAAGATTAAAATTTGAAAACAGTTTTAAATAAATAAAAAAAATCAATTAAAGAGGCAATTTCATATATACCACTACAAACTTGAAAAATATCATATATACCTAACGAAAACTAAAAATATCATATATACCTTACAAACATGTAATCTATATCTATACTATATAATAAATAAAGGTTTTACATGTCACGCGTCGCCTCCATATTCATTTTCATCATTTTTCTCGCAACTCTCTCTTATTAAATACATCTCTATATTTTAATAATAATAATATGTTTTTAAAGAAAATAGTAATTATACTAATAAAACACATTTATTTTAAATTATCCTTATTATAAGAAACTTTAAAATATAACTATGTAACTTTTATTTTGAATCAAATATTAATAAAAGTCAAATTACATTAATAGTAATTAACGTATTTTCGAAACTCAATTATATAATAATTTTAACATATTTTGAAATTTGTTATGTAATACATTTTTACACATGTAAAATATATACATAAAAAAATAAGAATTTTATGTATTGATATTTTTCATCCCGTGTGTAGACACGGAGTTCTAAGCTAGTAATATCATGTATACCCATTGCATTAAAAACCATTTAAAAGATGACCATTTTATCCTTATGTATACCCATTGCATTAAAAACCATTTAAAAGATGACCATTTTATCCTTATGTATACCCATTGCATTAAAAACCATTTAAAAGATGATCATTTTACCCTTATTTCTAAAAACTTTAATATTTCATATTTACCAATTTTTAACAATAAAATTTCACATTTACCCATTTTCAACTTTAGAATTTTATATTTAACCATAAAAAATAGTTTTCTCAAGTGTATATTACTTTTATTACGGTTTTAGTATAAGGGTACAAAAAGCCATCTAGACCTTGCGACTGTAGTACTACAAGAGTCACTCTTCTATGTCGCTTCCCACGATAAACACCAGTCCAATCACAAAAATGAAAAGAAATTGTTCCATGGGGTTAGAACTACAAATGGATCAGCGATCATCGACTTGATCTTCAACAAAGCCTGATAACCGGTCTCGTTTCCGTCTGAGACGGCAGTGGAAGCTAGAAATATAATAATACCATAAAAGAGGAAATGAACATGTGAAGAAAGTACTAAGCATTTTATTGGTTGCTTTGAATTCACTTTTTAGAAGAAAAAAAATGTTACGATCAAAGAGTGTATTTATAACACGTCTTCCTAAGTGAGACGGCATGCGAATGGTGAAGCCAATGTCATAGCCACATATTCCTTTCACGGTTTCACATTCACCTATACAAATTGAAGCCATTTTACGGGTTTCTAACGAGAGGAATTTTGTGAGTACCCTCTATACGTCTAGGTGTTAGCCGTTCAAAAAACAAATTTTTGATTGTGAGGGGAAAGTTACTGTACAAAATTAACAACTTGAGAAGCTACAAGCACTTTTATGCATTGTTTTGTTATTTTTTTTTTCTTTTCTCACATTCTTTGTATGCTTAAAAATGGATGCAGCAAATGGAAAACAAGTCCTTCCTTTGGCGTAGTAGTGTGCAAGGTTTATGGTTAGGCATGTGACACAGGCTCGAAACTCACAGCCTACCTTTTCCGGTTTTCAAGGCTTTAATTCAATTTGTATTCTATTTTTTTTCTTGCCATTTTTATTCTATTTTTTTCCTTGCCATTTTACTTCTATTTCTTTTTCCTGTGTTAATTTATAATCATAAATCTTATATGCTCTTTTCGCGTAAGGTGAGTTTACCTAAACATTTTTGCTTTATTTTATAAGCTTTTGAGGATGTTAATTTCTTCTGCGGTTTAACACGGCGCAATGCGCGCGAGTACAATGAATGCAAGAACTATGGGTCGCAATGCCACAATTAAATCGAAAAGCTAGACTTAGCGGTCAGAAACCGCCGCAACACGCGGGGCCTACGTCTAGTTTCTATTAAAAAAAAATATGATATAGTAATTGACCTAGAAAGCTAAGCCAACAAAACTTCAACCACTCCTTTGGTGCGTTCTCATATTTTCCGGTCGTCGGATGAATTATTGAGATAAAGTAAACATCTTGACTAATTTATACCACGTCGTTTTCTGATTAATTTACTTTAAAAAATCCATACTTAGGGTTCAAAAACCTTTTCTTAATAAATTACCCCCTACCATTTAAAATCATTTGTATTCCACTTATAAAAGAAGTAGTTAAATTAGGTATTTACTATCCGGTTTGGCTAGTGTAACTAAAGTTCTCAGCAAACCGCTAACTACAGTTTCCGTAAACGACAAAACAAACTAACAAAAACCTTTGGTTTGACGGCATAAACAATTTTTTTAACACGCTTTTTATTAGGCCTGTAAATGAACCGAACGTTCATGAATTATTCATGAACTGTTCGGCAGCAAGTTCGTTTATGTTCGTTCATTTAGTTAAACGAACGAACACGAATATAAATGAACGTTAATAAACGAACATAAATGAACATATATTAACGAACATAAACGAACGTTCACGAACATAAATGAACGAAAACGACATGTGTTCGTGCTCGTGTTCAGTTAAAATTAAATAAACAAACACGAACACATCGATGTTCGTGTTCGTTCAGTTCGTTTACAGGCCTACTTTTTATACCCCCTACAAACTTGAAAAATATCATATATAACCAACAAAAACTAAAAATATCATATATACCTTACAAACATGTAATCTATATCTATACTATATAATAAATAACCGGGGGCTGAAGCATGTAAATCTATAAACAGATAATAATGGTTTACTAGTTCACTTTATATAGTTGGCTCCAAGTTTCGAACCCTAAGATAAACCATTAACCATAGTTTGAAAAACCGGGCGCTGAAGCATGTAAATCTATATTAAATTTTAAAGGGGTGCTTCAAGAAAAGTTAATAATTATAACTAACGTTTTTAAAATTGACCACCACCAAAAGAGACGTGATACAAAATAATGCATACGTTGCAAGTTTTGGGTTGGAATCCTATTGGTACTATTTTATTTTCTCAATAACGTGGGATGTGGTCTACAAACATTTCCTTTGCCATTATTTTTAGTCTCTTATAGGTTATCAGTGTCAGATTTTTTTAAAATTAATATTTTTTTTTCTTATTTACAAGTATGTGATGACAATTTACCGACTTATTATAACAATTGATTATGACATTTACTAAATAAGTTGTATCACATAAAGGTTGAAGAATAAACTTAATCTAAAACGAGGTCTTTGTCTTTGACTGGTTCACCAATGTTGGCGAGTGCATATGCAAAGTCATGTGCATGGCTCAGGTAAACAAGGGGAGTCTCATCCCCCTTAGTTTGAAGCTTAAGAAGATGTGCCTTAAGCATGTACTTTCGAGGCAACATGTGGAGCATAGGCACGGGCAAGTGAGTCTCATAATTCACGAGCAGTAGTGCCTTGAACATGAAATAAGGAGGCCTCAGTATTAGCGAAGATGAATACCCACATATGCATCTTTAGAGATCCATGTGAGATAACACGGATTGATTGTAATGTAGCCAAAGAGATTGTTCGTGATCATAAATGGTTCAAGTATTATTCTTTAGTAGCCATAGTTTGTTTGAGAGAGAGCGAAAGCAAACTTTTGTGAGTTGTGGGAAGCTCTCTCGGTTGAGGTAAACACAGTAATAGTGGCCATTGTGGGAACTTTCGGACAAAAGTTATGACTTTCGTACGAAACTAAACTTAAGGATGTCCATGGTCGTTGGTCCCATTAACTATGGATCGATAGTTTACCTTCTCTAAACTAATACGAATTTTAGTAACACGGCATGGTTGACCATCCTCGAATTTTCAAATTTCAAGTGTAGGTATGATACAAGTCTTAGGGACTGTTTGGTTCATTCAAAGTTAAACCATTAAGAGATCTGAATGGTTCAACATTGTTTTTGAGCTGAACCATTAAGAGACTGTATGAACTATTAAGAGGCTGGCAAAATCTAAAGCAAACACCCTTACCTCTGAATCGGTCAGAGGTAGACTCTTAATGGAATCATTAAAAGGCTACCAAACAGCCCCTAAGAGGGCAATCACTACTCCCAAACACTTATATGAACAAAATATTAATTAGTCATCAGAGTTGATTGTTATAAATATGAACACATGATTACACAAGCTTAGGCTATGTGTTATACCCTCACATGGGTGCGGTGAGGGTGATGTGGCGATGGTGGCATGGCGATTGTGGCGAAGGAAGAAGAAGAAGAAGAAAAGGGGTGAGGTGTTTGATCGCTGCAAAACAATGAAGGAAGAATAAGAAAAGCGGGTGCGAAATTGCTCCCTTCTACATAATTGAAATTAGGGATGAACATAGTTACATAATCTAATATTTTTGTGGACTATTTTTGGGATAGTTACTGTGCATTAATAAAGACATCATTTTTAGAAAAAACATAAAAATAATTCAAAAAAATAATAATAATCAGAACTTGATATAAAGAAAAAATGGTCAAACCTTTTTGCCCCTTCAATAAACTTGACAGCAAACAACTCTCTGGTCCCCTTGTCTGTAACAAGCTTGTCTACCCCCAAATTACCAGACCCTATTTCTTTAACCAGTTAATATATATCTCTCCATATTTGCCCTGATTACCTCTGTTTCTGACCTGTTTCCCAATTGCATATCTTGCCACCTTTGTTTATTAGGAAACTGATGCTGTACATGATGGATTTTGATACAGTGACCTATCCGACAACAATTTTACTTGCAAGGACCAGTAGCTTTGAATTTGAAAATGGTTATTATGTAAGTAAGGCAATTGATGTTGTTGGTAGGTTGATTAATTTTGGTTTCATAGGATTGAGTTACATTGTATAGATTTCCTTCTTGTTGGCTTGTGCCGTTTGTGGTCACTTTTTAATTTTTTTTAGAAATTCATGAATTTGTATGGTAATTTGAATATATATTCATTTTATTAGGTTTTTGATGCATTTGATTTGATTTGTAATTGAATATTTCTAAGAATTTAAATAGATTTGTAAAGAATTCTAAAAAAGTTTTTTTTTTTTAAATTGTTTATTGAATTTGCAACTAAGTTGCGACCAAAATCTGGTCGCAAAAGAAGGCAGTAGCAAAAAGGCGGTTGCAAAACGGTCGCAAAAAAAGGTGGTTGCAAAACGGTCGCAAAAATGGCGGTCACAAAATTGGATTTGCGACCTGAAGGGCGATCGCAATTGGTCAATTTTCTAGTAGTGGATATTCCTCTATTTTCTTTGCATTTGCTTCCTTATTTTGCATAACAAATTTATCCTCTTGATAAATGTTTATAAAGTTAGCATCAATAATATCGGTTACATGGTCACGCAAGGCCATGGAAGCAAATTTATGAAGGCAAAGGTCTTCATTAAACATGTCGTCGGTCGGTTTTTTCCCGGTCATCACCTGTAGTACTAGCATTCCAAAACTCTAGACATCCTCACTAGTTGTCATCTCAATCCCAAGGTCATACTCTGCAACTTATAGGTAATTACTTTTGAAAAAGGTGATCATATAAGCAAGTAAATATGAACGTCTATTTTATCTGTAGGAACATAACCAATTGTTCCACTCATCGTAGTTGAGTTGTTTGGGTGTGAAATTCCAAGAAATCGAGTTAATCCGAAATCTCCGACATGAGCCACCATATCATCATCGAGTAGAATGTTGCTAGGCTTCAAGTCACCAAGGTATCTTATGCTTAAATTCTCTATTCCAGCCATGAACCAGTGTCTGGAGAGTACATAGGATATCGAAGTCAAGGGTTTTCGCCACTAAGGAAGCCCCAAACCCCATAGGTCTGTTTTTTTTTTTTTGAAACGGACATCAGGATCCTCTTAGGAGATAGATGTTATCTAAATCGGGTCCAACTATCCCACCAATCCGGATCAAACCTCCAATCAAAGAGGAAACCCACAACTGGGAAAACCCCATGGCTCAACTCAAATAATTGTTTCAGGTGAGAGTCAAACCCAAGACCTTCACTACGAGAAGTATTAGAGCTATCATTACACCAAATGACCAATGGTGAATGATGTTTGTTAAAATTAGAAATAAATTAGGTGGTTGTTAAAAAAAATTTCCAAAGTCAACAAGTCTTTTAACCTCTTCTTGTGTCATGTGTTTAGTGGTTGGACAATTATTAAAACACTATGATTTTGATTTCCAAAATGAATATTTTATATTAATCCCTATCTATACTAATAAATAAAGGTTTAAGGTGGACACTTGTCACTTGCTCATGCCTCTTCACATTGATTTTCTCGCCTCTCTCTCCTAATAAATACGCATCTATCTTATTAGATAATAATGATATTATAAATATATTATTAAAGAATAATACTAATTATATTAAATAAAAATATATAATAGGAAATCAAAATATAACCAATTGAAAAAAATACTAATTTGTTATATACACACACATTTCCATTTGATATATCTCGAGACGATCATAGTAGTCTGACAATTATGACGTATTTACAAATTTATAAGTTTTATCTTTTATAATATACAATCTCGTGTAATACACGGGATTCTAACATAGTTCTCTAATAATTGATTGATTAAATATAAGAACGATATACAATTTACCTCTGAAGTTTAAAAATCAGAGAAAGGCTATATAATCAAATCCTGAGAATGATGGAAAGTATTTTCTGACCAATGTCATCTAAAAAATTAATTTAAAATTTTATATTTTTACATATGTAAACCAATATATCATTTTAAACAATTAAGCCTATTAAGCAAATACCCAGTTATAACCTTTACCCTAAGCCAAATTTTATCCCTAATTCTATTAAGCTAAAACCCAATTAGCCCTAATTTTTTTAATCGGCATTGTAAAAAAAACACCCTCCATCGAACAAAAGAAGTCTACGAGGCACAACAGAGAAATCGACTTATTTGGTCATGCTATTTGCTTCATGTTTAGACATGATTTGTTGATTTGATTAGATTATTTGCTACTTCCTTGATGTTTATATTAATTGTATGGTATTCATATATAACCTTTTTCATATATAACCTTTCTGTTGATAATCCAAGAATTTTTTACACCAACCTCATAAAAGTTTTAAAAATTAAAGGACATGCAAAACCCAACATTAAGGCCATTCAATGTTTTTACAACAAGAGAATATAACATTTCTTTAACTATTACAGTGGGAAACTCATATACTTATGTCAACACAAAAGTAAGCAAAATAATAAACATGTCCAAACTCATATACTTATGTAAACACAAAATTAAGCAAAATAATAAACATGTCCAAACTCATATACTTATGTAAACACAAAATTAAGCAAAATAATAAACATGCCTTGCCAAAGTACCAAAGATAACACACATAATAGACCACCTCCCTTTAGAAACATGGTGTTATACGTGAAAATATGCCTGTTATCCCTACTTTTCCTCAAATATTTTGAAGTGTGCGTAGACTATGTTGCAATTCATGTATAACCTTTTTCAAATCTATCCTTTCTGGTGGATAATCCATAGTGCATGATACTCCAATCTTGACGATTGAAGCTAAACATTCGTCAATTTTCTTTACATTTTCTTCCTTGTTTTTCATAAACATTTCATCCTCTTGATAAACATTCAGAATGTTAACATCAATGACATCCATTACATGTTCTGGCAAGGCCATGAAAGCAAATTCATGAAGGCTAATGTCTTCATTAAAGATGTCGTCAGTTGGCCTTTTCCCGGTCATCGCCTCTAGCAATAATATTCCAAAACTATAAACGTCCCCACTAATTGTCATTTCATTTCCGAGACCGTACTCTGTAATTCATAATCAATTACTTTAGAAATAAAGGTAATAATAAGCAAGTAAATATGAAAGTATATTACCTGGAGGAACATAACCAATTGTTCCTCTAATCTCGGTTGTACTGTTTTGGTATGAATTCCTTCCAAGAAAACGAGCTAAACCGAAGTCTCCAACATGAGCTAGGCTTCAAGTCACCGTGAATAATGGGGGGCACACATTGATTGTGAATATAATCAAGTGCAGATGAAACATCTATAAGAATGTTTAGTATTTGGAGAAGGTTTAGTGTGCATGTACCTTCACTTGAATGTAGCCAATCATGTAGACTCCCTTTAGGCATGAACTCATATACCAAAGCTTTAAAATCATTTCCATGAAAGTCCATGCTTGAACATGAAGTTATTATCCTCAACAGGTTTCGATGTCGAATGTTTTGCCATGCTTTACACTCCCTCATAAAGCTTCTTTGAGCTCCTCGATTTTGAAGATGCAGAACTTTGACTGCAACAAATCTGTCATCATTTTCATCAAGAATTCCTTTATAAACGAATCTGAATCCTCCATTTCCAATCAAATTGGCTTCAGAGAATCCGTTGGTAGCCTTGAGAAGTTGACTATAGGAAACTTTCAAGAATCGATCACTCGTTGACACTTGAGTTGGTTGTCTCTTTCTTTTCTTCTTACACCAAACATATGCTAAACATATTATGGCTAAAAGTGTTGATGCAATAAAAATGACAGTCACAAACATAGGAAAGTTTTTTTTATGTTTCCTTATCTCCGTACATTTAGGTAGACCAAGTTCAACAAAGCCACCACAAAGCCTACTATTCCCCGAAACAGAGAATGCACTTTCATTGGTGAACACTCCTAACATTGGTACTTCACCCTCAAAATCATTATATGATAGGTTCAAATACTGTAACCTTTCTAAAAATTGAGGAATTTGGCCAGATAAATTATTATGAGAAATATCAAGTTTCACCAATCCTTTCAAGGAAATAAATGATGGTGGTATCATACCTTGAAATCTGTTGCCTTTAAGGGACAACCATGAAAGGCTAGTACAACCACCAAGGCTAGAAGGAACGTTACCTGATAAATTATTATCAGATAAATATAGAGCACTCAACATCTTAAGGTCTCCAACCTCAGTTGGAAGAGAACCAATTAGGTTGTTTCGAGAAAGATCCAAATTTATGGATAAAGATGAAAGTTGAAGAAGTTGTGTAGGTATTTCCCCATTAAGGTTGTTGTCATTAAGGTACAACTCTAATAGACGTTGGCAATTTCCCAGGCTTGATGGAATAACTCTTTCTAACATATTTGTCGATAAAAAAAGTGAGATCAACGATGACAAGTTCCCTATGACATCAGGAATCTGCCCTGAAAGTTGGTTTTTATCTAAAAAAAGGGCTTGTAGCTTTTGAAGCTTACCAATGGTTGAGGGGATGTTTCCTGTGAATCGGTTACCTGCTAACGATAACGTGGTCAGGCCAACTAGGTTACCGATTGATCTAGGGAGGCTTCCATGTAACTGGTTCTCTTTTATAGATAGATATTTAACTTGATTAGAAAGATTGCCGATTGATGTAGGGAGCACACCTTGAAAGTTGCAACTATCAAGACTTAAAATCTCTAACCTGGTGCAGTTTTCTAAAGAATCGATGAACTTCATTTCATCAGCTTCATTGCTTCCAAAGATGTTATCACCTAAGCCTATATAATAAATATCTCGTAGTTTTGCAAAGTTGATTGTCAACGTCCCACTAAACTTATTTTTAGCCATTTCAAGAGTTGTTAATCTCGAACAATTAGAAATGGATGATGGAAGAGGTCCGGTTAGTTGGTTACCCCATATCTCAAGAAAGACAAGATGTGGGAGCATTACACTTATGGCTGGATGAAGACTACCATTCAATTGATTATCAACCAAGTTGATAATAGATAGGAGTGAAAGGTTATAAAAGGAATGAGGGATGTTTCCAGATAATTACAATTACCACAGTGAAATTCGCTTAAATTTTTCCAATGACCTAAAGTGTTCGGAATGCTCCCACCCAACGGGTTTCCGGTAAGAGAGAACGATTCCATTGATGTAATATTTGTCAAGACAGGTGGGATTCCACCTGTTAACCTATTATCACCAATTCCTAAATAAGTAAGTTTGGAGAGGAAACCGATCTCTTTGGGTATGCTTCCAACTAGCCCGTTACGGTAAAGACCTAACTTTTCAAGGTTAGAACATTGAGATATGTTAGCTGGAATAACCCCGTTGAATTTGTTTTCTCCAAGACTAAGGAAACGTAGCCTGGATAGACGACCGAGTTCATGAGGGATGGCTCCTTGAAAGCTGTTGTTTGAGAGAGAGAAACCGAAGAAAGCTAAGATTCCCTACATGAGGAGACAAAAAACCTTCTAGACCTTGCGACTGCACTACTAAAAGGATCACTCTTCTATGTCGCTTCCCACAATAAACACCGTTCCAATCACAAAAATGAAGGGAACTGTTCGATGAGGTTAGAGCTCCATATGGATCAGTGATCATCGACTTGATCTTCAACAAAGCCTGATAATCGGTCTCGTTCCCGGCTAAGACGGCTGTGGAAGCTAGAAATATAGTAAGACTATAAAAGAGGAAATGAACATGAGAAGAAAACAATAAGCATTTTATTGGCTGCATTGAATTCATTTTTAGAAAACAATGTTAAGATCAAAGAGGATATTTATAAGTTATAACACGTCTTCGTAAGTGATACGGCATGCGAATGGTGAAGCCAATTTCAGCCACATATTCCCTTTCACGGTTTCACCTTCACCTACATACATTGACCTAGAAATTAAGCCAAGTCAAGAAGCCTTCAACCACTCCTTTGGTTCATCCTCATATTTTCCAGTCGTCGTTGAAATATTGAAATAAACACATCTTGACAAATTTGTACCACGTCGTTTTCTAATTTACTTCGTAAAATCCAATTTAGGGTTCATAAACCTTCTCCTTGATAAATTAACCCCTACCATTTAAAAACATTAATATTCTTTGAACACTTATGCACAAGTAGTTAAATAGGGTATTCACAATCTAGTTCGGCTAGTTTAACTAAAGTTCTTAGAGTATACGACAAAACAAACCAACAAAAATCGTTTGTATGAACAAGTTTTTATTATATTTTTCTTTAAATTGTAGCTTGTATACAATTGCTTGTAGTGATGGAAAAAAAAATTTGTTACTAATAAATCTATACTTTATAATAAATAAAGGTTTTGTCATGTCACGTGTCGGCGTGTCGACCCCATATTAATTCTTATCATTTTTTTCTCGTCTCTCTCTCTTATTAAATATGTCGTTAGTTGGTTTTTCCCAGTTATCACCTCTAGTACTAGTATTCCAAAACTGTAGACATGCCCACTAGTCGTCATCTCACTCTCAAGGCCATACTCAGGGTCGGTCCATTAACATAGTTGGGCCAAGCTAGGGCTTGGGGCCACATAAATACACATATATCTTTTAATAATAGTATATTTTTAAATTAAATACTAATTAACATATTTTCAAAAACTAATTATATATTAATTTTTACGTATTTTGAATTTTGTTTTCTGTCCTTAGTATAATAATACATTTTTACACTTTTAAAATATATACATAAAAATTTTAAGAATTTTATGTATTGATATCTTTCACCCCGTGTGTATTGCACGGGTTCTAAGCTAGTATAATATCTATACTACATAATTAACAAGTAAAATAGGAGGACACGTCACAATTCTAGACCTCATCATTCTTATTTTCCCGTTTCTCTCTCCTATTAATAATTAACTCCACTATTTTAGGCAACAAAATTAATGATTTGTTTTCATTTTTATCTACATATTTTTAAATTTAAAATTGTGTTTATCTTTAGTTAATTTGTTCAATCATATTTTTATGAACTCTACAAACTGAAAATAATTTTATAACCAGTTAGGATTCAAACAAAAAACTTTTAATAATATATATAAATATATATATATATATATATATATATATATTCATATTGTTACATTTTGACGAGTGTATATATGTTAATAGATTACATTATATTTTATTCAACCCGTGTAATACACGGGTTTATTCAACTCGTGTATTACACGGGTTTTAAAAACATAATTTTTTTATTACTAAGTATATAACATTATATTTATTCAACCCGTGTAATACACGAGATTCTAACCTAGTAAATAAATATTTGTGTATATTAAAAATGAAAATAAACGGATAATAATGGTTAACAACTAGTTCGGTACATAGTCGGCTCCAAGTTTTGAAACCTCAGCTAAACCAAAAAGCACGGTTTTTCAAACCGCGGGCTGAAGCATGTATATCTCAAATAAATTTGCCTAAGGGCTAAGCAAGACTGGGCCTCAAAAATACAGAAGAGTTGGCTTAAAAACCCAAAAACTAACCCATAACATTGATGATTTTGGATTTGGTATAGAATTAACCCATTTTATATTTTTATAAAATTGAAGAATTAGTCGATCACTTGATCGTATCGGGTATAAAATAAAAACAATTTAAGTTGAGAAAATCTAAAAAAAATCCTATATAACTTTTTTTAGGATAGGCTTTATATGTAATTTCGTCACTTTTTTATAAAAAACACCGTGTATTTTATTGAAAAAATTATGTGAAAAAAGAAAAAAAAAAACGTTTTTGTTCCATATGTTAGCAACCCACCGCACAATGAATGGAAGATTGGGAGGCGGTGTTGTCGCAACCCATCGCACCATCCACATCACCCTCACCGCATCTGCAAGGGGTATAGCACTATAGCACCTAGTCTAATGGAGGGATTACTAGCGTTGGAGCAAGGAGAAGTACCTAACTGAATCAAATATAACTTATTGCATATTAAGTGGTTAAGATGAACTCATAGTACTTAACAAATAAAATATAATACAAAATCCCTTGAAATCTGCTCTACTTTAATTACCAATGTCGGTGGACTTTTTCATCGATTTTCACCAACAAGATCTACCCCTCAACTTTGTAAGTTGGCAAAACTTACCCCTTCAAGTTTATAAAATTTCGAGTTTACCCCCTGCATTATATATAATATGATTTTTCCTCAATAACTTGCATTCGTTAATTTATTTATTTTTTAAATTAATTAATTGTTGTGTTTAATCTTTTTTCTTGGCGTCCTAGTATAAATTTTGTTATACTCATTTACAAGTGTCGACCACAACTCCCCACTCAACTTTGTAAAATGTCAAAACTATGTGTTTTTTCCTCACCGCCATGCCACGTGTCACCTATCTATTGGTCCATTAGATTTTTTTTTGTTTTTTTCTTTTTTTTTACATTTCTTTTTATTAGGCTAACCGAGTCGTCATGACTTCATATGTTTCTTTTATATACTTAACCACATTACTTTTTTGTGGTTAGCCACGTTAATGTCACCGTCGTATAAGGTTCACTTTCCGTTACAGAGCGCGGGGTGCTATTTTTCTAGTTGGTTTAAGTATCTATGTTTGTGCCAAAATGGATATTTGTTGAAATGTGGAATTAGCTATCTATTACAAGCCTGTTAGTAGTGTGTGCTAAATGGTATATCCTCCCTAATTGTTTGACACACCATGTTGGCTTTTTAATTATAGATTAATTCATGAATCTAGTGTTTAATTTCGTCAAGTACACATTGACATGCTTGTCTAAGTCTTGCAAAGTACAATTTCTTTGGAAGGGTTTTGGTAAAGTGGGATTTTAAAAAGGGTCAGTCCTTACGTTATTTGATGAATTTATCTTATTTATATCGTTCGTTTTCTTGGTTTAATTTTGAGTTGCAAAATTTTGGGAATTGGAAGTGTGGATTTGGGGTTTAAGCCTTAAAAATTCTTGTTTTATATTATATTTGGTTAGATACCCGTGTATTAAATGGGGTGGTTATCATTAAAATAATACAGGTGATAATACACCTATATACTTCTCATTATTGGGATATTAATATTTCACGTTTCAAAACTGGTTCAAAAAATATGTCACATTTTATAGTTAAAACTAATAATTTACAAGTGTTTAGATTCATGTTTTCAAAGTAATTATATATTATAAGTTTAGAAACATAACTTAGAATCAAACAAAGATGTTAACTAATGGATATAGGCACTAATCAATTTTCTTACAAAACTATAAAGTTTCTACGCTCTTTTAAAATTAATTTGGGTGCATAGAAAAAGAAGGAAAATGAAGATGGAATGAAAATTATTTGATGAAACTAGGGGAGTAATTTTAGTAATCAAATGGATTGATTGTAAGGAGGAGAGATAGGCGAGAAAATACACGTCTCAATCCGGGTCTTTCAATGTAATAACAAAAAACTATGCCAAATTGCCACAGGCGTCTCAACATAGTTTAACTGATCATCTACCTCAATATCTACAAGCGGTACATGAGTCGTTTCGTCAGCCAGACATTTTCGTAGATGTGACACGTGAAATGTTTGATATATCCCTTCTAGCTCTTCTGGTAGCTCTAATCGGTGAGCTACCTCTCCCACATTAGCTAATATCCGAAAGGGTCCAACAGCTGGATATTGATACAAATTTGCTGACATGCATGAAAAAAACAAACAAAGCACTCACAATTACAAAACAACCGTGTAATTGCGCTTTCGCCAATGTAAAACACAGGCAAATAGTTTTTTGTGCACCTCACAAATTTATCATTTAGTTACACGGTCATACCCCTTTATATAATTAAACTAGGTTAGAAACCCCGTGTATTACACTGATTGAATAAATACAATAAATAAATACAATATTATACGTTTAATAATAAATATTTACATAATACACATTTATGACATATTACATGGTTTTTAATACAAATTTTAGAAACGTCATATAGCTACTTTTTAAAAATGAATAAATGTTCAATTTCTAAAAATGTTTTATGAAAAACCTATATTTTTTAAATAAAAAATGTTTTATAAAAAGAATTACATAAATAATTATTATTTAATAGCAAAGAGAGGCGGAAAACAAAATATTATTAAAAAACAATTAAAAAAATTATGCAATTAATAGGAGAGAGAGGCGGAAAAACTTATTTTACCAAAATCTTTATTTATTATATAGTATAGATATCTATTATAAGCAAACTTCTTAGTTCTGCATATCTACAGATCTCCCGCCGCAACACACGAACCAAGAAAATCACTAGTAAACTTTTTTTTTTCTTTTTGGAAGTTATCCACTGCCTATAAGTTACTTCTATTTTCTATATTTCCTATAATAATCCGTAGCATCCCCACCCAAAATTGAATTCTCATCTTACTTAGGGTAAAAGGGCACCCTCGGGTAAGCCCCTCGAGTATGGGAACCCGCACGGGTACACCGCCGCCGACCAAGTACCCGAATGAGAAACTTGTGTTTTGCGGGTATATGTACCCGAAGCATTTTGTTGAATGTAGCCGTTGGCTATATTAAATTAAAAAAAAAGTTTTTCTCTATATATACAATACAATTATATAGATTTATTTTTATGTATTTTTTAAATTTAGTGTTTTTTTAATGTACTTTTTTTTTATTTTTAATGTACTTTTTTTATTAATGAATTTATTTTAATTATTATTATTATTTGTTTTACTTAAAAAAAGAAAAAAAATAAAAAATTAGTTTTGTTAGGGTTGTGCCCCCTTCACTTTAGGGTATTATGATAGGAAAATGGTTAAAGTGAGGTGACACAACATCATTGTTTAGTTTTGTGAGGGTAATTTTTGTTAGGGTTGTGCCCCCTTCACCCTTACAATTCACAAATATTATATTTATTTATTTATTTTGTAATTGAATTTTTTTTTTAACGGCAACACTAGATATTCTAAATTAATTGGGTTTTCCCTGGGCAACACCTAAAACATCTAGGGCATTCCACCACAGGAGGAACCCCCCGAACTGGGTAAACCCCCTGACCTGGTCACAGACCCATTTTTTGCTGTTGCCAGGATTTGAACCCAAGACCACCACTATGAGAAGTCTTGGGACTATCATTGCACCAAATGGCCAACGATTTTGTAATTGAATACCAACTTTAAAATAGACTTCTATATGAATCTAGATCCATTTAATTTTATTATGAATTATGGATAATGAATATCAGTAAGTAGGACAAACACATGGGTTATTTTTAAGATTAGGAACATTAAAAGGGATTAATAAATACTCCCAGCAAATATAGTTAGGGACATAAATGACAGTATGATCACGGGACCAAACACATCCACATAACAAGACAACACTGCTTCTCTTTCCATCACGGGTTCCCTAATCATCTCTTTTTCAATGAGAATTAATAAAATAGAAAATATTATTACAGTAAGTTAAATCACTATATATCATATTTTATTACATATTAACCACATAAAATAGCCTTGAAACTCACAACATATTTTAGTAATTTTATATACTTTACAGGTCCAATAAATAATAAAAATAATGAAACGAAAAGTAATTAGAAGGCATAATTCTTTGTATAAGATTAAGTTATATAATTTAATTTATAGTTGTTTGTTGATCTTTCAAATATATATGACCACTAGCGGACCAACATGGCTACATACAAGGAGATATTAAAAGTATTTACAAACCTATACCAAACGTATATATGTTAGATATATGGAGAAGTGTAAACGAGCTGAGTCGTTCGTCAGTTACTTGAGATCTCAGCTCGTTAAAAATTAAATTGAGCCGAGCTTAAACGAGCCCAAATTTTTATTAAGGCTCATTTAATAAACGTCGAGTTCGAGCCAACTCACGAGCTTAAACGAGTCTTTTGTTTATGTAACTTTTATTTAATATCATATATAATAATAATAATAATTATGTATAAATTTATAGTAAAAAACAAATAAATAATATATATTATATTACAAATAAAAATTGTAATTAATATATATATATATATATATATAAGTTAAATAATTAACTTAATAATAAATAAACGAGCCAAGTTGAAGCCTAAACTAGCTTAAACTCGGCTCCGATCGTTTACAACGTTGGATATATATATAGCATTGCG
Source organism: Smallanthus sonchifolius (assembly GCA_023525975.1). Classification (NCBI taxonomy): domain Eukaryota; kingdom Viridiplantae; phylum Streptophyta; class Magnoliopsida; order Asterales; family Asteraceae; genus Smallanthus; species Smallanthus sonchifolius. The sequence continues at coordinate 58,772,231 of CM042042.1, forward strand.
AACTAATTGTTTTCTTTTCCCTTTTATAAAGTATTCAACCAATAATTATTAATTTGCACCTCCAATCACAGCATAAAAGGGCATCCAACAAGCATCCATCTCTACACCACCCAAAAACACCCCACCACCCATCTTTTCCAAATGGGTTCAAGAAACGTGCCAAGATCAGGATTGCTTCCATGGTTAGCCATGACCATGGTGCTAGTAGGTTTATCAAAGGGAGACTTTGACAAAGACAAACAACAGTGTGCAGACACACTTGTTGGGTTAGCCACTTGCCTTCCATATGTGAGTAATCAAGCCAAGGCTCCAACCACGGACTGTTGTGCTAAGCTCAAACCAGTCTTGGACAAGAACAGGGTCTGCTTATGCATATTAGTCAAGGACCGTGATGAGCCCGATCTCGGGGTCAAGATCAACGCCACCCTCGCCTTGGGTTTACCCGATTCGTGTCACTTGCCTTCTAACATCACCGAGTGTCCCAGTAAGTCGCGTTGTACCATGATCATCTCTTTTTGATAATCGGTCCTCGGTCGTTGTATTGCATATTTTTGGGTCTTTCGGGTCGGTTACATGCATGTCGGTCCCATATTCGTTCATCGAAAATGACAACTCTCAAAAAATAACCTTCAACAGGTTGGTACAGTGGTAAGCGCTTGATTCTCTCTCTATCATAGGTCTCAGGTTCGAATACTGGTTCCACTGGTTTTCTGTTTTTATCCCCTTAAAGATCATCTGCTCGACATAAGCTGTATTTTACCTGACTTCTGTTTTTATCCCTTAAAGGTCACCTGCCTAGCACAACTTGTATTTTACATGATATCATTGGTTAATTAACAGTGTATTGTTGATATCTCTTCAATTTCTGATAACCGGTTCTCATGATTAATTTTATTCTTATGGCTATTTTATTTTTTTATATAGAGCTCATGAACTTGCCACCCAACTCACCGGAAGCTAAGATTTTTGAAGATTATGGTAAAAACGTCAAGAAAAGCAACAGCACCACCGTGACTCCATCGGGTAAACATATATTAATCTTATTTCATCTTGATAAATTAAATGAATATAATTACATTTTTTTGTTTCATAAAAATCACAATATTATCTTTTAAAATCACTAAAAAACATAACGTTTAAAATTAAAAGATCATATTTATTCATTATTAAACTTAGAATTTATGACTGTGCTATTTTTAGATATATGTATATTTACTGTGTTTATCTTTTTGAAATTTTCCATTGTGATCCAAATGACGTAGTATACTAATTATGGAGGATGCAAAATATATAAAAATAAATAAATAAATTACATCGTATTCTCATACTCTCTAATTAAATACTTTAAATATAGAATTGTCAATTACGTATTTATACTCTCATTATTTATTATCAATAATTCATTTTTTGTTTCCATTCGTTAAAATAAAATCTAATAAATACAACAATCAATAGAGTTGAGCTAATTAAACTTTTATAACAAAAAATGAACCTTTTGTGTTTTCTTGCACACATTAAGCAATTTTATTAGTTATTAAAAAAATTAACAAGAAATCATAAAAAATAAACTTTTATTTGAGTGATACCAATTCATACTTATATAATCATAAAATACGTAAACAACTTTTCATAAATGTTTTTTAATGTACAAGGTTGTCTTGTTTTTTTTAAATATATCGATGATGTGCGATACATAAAATAAAGTAGATAGATAAAAAATAGATTCGTATAAATAAAAAGGAGGAAAAATAATTTTTGGTTGATTCCAAAACATGTATGATGATGAATGGTTATAAAGTAGATAACAAAATAATTTATTTTATTTCATATTTTCAAAATAAACACTTATATACTAACTAGGGGTGTTCAAACGAATCGAATCAGGTTATTCGAATTTGATTTTTTTTTTCTGGATTCGAATTCGAATAAAAATCTCTTAAACCGATTCGAATAAGCTTGTCCGAATCGAATCGAATTCGAATCTATTCGAATAAACCGAATAACTATTTTTATTTATATTTTTTGAAAATAAAAAAAAAAGCCCAAATTTTTATGTATTTGAGTTTAGAGAAATATATGATGAGGTAAAACTTTTATGGATTTGAATTGGAAGCCCACACAAAACTTAAAAATAAAGCCTAAATCAACCTAAATAAAAGGATATACATTTAAAAAAAATTTAAATTATATAATATATAAATTCGGTTTATTCGAATCGAATTAGGGATTTTAGGATTCGAATTCGACTTATTTATTCGAATCGAATAATTATTCGATTCGAATAAGCCAAAATTCGAAATCGAAACTTTTATTCGAATTCGGTTCGAATCGAATTTCGGTTTATTCGAATAATGAACATCACTAATACTAACTTATAAATACATTTAAAAATAGTCATTTTTAAATTTTCACTAACAAGAATGTAATTTGTGTGATTCTAATTATATCATTTATAATTAATATTTTTCTTTTCTTTTTTGAAAGGTGATGGATCAAGTGGTAGCATCAAAAATGGCGTTGGGAGGGGAAAGAAATGGTTGGGAGTTGAGAAGATTTGGGGTGCATTGTATATAATTATAATAATGGTCATCTTTCATATTGCTTAAAACATTCAAGAAATGGTTAATGCTTGCCCCACCCCGTTTTAATATAATTTCTACAAGTCATTTTTTCATCACTAGATGGTTTTTTTGTTAATTGTTAATTAATAATACTAATGCTTAAAACTAGACGTTTGGTGCGAAGGATAACTTTTAGGAAATTATCATGTAAGTGACCACTATGTTACATATGTATGTATGTTGTTATGATTGGAAATTATAAAGTTTTTTCCTTGGTTATTAATAGTTCGTAAGTAACTAGGTCAAACACATAGTCAGCCTTAGACTATGTGTAGTGGTTTACTTAAAAGTTAAAAAGTTTCTAGCGTGTCAGTATTACGTAGACAGTGAAACTTTAACAATTAAGCTTTTAAAAATGTATAGTAGTTTAACTAAACGAGATTAAATAATAAAAAAATTGGGTGATATGGCTTGACGTTATTGATTTGTCGGAGAGGGGGCTAAACGTCCTAACCTCAAATATTTTATTGAGGTAAATTGTTTTAAAAACATTCTCTTTTATCACAACTTTTTTTTCTTTAAATAGTATAAGGGGAGATAAACTTTTTTTCTACACCACATTCTTTCTTCATTAACGTGGGATGAGAGATTATTTTAATTCTTTAAAGTTTACATTTTTTTTTCTTATCTACTAATGCGGGATGGAAGTCTATAAATTTTATTAAAGTAATGTGTTATAAAAAATATATTAAATAATGTTCGACTCGTGAACAGCCCTAGTGACACCTATCATGTGGTTTAGCGTAATCGGTGTGGCAAATAATCTCGCAATAGTGTAAAATCTCTCCAATATGATGTATTATAAATTTCTGAATTTGTCGTTTCAACGTACTTATTTTTATCTGCGTTTCAACGAAATTTACTCTATTTTTATTAATGTATGTTTCAATGCCGCCGCAACGCACACGTCTTCGCACTAGTTCCCTAAATACTCATTTAGCAAAGTCGGTGGCAAATGCCACCGACCAACTTTAACCCTTTGAGTTTCTTATAATTACCAATTAAACCATCAATTTTTTAATAATTTTATTTAATCCTCTAAACTATTATATAATGCATGCTTTAACTTCATTACTTTTTTTTAATAAACTTTATTTTCTAATAATTTTCGTTCGTTAAAAGTGTTTTTAAACTAAATTTTATTTTCTTCAATAATTTTCGTTTATTAATTTTTTAAAATCATTAAATATATTTTTTAGGTAACGTTGGTTATATCGACTATCGTTAACGTGCTGGTACCTAGAAGAATGAGACCAACACCGACTAAAGAACGTCGGTACCATTGTATAATTATCTTTTTTGCTAAATTTTTTAACGAGTTTGTCATTTCAATGTTAAGTCATGTTTATGTCGCAACATTAATTTTATACCTTTTTGTGTGCTTAATCACGTTAATGTGACCGCCTGGTTTAATAATAACCATCCGACTTTCTTCATTTTCATATACTACCACTCAACTTTCTAAATTTTAAACATATCCCTCAAATTTTTAAAGTTTCAAGTTTACCCTAGACAAAATTCGCAACTCTACTCAAAATTCTAAACTCTCAAGTTTACCCCTCAAATTTCGTTTCATTTTTCTTTTACTTTTTTATATATTCGTTTGTAAAGGTTAGTTTTTTCTATTTTTATTTTGTTTTTTTTTAACGAATTTGTAGTTTCAATGTTAACTTCTATTCGCGCCACAACTTATCTATTTTTTTTATCTCCATAACCGAATCGTGACAACTTCATACGTTTCTTTTATGTACTTAGTCACGTTATTGTCATCGCCGCAACACGCATAACGAAAACCCGTCGCATCACGTGGGCTTTAATTATATACTTAAACACGTTAATGTCACCGTGCAGCCCTACGACAACGCGCGGGTCATATTTTCTAGTTAGTATTAAAAACTAAATATTAATTCAAAACAAATTAATAATATTCGATCATAAATTATAAATCATAATATCTAAATTAAGAAAACGATAATGCATGGATCACGAACTAGCCTGACCATGATGCACGTGACCAAAAACTTTGGAAATGATGGTAACTATGACACCTTTCGATGAAACACATAAATCCATAACTGAACCACCATAAATCCATAACTGAACGATTTTACCCGGATTCCTTTCATTTTTTTGGTTTAAAAAAAAAAAAAAAAATTTTGAAAGGCGAATATTGAATTATGACGTCGCATCCCCCGTCATATGGGAGAGCCTCGTCCAACTCCGTCCAATATGTTGTCTTAACCTGGCCCACTTGGCGTCAGGGTTGGAGAGCTTTCAAGGAAAAACCCCACCCAATACGGCCCCTTCCGGGCTTGAGGGAGAGCCGAGGCTCGAACCCTGGATCGACGTGGGTAAACCCTGGTGCATCAGCTTAAAAGGCCTCATTTGCGATGCCGCAGAAATTAATGGTGGTGGCAGGGATTGAACCCGGGTCCCTTGGGACTTCAGGCCTCACCTCAACCTCTACACCACTTTCATTTAGGCCTGTAAATAAACCGAACGTTCATGAATTGTTCATTAACTGTTCGACGGGAAGTTCGTTTATGTTCGTTCATTTAATAAATGAACGAACACGAACAAATTTTTTTTGTTCGTTTAACTAAATTAACGAACATGAACACATGTCGTGTTCGTTCATTTATGTTCGTGAACGTTCGTTTATGTTCGTTCATATATGTTCATTTATGTTCGTTTATTAACGCTTATTTATGTTCATTTATTTGTGTTCATTTTTTTTTTGGATGAATCATGTACATTTGAACCACTAATTTACATGTGTTTTTTGATGAATTATTAAGTATTAGACTTGTTCATGTGTGTTCATTAAAGTTCATTTATGTTCGTTTGTGTTTTTTATGTTTGTTCGTTTGTGTTTGTTCATTTGTGTTCGTTTACGTTCGTTTAGATTTTTAACGAACGAACACGAACACTTCCATTTTCTTAATGAACGAACATGAAAAAAAAAATGTGTTCGATTATGTGTTCGTGTTCGGTTAAAATTAAATAAACGAACACGAACACGCCGATGTTCGTATTCGTTCGGTTCGTTTACAAGCCTACTTTCATTTACAAGATGAACCAAATAGGGGAGGATTGCAGAGAAAACCACATAGTTAGGCGAAAACCGAGAAAACCACTAAAAAAATCAATTTTAACCAATAATATAATAATATTTATTTTTTATTTTATTTTATTTTTATTTTTTTATAAGAGTATCAATTTAATTTTACACATTTTTATCAAAAAATCATTTAAATATTGGCTTACATATACGTAACACATAGTGTTACGTATACGTAAACAGAAAACAAAAAAATTACAGTTATGTATACGTAACCCCTAGTATTACACATTGTTTTAGTGATTTTCTTGGTTTTCGATTAACTTTGTGGTTTTCTCTTGATTTTTACCCGAACCAAATATAGTGAAGAGGACAGGTGAATTTACCTAGATTCCTTTCATTTTTTTTATTTCGTCAATGAATTTACCCGAATTACCCGTTAAAATAAAAAATAACATGGCGTGATAGATCATTCAGTATCAATCCACCATAGTTGACATAAGTAGGCATTACCATACCTACTAGTCTACTACACCTATTGGTTCACATGTGCATAAACTTATATGCATTCATTCATGGCATGTTTGTGATTGTTTCTTTTTTACTTTTTAGTACTGTATAAATATTCCTTCTCGTGCATGTGAAATTATAAATTTCGTTCTCTTTTTTTTTTAAATTACATAAGTCAATATATTTTTATACTTGTAACAATAATAGATCTTAAGATGAATGTTTATTAGAAGAAATTTTTTTAAAGTCATTCATATGTTTAACATGTGAGGATAAAACGGTCTTGTTAAAACCGCCTTCTTCGTTCCAGTCATTTTTAATTCTATTACATATCGTCTCAATCAGATAAATGGGAGCGTATTGACGGGTATGTATCGGCATGCACTAATGCCACCATCGATCCAACCCTCATCCACTCGGCTATTATTAGAACAACATCTACTACACAATAATGGAAGACAATTAAAAATGATTGGAACGAGCCTTTTTTTTCATGCTTTTCCCCGAGGTCTGGAGAAAGCTTAAATCAAATGGGATGTGTCTATTTATCTATCTCTTGACTCGAAATGGGAGCAGGTTTATGAAAAACAACCGTATTGATAATTCATGGTCACAACCCATACATCTCTTGATGCAAGGTTAGCAACCGGGTGGAGGGCTCGGACTCGAATAACAATCTTCGGTGGGTTTGGAAACTGTCACCTTCATCAATGGAGGAGCTCCACGAATTACAGCAGCTGGTGGGTCTTATGGATAGAGTGAGAACTGGGGCCTCGGCGGATCGTTGGTCTTGGGTTGTTGGGCCATCCAACGAATTCTCGGTTAACAGCATAAGGAAAAGCTTACAGAATGTTGAGGTTGTTAGTGGTTGCTTTGTGATGGAGTGGTGCAAATGGGTTCCGATCAAATGCAATATTTTTGCGTGGAGGGCGGAGATGGACAAAATCCCGACTAGGGTAGCGCTGAGAAGACGAAATATCTATCTGGGAGACGTATCGTGTCCTTTATACAGCGACGGGGAGGAAACGGTGGAGCATCTTTTTACTTCGTGTCTGGTGGCGATGATTTTGTGGCAACACATTAGCGCTTGGTGTAAGATTCCGAATTTCTTTGTTCTCTCTTTCAAATACTTGTTGGAGTTGCATGGTTCATTGGGGAAGTCGGATCGGGAGAAGGAGGTCATCTATAGTATTATTATGATTGAGTGTTGGAGTCTGTGGAAGGCGAGGAACGATTGGGTCTTCTCTGACAACCTCGTCAAAATGGAAAAATCATTAGTCAGATCAAAGCGGTCGGGTTTCTTTGGTTTTCTAATAGATCGGAAAATAAAAATATATCTTGGGAAGATTGGTGTAAATTTGTAATTATGTAATTTTGCTGTTGTTTGTTCGGCCTGTTTTGGGTCGGCGTTTTTGTTCTAATGAAAGTGACCGTTCAAAAAAAAAAAAAAAAAAACCCATACATCTCTTGCCGGAAGTTACGAACATATTGATTGTGGTACCCAAAATTTGAGGTATTCAAATCATCAAATGTAAGGTCCAAATCCAACTAATAACAAAATAAATGTTGCCAAGATGAATTAAAAATTAATTGGCAATTGTTATCACTTGCATGATATGCATGATTAAAATTTTAAGTTGTGGCCAAGAATTTAAGTTTGCTGTAAAGTGTAGAGGTGAAAAAAAAAACGGTTCGGTTCCTACCCGGTATGGAGTCGACCCGGTTTGGACCCATTTGTACCCGGCTGTTCCTACCCGGTTTGGGTTTACTTATCCGCGTTCCAGCCCGGACCCTACCCGAAACCGGTTCCTACCCGGTTTGGGAACTATTAAAAATAAATAAAAAATGCATTTTTATGTTTTTAATGTTATTTATTTAAAAAAAATTTGGACCGCGTTAGAACCGGTTCCGGACCCGACCCGGTCCCACAGGGTAGGGTTCTTCAACCCGGAATCCGGTTCCTAGCCGGTTCCTGTTCCTCCTAGGACCTGACCCATTTTCAACCTGGTCCAAAAAAACCGGTTTCGGGTCCCGTCAAAACCCGATTTGTGCACCTCTCTAGCCAACGTGTAGTGACAACACAAGCATATTAAAAAGAACGACATATTAGGGCACAACATATTAAGACCCAACGACCCAAGTGAAGATACATGTGGATTGTTGATCACATGCATATTATGACCCAACAAGCAACAACCCAACCGGATTTTTCAGCCCAACAAGAAAAACTACAAGCCCACCAGGAACCGTTAATGATGACTATTCTTATTTGACTGATCATTTCACGGCTTGGGCTCCCAACGGTTAGTTTCCTCACATTTTGGACTCGGAGCAGATTTCTTCTAACACGTATAGCATGGTTTACTCGTGGATTTTTGACTCCAGTGTCACTAGTCGTATAACATCTGACATAGGTATGATTCGCGATCCAACACCTTATCTCGGTTCAAGGAAAATGGTTATTGGCAATGGTATGGTTATTTTATTTGATCCATAAACAAACAAACATAAATGAATTTTAATGAACGAACATAACAAATGTTCATGAACGGACAAGAGTCGTGTTTGTTCTTTCGTTTATCAAACAAACAAATTTCCATCAAACTATATAATGAATGTTTGGCTCCTTATTGCAGCAGCGTTGGATGGAGGGATGGTTTTTTTTTTTCAATACAACATCACCCCATTCATCTAATTTTAACTTGGATTCCGATAAGTAATTACTTATTGGCAATTCCGCCAAGACCTTCATCAGTTGAGGGAAGAATTACCCTAAATCGGATTTGTTTTGGTTTCACAAGTCTCATATACATTTGTATCTATATGCATTAAAGCCTAAAGATCTACGTGTGATCTTATATTTAACGATTATGAAAAGGCTCGGAATAAATTCAAATACAAAGTTATAAGTTGGTGTATATATCTTGGTAAAAAGAAAGAATTAAAAACTGAAAATAATACAAGTGTAAGATGATCTTGGAAATGAAAAACAGATCCGAATCGAGCATCTTTAATCCACCACACCAACGAATTGAATCGAAATGCCGATTAGATCATCAACGATTAACGATCCATCTCGAATTTCCAACACCAGAATCCTTCTTCGAACAGCAATTGCGTCACGAATTGTTCTATTAACCCTAACAGTCATCTGGAGATCAATCCTCAGCCCTTACGACACCTCAGCTTCAATTAACCCTAGCTGCCTCTCTTCCACCGCCAACGCCACCGTCCTGTATCCTCGCATCTCCGCCGCTATTGAAAACGGTGTCGTATGGGACAGCGTGTACTTCGTTCGAATTGCTCTGTGCGGTTATGAGTATGAACAGACATACGCTTTCTTGCCTCTCCTTCCGTTTTGCATTTCGTTATTGTCTCGAACAGGTTAGTTTCTTTAGTTGTTCATGTTAGGGTTTTAGCATTTTAGTTCCAATGAATTTGGGAATTGGGATCAAATTCCTAGTTATGAACTTTAAAACTGAAGTCTGTTTGCAGTTCTGAAATGTTCAGTGTTGGTTTTAAAATGCGCGATGCACTTTGATGAGATTTGTTCCCAAAATCTGATGCGCGATGCGTTTGTTATTAAAAAAGTTATTATACAATCACAATATTCATATTGTTAATGCTTAAACATAAAAACACACTCAAAAGATCATCAAAAGTTAAACAAATTATCAATCAATATATGAAGAAGAAGAAACTTGAAACAACAGATCTATTCAGATTATGTTACTTCTTAACAAATAACAATGTATAAAATCAATCAACAGATTATCAACTTCAACACTTAAAACAAGTTATCAATACATTACTAATAATTATCAAACACTTAAAAACACAAATAAGTTAATTTTTGTTTGTACTTCTTTTAGCCGATCCAATTGAAAAGGTCCGACCCAGTTACTTTTTGCATATTGCGACACATCAGACACATTGTGAGAGGCTGCATATAGCGCTGCATTGTCGCATCATGGAATCGCATCGCATCAAGTGCAGCGATGCGCTCTCAGCATCGTATCTCGCAATCAAGCGCCCGCATTTTAAAACCAAGTCGGTGACTAAACTTCACCTTTTACCCAATCGTGTAGTCGTGTTCAATGAAAACCCATGTTTTGATTTAGGATGTATATTCTAGTATGCTTCATATGCTAAATTTGTATGGATTTTTGTTGAAATTTCACACCATCGTTATTGTATGTGTATTACTTTTTATAACTTGTAAGGTTTGATGCAAATAGCAGCTTTTCTCTTGGAAGTTAAGAATCCTTATTTCTAAATTGCATCCTAGCCTGTTTGACATTCAAAGTCAAACTGGGCCACTTCTTCCCTTATTTAGATTTTTTACAGTGGAATGGACAAACAGTAGTATTGTATAATTTACTATAGGATATTTATTTCTACTGGAATAAGCTAACCATGGTACTTACTAGTTGAATATTGCTCGTTTAAAGTATCTTATTTTAGTTTTAGTCCCTTTTCGTTGTTGCCAATGAACTATTTGACTATTTCATAGCAAATTAATGCGCATTCGTTTGATTCTTTAAGAAAACTATGCCATTATTTAATTTGCAGTTCTTCAGCCATTAGTTCCCCTTGTTGGACATAGGGCTGCGTTAGCGTTGTCTGGATATATTCTTAGCAACATCTCATTTGTTTTTGCTGCACTGTTTCTCTACAGGTAACTGTCTTTACATTAAGCGCCCTTTGTTTTGCATTTCTTTCTCTCAGTTGTTTTGATTTTAGAAATTTCATATGATATATGTACCATAATCAAAATATCTTCACAACCTATTTAAAGTTAGGCCGAGTTGTAATTTCACACATTGTGTTCTTTCTCTGATAATTTTATTGTTTTCTTTGTTACTATAGGCTTTCTGTTATTATTCTGAAGGACCCTGAAGCATCATTGAGAGCATCAATCTTGTTTTGCTTCAATCCAGCATCTATATTCTATTCATCCATGTATGATCATTTATCTTAACTTCTAATATTTTATATTCTAAATTTAAACGTGTGTTTATGATACAAAACCAGTACTTTGCGTTTGCAGTTACTCTGAGAGCTTGTATGCACTATTATCCATTGGAGGCCTATACTTTTTAACGTTGGGTGCAAACAATTTAGCAGCCCTATGGCTTGCTTTCTCTGGTTGTGCGAGATCAAACGGGGTGCTAAATGCAGGATATATTGGTTTTCAAACTATGCATCAAGCTTATGATGCTTTATTTCTTAAAAAAAAACCATTTGTAAGCTTACCTGCTCTAGTTATTGTTGTACATGTCTCCTATCTCACTTGATAGTTGTGTATATATATATTTTTCTAATTTATATTCTGTCTATGCAGTTGGTGTTTCGAGTTCTTATATCTGGAATTTTGCGTTGCCTGTTTATTTTTGTTCCTTTTGTTGCTTTTCAAGCATATGGATACTACAACCTGTGTGATGGACGCCATCCGGAGGAACTAAGGCCTTGGTGTAAAGCAAAGATTCCTTTGCTTTACAATTTTATTCAGAGTCATTATTGGTATGTTTATATGTTTTAAACTTTTATAATAATTGATTAGCATAGACTATCCCATTTGTTAATATTTTTTTTATGTTAGGGGGGTCGGTTTTCTAAAATATTTCCAGTTAAAACAGTTGCCAAATTTCCTTCTTGCATCACCAATACTCTCCATTGCAATCTGCTCAATTATCCATTATGTAAAGCTACACCCTAAGGTTTTCTTTTCACTCGGTTTTCAAGTTGACCCGAAAACCACTTCTTTCTTGGAGACACAAACATCAACAGTAAATCGAGGTATGAATCCATACCATGAGTTCTGCAAGTTACTCCCTTTAAGTATTTAAAGAAAACGTTTGATCATTGCTGTTTAAACAGAAGATCAGGCTCTTAGAAGGAGAAAACATAGCAAACAAGACATGGGCCCGACCGCACTCTCCACAGATAATGTATCAATTGACAAATTAGAAAGATTTTCGATTATCATCATACCGTTTGTTTTACACTTGGGGTTCATGGTGGCCACAGCATTTTTTGTCATGCATGTTCAGGTCAATCACACTCCTTTTTGTATACATGTGTGCATATATACATATCTAAGGTAGTCGGGCTGTCGAGGGGGCGCTAGGCGCACTCAAGACGCAAAGGGTGAGCATGTTGCCTAGGCGCAAGGCACTTAAAAGCGAGCGTCTTTCTAAGCAAGACGCATAATAAACAGGCAATTTTTACGGGCTTTAGACGTTTTATGCTGGTTTAGGTAGGTTAGACATGTTCCATGTCATTTTTAGATGTTTTAGACCAGTTTTAGTTGTTTCAGCCTAGGCAGCTGGGCTTTAGACATGTTTTAGCCTGGGCGAGCGCCTTTGGCGCCTTTGCATATATATGCATACACACACAAAACTGTGAAAATTGTATAAATATTCGTACCTAATGCCTTAACCGGAATACACAAGACGGTTATGTAACTTAATTTATGTGTTAAATGATGTGATTGTTACAGGTTTCTACACGGTTTTTGTCATCAAGCCCTCCGATCTATTGGTTTGCTTCATATGTACCGGCAATTCACAAGGGGTGGGGATACTTGATATGGAGATACTGTGCAGCCTACATCCTCATTGGCAGTCTACTTTTCTCAAACTTTTACCCATTCACTTAAAGCTTTCTCAACTTGTAATGTTAGAATCTTTGACAGAATTCAAGTTTTGATGATTAAACCATGATGTATATGTACATCATGTTACATACAACAAGATGATCAAACAGAAGGACCAGATCTAAGAACTCTTTCCAACTTTTCAGCCCTAGCATAATCGCTCTCCGTGAGCGGGTTGTAATGTTAGAATCTTTGACAGAATTCAAGTTTTGATGATTAAACCATGATGTATATGTACATGATGTTACATACAACAAGATGATCAAACAGAAGGACCAGATCTAAGAACTCTTTCCAACTTTTCAGCCCTAGCATAATCGCTCTCCGTGAGCGGGCCAGCTGGAAAAGGAGTGATCTCCACAACCAAATGCGGGGTCGGGAGTTCATCGAACAAAGCTCTCACGTTGTTGCAGCATACTGTTTCGCCATGCGCGCTCTCTCTTCTAATTTGACAACCCTGCAAAACCTTTAACTATTTAAACCATTGTGATCAAATTTAGAAAAGGAAGAAGTTTGCACAAACAAACAACGGTTTTTAACCTTGTGGGAGGTGGCATCCCTGAAGTGATCATCATCTGAAAGTAAGGAAGCTATGGCTTTTAGAAGCCTACGCCCTTCGGATTTCGAAGGGATTCTGTAGTTTCGTCGAAGGGTACCCTTCGTTGTCGGGTGCCATTTGCTAACGAGTTTTCTTTTATCTGCTGCTTCTTTCTCTGTACATAAGAAAAACAAGATTTAGCTTTCGATCACGATTAATTTTTAGTAACATGTTACATTAACTCTATTAGATGGGTTATACTAGTCAGAATCAAATAAAATATACCAGTTTTGATTTATTACTTGGATAAGATTTATTGTAATTATATAATTAGGAGTTACTACTAGCTTAAAATTTCCAATTATTGTTATAAATAGGTGATTAATAACATATGTGAAACAAGTTGAATTTGCTTTGGGATAAACCCTGAATTAAAGACTGTAATTAATAAGGGGATTAACTGAAAATAAACCACCAACCTGGATTGCGTTTGAACTCTTCAAACCATTTGGAGAAGCCCAAATCATCACCATCAGTCTTAAGCTCTACAAAATCATCAACAAATTAAGAAAAAAAACAAATAAAACACACCCTTTAACTCACAAAAACAGATGCTTCAGTTAATGCAATTGATTCTTGATCTATTACTGAAAAACCCTTTAATTTTCTACCAAAAATGGGAATTTCAGAAGGAGAAAATTAGGGTTTTTTAATGGCAGAAATGGGAATTTCAAGATCAAAGAAGTAATAAAAAAAATTAAAAAAAGAGGATCAAGAACCTGTGGTTGATGAGAGTGGATTAGAAGGGGATCCAGCCAAACCAGCCTTCAAGAGTGCATAGAAGATACACACTCTTCCAGCCCACAAAACAGGGGCCTCAATCAGTGAGCTTTTGATGCTTGATCTTCCAATCCCAGATGCTCTATCAGATGTAAACCCCCAAATTGATGAATAACCCTTGATTTTTCTACCAAAAATGGGCAGCCCAGAAGGAGGAAAAGGGGTTTTGGGCAGAAGTGAAGCAGTGGTGATGAGATGGTGATTCTTGGGGTTGAAGATTTGAGCACAAGTAGGAGTGTTTAGAAGCATTTTCTTGAACAATTGAAGAATCTTGATTTGAATTAAGAATGGGAAGTGTTTCAAGTTTCAATGATTCATGTAGTGACAGGATTTTAGAGCAAAGTTTCAGATGTCTTTTGGTTCCTTCTACTTCTAAGTTCATCACATTTCACCCTCTTCTTTCATTTTGTTACATATTAAACACCATCTTCCCCCAAGATTTTTGTTTTTTTTTTTCTTCTTCTTTTGGCTATTATAAGATTATAAATATGTATCTTGAGTTATTTATTGCAATCTGTTTATATGATATAACCCTAGTAGACAGAGGTTCAATGTGCACTCAAGGCGAAAAGGGTAAGTGATCGGTCGGTCGCTTAACTGCAAGGCGCTTAAAAAGCCCTCGTGCGTGACAAGCAAGACACACACGTATTCTAGGCCATTTTTAGATGTTTAAGACATGTTTTAAGTTGGTTTAAGCTGTTTTAGACTAGCTTAGACTTTTTTTACTTGTTTAGACATTTTAGTACTAGTTTAAGCCGGTTCAAATTTATTTTTGGGAGTTTTTTCCAAATTCTTTGCGCCTGAATGGACGCAAGATGGTTTTGTTGTGCCTAGGCGCTAAAATTCAATATTATACCAAGAAAAAATATATTGCTAGAAACTTCAAGATTTTTGTTTTAAATATGAAAAGTTGTCCATGAACATAGCCACTTTTATTATCCGGAAAATATAGCTTTTGGACCAAAATAGATGCAGGTGTGTTTGTGATTATTGCTAGAAGAAGTTACAATTTTGAATTTTGTTAAATAAAGAGGTGGATGTCATGGTGTCAAAATATGAAGGGCTTAAGTGTCGGTTCATAAAACATAAGAGATGCATTTTGAACAAATATTAAAGTTAAGGGGTCTATGGTATCAAACGGTATTATTGAATACTGACTCCTCCTGGGCTTTCCACATTCAAGTGAAAGTAGATATTTACGACGTCGTTGCGTGATCTTATCCACTCGCGGTAGGGCTTGATGAGATATAGACTAGACACGACACGATATAAAGAGTACAAAAACGAGATTTAAATTTCTTATAATATTTTTCCAATTTAAACGAGATTTAATATGTCCACATTATCGTCATTGTCATTGTCATTGTCCCACCATACCATAATTAGGGGTTCTTCAAAAAAATCTGAATTCGAAACCGAACCCGAATTATCTGAAAATTCGAATCCGAATTATTCGAAAATTCGGATATCCGAATTTTCGGATTCGGATAGTGATTTTCGGATATCCGAATATCCGAAATATTATATTTATATATTTTTTTAATTGTTTTTATTATTTAAAAATAAGAAAATTTGAATCAAAACCCGATATATTATATTTATATATGTTTATATGTATATTTTTTAATGGTTTTTAATTGTTTTTATAATTTAAAATTTTATTTATATATTTTTTTATTTTATTTATATTTTCGGATATCCGTTTCACTATCTGAATCCGTATCCGAAATTTCGGATATCCGAAATTTCGGATTCGGATAGTGAAATCCACTATCCGAAAATTTCGGATATCCGACTTTGAACACCCCTAACCACAATAGAACATGTTCTTATTCTCATTTAGATATGATAATGCTGTTAATTAAAAACGGACGGACCATAAGTATAAAAAAATGACGTACCAGTGCTTCACTTAACTCTTGTATTTATGAAGGGGTTGGATCGTTTCGTAATCTAATGTATGCAGTCTTACCCTATACTTTGTGCATGGGGTTGTTTCCCGTATAGAGAAAAGCTTGAATCAATGTTACACCCCATGTAGAGTCGCTTGCTTGATGAATGGATATGGCTCGGACCCTAGCATATGAATGTTAAACCGGTTTGGTGTCGACAGCTAGGGAACCACAATGATCAAAATGAAAGGTGAAACTTGTTCCATCACCATTGTCTTCTAAATCCGTTGATGAAAGAAAAAGAGATGAATACATTCGATGAATATTGAAAAATGATCAATATTTAAAGATTCCATGAGTATTTCAAATTTCAACACATGAAATACATTTTAAGTGATTTAAGGTCTCTTATCTACTTTTACTCATCTTGCAACACTGACGGTCGTTATTATTTCTTCTATAACATTTTGTCCATATGCATGTTATATGGTCCAAATGTTGGTGGTGATCTTACATTATTACATACGAGTGTCATTTACACATCACTAGCAAGACGACTGTACTCGCAAGTTGTGAGTCGAGTTGCTTGTCTATATGAATCAGAATCTATCGCTACTGGTAAAAAAAATGCGAGTATTGTGCAACAAGCGATACATGGGTGGTTTTTTAGGATAAAAATGGATTTCAATGCGACGAGTTGAAATTTTGTAAAGAGTTTGATGAGTTTTGTTGGTCATAGCCTTTCCGTATACTTAAACAAGCAAATGTTCACCAGATAATTATGACGATAGGTAACTCGTAAAATAGAGTTATCATAATTCAGAAGTACAATGATTATGATTGAATGAAATAGTTACAGGATCCAACAACTTCATGATGGTTATAAAAAATATAGTCTTAAGAGCACCTTCAACGTGGCCTTCTGACATCGTCGGAGCGTGTAACCGGGTGAAGTCGTTGGAGGGCTCGTCCGGTGGTGTGTTCGTTTGAAGACGTCCAAAAATCCAAACGAGTTCAAATGGATCTAGTGGTAGCCCCAACCACCAATAATAAAAAAATCAAATGTTTTTAAATCTATTTTTTCATTTAAAGTAAAACCTTTAATTATTTTAATTAATTTAACTTAAATTGAAAATGTTTTTTACTAGTTTAATTTAAATACAATTAAATTTAAAATATTTTTTTATTAATTTAAATTTTAATACTTTTAAATTATAAGATTTTTTATTTTAATTTAATATATACATTTAAATTAAAAAATATATATATATATATATATAATTTTTTTTAATTTCTAACGAATAGTTTCTAGATATAAATACAAATCTTTACTTCATTTTTCATCAGCCTTCATACTTCAACATTCAATTATGGCATCAAACATGAGCTCTAGTGATGATGAAATCTCGTAAACTCTGTCTTCATCTCTTGTTTTACCTCCTACTCCTGATGCACAATTTATGGAATTAACCATGAAGCAGTATGAACTATTTTGATGTTTGATGGGTTCGAAAACATGTTTTTGAATTGAGCCTGGAAAACCTGACCAGTTGCATGGAAAAGTCAATATACGCAAGGTGACCAAGGATATTCACCATCATGATCGAGGCAGTTGCATCACCGGACCCGTGGATTTGGCATGTGTGCTTTTAAGTAGCGGATTCGAACAATGTCATCAACATCATAAATTAATCACCAGTTCACAAGTATTCAATGAAGTGTTAGATGGTAATGCGCCTCCATGCAAATTATAGTGAATGACACTCAATACAACATATAACACTGTCTTGCAAATAGAACACATCATGAATGGACCATGCTTGTAAAAAAGCTTAACATGTCCACAAAACCCGAAGATGTTGGAATTTAAAACACGTCATGAGTCGGAAAGAAAGGATATCGAGAGGACATTTGGTGTCATCCAAGCTATGGCACATTATACAGTGGCCAACAAGAAATTGGAGCGCAAAATTAATAAGCAATGTAATGTATGCATACATTATATTACATAATGTGATTGTATAAGATGATGGAAACGCTATAACCGATTGGTCGAATGATGAGGGTTATGAACTTGAACCAGCAAACCATGGACCGTAATAGATTTCGAAGGACACTTAACAAGGTTCAAGAATCCACGTAAGAGTGAAGCTCACCATGCACTTTGAGTCGATTTAATGGATCATCGAGTGAAGCTCACCATGCACTTTGAGTCGATTTAATGGATCATCTATGGTCAATCAAATAGGAACTCATTTATACAATTTTTTGTTTTGATTGGTGGGATTTTTAATAAGTTTATGTAAGCTTTATATTTAGTTTATGTAACCCTATATTTTACTGATACTCTAAAATAATATGAACTATTAAAAGTAATTTGGTTTATAGAAAGTAATGTAAAGGTAGGTGATGATGTGAAAACATATGGATGTTTGAAAAAAGATGTAATGTTGAAGGAGAAAGAGGGGTTTTTGAAAGATGAGTGGAGGTCGCACATGACAGCTGATATGGTGCATTTGTTAGTGTTTTGTATCGAAGATGTTTGTAGGTATAACCTCCTGAAATATGGCTAGTGAGATTAATAACAAAAGTAAATTGATTTGTGACTGAAATCCTAAAATAACTATTAATAAAATGAAGTTAAAAAACCTTATGAAACTCTCCTAGTCTCCTTAATATTATGTAGTTGTTGCAACTTGCAAGTGAAAATCTATACTTTATAAAGGAAAATTATAGTAGACACGTGTTACTCTCTGCTTACTCCTCATCTTTATTTTCTTACCTCTCTCTCCTATTAAATATTATTTTTTCTGTTTCTCTCTCCTATTAAATAATAATATTAAATAATAATCTTTGTATTAATAAATAAAATTATATGGACACGTGTCACTTTCTGGTTCATCTGCATCATTTTTTTCCCACATCTCTCTCATATTGAATAATGATATTAAAAGAATTTATTTTTAGATTTTTAATATAAATCTAATTACGGATACTTACTATTTAGTTATAAATAGTTCAACCGATGTAATATACCGGTTTATTCAACCCGTGTATTACACAGATTCTTAAAAATATTAAAATTTTATTACTAAGTATTAAACATTTTATTTACTCAACCCGTGTAATGCATGAGATTTTAACCTAGTATATATATAGATAACAAAAGCATACAATGGATGTTCCTCTAACTTCCCATCAATTAAGCCCAAAGCAATTTTCTCGTGATTCTTTATTAGATACACATCATTAATCTATAAATATAATTAGAACAAACAAATACATAATCTACAAATCTAACTACCATGATTCAAATGGAGGTGTAATCTACAAGCACAAATCCAATACACGCAAATAATCGAAAACATCATAAGTAAAAAAAAACCCTCAGTTGAGCGTAAAATCAAACGAAATACTGGCATTACATCCTAAGTTGAAGTCATCATTTTTAAAAATCTTAAACGACATATAACTGATAAAATCCGTCTTAAGCTATCATAATCAGACGTTGAGTTGAAAAGTTTATCGATTAAAGAAAAAAATAGAACAAAAGAACCGACTAACGTTTAAAATAAAATAAAAATAATTTTTTTAAAGAATGTGAAAAGAGAGCATACTTTTGAAGGTTCTAACATGTTGATCATGTTTGTTAAAATAAAGTGAATTCTAGAGGAACAAAAGTAAGAAAGAATTTCATGAATGTTACTGCAAAAACTAAAAACTTATGTTTATAAAAAAAAATTATTTGATATTTATACGGAACAAAAATATCTTCAAAGACGAAGAACAACTGTCTCCACCCCTTCTAATTTCTATCTCCCCTGTTTTTGACCTAAAACACAATTACATACAAAAATCCTGTATCTATAACCCTCTATCCAAATCCAGCTACTTTTTCTCAATCGCCGATCATATCCTCTTCGGAAAATACAATCAGTCGGTCCGATTAGGGTTTTTACTCGCTTGGAGATAATTGATTTGTAATTGGTTAAAAATTAGGGTTTGATGTTCGTAAATTAGTTCGATTTTGATTTCATGTAGCTAATTTGATGGATAGAGAATGCCAGAGCTGCGCAGAGGAGTACGCCGTGCCCGCGCTTCTCCTGTAGGCGACAAAAAGCGAACGCTGAAGCGATCGGAGCGTTTGGTAGGTAGTTACGTGAAAACTCGAGCGGCGGCGGCACGGGAGGCGGCGGCCACTGTGGGGGAGGTGAAACGACGGAAGGAGGAAACCGAGGGTTTAGCGCCGGTTCCGGTGGTTGTTGTTTCGAAGTCGGAGGAGGACGAGAAGGAAGAGGGAGGGGGAAGGGAAGCGGTTAGAGAAGTACAGATGGCGGATGGTAGCGGTGGTTTGAGTGCTAATAAGGTTACCGGCCAGGAGGAAGAAGGGAATACTGCACCTTTTCCGGATAGGGTATAAATCCTCCCTCTTTTCTATTTTGTTTTAAAAAGTTTAAAATTTATCATTTTACATATGTTCTTACCTGAAATGAATAAGTTTGAAACTTTGAATATCTGGATGTTGTTATGGAAATCAAATTAATTACCAGTTGGTTTTAGGAAAATTGCTAATCATGGTGTTAGTGTTAGCTATCCACTGACCATTTCGAAGCCCTATCTATCTATCTTTTTTTTCATTATGCTCTTATTAAATGTCTTGTATATACACTTGTTTATTGTTTTAAGAAGCAGTGTGCACATTATGAAATTGGTATTGTTTGGTTCATGATTCACTTGTTCAAGTGATCCCTAGTCCCTACCTTTGGAGTCATTAGTAGATCGATAAACCAGTTGTGTTGTTGCTAAATGGTACCTTAATCAACCGGAATAACCTAGATATAGTACATGAGTAAAAGAGGAAACTGTTTCTGGCTTTTATTATCATTTGGTCATTTAGGTTGCAATTGAGATTATTGTTGATCTAATGTGATCCTACAAGTTATATTTTGTAAGGAGTTCTTGGAGTTATAATTTCCTAGCTGTATGAATATTCCAGTTGAACATTTGAATACAGTACTAGCTACTTTTTTCATCATTTGTTGGTTGATTTTCAGGTTCAAGTAGGCGGATCACCACAATATAAGGTTGAGAGGAAGTTAGGTAAAGGTGGGTTTGGTCAGGTATTCGTAGGTCGTCGTGTTTCTGGTGGAACTGAACGAATATCAGGTCCTGGAGCCATGGAGGTTAGTAACATTTTACCAAGCAATCAAGTTAGAATGCTACAATATCATTGTTTTCTCTTAAATGAGATTTTAGCCAACTTATTTCTCTAATTCTGTTTGTAACAGGTAGCTCTTAAATTTGAGCACAGAAATAGCAAAGGCTGCAGCTATGGCCCTCCATACGAGTGGCAAGTTTACAAGTACGTGTTATTTTCTTATCTATCATAGTCATGTTAAATTTAGTTTTCATTTGAAATTAGAAGTAACATCCATGTTTGTTTTTGGTCATACAGCACTCTAGGTGGCAGCCATGGTGTGCCTAAAGTACACTATAAAGGAAAACAAGGAGAGTACTATGTAATGGTATGATAGTCAACTTTCTTTTGCATCTGTATGAAAAGCGATACACCATTATAACAATCTGTTGTCTTCACTCTTCTAGGTCATGGACATGCTTGGACCTAGTTTATGGGATGTATGGAATTCCTCAGGGCAATCGTGAGTCCATTAGTTTGTGACTTAAAAAGATCTCCCTCACCCCCAACCCTCTTAGTTGGTTTTAGTTCTTGATCCTTCATTTTGTTTTGACCCATGTATTTTGTTTGCTGACATGCCAAATTTCCAGGATGTCATCTGAAATGGTATCTTGTATAGCTGTCGAGGCTTTATCAATTTTGGACAAAATGCATGCAAGAGGGTATGTTATCCAACTCTTTTTTCGTCACTTTTCAAATTGAGATTTCTTTCATATTCGTATCAAGAAAACATCTTTTGTTTCTTCTTTCATGCCATTATGTTAAATAATTTCTGTTTTCTTAGTTACGTTCATGGAGATGTAAAGCCAGAGAACTTTTTACTTGGTCAACCTTCAACATCTCAAGAAAAGAAATTATTTCTTGTTGACCTCGGGTTAGGTAAGAAATCTCATTCATTTTAAAGATTTAACCTCTTTTATTTCATTGTTTCCTTTCTAATGCTTTCAACGGTACATTAAATGCAGCAACAAAATGGCGAGAGAGTGGTAACGGTCAACATGTTGATTATGATCAGCGGCCAGACATGTTCAGGTGAATTTCATATAATCAGTTACACAGTTTTGATAAATTTCACTCATGCAACACATGCATAATATCCATGTTCATGTGATTGCAGGGGGACAGTTAGATATGCTAGTGTGCATGCACATCTAGGAAGGACTGCTAGTAGAAGAGATGATCTTGAATCTCTTGCATATACACTCATATTCCTTCACCGTGGCAGGCTGCCATGGCAAGGGTATCAGGTATTTTTTGTTTTAGTATATTTTGAAGTCCTCTTTTCATCTATTGGCAATTTGGCATATGAGATTGTTATCAGCTGTTTGGTATATTAATATGTGATGATGTTTATTAGGGTGACAATAAATCATTTCTAGTTTGTAAGAAGAAAATGAGCACATCTCCTGAAGTGTTGTGCTGTTTTTGCCCTGCACCTGTAAGGCAGTTTCTGGAGATAGTTGTGAATATGAAGTTTGATGAAGAGCCAAACTATTCCAAGCTAATTTCTTTGTTTGAGGGGCTGATTGGTCCTAATCCTGCCATTAGACCAATAAACACAGATGGTGCTCAAAAGGTGATTAACATCATTAATAGTGTTAAATGCTCATTATATGTCAATGAAAGAGTAATCTAATATTCTAATGATTGTGTAATTTGTTTAATTTTAGATTATATTTCAAGTTGGTCAAAAACGGGGAAGGTTGAATCTTGATGAGGAAGACGAAGGACAACCTACAAAGAAAATCCGAATGGGAGTTCCTGCAACACAGTGGATCTCAATTTATAACGCCAGGCTACCAATGAAACAGAGGTTGATTGTTTTGTATTTATTTTACCTTTTTCTAGTATAGAACATGTAAAAAAGTTATATAACCACCAGATCTCATATATCTTGTTCATTCTGCATTAGGTATCATTACAATGTTGCAGATGCGAGATTAAGCCAGCATGTTGAGAGGGGAAATGCAGATGGTCTACTTATAAGTTCTGTGGCATCTTGTTCCAACTTGTGGGCCCTAATAATGGATGCTGGGACGGGCTTTACTAACCAAGTTTACGAGCTATCACCTTTCTTCTTACACAAGGTAAATCCTTCATTGCACTTTTTAGGACCTGCAGCCACAAGCATTTGAAAGCACTAAGTTAATTTAATTTTTCACATTCATGTTGTAGGAATGGATTATGGAACAATGGGAGAAGAACTACTATATCAGTTCCATTGCTGGTGCCAATAATGGAAGCTCTCTTGTGGTGATGTCTAAAGGTTCGTTTACCAAAACTTTTCTGAAAGGGTCTGTTTTATGCACCAATCTTGGTCTCTTGGTTATAAGTAACAACCGATCTCTTCAGGGACCCCATATTCTCAACAGTCTTACAAAGTTAGTGACTCTTTCCCTTTCAAATGGATTAACAAAAAATGGAGGGAAGGGTTTCATGTGACCTCCATGGCAACTGCGGGTACCCGTTGGGGTATTGTAATGTCTCGCAACGCTGGCTTCAGTGATCAGGTAACATCCGGGCACATTCTTTTGAACAATCGTACACTTGAAAAATGTTATCTGTTTGTGAGTAATGGTTTGTGTTGTGTAGGTGGTGGAGCTTGATTTTCTTTATCCAAGTGAGGGCATACACAGGCGGTGGGATAACGGTTACCGTATCACATCAACTGCTGCCACATGGGACCAAACTGCCCTTATTTTGAGTGTGCCCCGCCGCAAGCCCGGTGATGAAACACAGGAAACTTTACGCACATCGCAGTTTCCAAGCACACATGTTAAGGTCAGTTCTTTGGTCTAAAAAGTCAAAATAGAAGCATCATTTGACAGGTTTCATGTTTACATAGTCTTATTGATGATAGATGACTGTTTTTAACATGTGCTCTGTTTTGAAATTTGCAGGAGAAGTGGGCAAAGAACTTGTATCTTGCTTGCGTTTGCTATGGAAGAACTGTGTCATGATAAACCATGGTATGTGGTTTGATAATGTATTGGATGTAATTTGTTTTTTAGGAACTTTGTGTAAGAAATGATTTGAGGAGTTAAATCAGTCTCATGTTTGTTGTTTGTAAAACATATTTATATATGAATCCATATATATATATATATATAGTTGGCACCTCTTTTCAGAATGTTTACTGCTCATACTCTGTAAGATTGGTCCGAGCTGAAACCAAGTCTTGAATTTGTCCATGTTGTACCAGCTGTGAGTCGTTGGCTCGGATTATTGTATACTGATAGTGATAGGATTGGAGGTTAATGGGTCCTCTAAGCTCATGAATCATGATGAATGTGTGTATACTTGTAGGATTATTATGACTAGTCAAACTTCGTTAGGTTAAAGGCAGGTTGGTCCAACCAACATGTTTATGTTTGATCTTTATCAGTTTATACTTGTGAATGTTTTGATTTGGTATTTTGCAACCATGTATGTTTTTATTCGGTAAAAAGGAGGATGTTGCATTGCATATAAGTGGTTTTTAGGATAGAACTAGTGTTGAAAGACCTGTGCGGCGGCGGCGAACCAAACGATAATAAAAATAGGTATGTCGATTCCCCATGCGTTGGCATTTGTCTCGCACGTTGCGACGTAAACATGAGTTAGTTATCACGTTCATGTTATGTCGACATTTGCCAAATTAATGAAAGAAATTAAAGTAAAGTAAGAAAAAAACATTTACATGTGGCTCGTTAAACTGCGAAATCAATCAACGGCTTTGAAACTTGTTATAAAAAAAATCAAAAGCATTATGTAAACTCACGCGCTGCAGTTAGAGCATCGATAATATTTAAGACCTTATATATAAAACAACCGCTTTATACTCGCACGTTGTAGCGGAGGCGTAAACTCGTGACAAAAACCAATATTCAAACGTTAAGACGTTCGCGTTGCGGTGAATCCGTACGATGACACTAACGTGGGTAAGGCACATTTGTGAACCTAGTTACGTGCGTTATGGTAGTGACACTAACGTGCCTAAGTACATAAAAGAAATGTACGAATTTGAGCGGGTTGGTTTGAAGATTAAACCATAGATAAAAAAAAGTATTATGGCTCACACATTACGACTTATAATTTTTAAAAAAGTAATGAAATAAAAAAAAATTAGAAATCTAAAAAGAAAAAAAAACTTGTGCCACAGGAATCGAACCCGTGACTTAACACTCATGGCAACAACCACCTTTAGCTATCAGACCAAAGCCACAATTGATACTGAATTGCTAAATCAAATATAAAATAGAGAATGAGGGCTTTGTCTGTGGCTCCCCATTAGCCATCGACATTGCCTTTTAAGGTGGTAGTAATGTGCATGGGATCGAACTAAATAGTGATCAGAGAAGGATAGCCGCCTTTGCATGCAAGTTAGGGTTTCTGCGTGAGGAAGAAGGTACGTTTCGTCCTAAACTTACATACTCTCGTCCGGAAGTGTATACTTCTGCACGGAAGTTAAGCCACACGAAAGTGTTTTATGAAAAAGTTCACACGAAAGTTTCATGACTTTCGTATAGCATGTTCAACCGAAAGTTCTCAAAGTCTCCATTGGGAATCCACCTGAGAGTCCCCGACTTCCGTATGGCATAATACCCAAAAGTTTACTAACTTTCGTATGGAAGGTCACCCGAAAGTTGACATTTAACCCCCTATGTTTGACCAAATGTTAACCCATTTCACATGTGGACCCTTGACCAGATTGTCTAGATTGTCCCAGTGTTCGGTGAGAGTCAAGACATCCAACTTGTAGAATCAGTAACTATTTTCCTCAGGTGAGTTCTAGAACTCATCTTTACTTATTTTAGGGTGGTGTGCATACCCGTTATGAAATATGTTTCTAAACGAATGAAATGCATGAACGGTTATGTGTAAAGGATTTTAGAAACAACGGTTTTAATGGTAAAGATCTTAAGAAGTTATTACATTGTTGAAATCTGCTAAGTCCCTTCGCGGAAGAATGGTAAAGGAGCCTTATAACCTGGTGCCAGGTCGCGAGGTACCTTGGCCAGTTATGAGCATGTATGTATGGGTCCTTCTATGGACGTATGGTATGGAGTATGGACAATGCCTTTGTGGCTTGCCAAACAGTTGTACAACTAGGCATGGACACGACAGCGACGGCTAACGGTATGGAGTGAGGACGATCATTTATGTATGTTACGTATGGTATGATGCAGATCTAGACACTAAATGTTTGACTTATGATGTATAACGAAAGTATGTTTTAACTAATGTCCTGTACCCTTGTGGTATACAGATGATACGTTTTTATGATTAAAGCGATGTTATGAAAGTATGTTACCCTTTTTTATGATTTATGAAAACTAGAACTTACTCAACGAATCTAACTTTTAGTATGCACACCAGGTTAAGATATAGGCTCCTATAAATGCTTGTGATGACGTGTATGCCAAGGATGGAGCGACTACCTAGGTGAAGACTGAAGTCCCGTTTGCTATGTTTTATTTTTAGTCAGTAATGTTTTGTTATGGATCATGTATTTTGACTAGAAAGTCATGTTATGTACTTTGAACAATTTCCGCTTCTTATGAAGAAGTTTCCGGTTTAAGAACAATGTTGCAAATGTGTAAATCCAACGGTCTAGGTTTGGGGCATTTCACTTCCAAACGGTACAAATTGGTGGCACAAGTCGGCTCGATCCACAATGGTTAACCAAACTGCCAGTTTGTTGTCTAGTTCGGTTATGCCAGTTAACTCGTTACAGTTGTGAATTTAATCCATGTTTCCACTCACCACGAACTCGAAAAGAGCAGCATGTAAATATCTTACCTGTTTTAAACTAAACATTTCTCTTTCATGATTTATACATACCAAATTTACTTTGTGTACAAGTACAATAATCAAAGACCACATCACAAGTCAACAACTAACAAGGGTTTGTTGTGTAGGATGTAAATTTGTTGTATACAAATCACCTGCCTTTGGCCACAATCAAGTCTCAAAAACTAACTTTTAACACTGATCTTTCCATATCCGGCCCGACACTTTGAGCTTCAACTCCTGCCTATCTCCACCAGAAAAGAACAAAGCTACATTCCTTGTTATAATCAGCCCGTCCAGACTGTCACGGACCATCTTGTGACTGTCACGAATGCTTCTCGGGATTCCTTGCCATTTCATTTTCCTCCCATTTCCTCCAACCTCGAGGCTGTAGCTGAACTTATTGGCGTCATTTTCATCCCCCATGAAACGCAAAAACGCCATGTAAACTGGCGCTGTTCCCAGATGAAAAGCTTCAAAATGCAAGCAAAACTGGTATCCAAAGCAGTTGAAAACCTGCATTCAACCAAGATAATCAGTAAGGCAAAATGTTATACGGCAGGGACCATTTCTGTTACTTAGTCCTTGTATGGGGATTTAATTGTAAATAAAGAGTATGCAACATTGCAAAGATAAAAAGTTACCCTCTACCCCCTGTATCTTATTATTCTTACCCAATCAGATTAGAGAAAATCACGAGAATAACCGTTAAAGGTTTTTAAATTTTCAATTTAATCGTTACTAAAATAGCCATGTTGACTAAATATATTACTAAAATAACCCACAAACACGACCCATTTAGCACCCGTAAAAATAACTTTTTGCGTGATTAGACATAGGCGCAAAAGTACTATCACTATTGTGCCATTTGGAGCAAAAATACTACCACTTTTGCGCCACTTGACGCAAAATGTTGCCACCTGTCCTGGTGTGATTGGTTTTCCTTGTCACCGTTCACACTGATAATTTTAAAAAAGAAGTAAATGACTATTTGGTAAACACATTTGGTCAAATGTTTATTCTCATGATTTTGTTCTTTGATATAGTTGACTGTGTAAATTGGTAATATACTTACAGATTTAATCAATATTGCAAGGTACTAAAATTATCAGAAATAACAACATACTTATTCTTTAAGCAATCACAGCAACATAGTTTCATTATTTTTTTTACGAATACTAGCAATGTGATTCACCTTATTGTTACTATGATCGGTAAAAAAAATGAAAATATGTTACTTCTAATACGTGTGTGTATAGTACGATGGAGATATCTTACGGTCAACATCCAAGTAGCATTCTCAATTTCGTGAGGATTAGACTTCACATAACGATGATTGAAACTAGAGCCATCATGCATATCAACATTATGATCAGCTTTCAGATGTGCCACAATGAATGGAATATCACCGGTGACAGGACATTCCACACCTGCATAAGGACAATTATACCCCCGGTGCTTGCAACTCTTCTCGTGCCTCATTCTACTATGATATGGTAAAATATCTTGGCACCCATAACAATGGTACTTGCAAGGCAACTCAACATACTCTGCAACTTTCTCCAAAGCCAAACACCTTATATTTCCAAGCTCTTCCCGACACATCGGGCAAATATTCTGCACTTTAGTTTTGCAAACGACACAGATCGTGTGCCCATTTGGACACTGCATAAAAATATATTAAGGCACAGTCTATACAGACACCACTGACACATTATGCAGACACCAGAGGTCATACGGCCGGTATGGTATAGCAAAAAAGGTCATACGAGTGGTGTTCGCCTAATCATATGGCCCATATGATACGATGGATTGACATTGAAATGACTAATGTGACAACTGACAAAGTCATGCGGCCTGTATGACCATTTTTTGCCAAATCATACGGCCCGTATGATGTGACAGGGCGCCTGGTGTTTCAATAGCAGCCCCCTATATTAATTATAACACAATTCATAAACAGTATTTCATATTCACATAAGCTTTGGTTACAATATTCATACCTGATGAATGGGTGGGCACATTACAGTTAGGCACACGGGACACTTGAGTAGCTCGTGTACGCCACTGTTTGATGCCACTCCAAGCCTACCACCAGCAGAACCACATAATCTGAGGCTGCTTATACCAGAATCAGCACATGATTCAGTGGAATCCTCGTAAATATTACCCCCGGGAGCCATACTTTTACCGGCGGGTGCCCTTTGATTCGTTCCTGACAGTTGTAATTAAACCAAAAATTATCACATTTGAGCTACATTTCCTTTTTATTACATGAAAGATAATTGAAGAAATATACATATATGATCCCCCAATCAGACACCACTGCGTATGTCAGGCCATACGGGTACAGGCCGTATGAGGCTTAGTCAGACTGACAGCTTTCCAGACATGTCAATCACGTCGAAACATCTATACGGGCCGTATTGGGGAAAATGCAACACAGCCCATATTATGTTTATCATACGACCCGTATACCAAACGGCCCGTGTTGAGGTGAAAGAAAAAAGGGTAATACAGCCTGTATGAGTCTGGTGTATTGAGGCTGGTGGCCTATAAGTATACCCTAAAAAAACATATACCTAAATTGACTTTCACATCCAAATGTAGCAGATTTTAACAACCTATTCAACACAACAATGTTGTTTACCGACCTAAAAACCTCAATCTAGGTTGAAATCCACTTAATTCTGGTCAAAACCCTTGAAGAATTTTTTTGACTTTTGAGCCATAAATTCAAAAATTTCATCAACCCACATCAATTTCATCTAATCAAACATACCCAGAAAACAAAAAATAAATAAAGATTGCTAAGAAGTAAGTACTGACCAAGAACAGCAGACCCCAGATGAGAATTTTTAGGCCAAAATGAAGAAACCCATCAAGATTAGGGTTTAAATAGATGAGAGGGATCGACTGGATTGATGATGAATTCCGACACTGAAAGATTTGTGTAATCTTGAAATCCCAGGATTCATTCAATTCTGGGAATTGTGGGACGGTTGAGATGGAAATAAATATTGGGATTTATGATATGTGTTTAACAGCTAAGGTTTTCAAATGTTGTATATGCTCTTGTCTTGTTTTGAATTTAGTTTTGGCTTTTCTTTTACTTCATTCATATCACTTATGAAATTCTTTAAGAAAACCTTTATATTTTTTTAAAAAAATATAAAGATTTTAATTAAATTTGACTTTAGATCTACAAGTTTGAATTTTAATTTTTTTTAATTATCTTTTTTTATTTGAATTGTTTATGGTGCTTATCTTTTATTTTAAATTTAATTTTTATTTTCAAACACTATAACTATTCTGGTTTTGCAACTTAACAATAGGATTAGTTTTAAGATTAATTCTTTATTTTATAGAATTGTGAGTTTTAAAGCATTTAGAATACATCTAGATTTTGAGCCATTTAATTGTGTTGATACTTATCCGCTTCAAAAACTAACACAATATATGTGAATTTATTTTTACATATGCATTATCGTCTGATATATTTATTCAAAGTGTAATACTATGCGAAATATTATTGTGTATCTTATTAAATTTCATGTAGCATCATAAATGTTTTTATATTTACTTTTTTTTTCTATCGTGTTCTACCCAATATTTATATTTTTCTAATCATTTTTTATATTATCATGAAAATAAAAACTTATTATGGGGATGTGAAAATAGTTATTCGTAAAAGGCCATGTTTTAGTCTAAGATTAAAGAGAAGAAAAACGATAAAAAATAATACTTTTTTGCATGCTTTAAATCCGAAAAAGGCCATGTTTTAGTCTCCATTATTTATATGTTAAACGGATGGAAACAAAAAAGAAAGTTGATAATATTACAAATATACTGTAGGAACCGTTCGTCAAAAATAAAAACTAATACTTGTATAAATTTCAAATACAATACAATAATAAATAATAAAAGAAAACTATAAATTACAATACTTTTACAAAAGAAATAAAGAAAAGTACAAGAATAAAAAAGAATACTAAATTCGTGACCGAGGCTTCGTGTTTAACACGGGTACCTTAAAATAAATTCCGAGTCTCCCAAGAGAACTCAAATGTTTCCCAGGGTACAACGGCCGAAGCTGTTCGTACAGACGGAGAAGACTCTAAACCTAAAATTATACCTTGGAAAAAGAAGAGAGTTTTGGAGTTCTTCTTTTATATGTAAGCATACAATTTTGTTTTGAAGAGGCGTGTTTAGAGTGTTGCACAAACACTCTTATTTATAATGGAGACACCAAAGAGGAATTCAAACAAAAATTAAAATGACATTGAATTGTCTTCAATGCCCCCTTTTAATGGCATTAATTCTATTCAATGCCATTTAATTTATTTTGAATTTTGACATGGTCAAAGAAGAATACACAGGTCACCAAGACACCGAACCCGGATAGACCACCCACCACCCACCCATAGCTCGTTCGCTGGTCAAAAATATTAACAAATAACTTGTGCGTGTGAGTTACTAGTCAACTGATGTGAGATACTAGATGATAATAATTAAGGAGTGCCTCTACTTATAATGACATTAATTCTATTCAATGTCATTTAATTTATTTTGAATTTTGACATGGTCAAAGAAGAATACACAGGTCACCAAGACACCGAACCCGGATAGACCACCCACCACCCACCCATAGCTCGTTCGCTGGTCAAAAATATTAACAAATAACTTGTGCGTGTGAGTTACTAGTCAACTGATGTGAGATACTAGATGATAATAATTGAGGAGTGCCTCTACTTATAATTCACTTCAAGTTTCCTTCCTCCTATGTGGGACAAGTTTCCCTATTTTCCTACTAAAGGAAATGCTGAATTTTGACAGCTTCAAACATCCAACTTTGAGTTTCGATATTTCATTCATCCTAGCTCCGTTTTGGACATGGTTTGTTTCCTAACGCAGGTCTCACACAAGAGAACACAAACCCAGAAAAAAATAAGAATGTTAAACTTATTAACATATATTTATTTATGTCCAAAGTTAATAAAAAGTCATTTTTACAACCGAATGAAAATACTCGATTTTCAAAAAAAAAAAAACTCCAACATATACCACTCCCATGTCAAATATCTTGGTTGTATTTAAATTAATATTTTCTTTTATTTTTTGAACTTTTTTTAGATCATGTTCAAGTGTTTTTAAATTATTATTTTCGTTTTTTCAAGGTATTATTATCTATGATTTTTCGATTTTTCTTGTAAATTAAAGGCCATTGCTTAAAGTTCAAGGAAATGATTAGTGGAGATTTATTAAAGAGGTTTTTGATTCGCTAAGATGTTTAAAAATAACTAGACATGTAAACAATATTAAAATATGAAGGAACTTCGATATAAAAATTATGTTTTATAACTATCTTTTTTGTTTGTAAATTTATAAAAGAATTGAAATATAAATAATAATAAATAACAAAATTGCCTTTTAGTCTTTTTTTTAATCGTTTCATAATTTTCAAAATCTTTTCATTCTAATAAAAAATAGTTTATAAGTATTTCAGTTTTTATAATACTTTGGGTTTGAAAAACTTTTTATACACATTTTGATTATCTATAGTTTTAGTTCTTAAACTTTTAATAAAACTAGGAAGTTTGTCCGCCTCGCGTCAAGGCACGGTCGTGCCTACCAAGCTTGGCACGGTTGTGCCTCATGTCTAGGCACGGTCGTGCCTCATGTCCAGGCACGGTCATGCCTCATGCTCTGGCGGGATCGTATGGTTACTGTTCAATTCCTTTGGTCTTTCAACAAGGAGGATAATTATAGTTGTTTTGGTAAAGTATAGACATTTCTTTTGAAATAAATGTTCCAAATTTCTTTTGAGATACCTATCAACTCTTGTATTTGTTGAGAAAACTAGTGGGATTCTTCCGGCATTACGCGGCGGAATTTGGTCCGTTTCGATTCGGTTCATTATAGTATCAGCACTCGCTATAGTAACTGAAAGAGAAAACTTAAAAATAAAATAATAATCCATCATATATTCCAATTGATGAAAACTATTAAGAACTAAAAACTTGTTGAATGCATCTCAGCCGAAAAACTAGTGCAGAATTCTATAAAGTTTTGTAATATGAAAATGGAAGGGATAAATATATGCTTTTACATAAATTGGACAAGCATAGAGCTGTCGCCCAGGATTTTGATCTGTCCATGAAGCTCGAACGAGAAACAGGCGACCGTCTATTGGACAAGCATAGAAAATGGAAGGGATAAAGATATGCTTACGTAAATTGGACAAGCATAGAACCGTCGCCCAGGATTTTGATCTGTCCATGAGGCTTAAATGATAGAAAATCGACCACAACTACACACAACCATGGTGAGTTAGGTTGGGGGAAGAAGACAATGTCCAGATTCGTGGGTCATTTATAAAAAAAAGCAATTACGACATGAAATTATCAAAATACCCCCACGTAAGAGGCGCGTGGGGTGATTTAGCAAGAGAAATAGACGACCGTCTATTTTAGGGGACACACATGAAATAAATTGAAAAGCTATGATTTATTATTGTAATTTTTTAAAGTTATGAATACCACACGGACCATCAGTGTAATTTACTCAAATTCGACACATACAAAGACAACTAAACTCAGAATCTTGACGAACAATTTATTAATGGAAAATTACCAAAATAGACATTTGACCATAAGGTTTTCTAAAATAAAACATTGATTTTTAGCCTA
This sequence comes from Smallanthus sonchifolius, assembly GCA_023525975.1. Taxonomy (NCBI): domain Eukaryota; kingdom Viridiplantae; phylum Streptophyta; class Magnoliopsida; order Asterales; family Asteraceae; genus Smallanthus; species Smallanthus sonchifolius. Next base: position 58,806,009 of record CM042042.1, read on the forward strand.
CGAATTTATAGACATTCTCTCTGAACAGCCGGCTAATTAGTCGACCTAAATTTCAATGCACAACAGCGTTCTACTCCAATGAAAACTCAACACGTGACAAATTTCACGGCTAAAAATAGCCGACCCGTCTAGGCTATTTAGCCTTAGTCGGCCGTTATAAGGCCCTTAACCAGCCGTTATAAGACCCTTAGCCGTGAGCCTAGGCGCCGGCTTAGCCGGCCGCTATCAGGCTTAACCTTAGTCGTGAGCCTAGGCGTCGGCTTAGCCTCCGTTATAAGGCTAAGCCACGTGTTGAAATTTCATTGAACCAGAACTATGTTGTGTACTGAAATTTAGATCGGCTTTCGCCGTCTGTTTAGATAGAACGTCTATAAATACGTAGGCTAAAAATGAAAGTATATTTTAGAAAATTTATTTGATCAAATGCATATTTTGATAATTTCCAGGTTTATTAATTGTAATTCATAGTAAGGGCAAGTCTATGCTAGTCATATAGGTGACATAGTAGACTTACGGTAGAGGGCTCCACCTATCATTGATCCAAGACTAACCCCAGATAAGGTCCGTACTTCTGTGTTCATCGAACCAACCCTTTACTCAACAAACAGTATATATCCCACAAAACAATTACTTTTTGCAGAAAAACAAGATTAAATCCTCCAAGATCTTGAAGAACAAGAGATGACTTCAAGAAAGTTGCAAGTGGTGTCCCCTGTTCCAGCAGATATAGACATTGCAAACTCTGTTGTTCCTCTGCACATCTCTCAGATTGCTAAAGATCTTCAACTTAATCCTGATCACTATGATCTTTATGGCAAATACAAGGCCAAGGTATGAACTTTTTCCACTCAACTTGTAATTTAATCTTGTTTTGTTACTGATTTAGATTGAAAGAAAATTGGGTGTTTAAGTGATTGATCTTGATTTCGAAAGATACAATCTTGTTTTGCATGTCAAAGTGACCTATCTTTTACTTAAAAATAGATTTTTAGGAAAAAAGGGAAATCCCCAGGATCTGTTAATCATCTGATGACGTCATCATACTGCCCGTCTCATGGGTGTAAAAAGAAGGTAATATGGCCCGTATTATATTGTATTGGTCTCTTCTTTGACAGTCAGAAAAATGTAATACGGTCCCTATTGTATCTATCATACGCAAATTCGAGTGAAAAAAACACACCCTATACCGCCTGTATTGGTGTATTTGTGCTCGTGTACCGATTAAGACTGCCCGATCCAAATGGTATCAAATTTACTATTGGATAGGACTAGGTTTCAAGATAAAAGTCAAACAGTAGATGTTTACAGGGACTGTGTGACTGATGTTATGATTTAAATATGTGATTAATGAGCTTCAATAAATAGAAATACTCCTTTGACTTCCACAGTTACAGTTGAGTTTGGATGTCAAACTGTTTCTTTACTAAAATTGAAATTTAGAATTGTTTTTTGAGGAAAAGCCAATTGGAGTCAAGTATATGACTACATGGTATCAATTCTTCATATGGAAAGTACTAGGCTTCATTTATTATCAAAAGTCAAAGTACTGATCTTTTCTGGACTAAGATATTGTATGACTGATTTAATGATTTGGGTATGTGTAAATATTAGATTTTGTTGTCGGTCATGATTTTTGTATGTGATTCTTGTATGTGATTTTTATAAGATTCTTTTAGTTTTTGCTGATTTGGGTATGTGTAAATTCTAGATTTTGTTGTCTGACATGATTTTTGTATGTGGTTTTATAAGTTCTTTTTTAATCTTTGCTGATTTGGGTATGTGAAAATTCTAGATCTTGTTGTCTGTATGATTTTTATATGTGATTTTTTTAAGATTCTTTCATTCTTTACTGATTTGGGTATGTGAAAATTATAGCTTTTGTTGTCTGACATGATTTTTGTATGTGATTGTTACTGATTTGGGTATGTGAAAATTCTAGATTTTGTTGTCTGTCATGATTTTTGTAAGTGATTTTTATCAGATTCTTTTAATCTTTGCTGATTTGGGTATGTGAAAATGCTAGATTTTGTTGTCTGTCATGATTTTTGTATGTGACTTTTTAAGATTCTTTTAGTCTTTTGCTGTTTTGGGTATGTGAAAATCATAGATTTTGTTGTCTGTCATGATTTTTGTATGTGTTTTTTATAAGATTCTTTTAGACTTTGCTGATTTGGATATGTGAAATTTTTAGGTTTTATTGTCTGTGTTTGATGAACTTAAAGAAAGACAAGATGGATACTATGTTGTTGTTGGAGGTATCACCCCAACTCCTCTTGGAGAAGGCAAGTCTACTACTACTGTTGGTCTTTGTCAAGCTTTGGGAGCTTTTCTTGATAAAAAGGTAACATTTTTACTTCATTTCGACTTTTTCCCCTCACATTCTTTAAAGATTTGATCATATTTATTTAATCATAAACATAATTAGTTTCTATTGAATGTTAGTGATCACATTCTTATTGTCACATGTGTTGTTAGGTTGTCACCACCCTTAGACAACCATCTCAAGGGCCAACATTCGGGATCAAAGGTGGGGCAGCCGGTGGTGGTTATAGTCAAGTCATCCCTATGGATGAGTTCAATCTTCATTTGACCGGTGACATCCATGCCATCACCGCTGCAAACAACCTTCTAGCCGCTGCCATTGACACCCGAATCTTCCATGAAAACACACAAAAAGACGCCGCCCTTTTTAACCGATTGTGTCCACCAAACAAAGAAGGTAACCGCGAATTCAATGACATTATGTTTAGACGCTTAAAAAAGCTCAATATTACCAAAACCAAACCAGAGGATTTGACCCCTGAAGAAGTTAACAAGTTTGCTAGACTTGACATTGACCCGGACAGCATCACTTGGAGGAGGGTTATGGATGTAAATGACCGTTTCTTGAGGAAAATCACCGTGGGCCAAGGCCCGGATGAGAAAGGAATGGCGAGAGAAACTGGTTTTGATATATCGGTTGCTAGTGAGATAATGGCAGTTTTAGCCCTCACTACATCTTTATCTGACATGAGAGAACGCCTCAGGAAAATGGTGATTGGTAACAGCAAAAGCGGTGAGCCCGTGACTGCTGATGATCTTGGGCTTGGTGGTGCCTTAACCGTGCTCATGAAAGATGCCATCAATCCTACCCTGATGCAGACCCTTGAAGGCACCCCGGTTCTTGTTCACGCGGGCCCGTTTGCTAACATAGCTCACGGGAACTCATCTATAGTGGCTGACAAGATCGCGTTAAAGCTAGTGGGGCCCGGTGGGTATGTTGTTACAGAAGCAGGATTTGGTTCTGATATAGGAACAGAGAAGTTTATGAATATTAAATGTCGTTATAGTGGTTTGAAACCTCAGTGTGCTATTATTGTGGCAACTATTCGGGCTCTAAAGATGCATGGTGGCGGGCCACTGGTTACAGCTGGAAAGCCACTTGACCGCGCTTATGTTACTGAAAATGTGGGTCTTGTGGAAGCAGGATGCGTGAACCTGGCTAGACACATTGAGAACACAAAGGCGTATGGTGTGAATGTTGTTGTGGCTGTGAATAAGTTTTCCACTGATACTGATGCAGAAATAGCTGCGGTTAAGAACGCTGCAGTTGCAGCTGGTGCTTTTGATGCTGTTCTTTGCACTCACCACGCCCATGGTGGGAAAGGAGCGGTTAATGATCTTAACTTTATTGGGCGTTTGGATTAGTATTAATATTTCAAATAATCAGATTTTAACAAACACACAAACAACTGTAATCATTTTCAGAAGGCACATCCAAACACTACCTTAAGCAAATACTGCACTTTAAAATGCAAAAGTGACAAGAAATTACAAAAATAGATGATCATTTTACAAATGTTAATGAAAATTATTAACGGGTTGATACGTCTATTGTGTTGTTAACTTGCTATAAATTGTCCATTTTGTCCCCAGGTTGACCTTGGCATTGCAGTCCAAAAGGCCTGTGAAAATGCCACACAACCTTTGAAGTTCTTGTACCCTTTGGACATAAGCATCAAAGAAAAGATAGAAGCCATAGCAAGATCATATGGTGCTAGTGGTGTTGAATACTCAGATCAGGTATAAACCAACTAACTCTCTACTCGAGTACACGTTTCCGTGTTTATACTCTCAGATCTCAGTCATCTATTAATATATAATCCAAGAACCAAAAAATGATTTAACTAATTCATAACTATTTAATCGCTCTCATTTGAACTGAATATTTTGTGCTTAAAGATCATTACTTTATGTATTAATCTATTTACTGTTAAAGACAAATTTGTTCATTTATTTTCTTTTATGTATTTACTTATATTGTTGTTCTCCATTGTTTGTAACACTTGTATCATATGTTAAAACTAATTAAATGTGTTGTCTTCTTGTCTATAATTACCGTTTTATTCATTTTTATTTAATTCACAGTAAAGTTTTTTTTTTAGAAAAAAATGATGAATAAATCCTTACTGTCTTTTTATTCTAACCAAGTGTTTGGCGACTTTTTAAGTTTTTCTTTTTTTTTTAATCTGAAAGGCGGAGAAACAGATTGAGATGTACACCAAGCAAGGATTTTCGGGTTTGCCAATCTGTATGGCGAAAACCCAATACTCGTTTTCTGATAATGCATCAGCCAAGGGGGCCCCATCTGGATTCGTGTTGCCTATCAGGGACGTCAGGGGAAGCATTGGTGCTGGTTTTATATACCCGTTGGTTGGGACAATGAGCACAATGCCCGGCCTTCCTACACGACCATGCTTCTATGACATTGATGTCGACACTGAAACCGGACGGGTCAAAGGGCTTTCTTGAAACCCGTGTAAGAAGTACAAGGTTCTGTTGATTGAAGTTTCTTTAATATTCCAACTTCTGCAGTTTGAAGAAATTTGAGTTCTTGTACTTTGTTGTTGTGTATTATATGAATTATGACTCTTAAGGTAATAAATGGATATTCAAAAATCTAATTACCCAGGGGTGTTTAAGTAAAAACACAGTCCATTTATTCATAGTTATCATTTAGATATAACTAATTCTTTCTTTTACAGAATCTTGAAATATAACCAATTTATGAATTAACAACCCTGCAGTTCTTCCTGATCTCACCAGCAGATCCTGTGAGTGGTTGTATATTCCCCATTTTGATCATGGAATTTGAAAAATCAGTGGAGAAAGTCTTCGGGTTGTTGCTGTAGAGCTCAACGATACTTCGTGTAGTCGAGATAGCCTGATCACTCGAATACAGGACTTGATCAGATTCAAGAACTCCACGCCCGTTGACCAAGTTTTGGAAGTAATGGTTGTCGAAAAGGTCAGTCGAGTTCCAGTCAAGAGGTGTTAGTTGCCTACTATCCCCATTGACCGGGCATAGATTCTGTAGGCCCGATAGCATATTTGTGTCAAGTAACGTACTGTCGGGAGCATTCGTTCCTGAGAAGTTGAATAATCTGTTTGCAAATGTCGCACAACTTGCTCTCCCGATCGTATGTGCACCTACACAGTTATATTTGACCCGTTTAGTATCAAACCGGTCTGTTTTACAAAAGCAATGGTTTGTTTACAAAAAACCAAAAACTGAAGGTACCTGAAAGGGACACGACATCGGTAAGATTGAGGCCCACGGCTTCGAACTTGAGAGTAATGTTACCAACACTCTCAAAGGGCGCGGGTAACATTAAGTTAGCCCCGGTTTGGTTTGCCACAAGTCCATCTCTTCTTCCTAGTAACACTTGCCAACCTGATCCTCCACTCTGCAAATCATTTTGGTTAGTTTTCCGGTCGGTTTTCAGTTTCATATATTTTTTAATGATGTTTTGATACTTACCAAGACAACCGAATCACGGGCGGCTATGGCTAGAATATCAGCACAAGAAACTACTCCACTGCATGAACTTTCGACAGCACTTTTGATCGAATCCACCACCTCGTATCCCCTAGCCGAATTATTGTTAGGTAAAGCAAACTTCTCTCCGCCTGCTCCATCAAGCAAAATCGACGCATCACATCCCTGATTACTTGAAATATTGCAAATATTAGAGCAAAACATGTTTAGATAATCGAATTCATATATGTATTTAACAAAAATACTACAAGTCACAGGCCCATCGATACCCTGCTAACCAAAGGGACCATGTAAGATGCAACTTGCGACGCGCAAAAGTCCTTTAAAGGTAGATCAAACCAACGGAAGCTAGATTTGAACATGAAACCTCTACTACCAGACGCTTACCAGTGCGTCCTTGAAGGTTATATATGTATTTAATTATTGATTAACACACTACTCACATTTACAAAACAATCATGGAAGTGAAGCCGAATCAAAGAAGCTGCCATTCTTGTTTCGGTTTTAACCGCAATCATGACTTGTTTACGTACAATGGGGAGAAGATTAGGGCATGAATTTGAGTAGAAATTGGATGTTAGTTGAGAATTTGCAAGCAAACACAACATGGAGATGGTTATAAGCCATGCAAAATTAATGTTGTTTGAGGTCTTCATGAGTTGCAAACAAGTAAATGAGATGTTTTTTGAAGAGAAAATGGTGTGTGAAGTATAATTGGCGATTCACTTGATATATATATATATAGCCAATGGCAGATGATAGTTGGAGAATATAGTATTCCTTAAAATGCAGCTTTACAAGATTATGGAGGGAAGTGTTTGTAATGTAATTACTCTTGACCAAGTCCATACTATAACCAGACGTAACCGAAATTAAAAATTGAAAAAAGGTTTAAACCAACAAAAATGTTATTTAACGTAGATGCAAATTAGAGTTGATTATATATTGAGAGCTACTATACATACACCACTCTCATCATATATACGGGTTGCATAAATGGTGAAAAGGGGTTATACGGCTCGAATAACCTCTGTTAGTACCATATGTAACCGAAATTAAAAATTGAAAAAAGGTTTGAACCGATAAAAATGTTATTTAATGCAGATGAAAATTAGAGTTGGTTGTATTTTTGGAGCTACTATACATACACCACTCCCACCATCTATACGATCGTATAGATGGGGAAAAGGGGTTATACGGCCCGAATAACCTCTGTCAATACTAGGCGTAACCGAAATTAAAAGTTGAAAGGACATTTAGAAGAAAACGAACGGCTTTAAAAAAGACGTTTAGAAAAACCGTATGTTTTAGAAGGGACGTTTAAGAAAACCGAACGGTTTTAAAAAGGACATCCAAAAAAAAGAACAAAATGTTTTTAAAAAGGATATTTAAAAATGAATGCTCCTAGAAAAAAAGAGTTAAAAAACGAACGTTTTAAAATAATGTTTAAAGAAACCAAAAGGTATTAAAAAACGTTTAGAAAAAACAAACAGTGTTATTTAAAAAAAGTATATTAGTTAAAAATAAATAAATAAGAACACTCATTTTAATAAATAAATTTCTAACTACACCTATTTAGTAAATATTTTCTTGAATAAACCATTTTAAGAAAAAAAAACTCTTTTATAGTATGTATAAAATACACATGTAAGTAAAACTTAAAATTGAATATCATTAATTATACAATAAGTTATTTTAGTTATTTTATTAAAACTTAAATAAATTACTAAAAAGAAACTTATAAAATAATTATTAGATATTAATTAGTGCATAGTGACTGACAAAGCATTTGAAACTGTAGTGGTGTACGTGATGCAGGCGGCTGCATATTAAGACTAAACCCTGCAATTAGAAACATGCATGAATTGTATCACTGTTACTTTTAATATTGCTAATAAATATATACTTAGTTAAATAATAGCGCCTTAACTCTACCAGATTTTATAAAATATGAATATGGATTACCGGCCAACAAGTTCATGAATTACAGCAAACTCAACCTTATCATGAAGGTGCATGGTAGCCATGGCCAACCCCTTAATCTCCACTATATTCATCATCCACTAACTATCAACTTTTATGCAAAGTTTGAATCAACTTGACTACCATCACTGAACATTCACAGTCGGTTTGGTCGGTTTGGTATAAGTCTGTGAGTGAGTTTTGAATATTTTAAGAAGTGGTTTAAAGTGTTATAAGTGGATGAGAGAGAAAATATATAAAAAAAAATTATATATAAGGATCAAGGTAATGATTTTTAGTGTAATTATAAGGATAAAAGTAGAAAAAAGTATTATTTAATTAAAAATGAGAGAGAAAGGATAGAAAAAATAATTATTTTTAGTGTAATTATAAGGATAATGATAACGAATATAAGGAACCGGCTGCGAATGCTCTTAGAGTTATCCTAATCCATTCGCAACCGGTTTCCTTATAATTTCTTATCCTTATAATTACACTAAAAATCACTACTTTTTCTCTCTCATTTTCAATTAAATAATACATTTTTCTAACCTTTATCCTTAAAAATCACTATCTTTATCCTTATATCTCTCTCCTCCACTCACAACCACTCCTTAAAATTCACTTACAAACTTATACCAAACCGGTTGTGAATGCTCTAAGTGATGGTTAACATCACTAACTGTATTCAAAATGGTTTAAGTGTTTAAACTCTGTTTCTATTTGTGATACATTGACATTCTGCAAATACGCTTTACTTTTAAACCCGTGTTTACATAAAACTTTTCTTTCATAATCATCAAATTTTCAGCATCTGTGGGACACTCATTTTATCATTCACCAGCCACAAAGTAATACAATGAAACTATTAGGTTATCCCTAAGCATAAAAATCAAAATAGTAAAGAAAAACCAAAACAACTGTGTAGGAAAGATTTTTCACGAAACAAATATAGAATGTGATAGGCCCCCGGATACGATAACAGCTCTGATCGGAACTTTTCAAATGTAACGGATAGACTACGGTCCCTTCGAGATACATATACACCACCCGAAGCTCTTGTTGGGGAATTTTTTTGACAAAATGGTGTATTAGGATGAATTGAAATGGTTTCCGGTGTTTGCATAAAATTGTTTTGGAAATAAGGGAGTCCGCTATGTGAGATAACGGATTCTAAGAAAAGGACATTTGAGTCCGCTCGTGGAGATAACAGATTTGAGTCCGCTCATGGAGACAGCGGAGTCAAGGGACTTTTTGATGAGGTGGCAGCTGGAGGTAGGATTCAAGTGAAAAAAAAAAGAAATAGAACTTAAAAAAAATGCTTGACTCCGCTATCTCCACAGCGGACTCAAATGTCATTTTCTTAAAATCCACTATCTCAGATAACAGACTCCCCTATTTCCAAAAAAATCTCATGCAAACACCGAAAACCATTTCAATTCCTTCAAATACACCATTTTGCCAAAAAATTCATTGAACGAGGAGCTGCAGTCATCAGTTGTTGAGAGGATCCGTCTGCCTCGACTTTGCCGACCCATGAAGCTCCGTTTCTGACCCGTTTGAATCAACAATTAGATTAACGGCTATTGTATTTGAATTGTCAATTAGTCGGCTATCAGAATGTTCATCTTCAATTTCCAGTGCTTCTGTCAAATTAACAGCCTTTAAAACGTCAAAGAGAATACTAGCAGTCTGGATGTAATGTTGATAAAAGCTCTGCATTTCAAGAGCATCGCTTTTTTTCACTCTCACCATCAAACTTACATCATTTTCCTGATTAAATGAAAGTGATGTCAGCAGTGAAGTTATTTCCCAACAAGCCAAAAACAACATTTAGACACTACTTAACCTTTTCAAGCATCTGAATAAGGGCAGTTTTGAACTGACGAACATCACGTCCACTAGAAGCCGTGTCCAGTCTATGGGATATTTGAAATGCGTAAAATCGACCTGGACCAAAACCATCATCAAAGAAACAGAACAAGTAAAACTAACAAGTTGCCATGATTCGGTTATGGAGATCAAGAAATAGATAAATTGCGGCGCAAACACGTGTCGAATAAAATATAAAACAGAATTTTTTACAAATGAATATAAAAAAAATTAAAAAACTCGGGTTGTCACACCTTAGACTCGAACACGTGTTGACGGGGTTATTGTCGAGAAATAAAATTAGTAAACAATGATAAGCTAAAAGCGTATATTATACATATTACAGGCGTAAAGTTGAGAGTTTATAATTTTAAATAAAGAGTTAAAAACGTATATTATATAAATTACAGGGTAAATGTAAAGTTTAGAAATTTGAGGGGTATATTTGAATTTGTAGAAACTTTAGGGTTATTATTTGAAAATATTAAAACATAGAGGGTTGTATATGAAAATTAGAAAGAGAAGAAAAAAAACCCGCCCTGTTAGACCCCGACACTTGAATTAAGTAAATTTATAGAAAAGTAATAAATTATTGGTATGGTTCGCCTACATCCTACTCTCCCAAACCCTACCAATAGCTTGCCAGTAGTTGGATTTTTTATCGGGTACGATTATTGTTGTAGGGACATGTTCAATTAAAAACCATATTTTTTTGTGAGAACCAAAAGAACTATGCATTCCTATACAAATGCATAGGATGCATGTATGCATTTATGTAGGAATGCATAGTTCTCGTCAAAATTATGATTACACATTTGTGTAGGAATGCATGTTTTTTTTTGTTCTCGTTAAAATTATAGTTCTTAATTTAACATGCCCTTGTTGTATATGTGTGTCAAATGTTTTTTTTTCTACTTTTAGTTTAGTAGGTTGTTCTCCTCTACCATCACAATAAATTTCCCCTTTGATTTTGCTCAGTTTCACTAAATCAACAAACAACACTACTCCTTCATCCAAGCCAAAGTAAAACTAAATATAAAAACAAAATAATTCTGATGATCTTATCTTAACTAACAATTATCACACAATAAAACTTACAAAGATAAGCCACCCTAGGGTTACTAGGTTCGACTTCATTAGCCACACGAAGAATGGGAGCAATGTCGACCGACGACGGCGGCACCACCTCACTATCCATCATCGATTCTCCGGAATTACCTGCCGTCGGTTGCGACATTGACGGCGGTGGCGGCGGAGATGGTGGCAGCTCTACCGTCGACGGCGGAAAAAAATAATCCCACGAGATACTATCTCCATCTCTCGACTTCATTTGTTATTCGCTCCAAATCAATTAAGCGAACAATCCAAAGCCACTCTTTTTTAATAATAATAATAATATATACATCTAATATGTATTTCTTAGTGACAAAGTAAAATAAATAAATAAATACAATAAAAATCTTCTTTCTTTCCTTAACGTCAAAGAAACAAATACACAGCACAATGACAGATATATGATATATGTGTGCATACCTGAGAGAGAGAGAAAAAAGAGAGAACACAAGTGATAGATGTCAGAGTTATACTAACAAGAAAGAAATAAAAGTTGGGTTAGTCGGATAGTCTTAATTTTGGAATCTATACAAGACGTTCGACTTAGAAATTTTAGACAAACGAATAATATTTAATAATAATATTAAAATATATTATTTTGAACCTACTTCGTTTATGATGAAACGTACAGAAAAATAGCACATATAAACAAAATATTAGCTAAATTAATTATATTAATATAATAATAATAATTATTATTATTATTAAAAAAAAACTATAATTTATGATCTTTCCTTACCTGCTAAGCAAGCAAAACACAAATATATTATCTCTTGAACTTATCTTTCCTTTCTTAGGAAGAAAGTAAACAAACACAGATACATGTGTGTTACTAGAGCACCGGCGAACTGAGCATCGGCGAACTGAGAACCGGCCTTTTCTATTTATTTTTTCTTAAAAGTAATGATTTTTGTCCACTAAATTTATTTCATATTAGTTATAACGTTTGGACCTTTTTGATCTCGATAAAAACCTAAACTTATTTTCATAGAAAGTGACATTGTTGAAAAATTAGATTCAAAATCAATAATTGATGAATTCAAAGACCTTATATTAAAAGGTCGTCGGACTGAGTTATAATTATTCTTTCTTTGTCGTTTATATGTAAGACATGATTTCGTTTTTATATTTTGTTTTTTTTTAATCAGCGGCTAAGTAAATTGCTGAAAAACTGGATTCGAAATCAATAATTGATGAATCCAAAGACCTTATATTAAAGGTCCGACGACTGAATTGTAATCATACTTCCTTTGTCGTTTATGTGTAAGACATGATTTTGTTTATATATATATATATATATATATATATATATATATATATATATATATATATATATATATTAAATTAGCGGCACCTGAAATCTCGGAGACGTCCCTGCACACATGTGTGTGGGTACGTATGTCTTTGTAAACTAAGCCACGAGAGAATGAAACTCTTTGGTTCACCAATCAACACATCTATACTATAATAAATAAAGGTTTTTCCATGTCATGTGTCGCCTTCACATTCATTCTTATCATTTTTTTTTAGATTCTCTCTTTATTAAATACACATCTATTTTTTAATATATTTTTAAATAAAATATTAATTATACTAAAAAACACATTTGTTTTAAATTATCTCTTATTATAAAAAAAACTTTGAAATCTAATTATGTAATTTTTAATTTCAATCAAATAGTAATGAAAGTCAAATTATATTAAATAGTAATTAACATATTTTTGAAACTCAATTATTTAATTATTACATATTTTGAATTTTGTTTTATATCTTTACTCCTCATTGTATGTAATATAATTTTACACCTGGAAAATACATACATAAAAATTTAAAAATTTTATGTAATATTATTCACCTTGTATATAGTACACGGGTTCTAAGCTAGTTCATAATATTTCATTGCATAATGGTTAGAAATAGGATTGAAGCTCAAGTTTACTATTTAATGTATGCATGCATGTTATAGTTCCTCTTTTTGTCTTTTAAACCTTGTTGTGAGCATGTGGAACAAATCAACTAGTGAATTTTAATTAGTTTCATTCTTTCTACATTTCACCACTATTATTAGTTTATGGTTATAGGTGTGAAATGACCTATTTAGAATATAACTAGTATTTTTTGTACTTAACATTACTTCATTAATTAGTTATATAAAAAAATATTGACATCAAGTGTTCCGGGTCAACAAACATTTCCATCGGTACCGGTTTTTTGGTACTCTACCATTTTCAGTATCAAAACACAACTTAAAAAAATAATTTTTAAATTAAGATGATACATAGGCACCGTTGTGTTCATAGCTTAATGCACAATTGAATAACTGAAGAAAACTCGCTAGCTAGCTACCAAAAAATACAGAGTATAATACAGGCCTTGAAACAGTTGCTGAATTTTGTTACTAAATAACTACTCTTTGTTCCTAGCTGATCGATCTTTCCTATGGCCACCAAGAATACGCGATATTTGCAAACCTCTACTGAATGCTTGGTTGAAGAGCATACGTGTTTGGAATTCTGAAACAAACGGAAACCATGCAAGAAACGCAACTGGTGTGAACAGAAGCAGACCCATCACGATCTCATACCCACGCGCAAGTGTCCTCACTGATCCCCAGAATCCAGCTGTCTTCACTACCGGTTTACACGCCTGTGCAATCTGAAAACATATATAAAAAAACACATTTGTAAGTCTCACTTTCACCATCCATCTTGTTTTCCAGCCCCTGTTTATACTGTGTATGAGAATTGAGAAGAATAAAGATGTGATCACTGATCCATCTAGTGAAAGGAAAATTTGCTTAAAATGGTAACCATGTAACATACTTATGTGTCAAAAATTCTGTTTGAGGTTATCTAATTCTTTCGTTAAAGGGTAACAAATTTTAAAAAGTTCCAAAAAGGGTAATTATGACATAAAAATGTATAGTGGAAGGCAAATGTTGTACTGACCAGTAGTAAACCCCTGTAACAAACTTTTAAAAAGGGTAACTATGACGTATAAATGTATAGCGAAAGGAAAATGTTGTACTGACCAGTAGCAAACCCCAGCCGGTTGGCATGAAGGCAAGAATACACACAAAGATGTCTTGCAGGGTCATGTGGGGGAGTGCAATCAGGATCACAAGAATTGAGACAAACATGATGAAGATCGCCCCTTTGATAAGCCGAAAAACGAGTTGAAACTTTGCACTGAATTTCATCCGTCCAAATGATATAGCCTGGAAGATTGAAACAATAATGATAAATCACTAACAATATAACATTTATAATACGTATGATCTTAGCATCTATATCAAGTTTAAGACGTGTAACTAAGCTTCATAAACCAGTTTTCTGTTTCCAAAAACACAATTGTTACAACCAATATCTATTTTATTTGTCCAAAAACAGAATATGAGAACCAAAAATAAAAGTCGCGCCAAACAACTCTATGATCTTGCATATGATCAAATGACCACCAAAAGTGCACTAAAATCAGCCCTAAAAATATCTATGCCCGATTATTAATTACTAAAAGTTTTAACTTATTACAGGGAAGTAGTTCCTTACCTTCACCACTAACAAAATGGCAAAGATGACCACCCATGATATGCCATAAACCTGTCATCCATAAAGAAAAAACATTTAGCATCATTACTTAAAAGTCACAAAGAGTAGTTGTTTTGTTGGACAAAACACATACCAGGACACTCTTCTGATGCTTTGTCATGCTTAGATGATAAACAAGCCCATACTGATAAATAAAAAACCTTAATGATAACAATATCTCTACTATAACACCACGCTTTCCTGAATAATGTAGGTGTTCTTGTTCTTCTTCCCACCAAGATTCCCAACTCTTCTCAGGGGGAACCCCGATACCACCCTGGTTACTAATCCACTTATTCCAATCAGACCAATCATCAACAATCTTTTGCCACTCAAAACCTGAAGGATTGAAAAGAAACGGAGCGAATAGCCACGTGCCAACCATAAACCATATCGAGATGGTGATCAAAAGGTAAGCAACTGCTCCTCTATATGATTCACCAAATATTTGATAAACAAGAAGCAAAATCATAAGCTCGATCCCCTTGACAAAATGACTGCGGGAGTAAAGACGGTAGTTTTCAGCAAACTTCGCATGAAACACGACAAACCCACGACCTGTTGCTCTGTACTTTGCACCACCATGAAGCAATGTTCTACCATAGTAGTGAGTCTTTGTTCCAAGTGAAAATGTAAAGAACACAGGGGCAAGTTGTAATTGCATAAGAATGAATTCACTTAGTGCTGTTCGGAAACCTCGTTCAAGACCTATTTCCATCATCATAGGCAGCGCCATTAAGAATCCAATTTGCACAAAAGATTGTGAAGCAAGAGCCACTTGAAGTGGTTTATTGTGCCGAAGGGCAGGTTGGGTACTTAGCCCTTGCTCAAGTCCACTAAGAACAAGATAAAGCCGCCCGTAGAGGAACACGTACACAATCAATACAGTTATCTGCAAAAGAAAATGGTAATTAGCTGAAAATTTAAGAAAGCAACGATATTACCTAAAAGTGACGTTTTTAGCCCATAGACTTGTGAACAGGTCCATTTGAGTTATGTTAAAAAAATTTAAGAGAAAAATGTCGTAGGAAATATTAAAACTTTGAACAAAAAGTGCTTCAGGCCAACCCAACTAGACCGATATAAAAATTGTTTAGTTGATTTGACATGTTACCCATTTTGCCACCTCTTATACTACATGAAGATGATGATTTGAGAAGTATCTTACCAAAGTACTAAAGTAAAAACCGATTGTAGTAAAGTAACATGACAACATCCTGAAAAAGTCAAACCGGTGCCCAAGCCTGTATAGATCACGACTAAGTGTTTGTTCCCCGTTTCCATTGGCTATTTTAGCCTCAAACAGAGATATTTGATTTAGACCGACATCCCTCCCTTTACCAACTTGTATATACTCATGATGTGTGACATTGCCTTCACGGAGTGTAGAATTAAAACCTGTATACAAAGAAAGAAACAGTTAACAGTCAAAAACAGCCAACATAACACAAGAGAACGGAGTTCCAAAATACCAGCAAATATGTCCTCGCTTAGATTTATGATCTTGGAGGCTTTGCTCACACCCCCTCTTGTAAGATGAAAAAGCCTATCAAAGACATCGGGATGGCCATAGTGAAAACGAACCCTACAGGAATCAACAAGTGTAATTGAATATTAATAGACATGTATGTATGCTCATGGATGACTGGTACCAACAGAATGATTTCAATCTTACTTCAAAGGGTTGGCCAGTAATCTTTGACCAATTGTTACAAAGCTTGTTTCTTGATTAGACATAAACCATGCAAGAGAAGAAACACTACAGCGAGAGAGTAAAATAATGAGCTTAATGAACAAAAAAAGAAACACAATATTCAACAACTTATGCCATACCTTCCTGTGAAAATATGCTCCCTAAGTCCCAATATCGTAGGGTACCTCACATCATCATGTTTTTTAAGAAATTCTTGAAGCAAGTTCCTCATTTTTAATGCCTCTTCCATGTAATTGTCCTATAGATTGATGTTTGATTAGAGTTAAGGACTTAAGTGAAGCAGAAAGACTTCCTGTTCATATATAAAACTAAAAGCAGGTCGTTTGATGACAAACCTGGTTCATGTCTATAGTCTGCAAGCCCTCTCCACGTGTGAAGATGATAGCATGATTCTGATTCTCAGGCTTTCCTTCTCCAAGTATTGCAGGTCCAGGTAATTTTATCTTATAAATAACCTGCACATTGAAATCACATCTATTGTTACCAAACCAGTTAAAATTGCATTATTGCTTTATTTTTCACAACTTTGAGACACGATAGCTCCATAACTATTTTCATTTCTAGGATGTCGACAACATCATCATGCAATCAGAAGGTGGAGTCTTTATAGTGAAATCACATTGAGAACTCAATCATGCAAGTGGCACAATAAAAGCAATAGTCTTTTAAGCAATAGCTTACTTATAACAATTGACAAAAGAATCATTTTACTTGTAACAAAAATCTATGTTTTTTTTACCTGATCCAAGTTTTGCCCAGTCTCAGAAGCATTGGAATTTGGCATAGCTTTGACTAGAGCAGAGTAGTAAACTTTATGGTTAACCTTTTTAGTTGCATCTTTGCTAGGCTCCTCAACCTCATCGATGTAAGCAACACGAAGAGAGGGGTACTCTGTCATTAGCCTCAGAACATTTTGAGCACGAGGATCACCAGATCGCTTTTGAATACCATATTGTTGGCATGAAACCACATATGTAAACTTCATATCAGCTACTGCTTGACATTTGGCCCACAATGACCTTTCTCCCTTCATCTGATCCTCGTTCAATTCAATCGCCTTATACCCTTCCATCAGATCTGCTCAAACTCATAACAAAGTAACAAAACACCAAATCATCTACTATTTATGTTAACTTGAAACTTGATTTATAATCACAAGACGACTATGTACCTTCGTCTTTAGCCATATCAAGGAAAGCCTGAAGTTCCAATGCTTTACGGTAATACATCATTCCCCTAACTGGCATAAATTAAGAGGATTAATTACATCTAAACTGAAAAGATGTTAAAGGTCCTAGGACTCGGTAAACTTAGGACAAAATTTACCAGTTTTGGTCAATGTTTGTCCTCTATATGAAGCCCAAAGACGCATTTGATCTTCTAACTCGTCGCTTCCTTTTAGCTCATCTTCATTGTTGCAATTCATTCTCTCAAGGAAGTTGTTCCACTCATCTGTGGGTCATCCATCACCAGTCAATAATCTATACATATGGTGGTACCATGTAAGCACCTGAGAATATACATACCTGGGAAAATCTTTTGCAAATAGAAGAGGATTGATACCCCATCCTCATTTGGGACTTCCAAATCGTGCAATGAAAAGAGAACCTCCTCCGTGTAATACGGGGTGAGTACACTGCCAAGAAAAATATATTACGCACAAAACAAGGTATAATGGCCTAGCATATGACAAGTAAGCAACTCTTGCATTTTAAATACATGACTTGTAAAACAAAAATCAAACAAATGACTTCATGCTACTTGAACTTGTATGCAACAAGTTTGTGAGATCAACTTCCATGACTATGAAAATATAGATAGCGGTTTTTATAACAAAGATTTTAATTGGTCATGTTAGGCTGATACAGAAAGGTCAGAAAGACAAGTTAAACAACCCCTAAAGACAGAGTGACCCAATATAAGTGCTCTAAATAATTTAAGGGATAAATAAACTTACGAGAAGGAAAGCATATTGCGAACTTTGGGGGCTGAGGGCATGTCCATGAACAATGAATTCGAGAAGAAGGATATTCGTCTTCTAGCTTCCAAGTTTGAAGGCACATCCATAGCAGATTCCTTCACTGTAAGCAATAAGTACAGCCTATTGATCTGGCAAAAGACACCATGTAAGAAGAATATACTAAATTTGAGATTAAACACCAGCATGTTTATAAGTTTTTGTTAAAATTACTTTCTCCTTCCAAGCTTCTGACTCTGGAGTTGGGAATAAGATTGCTCCTGCAGGTTGAAATAACTGGATTTGTTCATCATACTCGTCTCCTTGCCAATCCAAACTATTTAAAAAGAAACAATACACAAATGTAAAAAATAATATATAGTGAAATAGACAGATAAATGAAAAGGATTTACTTCTGTTCTTCCATTATGTCTCTTGTCACAACTTCATGCATATCCTGGAAAAGAATAACAACTTGATCCCTGTCCTCCTGCTTATTTGTTAACTGAGAATGGCAAACCACAATGTGTAAGCTTATTTTTATACACTTAAAGATTTTCAAAGAGCTACTGAAGTGCATACCAGGTATTTGATAAGTTTGACAACATGATCGTAGAGGATAGGTAAAGCACTCATTTTGAAATCTCTCACTAGATCACCATTTTCAATATGTTTGTCAACTTCGGCAAATATATCATTAATAACCCTGAAAAGAAAAACCACAATTGTACATCCCTTGTTTCATGATAAGAACTTGTTAAAGAAATTTGTATATCTTCTTTAAACTAAAGAGGACTTACTTCTTCTCACGACTGCCACGAACCAAAAACTTGATAATGTTGCGAAACGTAGCATAGCATTCACGAACAGCACAAGACATATAATTGTCATTCTCGATCCTCTTTTTCAGCTCGCGGTCCTTTCCATTGCTGTCTTTGGCCATATCCAATGCAATAGGGATCTATACATTAATTGGAAAAAAAATGCATTTTCATAAGCTTCTAGATGTACAAATTCTCATAATTCCCACATTTACGGACATACCATGCTAGCAAGCAGAAATGGAGGCCACTGAATTAGGTCCAAGTCTCGGTCAGCCCAATATGGAACAAGCAAGAGGTTCATTTCCCTGTAGCCACAAGAAGCTTTTTATCAAATAAAATTGGTAGCCAAATATATAAGTTAACTTCTCCAAAACAACATATTTATAGTTACCTATTATTAATAAGATCTTCCTCTCGGAAACTTGTGATTATTTTGTTCCATAACTGAGCAAATCTTGCAGCTTCTTTCCCTTTATGGAAGGTTATCTGCAGAATAATGAGAAGCACAGCCTCAATATACAACAAAATTTGGTTTTATATACATGTATGAAATCTCTCTTGAGCTGTCAATATTCCACGGTGTGCATGGCACTAAGCGTAAAGTTCTAATAAATATATTTATAGAAGATATAATCTAAATTCTTCTTAGGAAATCATAAACTTACTGCATCATAGTTACGAGACAAGGTAGCTTTAAGTCCTTTCTTTTTCACTGTATCACTTTTCTCAGGTGGAATCAAGCAACCATTAAATGCTCCAGGTAACGACTCGAAACGGGACCGCAACATTCCTAGAGTTCGAATCTGCATAAATCATAATTTTTAGATAACAATTTGTATTTGTGAGACTTTAGTTTTCTAAATAGAAGCACAAACCTCTCCAAGACGACGGAATGCCCCATAAACACCACCAAATAATGTAGAGAAAATAGCATACCAGATTTGGGTATCCATAAAATAAACCTGTATACATTACAGATGTTAACAGATATTAAAAAAAATATCTCAAATGAAATATATATCTAGAGAGAAGATGTGTGATCCTACAAGACTGATTGGAGCCCAGAGTGCAACCACCACACCAATATTGTTCCTTGCTGCAAAACCGCATATTCCAATTTCAGAAAACAAATATAAAGGTATTTGAATTTTAATATTACTTTTAATATCATAAATTTACCCTGCGGAAAGAACTCATGCCAGGCGTAAGTGTTGATATGAACACTCATGATAGCTTTTGTAGGACCCACAAGTGGCTTTATCTGCAACAATTGTTTATAATTGTCAATGATTACAGACTATAAACTGATCTCCAATATTGTGAAAAGATCATAAAGACTACACATGCATAAAATATGTGTTCAATTAGACCAGATTGAAAAATATGAGTGAGAACAGAACCTCCAAATAATAACTGAAAGCCAGCTTAGTAATAATGAGCAGAACCCAAAAGGTTGTGTACCTGAATATTTAAAATCAACAGTGATCATAAATCTGACACCATGGCTTTCAACTAAATCACATATAAATTCATCTTTTAATATCTTACTTGAAAAGAGAAAATGTGCTTTCATGCATTCCCCTCCCGACATAAAGCCGAGGCTGTCATATTTCATCATATATATCGAGGTGAGCCTTGACCAATAATCAAAAGCTGTAGACCTTCAAAACAGATGAAAACGTATACAAAAAACCATACCTGAGACCACCACATCATGAGCATCATAATTCTGTAGTCTGAACTCTCAAGGTAACGCCGTATGAAGGGGAATAGAAACAACACAGCAGCTAGCATGTTCGGTGACAAGTATACAACAACTGCCAAAATGAACAATGATGGGGAACCTTGGCTGTTCCCAAACCATCCCTTAATGGTTTGAGCAAACCCAGCTGGATTTTTTGATGTGTAAGCATAAGTAACTGGTAAGACTACCACCCAGGCTGCAGCTGACACAACCTTTAAAAGGTATCTTAGTTTGACATAAAAGGGCATGCATTCTCTTGCCTTCCAATTTAGTACCACATCGAGAACAGCTACAAAAAAAATAATTATTTTTCTTGCATTAAATGCAGTAATTGATACAAAATGTAGAGAAATTAAACTATAAGTGCTAGACATACCTTGACCAAGCTTCAATATTGAAGCAGTTATAAAGACACTCAGTACTTTCTTAAAAACATCAGGATCAAAGATTCTGGCGGGGTTTCCATCACCATTCCAAGCAACAATAATCATAGCCTAGAAAGAAACAAATTGTTCCCGATTGTGTCTCGTCAGGTGATGAGAATTGACATGGTAATTATGATAATTTGTAGATATGAACATTATTAGCAGTAGTATCAACTCTCAAATACAATAAATGTTACCTGTAAGCATAATATAAAGAAACTCCACATTCTATCAAAGCTTCTAAAAACATGCCAAAAAGATCGTATCTCAACAAAATTGACTTTAGCGACACGTCGATGTTTACCAGTTGCTTTGCCATCCTGAATCATGTAATAAATGAAGAATGTTCTGAATAATGAAAAGAAAAGGAGATAAGGCATTAATACTATAGCTTACCCCATTTTTTTCAAATTCACGTGACTTCTCGGGCATGGAAAAAAAATCTGCATCAGCACGCATTGGCCAACCTAACCGGAAGCAATCTACAGACCTGAAATGCTCAAGGTAATCTTAGCAGTAATATTACATAAAGCCAATACCTAAATATTAAACCCATAATAAAATCATACCAGAAATACTCATTTAGATCATCATAGTTTCTCCATTGGGAATGTTTTGATCTCCCTACTTTGCTCCAGTCAGCTTCCTACGAAACAATGGTCATATATGAATTCTTACATTGCAAGCAAACAAAACATCCCGATCAAGGTGAGCAGACGGTGTTCAAATACCCATGCTATCACATTATAGATAGGAGTAACCACTTTTGTCAAAAATGCTTCCTCGTCTCCTCCATAAGCTGGTTTTACATTCTCACCAGTCATCAGACTCACATTGCCGGCTAGCATACCGTACAGCTCAAAAGCCATCTAAAAAATATAACAATTACTGTCATTAATCGCATCAATCCAACAGAAATGCCCAAAAACAAACAAAATTTCCCAAGGGAATTTAATGAGATGAAGATGATTAAATCAAAAACTGGAAAAATAAGTCTTTCATTCCATAAGATTTACAACCCTGTACAAATGGAAATTATACTTGCAATGCAACAGAAATAAGTTTTTATATCTAGAGCCGTAACATTTGTTCCTAAGGTAGTACTTACACGCATGTCTCAGAACATAAAAGACTGCAAATATATGCACAATAGCTGAAGATGGTATTTATGTACCAATGTGAGATAAATGAAACATTCACATATTGTAATACAGAAAGCATACATGATGATAGATGTAGCAGAGGCACTCAGGCATAAATCTCAAGTTAGCAGCCTCCCCCCAAATGAGAAGATAAAGGCCCATATACA
Organism: Smallanthus sonchifolius; assembly: GCA_023525975.1. Taxonomy (NCBI): domain Eukaryota; kingdom Viridiplantae; phylum Streptophyta; class Magnoliopsida; order Asterales; family Asteraceae; genus Smallanthus; species Smallanthus sonchifolius. Next base: position 58,828,334 of record CM042042.1, read on the forward strand.
ATAATTTACGTTGTTGAACTTCTTGCTGTATCGTTGGCAACCTATTGTTAACACAAGAGAGAACTACATGAGACAACAAAATGACACCAATAAAATTAAGCTTGCAACCTTTTTCATGTAAAAGAACCAGACTTCATTTTAGTAAGTTTCTACAGTTAGCAAGTCAATAGGTCATGCTTGCTAGCTGTCACTAATTTCCTATTATCCAAAGTATTGAAGCTGAAAAAAAGAAAGCATGTGAAGCCTCACCAAAGACTGCTTTTTCGGTCCAAGTACTTGCACCATTTCTTGTAGTTCTTGAAAAGTTTCTTCATCACTTCATTCAATGCGCGCTCGTCCAGCTAGTGAAATAAACAAACAATACACAAAAGAAAGAAACATGAGATAGAATAAAGCATAAGATAAAGCTACTCAACGTGCAACTGGTGTGCTCTTTTGAGCATTGCCTAAATGGTTTTAAGAGCACGATAGCATAATGTAACTGCTTATTAACTGCGCATAAGTGCTCTTTTGAGAATTGTTTCTATATCATGTTGTGACAGAATATGTTCTGAGCCGACAATCAAGTCATTCTAAACATATATGGCTAGTTCAAGTTCACAAAAATTGACAGGCTATAATAATCATTAATGGATCCACATTTTAAGGCATGAGTAACTAGCACTAACTGCACAGTGATTTTATGTGCAACTGACCTTGGGCTGCTGGTCAGGTTTAGGAATTTGACGAATATGAACATTTGCAAGCAACAAAATCAGATGCTCCCGTTGATTCGCCACATTATCTTTCTGCAAATGAAAAGGTTCAAGTAATGCTCACAGTACTGAAAATAAAACTCCTCTTAGTGTGCAAGAGGGATTTATTATTCACATCTTTCTGTGTGGACTTGATGAAACATAATATGTTGTTACACCACAGTCAGATGTATGTTACCAACACTATTACATCATTGCAAGGAATGTTACCTGAAACCCAAACATAGCTTGAAGCCAATCTAAAATGTCTTCTTCATTTTTCTTCTTGTATTCCCTCGGCCACGGAAGACCCCTCGTGTTACGAAGAGCAACAACCGCAGCTTGAATCTGCAAGCCAAATAAGCAGAACTTTGAGGAAAAATATGTACAGAAACGCAATAGTAGATGGAAAGTATATATATACCTCCGGGTATCTCATAATGGCCTGACTGGCACTATCAGGGTCTAGAGGTAGTATATTATACGGGAGATAGATCTCCGTCTTCTGTGCAACTTTGTCATGAGTTTCCAGAATCTGTGACAGTTATTTAACAGTTCATAAAGAACATAGCCAGAGGTACAGTAAAACCAAATAATTATGTAGAAAATAGAAATATTCTTTATGAAACACGCAGGAATTTTTCTTTTGTACCCACCTCCTGGTCAACTTCCACTGCTTGTGTTTGATTAACAGACTTTAAAACCTCAAAGAGAACATTAGCAGTTTGGTATGCTTTGGTAAGCTGTGCCCTGAACATATATAGGAGTCAAGTACGGGAAAAAGAAGGGAAAGAAACAAGATGAAAAAAGCAGCAAAGACGATGCTTAAAACCACTTTGCATCTTAAAATACTCACCGGTCTGCCTTGTCAGCAGCACTTTGCAAAGCTTGGATGTACTTTGAGTAGTAGTGTCGATAAAAGCTCTGCATTTCACGTGCATCGCTTTTTTTCATCCTTCCAATCAAGGTCGGATCATTTTCCTGATTCAAATTGAACAGGATTATTCATTGATTGAAAGGCTAAGTGCAAAAAGAGAAAGGGGCTTGGTTTAAAAAAGCGCCGTGAGGCGCTGCCTTAAGCGCGAGGCGCTGGGCAAAACACCTCAAATGGGTGAGGCGCCCAAGATACATGAAGCGCTCCGAGGCGCCGCCTCAGGCTTGAAGCGCGAGGCGAGCCGCCGCTTCATGTATTTTCACGTTTTATAGCTTTAAATCAGTTGGGCTTGGCCCATCATTTAAACCAATTTGGGCCTAAATCTGTAGTTGAGCTTAACTTGTGAGGCTGTGACCAATTTAAATAACCCTAAATCAGGCCTGTAACCATATTTGGGCTTATTCTGTGAGGCTGTGACCAATTTATGAATGTTTAATTATGTTCTAAGCTTTTAACTTCTAAGTATTAAAGTATGTTTTGTGTTTTTATGATTAGGAAGTGAAGTGTGTCATGCATAATACATTTTTTATTATTTTTTTAGTTTTAGCGCCTCGCATACGTGAAGCCCTTGCCTCGCGCCTGAGGCGTGGCGCCTCGGATTTTGGGACCAAAACGCCTCGCCTCGCGCTTTTTTAAACCAAGGAAAGGGGGAACTGAATGTCATGAAGTGAGTAGTGACCTACATGCTAGATCGTCGCATCAGTGAAATTATCTCCTAACAAACCCAAAAACCATTTAGAGAGAACTCACTCTTTCAAGCCGCTGAAGAAGGGCGGTTTTGAATTGACGAACACCACGTCCACTAGAAGTGGGATCCAACCTATGGGCTTTCTCAAATGCATAAAACCGACCTGCAGCAAAACCATCATCAAAGAAACATAACAAAAAAATGAAATTTGCAACATTGTGAATACACCAACGAGCACAAGCCTCAATAAAAACAAGATAAATTTAGGTGCTTTCACACACAATCTGGGGGAAACTATGTGCCCTAAGCATAACAAACCCCGTATAACATAAATAAATAATGTCCCAAATGGACTAAGTCCATGAGTTAAAGTGTTAAACCCAAATCCTACAAACAAAATCATCTCAATGGTTTAAGAAATATCAAAGAAAAAACACCATACACATGACAGCCTCAAAGAAATTTGGTATTTTTACGTATTTATCATCCATTCATTGGACTGATATGCAATTTGGTATTTTATTACAAGTCATTTGAAAGCCACTGGTTTGTAGCCTCAACATTTTAGATAAGTTATGTGGTGCTAACGAAAAATATAGATATTTAAGCATGAATAATACTAGAATTAGCATTTCTACTAAATCGCAAACCTACAGTCAGTGGCGAAGCTTGAAGAAAAACGCCACGACTTCTCATAGAGAGAAAAAAAACTCCACTGTTACGAACTTGACTAAAAATCAACATCAATTGGGATCTATCAAAGTATCAAATCATTCATGACACTCTTCTTCAAACCTAGAGAGAAATGATACATGTCCATTGGATTGATAGATAGAAGCCTACAAGTATCTGCGTGGGAACCGAGGAAATACCATTCAACCTCATTTCAAGTACATCTAGCATATAAACTACAAACATTCTGCTGGCATTTACAAAAGTTATATTCACATTTAGTAGCATTCAAAATAGCAATAATGTTAATGACTGTCTCAATGAATGTAGTGATAGAACATTGCACGGATTTACAGAAAAAACACTCCCTTTGGCACAATAAAAGGTTTTCCCATCTCGTTCCCTCTACCATCAATCCCACATTGTTCAGATACTCATTGAATTAGGTATAAGAAGGGGGTATCCTTCGATTTAGCATACAGTCACAAAACAAGAACAATTTTCACTACTCCACTATCAAACAGCAAAGGAAGTCAAAATTTTACAGCATTGTTAGCATTTTAACACAGTTATGCCTAGAGCAGAAAACTTACACAGATAAGCAACCCTAGGGTTACTAGGCTCAACTTCATTAGCCACACGAAGAATTGGAGCAATCTCCACCAACGAAGACGGCACCACTTCACTGTCAAATATCGACTCTCCGAGATTCCCCGCTGTCTGTGTCCGCATGATCCGGCGCTGCTGCGGCGTCGGTTGATCCGACGAACCACTAGCTCCGCCTCTTGACGTCATCCTTTCTTCACTTTCAAATCACCAACTCAAATACATCAACCAGAGTTCAACATTAAACTTCAAACCTACTTCAAAATCAACAAACAAACAGCTAAAATTAACTTAAAAGGTTTACACATTCAAGTACGCAACAACAATTGCTTACAAACAAATCAACACGGAGAGATGAGAGTGTTAGATTTACATTGGATTAGGCAACCTTCGTGCAGACTTGATTTAGCGATTGAGCAAACCCTAGGAGAGAGAAAAGCGGAAAAAATGTGAGATTAGAGAGGAGGCGTGGGGGTGGTGGTGGTGGGATGGGAGAGTGTACTGCAACTTTAAGCTACTTCGAATGAAAGAAAACGTTGGTCTAGAGAGAGAAATTACTTACTGTTGGTGAGAGTACATAACAGCCTTGGTTTTCAAATTATTTACGAACGTGCCATGTATACAGTTTGTGATTTAAACGAATTGATTAAGGGCATGTCTCTAAGCTTTTTTTTTACTTTTTTTTTTAAGTTAATAAGTTAAAAGTTTGTTTGGGTAAATCAAAATGAGATGAAAAAATAGAAGGGAATAAGCAGTTTTCAATAAGTAACTCTCACTTACTTTTCAAAACTACTTATTAACTTTTTGCAAGATTACTTTTCAAATCTTAGAGTCGTGTAAAGATCACTATCAGATAAAATCGATTTGTGGCACTCCCAAATCATTCTATCGGATAAAACTAAGAAAAATGCAGAGAAATAACTTGGAAGATAATTGAAGAAGAAGAACAGTTTTTGATGCCCTAAAACTGAAAAAGAGGATCGAATAAATATATGGTTTTTGTGTAACTGCCCCAAGCCACTTGTTTTTTGTCGTTTCATGTACAGACCATAATCACAAAGTAAAATTGTAATTACATATCATTTATTATATATAACAAATATATACATAAAATAAAAGGCACAACGAAATTAGCTTAAACGAGTTAATCTCCAACTCCTAACTCGTTAGTAACTAATAACGTTTACTCGATCCAAGTTAATCCAATATTACAAAATCTATATTGATAATTAATAAAATTACCAACAATATGTGTAGTTCGGTCTTGGTATAGTTTATTTTCTTAGGTATTAAGATGGTCTTTTCTTCTAGTTTGCATAAAAAAAATTAAGATTACTAGTGATACATAAACAAACTATATTATATAAAAAATCTAGAGTATAATAATATAAACGAACTAAATTACATAAACAGACCCCTTCCCCGCGGAGGTGGGGCTCACTAAAGATCTACATTGAGCCCGTTCCATTTCGGGATTGTTCTTGATGAATTGTCGAAATCGATTCAGGAGGCCATCCCGTGGGGCCTGCTTTTCACTGATGATATCATACTGGTTGCGGAGAAGAAGCGGGACCTAAATATGAGGCTAGAGGAGTGGCGAGCGGGGCTTAGAGCGCAAAGGCTTATGCATCAGTCGGTTTAAAACCGAGTATCTCTGTTGCAACTTCAATGGGGCAAACAATGAATGGGACAACCACTTGACTAATTGGAGGTGAAGTGGTAGCGCAAACAACAAAGTTTAAGTATTTAGGCTCGTTCGTACAACATGACGTGGACATTGATTATGATGTATCACACCGCATTCATGCAGGTTGGTGCAAGTGGAGAGCAGCCACGGGTGTCTTGTGCGACAAAGGTTTCCATAGAAATTAAAAGTGAAATTCTATAGGGTGGCAGTGCAACCGGCTATGTTCTATAGAACAGATTGTTAGCCAATTAAGAAGACTCAAGCCCGGAAGTTAGATACAATGAGACGAGGATGCTTAGGTAGATGTGTGGCTACACGAGGTTAGACAACATAAGGAATGAAGTCTTTAGAGTCAGATCAGGGTTAGTGTGTATCTCGGATAAGGTAAGGGACGGGACATTGCGATGGTTTGGGCATGTGCGAAGGAGACAGTTGACGGCACCAGTAAGGAGCGTGGAGACACTCACCGTTGAGGGGAATACGAGCAGGGGCAGACCAAAACTTACTTAGGATAAGAAGATTCGACAGGATTTGATAGACTTGCACCTCTTTTGAGGACATTATCAGTGATAGGGGGTCGTGGAGACGACGAATAAAGTTAGGGATCTCTAGGGACGAGTATAGGTTAAGCCATTGGGAAGTTTCGTTGCTTGACTGCTAGTTCACTTAGACTTATTTAGGTTGCCTTTAGACATATGTAGGCTTTTAGTCTTATCTATTGCCTTAGGGACTTGTATGACATGGCCATAGTCTTATCTATAGCCTTAGGGACTTGTATGTCATAGTGGTAGTTCTATATGATTGTGACAAACTTTTATATGTCTTATTTTTCTTATCCTATTGTTCTTGTACCTGTTATGACTTCTATGTCGTGTTCTTATATATGCTTTTGATACTGGATATTTGTTGTCTATTGCATGCATGTTTTGTATGTTTTCTAAGTCGGAGGTCTTTCTGGGTGCAGCCTCTCTACCCTTCCAGATAGAGGTGATGTTTGCCCTCATCCCACCATCTCCAGACCCTACTTTTTTAGTGAGATTTTTTGCTTGGTATGTTTGTGTCACACCCTAACCGACGGCGGATTATACGTCGGGGTGGACACGGTTGTTCAATAGCACAAGGTTGACTATTAAAGTTTCAATATTTTATTAATGAATAATTTAAGATTCAATACAAGAAAGAAAAATACGAATACAACATTTAATTTAAGTAGTGTAGGTCCAAAGCATCCTATGTGATCACGAATAAGTCTCCTGATGTAAACCTGAAACATGTGAAAGAATCTGTCAACTACAAAATAGTTTGTGAGATACAAAGGTTTTGACACAGTTTAACAAGTATTTGAAAAGAACTACAATTCACTATAATTTGTGCATTCTATAATGTAAGTATGAGAAAACAAGCATGTTAGACATTGTGCACATTCAATCCTCCAACCATGTTTATGTATAACCCGCAGGTTTAAAAGTTTGGTTTAGTAACAATCACCAAGGGCTCTCCCGAAGGGTCAATCAATCAAGGTGGATTGGTCAAATGCAATAGATCTATCATTGTTACTATAGGCTTGATCAAAGTTAATGAATATGCTAGTTTTAAGTTTAATCTAAGCATACAAGTCTCAAGTTTAACATAAGAATAAACACGTAGTCATAGTTGTACAAGAATTGTATAAGTTTAAGAATTTTGAACATGTTTCACCCCAAAAGCGTAGAAAGGGAAAAGGAGCTAAGTATACTCACTTGGATGATGAATAGTATCCGACACGGATAAGTATTTGCAAGACTTGGAGGGAAAATATCCTCACGATAAACCTAAGTATGCAAGTTTAAAGATTTAAGCATGATCCTATAAGTCTATGGTAAGGATCTAGGATTTCAAGATCGACTAGGGTTTCAAACGGGAGACGATAATGATTTGGGTTTACAAAGTTTAGATTGAAGTTTCAAATACTAAGATTGGATATCAAAGTTTAAATAAATAATACCTAATTATAAGTTCATAGATGTTTTTTTAAAGTTTGAATGAAACATAAGTCTATAAAATCTTAAATGATAAGTTTATAAAGTTTTATGTTTTAAACTATATGTTGATAAATATCCTAGAGTGTAAACATAACCATAAGTATATAAAGTCTTAAATTATAAGTTTATAAGTATTCTAAGTTCATATATAAGTTTATAAATTTAGAAAATATTTGTTTTTAAATGAATACAAGTTTTCTGTTTTCTATAAAACATGGGTTTTATAAGATGTACAAGTTTATAAGTTTCTGTTTTCTAAATAATATACAAGTTTTATAAACTTTTATGATTTTATAAAAGTTATATAAGTTTTCTGTTTATTAAAGTTTATAATTATTATTTAAAGTTTTAAAACAAAAAGAATTCATTTACTCTAGAAATTGAATAGTAAATTTAGTTTTCTGTTTTTATAAAATTGTAGAAGTTTTATAAAGTTTAAAAGTATTTTTTTTTATAGATTTTAAGTATTTAAAACTATTTTTAAAGAATTAACTTTTTATAAGTTTTAACTAAATTTAAATAATTAAAATATCTCAAGATGTAAAAAGTGTAAATAAAAATCGTTTTTATGTTTATAAAAACTTTAAAGATTTTATAAAAATAATTATAGATGTGAAAACTGAGTAAAAAGCATAAAAGAAAATCAAATACCAAAACTCAGGCCGGCCGGATTCGAACCCGGGCCGCCTGAGTTCACGCACCAACGAACAAACCACCCGGCTACGGGCCTCGCTGTTGATTTATACCGAAAAGAAAATTTATAAACATATCCCATATCAAGCCCCAAATCCGTATGAACCCTAGAATCGATTTCTACCAAATACGATATGATTTACCTTCTGTTAATGCAATTTAACAGAGGGCTATTGATCCTTAGATGAACCCGAAGAGGAAGGGCATTCGAATTACCTTATATGATGTCGAATCGAGGGAGAACGCGTTGCGTTTGGAGTCGGCTGTCCACGAGTTCAAATCGAGAAATGCAGGTATGATAAAGTGAAGTTGGGAGTTTAGAGAGTTAGGGGGTGTTGTCGTCGAAGGATTGAAGGCGATATTTATAGTCGATTTTAGTCGTAAATGCTTGTACCGTTGGAGGATTACGGTTGAGTCGAACGAACTTAAATTCGAACCCACGCGGTGATAAACCCGAAATTGCACATTGAATTCCCTTGGGTTACGGTCGCATGCGTGAATGGAAACCCGAGGTTCGTTGAATCTAGTCGGAAACGCTTTTTCGAAGGAACGGGAATGAAAACCGGCTTGGGCAGGTTTCGAACCTGAGACCTGTTTCCAAACTGGAAGTTTGGGTTAATTACAGTTTCAGTCCTTGTAGTTCCGAAGTCTTGTTATTTTATGTTAAAATGTGTTTCAAGTGTAAAACAAGTTTTAGGATTTGACAGTTTTGGTCCCCGAGGTTTCTATAAAATGTCAATATGTTTAAATAGGTTTTCTCAATCATTTTTATAAAAAAAAAAATGATTCATATGATTTATCTATTTATAAGTCTAAAAGATGAGTTTCCATCATTTATATAATTACAACTTATAAAGTTTAAGAATGTATATATATATATATATATTTATACTTTCAAATAACTCTCACATATATTCATATATATATATATATATATACATGTACATGTTTCAAGTATAAATTGTTTTATTTTCCTTCACTAATAATTTAAAATTAAATTTCATTTCGAATGAAATAGTTTTAATACGAATCCGAGTCTTAATTTACTAACACGGGCAACGTTTCTAGGAAAAGATATGTCGGAAAATCTTGGATATTACAGTTTGTTTGTTACTAAAATATTATAACTTACAAATAAACATTTGAGAAGTTTATATTGCAATTACAGTATTAAATTTGAAGTGTTGATATCTCCGCTCTACATTTAAAGATTAACAAGAACGGTAACATTTGTGTGAGCGTCACATTTTATCATATTCACGTGTCTTTTTATTGGTGCCACCCTTTCAAAATGTCCAGGGAATAAAGGTCATTCGAGTGTCAGATATGTACATAACAATAAAAACAAGCTACATAATTCATACAAAATCATTAGTAGATTCAAGGCTTTATATATATATATATATATATATTGAGTTTACTAGAAAACTCATTTTCATGAGAAAACCAAAAAACTCATACTGCATATGTGTAGTACACCCAAAACCCCAACCCCCCCTCAAAAACCTAACCCCCCAACCCCACCCAAAAACCTAAACTCACCCCCAAAAACCTAAACCCCCCACCCATCCCCAAAAACCTAAACCCTCCACCCCACCCCACCCCCCTCCAAAAACCTAAACTAAACCAAAAAGCATAACCCCCACCCAAAAACCTAACCCCACCACCCTACCCCCCACCCAAAAACCTAACCCTACCCCCTCACCCACCCCCCAAAAACCTAAAGCCCCCACCCACCCCCCAAAAACCTAAACCCCCCAACCCTACCCACCCATCCAAAAACCTAACCTAAAAGCTAAACTAAACCCAAAAAACTAAGTCTAAAAGCTAAACTCACTACTTTTCGAGTTTTTTTTTAACGAGGCCGACGTGGGAAACAAAGGTTCCGAAGCAGTTTTTTTATTTTTGATGTATTTTTTGAGTTATGATTTTTTATTATTATTTTTTACTTTAAATAAGTAGTTTTTTGGTTTTCTCATGAACATTGAGTTATCTTATGATCCTTCCCCTATATAAATATATGTATATATATAGGGGAAAGTTTCACTAAGAAGTAGTTTTTCGCTAAGAAATGCTAAGAAGTAGGTCAAACGAACTCCAATTGAGCTCATTCCAGTGACGTTGGAACCGTCTCATCGAACCCTAATCCGGACCCAAAAACCTAAACCCCCCATCCACCCGCACCCCCAAAAACCTAAACCCCCTCAAGCCCCACCCCAAAAGGCCTAAAACCACCACCACCCCCCCCCCCCCCCAAATCCTAAACCCCCCCACCCCACCCCCCCCCCCCAAAAAAAAACCTAAACCCACCCCCAAAAACCTAGACCCCCACCCCAAAAAAAAAAACTAAACCATAAAATCTAAACACTAAAAGTTAAACCATAAGGCTAAAAGCCTAAAATTAAAACGTATAATCTAAACCTTAAACGCTAAACCCTAAAAGCTAAGATGGTAGAGTTCGACGATACGGTTCCAATGCCGCTGAAATGAGCTCAATCAGAGTTCGTTTGATATCGTTTCTTAGCGTTTTGGTCATTTCTTAGATTTTTTAGTGAAAAACTACTTTTTATTTGAAACTCTCCCTATATATATAGAGAGAGAGAGAGGGAGGTTCATTTCAGAACAATGATTTTTTACGAGAACAGAGGAAACACAAATCCACCAATCAGAATTTTTTTTCTATTTTTTATTTAATTTACTATAAGGGTGTAATAGTAATTTGTATAGCTAATTTAATTCAAGTATTTTTGGTATGTTTAGTTTTTTTTAGTAATCATTAATTAGTTTCAATTTTTTTAACGGTTGTATTCAATTTTTAACCCAAAAAAAACATTCATCCCTAATTAAACAAAATTACGAATTCAAAAAAAACATCTCATCGAACCCTAATCCGGACCCAAAAACCTAAACCCCCCATCCACCCGCACCCCCAAAAACCTAAACCCCCTCAAGCCCCACCCCAAAAGGCCTAAAACCACCACCACCCCCCCCCCCAAATCCTAAACCCCCCCACCCCACCCCCCCCCCCAAAAAAAAAAACCTAAACCCACCCCCACCCCAAAAAAAAAAACTAAACCATAAAATCTAAACACTAAAAGTTAAACCATAAGACTAAAAGCCTAAAATTCAAACGTATAATCTAAACCTTAAACGCTAAACCCTAAAAGCTAAGATGGTAGAGTTCGACGATACGGTTCCAATGCCGCTGAAATGAGCTCAATCAAAGTTCGTTTGATATCGTTTCTTAGCGTTTTGGTCATTTCTTAGATTTTTTAGCAAAAAACTACTTTTTATTTGAAACTCTCCCTATATATATATATATAGAGAGAGAGAGAGGGAGGTTCATTTCAGAACAATGATTTTTTACGAGAACAGAGGAAACACAAATCCACCAATCAGAATTTTTCTTTCTATTTTTTATTTAATTTACTATAAGGGTGTAATAGTAATTTGTATAGCTAATTTAATTCAAGTATTTTTGGTATGTTTAGTTTTTTTTAGTAATCATTAATTAGTTTCAATTTTTTTAACGGTTGTATTCAATTTTTAACCCAAAAAAAACATTCATCCCTAATTAAACAAAATTATGAATTCAGAATCAATTTACATATCCTTGTTCTAAATCAATACAAGTTGTATGATCCATACACAACACAAATAATTAACTAAAAAGGTGGCAACTATAAAATTAGGTAGATGATCCCTACACAATACAAATATATAACTTCACAAGAGTGATTGCATACAAACATAGGTAGATGATATTAGATTAAACTAAAAGCCTATAAAGAAATATATATTTTCCTACACAAGTTGTATGATCCCCTACACAACACAGACATATAACTACACAAATGGCAACTATTTTTTGCTACACTCAATGTATAATTCCCTACACAACATCTATTGATAATTGCAAATACCTGAATACTGACCTACTTATACACTTAACACATCATCTGGACACATTTAAACAAACTAAACATTCTAACAGAGGGTTGATCCTATTTGTCAGGAAAACATTATATGTGCTAAATCTAACAAATAATTATTGAGTTTACAGTTAGGCATTATAATTAAATGACACTTTGGTGTATAGAATACTTACGAAAAAAATGCTCCAGAAAAATTTGTAAGTGGAGAATCTTTACACAATTTCACCTCATCATGTTTCAAAACCGCTAACCAGCACTCAATGACACCACTTGATACCATACAGTTTTGCTCCAAGCTTTCAAAAGCGATTTGATCTGCAACGATGTGAATACTTGCCTTGAATATCTCCTCACTACAACCGTTACATATTAATTTTTTTATTGCAATTTTAAAGAATTTATCAGAAGCAATCGCATGTTAAACATTATGAGATACATTCATTATTATAAGCGTACTAACCTTCCATCAACCTCTACGCATCACAGAAATGATCACACCTGGGCTTCTTCTTTCGTCTCCTTTTTGTTGATATGCACAACCCTGATCAGAAAGGGCGACCTTAATTGATTGCTTACAACTAAATAGAAACTGCAGTTTCATACACAATATACTTTACAACTAAACACATCCTAACACCAAACCTAAAAAAAATCATCCCTAAATAACATAACCTACACACACCTTCATCCCTATATAACAAACTAAATCCATTAATACAACTTCATCCCTATATAACAAACTAAATCCATACACAAAATTACATGATTGTTTGTTAGATTATTGTAAATCTCTTACTCTGAGATTAGTTTCCACCAACTTCAATTTTAACCAAAAAAAAAACATTAATCCATACATTACATAACCTTCACACACCCTGTATTACATTTTATATATAATTCATTAAAACCATTACATCCCTACACAACATACTATATCCATACACATAAAAAACTAGTTTGATTGTTGGATTTTTTTTAAAACACTGAATATGATAACATCATTTTTTAACCAAGATAAAAACCTACATCCCTACATAACATAACCTACACACCCCAATTGATAAAGTTTTATTATATTTAATTAAAAATACTTCATCCCTACACAACATACAATACACATACACAATTAATAAACCAAATTGAATATGCATTTTGGGTTAAGGCATTAGATCGAACACTTGGTGTGCATCATAATCGGTCCACCAAATATAAATTTAACCAAAATACTATTCCAAAAACCATTATACTTGGATAAGAACCAAAATCGCTATACATGTATTTACATACACGATAAAATGTAAATACACTGGATTTTCGGCTACTTACCTTTAAAATAAAACGTTTGCCCTTCAATCGCGAAGTTAAATCCAACTGGTTATTTTATCCTCTGAAACCCCTAAAATTTCTTCATTTTTGATGAACATAAGCAAATGGGTTGAAGTAGAATGATTTGAAGGATGTTTAGTTGACGTAGGTTGCAGCTTCCGAGGTAATCGATGATGGAAAGATATCTTCTAACGATTGATGGCGATTAACTAAAGAAAATGGAAAGTATCGTGATTTGATTATGTTTCTAAAATTACAAACGAGTAAATCTCTCAATTTGGTGTACGGTTACATTTCAATTAAAGAACCCTACACACCAAAAGTTCAATTTTACCCTTTAGTGGCTTAAATTTATAATAATGAAAGCAACTTATTTACCAATTTTCCATACAAGATTTGAGCCGTATATCATATTTAATCTAAGGTTGACACTAGTTCCTCTTATTCTCGTAAAAATTCTTGTTCTCGTTTGAACCTTCCCCTATATATATATATATGGAGGATCAAATAAGTAGGTTTTCGCTAAAAAAATATAATAAATGACCAAAATGATTAGAAACGATATCAAACGAACTCCGATTGAGCTTATTTTAGTGGCGTTGGAACCTTCTCGTCGAACTCTACCATCTTAGATTTTAGGGTTTAGCTTTTAAGGTTTAGATTTTACGTTTGAATTTTAGGGTTTTAGCCTTATGGTTTAGCCTTAGGGTTTAGATTTTATGGTTTAGGCTTTTTTGGGGGGTGGGGGGTTTAGGTTTTTAGGGGTGGGTTTAGGTTTTTGGGGCGGTGGGGTGAGGGTGTTTAGGTTTTTTTTTTGGGGGGGTGGGGGTGGTGGTTTTAGGCTTTTTGGGTGGGGTTGGAGGGGGTTTAGGTTTTTGAGGGTGTGGGTGGAGGGTTTAGGTTTTTGGGTCTGGATTAGAGTTCGATGAGACGGTTCCAACGCCGTTGGAATGAGCTCAATCGAAGTTCGTTTGACCCACTTCTTAGCGAAAAACCACTTCTTAGTGAAACCTTCCCCTGTATATATATATATATATGAGGAGGATCAACTAAGAAGTGTAATTTGACTAAGAAGCCTAAGAAGCAATCTTAGCCATCCATTTCCTAATAAGGGATGAGATTTAAGTGGAGAAAAAAAGAAGGTTGGAGGGGTATCTTTGTAATAGTTATTTTTGTTGACTTTTTTCAAGTTCCCCTTATTTTTTAAACTACCGTAACTTTTTTATACGACATTATTTTTTGAAAAAAATTACACCATAAAATCGAGCATTTTTTTCTCTTTAATTTGAGTATAATGTTGATATATAAAAAACGATGATTTAAAAAAAATCAAAATTTTGTTGATTTTTGATAAAACAACAATGATAATGGAATCTGTGCTGTTTTCTAGTAAACAACATCAAACCATCACATGAAAATATCACAATAACAAACAAATCAGTACAACATAAAAACAACACAATAACAAAAACAACATAGGTAATTTTACAAAATCATAAATCTGAAATAAAAGGCATCATCTTAAAAGAAGAATGTAAGTAATTAAGTTTTAACATTCAACAAAATAAAAAGAATAATGTACTTTATCTTTGCGTTTTTCTGTAACTATTGTTGTAAGAAAAAGAATGTACCATAAAATACAAGAAAGTGAGCTAAAAAACTTCATATGAATTCTATGAAACTTGGGCTAGAACCCAATATATAATTTGCAAATGTTTTTGTATATAATACAATCTTTAAAACTTAGTTTTGTTGTGTTGGGTTTTGTTCATTTTTGTGATGGCCTATCTGTGCTGGTTTTGCTTGTGCTGGGTTATGTTCGTGAGTTATGTTTGTGCTGGTTTTAGGATTATAACCTGTCACTTCCAATTGTGTTCTTTGTTTTGTGCTGGTTCGATATACAATCTTAAAACTTAGTTTTGTTGTGTTGGTTTTGTTTGTGCTGGGTTATCTAAGAAGAACAAGTCACACAATTAATCTTGTTGTTTTGGTGTTGTTTTATAGTAAAACAACATAAATAATTGTTATGTTTGGTGTTGTTTTATGATAAATCAACACAGTTAATAGTGTTGTTTTACAACGCATCACAGTTAATTGTGCCGTTTTACTAGAAACCAGCACATTTACGTAAAATAGCACAATTTTATTAAGTGTCGATCTTGTTTTTACAAAAAAATATAGCAATACTATACTCAAATTAAAGGTAAAAACGCTCGATTTTATGGTGTAATTTTTTTTTTAAAATAATGTCGTATGAAAAAGTTATATACGTTTAAAAAAAGTGGGAGAATTTGAAAAATGTCAACAATTGTGGGTTTTCCAAAAATGTCCATCCTTCACTTATTTTTCCTACACTTAAATCTCTACCATTGATTATCTAATTCAATGGATGAGATTACTTATTAGCATTCTTAGCCAAATTACACTTCTTAGGGGAACCATCCCCTATATATATATGTATATATAGGGGAAGAATTATAAGAAAACTAAATGTTCATGAGAAAACCAAAAAACTACTTATTTAAGGTAAAAAAAAAACATAACTCAAAAAATAAATCAAAAATTAAAAAACTGCTTCGGAGCCTTTGTTTCCCACGTCGTCTTCGTTAAAAAAAACCCTCGAAAAGTAGTGGGTTTAACTTTTGTATTTAGTTTTTTGGGTTTAGTTTAGCTTTTAGGTTATGTTTTTGGAGGGGTGGGACGGGGTGGGGGATTTAGGTTTTTGAGGGGTGGGTGAAGGGGTAGGTGGGGTGGGGTTAGGTTTTTGGATGAGGGTGGGGGGATTAGGTTTTTGAGGGTGGGTTAGGCTTTTTGGCTTAGTTTAGGTTTTTGAAGGGGTGGGGGGTTTAGGTTTTTGGAGGGTGGGTGAGGGGGTGGGTTTAGGTTTTTGGGTGGGGGTGGGGGTGGGGGGTAGGTTTTTGAGGGTGGGTTGGGGGGGGTAGGTTTTTGAGGGTGGGTTGAGGTTTTAGGTGTACTACACATATGAAGCAAGAGTTTTTTGGTTTTCTCATGAAAATGAGTTTTCTCATGAAAATGAGTTTTTTTGGTTTTTGAGGGTGGGTTGAGGTTTTGCTGCGTCTCGAAGGTGAGGCCATTATAGAACTTCTCCACTAGTGCCCAGTCGGGGAGACCGTGCTGGGGACATCGGCTCAACAGCGCGTTGAACCGCTCCCAGGCCATGTGGTAAGGCTCGTCGGGATCCATCCGAAACGAATGGATCTGGTCCCGAAGGCGAGCGGCCCTGGAAGGTGGAAAGTATTTCTTGAAGAACTTGGCTTCGAGATCCTCCCATGTGGTGATAGAATTGTCGGGAAGAGTGTCGAGCCAAGTAGATGCACGCCCAGAAAGAGAGAATGGAAAGAGACGCAAGTAGATTGCGTCCTTAGATACACCCGTGATATTAAATGTATCACATATCCGCGCGAAGCGGGACAAATGTCCGGGTGCATCCTCATCCTCTAGGCCATGGAATTGAGTGGCATGAGTGATCGTACTCATGACATGTGATGGGATCTGCCAAGAATTGGTGTTCGGTATAGTGGGGCGTGTGATCGAAGATCTCGCGCCCGTGACCCCCTCACTGGCCCTCTGGTGCACCGTACGTCTAGCCGGTGGGTTAGCGTCACCCATAGTAGGAAATGGAACTGGGCTAGTAGAACGTACCTTAGATTTAACCAGCTCCTCTAAACGCTCCCGAAAGTCGCGGGTGCGCTCGTGAAGCTCTCGTTCGGGCTCTTGAAAAGCTGCAAAAGATGGTGATCCTTGCGAACGAGTATTGGGCATAAACAGAAAGACTCTAAAAAGGAAACAGAATAAAGACTCACAAGTAGCACACAAGACTCAAAAGAAAACAAAAGACTCAAATAAACCAAAAATCAAACAAAGAACTAGTCAAAGCTAATATTGCTATTGCCAAGTGTCCCCGGCAACGGCGCCAAAAACTTGATGTCGTCCAGACGGTCTATAAAAACTATCAAATAAAACCTAATCTAGACTCTCTAGCCTTAAATTTATAAAACCTAGACTTGACCTAAAACTAGACCACACAACCGGCAAGTGTACCGATCAATGCAATATAGCCTAACGAAGTCCGGATATCGAACCCAAAAGACACTGAATAACTAAATTAGACTCAACTAGGACTTAATATGATTAATTGATTGGGGGGTTTACTACACTAAAGATTAACTAAGAATGCAATAAACTAAGAACAATTCAAGCTATCAAGAGTAAACTAAAGATGAAATCAAGAATGGAGAAGTCACTACCTAGGTCGGAATCCTATGTGTAAAGCTCAACTTCTATCGGTCTTGGAACTAGGTTGGATCTGGGTTTCTAAAGATATAACACCTAAAAGATATCTAGTGGATTCCCGATCACTCTCGGTCTCGGGATGTGACCAGAAGACAACCTAAGGATATTAACTCACCAGATGATCGGATCACCTCTCGGGTATTTCCTACTATGACAAGTACCCTAATAAACGGATTACCTCTCAGTCTCACCGCTTACCATACACTCAAGGAATGCATGGGGTAGTTCTAGAATGGATACTATGATTCGGATAGCAACTATCACTAGACACCTAATACCAACTTCCTCTCAGACAGCTGACACTCGGATTCCTAATGACGAAGACTAAACGACTAATTCTCACCTCTCGGGTATTGAACTAGGACACACATTCACTTCTAATCAGTAATTAACTAGGTTTTCTATGGCTACTACGTCTAGACACCACTCTAACTCACAAACCCTAAAGTCTATGAACCAGAAACGAAGATCAAACTGGCAGACAACCACAATCAACGCAGAAAAGCATAATCAACCACATAATCAGAATTAAACATGCACTAACATCACACATAAACAAACTCAAACCTTTACTAAATCATAAATCCAACATTCAAATCCAAAAACCGAATAAAAATCGAAACTTTAACACATAATCATCATATTGACCTAGGTAGATCAATGATCTAGCCTAGAATCATACTAAGAACATCTACACAGAAGCAAATAGCAAGATCCATAGGTTCAAAACACAAAATCAAAGATAAAGTTTGAATCTTTAAACCCTAGAATGCAACTACACAAACCCGGAATCCAAAAGCTTCAATCTTCAGCTTCAATTGACTTCCAAGCTCAAAATCGCCTCTTTTCTTCCCTGGAACGGCTTAGAATCTCACTTTTTCATAATGGCCGTTTAAATCTTTTTAATTTAGAAAATTAGGGTTTTGCGGAAAACGGCCCTCTCGCGTACCGCGAGAGAATGTTGACTGGATCCTCGCGTACCGCGAGGACCAAAATAGTCGGGCGGATTCCTGGAGTTTCCCGCGTACCGCGAGAAATATTACACTCGTCTCTCGCGTACCGCGAGAGACCTAAATTTCAGAAAATTGTCTTTTGATCTTTGGACTTTTCCGGGCTTGGTTCCTTTGCTCGTTTTCTTCATGTATTCACTTGTATTCCATACGAACTCCTACAAATATGATAAAGACTCAATTGTACATAAAAACGACTCAAAACTAATATAAAACTACTTATAACACATTAAAACAAAGGGATAAAGACGTGTGCTTTCGCACCCTATCAAATATCCCCACACTTAACCTTTTTTCGTCCTCGAAAAATCTGCAAATGGAATCATAACTGGCATCTAACTCAACAAACATAAATTTCAATTTTCAAAACATACTCACGTGTTAAAAAGCAACAATTAGTATTTCTGTCCGATTAAACCCAAGCACTAACTTTCAAGCCCCCGTTACGTGTTCTAAATCCATTTTATACAACATATCAATCAATCTATGTGACTCACACTTAGAAGTTACAGCTCTACCTAATCCCGTCTCAAGGTCATGTTTAGGCACGGATTAAACCATATAGATTTACCCTACCACGTTAAATTACTATTTACAGGTTTTTAGAAATCAGATGAAATCATGAATGAATGGATGATAATGAGCATAATAAGCAAAAGAACTTTCGTCTAGAGGCGTTTCAACCAAGTCACTATCCCGGAGGGTAACACATAGACTACATTCTATCAATGAAGCACATAAATCTTACTTAGGGGTGTATCCTCCAAGTCGCTATCCCAGAGGGAAACACATAAGCAAAACTCAGTATAGCTCATAAATTATGGAATAACATGAATTATGGAATGCGGGCGCCACCGAAACTCGGATTTATTCTCATAAAAAGAGAATGGTGTGCCATAAAAAATTTCAAAAACCTTTAAATTTTAACTTAATCGTGGTACCTATCACCCTATATTGACAGTTTCAGTATTACCATTACTCTAAGATGAATACCCACAAGATATCATGATTTTATTCCGTGATTAATCCTAAATAACACAAACAGGATATTTAAGCTCTACTAGTTAGCTGGGTCTACCAAAACATCACTAATTAGACACGTTTTCAATTATTTAATCTTTTAAACTCATAAATAGATCCAGTTCTACTATCATTTTCCAAATATATGCAATTATTTTCAAGAACATTTTTCAAATTTTTTTTTTTTTTTTTTTTTTTTTTTCAATTTTTTTTTTTTTTTTTTTTTTTTATTTTTGAATTTTTAAAGACACAAACTAAACACTCACATCCCCACACTTGAAAGACACATTGTCCTCAATGTGAAGCAAAACACAACTAAAAAATAAAATGCAAAAATAAAAACAAAACAGAACAGGAAGCGACTTAGCTGGTAATGTAGATGCAATCTAGTATGCAGCTTCGTTCTTCCTTGTGTGTGCACCGTATAGCATTTTGGTCGCGGTTACACATCAGCTGTCGGGTTGCCTTTACAAGATAAATAAGATGATAATCACTCCCGCCCGAATGGAGATTGAGTACGGGTGGAAGGATAAACCTGCAAAATAAGACTAAACATACCCGCAGCATTAAACTGACTCAAATAATAACTCAACTACTAACTCAACTAGACACTTAAAAGACTCAAGATAGATAGATGCAGAGAAAACATACTCGACATGTGGCAAACACAAAGACATGAATACCACAGCAAGGTCGAACATCGGTCATAAACAGTTTCTAGTTTCCCATGGTCACGGTGGTCGGATGGTGGTAGGTGGGTGAATTAATGTGATGGATGATGGTGGTTAAAGGTGATGCTTCATGGTAGTGGTGGTACGAAGGTAGGTGATGAATAGTGGTGGTGAGTGAAAACGGGGACAGAAACGGGTACGGGAAACCATGGGAAACAAAGGAAATAGGGTGACACCAGCAGTCCCTCGCGTACCGCGTAAGTCGAAGGGGATATTCTTCGCGTACCGCGAAGGCCAAAAAGTTAGGCCGGCCGAGAATTTTGTCTCTCGCGTACCGCGAGAGATTTCCATATCGTTCTTCGCGTACCGCGGGAGGGTGTCGTTAACAGAAAGTTTTGAAGAATTTTCAAGTTTTATACTTAGAATATTTTTGGTCATTTAAGAAAAAATTTTCACCCAACTTCCTTAAAACCTTGTCCCAAGGATAAAAACACATGTAACCATACCTGGGGCTTCATTCCCGACGATTTTCCTTACCGAATCGAGCATGGATTCCTGCAAAACTTGACACAAACAAAACACAAACCGAAAAACAAAGAAAAAGACACGGACTCATACCAATGAACGCACACAAATTTTACATCCCGGGCACTTGCCCAGGACTCAAGCAAACCTATCAGGAGGCTTCTCCTTGATCCTAACCGGTACCCCCGCCTTCATCCTTCGCGGGCTACCGGTTCTCCACAGCCTCAGCAAACAACTACTCCTACCGCACCATGGATTTCTATCCTTCATCTCCTTCCACCACAACTTAAATCTACCCGGTCCGAAGATAATACGCATTAAATAACCAAGTAGTTTGTCACTCCTCGATATCCCCACACTTGGGGTTAGCACTCTATCTACGTTGCCTAAGTCAATTAACTCTCGAGTCCTCTTACGAGGCGGCCTAGACCTAGGGGGTGACTCGATCTTTCTCCCCAAAGCACAAACAGTGGTGAAGATATGTAGGAGTTTTGGAATGGGCACTTCTAAAGGAATGACCTCCACAATCTCACCAGGATCCTCGGGATCCTCAACAACCTCCACCAACTTCCCCACACTTGGGGTTTTGCCTATGACCTCTTCAAACTCTGCCATTATGTTCAGTACATCATCGGGCATCTCATCATCACCGTAATCATCCGGCTCCCCTAACAACCTTTCTAACTCCAACGCCCACTCAGATGGTTCTTCTATATTCGGGGCGGGTTCACCAACTTCTAACATCGGATCGGAGTCCCAATGGTGGTCTATGAAAGAGTCGAGCATGCACACGGAATGGCTGTGCTCGCCAACATCCTTCCCGGACTCTACAGCATTGAATGTAAGGACCTCATCCCCCACACGAAGTGTGAGCTCCCCGTCAAAGACATCAATCATCGCCTTTGCGGTCCGTAGGAACGGGCGCCCTAAGATGAGTGGGACTTTGTCATCCACCTCCATATCTAGAATCACAAAATCCACGGGGAAAACAAAATTGCCCACTTTCACTAATAGATTTTCCACTATTCCCCGTGGATACTTGACTGAGCGGTCAGCCAAGGAAATGCTCATGCGCGTTGGTTGTGGTTCACCTAGGTCCAGCTGCTTGTACAATGAATAGGGCATCAAATTGATGCTAGCGCCTAGGTCGGCCAACGCGTGGTGTAATGGTAGGTTGCCCAATAAGCAAGGGATCGTGAATCGACCCGAATCAGACAACTTTTCTGGCAAATGATTTTGCACCACTGCCGAGCATTGCTCACCAAGTGAGACTCCAGAGACCTCCTCAAGTTTCTTCTTGTTGGAAAGAAGGCCTTTTAAGAACTTGGCATATTTGGGCATATGCTGGAGGACCTCTACAAACGGGAGATTGACCTTGAGTTGTTTGAACATATCAAGGAAGTGACCGTATTCCTTAGCATGTTTATGTGGCAACACACGTGTGGGATAAGGAATACGGCTCAGGTCAATCTCGGGGGACTTCATCTCCACCCCCTTCTTCTTCTCTTGTGCCTTCTTGGTAGGCACCTCAACCACTATCTCCTCCTCCACCGGCTCTTCTTCTACTACTACCGGTGGGCTCTCATCTTCCTTCTCTCCCATGCTCCTTGTCGAAACAGCATTCGACTCGGTCTCTTTTAGCATCCTAGCATCGATCTCAGCAAATCGAGCTGCCCAATCAATCTTATTCACCTCCTCCACCGAGGGAATATTATGCTCCTTAGAGTGGGAGTCAACCTCTTCAACCACTTTACTCTCCACACTCTCTATAGACACGGCCATCACTGAAGCGTTCGGGCCCGTAGAAGGGCTTCCTTGTCTATCATGTATGCTCCTAGCAATGTCTCCTACCGTGCGTTGCAAATCCTGGAACGCCGATTGCTGATTCTTCATCAAAGTGTCATGGCTATCCAGTCTTTGCCGAGCATCCTTGTTATTCTGCACCAGCTGGGCAAGCAACTGTGTCTGAGTCTCCATCATCTCCTCAATCCTTCGTGACCCAACAGTGCTCCCAGAACTCGCTCCTTCTTCTGCTCCTCCATACTGTTGCTGACGACCAGTGAATCCAGATCTCCATCCCGAACCAAAAGTATTAGAATTGTTGTAATTTCGGTTCTGGTATTGGTTGCCAGCATAGCTCACGTGCTCTTGATTATGAACAGGGCAATCTCGGGTGTTGTGTCCTCCCCTGCACACCTGACACCTCAAAGCACTGAGCTTGAGCTCCTTTATCTCATTCGCCATCGAGGCGAGGGCAGCAGCCACGCTAGTATCAGGAGTGACCTGATGCACACCTCTAGGAGAAGAGGCGTGTGATCTAGCATTAGGGATGGAATCCCTAACAGAACGTGGGTGCTGCTGTTCGGCTTGAGCGAAGCTCTCGAACATATCCTCGCACTCCTCAGGCTCGAGTCTATCCATGATATGGCCTCCTGCAGCTGTGTTGAACATTTGCTGCGTCTCGAAGGTGAGGCCATTATAGAACTTCTCCACTAGTGCCCAGTCGGGGAGACCGTGCTGGGGACATCGGCTCAACAGCGCGTTGAACCGCTCCCAGGCCATGTGGTAAGGCTCGTCGGGATCCATCCGAAACGAATGGATCTGGTCCCGAAGGCGAGCGGCCCTGGAAGGTGGAAAGTATTTCTTGAAGAACTTGGCTTCGAGATCCTCCCATGTGGTGATAGAATTGTCGGGAAGAGTGTCGAGCCAAGTAGATGCACGCCCAGAAAGAGAGAATGGAAAGAGACGCAAGTAGATTGCGTCCTTAGATACACCCGTGATATTAAATGTATCACATATCCGCGCGAAGCGGGACAAATGTCCGGGTGCATCCTCATCCTCTAGGCCATGGAATTGAGTGGCATGAGTGATCGTACTCATGACATGTGATGGGATCTGCCAAGAATTGGTGTTCGGTATAGTGGGGCGTGTGATCGAAGATCTCGCGCCCGTGACCCCCTCACTGGCCCTCTGGTGCACCGTACGTCTAGCCGGTGGGTTAGCGTCACCCATAGTAGGAAATGGAACTGGGCTAGTAGAACGTACCTTAGATTTAACCAGCTCCTCTAAACGCTCCCGAAAGTCGCGGGTGCGCTCGTGAAGCTCTCGTTCGGGCTCTTGAAAAGCTGCAAAAGATGGTGATCCTTGCGAACGAGTATTGGGCATAAACAGAAAGACTCTAAAAAGGAAACAGAATAAAGACTCACAAGTAGCACACAAGACTCAAAAGAAAACAAAAGACTCAAATAAACCAAAAATCAAACAAAGAACTAGTCAAAGCTAATATTGCTATTGCCAAGTGTCCCCGGCAACGGCGCCAAAAACTTGATGTCGTCCAGACGGTCTATAAAAACTATCAAATAAAACCTAATCTAGACTCTCTAGCCTTAAATTTATAAAACCTAGACTTGACCTAAAACTAGACCACACAACCGGCAAGTGTACCGATCAATGCAATATAGCCTAACGAAGTCCGGATATCGAACCCAAAAGACACTGAATAACTAAATTAGACTCAACTAGGACTTAATATGATTAATTGATTGGGGGGTTTACTACACTAAAGATTAACTAAGAATGCAATAAACTAAGAACAATTCAAGCTATCAAGAGTAAACTAAAGATGAAATCAAGAATGGAGAAGTCACTACCTAGGTCGGAATCCTATGTGTAAAGCTCAACTTCTATCGGTCTTGGAACTAGGTTGGATCTGGGTTTCTAAAGATATAACACCTAAAAGATATCTAGTGGATTCCCGATCACTCTCGGTCTCGGGATGTGACCAGAAGACAACCTAAGGATATTAACTCACCAGATGATCGGATCACCTCTCGGGTATTTCCTACTATGACAAGTACCCTAATAAACGGATTACCTCTCAGTCTCACCGCTTACCATACACTCAAGGAATGCATGGGGTAGTTCTAGAATGGATACTATGATTCGGATAGCAACTATCACTAGACACCTAATACCAACTTCCTCTCAGACAGCTGACACTCGGATTCCTAATGACGAAGACTAAACGACTAATTCTCACCTCTCGGGTATTGAACTAGGACACACATTCACTTCTAATCAGTAATTAACTAGGTTTTCTATGGCTACTACGTCTAGACACCACTCTAACTCACAAACCCTAAAGTCTATGAACCAGAAACGAAGATCAAACTGGCAGACAACCACAATCAACGCAGAAAAGCATAATCAACCACATAATCAGAATTAAACATGCACTAACATCACACATAAACAAACTCAAACCTTTACTAAATCATAAATCCAACATTCAAATCCAAAAACCGAATAAAAATCGAAACTTTAACACATAATCATCATATTGACCTAGGTAGATCAATGATCTAGCCTAGAATCATACTAAGAACATCTACACAGAAGCAAATAGCAAGATCCATAGGTTCAAAACACAAAATCAAAGATAAAGTTTGAATCTTTAAACCCTAGAATGCAACTACACAAACCCGGAATCCAAAAGCTTCAATCTTCAGCTTCAATTGACTTCCAAGCTCAAAATCGCCTCTTTTCTTCCCTGGAACGGCTTAGAATCTCACTTTTTCATAATGGCCGTTTAAATCTTTTTAATTTAGAAAATTAGGGTTTTGCGGAAAACGGCCCTCTCGCGTACCGCGAGAGAATGTTGACTGGATCCTCGCGTACCGCGAGGACCAAAATAGTCGGGCGGATTCCTGGAGTTTCCCGCGTACCGCGAGAAATATTACACTCGTCTCTCGCGTACCGCGAGAGACCTAAATTTCAGAAAATTGTCTTTTGATCTTTGGACTTTTCCGGGCTTGGTTCCTTTGCTCGTTTTCTTCATGTATTCACTTGTATTCCATACGAACTCCTACAAATATGATAAAGACTCAATTGTACATAAAAACGACTCAAAACTAATATAAAACTACTTATAACACATTAAAACAAAGGGATAAAGACGTGTGCTTTCGCACCCTATCATATATATATATATATATATATGGGGGGAGGATCAAATAAGAAGTAGGTTTCGCTAAGAAATCTAATAAATGACCAAAATGCTTAGAAACGATATCAAACGAACTCCGATTGAGTTCATTTCAGCGGCGTTAGAACCGTATCGTCGAACTCTACCATCTTAGCTTTTAGGGTTTAGCTTTTAATGTTTAGATTTTACGTTTGAATTTTAGGGTTTAAATTGTATGGTTTAGGTTTTTTCTGGGATAGGGGTGGGGGTTTAGGTTTTTGGGGGTGGGTTTAGGTTTTGGAGGGTGGGGTGGGGGGGTTTTGGTTTTTGGGGGGTGGGGTTTTTAGGCTTTTTAGGGTGGGGTTGGAGGGGGGGTTTAGGTTTTTGGGGGTGCGGGTGGAGGGGGGTTTAGGTTTTTGGTGGTGCGGGTGGAGGGGGGTTTAGGTTTTTGGGTCCGGATTAGAGTTCGATGAGACGGTTCCAACGCCGCTGGAATGAGCTCAATCGGAGTTCGTTTGACCCACTTTTTAGCGTTTCTTTACGAAAAACCACTTCTTAATGGAACTTTCCCATATATATATATATATATATATATATATATATATATATATATATATATATATATACAGTGGCGAAGTCAGGAATTTTTTTAACTGGGGTCATAATTTTTTCAGTCTAAATTTGTTTACATGGAGGTACTTTTTAACGAGTCGTCAAGTCGAGTCACCAAAATGTTGTTTGTCAGATCGGGTCGGGTCGTCGGAAAAACTCGATAATTTGGTTTGTATTGGTTTTGAAGATCATTTCAGTTGTGTTAAAGTGATTTTAGAGGTGATTTCAATTTAAATATCTTCATATTGACTAAAGTTAATAATTAACATGTTAGATGCTTAGAGAATGAATAAGAACAAACAACACACATGAATGTCTTAAGAGTCGAGATTAAGAATGAATAATCAAATGCTTAGATTGGGAAACAAAGTGAAACATGCATATATCAAAAATCAAACCAAATCAAAATTCAACATCGTCAACACAAAAAGAACAAGGAATAAGAAATTTACATTTAATTAGTAATAATTAGCGACAAGAAAGTTGATTCAACAAGGGATGATGAATGGATGATGGTTTGCTGGTACACCTAGAAGGCTAGAACAGTGAAGGTCGATTCGGCGACGGTAGAGCTAACTGAAAGGTCGATTCGGCGAAGGTAGAACGAAAGGAAAGTGCCAATTGGGATTTACAGATTTAGGAAATATGATCTTAGGATTGGAGATCAAACAGAGAGGGAAGGTCGTGCAAGAGTCAGAGAGAAATGAGATCCCAATTGAGCTAACTAGGGTATGTTACTCGTGTGTTTTGAAAAGTCCAGAGGTGGGTAAAAAAAAGGTCTCGGTGGGCTTTCACTTCAAATCAGGAAAAAGTAAAAACAAAAAAACAAAAATGATATGAATGTGTTTCGAACCCAAATCCCCGTGATAAGTAATCATCAACCTAAACCACCAGACTAGTAAGCTAACTTGGTTTCATCTTCCACCAAGTTTTTAATGGTGTCATTTTTAAAATATCTATGGGGTCAATTACATTTTCTTAACCAATATTGCTTATGAAAACAATTTTCTTATGGTGTCACTTCACCCCAGTTGCTTTCACGTGGCTCCGCACCTATACAGGGGAGGGTTCAATTCAGAACATTAAATATTGCGAGAACACGCAGAACAGAACAAAACAAATCATTCACTTTTTCAATGTTAAAATGTTTTAAAATATAAGAAAATTATATAAATGTAATGTCTATTCATTTGTCATGAAATTCAAATAAAAAAATATGAACAAATTTTGTTTATATACATACCTACACATGTGTAATTCTTGTGTAGGTTTTTTACCTACACATGCGTAGAAAACTTTTAAATATATAAAAACATATGAAAAAACTAGTTTGATGGTTTTTTATGTACATAAACAAACATATTTGCATGTAAGAAGTATAAAATTTTAATTTTTTTTTACCTTGGTTCAAAAAAATAAACGATTTAGGTTTGTTCCACTTGTTCTCGCAATATTTAAGTGTTCTGAAATGAACTTCATCATATATATATATATATACTAGGTTAAAATCCCGTGTATTACACGGGTTAAATAAATAAAATTTTATAGTTTTAGTAATAAAAATTTTATATTTTAAAAAACTCGTATAATACACGGGTTGAATAAACTAGTATATTACATCGTTTGAATAAAATATAATGTAATTTGTCGTGACAGTTATAAGGTCTGTTAAGTTAGTTTTAAAACATTTTTTTTCAACTAATTATTAATTTTTTAATTTAATTGATAAATGTAAGTTCATTTGATTGATGATATAATAACTATTTATAATTAAATAATAAGTATTCGTAATCAGATTTATTAATATAAAGATTATTATTTAATAGGAGAGAGAGAGGCGGGAAAATAAATATGAGGATTAACCCGAGAGTGACACGTGTCCTAAAGAGATTTTCATTTATTAGAATAGTAAGATATATATTTGGACCATTCGCATTTATCGCCGGGATTCAAGGGTTCCAAATGAGGAGATTGCCTTGTTTGAAGCACCTTTATTTAGTGATGAAACATGGAATGTGATTTGAAAACACTTTAGCCCCCCCCCCCCCCCCCCCCCCCCCCCCCTCATCAAATAAGTCTTTCACTAACGGCATGGGAGCGCACTAAGCTTCGTCGCTGATCTCGTCTTGTAGGCTAAGTATTTGAGCCTTAGAAGCAGTAACATCTTTGTGTAAAAACTTATTCGATTTATCACTAGAACACATTGAAACATGGTTATTGGCATAACCTTTGAGCTCATGTGTGACCTCACCTACCTTGAATTTCATAGTGAGATTTTTTAAATTCCAGATGATATCATTGAGTGTTAAAATCCATTGCACTCCCAATACCATGTCATAGTTTTATAAGGGAAGAACCAGGGCATCTGTTTTAAACCACATATCTTGCATTTCTCATTGGAAATCTGGACAGATTCTTACACGGTCTAATTGATTTCTATTAGTTACACATACTTTCATGCTAGCTATTAATTTGTCATTGTGCATGTATTGAGATATGGGGCTCACATTAGTGGTGAAATTAGTTGTTTATGATAATCGGGCCTTAAGATCGGTGCTCTGATACTAGTGTAACGATTAGAAAGGAAGAAAGAAAGATAGAAAGAGGAATCCAACTAATCGCTATCTGTCATCTGGGTTGGTGGCCCAGTGGTAGAGGAAAATCTTTTAGGAACATCAAGGTTTGAGGAGATCATGTCATCATGGGTTCAACTCTCACTCTCACATGAATAAAGAAATTTTGTTGAGTAAATTACAGAAACGAACTGAATACTTGGATTCTCTACACTTTCAGATCAAATCTATTTGATGGTTCACCCAAATGATTGATTGGATATAATTAAGAGATTTACAAGAACAAAATATGGTGTGCATGTGATCAATTCTGACTTTTATACTTACTCTATTGACATTTTACAATTCTAAGACCTTTATACTTATTCTTCCTATGAAAAAGTTTCAATGTGATGGCGTTGTTGGACTTGGGCAATGCATATAAATATAGATATATAATGAGAATTTTAATAGTCTACAATGGATAGATAAATCATGGAATTCCTAAAGAGATTTATAAGATTTATATAATTATAATATTATATAATTATAAGAGAGAGAGAGATGAAGAGGTGAGGTGGTTAGGTGGAAAACGAGAAAGTATTCACCGGATTTGAGTCTTTTCCCGTATGGGGGAGGTTGTGTTCCCGTCTAGAAAAAAAATATCGACCCAGGATTGGGATTCCCCGGGCTCCATTTCGTGTGGACTAAGCATGTAGATTATCTCAAAGATTGGTTTTTAAAGATTGTCAATTTATTCTAAGAATTTTATGATTTATTGATGGAACACAATGAGTCATTAGCAAGGGATATATATTTTTTTTCTTTAATTCCAAGTTGTTTATGATTCATGTGGGGTATAAGGATGTGTTTTATCTATTGGGAGGGGTTATCGGGGTTGTATGTGTTTTTTGTTTACATAATTGTTGTTTAGCTATAAGACACTAGACTTTGAACTCATAAGTCACGTACACGCTAGAGGCCTTAAAAGAATAAAAAAGAGATTAATGAAAGATGCACGAAAGGAAAAAGGAATAAGGAACGAACCACCCCGCCACCGCCAACAATGATATCAAGTTATACGGAGGAGTAGATTTTGATACACATATATTGTGTTGAAGATTGAAATCGATCTATAAGGTGTATTCGAAAAAAATACTCAATAAAGAAACATTTGATACGGAAATTTGGATGTAAAAGATTTGATTCAAACCACAACTCATTGATACGAAAATCAATTTCATTTGATACGGAGGTGTGAAAATCAATCATCAAATTGAACATGGTTGCTCATCGTAGACGTCAGCAGTGGCAAAGGTCATGCTCACAATCTATTAGAAGAAGGCCGTCGCGGTTGATCTCTATCGTCCTTTACGTTTGTTCATATGTTGAACTAGCAGTGACAGTGGCGTTTGGCGGGTGATGACAGTGGCGATCGCTCACGGTGGTTGGGATGGAGGTGGGTGTGGCGGTGGTGGTCAGAGACGAGGGTGGCGACGATGGTGTTTGGTAGATGGTGACGGTGATCAGAGGCGGAGGTACCGAGGGTGGCGGTGACGAGGGTCGACGATCATTGACGGCCGGGGGTTGCGGATGCGATAACAGTAAGTGGTCGGAGATTCCATTTTCTTTTTGGTGAAATCATTCAAAATTTGGAAGGAATTTAAAATTATTTATTTGAATAAATTTTAGAGAATTAATTCTAATTCTAAATTTTTTCTCAACCTAACATATTAAAAAAATATATATTCGAATTCTAACAAATTATGAATACCAAACGTAATAATAAATGTAATTCACATTCAAATTCCATTGTTACGTCCTTAGTGACTCCAAATAGATTAAAAAGTCTTTTACGTTTTTAAGTTGGATGACTTTCCATATCTCTTATTTTTCTACGATTTCAGTTTCTAATTGATATATACATGTGACACCTAAGCATTTTGATCATTTCAACGTTTGAAATGGTCATGTAACATTTAGAAATATTCAAAAAAATAAAAATAAGGCACGAGGCCTGCATTCCACAAAACAATTAGAGCATTCCCACCCCACCTCGTCTTCATATTTTAACATATAACAAGGTTAAAAACTCACTCTATCTCATGCTCTATATCTTCTCTTTGTATTTTTATAGGAAACTAAACTTATCATCTGTATTTGAAGGGTCACTATTCACCTTTATATTTATTTTTTTATATTTTTTGTGAGTAATGTGAGTGAAAGAAAGAAAAAAAGAAAAAATAATAATAAAAAATATTATTTAATTTAATAGAGATAGATATGGAGAATAAGATGTAGAAGAATGTTAGAAAATGATATATAAAATTAGAAAACTGTGTTTTTTAGTTAAATTATAAGGATGATAATGAAGACGACACTAACATAAACCTTTTCTAGTTTGAAAATATAGATACCAATCTTCAGGAAATGTATTTATTTATTATAATGAAGCTGGTTTTAATAAATTTTTTAAATCTTATTTTTTTTATTTTGTGTAAAAATATACCACTTCATTTCAATTTCTCTATTATTTAATATGTTTTTAACAATATTAACTCTCTAGTTATAAAAAAATAACCTTTTTATTTAATAAACAACAATCATTAATTTTTTTATGTAATGTCGGACGAAAATAATTCTTAAAAAGAAATATTTTCTAAACTTAAGAAGTAATTTTGATTTTTGTATAGATGTTAAACAATAAAATATCGGTAAATAGTAGCAGATCGATTTATTAAAAAAGAAGGTTTATACAACCACTAGCTTAGCATAATGTCAAATGTGTATATACAGAACTTTATTAAAATATGTAGGTTTTGGGTTCAAATTCTACCTGTAATAAAAAAAAGGAAGATCCACGTTTGGTCAGAAGATATTCTCACATATGATGAGTTTTCCTCGTGAAGATGGTAGAGATTATCGGATGGGCCGGTCAGTGACCCAAATTGATGTTCAAAAAAAATTAAAAAGAAAGTTTATGAACCGTAAATTGGAATTGTACAAGGAACAATCATTTGCTTGACGTTATATGATGTCCAATGAAGTTTGAAAACGACGACGTCGTAGAAATTGTCAAAGATGTTTAGTTGGAAATCAAAATCATCAATTAATAATAACTAGTTTTTTTTTCATGCAGTTCGTGGCGGGAGTTTGGTTGTTTTTTCCCCGCGTAATGAGCCTATATATACCGATACTCGTCCCGATAATACTAATACCAACAATGATATTATTTTCGGCTCGTCGAAAGCATAAAAGAGAATACCAATACCGGCTCCGATAATACCAATACCGGCAACGGTGTTTTTCGCTCATAATCTATTCGATTACGGTACCTCAATGGTAACGGCGTCCGCTATAGCATACGATACAAACTAAAAACTCTATTTTAAATACAACTCCGTTTTCAAAAAAAGTTATATCGGAACGTTGACAAAAAAAAAACACAGAGACACCGCACAATCATTAGAAAATGAAACGGGTCAAAACGTATATTATATATAGTATGAGGGGTGAAAAATAAAAATAAAAATTTAAAAAAAAAAAATCAAACTTACTATTCATTTGATTTTCCTTTAAACTTGGGTTACTCTCTTGTGTATTCTCAATCTCTTTTTCCTGTCTCTTTCTCCTATTAATTATATAAATTTATTTGTTTGTTTTTATATATATATATATATTTGTTTCTTGCATCTCTCTCTTATTAAATAATAATGATTTATATAATTTTTTTTATAAAACGTTTTTATTTTAAAAAAAATAGCTTTGTTCATAAAACATTTTTATAAATTGAAAATTTATTTCATTCTTTTTATAAAAAAATAACTATATAACGTTTCTAGAATTTTGAATATTATGGAAACATCATTTTGAATTCTTAACTTTCAAACTATGGAAATTTATGAATTATAATTATTATTATTTTTATTTTTAATATTATTGATTTATTACTTAAAGTCGTTATTTATACGTAATTTCAATCTTGAGAAATTCTTATAATTTTATGAATTTTATTATTTTTATTGTTTAACACGTGTAGTAGATGAAAATCTAACCTACTAATGTAATGTATATCAATAAATAACAAGTGTATCTGCTATTTATTTTCATTATTAAATATACATTCTTTTTAATAATAACTAAATATTCAATCAATCTGACAAGGTCAAGGTGATGTGTGTGTCGTATCTCTTTCGGCAACATGCAGCGACAAAGGATATAAGGCCAACAATTATTATTTGTGATCTTAAGCTTATTTTCAAAAATGAATTCAAAGCTACCGATAATTCTCTTATCATCATCATCATCTTCTCACATTTATTTCCTTTCTTATGGTATTGTCATATTTCTAACTTTCACAGCCATCTCAGCTTCCTTTGAAGTCGGAAACGAGACCGATCACCAAGCTTTGCTCAAGATCAAGTCGATGATCACTCAAGATCCATATGGAGCTCTAGCCTCATGGAACAATTCCCTCCATTTCTGTAACTGGACTGGTGTTACATGTGGGAAACGGCATAAAAGAGTGACTCGTGTAGCATTAGAGAGGCAAGATCTAGAAGGCTCTTTGTCTCCTCATATAGGGAACCTCAGCTTCCTCCGAGGGATTTATCTCTCAATCAACAACTTTCAAGGAACCATCCCTCATGAAATCGACCGTCTTTTCAGGTTACGTGTACTTGCTCTTGATGTTAACAAATTCAACGGGATCATTCCGGCAAATATATCTCAATGTTCTAACCTTCAAGTGCTTGCTCTTTCTCGTAATGAGCTAGTTGGAAGCATACCCAAGGAGATTGGTTTTCTCACCAAACTTACTTTTCTTTCACTTGGTGATAATAAGTTAAAAGGTGGAATCCCACCATCCTTGGGGAATATTACATCAATGGAAGTGTTCTCTATTGTCAGAAATCCGTTGGGTGGAAACATTCCACACACCTTAGGCAACTGGAAAAGTTTAAAATTGTTTTACTCTGCTCGTTGTAATTTATCCAGAACAATCCCTCATTCCCTTTATAACCTTTCACTCCTAACTAATTTTAGCTTGAGTGATAATCAATTGAGTGGTAGTCTTCCTCGAGTCATAACGCTCCCTCGTCTCACTTTCCTTCAGTTTTGGGGTAACCAGTTGACCGGATCTATTCCACCATCCATTTCTAATTGTTCGAAATTAAGAGGTATTGAAATGAATAAAAACAAGTTTCATGGGAAGTTGGCAATTGATTTTGCAAAACTTAAAGATATATTTGTAATACGCTTAGGCGATAACCATTTTGGAAGTACTGAAGCTGATGAAATGAGGTTTATTGATTCTTTGAAAAACTGTAGCATATTGGAGGAGTTAGGTCTTAATGATTGCATGTTTCAAGGAGTGCTCCCTAAATCAATTGGTAATCTTTCTGATCAACTCTACTACCTAACTTTAGCCGGAAATAAATTGCAAGGAAACCTCCCTACATCAATAGGTAATCTAATTGGCTTGATGGCTTTATATTTAGGAGGTAACCAATTCATAGGAAACATCCCCTCAACCATTGGTAACCTTCAAAAGCTAGAAGTCGTTTATTTATATGAAAATCGACTTTCAGGACCGATTCCAGATGCCATGGGGAACTTATCATCGTTGCTCACACTTTCTTTATTTTCAAACATGTTGGAAGAGTATATTCCATCAAGCCTAGGAAATTGTCAACGTCTATTAGAGTTGTACCTTGATAACAATAACCTTAATGGAAAAATACCTACACAACTTCTACAACTTTCATCTCTATCCAAAATGTTGGATCTTTCTAAAAACAACTTGTCTGGATCCCTTCCAATTGAGGTTGGAGACCTCAAGATGTTAAGTAATCTAGATATATCTCATAACAATTTATCAGGTGAAATTCCTACTAGCCTTAGTGCTTGTGCTAGCCTTTTAAGTTTGTCTCTCGAAGGAAACTCATTTCAAGGTTTAATACCACCATCATTAAGTTCCTTGAAAGCATTGGTGGAACTCGACCTTTCTGATAATAATTTATCACGACAAATTCCTCAGTTCTTAGAAAAGTTGGAATATTTGAATCTATCATATAATGATTTTGAAGGTAAAGTGCCAATGTTAGGAGTGTTCGCCAATGCAAGTGCATTCTCTATATCGAGGAATAATAGGCTTTGTGGTGGCATTGTGGAACTTGGTTTACCCAAATGCAAAGAGACTAACAAACATAAAAGAAAGTTTCCTTTGTTTGTAATAATTATTATGATTGCATGCACAGTTATCACCATAACATGTTTAACATATGCTTGGTGCAAGAAGAAAAGAAGGAGCCAACCTTCTCAATCATCAAGAAGGGAACTATTCATACAAGTTTCATACAATCAACTTCTCAAAGCTACTGATGGATTCTCTGAGGCTAATTTGATTGGAAATGGTGGATTTAGTTCCGTTTATAAAGGAATCCTTGATGAAGATGATAAAAAATGTGTTGCAGTCAAAGTTCTACATCTTCAAAACCGAGGAGCTCAAAGAAGCTTTTTGAGGGAGTGTGAAGCATGGCAGAACATTCGACATCGAAATTTGTTAAAGATAATAACTTCATGTTCAACTGTTGACTTTAAAGGAAATGATTTCAAAGCTTTGGTATATGAGTTCATGCCCAATGGAAGTTTACATGATTGGT
Organism: Smallanthus sonchifolius; assembly: GCA_023525975.1. Classification (NCBI taxonomy): domain Eukaryota; kingdom Viridiplantae; phylum Streptophyta; class Magnoliopsida; order Asterales; family Asteraceae; genus Smallanthus; species Smallanthus sonchifolius. The sequence goes on from CM042042.1 coordinate 58,863,959, forward strand.
TGCTTTCAAGTGAAACTACATCAATGCTCAACCTTCTTCAAAGAATAAATATTCTTAAAGATGTAGCATGTGCACTTGATTATATGCACAATCACTGTGTACCAATTGTTATTCACGGTGACTTGAAACCTAGTAACATTCTACTCGATGATGATATGGTAGCTCATGTTGGAGACTTCGGTTTAACTAGATTTCTTGGAACAACTCCAAATCAAAATAGCTCAACCGAGATAAGAGGAACAATTGGTTATGCTCCTCCAGGTAAAAGATACTTTTCATATGTACTTACTTAAAATATTACTTTTTTTTTCTAAATTAAATGTTAATAAGTTGCAGAGTATGGTCTTGGAGTGATATGTCATGTAGTGGGGATGTTTATAGTTTTGGAATATTAATATTGGAGGTGATGACGGGGAAAAGTCCAACAGACGACATCTTTAATGAAGGCCTTAACCTTCATAAATTTGCTTCCACGGCCTTGCCGGACCATGTAACTGATATTATAGATGTTAACATTCTAAACGTTTATCAAGAAAATGACATTTTTGCAAAACACGAGGAAGCGATCTAAATTCGAATAGGGGAATGTCTTGCTTCAACAGTCGAGATCGGAGTATCATGCTCTATGGATTCCCCACCACAACGGATGCATATAAAAGAAGTTGTACATGAATTGCAACATATTTTTGATACACTTCAAAATATTCGAGGTACCGCATTCATTACTCTCAATTAAATACAATATTTTGACTGTGTTTTTGAATGGCCTTCATGTTCATGTTATTTCAGGTTAACGCCTAGCTTCTATGTGGGAGTTAAAAAGAAATTGTATCATGCATGTCATTTATGTTACTTTGTCATACATGTATGTTATTCCCTTAATTTCTTATTCACATAAGTATTCATCCATACTATATAATAAATAAAAGTTTTTTAATGACACGTGTCACTCCATATTCAATCTCATCATTTTTTTCACGCATCTCTCTTCTTTTAATAATAATAATATATTTAAAAAAATATTAATTATACTAATAAAACACGTTTATTTTTAATTATCCCTTATTATAAAATACTTTAAAATCTAATTATGTAATTTTTATTTTCAATCAAATGGTAACTAAAAGTCAAAACAATAAATAGTAATTAACGTATTTTCAAAACTCAATTATATTTTAATTTTTACATATTTTAAATTTTGTTTTCTATCCTTATTATATGTAATACATTTTTACACATATAGAATATATACATAAAAAATTACGAAATTTATATATTGATATTTTTTACCCGTGTGTAATACACGGGTTATAAGCTAGTAGTATTATTATATATTGTCTTGTTGTAAAAACATTAAGTGGCCTTAAAAGTTTAGTCTTGAGTGCCGCTAAGTCATGTAAGAGGTTCAATGAAACAAGAGAAGCAACATATAATCCTAAAACTAAAAGATAACATGCCTATCACCACAAATTGAATGAATATAAATTTTAAAACATTAATACGCATGTGTGTTGTGGAAAACAAATCAATTTAATAATAATAATAATAATAATAATAATAATAATAATAATAATATGCATGTTTATGTCAAAAAGCCTTGCAAAATATTGAGAGCAAAATCTACAATTTCAATCAATTCCTAAATACTAATTTGTAAGGACAGACCAATTGCAATAGATTACCAATAATCAAAAGCAAAAGAAAATAGCAACTAACCAAAAGTAAAGACCATATGAGCTCCATTTGTCCTAGACAAGTGCCAAACAAAGAAGACACAAGACAGATGAATAAAATGAAAGCATCACAAAGATGAAAAATACAGACATGAAAAGTTAACAGAAGCTACAAGCTATAAGGAAGATTGGATACTTTCTTGTCTCTATAATCAAGTAATTTATCTACCCTAATTTAAGTAATCAACATGGTTACTAAATATGATGATGAAAGTCAAGAGGGTTACTTCCCATTAACAAAGATTGACTTATAGACTGAAAACTTCATTAGGACTTGTGAGACTCACACTTCATCTTCTTGTACACATAGATGATAGATGCCTAATGTGAATATGGTGAAATTTGGAGAGAGGGAAAGGGGGAAATATAAGTAACATTGACAACTACCCCCTAATTTTTATTTTTTTTAGTTTAGAACGACTAACTCAGTAATTCTACTCGTAAATATACACATTTGTTCACCATGAGACTTGTACTCTCAACCACTTGAGGAGGGGCACCGGTTTGAATCCGAACCGAACCGGTTAAATCCGATCAAACCCCCCTCAATAACCGGTTCCAACCCAGTTTTCAAACTGATCAAACCCCCTCAAGAACCGGTTTGAACCCGACCCAGGTTTAGTCAAAACCCAATTTCAATTTCGTTAACCACAACCCAACCCGATTTGTACACCTCTAGTTGGGAGAAGAGGAAATTGCACCAGGCGAGACTCAATCACACGACCTCCTACAAAAGAAGCCATGGGACTATCGTTGAACCAATTGGCCTTTGGTTAGTATTCATTTAATTTTAAAACTAGTATTTGATGCCCGCGCTTCACGGTCGCGGGATCGAACCAAAATACAAACGATAACACGTCAAAAAACAAATAAAAAACCTACGAAAAAAAAACTCTGGAAAAATACAAAACAAAAAAACTGAAATAAAAGAAAATAAGAAAAAAAGGAACAAAAAAGAAACAACTACCCAGACTCAAACCCGGCCCTTACTATACAAAACGCCCAACCATCTGCGCTAACCAATTATTTGTTATTAATTCCAGTCCATAGCCTATATATCTTATAAACAAAAGTTCAAAAGAGATAAAAACAGCCTGCAACGCGGTAGGACATGATATTCATTGCTTTTTTTAAAGGTCAAATAAAAAAAACCAAGTATATGTTACTATTCACTCAAATTTAGTTTTTAATCTATTAACTAGATGGATTAACGCACGTTGTGGCGTATTGCGCTAGAAATGAAGAGGTAGTGACTGATAAAAGTGCAAGCCATCGAGAAATGTTTTCATTATGATATTGTTTTTAACAAAAAATGTAGAACAGTTACACGCACATTGTTTGACAAGTTAGTTTTTAACATTGTTGGTACACTATTCTTCTAGACAAAAGGAAGCTTTGGTTACTTGTTAGTGCGTTCCAAAAAGTGCAAGTAGCTTCTTTTCAGTCGGGGTACCTTATCCTTTTGGTGTCGCTTATGCCTGTGTCTGTATAATCAAGTAGTAGTGTTAAGATTGTAAAATATGTTATTTTATGGGTGAACAAAATAAAATACCTTCTTCCAAGAATAGTTGTCTTTTTGCACTTGGTTTATCAACTATTTCTTACATTGGTGCGTTTTCAGATGTTGTTGATGGTGGTGGTGTTAAGTTAGGCGGTGGTTTATCAACTGTTTCTTGTATTGGTGCTTTTTCGGATGTTGTTGATGGTGGTGGTGTTGAGTCAGGCAGCAACTGTTGGTGGGTAGGAGAAGACAAGCGACTGACTGTAAAATGAGTTGAACGACGATATGGTGTTTCTTCGAACTGCATGTGTAAGATTTTTTTGTGGCCAATTGCTTCGGATAGTGATTTTGGAATTTCAAATTCATTTTCGTAGCCTTCTTTGATGACTTCCGCGCATTCTTTACCAAGAAGTGATACAACTGCATCGTTAAAGAACGTGGCAGTTGCAGTGTCGGTGTCGTCTGCGATTGTAGTGTTAACACAGAACCTGTATGGTGATAATAGTTAAAGGGCTGGTGTGTGCTTAAATGTTGGATTTGGGATGTGTTTGATGAGTACGTACATGAAGTTGGGATGAATTATGTTTTCATGTTTCAAACAGGACCATGTGTTTCCTTTTTCATACACCTTTTTCCTGCAGTTTGGACAACTTCTGTAGAACCAAGGGCGTTTAGGCTTGTAGCTAACAATTGAGGCTTCACAAGTAAATCGGTTCTCCTGTGTAAAAGAGAGATTTATAGTTGACATAACATTATTAGAAAAACAAATTAATGAATGAAATTATTACTGTGAATCAATTTTAAAGTTAAAAAAAGGAAATTATTTGTTTTGTCATTTATGTAAAAATGTTAAGTAATTTCTAATTTGCTTAAGAAACTTCAAATAATTTATGAAAAATATCAAGAATATTGTTTTTTTTTTTGGTAAGATGTTAACAGATTTGTGTAGGTAAATTTAATAATTAAAAAAAGTTCTTACTATGTTTTCTTGAGGTTTAAGCTGCAAAAGTTGGCATATTGTTTTCTTGTTTTCATTAGATTGGCTGTCATCCTTGGACATGTGATGACGTTTCGTGCTGAATTTGGTTATGAATCTGTTGTTGAAGTGCAGATGTCATGATTATTGTATGTGATATAATTGTGAACATGTAAGAGTATGATGTAGTCAACTTACTTGTTTCGGAGTAGCACAACATCTTCTGCCAATGGATTGAGGTAGATATATGTAGCATCTGTTGCAGCTAACTGTAGCCTCTCTGCTTATATTTAAAAAAAAATTGTTTTTATTTATTCATGAATCGCCGTTAATTTTTTTTAAAAGAGTTTAAAAAAATAATGCTAAATTTAACAAAGATCTGAATAGTTTTTTTTGCTTTTGCATAATGAGTTAAAAATATAAAACTTAAAAAGGTAAATCTAAAAAATAACCTAAAAAGTCTTTGGTCTATGATTTATAGAATTTAGGCTTTAGGTAGTGGAGTGACATAATGCTAACAATTTAATGAAGACAATTAGGAAGATGTAATGAATGAGCGATTTTACCTGAGTAGGTTCCAATCTTTAGAGATGTAATAGCAACAATAGTTGGTTTTTCTACAGCGATAATTGCCTCTCTATCAATGCGATGAAGGATTTCTTCCCATATGGTGACATTAATTTTTTCACCGCTATTAAAGTATTTAATGTCAGTTTTGTTAATTGGATGATAGTGCAGGGGTAATTAAATAAAAAGTAATTTTTCTTAGTTAACCAAAAAAGAATAAGGGCCAATCAGGCATCACGGAATCTCACCTTATGTCAGTTAGACGCAAACGTGCAAGAGGTTTGTCGTTTTTTGTTGCTGTGTCTGTTATTCCATCAAGTCTAGCAGCAAAATCTATTTGTGTTATAGTGTTAGTGCATTTTTATTTGCTAAACAGACTGGATTGGTGAAACGTGTGCATACCTATGAAAACTTGTTGCCTGTCAATAAGTGAAGCAAGCTGTTCATACTGGCATAAATTGAAGTGGTGTGTCGGGAAACCTTCAGAATCTGGTATGGGGTTGATTACTGTTGTTGTACTTAAACGGATAATTGCTTTATGCAAAGTGACTGTTGGTGGATTACCGGCAGTGTCACATATGTAGTTGTCAATGCGATAACATGACATCAACTTAATCTTGCTCTGAAAATGGTCTTTGTCTTTGTGATGAGCAGTCGCTTGTATGGCATCACCCTACATTATTCATCAAATAAATTAGAAAATGTAAATAGGTAATTGCAATCGTTATATGTTGGTAAATTGTGGACGCACATAAGCATCAACTAATAAGTAGCAAAATTCATTTTTCCTCCAGTATGGTTCCCAACTTCTCATGACGCGCACATTGATCGGGACCGGGTCAAGTTTGGGTTGTATTGACGATATTCTGTGATGTTCCATTTAGAAAAACCTGAAAATTTTATGAATATACATTTAAACATGTTTACATTAATGTGTATTGAAATAATAGATTAAAGAATGTGCAGTTTTTTTATTAGAACATATGCGTGGGTCATGTTGTAGAATGTGATTAAATGACAACAACCTTAGAATAGCTAAAGGCTCAAACTACATATACAGTTAAAAAGATCAATAATATGATAACAACCTCATGGCTATCAACTTCTTGCAATAGGTCTGAATATACGATATTTTTTTGTTTTGTTTACTCCATAAGTTTCTGCTTCTGGTATAAGAATCTTTAGGCCATTAGGAGATGTTGCTCTAGATAGTGCAACGTATAGTTGACCATGACCAAAAACTGGATCAGGGAGATAAACACCAATTTTATTAAGTGATTGACCTTGGCTTTTGTTGATAGTCATTGCATAGCAAATTTTTATTGGAAACTGACGTCTAGTAAAAACAAAGGGCAATTCTTTATTGTTATGCACAAAGTTAATTCTAGGTATATAAACACGGTGACCAACTGTACTGCCAGTAATAACACATGCCTCAATTATTTTAGGTAATAACTGCGTCACCAATAGTCTAGTGCCGTTACATAAGCCAAATCTTTGATTAATATTACGCAATAAGATAATAGGGCTATTTACCTTTAGTTCAAGACAATGAGGGGGAATGCCATTAAAGTTCATTAAATTAAGATACTCAACAGGATACATAAGTTCCGCCTCTCCACCATTATGGGAACGGGGAACCATTGAGTCTCTGCTTAGATAGGTTGAGGTTTTGCCTGGAGACATGCCTAGAATAAGGTTGTTGATTTCATCTGCAGTTTTATTCTTTGGACAAACTATGGCTCTATCTGAAAAATTTGCAGATGTAGGGTTCTCCAACATACTTTGGTCATAGATAGCATGTATGAAGTCACTTAATGAATTTTCATTGGGAGGAATTACAAAATGAGAGGGTATTTCAATAATCTTGGTATCAGGTTGATCGTATTCAATGACGACACCTACTTTGCCATCACCGACATCTAGTAGCCACTTGGAGAATGATAGTACATCTTCTTTGTCTTGAACGCAAGTATTCGACCTCGTTAGGCGCATATTTTCATTAAGCGTGTGAACTTTAAAATGGGGCCATAAATAAGATCTTGAGAAAGAAGACGTTACAATTTCATTCCTTGTAGCTTTTGGTTTAACAGGTAACGTTTGCCTAAAGTCACCCCCTAGCAGTATTGACTTACCTCCAAATGGTAAGTCTTTGTCACCAGTGATATCTTTTAGCGTTTTATCCAATGATTCAAAGCATCTACGGTCGCTCATGGGGGCCTCGTCCCAAATGATCAAAGATGCTTCCGTAAGCAACTGGGAGAGTTGTGTGTTCTTTTTTATATGACACACGGAGTCATCTGTAATGTCCAATGGTATCTTGAAACGTGAATGCGCGGTCCTCCCAGATGGTAGCAGAAGAGAGGCAATGCCGGATGACGCAACAGCAAGAACAATTTTACCTATGGACCTCAAAGCGGAAATGATTGCGGTCCATAGGAATGTCTTACCAGTCCCACCGTGACCGTATATGAAAAGAAGTATCTGTTTGTCTGACGACTGGGAGCCTAGGACCATATTGTAAGCAAATTGTTGTTCACTGTTAAGTTGTGAATACATCTTTTCATTTTCTATGGCCAATTGATCTCTATCATAACACTTTTCTTCCATTAGCAAACGATTTGAGAGAGAGGACAACATTGATTCACATGGCATTGGTAAACCAAAATCCGCTAATGAGCATGACCTTGTGGTAGAATTTAGCAGTTTTTCGATTTCATAAAGCACAAATTGTTTCAAATCCGTATCATTCAATTGTGCCGAACTTGAACTTGTTGAACGTCTTAGATTCAAAAGAATGTCGTCAGTCATTTTTTGCCAATGCTCCTCCCATAGGGCAACAGGATTTGAAACATCACAAAATAGAAGCATATGGGCGAATAATGACCTTAGCTCCGAAGCTGTTCCCCAATTGGAAGCCTCACTAAAAGCAGAAACCCACTCACTATCGTCGCCAATTAAGCCTAGCTTTTCACATGCGGCGCGGTATGTCGGGAAGACTACATTTGATATTGTTCTGATACTTGCAAAAGAATAGCAACCTTTTTGGTGACCAAGAAGTAGCCTCAAATAAAAAAGTTCACCACATGTGGGGTGTATGTAGACCAATCTTCCAATCGTTGGAGTTTTAGCCGTCAGGCGACTAATCCATACCTTCCCGGAGCTATCCCACCTGTACCTAGAGAGATAGTCAATGTAACGAAGATCTCTGCCTGCAGGGTTAATTTGATTATTTCTTAGCCATTCGGTTAAAGTTGTTTTGCCCGTGCATGGGTTGCCTAATATATAACGTAGCTGTTGTGTGGCATTGAAAGAAACATTCTGCATATCTTCTAGATGTACAGCAAGAACTTGCACAGGTGGATTTCTATGATGAATTGGAAAATTAAGGATTCTCCAGGATGCTTCATGAGGACAAACAAATCGGCCTTCAACATAGTTGTTTATTTCATCAACGTTAGCTGACTGTTGAGGATTAGAAGTATTTGTAGCAGTTGTCGACTCTGTGAGGGCATAACGAACTCTATCTGCACCTTTTGAGATGTACTTAAACAGATACTTGATTAACATATTCCACCCGCAATATTCTACATTAATGTGGGCTTCAAACCGCATCAAAAGGGTTCTATTGTAAGGCACAACGTAACCATTATCAAGAGGAATCCCATTTTTGATGATACGATTACCATCATGTGATCTTTTATAATGTACATACCCTTGTTTATCAAATCTGGTAAAACGCTCGTATGGTTTAGGAAAAGACTTTGAACACGCATTGTCGACCATACAAGGCGCTTTCATTCTTGGCAACCCACATGGCCCATGCATCATGCAATCAGTCACAATACGGTGGAGAATGGGATCAGTTGTTGGGTCAGGAATTTGAGCACAAATATAGCGATCAATGTCTTCTGGAGTGCGAATCATGTGAGCTGAAGATACCCATAACAATGTATGACAATGTGGAAGACCCCTTTTCTGGAACTCAATAGTGTATAAATCTGTATAAACGATTTATATGTCAAATGAGAAGTTAAAAGCAAGAAGCCGTGGTGAAAGATGTTTAAGGGATAAAGCCATAGTAGAACGCTTACCAGCAACGACTTGGCCAAAAGGTCTTTCAGATGTTAGAAACTTTATAAAACTGTCAACTTTCATTTGGAAGACTCTTGCAATTATGTCTGGTCTGTCTTGTGCACTACCACAATCAAATTGCTTAAAGCAGCGTGCAATCTCAGGCCACCTTACATTACATGTGAAAGTAATAAAGTACTGAGGGTTACCATGAACTCTACAAATGGCTAAAGCATCCTGGTAATGTTTGTACATATACCTAGGCCCACCGGTGAAAGAAGCAGGTAAGATCGTACGTTTTCCAACTTGGCAGCCTTTGGTATCACCTCTCGAAAAAGCATCATGTATTCCACGCAAGAACTCAGTACGAAACAGATTCTGATTCTTTCGTATATAGTCTAAACGACATTGTTCTATGCAGACATATGCATCGACTATATACTGTTGGAAGAGCCTACCACCTCGGAGCAGCAACGTATATTGATCATCGCGATCATGCAACTGGTAGCTATAAAACATATTCATTGTTAAGCTTTTATCACGCGTATGTGATTCAGAAGTCAAGCGAAGCTCTGGAGACCAGCCCTCTTCACCAAAAGGAAATAGCAACGGATACTGTAAAGGCATATATGATGGATGCAGCTTGTTAACGCGATGAGCTGTGCCATCTTTACTCTTAACTATGATGTCAAAATCTATTGATCTAGGATCATCTTCACGAATGATTGCACCAAGTGTCCCTGCAGCTGGTGTATCGTACCCAACCTCTCTGCGACCGCCATATAATTTGATAGCAAAATCGGGTACGTCAGTCTGCAAACACAACTCTCGTGCACTTTTGAAAAGCTTTACGAATTCATTATGTTGCTTTAACGTTTGCACCAACACGCTAACAATATCAGGAGATAATGTAGACGTATCACCAGAAGAGAAAAGGCGAAGTCGATTGGAAACTTCGTTTTCGCTATCAAATATATACAATTGAAGAAAGCGAGGAGGGTTATTAGCTAAAGGGCAGAGGGAGCCTAACCAATGTGATACCTGCCCTGCAATCTTGAATACATAGGGACCAGGAGCTTGATTAATAGCTTCGTCTACATTCGCTCCAAAAGATGTCATTGAAAACATTGAGTTATAAGCACAGATTTTTGTCAAAAATTCAGGAAGTTTAAACAAATCTTTTAGAGTGCTCGGAGGTGGAACAGGAAACTGCAAACGCACTGCTCCCCCTCTGCAGCAGATAGTGTATCTAGGACGCCGATTCAACGGAGAAGATGTAAGCCTTTCAGCAAACCAAAAAAGCGCACCACAAAACTCACAGACGTGATTACAATCACCCAAGTCAGAATACGAAGGCGATGGGGACGCCGATAAGGTGTAGGCAGGAGTAACTGTAGGCGAATCACTTGAGCCAACGTCAACCAGTATGGGAGATTGCAAACCACGCCAGCGTGATGACATACAAATCATTGGTGAATGACAATGTACGAAATCTGCCACATCAGGTTGCGATCTACCGACATCTGAAGCAGGTAATACAGTTTTTCGTTTTCAAGATTTCTCACGAATACTCATAGGAAATAGTCAACCTACAAATTCTATAAAAAAAAAGGTACAGTGCAGGTTGAAAACCTATAACAAAAGAGAATAATAACATAAAAATGAAGAAAAATAAAAAGTCCCAGTGTGCAAATTCCCAAATGCAATCACAATTGCAAACCCAATTACTGAAGAAAACCAAACCCTAATCACCTGTAGACCCACAAAACTGCAAACTCTAATTACTCTGAAGCAAACTACAGATTATAGACATATAGATGTTACCTGTTTGATAGAGAGTTGTACTATTGAAGAAGAAGACGATGAACAATTGGCACTAAACTTCAAACCCTAACTAATCTGAAGCAAACTACAAAAAAGAGAACTGATTAATCGTCAAATAAAAACACAAATGAGTCTTAAAATGCATCTACCAAAAGAAAAAAAACACAAAATCTCCAATCTCTTTATACCAAAAGAATATCAATTTAAGAAATTCATACAAAAAACAAATTTGTTTCTAAAATTCATCAACGGGACAAAAAAATGCACATAAACTACCGAAAAGTCTCAGAACCCATACTTCATCTAAACATTTAAAAGCACATAACTATCAAATTAATGGCTATTTCCAAAATAAAAAAGTACAATGCAAAACACGACTGCAAAGCTTGCCGATAACGGTCGGAATCGCATACTTTTGGTGGGCGATGGTGGCGTGAGATGATCGCTATCTGAATCGCATACGTTTGCTGAGATAGATCTTAAGGTTCCTAGGGTTAAAGAGAAGAGATGGTGGGATGGGCAGAGAACAAAACGTGCACGTAATTAATAAAAAAGTAAAAACACTGTTGCTTAAAGAGAACAGATGGTGGGATGGGCAGAGAACAAAACGTGTACGTAATTAATAAAAAAGTAAAAACACTGTTGCTAAGCAGTTGTCTTTTAAAGGTTTTTGGTAATAAGGTAATGGAAAGAATATAAATTGATTAGGCCGAGTTGTGGGGCTACATATGAAAAAATAATGAGATTGCAAAGGTAATGGAAAGAATATAAATTGATTAGGCCGAGTTGTGGGGCTACATATGAAAAAATAATGAGATTGCAATCAGTTAAATGAGCATTGGGCTAAGTTGTTGGGATGAACAGGAAAGTAAAAAAAACGGCTGGGCCATCGAACAGAATTAGAAGAAAAAAATTGGCAAGCAGCTGGGCCAACCTGGGTTTCCGACCAACAGCCAGGGCCGGTCTTTGAGAGGGACAAGGTGGGCAACCGTCCAGGACCCACTCTCCCAAGGAGCCCAATTTTCCAAAAAAAAATAATATACATCGGCGGAACTTAGGCTGACGACCAGTTGCTCAACCATTGAGAGAAGAAGAACCTCATGAAGATGGAAGAGATGAATAGAACATATGATTTATTAAATATATTTAGCCGGCTAAATGCTAAAAAGAAAATCTATCTATCATATATAATAAACAAGTAAAATAGGAGGACAAGTGTCACAATTATAAGCCTTCTCATTCTCATTTTCCCGCCTCTCTCTCCTATTAATAATCAACTTCACTCTTTTAGGCAACTAAATTAATTATTTGTTTCAATTTTTATCCACACGTTTTTAATTTAAAATTGTGTTTATAATCAGTTAATTTATTCAATTATATTTTTACTAGCTCTATGAACTGAAAACAATATTATAAACAACTAGGATTTAAATAAAAAATTTAGTCATATATTTACATATTCACATCGTTTCATTTTTATGGGTGTATGTGTTAATAGATTACATTATATTTTATTCAATCCGCGTAATACACATGTTTTAAAAACATAAACTTTTTATTAGTACGTATTTAACATTACATTTATTCAACTTTTATAATACACCTGATTCTAACCTACTAAAATAATAAAGAAGTACACTTAATGGATGTAATGAGTCATAGGCTCATAGCTGCTAACCGGTTACAATTTTCCTATACGAGTCTTAATCAATCAACAACTTTAGTTTTATATTATTTCTTATTTGTTAAAAGTGCGTTTATTAGTTGCTTATTTTCTATTTTATGTTAAGATAAATTTTATATATGTGTGTGCATTTTTTAAATAAAAGTCTATAATTATTTTTAAAAATTCAATTTGTTTGTTAAACACTTAAACCCATTAACTTATGATTTAGTTTAGGCCCATTAAAAGTATTTATGCCTCCTAAATACTTATCCGGTAGTCACAATTATCGTCGTGTTATTGACTTTTCATATATGAGTTATTGAGTTTATATTTGAGGGGGCTCAATTTTTTTACTCGTCCAGGGCCCCCGAATTCTCAGGGATGGCTCTGCCGACAATCGACCTGAAATTGATTCGGTTTCTAGCCTTCCATATACAAAACCAGTTTCAACTCGAACCGAACCGGTTAAACCCGGTCAAACCCCCCTCAAGAAAAGGTTTCAACCCAATTTCAATTTCGTTGACCACAACCCGACCCTGGTTCAACAGAACTGGGTTAGGGTTTCAACCCGATTTGTGCACTTCTAGTTGGGAGATGAGGAAAATAGAACTTGATATTTATTTGTGTTGATTGAAGAGCGAATTATTCTTACACAATGGTTTAAGTTTTATAATTGATTGATTAAAATTGAAAAGGAAGTGATTGCGTGTTTTCTTATCTTCTATGTTTTGTGATCTTTGTGTTTCTTGGTGCTTAATTTGTTTGCAACTTAGCTTAGTTTTAGTTTAATTTCATAATTAAATAAAAAAATGTGAATTTGCTTTTATAATCAAACAAGACTTATTTTAATAACCCCGTGCTCCTCAAGGATACAATATCCACTTACCCAATCTATCTAGGCTAATTAGGTTTTTGCGTGATTTGACGATGGTCATCACTAATTGATCCAGCTCTTGAGACATTTTTTACCACTACTTATGGGCCAGTAACTCCACACGTAGCCAAGCTATACCTTTTTAAAGCCGGTCCGTTTTCTGCGTTGTTTGCCTATGTCTGGCTCGCCCAAATATGAGCCTGTTAATTCTTGGATCAACTTCGTCTAACTTAAAGTTCAAACTACATAGGTTTTATATTGTAAATGTTTTAAATTACTATAAAATATGTTTATGCATAATGATTGTTTACAGAAATTTCAAATGGCATGATACGTTGTTAAAGTTCTGATCAAACATTTTGTATAGCTAAACCAAAAACTCAGGAGCATATATAACAGTTTAAGCATGTACTCAAGGAAATGTTAAGGGCGTATGTGTATACTTGTTTGGTTTTTAGTTCAGTGTTGTCGGTCTTGATAGAGATAAAATGAGAAGGATTGTTAGCGAAAAGTTTTTTTTTAAATAAAATCAACATCAATTCTAAATTTCACTTTAGGCCTCCAAAAAAAAGTTTTTTATTTAAAAAAAGTGTTTTTTAAATAAAAACAACTTCAATTCTAAATTTTGCTGTGATCATAAAGTATTCTTCGTCAAAAGAAAAATTCATCTTGACCCATATAGTCCATGGTTATAAACCCTTACTCCAAAATATTTTATACCTACTTAAAAGTGCAATAAAGTGATAAATTATTATTATTTTTTGGAAAAATAAATAGTGTCCTAACATATTTAGAAGAAAACTTACAAATTACAATCTTTAGAATTTTTTTATAAAAATAGAGGAAGGGTTGGAGTGGGACTTTTTGCTGCAAACTCACAAATATAGAGAAAAAGGGTGTTCAAAGCAATGGTTTCACAAAGGAAATATAGCTCACCCCAGCTAAGTTGAGCTGTGTATGTTTGTACTTTTAGAATCTTCTCACTTTGTAAAATTAAGATTTTAAACACACAAGAGGGTAATTGGTATCATGTGTTGAAGTCACATGATCACACATGTTATTTATTATTATTCTATAAACATTTCTGCACAATTGTGAGGAATATCACTATTTCTCAAATCTCATTCACATGATAACCTCCTGAAAGTTTCCACCTTAACTAAATACAAAACAAGATATGACTCACATATGTCACACTAGTCAAACCATCACTCATTGATCAAAACCAACTCCTCTTTAACAAACAGTAAATTACCATAATGCCCCTGCACACACACCCTTTTTTCATATCTTTTCATTATTTCATACACATTCAAACCTTGAGTGGTCAATCTAGAAAGGCTATACTACAATGTTCAAACTAGTATCTTTTTTTTTTATTATTTTTCAAATATTTATAATAAGCCAAATCACACATGACATGTCAGAATTGAGCACAACCTACATCCAATAACCATATTTAGACCTTCCATGTGAAGTATAACTTCTCAGTCATCTTCTTTTCTTGAAACTTATCATATACCATCATTTAACAAAAACCATGAGTTTCAAACCAGTGTTTTTCATCTTCATCTTGCTCTTGATCTTCTTCCATCTATCGGTTTCATCATTCGGTTACGAAAAGCGTATTATTCCCAGAAAAAGATTTCAACCAAGAAGACTGATGGCAGCTTCATCCTTCACCTCACTTTCTACAGATCCATCTAAGCTCAAAGGTGCAACCATGAACGACCCGCAAACATCGGTTGAAGACAGTTTGAGGAAGCGGCCACCGAGCAAGTCGAACCCTTCACATAACTAGTCATCCATAGATTGTATTAGTACTTTGTGTAGAGATCGATAACACACCGATAATGATCTCTTTAATTTCCCCAAATCTAGATTTCAATGTAGAAAGTTTTGAATTTAACCAATATGTTATTTAATTAATAAGTTAATGTGATTTAGCTATTGTGATCCAATTATTTTATGCATATGCAAGTGATTATGATTGAAATCAATGACAGTCACTGAATATATTAGTTGTTATCTTTTTTTTTAGATGTGTTTTTGTGTCATCAAACTTCTAGTATGATGGTCAGGAGGTTTTCCTGTAAAGGATTTTCTCATGTGGGTGTCATGGTTCAAATCCTGACAAAGGGTCCTGGCGAAGAGAATTTTGTCAGTATCATCCACATATCTAGGTATTAGGCGTTACAAAAAGTAGATGTGTTCTTGTGCTTTGTGCTTCCATCCTGCAGATCTGCCATTATTTCTGCCATGGTTTCTTGTCTGCTACTCCATCAATTAATAATGCACAATAGTTCACAAGGGAATGTTTTGCACTTGAATTACAAATATCTAAGATGCAATGCAATGTCTATAAATTGTTCATACTATTGTTACGTCACTTTTTAATTATTACAACAAACCTCTTCAATTATCCATATAATTAGGTAAGCCAAAGTATGTGAAGTTGTAAACGAGTCAAGAGCTAGAGTCGTTGTTAGTTGACTGTAAAAGCTTGAATCGAACTGAGTTTAAATGAGCTCAATGATTGAGCTCACTCAATAAACGAGTTTGAGCCTGACCTTTGGGTCTGAGCAACCTTATAATTCTTATAATTATAATGTTATTTTTATTTATATAATAGAATATATGACTACATAATAAATATTATTGTATATATATAAACATACTAAGTTAGAAACTCATGTGTTATACGAGTTGAATAAATCCAACTTGTTGTAAACCAACAATTTATACTTTATATGAATATTTGTAGGTTGGATGTTATCGGTTACTGTTGAAATAAGAAATAATGAAGATTTAAGTATTATAAATAACAAATAACGAAGATTTAAAAATTATAGATAACAAATAATAAAGATTTAATAAATTATAAAATTGTATTTTAAAATAAGATACAATTAAAATTTTCTTATGATTTATTAAGTTTTAATCATATATTAGAATAAATTTTAGATATTTAAATGTTTAAAATCACTATTAATAGAAGAAGGTTATTAATTAGGAGAGAGACGGGGAAAAAATTAAGACTTCACCTAGAAGTCGACACGTGACAAATAAAATTATTCATTTATTATAATAAAAATTAAATAAATACATAAAAATAATTAAATAAGTAACAAACTAGCGGAGCTTGAATTTGTAAAATATTCACGGGTTTAGGTCGAACTTAAGATATAAAGCTCAAAAAGAGACGAACTCAAGCTTAGGGTTTCTTATGGATTTCTAAAATAACCAAATAATTAATAAATAAATAGTCGTTCGTGACCTTGTGGCCTTATGGCATTGGTATTTGCCCACACAAAAAT
This sequence comes from Smallanthus sonchifolius, assembly GCA_023525975.1. NCBI lineage: Eukaryota > Viridiplantae > Streptophyta > Magnoliopsida > Asterales > Asteraceae > Smallanthus > Smallanthus sonchifolius. Next base: position 58,880,491 of record CM042042.1, read on the forward strand.
GGCGTAGGTTCAATTCTACGAGCGCACGTTTATGTTGTTTTAAGAATAAAAATTGTTTAGATAAAAAATTAATGAATAATAAACGACTCGAATTTACGAATTATTTACCTAGCTGATTTAAAATATAATGTTGACTCTAAATAACAATAATCATCTTAAATGAAATTCTTATTTTTTTCAAAAATTCAAGCATTCACAAAAAAAAAAACGTATTGTATATAATAGGCAATCAAGGCAGGTCAAACAGAGTCAGTCCTAGGGTGAAGATCATGAGATGGAAAAACGGATTGAGCTGGCTGATCACTTGATAACCCGGTGGAGAATGGGAACAGAGAGTCGCTCCCATAAACGAATACATGGGATTCCTGGTCCTGATCGAACCAGAGATTCCGACAACCCGGGGAATCTGCAGAAAGGGATGGGTCGAATACTGGAATCTGCCTAAAAGTCCCGACGTTTGCGAGGCAGGGCTTCGATCCGTATCTGGCCAACTCCTCGAACTGCTGGGTGCGACATATTCATGGACTGGCAAAACGAACTCTCAATTTGATCAGGAGAGCCTAGAGAGCTCTTTATCTTTCCCCAAATTCCGACTAGCGCGGTTCTTTTTCTTGACAGGTTCAGGTAAAAAGGGTTTTAAAATAAGAAGATGAGAATGATTTAGGGTCATTAGATCAAATTGTATAAATGATTTAATGATTGAGGTAAAATTGTAGGAGAAAAAGTTGTTGGAATGATATTTTAGTCTTGACCATTATTGTTGACTTTTTTTATCAAGTTCCTCTCATTTTTTTAAACGTTCATAACTTTTACATACGACATTATTTTTTTAAAAAAAATTACACCATAAAAATGAGCGTTTTTTTTATCTTTAAAACGAGTATAGTGTCATTATATACAAAAACGAAAAAAAAAACGTTTTCCAGCTCATTGTGTAATATCAGGTCATTGTGTAATGTCAGGTCGTCATTGTGTCAAATGTTTTTCATCATTGTGTTATTTGTATTTATCATTGTGTTTTACTTTTTAGATAATTTCGTATTATTTTTGTCACTGATTTTTATGTATTATATATAACATAGTGATTAAAAAATATTTGACATTAGACACAATTATCAGACCTGACATTAATGTCAGGTCTGATTATTGTGTAATGTAAAAAATAACACGTAATTATATAAAACGTAAAACACAATGACGAAAAATAGCATTTTTATCTTTAAAACGAGTATAGTATCGTTATATACAAAACGAAAAAAGTTACGTTTTCCAGCTCATTTTGTAATTTGCTCGTTATTGTGTCTAATGTTAGGTCTGGTTATATTGGTCATTGTGTCAAGTATGTCAGGTCATTGTGTCTAATGTTAGGTCATTGTGTCAAATATTTTTCATCACTATGTTATATATAATACATAAAAAACAGTGACAAAAATAACACAAAATTATCTAAAACGTAAAACACAATAATGAATATATATAACAAAATGATGAAAAATATTTGACACAATGACCAGACCTGATATTACACAATGACCAGACCTGACATTATAAAATGACCTGATATTACACAATGATCAATATGTCATTCCTTTAAAAACAATAAAAAGACACATGTCAAACCCAAAATACCTTTTACCCTTCTTATTTTTAAAACTTTTTAGTATAACCTAAACCAATAGGAATAATATTTGTATATTAATTGTATCTTACTATCTTATATGTACGTATATTGTTTCTGATGCTACGAGTCCCACGTTTGGCTAGTGTCGCCGTCGGACTTATCGTGTCGTCCAACAACAGACCATCAGCAAAGATGGGAACCAGAATTCTTGGTCTGCAGGAAATGTCCACTAAATATCAAGTGTAAAGTTGTTGGCTTTTTCGACAAAAAGTAGACTGATTTAACACCTGAATTTTTATTTATAATTAAAAATATATATGTATTTTAATTTACAATGATATATTTAACAACGAGTTAATTACACCGTTAGTCCCTGTAGTTTGTGAAAAGTAACAGGTATGGGTACTAAGGGTTTGAAGTTGCAAGTATGGGTATTATGCTTTCAATTTTGTTACACTATTGGGTATTAAGACTAACTGACGTTAGTTTTTTTGTTAAGTTGAAGGGCAATTAAGTCATTTCTCATATTTGGGCTAATTATGTATGTTTTCATACATGAGGGACCATTTGTGTAATTAAGTCTAGTTTATAAAGAAAAACCCACCACCGTCTCCATCCACCGGCACCTGAACCCACCACCGTCCGCTAGTTTCCACCTCCTCTAACCACCCCCACCACCGCCGTTGCCACTGTCACCATGTTAATCCCCAACAAATTTCACCCCCAAATTCAATCTTAAACCTTCGCCATTTCCCCTTTCGTTCGATCGTCAAACCCTAATTTAGGGTTTTGATTCTGCCATCAAGAGTGAAGGAGCTTGGAACTGGGCGATTAATTATCGACTGGAAAATCAAAACCCCTTGAAGATGACTCTCGAAAATCATATGCTTAGGTGCGTTCCAAATACGGGTGCTAAGATGAGTTCCGAAATCAGACCAAAGCACCGGCGATTGATTATCGAACGGAAATCAGACCAAAGCACCGGTGATCATCCTAAGTTCAAAACTTCCTATTGCCTGACTAACAAGACAGTGGAAATCGACGATTGATATTGGAATTGGGGAATGACAGAGGGAGTGGTGACAGTGGTGGTGCTGGACGGCGGTGGTGGTGGACGACAACGGTGGTGGTGTTTCTCCCAAACTTGTGTGTGTGTATATTTGTATATATATACTAGCTTACACCCTGTGTCTACACACGGGATGAAAAATATCAATACATAAAATTCTTAATTTTATATATATATATATATATATTTTACATGCGTAAAAATGTATTACATACGAATGATTAACAACAAAATTCAAAATATGTAAAAATTAATATATGATTAGGTTTCGACAATACGTTAATTACTATTTCATGCAATTTGACTTTCATTACTATTTGATTCAAAATAAAAGTTATATAATTATATTTCAGAGTTTTTATAATAAGTTATAATTTAAAATAAATGTGTTTTATTAGTATAATTAATATTTTAGTTAAAAATATATTGTTATTAAAATATAAATGTGTATTTAATAAGAGAGAGAGACGGGAAAAAGATTATGAGAATGGATATGGTGGCGACACTTGGCATGTAAAAACATTTATTTATTATATAGTATAGATGTGTGTATATATATATAATTTATTATATATGTGTTTAATAATTATTTTTTATTAAAGGACATTTTAGTATTTTTAGAAAAACTTAACAGAAAAACTAACGTCAGTTAGCCTTAATACCCAATAGTGTTACAAAATTGAAAGCATAATACCCATACTTGCAACTTCAAACCTTTAGTACCCATGCATGTTACTTTTCACAAACCACAGGGACTAGCGGTGTAATTAACTCATTTAACAACCCAAGTAAATTTATTTTTGGAAATAATAATGTTTTAAGAGTGAAAGTTATAAAATTAAAGGTAAATTTAAAATAATATTACGGAGTCGACGGTGATAATTATTTTGGAGTCGACTATTGTTGTCGGAGGACGAAGGTTGAGAAGGAGAATAATCAGTGGTCAATATTTGTCGACGGATTCCGTTCCGTTATTAAGGGTTGTTTTATCGGTACATCAACATTAATATGGACCGTGTTATCTTTTTTCGCTTACAAATTACAATCTGGGTTGTATGGGCTGTATGATAGATACAATACACATCGTATTACCTGACTAACACATAATCGACTGATGTGACGCGTACACTGACATATACAATACGGGCCGTATTACCTTTTTACGCCTACAATACTGATCGTATTACCTTTTTATTACTATAATACGGGCCGTATGTGGTCATCATCCGTGTATCTATAAAATATCACTTTATTAATTGTTTACTTAAAATTTGAGAAAAATAAATAGAAATCTAATCATATGTGTGGACTTTGTGTCGTTGGGTACACGGTACAGTAACCGTATAACGAGTAAGAAGAGGTGGGTCGCATAAAATAGTAAGTTGTCACATCGAACAGAAATAATTGAAGTTCGTACTATTTTTCGTGATTTGGAACGGAGCACGTATCTTTTTTTTATACATAGTCTCCAAAATTTAATAAAACCAAAAACCTTTTAAATTCTTCAAATATAATGTTTTTTATTTTTCGAAAACAACAAAAAGAAATTCTATATTTTATTGTAATCTCTAATAGTTTCTTGATATCTTATGATACATTTGATCCACATAATTTTTAGAATTTATGAAAATAATTGGAATTTGAAATTTTGGATTTTTAATTGAATTTGTAAAATTAACTGGAATTTGATAAAATATTGTAAGTGTGATGGATTTGATTAACAAAATAATCATGTTATGTTGTTAACGTGTCAAATAAGTTGGAATTTGGTGGTGGCGGCGTGGTAGCAATGGCTGTGGTGGTGGAGGTGGCAATGACGACGACGGGGTGATACTGGTGTGACAGAGGTGGTGGCAGAAGTAGGGGTAGAGGTCTTGTGATAGTGGCCACGACGACAGTTGTGGTTGAAAGTACCGACTCATGTAAATGTAATTCCTTTACAACTTGAGAGAATTTATTTCAATTTCAATTCTAGCTTGGGTTGTAAACGAGTCGAACCGGCTTATTTACTAACCGAGCCAAAACGGCTAAGCCCGTTTATCTTGAAGAGCTGAAATATTGAGCTCATTTTTTGTCGTAAAAAGATCGAGTCAGCTCGTTTAATTTTATATATTTTTTCTTACAAATATTGATATATACAAAAAATATATATATTTTTTTAAATTACATAATTTATTGAACTTTCTATTAATTCGTAAGTTTTTCTATATTTTTATATTTATTTTTTCATTAGAAAATGCCTAAATGACCATATGATTATGGTCTATTTGATCACATTCTCAAAAAATAAAGCTATCCTAAAACTTTCCCTGCCACCCCTTTTGATCACCAAACACGAAACAGTCACCAGCTCAGTCCTTCTCCACCACCCTGCCACTGTCATCCAACCACCAAGCCACCAAACACAAAATGGTATATTAGTTTTTTTAACAAATGCTTAACCTTTTAAGGACTAAACGTGTTAAGTACAAATAAATAGTAAAAACTAAATACGAGTAAACAATAAAAAACTAAATACGTAATTTTCAATTTAGGTAAATACCCATGCCTATGTAAAAATTTCTTAAAAAATGTCAAGGAGAAAATCACCGAATTAGTCATGTTGGCCGAGAAAATCATTAAAACTAGACATTGACTTTGGTATGCGAAAAAACAGACATATTCAAAACCAGTCAATCAGATTCGAAAAACAAACACCGCATGATAAGACGGCTAGAATTTAGCCGGCACAAAAACCTAGAAAAGTACAATGGGGTCCACGGAAAAACCAAGCAAAATAAATCACGTGTAAATCGTGGTCTAAATCCTAGCCGCCGGCAAAAACGAAAGCTAAATCTTAGCCAACGGTTAAAAAAGTGGGGGCTAAATCATAGCCGGCGGCTAAGCGAGAGCTAAATCATAGCTGACGGTTAAAAAGGCGAGGGTTAAGTCCTAACTGACGGCTAAAAGCGAGGGCTAAATCATATCCGAGAGCAAAAACGGGGGCTAAATCTAAATACATAGCGGGTGGATTAAATTTAGCAGGCAATACACGTGTATTGATTTGTTTGCCTGTTTCTGTGGACCGTTATACTTGTTTATGAATTTTTGTGCCTTGTTTAATTTTTAACCTCCTTAGCCAACGAGGCTTATTTGATGATATCTAATTGGTTGGTTTTGAATACGTCAATCTTTTTTTTTAAAGAAGTTAAAACTGAGGTAGTGTTTTGATATGAATGAATGGATGATGGAATGTAATTAGTCATTATGATGGAATGAAAAAAAAACATGTTTGGTAAACACATAAGAATGGAATGTACAATTACATAAGGAATGTGATTCATTCATTTTTAATGATTTTCATTCACTGGGGAAGTAGTGTTTTTTTTCATTCATTCAAGGAATGAAATGGATTTGTTTAATTAATTACCGAACCATGACCCGACCCAAACACTAACCCATGATCCGATCCATGACATGAACCACCGACCCATGACATGAACCATGACCCGACCCATGCCCCTTCCCATGACGCAAACCATGATCCGACCCATGGCTCGCCCAATGCTTTGTCTCTTGACCCAACCACGACCCGACCCGACATGACTCGACAAACGACCCGACCCATGATCCGACTCATGACCGGACCCATGTCCAGACCATTACTTGATCCATGACCCACCCGTGACCTGACCCATGAACCAACACATGCCATGACCCATGGCCCCTCCCATACTCTGTTTCATGACCCGACTCATGCTTCGCCCCACGACCCGAACCACGACCCGACATGACTCGACCAATGACCCGACCCATGACACATCTTGTGCCCTAACCCATGACCCACCCTATGCCCTGACCCGTTACCCGATCCATGACCTTATTATCCTAGGGTATTTATTTATCTTTTTATTAATTGTATTTCATTAATTCGTCTTTTCACTCGTAACAAACAACATTAATTAATTATTCATTTTATTTACATAGGGTACCAAACATGATAATGAAATGGTAATGATCCATTCCTTTCCCTCGTACATTCTATTCACTCGTACATTTTATTCCATTACCTCATACCATACAGATCCTGAATGTTTTTTAAAATTTATTTATTTATAGTAAAAGTGAGTTAAAATGTTTATTTCATTAAATTTCCAAAAATTTAGCGGTAAAGTAACGCTGTGTTCTCGAGTCTCATTTAAGTAGGGAAAAAAATGGAAAAGAAAGGAAGGAGGAATAAACTCTTGTTCCAGAGTTTTTTTTAGTGGGGAAAAAGAAAAAAAATGAAGAAAAGGATGTTTCTTAGTTTTTTTAAGGAGGAAAATTAAGGGATTTAAAAAGAAAAAAAGCTAAAGAAAAAAAGAAAAAAGAAAAGAAGGAAATGAATACCTTCTTTATTTAGTAAACTCGGCGACAAAGCGTAAAACTAGTAATTTTGAGGGAGGAAAATAGCAGGACCTTCCCGTAGACTTCATTGCTCACACCGTGCAAACGGAAACACTTCCTTTCCCGCGCCTCCAAACCCCTAATTTTGACCGGTCTGATAATTTATCCGATCTCCGATGGATACCGGAGACAGCAGCGAGGAAAGTCCGATTCAAGCTAAGAAAGGCAAATCCAAAACTCCTCGGAAACCTAAAGCCAGTGTTCTTAAGCAGAGTTAGTATCCTTCTCACTTTTGCTTCTTTTAATTGCTCACACCGGCATCGCGTTTATCGTAATTTAATTTCTACTTGCGGCTGTTCTAGAATCTCCGGCCGAATTTTTTGCGGAGAACAAAAATATTGCTGGATTCGATAATGTGAGTTCCTTCTCGTAGCTCCGTATACGTTAGGTTTTGTTATAAATTCTCAGTTCAGTTTCATTGGATGAGAAGAATTAATGATATACAATGAGATATATTGTTCGAATGCTCGAATCTGTATGGATTTGCATTAATATTTCATCTGGACTTTGTTTGTTATGAAAATTGAGCAAATAACTTGTGTTTGTTTAAACGGATCTTAGCCTGGGAAATCGCTTTACACTACTGTCAGAGAACTTGTTGAAAATGCACTTGATTCTGCAGAGTCTATTGCTGAGCTTCCGTTTGTTGAAGTATCAATGTGAGTGGCTAGGGTTTTGTAAGTTTGTATGTATGAACACTGGTTTATGGTATGAATACATAACTATGTGTTCCAGTTTTATTTACTGTGTCGTTTTGGTATTATAGTGAGGAGATTAATAAAAGCAAGTTCAATTCCATGATTGGTCTTATTGATCGGGAGCGAATTGACGAGGCACTGTATGGTGATTTTGAGACCGACAAGGCTCGTGAGGTTTGTACTTTAAGCTTCCTACAATGAATTGGCTGATGACTTGATGTATATGTAGAGGGAAGTTGCATCATATGCATATTAGTGAATATGTTTGAAAGAGTCCAAACTATAAGCACTTCACAGCTGATAACAGTTGGAAGTTGTCCCAACCTAATTTTATTTTTAAAATTTTCACTCATTCTTTACCTTGCTTCTTGTTCTACCATTAGAAACGGCTCTCCAAAGAAGCTCGTTTTCAAGAAATTCAGGCAAAAAATGCCGCCCTTGGGAAGAAAGTAAAAGAACAGACTTCTGCAAAGGCTATCAAGGGTCGAGGTGAGGCCTCGTTTTACAGAGTGACTTGTAAGGTCTGTCATATTTCTATTCTGAACCTTTTATTATTATTTGACTTAATCAGAATTATTATACGTTCATTTTAGGTGTATAAATTTTTTTTGCTTGGTTTAGATAATCACCTTTGTGTTGAGTTTTTTGTAGGATAACGGAAGAGGAATGCCCCATGATGATATCCCAAATATGTTTGGACGAGGTTGAGTTATCTTGTTTCATGCTGATTGGTATATTGAATATATCATGCTCACACAGTTATGCAATATATGTCTTTCAGCATGTCATACTGAGATTTCTGTCTCTGGGTTTTGTTTCGTTGTCGTATTAGTTTTCTAAGATATAATGATAGTGCAGTTTTATCTGGGACAAAATATGGGCTGAAGCAAACACGTGGAAAGTTCGGACTTGGTGCAAAAATGGTATGTAGTACACGGGGTGTTTCATGAATACATAACCGTATTTAAAAAAAAACATGCGTGCGTGTGTGCGTGTGTTGATGTAGTCATCTGTTCTTTTTTGGCAGTAATGCAATACACCCTAGTTAGGTCTGTACAAAGATAGATCACCTAACATCGTTTTAATAGTGTTCAGGGTAATTTTCAACATCTTATACTTCTTTCTGTTTGCGGTGATGAAAAGAGAATATCTACTATGATAGTATGATGGAAGTAATATACGTTATATCAATATTTGTTTCTTTCAGGCATTAATTTGGTCAAAGATGAGCACAGGACTACCTATTGAGATATCCTCATCAATGAAGAATCAAAGTTACACTACATTCTGCAGACTGGATATAGATATTCATCGGTATTGTTCTAGCCTATGAATTATTGCTCATAAAAGGTTATCAGATTTTTGTTAATGCTAAAAATGGTGCTCTAATTTTTTATTATATTCTTCCATGACAGCAACATTCCCCATATCCATGTACATGAGAAGAGAGATGACAAGGAACAATGGCATGGAGCTGAGATCCAAGTTGTAATTGAGGGGAACTGGACAACATATCGTGTATGTATCACTTTGTGGTTCCACTCAAGTTTTAGTTATTGTATATATGATGTATGATAATCATCTTGAGATAAAGTGGTCTTCTAAGTTTCAAATCATGGGCCATAGCTTGTCATTACCTCTGAACTAATACTTACTTTTTAACGTTTGCAGTCCAAGATATTGCATTATATGCGTCAAATGGCTGTTATTACGCCGTACGCCCAGTTCATGTTTCGATTTGTATCAGACACATCAGAGTACTCCCTCTTTCTTTATTACCTACCAGCTCCTTGTTGCCCCATGAAAAAGAACATTCAGTGTTCTGTATGTCTTTTAATTTCATCAATTGCATGCTGTAATGTGTTACTTATCATGTCAATTATGCTCTTTTTCCTTTGCGCCTTTGAAGTAAAAATGTCAGCATAAGGTTTGCGAGACGGACAGATGTAATGCCTGCAGTTCCTCTTGAAACAAAGTACCATCCATCAGCTGTGGATTTACTTCTCATCAAACGCTTAATCGGTGAAACTACAAAGCAGAACCTTTTACAGTTTCTTCAACATGAATTTGTCAACATTGGGAAGTCGCATGCTGAACGATTAATAGGTATGAAATTTTTACCACTCACTTATACTATTATAATGCAGTTAGACAGCCTGGAAACTATGTTATACAAGCAACACATATATAAATGCATGCACACTTGAGTTATGAGAGTTTATATAAAAGAAAAAAATTATTTTATCCATAAAAGATTTATAGTGGTTCAGGTTAGTTTTTCCCAGGATTGCTCCTATGCCCATGCTCAATTTCTTTGAGACTTTGAGTTATTCAACAAAGTTACATAGATTGTAGTTTTAAAGTGTTTGGTTTAAGTTCTCGAGTTAACACCTTACACCTCACATACACAAGTTTAGGTCATGACGTCATGTTGTACGACTGAAAAGCTATCCTTCTTAAGCAAGCATGGCAATTAGCCAAGGCTTTTGTTAAATCAAGAGAGATATCACCACACATGAGTCGAAGTGTAAGCTTAATCTCATAAATTAAAGATGTAAGTTTTACCGTATTCAACATCTCTGCATCATATCCACTAAGAAAGGTCCTCCAATGTTAAGTCAAGTTGGTTCTAACTGTTAGGAACAAAGTGGCGCAGCGGAATCAACACACACACGCACAAACGATTATAGAACATAAAATAAACTACACAAGTATTTTACGTGGTTTGGTCCCAGTGGGGGACCTACGTCCACGGGCTGCAACTAGGTTTATCTCATTAAGCTCAAAGGCAATCAGATTACAATTACAACATAGGGTATTTATAGATTAAAACTATGGTTCCTAACTTGTTCTCCAAGTTAGGCCCAAACCGTAAAGATAGGCCCATTAGGGCCGGCTAACCCTAATTAGGGCCGGCCGCCTCTAAATGAGACTCCACACCTAACACTAACTACTTAACTGGCTTTTTCGTCTCAATTATCTTTATAGTACAAGACTTTTGGTAATACATAAATGTTGATAAGGGTGGATGATGAGTCTCCAAAGAGTGCATCCATCAAACTAGCTGTTTGAGGGGTGTACATTTGGTTGGATCGGTTTAAGCCGAACCAATTATGTAAAAACTAATTGGTTTTGGTTTGTAAAAAGTATAACCAAACCAACCAAGTTATCTCAATATCCGAACGAAAGTACAATTCAATTGGATTGGTTTCAAATTTGGTTTCTCTCTTGATATATTGCTTAAGGTCCTTGAAACATGGTAGAATCCATGAGAGGAAATTTGGGACTCCTTAAGAGGATGGCTCACAAGTAAAAAGTAAATAAGAGTAGTTATTAGATTATATATTAGTATGTGTGAAAACTACGTAAGGGTGCCCTTATTAATATACATGAAAAAGTCTAATGTCATAGGGAGGTACTATCGTGGGTAATACTAATATGTAATCTTGGGTAATAGCCAAAAGTATTAGGGAAAATTTCATATATACCCCTAGAAACTTAATATCGTATATACCCAAACCAAATCTGAAATGTTATATATACCCTTTGTTAATAATTAAAATATCAAATTTATCCGTTTCATTGAAAACAAGTCAGAATATGACCATTCTATCCTTATTACTCTCAAAACTTAAAATTTCATATTTACCCATTTCTAGCTTTAAAAGATTTGTAAACACTAGTTATTAAAACTAACAAAAAGTTCATTTGGTATCCTGTAATTCATTGGGATTGCTTGTTAAATTGCTTGAACTTTTTGAAATAATTTTTAAGTCTGAAGGAAATCCAAGGAAGGAAATAGTGTTTGGACAAAAGATGATAATCATATATCTTCAGACACAATATTAAGCATTTCAAAGACAACTTTTTGAGGTTTAAATATTCAAAACATAAATCAAGTATTCCCACTTCAGCACTGATTTTCTGCTCCGGCAGTTTTTAGAGAGAAGTTGATTTACCTTGGCTGGGATTCTCTCGTTTCGTAATGGGTGCGATTGAAGCAATCAAGCAATAGAAGAAGTAGAATCAGTGGGATCGATGAGCCATCAATTAAAAAACAGAGGGAATTTTTTTTGTAAAACATGGTGGGATATTGAAAACAAAAAAAAGGTTAAAAGAATAATATATTTGAGAGGGGTAACACTGTCATAAATTAAAAAGTCATTTGGAAAGGGTATATATGCCGTTTTTAGAGAGAAGTTGATTGACCTCGACTGAGATTCTCCCGTTTCGTAATGGGTGTGATTGAAGCAATCAAGCAATAGAAGAAGTAGAATTGGTGGGATCTTAAAAAACAGAAGCCAAAAGTTTTGTAAAACTTGGTGGGATATTGAAAACTGAAAAAAGGTTAAAAGAATAATATATTTGAGAGGGGTAAAATTGTCATAAACTAAAAGGTCATTTGGAAAGGGTATATATGATATTTTGAATTTAGCTTGGGTTTATATGATATTTCACAAGTTTCTAGGTGTATATATGAAATTTTGTATAATTGTGGACATTATTGAGTAGAATTGCCAAATTAGACCTGCATTTGTTGCTATTCTATGACATTAGACCCTACGAAAATTAATAAATTAATAAGGATACAGATATTAGCATATATGTAAAATAAATAAAAAACAAATTACTGTTCGGTTTGTTTGCATTATTCACTTATTCAGTTCTTACGATTGTAAGAGACACCATTTGGTCCATCCCAGAATGTACAATTGGACAATTTAATTATGTCCAAATAGTGAACACCTCTAGAGGTTCTAGATACATTGAATGTGATACAAGCTTCATAGAAGATAGAAGAAAAGAGCAAAGATAGATTATCAAAATATATGAGTGTCCACTTCTAAGATGGTCTTTTATGGCAAATGCAATAGCCACATGCCGTTGTTTAAGCATACACTAGAAGTTTCCTACCTAAGATAGACAGAGACCATAAACATAGACGAAATCATGGCCATACATGCAACAATTGAGCCCCTTCCCTTATTGGAAATAGGGTTTCATCTTTTTTGAAAAGGTTATCATGCAATCACTCTGTCAGATGTGAGTTTGAACCACAACCACTGGAATCTACAGTTTCTAATTGGCTATGTGATACACAGTAAAAATGTATCCATTTCCAATAGTGGCAGACTGATGTAGTCTAACTTGGATAAACAAACTACAAGTTTTTTTCTGCGGACTTTATGTCAACTAGATGATATTGTTTTTCCTTTCGTTTATCTTGCTAATCGAATTAACTTGGCCTAACAGATATGCTTTGGTCTGATTTTAGTTTTAGTTGAATTCTTTAACTCCATTTATTCACTTTAGCTTCCCATCACTGTTTGCTGCTGTTGGGTTATGAAAGCTATTGGGTTTGGGCCGGGCTGGGCTCCCCTTTGGGCCTGTTACTGCTGGAATTAAGGGGAATAGGGCAGCCGGCCCTAATGGGCTAAAACCCATTGTTACCTATTTTAGTTTAACCTAATCTTGTCTTATATATATCTCAGTCTTGTAATTGTAATTCTTGTAGCACCTATCAATAAAAGTAAACCCTAGTTGCAGCAAGTGGATGTAAGTCACCTTGACCGAACCACTATAAATCCTTGTGTCGTTTTATTGCTTTCTTCTTGTGTTTGTGTGTTGTATCCGCTGCGCTACCGACTTTGATTCCTAACAACTGGTATCAGAGCTTTGGCTCGTTGTTACACACGTTTTTCGCACGGGAAAAAGATTATAGGGGCTGTTGGAATTGCGATTGGTGCTGAACCAATCTGCTGAGTTCTGGTTGGACCTGTTCTGCGGCTGGTTTTGTCGCTAGAGGTCTGGTCGCTGACTGTTGCTGCTGTTCCGTTTTGTTCTGCTTCTGTACGGCTGTAACAGGGCTGATTGGAGCCTGTTGTGGTTGCTGATTGCTGTCGCAGGAAGGGAGGAAGTGCAAAGCTGGTCCGATTAGGGTTTTAGGGGTAGCTGCCGGAAGTATGCTGAGGTCGCCGGAATAGGGTGGCCGGTTTCTGCTGTTTTTTCTGGTCGCTACTGGATTTGGGTTGCTGCCAGGTCTGTATTGCCGATTAGGGTTTCTAAACCCTTGAGTCGACGGGTTAAGTTTTTTTTTCGTGTTCAAGTTCGTTTATCTGTTTTCTGTTTGCTATTGTGATGGCTGAGGACGGGAAGGTACAGATTGAGAAGTTCGACGGGACGGACTTTGCATGGTGGAAGATGCAAATTGTAGCTCTGTTGAGTCAAAGGGACTTGGATGCAGTATTGGAAGAAAAAACGGATAAGATTAGTCAAGATGTTTGGGATTCGAAGGACAAGAAGGCCAAGGCGGCTATTACATTGTCTTTGACGAGGAGTGTCGCGTTCAACATCATGAAGGAAACCACGGCTCGTGGCATGATGACAGCTCTGTCAAACATGTATGAGAAACCGTCGGCGGCAAATAAACTGTTCTTGTTGAGAGAATTTTTCTTGACTATGATGAAGGAAGGAGACGCTGTGACAGAACATATCAACAATTTAAATTCACTTTTGTCCAGATTGAGTTCTGTGGGAATCAATTTTGATAATGAAACTCAAGGTTTGGCGCTGTTATCTTCACTGCCGAATAGCTGGTCCGGAACGGTAACCGCCATTACCAATTCTACAGGGCCCAGTGGTTTTACATTTGAAGGGATGAGAGATTTGATTCTTGGAGAAGACGTAAGACGCAGGAAGCAAGGTAGCTCATCTTCTTCTGAATTGTTAAGTGTAAGCAGGGGAAGAGGGAATAATAGGGAAAGTGGGAGCAGGGGTAGGAGTGCATCCAGAACTCCTAAGACTGTCACATGTTGGGGCTGCAAAGAAGTTGGGCATTTTAAGAGTCAGTGTCCAAAGGCCAAAAAGGAAAAGTCTGCTGAAGTGAACACTACTGAGGTCGTCTGTTATGGTGATGCACTGGTTTGTAGTGTGGAAAGCAGTGTGGGCTCTTGGGTCATGGATTCAGGAGCATCGATTCACGCTATGCACAGCGGTGAATCAATGGTGAATCTAAAAGAAGGTGATTTTGGACAGGTAAGGCTAGGAAATGGTGAAACCTTAAAGGTTACGGGCATGAGAGATGTGAATCTGAAGACTCCATTAGGAACTGCATGGAACTTGCAAAACGTCAGGGTAATTCCAAGTATGATGATGAATCTTATTTCTGTTAGTCAATTGGATGAACAGGGACTGGATGTCAAGTTTGGCGGTGGAAAGTGGAAAGTGTTGGATGGAAATCTCGTTATTGCTCGGGGAGAAAAAACGAGGATCACTGTATTTAGTTGAGGTACCTGCTGAGGGATGTGTGACCGTCCCGGTTCAGAGTGATAAAGTCCGGTTCACTGAATCTCGCACTAAGAGGGTTCACTTTGCAAACGTGAAGCCTGGAGCTACTGAGATGTCAGTTGAATGTGTTCGGAGGGTGAAACCAGTCAGGGGGTTTGGGAACAGTGGGAGCACGGGACGTGTTCCGGGTACAGTTCCGAGAGTTCGCTGGGTTTTGAAGACTAAGGTTCCGAATGAGAAAGTCTCTCCTGAGGATTGTTTGCTGAATTTGGAGAGTGATGATGGTCTTCGGTGTATCTCTGGAGCCGGCGGAACGTGCAAGTCGGTTGAGACAGAAGATGGGTCGGTGGTGGAGATAATCACGGCTGGGTCTGGTATGACTAGTATTGGGTTGAAGCTCGGTGGAGCTTCAACGGGCCTTTCAGGTAACTGATGAGAAGGGTCGCTGCAACTAGGAGGGTTTGACATGAAGTCTTAGCTTGGGCTTGGAGGACTTGATTATAATGATTACTGGAGTTACTGGTGCTGAGATGGCTTGGATGGTTTGTATGGGCAAAGCTTTCAAGTGGGAGATTGTTGGGTTATGAAAGCTATTGGGTTTGGGCCGGGCTGGGCTCCCCTTTGGGCCTGTTACGGCTGGAATTAAGGGGAATAGGGCAGCCGGCCCTAATGGGCTAAAACCCATTGTTACCTATTTTAGTTTAACCTAATCTTGTCTTATATATATCTCAGTCTTGTAATTGTAATTCTTGTAGCACCTATCAATAAAAGTAAACCCTAGTTGCAGCAAGTGGATGTAGGTCACCTTGACCGAACCACTATAAATCCTTGTGTCGTTTTATTGCTTTCTTCTTGTGTTTGTGTGTTGTATCCGCTGCGCTACCGACTCTGATTCCTAACAGCTGCAAGTAGTAATGATAGCTTGCCTTTTAGTTTAATTTTATCATATTACAGGAGAAATGGGCCCTGATTTCAGCCCCAAAACACCTGTTAAGTCACTGACACCACAGCAAATTGTTCGCATCCATCAGCTGTTTCGGCAAGCCAAGTTTGATGATCCTAGTGGTGATGTAAGATGCTCTTTGTTTTTTAATTTAGCTGCTTATTTTGAAAACTAAGTTAATCAACGCAACTGTTTCATTCTTATTTCTTTCTGAGTAAATTTGGTATTCGATTCATGAAAGTGTCTAAGTCCTGCGGGAGAGTACAACCTCCGCTTGGGTATAATAAAGGAACTGCATCCAGACATGGTTGCAACTTATACTGCAAGGTAATGTTTATACCTAAGACCTAATATGTATAAGATGTCCTAAAGTACTAGGAAATTGAACACATTTGGAACTGTTTTATAATTGCAGTGCTCAAGTATTTGAAGGACACCCATTCATTGTGGAAGCTGGAGTCAGTCTGGGAGGAAAAGATGTCAAGCAAGTATGTTTGTTTCTTTTTCTATTTTCATCATAGCAGCTGTAGTGCTGTATCACATCCATTGCTTGCTTTTGGTTTACAAGCCATCCTAGAATCTGATTTCTTTATGTTTAGTGTCAGACCTTACATTTTTTTGAACATATTAGTTCAGTAGAACTGTGGACATCCATCTAAATTATACTTCTTTTATGGTTTTGTTTTTGGGCCAACTGCACACAATAGAAACAAAATATACATTTTCTCCTGATTTTAGCAACCATTTTTAGATTACACCAAATTGAAATCTATTTACATTTTATTAACAGCAATTAATGACCTTTTCAAGTGGTAGCAAGTCGTTTCTTTTTTCCGAATTGTTAGACTGTTCATTTATATACTGTTATTTATGCATTTATATGGTGGTTAAGTGTAACTTTATTCCCTATATAATGGGCTGATTGTAACTCCTATTATAATCAATCAAATACAACTTATTACTTGGTTCATCTCGAATTCTCAAAAATTGTTGACGTGACATCTTATTTGTCATTTTAGTGTGTGTATCTTATGTGGCATATGATGTGACATGACATTAACAGTTGTTTTTAAATATAACTTTTTAGGAGGATCATTTTATCAGGCTCGTAAATGTATCTATTTTTTCAAATAAGCATTTTTCTAATATGTGGCATATGATTGGCGGTTGTCATTGCATCAACCGTGTGAAATCATCAGTGAGGTTGGTTGCTAAAATCAGGAAAAAGTGTGAAGTTTGTTTCTATTTTGTGCAGTTTGCTCTTCGTTTCTGTACTAGAAGAATGAAACTTACAATTTCCAGTAAAACAATATATTGATTGAGACTGACTTCCACCATTCAGTTTTGGTTAACCTAATGTGTTGTTACATTAGTTCCTTGCTTCACCATTTTCTTCTTGCTCTACGTGGCTATTAAAATTCTAGGGTTTAAATATCTTTCGATTTGCAAATCGGATTCCATTACTGTTTGAGCAAGGTGCTGATGTTGTCACCAGAACTGCAATGAAGAGAATCAAGTAAGACTTTTGGTAACTCTTTACCATTTTTATCAGCGGTTGTCCTAAGTCTGCTATTATCTTTCAGTTGGAATAGTTACAAAATTAATCAGACCCAAGACAAAATTGGAGTTTTTGTTAGCATTGTAAGCACAAAAATCCCGTTCAAAGGGACTGGAAAGGAGTATATTGGAGATGACATAAGTGAGATTGCTACTGCTGTGAAGGTGCGTACGTGCTTCAAAATATTAGTTCTAAAATATATAAAAAACGTCTTTAAGTTAACAATCTCTGTTTTCCAGACTTCTATTAAACAGTGCTGCACCCAGCTAAAGTCGAAAATAGTGAAGAAAATTCAGGCTCGCGAGCAGCAGGAGAGGAAAAGAAATTTAACCAAGCAAGTTCAACACCCCTTATTTCACACCATATCTAGGGGTGTTAAATAGGTCGTGTTTGTAGGTTGACACGAACACGACCCGTTTAACTAGGAGTTTTGTATTATTTTCTTTTTTGCGTATCAGTATTTAAAAAAAATATATATAACTAAGCATGCAAATGTATATAAAATAATTACGCTTGAACTATAAAACATAATTTATTTTTATCTTTGCATAAATTACCCATAGTTTAATTTATGACTTAAAACATACCTCTAAAAAAATTATAAACATAAACGGGTCAACCCACAAACCCATCAGGTCAACCCTAAATTGACCCGCACCTGTTTAGACTAAACCAAACTCACGGATTTTATGTTAGGTTCGTGTCAGAAATTCCCACCCCTAACCATATCTATATCAAGAAATTAACTTTTTTCTTATATGGGTTGTAGGTACATTGGTGATGCTACGGGTGCTATCTATGAAATATTGAAAGAGTCGTCACAACTGCACGCAAAGAAGAAACGCTTGGAGATCAAGGATGAGGATGCAGAGCTACTTCAGAAGGTCTCGAGTCGTGTAATAACAAAAGAAATTCTGAGTGAAAAACTTGCTAAACATGTTGAACAGGTAAACAATTTTTTTTTACAAATAATTGTAATTTTGTATATTTATGTTCATGTGACGGGTACAGGTGGATTATGAGATGGCAATGGAATACGCGACACAAAGTGGAGTTAGAGAAGAACCGAGAGAAAACATATACATACAAGCACTTGAGCCTCAAAAGAACTTCATAGACTTACATTCACCTGTCTTTGTCTTCAGGCTATTCGTCTAGGTAATCACCAGATTAACTTATATATAAATAACTGATTAATGATTTTCATTGTATTTTTTCAACCATAATAACTGAATATCCTGAATAAAATCTGCATTCTTACATTGACTACTGCTGGTCTCTTTAGGTTTTTCTATGAGAGTTTATGTCATACGATGGCGTTTTTTCCACAACTACAAGTTTAAAGCTCGGGAGTGAGATCATTTATTTGTTGTCATACGATGGCCTTTTGTTAAGAAAAAACAGATAAACTGCCACAGTTTAATTTAAAAAGTTCAAATATTATGTTCATTACTCAACTAATTAGTTCCAGCATTAACTAATTAGTGGTATAGCATTAACTAATTAGTGGTATAGTGGTATGGTTTCAGGTTGGCCTAAAGGGATTCAGATTAGCTTTTGGTCAAAGCTACAAACATGTTTAAGAAAAAACAAATAAACTACCACAGTTTTTGTTTACTTTTTTTAATTTAAAAGTTAAAAAAACATAAATTTCAATACATTACAAAAAAACATAGAAATAGAACAAAAAACATAGAAATAGCAATAGATGTTATTTTTTAGCGTTTAATCGTCGTCATTGTTTGGCGTTTATTCTTTGTCGGAAGTGTTGTGTAATTCTTCATTGTATGCGAGTTCTTCATCCATAAGTGAGATCGACATTCCTTGTGTTTCTGCTTCTACACTATTTTCATCTTCAAGACTTGAAATATGTTGTATCCGTTCCGTAGCGTCCAAGTGGTCTTTCAAACAAATGCACATTTCCACCGATATTGGATCGAGCCTTGTTCTTCTTAGCGATATAACCCTGCCACTAACAGAAAAAGCGGATTCCAGAGCTAACGTAGAAGCTTGGACGGTTAGTAAATCACGGGCCATAGCGGCTAGAATCGGAAATTGGGATTCATGTATTTTCCACCAAGCTAGAATATCAAAATTTTCAAAATGTTGTGGAGTCATAGCAGATAAAAGATCCGTTTCAATATACCTTATGAGCTCGCTACTTAGGGTGTTACCTCGAGCCTTATTTTCATTTATTAAAATATTATATAACTTAAGCATTCCATTCCTTCTACCGCCACTACTTGAAGCTACATTTTCAATTGGCTCATGTATATTTGATGTTGAACCATATTTTGATAGATAAACGTTAAACATATTTGAGAAATATTGGTTAAAATTAGCTTTTGCATTTGTTGCAAAATGAATGTCTTCTTTTTGCACATTTAAACCGTCGGTTATTTTTTCAATTAAAAATTCAACTCCGCCAACATTTAGACTTGGGTTTAATGCGGCAGCACAAGTAATAACGGGAAACATGTCTTTAAAATAATTTAAAATTTTCGCTTTCATCGGTTTTATTATTTCCGAAAACATTCCGCCTTTAAGTTCATACTCGGATAATTTGTTTGTCATCATCCAAATGTGGTTAAGTACTAAAGAACTCGTAGGATAATAAACTCCCGATAAAAAAGTAGTTGCACTTTTGAAAACTCCAAGCATATCCGTTAATTGTTCGATAAGTATCCAACTCGATGTCGGAAATGACGCAACATAGTTACGCGAGGCAAGGAGGTCATGAAACATTTGTAAACTTTCTTTTTGTCGTAAAGCGCTTTCAAACATATTACAAGTCGAATTCCATTTAGTAGGTACGTCCCAATTCGGACCTAAGAAAATGACATTCTTCTCGCGACAAAATTTCATATATCTGTAATATCTTTTGTTAGTGTGACTAAAAATGTCATATAACATTTGCCTAAAAGTTTCTTTTATATCTTGAATTTGACTAAATACGTCTTGTACAACTAAGTTAATAATGTGTGCAATACATCGACTATGAAAAAAAACGTCATTGCAAATCGTTTTATATTTTAATTTTAGTTGTGCAATCGCGTCGGTATTATTCGAGGCATTATCAAATGATATAGAAAAAATTTTGTTTGTTAATTTATAAGTTGTTATTACTTCATCTAAAATTTGAAATAAATTATCTTCGATATGTAGATACTCAAACAATTCAAAAGTAATCGTACGCTTCATCATTTGCCACGTATCGGGATTTACCCAATGAGCGGTAACGCAAAGGTACGTTTCCGGTAAACCGTGTGGAGCCGTCCAAACATCGCAAGTTAAATTTACACCGGTTTTTAAGTTTTCAAATCCTAAAATCAATTCTTTTTTAACATTTTTCCACATTTTAAGGCAATTACGTCTAAGGGTAGTGCGACTTACGTGAGTATAACGCGGCTGAAGCGTTTCTTGTATAAGCTTTGTCAAACTTGGGTTGTCGAAGTGGTCGAACGACAAACTTTCTTGAATCACGAAGTTTTCTATCCTCCCCTGAACCTCATTTACGTCGTAATTCCAAAAATTATCATCAAATGATGTTGCTTGACTTTGAGCCGGAGCGCCTTTCACCACCTTGCAAGACGTTTCTATATGTTTTTTCAAAGTCGAGTTTGAATCCCCCTTAAAAAACGTACCACATTTCTTGCATCGAGCTTTGTTTGGACCGCTTGACATTTCACATAGATCAAAATGTTGCCATATAGCTTGGTTCCTCGTTGTATGTATAATCGCAACAACGTTTAAGTTGCTTGACGGATATCCAACACCAACGGAAGATTGTTCACTTTCAGAACCCATTTGAGAGCGTTTTTGAGATTTAAAAGAATATAGAACGTTTTTAAATGTTATGATTAAACAAACACATCTAATACCTTTTTATACAATCATATAAGGAGTAAAAGGGTGAAAAAAACTTTAAAAAACGGTCATAAATGATAAAAAAAAACGGCTATAAAGACGTTACATAACGGTAAAAAAAAGTTCCAACGCTCAAAACCGGTTCGTAAACCGGGTTCACTGACCAGTTCCATAAACCGGTTCTGAACACAGAGATCAACACATGTGAAATCAACAGTATCAGTGGAAATCATCGCGGCGATTATGGCACAAAATCCACCACAGATCGCTATTGTAGGTGCTGGAATCTTCGTCAAATCTCAATACATCCCCATACTCGCCGAGATCTCGCACCTCGTATCTCTTAAAGCTATTTGGAGCCGGGAGGTAGGTTGTACGATTTTTAGGTTAATCGAGATGATTAGGTTTTCTAAATAGATAAACGGATTTTACATTCATCGGTAATTTGAATGATGAGGTGATTCTAAAAATTATGTAGAAATCGGCAAATGAGGCCGCTGAAATTGCTCGGAAAGTATTTCCAAATGTCGAGTGTAAGTACGGAGATGACGGAATTGATGAAATTATTCGAAATCCAGACATTGCAGCTGTTGCTGTTGTTCTTGCAGGCCAAATTCAGGTTTATATGTTCTTGATTCTCAATGAATTTGTGTGTGTTTCAGTGTTTGGAACTTTGGATAGTGCAAAATACCTAAATCAATCAATACATGCATATATGTATCTCTGCTTGTTAATTGGTTCAGTTTTGAAATAATTGTATAAATGTAATATTATCATACACCATACACATTTTGTATAAAAGGTATAGTCATGAGAGGTGTTATGCTTAATGATTCATTCTAGGGTTTCAGATTATGCACTAACATGATATGGTTTATTTTGAGACCTATTTTGCTAGCATGATAAACGATACGCGGTTAGATGTCTTGGTTGGATTCCAGTATCCTATATACAAACCATGTAATATTGTCATGCAGGTGGATATATCGCTTAAATTTCTGAAGGCGGGGAAGCATGTTCTTCAAGGTAGTTATTTACAAAACGTAAGCCACTGACAGCTGACTGCAGGCTTTTTAACTTGATCAATGTTAGATTAATTGGCTCAAAGAACAAAACCGAAAGACTATAATTTGAAGCCGTTGGCGCAAATTTCTATTAAGAATTCAAAGGAAGATTTCGGTGCATTTTGCATCTTATTCTACCATCTATTTATAAGGGAAAAAACAATTCCTAATAAGAAAGAAATCATAACTAATTGCTTAAATCAAACATTGCTTGATTTATGCTTGACTTTGACATGCTTTAAATATTCTGACTACCTGCTGAACTTGACTGCTTAATTATTGGAATTAACTTATCAATCAAGGCAATAGTTTGTAGTTGTTTAGATTAACTTATCAATCAAGGCAATATTTCTCACTGTTTTTTCTTCTCCTTCTTCCTTGCATATCTTTTCGCGGGGATTGTGTCTTTGAAGAGAAACCAGCTGCTGCTTGTAAGTAGATACCGTTTCTGCAAGATTGGGTCTTCTGTAGTGAATATGCTTGCTCTTCTTTTGATTCAAGTATTTATCATCTATATGACAATTCTTCTGTATTTTATAATGCAGCATGTAGTGAGGTGGAAGCTGCATTATCAAGCTACAACTCTCTTTTCAACACTCCATCCGCTTGACCAATATGGGCTGTTGCAGAAAATTACCGTTTCGAGCCTGCCTTTGTAGAGGTACTTCCATTTTTGTATATTCAGTAGGCATTTATATTTTATATCAGAAAGCTCTCTGTGGAATAACCATTGTTGACCTAATAGAGCAGAAAGTTGGTGTCTGAAATTGGTGATATGATGAGCGTTCAACTTATCTGATGGGTCCATGAACAGTTCACATCCTTACTTCTCAAGTTCATGGAGGCGGGATTTAGTGGTAAGGAATCTGAACTGTGATATGTGGCCAAATGAGTACACATACATACCATTGTAAATTTGTAATTGCTCTTCCTAAGAGGATTATTAATTGTTCATAAAGTTGAAATGGATAATCTAATGATTATTAATACCTTAATCAGCCAATCATAAGTTGTGCAGAATACTAATCCCTGATGTATGTGTCAGGGAGGGTTCGTTATGGACATGGGTGTACATTACATTGCAGGTTTAAGAATGGTAACCTGTTTTCCTTTTACTTTTGTTCTCTTTTTGGTCTTCATGAACAAATATGTTAATTACTTTGAAACAGAAAATGAGTAATACTGATATGCCACACGTAGTTTTCTGTCTGCTTAATTAGCTCGTGGGATGCGATATAGCTTCTGTGTCAGCTATGACATCTCATGTAAATACAGACGTGCCTCCACCAGATAACATCACCTCGTTATTGTAACTTAAAATAATTATTTCATTCTTTTTATTTCTGATCATCTTAATTCTTAAAAGTGTTCTAATCTCTGAAGTTATTCTGTTTCTCTAGTCAACTGGAGAATGGATGTTCTGGAGTGTTTGTATTGTTGGACTCCACCAAAAATCCTAAGGTTACAACTTACAAGACATTTATGCCACATAAATTCTCCATTTGTTGTTAATTTTAATTTCCTTAGTTTTGGATTAACGAAAGCAGATTGTATGGAGAGTTGTTGGATTGAACGGGACAGTGCAAGTTGAACGTGGAAACAAAGATGGAAACCCCGGTTATTTGGAAATGCAGTATTGTTTTATTTTTATGTAGCTATTAACTTACCAATCAAATTTATAAAATGTAATGCTAAAGTAACAAGTAATTTCTAACATCCCCATGAATTTTTGTAAAAATATTTTCGTTTGACACCTTAATGTTATTTTACAACTTACAGGTTACTCTATTTACTGCCAATAGAGAAACAAAGAGTTCTTTCTACCCTTGGAGTGATTATAGAGTTGAAAGCTTTTCTAAGTGACATATCTGTGGCCACTCTTCAGGTGTTGTATCACAAACATCAGCATTATATTTTACTCCTTTTAAGATAACTGAAAAATGGATTTAATTTTTTATTTTTATTTTTTTTAATAATTTTCAAGATTCTGGAATTTGTGCAAATATATATAATACTTTTTCAACTTCCATGCAGAAGGGTAGTAAGTTTGAAGCTGAACCTCGGTGCGCGTATGTTGAAGGCGCACGAGACATCGCAGTTTTGGATGCAATGCTTGAATCCGGAACAAAGCAAGGAGCATCTGTGAAAGTGAAAAGCTTTAGGCAATAATCCCGCGAAAATCTTTAATAAAGAATTGAAATAAACCAACTTCTCTAGATAATACGATTATAATTATTTAATTATTAATTAACTAATTACCACTCATATCATCTTAATATTTGGATTATGACCAAGTTATATTGGATTGTGATTGTATAAGCAATGACTAGCAGATTTTGAATCATTCAAATGGAATCTGGCCAGTATTGTAACAACTATTCTCAGATCAGTGATTTTGATTATGAACACCATGATTCGGGTAGGCCCGGTTATGATTCTATCTTGTTAAACCTGTTACATTGGGTTTGATCTCCATATCTGCTGCTGCATAAGCATGACTTTGTCATGAGTGCCAGCAAATAAAGCTAGCATTAGGTGTGATCTGCACACATCAGTTTCCAAAAGTAAATCTCAATTCAGAATGTTATCTATGATTCTATGGGTCTTATTTTATATTAATTAATTACTATTTAGTTAATTAATTAATTAAAGGTATATATATGTCAAAACCTGAAGAAGGATTATATTTTGTTGAGCAAAATGGATTGAAACATTCAAAACAAAGAAAAAGGAGACTGAGCCATTGATGATGGTAGATGGGGTCCAGCAGTTGGTTTTGGACCCATGAAACTTACCCATCACAAATTGCTTCTACTACTTCACCTTTCCTAGTGGAAAATTTAATATCATTAATTGAATAATTAGATAATTTTTTATATTATCTTAAAATTTTATTAGTTGATTCAAAGCGATTACCAAACCAAATCACATGCTAATGTTCTGATTTCAAACTTCTCCTTCGTATTATGATCATATTAAAATGTCAAGAGCCGAATGTTCAAAGTGAAATTAAGGTGCTAAGCGCGTGGGTTTTAAGATATAGTGAGCGTCATACACTTCTCTCGACACCACACTAGTTGGGATAAACATCGATCATACGCAAGAAAGAAAGTTGATCTTGTCAAGATAACAATGACATTATTCTATAATAGTAAAAAGTTGTTTTTTTTATTCCCGTGACTTGGTAAATATGTTAACAATATAATAAACGATTTATGAAAGAGACATATGGTGCGATTATGGTTTCGTATATGGATTATCTAGACATGTTTTAATAAGAAAATCAATTATTTGAAAGATAGAGAAAGTGACAACAATATATTATTCTTACAATCAAATAATATCAAATAAAAACTTAAGTTTGTAGTAGAATTTTTTTGATGTTCCAATTACATAGAGTTGCTAAAGAGTTGGTGGGTGGTTACAACCTCATCAATTTTTTACACGTAATAAAACCAATTATATCTTAAACCCAACTAACACGCTAATTTATTTATTTTATTATCTTAAACCCAACTAACACGCTAATTTATTTATTTTATTTTTTGCTAATGGTAAAATACAGTAATAATTTCTTGAATAATATTAACTAGATACACAAAATGTACCTTATATAAGATATTTCAGTAATAATTTCTTGAATAATATTATCTAGATACACAAGTAATAATTTAAAAAAAAAGAACGCGATACTAATAATTTTAATAAAGTTATGTTGATAAGTACGAGATATTATTTCAGTAATAAATTTTTTTTTCTCTAATAAATAGTATCAGTAATCTTATCTTACTACTTTAATAAATGAAAATATTTTCAGGACACATGTCACTCTCTGGTTACTCCTTACCTTTATTTTTCCGCCTCTCTCTCCTATTGAATATTAGATTTTCTATTTCTCTCTCCTATTAAATAATAATATTTATATTAATAAATCTAATTACGGATACTTATTATTTAATTATAAATAATTATTATATCATCAATAAAATAAACTTAATATGAACTAACATTTATCAATTAAATTAAAAAATTAATACTCAGTTGAAAAAAAATGTTTTAAAAAGTAACTTAACAAACCTTATAACTGTCACGACAAATTACATTTTTAAAAACATATTTTGACAAATGTGTTTGTTAACAAATTACATTATATTTTATTCAACCGATGTAATATACTGGTTTATTTAACCCGTGTATTACACAGGTTTTTAAAAATATAAAAATTTTATTACTAAATATATAACATTTTATTTATTTAAGCCGTGTAATACACGAGATTTTAACCTAGTGTTGATAATATGTTGATAAGTACGAGATACTGTTTCAGTAATCATTTTTTTTAAATCAATAATATGTTAATAATCCCTATTATAATAAAAAACTAAATTTTATACCACTTGTCAACACCATATTCATCCTCACATCTATTTTCCCTCCCAAAACCACATTTAAATTATCTATCCAATATTTCCATATTTAGCTCATTTAAAAAAAAAATTACATAAATAAACATTTTATCAAATCAATTTCATCATTATAACAATTAACTCGCATTTTTTATAACTTAACATCAAAAGTGAATATTTAAAAAAAACAAGAATAAAAAAATAGGACATTAAAAAAAAGGAGTTTTTAATGTTTATTATCTAAAAGCGAGTTTTTAAAATTTTATCAATAATAAATCAAATTTTTAATTTTACATATAAAATTAAAAATACTACTTTTGTATTTAAAAAAAAATATGTGTTAGAATAAAGTTTGTTGATATTTAATTAGTACCTTTTTAATTAAATTTGATATCAAATTTGTATAAAAAAATATGTTTAAAAAATTTATTAATATAATATTAACGTTTCACCACGTGTGTTACACGAGGTTTAAAACTAGTTTCTAGTAAACTTATATCATAAATAGTATCTCATACTTATCAACATATTACTGATTTTAAAAAGAACACGATACTAATAATTTTAATATACAATATTTATTACTAAAAAATATAATACATGATTTACTTCAAATAAACCACCCCTAAAATTCACTTGTCATCCAAAACAACCAACATGCATGCATACATAGATACATGATGTATGTATGTATGTATTTATTTGTGTTTATAGTTTGCTTGAAGGCAGCTTGAGTCTTACATAATCGACAACTTCCCCCTTTTTCCATGCAATAGTTTGTCCATTTCCCCGGAAAACATCCCTAAAAATTTCACAAAAAAACAATAACAATTTGCTTCCAACTTTGATCCTTCATTCTGATCTAACACTCAACATGCAGCATCCACCACCGGAAGAATTTGCCCTCAAGGAAACCGCCCCAAATATCGCCGGATCCGGCAAATACGCCGGCGACAAGCTCACCACCACCTATGACCTCGTTGAACAAATGCAGTACCTCTATGTCCGAGTTGTTAAAGCCAAAGAACTTCCACCAAAAGACGTCACCGGAAGCTGCGACCCTTACGTCGAAATCAAGCTCGGAAACTACAAAGGAATCACCAAACACTTCGAAAAGAAATCGAACCCCGAATGGGACCACGTCTTCGCCTTCTCACAGGATCGAATCCAGGCGTCGTTTGTTGAAATCGTCGTTAAAGACAAAGATTTCGTCAAGGATGATTTCATCGGAAGAATTTCGTTCGAACTCATCGATGTCCCGAAAAGAGTCCCCCCGGACAGTCCACTGGCACCGCAGTGGTACAAGTTGGAAGATAAAAAGGGGGAGAAACTTAAATACGGCGAGATCATGCTCGCTGTCTGGAAAGGAACCCAGGCGGACGAGTGTTTCTCGGACGCTTGGCATTCTGACGCCGCCACGGTTAACCGAGACGGCGTGTCAAAGATTCGGGGAAAAGTTTATCTCTCCCCGAAACTTTGGTATGTTAGAGTTAACGTCATCGAGTGTCAAGATTTGATTCCGGGGGACCGGAATAAGCTGGTAATTTTATCTAAGTAACAAATCTTAACTAATATGTTTTATGTAATCATAACTAATATATTCTATCTAATATATATCGTTGACAGGAGGTGTGTGTAAAGGTAGTGTTGGGGAATCAGGTGCACAGGACTAAAGTTTCTTCGGTTAAGACGGTAAACCCGGTTTGGAATGAAGATTTGGTTTTCGTCGTGGCCGAGCCGTTCGAAGAAGCTTTGATGTTAACCGTTGAAGATCGAGGTAACAAAGATGAAGTATTGGGGAAGTGTTTGCTGCCATTGTACCCCGTCCAACGACGGTGGGACAATAAGGCCGTCCATTCGAAGTGGCACAACCTCGAGAAACATACGGTGGTCGACGGTGAGAAGAAAGAAGCGAAATTCGCTAGTCGGATTCATCTACGCGTGTGTTTGGATGGAGGGTATCATGTTCTCGACGAGTCTACGAATTATAGTAGCGATTTACGGCCGACCGCGAAGCAGATATGGAAATCGAGCATCGGGATTTTGGAGCTCGGGATTATTAGCGCCAAGGGGTTGTCACCGATGAAAACACGCGATGGTCGGGGAACAACGGATGCGTTTTGTGTGGCGAAATATGGAAACAAATGGGTTCGAACAAGAACGATTATCGACAGCTTTTCGCCAAATTGGAATGAGCAATACACCTGGGAGGTTTTCGATCCATGCACGGTGATAACAATCGGTACATTTGACAACGGGTTTTTACAAAAGGCGAGCAACGATTTGAGAATTGGGAAGGTGAGGATCCGGTTATCGACACTGGAGACAGAACGAGTGTATACACACTCGTACCCGCTCATTGCTTTACACCCATCAGGTGTAAAGAAAATGGGCGAGTTACAATTAGCTGTGAGGTTTTCGTGCACATCGTATATTAACATGTTGCACAAATACTCACAGCCAATTCTGCCTAAGATGCACTACGTGCATCCGTTGTCAATGGGCCAGACCGATAGGTTAAGGCACCACGCGACCCAAATAGTCTCAACTAGGTTAGCTCGAGCCGAGCCACCATTGAGAAAAGAGGTGGTTGAGTATATGCTAGACGTTGCTTCACACTTGTGGAGCGTGCGAAGGAGCAAAGCAAACTTTTTTCGGCTCGTGAATGTGGCTAGCGGGTTTGTAGGGTTGATCAAATGGCTCGAAGCGATATGCCACTGGACGAACCCGCTCACGACACTTCTAATCCATGTACTTTTCGTGATGTTAATACTGTCCCCGGAACTTATCCTACCTACAGTTTTCCTGTACCTATTCATTGTCGGGATCTGGCGGTATAGACGGAAACCAAGGCACCCGCCGCATATGGACATCCGATTATCACACGCGGATGCGGTGACCTATGACGAGTTAGACGAGGAGTTCGACACGTTTCCGACTTCTAAAGGGCCAAATTTTGTTCGAATGCGATATGATCGGTTAAGAAGTATTGGCGGGAGGATTCAGACCGTGGTGGGTGACTTGGCGACTCAGGGAGAGAGGTTCCACTCGTTGTTGAGTTGGCGTGACCCGAGAGCCTCGGCATTGTTTGTGACATTTTGTTTGATCACCTCGGTCGTGTTGTATGTGATACCGTTTCAAGCGGTTGCACTTCTTATCGTGTTTTACGTGTTGAGACATCCGAGGTTTCGAACCAAAGTACCTTCGATGCCGGCAAATTTCTTTCGAAGGCTCCCATCTGGTGCAGATAGCATGTTGTAGCCAAAGAAAACTGTGTTTTCCGGTCTACATTATTATTATTATTATTATTATTATTATTATTATTTGTATTTCCTTAGTTTAATTTGGTATTAAATTGGAATGAGAAACATCGTATCTTCCGTTAAGTTGTAATGTTTTATCTAAGTTGTAGAAATTAAATTATTTCAAATTATTCTTTTTGTTTTTGAAACACTTAAGTTGCTTAACTACCCTGATGACAACAATTGTTCATAATATTTAGATTCCATAAGTTAAAATAAAACTTTTTAAAATTAAAAGATAGAGAGCTGTTGCCTCTGGGTACTTCTTTCGCCACAAACCAATTTTGACCTGTTATTACACCCTCAAAGTTGTTATATATATTAGAAATTTTGAAGTAGAATGGAGATATATGTGACCCAAGAAACATTCAAAGTAAGAATAAAGAGCTTGAACAATAAATAACACAAGAGTATTATAATATGGTTCACTCGATCTATTTGATCAGGCTATGTGTACAGTCAAACTACAAAGACGTTATATTAGTTTCTGATGAGATACCCCCCTCCCTATTGCGCTCGACGACAACAACCGGTACGAGTCCAACATAATGTACGTATCATTACATTAACCGGACAGGGGACTTGACGAGGTATCCCTATATTACACCGACGTCGATAGACTGTGTGAGTCTAACATAACGTCACTGGCGTTACGTCAAGCTAGACTGAGGGACTAGTTGAGGTATGTGATTTATGCCTAATTTAATGGGTGAGCCCAATTCTGATAAACCTACGATAGAACAGGCCTATTAGGGGTTAAAGCCCAATAACCTCTCATATAATTAGAATGGTGGCATCACCAAGAGGTTCTCCAACCCTAACTCTTTCTCTCTATACTCTCCAATTTCCACTATAATGCACTCACATGCACGTATATATGATTACTATTGTCGAGATGAGACTAACTTGAGCGTAGTGCCTTCAGGGCCAAACCCCCGGGCCCTCTAATGAGATTTTCTTGTGACTGAAGCTTAGTTCCGGACCCGGAGAAAGGATGAAACAACCATACATCTACTAATGTAATTTTCTTGAAAGATACATCAAAACATATGACAAGTACTATACTACAACTTGTAAATTGAATGATTGAACGGACATAAATGAACTTAAATGAAGGAAAATAAATGAACTTAAATGAGCAAATATAAATAGGTAGAATTATTATATCCCCCTATTTTAATCACTAATTACATATATAACAAACCCAAAATTTAAATTACACATATCCCCTCTTTTATAAAATTGTTCTTTTAACCTTACAAGAAATATGACTATTTTTATTCAATTGATCCCAGCCATAACCTTCTGATTCCCGCTTCCGATTGATTCCAACACCCATCGTCGCTTCTGATCGATTGCATCATACATTTTGGTATATATGTAATTAATGAAGGGAGGTCTACTCTATGGCCGACTGATATTCTTGTGTTTGGTTGGGCAGGGGGGAAACACGCTTGTGTGGACCTTACAGGAGTGTCCCCTCTTGTGGGGCTCAGGGACAATGGGGTTGTGGCGGGTCATGCTGCTTTAAAGGCGGAATCATGCAAAGTTGCTAAACACGAGAAAGCTTGTTTAGAGAACCAACACGTGTTTATCCCTTTTGCTTTTGATACTTTTGGGTTCCTAGCACCAGAGGCAGTGGAATTCCTAAACATGGTTCAACGAGTCGTGCATAGTAATATTTCGGCCCCTAAGACCCAAAGCTTTGTTTTTAGTAGGATCGCTTTTGCTATTCAAAAGGGGGTTGCAGCGCAACTTGTTGCCCGTTTACATGCCACTTTATTGTAATCGTCCTTCTTTTCAATTATTTTAGTAGCAAAAAAAAAAAAATTTGCTAGATGTAAGCTAAAAAAAAAAAAATGAAGGGATATAGGTAAATAAAATTTTAAGCTAGGTATATATGTAATTAATGAAGTTTTTAAGGGGATATATGTAATTGTCCCATATAAATAAAGTTCATGAACTTAAACGAATAAACGAGACAAGCGGCCATGTTCGTTCATTTTATAAAAAAGGACAAAAAGTTTTGTTCGTATTCATTCGTTTATTAAATTAACAAATATAAACATACCTATCATCAAACGCTTCATGAACAGTTTACTGAACATTCAGTCAATTTACGGCCTACATTACGTTATGATATATTTTTTGTTTTGTTTTTTTTCAATGAAAATAAACAAAGTAGTTAATTTCAGCAATTCTTAGAAGATTAGGGACACGTTTATTTTTCTTTTAGTTCTTCTGATCAATAGCTAAAACCCCGAAATCCAACCCACACACGCCGCCCCAACGACGCTAGGTATTTCCTCCCTGAGGAGCGCCGCCGTGAACCGCCATGGCTTCTCCGCTCAGGAAATTTCTGCTCAAGAGCAGTTCCGGTAATGTCATCGTTCGCCGTGAAACGAGGAGAGCAAAATCCGACTCTACAACCAAAATGCAGATCATGATTCGATCGTTCGAGTCAATCGACAAAAACCTACACTGGGAGCTTCCACCGGACACACGTAAGATCAAACTTCCTTCAACTCGATCGTTGTTCACCGTGTTGAAATCGCCTCATGTTCATAAAAAGGCGAGAGAACAGTTTGAAATGAGAATCAACAAGGAGATGCTGGTTATGGAAACTAAACGGCATGAATTGCGTAAGAAGTTCTTCTGGTTGAAACGCCAGCGGATCTTCGGAGCTCAATTTGAGATCCTGTTTTCGTTCAAGACGCGATTGGATAAACAAAAGCTTCAGGAGATTTTGAATCAGCCTGGATTGAAGGATGTGTCTGGAAACAGTAAAGTTGAAGAACGTCATGTGTTGATGGCGCTTAATTCGTTGGTACATGAAGGTTTTTACTCTGAGGCGGTGGATGCTTCGATAAGTTCAATTGAGTCTTCTGTTCAAGGAAACAATACTGGATCGTTTCCTCAAGGCCTTGCACTAATGATTCCTTCTGTTGTAAGCTAATACTGATTGTTGTTTCATTGAATAGTGTTTAAACAGCTTAATTAGGTTATTAATAATAACCTTTTATTTTAATGTTTAGATGACTTATTTAGGGTGAAATTAGGTGTTTGCAATAAGCAATTTGAGATTGTTTATCTTTGGTGTATTCAAAATAATGTTTAGATGAGTTATTCAGGGTGAAATTAGGTGTTTGCTTTAAGCAATTTGAGATTGTTCATCTTTGGTGGATTCAAAATTACAAGTTTAATAACCTTTTTTATAATGTTTAGATGAGTTATTTAGGGTGAAATTAGGTGTTTGGATTAAACAATTTGAGATTGTTCATCTTTGGTGGATTCAAAGTTACAAGTTTAATAACCCTTTTTTTATAATGATGAGTATTTAGGGTGAAATTTGGTGTTTGCAATAAGCAATTTGAGATTGTTTATCTTTGGTGGACTCAAAATTAAAAGTTCATCTTTAAATAAGCAATACCAAACGCTTTGGTCTTAGAAATCCAGAATGATGTTCCTTACCTCTGTATTTTGGTTTGTTTTTAATAGCCAATGTCAATTCTGAAAGCTAGAGTAGACAAAGAAGGATCAAAAGCATTATCTAGTCAATTGATAGAAAAGTTCATTTTGAATAATCCTCAGCGTCCAGCTGTTGAAGTTCAGGTACTAATTTGTTGGACTCAGATTTTCTGTTGTTAAGTACTCAAATGCTAATGGGTATGTTCTATATATTCTAATCAGCCTAATCAATCAGTAGAGAGATATAATTTTGAAAAACTCAAAGGAGCTATGACTGAAAAAGATCTTGCTGAGTTAGCTCGTGTGACACGTGATCTACAACTCAACCCTCCAAAAGTTCTAAAAGCTGTTTCAAACTTCTCTCTGCAAAACATTCAGAGAAAACATAGGGAAGTTCCGATAGAGGTGATAATATAACATTATTAACGTCATCCATCATATGTTGTATGCATTGTTTCATGGTTTGATGATTTTTATGGAACTTGAACATTGGGAATGATTGTAGGTTGGAGATATCAAAGGGGTAAAAGTATTGCAGCATGAACTCTTCACGAATGATGTTCTGTATGCAGATTTAGCATTTGATATGACTTCACTCAAGCCTGAGCTTCTTCACCTGGTTCCACTTTTTTGGTAAAATATTGTATATTGGGTCATAAATCAGGTTTCATTTAATTAAACAAAGCATTTTAAGCCATATTGTTCTTAAAGTTGTTTTACTATATTGTTGAACAGTCAGTCATTGCTTGAAATGGGTACAAAAGATCTAAACTTCGTACAGCTTAATCAGTTGATTAGAGAGAAGACAGGGGGGATATCAATATACCCTTACACAACATCAAAGCAAGGTTCAAAGGATCCTGTCAGCTATATAATGGTTCGAAGCAAAGCCATGTCAGCAAGCACGGAAGATCTGTTTGATACGGTACACTTTGTCAGATTCAGTTTCATTCATATGTTAGACTTGAAATGAAGGTATTAGGAATTGGTTTTCAAATTTGATCTGTCAGATATTGTTAACTTTTTATATGGATGAAGTAATCTGATACCAAGTTCAAGAAGGGTAAATATCAAAATTATCAACAAAGTCAGCAAATATTCATGTACGCGGGCCTATGACTAAAGCATAAGTAAATGACTAATCTGAACATATTCCAAAATCTCTCAACAAAAGAGCAGCCATTGCCTCAACAAAAGAGTTCATTTTACTATAAGGAGCGTGGAAACCGTCATAGTAGAGGGGAAGAGGAACAGAGGCAGGCCCCGACTGACACGGGACGAACATATTAGGAGTTGTTAGACTTGCACATCTACGAGGATTTGATCAGTGATAGGAGTTCTTGGAGACGCCGGATAAAAGCTTAAGGATTAGTGGAGGCACGTAGTTTTTTGGTTTTCATCGAGGCCTCATACTTTGGTGTTCACTTAGGTTACCTTTAATTGTTGGTGAGGGTGACTACTTAGTTTTAGGTTTTGCCTCTAGGCTTAGGTATGCCGTTAGGCTTAGGAGTGTTTTTTTAGTGTCTTGGTGTGCCTTTAGTTTCTAGGTGGATTGGTAGTCTTAGGTGTGCCGTAGTATAAACTTCTTTAGTGTTAGGGTTTTCTATGCATTATTGTTCATATATTGTTCGATTTCTACTAATGGTTCTCTGTTGCAGGTTTTACTGTATGAGTGGGATTCACTGAGTTTGTTTGTTTGTTTATCGAAATACAAATTAAGAGAACTCGTTACCAAATAAAAATGGTTACATTACAACTATAACTGGAGTAAATTCATTGTTTGGTTACTTAGTTGTATTGAATATATGAAATTTACATGTAGTTAACTAATGTTCATTTTTATTGGATATGGAGAAGTTTGTCTACTATGTTTTTTAGAATCTAAATACATTTTGGATTTTCAGTATCCAGTTCTTATTCTTTGTTTGATTCTCCATGGCATAGTATTAAAACTTAAGGAAATATGTTCTAAAGTTTGTCAGTTCTAAACCACTCATATTATGTGGAGTGCATATAGTTATATAGAGTTTATGGATTTGTTTCTTTTGTAGATAACTTGTGTTTTAAAAGAAGCCGAATTTACAAATCAAAAGCGTTTCAAGCGGTTTGTCTCGCAAAGCAAAGCTAAATTAGAGGTATTTATTGAAGCTGTAGACAGTTTTAATAATCACAACTATTTCTATTAAGTGGTTTCATTTCATATTTTATATTTTTATTTTTTGTAGAATCAATTAAGGGACGGTGGTCATGTTCTTGCATCTGCAAGGCTGAATGCAAAGCTAAACCATGCAGGGTGGATTGCCGAACAGATGGGTGGTATCAGGTTTGACTTTCTTTCTCTTATTCATGTCTGGTTTAAGATTTTTAACCGTGAATGAATAAAAAAAAAATAAAAATGTCAATAAATTGATCATATTTCATGTGAACCTGTTGATTAGAATTTAGCATTATGCAGTTATCTGGAATTCTTGAAAGATATTGAAGGGAAAATTGAAGAGAAGTGGAGTGAAATTTCCATGTCCCTTGAAGAGATTCGAGGAGCCCTGCTCTCAAAGAAAGGTTGCCTTGTAAATCTCACTTCTGATGGAAAAAGCCTTAATAATGCTGAGAAATTTGTAAGAAAATTTCTTGATTTTCTTCCAACTGCTTCCCCGCTTACCACATCGTCTACTTCAAGTGCGCTACTTTTGTCAGAGAATGAAGCATTTACGATACCTACCCAGGTTGTTTTGTGTTTCTTGGTCATTGGTTTTTTTGTTAGAGATGGCTAAAGGGCACATGTCAAACGGAGCGGGTAATGGGTCAAAGTGTGTAATTTTTTATACAGGTCGGGTTGGGTTTTCCTAAACACATTTTGTTCAAAGATTTTAAACTTTTTTAGAAATAATTAGTGTGTCAAGTATGATTACAAAAGTTATGTTATTTTGATAATAATGGATAAAATGTTCTAGAACATAACCCGGATCGACCCATTCATAAGTAAATGGATCATAATCGCCACCTCTGGTTACTGTCTTTTGTCCTTGTTAAACGTGGAATCTAATTGCAGGTAAATTATGTTGGAAAAGCAGCTAATATTCATGAAACTGGTTATCAACTTAGGGGGAGCGCCTACGTGATAGCTAAATATATAAGTAATACATGGTTGTGGGATAACATTCGAGTTACTGGTGGGGCATTTGGAGGCTTCTGTGATTTCGACACTCGTTCAGGTAGTGTCTTGTATGATGAGTTAATGTTTGTAAAATAGCAAAATGGGCGATTTTTATGCAGGTCTAAATGGTTCGGGTCAATATTATGCATTTTAAATACACTTGGGTGTATTTGACATTTTGACTTGTTTTCATGTTATCTAATTTGTTGAGTTTAGCTCACTCGACCCGTTTTGATTGTGAATTCTAAAGTTTTACATTTGTTATCTGTGCATGTTCTTGTATGGGTACAGGAATTTTGTCATTCCTATCATATCGGGATCCTAATTTGTTGAAGACACTAAATGTATATGATGGAACATCGGATTTTCTACGTCAACTTGAAATTGATGATGACACTCTTAAAAAGGCCATTGTTGGGACTATCGGTGACCTAGATTCATACCAACTGCCTGATGCCAAAAGTTATTCCAGGTATTCATCTTTTTCCATGTAATCAGCATCAGCTACACGTTTTCTTTAATGATGGTTTTCTTTCTGTTATGTGTTGACGTTATGGAAATGATGGGTCCACTTGTTTTGCAGTTTACTGCGATACTTATCAAGGGTTTCAGAAGAAGAACGACAAAGAAGACGTGAGGAAGTGCTATCAACAAGGTAGAGTCTACAATCTTTCTTTCAAGATTGCAGTTGTCATTCTATATAATGTGCCGTGGGATTGGGAAGTCTATTGCAACCCGTTTACCTATCCATGGGTTGAGATTTATCACTAACGGGTTAAATTAAACATCAAAGCTAAAAAGGAACCGAAGTGTACCACTTTTAATTATAACAGCCTCCTGAATGATTTTATTTTAGTAAGGTAAATTATTATTGTAGTAATATAGTTTGTTAACCATATTTAACACATCGAGTGGTGGACTCTCGAGATTCTTCAGAGGTCGTAGGATTGATTCCTGCTCAACTGCTCGTTTCATCTCCTTGGGTGGTGTTTTTCCAAAAAAGTTCATTTAACGCGTTAACTATTAGTGAAAAATGGACAATTATGGGTAAGCCCAACCCGACCTGGCTTGTTTCACCCCGACTCGTTTTGACCCGTTTCAACACCTCCTAACTCTATATTCTGGTCCAGAATATATGTAAAAAAACTTATGCTCATACTAAATTTTCTAAAGGTCAAGTGACTTCAAGGAATTTGCGGGCGTAGTTGACGCCATCAAAGATAAAGGTGTGATTGTAGCGGTGGCATCCGAAGGCAATGTTGATGCTGCAAACAAGGAATGTTCAAACTTGTTTCAAGTGAAGAAACCCTTATAATAAGGTAGTATTTTCTATTTTTTTTTCTTTAACCGTGAGAACTTGTTACTGGTAAACTCACCAGACCGTCAATATCATGCTAACCAACAGGATCAGGTAAAATACAGCTTGTGCCGGGCAGGTGACCTTCAAGACAGTTAGAGGCAGAATACAAGTGGAAGCTGGATTCAACCTGACCAAAGGGACTCAACGCATTAAAATAAGATATTATTTGAAGATTAATGTTTTTCATCTTTTCTTGGTTATTATAGTATGTCCCAAGCATGCGGCGCATAATGTTCTGGGTTTAGTAGAAAAGACAGCCGTTGGGTTCAGTTCAATTTTGCCGCACTAATTGTTAGTTTTCAAAGTGATGTCTGTAAACATTATGTAGCTGTTTTTTTGGGCTTTGGTGTTAGCTCATAGTTTGGGAGGGGAATGGGCCTTTTTACAATTGGGCCTAACTAAAAACCTGTTTCTTTATATTGTCGTCCTAGTAGCCCATTGGGTTGTAGCTTTGGACTTTTTATGTTTTCATAATGATTCCCATCCGTTCTATTCAACTCCATTCTTAAAATAATATTTTGTATTTTTTTAAACGTCAAATTTATCATACTTCTACTCTTAATATACATCAAATAATTCACCATATGTCTAAGTTTGAACCTAAGACCTCTCATCTAAGAGGTAAAAGCCTCTATCAAGTGAGCTACTCTCACATAGGCAATAATATTTTGTATAATTACCAAAATAATACATATTTGTATCTTTATTGTGTATTTTATTTACGTGTATAACGTTGATAAAGGATTCTTATCTTGTGAATATAAATATAATTTCTTACATTGTTTGAACTGGTTAGTCGCTTATTTGTATTTAAATTAAGTTATTTAGAAATTTTGAATATGAAAAACTAAGAAATCAAACATCATGTTCTAACAAATATATACTACATGCATAGCACGAATAGGGTTGTAAACAAACCGAACGAGGCATTCATGATCGTTCGTTAAGTTTTTATTGAACAAATTCATCTAATTTACTCATAATTCTACTTCACATTCTATAGCAGGACTCGAATCCTCGACCTACAAGGAGGGGTCATCATTAAACACACCAAGATGCTAGACGTACTGTTTTCAAAATACTTTAAAAAATAAATACACGAAAGATGAATTAAGTAACAACAATAATGTTATTTTTCACAACTTTTTTCAAAAGGTAAGAACCACAAGTTATTCCATGCGTATATGAATAATTTTTTTCAAATGCTTAAAAACGTGTTAATCAGTCTATTTTATTAAATAGTATATTGATGAAAGACATTTAAGTGTCATTACTGAATGCCTAGAAGTCTCAAAAGAAAATTAAGATAATCAATAAGATCAAGATGTTGTTTAATTATGTAAAGAGTTTATGAAATAATTTAATCACATGTAAGACTTGAATATTATATAGTGAACTCCCTTGTTTCTAACTCCAAACTTAATATTTAAACATATTTTTTATTCACTAATAATCCTAAAAATTGTCTATTCTTAAAATATATTATACTTCAATTTACTTTTAACTAAAACAAGTATGAATTTTTACTTTTATGATTTACACACGTATATGGGTTGTTTTTGTATAAAGCATTTTTTAAGCGTAGGAACCAATGAGCAGGTGACATGTGTATGTGCGGATGAGTTTTGTGACCAGGGATATTTACGTCTATTTATATATTCATGTTTCCTGTACACAAAACAAGACCGTGTAAAAATGGTATACATGCACAGTAAAGTGCATAATCAAATCTCAACATAAGAACAAATATGAAATTTGTAAACTCCTTGGACACATACACCATATAAAATGATATAACCACACCGTATAACTGGAATAACGACACATGCTATTTATATTATAAATGTATTTGTTTTATGGCTTAGTTTTTTAAAAAAAATAATGAACTGTATAGAAGTTATCTGACTTAAAAAAATCAGTGAAATTAGTATCTAGTGAAAAAAAAAATCAACACAAAAGGTTTACCCCTCCAAGCTATTACTAAACTTTCGATCACCATGTCAATCTTAACTATTAAATTGATTTAATACGTGGTTCTTTCCTACACTTAACACATAAAAAAAAAGAGAAAATTACATAAAATGTTCTTTAGGTTTATATGTGTTTGCACCTAACATCCTTTATATTAAAAAATCACGTTGACCGTGCTTTGTGTAAACAATTTATAACAGGTTACGTCCTTTAAGCTAACTCTCGATTATTTTTGTCGTTAAGTCAGATCACATGAGATCCATGTGATGGCAATTTCGTACTTTATATACCCTTTCTCTCCCCCATCAAACTGTAAGTCGTACTTTTATCCCCTTTCTCATTAGACCTGAAACCCTATATTTTCCCTCCCACCCTTCTATCGCCATTGAAACCCTCTTCTCCCTCACAATTCAGTTCTAGAAATCTCAATGACGATTTATTGCTCGTGTGGGAGACAAGTTTGGTAGGTTCACATGAGCAATAAATCGTCATTGAGATTTCTAGAAGTTGAATTGTGAGGGAGAAGAGTGGTTCAATGGCGATAGAAGGGTGGGAGGGAAAATATAGGGTTTCAGGTTTGATGAGAAAGGGGATACAAGTACGACTTAAAGTTTGATGAGGGGGAGAGAAAGGGTATAAAAGTACGAAAATGTCCATACGTGATCTGACTTAACGAGTTTGCTTAAAGGACGTAACATGTTACAAATTATTTACATAAAGGACGGTCAACATGATTTTTTAAGATAAAAGATGTTAGATGCAAACAAATATAAACCCAAAGGACGTTGTAGTATAATTCTGTCTAGGAAAAAAATTCCACTTTTAATATTATTGTGTTTCTTTGTTCTTCCTTGTTACAG
Organism: Smallanthus sonchifolius; assembly: GCA_023525975.1. Taxonomy (NCBI): domain Eukaryota; kingdom Viridiplantae; phylum Streptophyta; class Magnoliopsida; order Asterales; family Asteraceae; genus Smallanthus; species Smallanthus sonchifolius. The sequence continues at coordinate 58,921,544 of CM042042.1, forward strand.
ATCTCACCAATCAAAAGCCCTACCAGGCCATACAAAAAGGTTGCCGGTAATTATATTAAACAAATTATTTCTTTTAAACTAGACATCATATTTTATATATATATTTTTTCTCCAGTGTGCATTAATTAACATTGTGAATTCAGCTAGGTTCTTAATCATTGGATACGATTGAAGCTTGGTTAGATTTACATATGTAGTATCATTTGGTTCACATGTAAACTAATATTGATGAATATATGAATTTATACATCAAACTTACCCATTCAAGTAACATTAGTTTAAATATGAATCATTGTTAATTAACATGTGAATCTACGCTCTAAATTGATCGATGTTTTCAACGATATGTTATTTTAGTAAAAAAAATTTATTAACGAGTCACACATTAAAACTAAATAAAATCTATCTATACCTCCTTAACTTGTGTTTTCCCGCCTCTCTTCTGTTAAATATATACATTTCTTTGATTGTTATTAAATTTTTTGTTTCTCGTCTTTATCTCGAATTAAATAAGAATGATTTATATAATTATTTTTATAAAACGTTTTTTATTTAAAAAAAAACAGGTTTGTTCATAAAACCAAATTATAAATTAAACATTTCATTCATTTTTTTACAAAACATTTTAAAAAAATAACTGTATAACGTTTCTAAAAATCGTATTAAAAAACTATGTAATATGTTATAAATATATAATCTGTAAATCCTTATTAAACTCGTTTTTTTTATAATACACCGGGTTTATAACCTAATACTTTAATATTAATATACATCATTTGTTCTCTATTTATTTTGAGTTTTGTGTAATTACAGAACATCATTTTTTAATTAAAACAATAGTGGATATATTATAGTTGAATTTTTTTTTGAACGGCGTGGGCTTAACTGGCACGTCCCATCAGGGGAGGCTCGTACATCAGTCTACCCATACAACCCCCAAGGAATTCTAATCTGCAGATGGTGTTCCTAGTTTTTATGAAGTGCACCTTGCAAGATTTTAACTCATGACCTCCACAGAGGGGAAACCCTTTGGGAAAATCCCCCGACCACCAAGGCAGAACCTTGATGGCTATTATAGTTGAATTGTTTAAAGAAAACTTAATCCTCGTCACTTGTGAATCGTGATTTGTCGCCGGTTTGCACGACAGGCAACATCACATAACGTTAACAGTGATGTCATCCTCTTTTTTCCTTTAATATATATACATTGGGTTGTGACAATATTATATTATTTACTTTTTATACAATATTATTATAAATATATTGATATTTGATCATCTATGTTACCGTAAAACTTTCATGTTTTTTCTTTCACATATAATGACGATATTTTTTTATTTATCGGGTATGATATATCAATCTAATTGCTAAATATTTAAGTTACTTGGGTTAAAAGTTTTAGTTTATTTATTATAAACACATGATTATATATAATATTTTACGAAGAACCATCGATACGTGTATATGTGTTAATTACTTTGTTCTTTGATACGTGTCTGTGTTAGTTTATTTAAAATATTTTATGTTAGTTATTTGTATAGATAATAAGTTTTTCTTTTAGAAAGTGGCATCAATTTATGTTTGCTTGAACAAACACGTAATGTACAAAACTAGGATTACCACCCACGCTTCGTGGCGCGAAACGTAATTTTTATGCATATTTATGGTTGTATTTGACGGTTTTTTATTCTTAAAATTTATTTTTAAAATGGTAATAGAACAAAAGTAAGTATTAAAACTTGTAACGTAAAAATAATAGAAAAATATCAAAAAATGCAAAACAAAAAAAATGAGTAAACTGTCATTTTCGTCCCTGTGGTTTGATCAAAATTGTCACTTTCATCCAATAGTTTGTTTTTTTTAATCTGGGTCCTCGTGGTTTTAAAATCTTGTCATTTTCATCCAGTCAGCTAACACCATCCATTTTTCTCAGTTAAATGAGAGGTATTTCAGTCATTTTACATATTTGTTTAATTTCTTCATCTTTTTTACTCCAATTTTTTAATCATCGCCAATTTAACATCTAAGTTAATCATCCCCCTGTCGCCGAAAATTGGTCAGGAAAAGAGGAAGAAGGTCAGCCAGGGATGATTACATTAGAGGTTAAATGGGGGATTTTTAAAAAAATGAGACTAAAAAAGATGAAGAAATAAAATAAATATGTAAAAGGACTAAAGTACCCCTCATTTAACTGAGAAAAATAAATGGTGTTAGCTGACTGGATGAAAATGGCAAGATTTTAAAACTATGAGGACCTAGATACAAAAAAACAAACTATTAGATGAAAGAGACAATTTTGACCAAACCATAGGGACAAAAATAACAGTTTACTCTAAAAAATTGGACTAAAAAATAACAAAAATAAAGTAAACATAAAAATAGAAAAAAACAAAAATAGGCAAAAAAAAAAGGGAAAATAAGAGATTAAAACCCCCCTCCCCTGGGCATCGAGCTCGGGTTGATGGGAGAGGGGATGTAAAATTTTACCGCTGAGCTACCGAGTCTTAGTTGTTAAATCACCAAAGATATTAATTTAATACCATAAATATTCGGTTAAAATCTGGAAAAAAAGGTCATTGAAGATTTGCCACATGGCACCGCAGACTTAACCAACCAATCTTGATTTAATTATGTTCATGGCTATGCAAATTGTATATATTACAGAATGTAAGTAAAATATCTGAAAGATATTTTTGATAAGACAAAATAAAATTTAAATATATTAAATTTAATAAGACAAAATAAAAAAATAAGGTATAAAAAGTGCCTCTTCGCATATGCTGGTAATGTCGTCTTGTATTAGGCGTTAGTGTTCTACCTTTGATCATATCTCTTGTTTCATCATTATATGTATAATGATGTAATAGGCAAATCCATTAAATTATCCTTAAAATGTAATCATTTTCAAAATTCATACAAAAAAAACATAGTTTTATTATTATTTAATAAGATAAAAAAGAAAAGATCAGATAAAGAGAAACAAGATATGACAACTCAAACGTATAAAGTGTTAACTTGTAATGTCGTTACTATTTAATAACAAAATTTGCATAATAACAATTTTTAAGCAAATAAAAAGTTAAATGTTACCAATTAAAGTGGTTCATGGAAAAGTAAGGAATTGACTTATATACTCACATATTACTTAGATTACCCCTATTAATTCGATCGACTGATTGTGATCGTTTTGAACCTGTATACATGCGTATACGTTCATTTTGAGTTTGTATAAGCCCGTGTAAGGACTTGTATATGACTGTTTCATAATGTTATACGTCCATATTCAACTAGTTATAGTCCATATATACAAAGATGAAATAACTGATGTGTAAAAGAAAGGTACACTCTTTAAAAATAGAGGTGGTTAGTTAAGCACAACCCAATAATAACTATTAAAATAAAATATAATTAAATTTATCGGTGTGATAAAGTAATGGGTCAATTAAATGTATACCCTATTGACTTGATTGTTTATGATTGTTTTAAAGATGTATACGTCCATGTATGACCTTTTGAGGGTGTACACTTCCGTATAAGGAACGTATATGACTGTTTTATGTTTATATTCACCTACTTATACATCTATATACAAAAATAAAATGACTTATGTGACAAAGGAAGACAAATTCAGTAAAAATAGAGTGAGTTATGTATAGCAAAACCCAATAAAAACTATTAAAATAAAATGTAACTATTAAAACGAGGAAATTATATTTTTTTTGAACGGCGAAGAGACACTCTCTACTATGTGTCTAAAATCACCACACTTGTACATCGCAAGATTTAAACCTAAAATTATTTGGTTAGAAGTACACCGAAAATCATATAGTTAATGAAAGTAAAAAAATTATACTATTTAATAAATATAGGTTTTTCATGTCACGTGTCGCCTCCATATTCATTCTTATCATTTTTTTTTTCTAGTCTCTCTCTCTTATTAAATACACCTCTATCTTTTAATAATAATATGTTAAAAAAATATTAATTATACTAATAAAATACATTTATTTTAAATTATCTCTTATTATAAGAAAATTTGAAATCTAATTATGTAACTTTTATTTTCAATCAAATAGTAAATGAAAATCAAATTACATTAAATAGTAATTAACGTATTCTCGAAACTCAATTTCATATTAATTTTTACATATTTTGAATTTTATTTTGTAACATTACTATATAATAAATTTTTATACATGTAAAATATATATATATATATATATATATATAATATAAAGATTTAATAATTTTATTTATTAATATTTTTTCATCACGTGTGTATTATTCTAAGACTATGCGTAGTAACTCCGTGAAGCCGTGGGCGTGGTGCCACCTCACCCCACCACGGACGTGAAACACCGCGTCGGGTGGAGGTGAGGGGGCGTGAGGGCCGGAGGTGGTGGTGTTCACGGCAAGGGGGGGTGAAAAGCATTTGCTTTTTTGACCGTTTGGGCATAGATCTGTTGGGCGATGAGCTTAAGTTTTCGGAAGAAGCCGCCCGCCCTATCGAAAGGGACAAAGCAAAACGAGTCGCATCATCGTCATCAACGAGTACAAAGAGAGTTTAGACACTATATCCGACCAGATGGTCAAGTTCAACGAGTTATCCGAGAGGAAGATCAAAATAAAGGAGGAAAAACAAAAGACAAGCGATATGAGACTTCATTTCATAAACAACGATTATTTGGTCGGCGACGAGTGGGAGAAATTTCTGAAATTGAAAAAAGAAATTAAAGACAAATATAATATGTAGTTTAGTAGTTTTTTTAGTATTTTGTTGTTTTTTTTAGTATTATGTTGTTTTTTTTTATATATATATTTTTTAATATTATGTTGTTTATTTAATATTAAAACAATAATTCTATAATTATTACAAAAGTAATCTCCATCACCCCACCATTACACACTTAAATGAAAGTGAGGGTGAGTTTTGACATTGCCTACGTGACGCGTACCCAGCTTTGTGCGTAGGATAGTCTAAGCTAGTAAAAAATAAAAAAAAGTTGTTCGTTTTAAAATAATAATAGTTTCAATACGTAAAACGAAGATCCGCCTTGGACCGTGGTGGCGTTGCGGTTGGGCAGCGGCGGTTTCCCCAATACCACATATGCCAAGAACAAAGCATATAACACTTTCGGGATTCTAAAACGGTCCATTTCACAGAATATTTAATCTCAACTGAAGAAAAGTCATCCGTACTTTCTCTTTCAAACCCTAATTTAATATTACAACCTCGACGGAGATCACAAATGGCGCCCCGAATCAATTGGCAGCACAATTGCGGAATATCTTGTTATTCTAAATTCCGAAACCAATTTACCTATCGTCGTTGGAGTAACCGCGTTTTAGAATTTACCGATCCATTGTCGTTTCGCATTTGGAGTTCTCTATCAACGTTGCTCTTTAAATATCACCATGATCTCGTCACTCGTCACAGGTTGTGTTTGGTGGAGGTCCGGTCAGCGCCATTTGGCACTCGATTTCGAATTCTGTTATTACTGTTACAACGATCTCAGGTTGGTTAATGCATGTCATTATTTTATATATTCAAATGTTTATTTATTTTTATTATTCAGAATAGCATTAGTGGAATTTAATTAGTAATTCTCTTTCAATGACCAGATTCATTGATGATGATTTGAGCATATTATGTATATTAGAATTGGTAAAAGAATAATATTTTGTTAGGGTTTTAGTTTATATGCATTCAATGTATGTGCTAGTGTAGTCCTTGTGTTTTAAGAACTTGCAAATGAGTACCTTGAACTTAAATAACTACGATATTGTGTCATTGGAAATTCAAAATTCACCATTGCACAATTTTGATCACATAGTTAGAATCTGTATAATTCGGTGACTAGTGATGTGTAGACGTTTAACGGTTGCTAAACGTTTGTTAGATGATGTTAAGAGTAAGAAGTCAAATAAGTTATTATGAAATGGAGGGAGTGATGAATAACAAGCTAACTAGAGGTCTCGATACGAGCTAGTGGGCAGTGGCTGGTAATGAATTTCATGCATTCAGTAGGTTGAGCTAGCTAGTATTTATTCAAGGGAATCGAAGTATACGTAACAAGAGCTTTGTACATACTCAAGAAAATTATAACACTTAAAGTTGATGTATATGAACTATGAAGTTGTACTGTTGTTACACTTTAGTTGGAACCAGAGGGGTGTGAAGTATGTATTCCAAAACACAGAGGTTGTCATAAAACTTTGTCAAACCATATTAGGTAGATGTGAATTATATATATATATATATATATATATATATATAGAGAGAGAGAGAGAGAGAGATCTCCAATGAATAAGTACTTAGAACTTAAATTCCTTATAAATACTTATTTGAATGAGGGGACCCTTCTACAGACTTTGTGATGTAGAATATGTTGGAAGAAAGAAAGGAGCGTGATGAGAGAGAGAGAGAGAGAGAGCGGTTTTGAAGATTATGGTATTCTTTTTTGTAGAACAGAATGTTCACATAAGAATCTATTGACAGTTTGCAGGAGTTAACTCATTGGATTAACTAGGAAATATTGGAGATAAAGTATACATCATCATGTTTAAGGTTCTTCTACTGTTCCAAGTACCAAATGCTGTTGTTCATGCATTACAAGAATATCTACACACACTGGATTGAGTTTGGTTGAGAGAAACTTGTTAGTCCACTCTCTTCTCATCTCTATATGATTCCATTTACAAACTATTACGTGTTCCGGAAAAAATATAACCAAAATTATTTTCCTTCATATTTACATGTGTGTTAATGAACCTGAAACTTTAATTATTTACTAGCAAAAAGATTCTTTTGGATGATTCAGAACTGCATTTCATTGTAAACATCAACAAGTACTTGGTCTTTGTTTGGTGGTGAGGTGGCAAAATAGTACTTATTATATTCCATTTTTAGTATCTTTGTCATTGTTTTTTTAGCTGTGATATTGTGCGGAAGACAAAAGAAAAGAACGTGTGCAAGCATCTCTTTATGAGTTGGAGAAAAAAAAAACATTTTATGATTGCATATATTTGTTTTTAGCACAGGCCATTGTCTGATTTGCAGCCTCATTCTTGTTACAATGCATTTTCTTTGGATTTGAATCCTACTTGTTGATCCTTTATCACCCTTACTCTTTTAAGAACTGGATAAAGAATATTATGTTAATTTGCATTTCTTCATGTACAAAGTTCTGCAGAAAAGTAGTTAATTATTTTTAAGTGGACTCTTTCTGGTAGGCTTGGTGTATAACATAATTTTAAGTGGACTCTTTTAAGACTTGTTTCTATATTAGTTGATGTTCATATCAATTCTAGTTGTAACACTTGGTAGTGTTTACTGGATACTGTGTAATTTTATTGAGTAGATTTGTCAAGCGCAACGAGAATCATGTCTCACTTATTCATTTGACCTCAACAGGCACTGGCATCAAAAATAAGATCTAAAATATTCTGAAAAATGGACTTGAAGCAATCAGTAGCAGACCAATTTACAAATTTGCATCCATGTATGCCTGTGAACACAAGCATCGCCATATTAGGAGGTGGTCCAAGTGGTTTATCAGCAGCTTATGCACTTGCTAAGCTTGGGTATAATAATGTGACACTTTTAGAGAAGTACCACACAGTCAGTGGCATGTGTGAATCAGCTGATATTGAAGGCAAGATGCACCTCTTTACATTCTCAAATTAGGTAATTGTTTATCTCAGAGATAATGTGATGTTAACTTAATTTTATAATTACAGGAAAAGTTTATGATCTCGGAGGTCAAGTTCTTGCAGCAAATAGTGCTCCCACTATTTTTCACTTGGCAAAGGAACTCGAGTCTGAACTGGAAGAAATGGATTCTCATAAACTAGCCCTAATTGACAGTTCAACCGGGAAATATGAAGACATACAAGTTGCTGATGATTATGTAGCTGTAATTTCATTGACCTTAGAACTCCAGGTTAAAAACTTCACCTATTTTAGCATATATGGTTATTCAATTTCATTGGGAATTTGAAGATTGAAAACAATCTTGATACTATTTTGTAGGATAAAGCAAAGAATTCAGGTCGAAATGGAGTTCACGCCATTAGCGAGTTTGCTTCAGAACCAGTTCCTGAATTTCTGGAAACTAAAGGACTAAAATCTGTTCCAAAATCAGTGGCATACGGATACACTGCTTCTGGGTATGGATTTGTTGAAGATATGCCATATGCTTACATTCATGAGTTCACACGAACTTCAATGGCTGGTAAAATAAGACGGTTTAAGGGCGGGTACATGGGATTCTGGCAGAAGTTAAGTAAATCTCTTCCCGTAAATATTCAATGCAACACCGAAGTTTTAGCTATTAAACGCAACGCCTCAAGTGTGTCAGTCAACATCAGGAATAGTATTGGGGAAGTCAAAACTATGGAATTTGATAAAGTCATCATTTCCGGTGCTTTACCTTTTACAAATGGGAAAATCTACAGATCACCAACCTATGTTTCACCAGGTAATATAAATAAAACTTAGGGATGTCTTCATATTGAAAATGTTATTTGTGTCATTCCAAATTAATGTTATTTTTCTCTTGCAACTGCAGAAACTGATAACGGAGTGATGGATTTAAGTGATCTTGAGAAGGAGCTGTTTAGTAAAATTGAGACGATAGATTACTATACAACTGTCATGAAAATAAAAGGGCTAGATCATTTGCCAGTAGGATTTTACTACTTTGCTGAGTTCATGAATGATCCTGCAACTATAGGAAATCCAGTGGCAATTCAGAGATTTTATGCTGATACAGATATTTACCTTCTCTGGTCTTATGGTAATGCTGTTGATATTAAGGGACCAAGGGTCACTGCACTTGCAATTGAAGTGGTTAACAGAATGGGTGGTCAAGTTGAGAATGTAATATTGCAGCGGCGGTTTAAATATTTTCCTCATGTTAGTAGCCAAGGTATGGTAAAAAAAAGTTGATAAGCTCATTTGTTGACTCCATTAAATCATATTAACAGTTAAACGCTTGTTTATATTTATTAAATGCAGACATGAAGGAAGGATTCTATGATAAAATGGAGAATGAACTTCAAGGTCAACAGAACACTTACTATGTTGGCGGACTTGTTGCTTTCGAGCTCACAGAGAGAAATTCGTCCTATGCTATGAATCTAGTTCGCAAACACTTTGCAAATGATGATCCTTTGCCAAAATTTCCATATGTGAAGGTAAATTGAAATAATCATTTAATCTAAAAACTATTACTAGAGGTGTTAGTTTCAACCCATTTAGACATTTACTTATGAATGGATTTATGCGGATTATGTTTCATCTCTAGTGTGACAAACATATAAATTTTTAAGAAATTAGCTTAAAAGGAAACCGGTCGAATGAGTCGAAAGTCGGAGTGTTTTTTAAATGCAAATAACCTCCTAAATCATTTTTTTCAAAAAGTTAATTTATTGATGAAGCAACACAATATTAATTATCATATTTGACACATTAGTTATTTACAGTAATGTTTAAAAATTGGAATTTTGTCCTGCCTATTTTGTCAACTCTTAACTATTACAGAACTCCATGATTTAATCTAGAATCTGGATTATTTTTGTTATCTTGTTGAACTTACTGGGTATTATATTCCCTCTATTTTGCAGAGATTGTTTCCACTTTTATCAGATTGTTGGGACAGGAACCCAGAACCGTTGGATGAATATCCAGGACTAACATTCCCTGACTTGAATAGCCTCGATGGCTATTTAAAGTACTGGGGAACTCATGAAATAACTAGAGAAAAAACGCTCTACACTTGGATTAATGATGAAGGTGAGGAAGCATACAAGAGGACTTATGCAGAACTTAACGCCAATGCTTCTTGCATTGCTCATAAGCTGTTAACAGGCTCAAAGCCCGTTATCAGGCCTGGTGACCGGGTCTTGTTGCTCCATGTTCCCGGGCTCGATTTTGTTGATGCTTTTTTTGGTTGTTTACGAGCCCGAGTACTCCCTGTTCCTGTTCTTCCTCCTGATCCCCTTCAAAGAGGCGGCCAAGCACTTTTAAAATTAGAAAATATTGCTAAATCAAGCAATGCAAAGGCAATTTTATCAACTGTGCTTTACCATGGAGCTGTAAGGGCGGGTTCTGTAAAGAACTTGATCTCGTTATCTAGAAAAGCCGGGAAAAGCTCTGCAAAATGGCCTAATCTTCCATGGATTTATACAGATTCACTTGTCAAGAATGCTAAAGGCGTCAACATTGACGTTAAAAACGATTCTGAACCGATGAGGGATGATCTCTGTTTTCTTCAATTTACTTCTGGATCAACTGGGGATGCTAAAGGGGTGATGATAACACATGGTGGGTTAATTCATAATGTTAAGTTGATGAGAAAGAGATATAAGAGTACATCAAGAACAGTATTAGTAAGCTGGCTTCCTCAGTACCATGACATGGGTCTAATTGGTGGACTCTTTACATCTCTTGTTAGTGGCGGATCTGCAGTTCTTCTCTCCCCGTTGACATTTATCGTGAATCCCTTGTTATGGCTTCAAACTATGAGCAAGTATCAAGCCACTCACAGTGCAGGCCCCAATTTTGCATTCGAGCTTGTGGTCAGAAGATTAGAGGGTGTCAAAGATAAAGTGTTGGAGTATGATCTTTCTTCTATGAAGTTTCTCATGATTGCTGCAGAACCCGTTAGGCAAAAAACTCTCATGAAGTTTATTCAGCTCACTGCTCCGTTTGGCCTTTCTCAGCATGTAATGGCTCCTGGTTATGGGTTGGCTGAAAATTGTGTGTATGTTTGTTGTGCATATGGAGAAAAGAAGCCCATTTTAATAGATTGGCAAGGAAGGGTATGCTGTGGTTATGTGGGTCCGAGTGATGAAGATGTTGACATTAAAATAGTTGACCCAGAAACTGGTTTAGAGCACAATGAGCCCGGGAAGGAAGGAGAGATATGGATTAGTAGCCCGAGTGCGGGAATTGGGTACTGGGATAAAGAAGAATTGAGTCAAAATACTTTCAAAAATTTGCTTGCAAACTGTCCCGATAAAATTTATACAAGAACCGGGGATTTGGGAAGGATAATAGATGGAAACTTGTTCATCACTGGAAGAATAAAAGATCTTATTATTGTTGGTGGAAGAAATATATATTCAACCGATATTGAAAAGACGGTTGAAAGTGCTTCTGAATTCTTACGTCCCGGTTGTTGTGCTGTAATTGGGGTCCCGGAGGAAACATTGTCCACAAAGGGGATATCGGTTCCCGATGGTTCTGATCAAGTTGGCTTGGTTGTGATTGCAGAGGTTAGAGATGGCAAACCCGTTAACAAAGAAGTTGTTCAACAAATTCAGGCCCGGGTTGCAGAAGAACATGGTGTCTCCATTGCTTCTGTTAAACTGATCAAGCCTCGAACCATCAGTAAAACCACTTCTGGTAAGCTAAAAAGATTTGAATGTCTTAAACAGTTTACTGATGGAACTTTGAATCTTGTCCCGGAACCAATTGTGACCAAGAAAAGGTTGATGCGGTCCTACACAACCGGGACATGTCGAGAAGGGAATACACCTAGGCCTGATTTCGTGACTAATCGCCCATTGGCAGATGTTGGGCCGAGTCATAAAGAGATTGAAGAATTTTTGAAAGGTTTAGTTTCTGAACAAACAGGAATTTCGGTCAAGAAGATCTCAACAACCGAGGGTTTGACATCTTACGGGATTGACTCGATTGGTGTGGTTAGAGCTGCACAAAAGCTTTCAGATTTTCTCGGGGTTCCCGTGGGTGCAGTTGATGTATTTACATCCACTTGCATTTCAGATTTAGCAAGCTTCTCAGAAAATCTTGTGTTGAAATCTCAACCAAACCTAGCAACTAATCCGTTTTCTGTTCTTCCAGAACACGGAGAGGACGGTAATGTTGACTTGTTGACCGAGATCTCAACACTTCACCAGTTTGGTATCTGGACACTGCAAATATTTGCACTTGTGTATATGTGCATGATGCTTGTTCTTCCTGCTTATCAATCGGTTTCCATGTTCATAAACTTGATTCCTTCTGGACATTCATGGATGGGGTATGCTACTTCTTTACTAGTGGCTCCTATTGTTTGGATCTTCTGCATATTTACTACTTGCATCTCAGTGGCGTTCTTCGGTACATCATTTCTCCAGCCAAATTACGCTTTGAACCCTGAGGTGTCCATATGGTCAATAGATTTTGTGAAGTGGTGGACCCTTTACAAGGCCCAGGATATTTCTTCTAATGTCATGGCGGTTCATTTGAGGGGGACGGTTTTTTTGAAATACTGGTTTGAGTTGTTTGGTGCAAGAATTGGTTCATCGGTTTTGCTAGATACAGTCAATATTACAGACCCGGCTCTTGTTTCTATAGGAGACCAAGCTGTGGTTGCAGAAGGAGCATTGATTCAAGGACATGAAGTGAAAAATGGAGTTTTGAGTTTTCTGCCAATTAGGATTGGTCAAAGGTCTGAAATCGGTCCTTATGCTGTGATCCAAAAAGGAAGTGTTTTAGGTGAAGAGTCTAAAGTTGGAACTTTACAGAAAACGGAAGCGGGAAAGCGTGTTTCCAGATCAGGCAGGCGCGAATATGTTCAAAAGGTAATCCGTAACTTCTATACTATACTCCGACATGTACTTATCAATTGGTCAATTTAGGTTATGTTTCATTTCTAACAAGTCAAATAAAAATTAGCTTAAAAGGAAACGGGTCAAACTATTTCACTAATTAATTATTTAAAAAATTGGACAAAATGTCTTGTATCAATCTGCAGCAAACATTTTGACATCCCTAACGGCTATAAAAATGCTGATGCTTCATGTTTTGTCGGTGTTTCATCTCAGGATGCAGCAAACGGTACTCAAACCGAGGCTATCTATCACCTGATGGGTATTTATGTGGTTGGGTTTCTTAGTTCGCTTTCATGTGCAGCTGCTTACTTCATTTACATCTCTTTATATCAACAATCACCTTCCCTTAAACACTTCTCATTTCTCTGTGTTGCTGGAGCTTTCCACTGGCTTCCTTTCACCATTATTGCCTATGCAACCATGATCTTCACTACCTCAGTGCACCCACTGACCTTTGCCTTGACACTAGCCACCACTTACCTGGCTCATGGCTTGATCCTCAGTCTCCTAACCTGCACTGTCACATGGTTCCTTGACAAAGAAGACGAAATCCCGTTCAAAATGTGGCTTCGCCACCGAATAAACATTGCTTGCCATCTTAGATTTGCTAAGCTTCTTTCTGGAACCGAAGCCTTCTGTGTTTACTTGAGGCTGTTGGGTGCTGAAATTGGAAACCATTGTTCGATCCGAGCCATCAATCCTGTTTCTGACCCGAGGTTGATTTCAATTGGTGCTGGTGTTCATTTGGGTGACTTTAGCAGGATAATTGCTGGTCTTTATGCGAGAAACGGGTTCAAAAGTGGGAAAATCAAAGTTTGTGATAATGCAGTAGTTGGGAGTCAAAGCATTTTGCTTCCTGGTTCAGTTGTTGAAAACAGTGTGATTCTTGGAGCTCTTTCAGTGGCTCCAATTGATTCAGTTCTCAAAAGGGGTGGTGTTTACATCGGGTCTGAAACTCTTATTATGATAAAGAACACCTTGCATGCTTTAGATGACCGCATAGAAGAAATGGATGTGAAATACAAGAAGATTGTTGGTAATTTAGCTGCTAATCTTGCTGCCACTACTCTTAAAGTCAAAACAAGATACTTTCATCGAATTGGAGTTAGTGGGAAGGGAGTTCTTAAGATATACGACAGCATTAATGGGTTCCCGAGTCACAAAATCTTTTACCCCGGGAAGTCTTACCCTGTGATTATCAGACACAGTAATAGCTTAAGTGCAGATGATGATGCTAGACTCGATGCACGTGGTGCAGCTGTGAGAATACTAACCGAAACCGAAACTCCACTTCTTGACCTGACTTTGAAAAGCGGCAATGCATTCTATGCGAGAACGATCTCTGATTTTGCCACGTGGCTTGTTTGTGGGTTGCCAGCTAGAGAGGAGCACGTGAAGCGGGTCCCGCATGTGCGTGATGCTGTATGGACGTCACTTCGGAACACGGATTCGTTCACTAACCTTCATTACTTCTCAAACATATGCAGGCTTTTTCGGTTTGAAGATGGAAGTGAAATGTATGTGAAGTTCAAACTAAGACCTTTTGATGATAAGATCAGTGAAGATTCCGGTAAGGTTGAACCCATTGGAATTCTTCCTCCAGAAACCGGTGCAATTCCAAGAGACGTTAATGACAAACGACCACCACTTTTCCTTGCTGATGATTTCAAAACTCGTGTGAGTCAACCGGGTAGGGTCCAGTATATTTTCCAGTTACAGTTCCGACCCGTACCCGAGGATGATGTTACGAAAGATATCGCCCTCGACTGCACAAAACCATGGGATGAGACCGAATTCCCGTATGTCGATGTGGGAGAGGTAACAATCGACCAAAATAACACTCAAAAACAATCAGAAGAACTGGAGTTTAATCCTTTCCTCAGATGCAACGAGGTGGATGTGATTCGCGCCACATCAGCTTCACAAAGTGCTTCAATCGATCACGGCCGTTCATTGATATACGAAATATGTCAACATTTGAGAAACGGTCAACCACTTCCCGAGGCCTGGAGGAGCTTCATAGAACAGTCAGATGTCAAAGTTGACCTCTCGGGATGTCCAATGGCAGCCACGTCAGCAATGGAAAACAAGTCAACCGAAGTGACTCTCACAAAAACCTGGTATCAAACATCATGGACACTATTCGGTCAACCGTTGTTACAGACATTCTTGCCTTATTACCTAATGGGATTACTGATCTCGGGTCCTCTAAACTTAATGTTCTACGTAAAACAAACAACTGGGTACCCGGTTCAATGGCTGCTGCCTGTATTCTGGGTGTGTTCTGGTATGTGGGCAGGGTTAGCGTGTGTCATCACCAAATGGGTGGTGGTCGGAAAGAAGAAAGATGGCGGGAGCGTGTTGATATGGGGGAAAGAAGTGTTTATGGACACGATATGGCAGGCGTTTAGGACGTTAGTAGGCGAGTATTTCATGGAAATGGTTAGCGGGTCGTTTTTGTTTACAATTTGGATGAAAATGATGGGATCAGAGATTGATCTGAATCAAGGGGTTTATGTAGACAGCATGGGAGCGGTGTTGAACCCGGAGATGGTGGAGATAGAGGGCGGCGGATGCGTGGGGCGGGAGGCGGTGTTGTTCGGGCATATATATGAAGGTGATGGTGGGAAGGTGAAGTTTGGGAAGATTAGGATTGGGGAAGATGGGTTTGTAGGGAGTAGAGGTGTTGTTATGCCTGGAGTGAGTGTGGAGAATGGTGGTAGTCTCAGTGCACTCTCACTTGCATTCAAGGGAGAAATCATCAAGTCAAAATAGTGTTATGTTATGTCGTTTAATAACGTTGGCATCATATCTTTTTGATGTATTAAATAAAACATTTCTCAACGTTTATTAAACTAGTAATACAAAAAATGTTTTTGATTCACTCTCATGTTTGTTCAACTTCTATATTGTAATATTGATGTGCATCTTGATTATTCAAACAAAAGTTTCTCGAGACGACTTGTATTGAAATTTATCTTACAGTCACACTATGTATTATGTGTATGTTTAAACTATTTATGTGTAGGTTGAAACTCTCACGAGTTACATATATGTAGGTTGAAAACTATCACGTGTTAGGTTAAGCTACAAATGTGTAGGTTGAAGCTACGTATGTACGTATAAGTTATATGTGTAGGTAGAAGCCACATATGTGTAGTACGTGTGTAGTTAGAAGCTACATGTATAGGTAGAACCTACATATTTAGGTAGAAGCTATATATGTGTAGGTTGATCAAAATATTTTGAAAGTATGTTAAACTATGATAAAAACTGTGATGAAAATAAACATTTTGTATGTGTAAGATAAATTTTAATATGTGTAGAATTAATTTCAATTAATTAATTAGAAAGTCTAGAGATATGATAATATGTATAGGATAGTTTTTATTTCAATTGATAATTTGAATAGACAAAAAGAAACTACTTAATTGAAGAGAGAAGAGATAAACTAATTAAATAAAGCAAATTAATTCCAGTATTATTCTTAATACATTAATTAATATCTTTAATATTCTAATTAATTACTAAACATACTATTATGGATTTTTAGTCATTAATTAAATGATCTAGGATTTCATGGAGACGTCGTATTAGGGTTTTAGGATGAGTGACCCGTTGTGTGGGAGAGTAGAGTTGTTTAACAAAGATTTTGTGTATGTCTTGTTTCTTGTAGGTGTGTTGTGTTTCTTGTGACTAATATACTCTAGTCATACACTGCTAATTGTTAGATTACTGTTAGATTTATTTTACTTTATTACTCATTAATTGTATTTATATTTTTATCTTTTTCTTTCCCGTGGAGTCGGGGGTCTAAACGGGAGCAGCCTCTCTATCCCTTGGGATAGGGGTAAGGTTTGCCCTCTTCACCAGTCATTAACAATATCAGGCCGGGTTGGGCTCTTCCTAAAATTTGGGTCATACTCAGGACTACGTAACTATTTCTAGAACTCCCATCACTTTTTCCACCAGGACCAGGTTTATCAATGTAACACCGTTCGTTCTCATAGAGTGGGCTTCTAGAGCCTTCTAATTCCCCCTGCTTAAAATGGTTTATATCATCGTTTTTTTTCTAGTTTTTTGGACCGTTTTGAACACAACCATAAATGTTTTTAAGGAACAAACTCTAGTTTGAAAAATCATACCGAAAAAGCATGCAAGAAGTTAAAAAGCGTCCCGGGTCAAGATCAATCCTCAATGTCGCCACCGTAAATGTTATCAGTGTTGAAAGTTTAATTTATAAAATTACGCCCGATTTGGGTTTGGACGAAAAAGGCTTTCATTTTCCCAGCATTACAAAAACATATTTTAATAAATGTTTACAAGATTTTTTTGATGTTTATTTATCTAAATATGGTAACTCATCTTTCATACATGATTCAATGGGTTCGGCATCGGGATCAGGTGGTGGTTCGAGTAAGAATACATCCCTTAATTTATATAACGATACCGTCTAAACTTATACGGTAGCTTCGGAATCCGTTTTTTTCTCTTAGTGACATGGTTTTATCCATAAGAAGAACGAGACTCACTTACGTGGCAATGGATATGTGCATTTGTTTGAAATACCACTTGGATGCGATGGAACGAATACAAGATTCCACAACTATTGAAGACAAAATTGAAGCCGAAAAAATCATACACGAGGCAGAGGTGGAACAAGGAAAGTCATTGCCACTAACTGACGAAGAACTAACTTACGATGGAGCAAAACGAAGTAGTAGCAATAACTTCGGTGAATAATAAACACTAAATAACAACGCTGATGTCAACATTAAACGTCAATAAATAAATAAATATTGTAACGTTTTTAATGTTTTTGTAATGTTTTCATATTTTCTAATTTTCTATTGTAACGTATTTTATATTTTTATAATTTTCAAACTAATAATGATGGCATATGTTTAGTTTCTTAAAAGAAACCGGTTTCTAACTTGCCTAGACCGGTTTCATAGATTTGAGTTTTTCAGCATTTAAATCGGTTTGTAACCAAACCGGTTGATCTCAAACCGATTTTGACTATGTTCGAAATCAAACCGGCGGTTCCGATTTGATTTCAAACCGATTCAAATTAAAAAACGTTTATGCACCTCTAGTATAACGACACCCTTATATTCAAATGAACTTCTTAGAAAAGAGTTCATAGACGGGTCGGGTCCTCAAAAGTCAAAATCAATGTTGATCGTGACCTCAGCCTTGTCAACACCTACCGACATCCAATCTACGAAATATTATATTTTTTCTAAAAATTTTCGTACATGCAAGAATAAACGGATGGTCCAAAGTCAACCAGCAGACATAATGGAAAATGGATTTTGTGATGCAACATTTTTTTATTATTAAATAATTATAATCATTAATATACATTTTTCATACACCAGATCTACTCGTCAAATTTTACTTTTGAGAGAACCACTCACTTGTATTCAAACACATAATATCATACGAGTCATATATTTTTTATTTCTTTGTACAGGTCGCACGATTTATTTTTTTTATACGAGCTATATAACTTTCTGATTCACATTGAAGTGACTGATATAACAACACTAATTATAGAACAAAATGTATAACCTTTTTTTATCATCTATATTACCCGTATAATGACGCTACGATGTTTTAATGATGTCGCCTAATCTATCTATACTAGGAGCACATTATAACTAATCTTAAACACAAGAGTCGGTGTCAAATGACAATGTCACCCTTCCTCCCCCCCTCCCCTCCAAAGTTTGTTCAAATGATAAAACTTAGCAAACAATCAGTTTGACTCCCCTCAAGTTTATAAAGTTTCAAGTTTACCCCCTATAGTATACATATTCTGATTTTTCTTAATAACTTTTACGTTTGTTTTTTTATTGACGTTCCAGTATAATTTTTTTTAAGACGGAGTCATATTCAAAATAGCGTGTTTTTTTAGGTATTGTGGGTTATATCGACTAACGGTGATGTGCTGGTACCATAAAGAATGAGACGGATACCGACTGAAAAACATCGGTACCGTAATCTAACTTTCTTTTATCTATGTTTCAATCTCCACGTAACTACATACGTTTATTTTACGTATTTAACCACGATTCTTTTTGTGCTTGGTTACGTTAATGTCACTGTCTCAACCGTTTAAGCTCTGCTTCTCGTCGCGAAACGCGGGGCATAATTTCTAGTTTATATCTTATTTATAAAGTAACAACATTGTGATCAACCTTGTTTTACAAAAAAACTCAAAATTAACACACAAACAATAACCATTAATCATATTGTCATGCAATTTCTATTCTCCTTCCTCATCAAAGGAGCTTGAAGAAACTCATCCATGGCTTCCACAGAAGAACCTCTAAAACCCTCACCATCTCTCCTTGCTTCTTCAATCATCATCTTTATCTCAAACGCTCTCTCTCTCATCTCCTTCCCCTTCCCATCTTCACTCATCACCTCCTCTATCTTCTCCCTCAAATCCTCACTCCGTACATCAAAACTAACCCCTCTCGCCACCTCCACACACACCCGTACAATCTCCACCATCATCTTCGCATTATAAAACTGCTCCGCCGCCATTGGCCACCCCAGCAACGGCACTCCACAACTCAACGATTCCAGCACCGAGTTCCACCCACAGTGCGTCATAAACCCCCCTACAGATTCATGAGACAATATCTCCATCTGCGGCGCCCATTTTTCTAAAATCATCCCGCGGTTTTCGTTTTCCGATTGTGATTTGAAGTTCTCCGGCAGCCACTCCTCTGCTCGGAACTTCGAGTTTATGTCAAACCCTAGCGGCGGCCGGACCACCCAAATAAAGCTTTTGTTGCAGATATCTAACGCTTTCGCCAATTGCATCATTTGAGATGCGGTGATGGTGTTTTGTGATCCGAATGAGATGTATAAAACAGAGGATGGGGGTTTTGAGTTTAGAAACTGAAGCAATTTTTCAGTGTTGATTCTGTCGTTCTTTTTGGTTGAACCGGTTGATGATAAGTTTATTGGCCCGACCGCCCAAACCGGTTGCTTGAATTTTCTTCGGAAGTACGATAAACCGACTTGATCCAACTTTTCTATTGTATTGAACAAGAACCCGTCGGCTTTGGCCCATGCCGGGAGGTTGGTCTTTTGGAATTTCGACCACGGGTCGTCGCCGGTGGCAGCTAGAAGACTTGGAGTTAACTGTGTCACCTGTAATTAGGTGGAGTAGATTAGGTGCCGGTAAAAAACTGAAAAGAAAAATTAAAACACAAGAAAAACCAAAAGTGTGACATTTAGTTATTGAGAACAGATTAGGTGCCCTTAAAAAAACCAAACTGTCACCTGCAATTAACGGGAGTAGATTAGATAAGAAATAATAATGAAAGTGTGACATGTACTTACCATGAGTATATTAGGTGTAAAAAAAAAGAAGAAAACTAGACATGAGTAGATCAAGTGTCGTTAAAAAATACTTATTAACTTATGACTTATTTAAAATGAGTTTTTAAAAAAAATGTTTGGATTAGCTTTTGTAGTGGGAAAAATCAATAAGTCACTAAGTTGTTATTTAAAACATGTTTCGTTTAGCTTATATTTATTGTAGGGTAAAGAGTGGTTAGATTGGTAATTTTATACTCAAAAAGACATAAAGAGTTTTAAAAAATCAGGATTCATTTAAAAAACAATTTTTTAAAACTTATTAAAAAATAAAATAAAAAATGACTTTTATCCGTACCCAACATCTTTTTTTTACTTATTTCAAACTTAATCTCAAACTCCCCTAAATGACGTTAAAAGATTAAAAAAAGAAGGCTAAAAGTGTAACTGTGTTGGAAGAATTTAAAAAAAAAACTGTAACAGTCTTGACTTGTGGTTGATAAATAATTGCCGTTAAAAAAATAAAAAGTAAAAAAACTGAAACTGTTTGACCTGTAGTTTACCGGCTTCTGGAAAATCCGGCAACGTGAACTCGCCGGAATCAGAGTTTTTGTGAGGTAGATTAATCCAGGATGAGAAGTAACACGCCAATCCGAACCCGCCGGATCCACTGAAGATGACGTGGAAGATATTAAACTCATGAGACACCGCCGCCGACCATCCGAAGAAAAAATCAGCCACCACACACAACGGGGGAGTTCCGGCGCCGACGAGGTCGTTAAGGATAGTTCTGAAGGCGGGTTTGAGGGCGGTGGAGGCGACAAGGAGGTCGAAGATTCGGTTGGGGGGGAGAGAGTCGGTGTTCTCGGAGTGAGGGGGGAGGCCGTGGTCGGCGGGGTTGAAAGGGATTTGAATAAATTGGATGGCGGAGGATGGCGGAAGAGAGCGGCGGAGATTGGCGATGTTGAGGGGGGTGTTGATGAAGGTGATTTGGTAGCCCTTTTGTTCCAATTGGAGAGATAAAGATAGGAAGGGGATGAGATGGCCTTGTGCCATGAAAGGGAACATGATGATGTTATTCGCCATTGGAGGAACCTTGATTGTTGAGATCGAAATGTTGAATGGAATTGTGGATACGAAGGACAGAACTCAGAAGAAGTGAGAAAAGTCTTAAGTAAACGCTAGAAGCATTCATTCATTGACTATTATTAAATTGAGAACATGATTTCTCTCTCTAGAAATATAACAAAAATATTTTTCTTTTTTCACATTTGGTCAAAGTAAAGACTCTTACTATAATATCCCACGTCGGTTGAGAAAAGAACTAAACCTTTCTTATAAGAGGGTTATCAATACGCGTTTTATCTGGGCAAGTGACTCGTTGGATGAAAACAAAACCTTGAGTTCCTGGATGAGCAACCCATCAAAGGCAAAGCGGACAATATCTTAATACTGTTTGCTTAAACTGTTACACTTACTATAATAAGATTCAATGCATGAACTATTTCTAAATTAACGGTTAAGGCATCTGTTTTTTTTATAGGGGAGGTCCCATGTTTAAACTTAGGAAATGAAATAGTTTAGAATTATCGATATAAAGTATAATATGAGTAACATTGAATATTAATGGAGAAACTGAGATTTGACTGTTGCACTCGTACAGATGGCGCCAACAAAGAAGTAAATTCGGATCTTTCGGTATGTACTTCGAGTAGATGCTCCTTGAATGAAGATAATACGACCATATTTTATCTCATATCCGTAGTGAATTCAATTTACTCTTAATCTATTGACAGGGCCGGTCCCGAGGATTCGAATGCCCTACACGAGCCGAAAAGGCCCATAACGAAATATATAATTTTATAAACTAATTTTTTCATTTGTCGATCAACGCTGGAGCCTGGAAGTCGTCTGGACTGGAACGTATTTTTTTAAGCCTAATACAAAATTACAAAGTGTTGGGTTTGATTGGATTTATGAGGCTAAACACATTTAACATTTTTAAGCCTAACATATTTTTAAAAACAATTTTTAAAAATTAAATAATAAATATTATACCGTACATAGTCCATTCCAGGCTCGGTCTAAACTAAATACTTTATTTTGGGCCTAAAATGTTTCAATTGTTTTCCCATTTTGGGTGTGTAGGCCTTTAGGCCCTTTACTCTAGGAAGGTAGACCGTTTGTGGGCTTTTTGGTTGATGCGTGTAAATGTGTAATTAGAGCTCTTTGGGCTGGACAACTGTGAGACTCGGAGACAACCCAATTGTTTTTTCTTGATATATTTGATCCAATAATTTTTTTTAAAAGACCTCGAAAATTACTTATTTAAAAAGGCCCAATAATTTTAAAAAAATTGATTTTTGGGCCCATCAAAATATTAGGCCCACTACGGATGTGTTGTCCGCAGGCCCAATGAGCCCGCCCTGTCTATTGAATTGTTCTTTGTAACCACATGAAAAGCTCATTAGAGGGTCTGGATCATTTCGTGATTATTAGTTCGAGTTAAAACGGGTTTGGAGCAAAAATTAGTACGGGTCAAAACGGGTCGTTTTTTTTAAGACTATCAATTTTGTTCGAGTCAAAACGGGTTCGACCAAGAAGGTGGGAGGTTTCCGGGGTGGGGGGAGGCTCACCCACCCCCACCCCCACCGCCATACCCTACCACGTCGCCACCGCTTGATTTCCGCCACCTACCCCACCCCACGCTACCCACCCCACCCAACCAACCCCACCCCACCCACCCCCACCACAACCCCCAACCCCACCAACCCACCCATCCCACCCCACCCTACCCCTACCATGTGAGGGTGGGAGGTGGGTAAGTGGGGGTTGTGGTGGGGGTGGGTGGGTGGGGTAGGTGGCGACGGTGGTGGGGTGTGGGGGTGGGGTAGGTGGCGACGTGGGGTGGGGGTGGGTGCGTGGGGGTGGGTGGGGTGGGGTGGGGGTGGGGTAGGTGGGGTGGGTGGGTGGGTGGGGTAGATGGCGACGTGGGGTAGGTGGGGTGGGGGTGGGGGTTGGGTGCGGTAGGTGGCGTTGACAGGCGGGTGGCGACGTGTTGGGGTATGGTAGGTAGGGGTAGGGGTGGGTGGGGGAGGTGGCGGCGACAAGCGGTGGTGACGTGTTGGGGTATGTCGGGTAGGGGTGGGCGGGGGTAGCGGTGGGTGGGGGAGGTGGCGGGCAACAGGCGGGTGGCGACTTGGTGGGGTGGGTGGACGGGGCGGGGCGGTGGGCGGGTGGGCGGGTGGCGGGTGGTTGGCTGCGAATGGGTTGGTGGGGTAGTTGACGGCGGCTGGTGGCGGCGGTCGCGGGTCGAAGGTTTGGGGCGGCGGTCGGGGGTTGACAGCGGCGGTCCGAGGTCGGCGGGCGGCGGTCTGATGTCAACGACGGCGGTCGGAGGTCGGCAGCGATCGGGAGTGTCGGGGGCAGTGGCGACAGCGGCGGTTGTGGGCGGGGGCGGGGGGCTGGGGTCGACGACGGTGATGAGTGGTGGAAGATTTCATTTCTTTTTGGTGAATTCTTTCACAATTTGAAAGAAATTTGAAATACTTTTTTTGTAGGAATTCATTTCAATTTCAATTCTAATTCCCTTCTCTAACAAACACGTTAAAAATTGAATTCGAATTCCAATTCCAATATATTATGCAAATCAAACACAATAAGGAATGGAATCTCAATTCCCATTTCATCCAATTTTATTCAATTCCATCAAACCAAACGCACTCTTAGGGTTTACAACATCCCCAATTTGTCAAATCCTGTTCTTAATGGTTCAACTTATAGAGTTGCATCTCTCATATATATGTGGAGTCATCTCTTTAAACTAGGATGATATTGATATTGTATAAGCATGTTGCTAAAAATCTCTAAAAATCATTTAAAGAGTAAATTTCTTTTGGGGTGTTTTTTAATCATTTCAATCCACCAAGGAATCTCTTTAACATACAAACCTATGTACTTTATAGTTTGCAACGGTTTTGATCCATTTGACTGTCTTTGAGGTTTTTTTAGTTCGATGGTTAACTTAATGATCCATTTGACTGTCTTTGAGGTTTTTTTAGTTCGATGGTTAACTTAATGATTTACACAAATAGTCTTTTATATTTAAATGACTTAATTACTTTTCTAGTTAACTAAAAAATATAACAAAATATGTGTTGGTAGATTAGAATCATTTTTAAACATGATTGACGACAAACTATCTCATGAGAATATTAATCACTATTAGTTTATTATGTTTTTATCTTCGAGGGTAAAACTAAGTATTTTGTATTTTCAAAACACTAATTGTTTCAAATTTTAATAAACTAGTGGGTTTGCTGCGCGCTGTGCCGCGAGTCTTTTTTTTAATCGGAACAAATAAGGCGGGTATTTTTTTAAAATCGGGAATTAAAAAAATAAAATAAGTAAGGAATTAAAAAAAAAAAAAAAAAAAAAGAGCTAGAAATCGTGGAATTGGTGATAATGCCGCGGAGCGAACCAGTAATTTTTTTAAACTTCAAGGCTATATGATAATTGTTTTTAAAGTTTTGGGTTAATAATATAATTTGGTTAAGAACAGGAAAAAAAAACGATTAAAGTGTAGGAGCCAAAGACAAACTTTTAGAAGAAAACAAATTTGCTGACTATATGTTGATGTTATGGTGACATAAACACTGCATTAACGGCTTGTACTCACTATGCCTTTTGTAATTTAAGAGTTATTTAACCATAAAATCTATATCTATCTCTACTATATAATAAATAATGGATTTTCATGTGTTGTCTCTATATTTATTGTCATTATTTTTCACCGTGTCTCTCCTATTAAATAAACATATATCTTTTAATAATAATATATTTTATAAAAAATATCAATCTTTATATTAATAAATCTCCTACATATTTTGACGAATGTATGTATTAACAGATTATATTGTATTCTACGGGTTTATTAACTCGTGTAAAACACGAGTTTCTAAAAAATATATATTTTTCATTACTTAATATATAATATTATATTTATTCAACTCGTGTAACACACGAGATATTATGATCATTAACCGTCTTTATTATTCTTAATTTTTAAGACAATTTAACAGTTATAAAAACAATTAGTTGAAACCACCAAAAATGAAAATTCAACTACCAAGTATCGAATGACTGAAGCCGACCGGTACGACGACCTACTTAACTGTACTTAGCGGTTAGACCCATAATTTTTATCAAACCCGTCAAATTGAACCTTGATGAATTCAAATACAAGAGTAAAAATCACATCTCATTGACTCATTGAGTTCTTTTTAGTACAATGCTTTTAATCATGAATTCGGACCACCGTTGAGAATGAGTGTAGTGGAAGTCACTATTGTAACCCTCAACTTGTGCTTGTACATCCCATCTCTATCTCCCTTCCTTCAAGGACAGGGAACCTACCTTTCCAATA
This sequence comes from Smallanthus sonchifolius, assembly GCA_023525975.1. Taxonomy (NCBI): domain Eukaryota; kingdom Viridiplantae; phylum Streptophyta; class Magnoliopsida; order Asterales; family Asteraceae; genus Smallanthus; species Smallanthus sonchifolius. The sequence goes on from CM042042.1 coordinate 58,946,928, forward strand.
ACATGTGACAAACTCACACATTTTCAAAAGTACAAAAACACCCCTATAAAGTAACCATAGATATCCCTAATCTAAGTAGAGGATAAGCGCAGACTTTTCAGGATAACCAACTCCTTTTAAGATTTGGTCATCATATCAATATCTTGTGTTTTTATGATCCAAGAAAGATCATTTTTTGACCCCAAAAAATCAAACTCTCAAACACAAGTTTATCCTTTTAACCACAACTTTAGAACCTGCATTAAATATAAAATTTGGTCAATCAGAGATTAACGGATCCCCCGGACCCTTTTTTCTGCCCCTGCGACAATGAGGCTGCATTTTGATCTTATTGGTAACAACTTATTAAAAGTAAACTTCTAGAGGTGACACAACGGTAAGCGTCTGATTCCATTCTAGCAGAGGTCATATGTTTAGACTCAGTTTCCACTGGTTTCCTTATCCCCTTAAAGCCACCAGCCCAACATAAGTTGCGCTTTAAATGGTTTCATTAATTAACAGGGTATTGATTAGCCCCACGGGTTTTCCCTCACAAGTTCTCAGTGTTACTAAATAAGCTTAGCTACAACTACAAGTACTGTAAATTGACTTTACAATTGGCTCAATATAAGTATAACTTAACAAATGAAGCTTTTTTATTCTGTATTCTTTTCTAACTCCTAGTACAAGAAGTTACTTCTTTTTTTCATATATCATGTATAGAGAGACATACCTATGCTTAAACTTATGTTAAAGTTTCTTCTTATTTGGACATGTGCACTTTGCATGATGGTCTGAATGGGTCTGAAATGTTATAACAAGAAGACAAAATAAGTGATACAATAAGGGGCTATAGAGGAGATATATAATAGATTAGTTATTTGTTTCCAAAGAGGGTATACCTCAACTTGTTTCTGAAGATCTTTGATGTAATCTACAGCCAAATCCAACATGTCTGCTATGCTTGTTTGCTGCAAAGATCAAACTACACGGTTTTAATCTTGTGACGGTTTTAGTAATGAGAACCCGAAGAACAATGATCTTACTTTGTCCATATTTGGGACAAGATCTTGTAGCTTCCTCATTCTTTCACTGATTCGTGTTCGCCTCACCTACATAAGTGAAAAAGAAAGTGTTTTTACTATCTTGGTCATTAGGTAGTTGTTGAGAGTCAGTGACAGAACCATAATTCCTTAGTCGAAGGGTCATTATAAGGTTATCTTTTCTACCGACTATAACTAAGGGGTCCAACACATTTTCTTTTAAATAAATTAAAAAACTTAGCTTTTATATATAAAAGAATTTACAAATTATGATGACCGGGTCAATGAACCCTTTGACCCTCCCTCGGTTCTGTTCCAAATACTTACCTTAATAGGTAACATGGGCCATGTTATAAGCAATCATAGAACACAAAAAAGGTTATTTGGTGGTTAACAATCTGTAATGTGTATCTTTTCAGTTTGATTAAACTTTAATTGTTTAACAAAAAAAAATTTGTTTACCCTTTCAGCAATGCTTCTTGGATGAGTGGCACAGCCTCTTTTAGCCCTGCTTCTTAAAGGCACATTATCTTGAAACTGTAATAGATTTGCCATTGCAAACAACTCAGTTGAACTCGTTGGCAAACTCAGCTGATGAGCCAACCCAGTGGGAGCATGAGTTTCCACTTCATTCTGTTCATCAAGATAATCTGTAGTTATTAAATCAATTACAAGCTAAGCAGTTATCATCAAAATTTCAATACATGATTACCATTTTAATTACCTGGTTTTCACATGAACTTATTTGATCAGTTTCTCCTAATTCTTTCATGAACCCATCAGTTAACATTGATGATTCATCCCAAGAACCAATGGGGAAGCTAGCAACATAACCACCAGCTTTTGTATGAGACTGTAGTCTAGAAGATGAATGTGACCCTGATGAAAAGGCCATTGGGCTTTTCAACCTATTTGTAGAGGAGAATGATGAATCAGGAACACTGCCATTAGCAGGTAGGAATTCCTCCATCGATCTCATCATGGAGTAACCTAAAACCAACAAAGATCAAACACACCGTCGGAAGAATAAAATTGGAATTAAATCATGCATAGAAAGTAGATCTTTTCGCTTTTCTAGTGGACTTATGAAAATGGTTGTAGTTGAAATTCAAAACAGTTTCTAGGCAATCTGCTCATTGAGATAGCGGTTTCAAGAGTCCTGACCAGAACCACTCACTGTGTTTAACATTAGGAATACCTTGGATCTGCAATTTTAAGGAGCGGATTACCTAGAAAAAGTTTTGGATTCAAATTTCACCTGAAAAATGTTGGAAATCAGGCCTAAGAACACAGAATTTGATCTCAAAAGATGACTTTTTCTTATTTATTATAATTCTCTGCTTACAAATTACACGAGCCCGAACCATCTATTTATAATAAATAAACCATACTCATCCTAATCCTAAACTAACTCCCATAAATAAACATAAAATGACTTTAACTAAAATTCAAACTATTAACTAAATAATAAAAATTAATTAACTATTTCTGAATCATCCCTTCAACTCTCCCGTTCTTTCAAACCGACCGCTCTTTCTTTTGTAAAAAAAAAATAAAAAATGATATTCCTAAATAAGCTGGAAAAGCCAAAAAAAAAATATCATAGAAAGTACCATTTTCGACATTTTTGTGCTCGAAAAATCCAGCTGGCGAACTACCCTGACGAAGAAGATTCGTCGCCATTAATCTATCAACAGTAACGGAGCTAGAGCTAGAAACAATTTCGTGAGATCGAGCAAGGTTTTGACACATCATCTGCGATTCGTTATCGCCACCGCCGGACTTGAATCTCGATAAAGTCCGTTCCGTGTTAGGGCTTGAAACCGGAGGGTAGAATACATCTTCGTCTCCATACATACCACTGTTAATCATGTTTTGTTGTTGTTGTTGATTATGACGACGACGATTGAGATCTGAATCCATTAGAAATTGCAACTTTTAAGCTACAATCTACATATTTTCTATGACAGAAGCTGAAGTTATTCCAGAGAGGCACACAAAATTGCAGCAAAACTTGATACTGATTGTAAATTGAAATTTTGGCGGTCGATTTCGATATAAAATTGTATTAAAATCGGTTTTTTGGAAATAAAAAGACGCAGAGATGAATGATCAATGAAAGTAGCAGATTTGTTGAAGGAAACTGGTGTGTGATAGTTGAAAATGGCGATGGAAGTTTGACAGCTGACATTTTTTTAGATTTTCTCCTTTTCCAATCTTGTAGGTGTGACTTGTGAGTGCGTTGCAGCCAATTGCAACGAAAGCTGCTTTCACAATTCCTGTCCACTATTTACCTTATTGTCATTTAAAACCTTTAAATTAATGAGATAAAATCTATACTATATAATAAATAAAAGTCTATACTATATAATAAATAAAAGTTTTTATATGTCACGTGTCATCATCATATTCAATCTTATTATTATTTTTTTATTTCTCTCTTATTAAATGCACCCATATTTTTTAATAAATTATTAATTATATTAATAAAACACATTTATTTTAAATTATCCTTTATTATAAAAAAACTTTGAAATCTAATTATATAATTTTTATTTTCAATCAAAGAGTAAATGAAAGTCAAATTACATTAAATAGTAACTGATGTATTTTCGAAACCCAATTATATATTATTTTTTACATGTTTTGAATTTTGTTTTATATCATTAGTATACAGTAATGCATTTTTACACCTGTAAAATACATATATAAAAATTAAGAAATTTATGTATTGATATTTTTCACTCGTATGTATTACACGGGGTCTAAGCTAGTATCCAGTAGTTTGCATTTGACATGTGGTAAAGCAGTTTTTTTTTGAACGGCAACAAACTATATATATAAATTACCAAGAAGGAAAAGAGCAGAGTCTAGTTCTTCATCAGTAGCTTCAAGAATGGTCTTTAGGTCATCCCATTTATACAAATTACCAGACTGACCCTCTCCTTCGTATAGGTTTTCGAGAAGAAGTGATTTAAGTTTGTCTAATCTGACTTTGTCTATGCTTCCTTGTTCTAACACAAATTTCTTGACAGGATAAGTTTTTGGCTCTCCTCCTAAGCTTAATCTGAGTATAATCAGTGAGTGAGTGAGTGATTCAGAGATTAAGGATAATAATTATTAAATAATTAATTACCTAGAGAGATAATCAGGAAGTTCATCATGATGATGATCATGAACAACACGAGGGCCATACACGTAGGTCTTGGGGGGGTTCCATTCTTGATTCATGGCCAGTATGTAATGTAAGAAGAAAGGACCTGATTTTCGTCTCTGAAACAACAGCAGATCGATTAGGAGTGGATGAAACCTAAACGATTATAGAGAAGGAGAAGAAGAAGAAGAAGAAGAAGAAGAATTGCTGCTAGGGTTTGGTTTTGGCGGGGAAGTAAAAGGTCGGGAGGAAGGGTTCTTAAACGTATGTATGTACTAATTATGAAAACTAAATAATTTTAAATTAATAAGATTATTTAAAAAAAAGGAATTAATTGGCCCCTGTGGTTTACACAGATTTCACTTATGACCCCTAGGAATGAAAAACTACAAGTTTGATCCAATAGTTTGCACGATTGTAACACATTTGGCCCCTGAAATGGATTTCAGTTAAGTTTGACTGATAAGTTTTTTTAAATGACTAAAATACCCTTTGATTTTAAAATTAAAAAAAACTTAATTACATGCCCCACTCCAATTCCCTCACATGTCCACTTCACCTCTACCCCTACATGTTGAACCCATCGGTAACCTGCAACCATCTCCGGCCTGAAACTCATTTTACCGGCGATTAAGTTCTTATCCCGCGAGAACTCGTTTGATGAGTTTGGCGAAAACCCATCCCACCCCACCAACGTCTTCATCTCTCTATTTGTGAAACTCGATCGCAGACCATCATCTAGAAATTCTTGATTTGTGAATTATCTTGAAACAATTAATAGCAGCTCATTCTTAATTAATGGTCTCTAATCGAAATAAATATTTTCCATCTCAAAACCTTACTCTCTCTAATTGAAATAAAACTTTTTCATCTCAAAACCTTACTCTCTGACATCTCCGACTTCCTTCTGAATTCCATCTCTGACGGCCTCATCCGTTCTCTATCCCAAACACTCTCCGACGCGCTATCACTTTCTCTCACCTTGCCACAGCCCTAATCTCCCGACTGGCAAGATAAAAACATAAAACGTACAAAGTTGATTCCGTGGCTTCCGTAACTCGATAATCACGTCAGAGACTTGGAGGTTGTGATCAAAAGCGGCAACCTCCACGAAGGCGTCATTTCTTCCGTTTCGGTTTCATAGAGAGATTCACGAGTTGAAGCGAGAAATCTGGTAACTCGATTGCAGATCGGTTTGGTTGATTCTAGAAAATCCGCGATCGGTTCGCTCTTAACGCTAATACACGAAGAAGATAAGAACGTTCCCCTCACCATTGCGCGGAAGTCGTTCTGATGCTCGTCCGTCTACTAGACTCCGGATCTTCGCCGGAAAACAGAGAGAAAACCGTCAATGCAATCACATTAATTAAGATCGGAGAAATGAAGATAACTGTGGGGTGGGGTGGGGTGGGGTGGGGGTGGGACACATTAATTAAAATTAATATATTTTATGTTTTAGTTTTAGGTTTTTAATATTTAGTTTTATCATTAAGGGTATTTTCATCATTTTACGTTCATTCAACGGTCAAACTTAACTGACTTTCACTTCCAGGGCCAAATGTGTTACAATCGTGTAAACTATTGGACCAAACTTCTAGTTTCTTATTCCCAGGGGCTATAAGTGAAATCTGTGTAAACCACATGAGCCATCTGTGTAATTAATTCTAAAAAAAAGTCATTCAACCGCCAAACTTTCCCACCACTCGGCCAAAACATTTCATAAAAAAAGAAAATAATAAAAACTAATTTAACCTACAGAGACGCCATGTCGTCCATGTAGAGAAAAAATATTTTTTTTGGGTTTTTTTCATTTATTCATGATCAAGATATAAGAAAATAAAAAAATTAAAGAAATATTTTAACTTATAAAGGCAACTAACTTTGTGAATAAGTGCAAAAGCTTAGACTAAGAGTAATGGTAAGGTGAAGGTGATGAATTTTCAGTGTCACGTAGACCATTCCTTCCCTTACCCTCACCCTCACCCTCACCCTCACCCTCACCCAAGTGCGTAATGGTAGGGTGAGGGTGACCAGCTTGGTAGCATGTGTGTGTGTGAGAGAGAAGGCTTCCCTTTGCCCCCAACGCCCGTGAGCACCACCACCTTGAGGCTTCCACATCCGCCCTCACCCCCACCCGGCGCGGTGTTCCACGCCCGTGGTGGGTGAGGTGGCACCACGCCCACGCCTTCACCTACCCATTACGCTTAGTCTTATAAACATAAGATAGAGAGAAGGCTTGTGTCTACTGTTCCCAAGGCTTTCTTCTTTAAAGCTTCTTTGTAATTTGTAATATGTTGTTTCTGCAAGGTTATATATATATTTATATATATATATATTCTATTTTTATTCCCGATTAATGTGTATGCCAAAACATTTTTGATGCCTCACACGTGCCCCTCACTATTTTTATTTATTATATTTAATACATAATAAATCACTTAAAAATATCATTCTGTTAATAAAATCAATTTTCTCAAAAAAAAAACCCAACAAACCTTTTATTTATTTGTTTTTCATAACTATTTCAAACTACTGCTTTCATCATTTCTACTGATTAATGTTGAAATACACTGTGTAATGTTCATCTCTCAAACTAAATAATGGCTGCAGAAGGAAGTTCCTCCTCAACCCTTTAGCCACAAAGCTGATAGGGTCATAATGGCTGATTCCGTCGCGAATGACAAAGCTGGTCGCTTTCAAAAACTCACCATCTGATCCTCCGTAATCACATTCCAGCTTCACAATTCCACCAGAATTCGACATAAAGCAACCTTCCTCAGTTTGAGCTTCCAATTGGACCGTTCCATCATCACCATTAACTATATAAAAAACTGAATTCCAAGTAACAGGGAAACTGTCAATGGCGAGCTTTTGTTCTCTTCCTTTGTGTACAAGAAACGAACCAGGAAGACTGTACGGTTCCAACATGACGGCTTGTGAAATCGTGTCTTTTTGTTCTGTGAATACGAGTCTAAAGGTTGCGAATACAGAGGAATTTGAACCTGGCTCGGGGAAGTTTTGCATTGTTATGGTGTTCGTGATGTGTGAGAGGGCTAAAGTTGAGTAACTGGATTCCTGGGAAAGAGATATTAACTGGGAATTGAAGTCTGCGGGAACTGGAACGATCCAATCTGAAAGTGAAGTTGATGAGCCCGAATGCAAGTCAAAGTCGCCAACTGTCAATCCAGCGAGCAGATACGGGCCATATAAAATTGCATGGAGTGAAGCATATTCGGGCCGATCATCTGAGAATATTGATACAAAGTGAGTGTTGACCATAATCAAGGGTGTAAACGAGCTGAGTCGCTCATGAGCTACTCAAACTCAAAATCAGCTCGCAGCCCGAGCTTCATATAGCGAGCTTCACTAAGCTCGCTATATGAATATTTATATAATTATGATACAAATAATTATATATTATATTATATATGACATGAAAAATATAAATATATTAATAATTATATATGTATATAATAAATAATCAAAAATTAAATCGTTGTCAGCTAAAATTAAAAAATCCGAGTTCATCCTTAGACGAGCTCGTACTCTGATCGACTCGTTTACACCCCTAACCACAATCGTTGTCAAATAAAATAGACGATACCTTGGATAGCCTCCATCCTAAGAGCTATGGGCAGATCAAGGTTAATTATGTCATTTGAACTCCATTGTTTTGAGACTGATAGGAAAGTACCTGCACAGAACAGAGCTTATGAACTCTGCAATGGAGGCTAAAGATTTTTTTGAGTTTTTGTTTTTGATTCAAGGAACCATACCTGGAGCTGTTAGAGGAATAGGTTGGCCATTAAGTAGTGCTTCTGCATTTGAAGTTGTCCAAAATGGTATTCTAAACTTCAAGGTAGATGAAGCTCCTTGCTGTAGACAGTCACAAGGATAAATTACCAAAAGCATGAAATAAATGTTACTAATAGACAGCGAATATGAAAATGCCTGTTAATCAACTAAAGTAGCATACCAAAAAAACTAAAAAATTTTAACCTAATTGATGAACATCTAAAAATAGAAACGAGCAACGGAATATTTTACGCTACCCGTGACCAAACTTTCTGGATGTGCCAATGAAGGTGGTGCACATGGGCCGCTCACTCATGACTAAAGGTGGCAAGATGGACGGGTCAGGAATAGGTCAAAATGGGTTTGGTTTGAAAAGGTTATTTTAATACAAGTCAAACAGATGGTGTCGGGCCAGGTTGGCTTGACCAGCAAGCACTTCCTTTGTCCACTTTTCAAAGTTTTTTATACAAGTTAATGTGTTAATTATAGTTACAAAAACAATATTGTGACAATAGTAATCAAACTCTTTGAATATATTTTATTTGACCCATTTGAGATAACACTTTTTAACTAAATAGATTTTATTTGACCCATTTCAGATAAAACACAAAGCCAAATTGGCCCATGCGTAAGTAAATGGGTCGAATTGCCACCTCTGTACACACCCATAAAGCACCATAGTTTCTAGTTGTGTTTTGCACATTCAAATTTGCAGTTTTCCCACATAAATCAACAAAGATCAAACAGATGTTACAAAAATGATATCCACTCCTTGGTTTATGGGTCATAACTCTCCAATCACCATGTAATAGGGTCTATAAATGAAATTTAAAATGATGACGATGATAAACATGGTAGTAATTTGCTAGATATCAAAACTGATGAGGACATTGAAATGTGGTGGTATGTGTACCTTCTTTGAAGAGATCATCACTGTCACTCGAAGGTGTTGATCCCATGACACAGCAGGCTCGACTTTCTGAGCAAGAAAAACCTGCCCAGATTTCCAGTCAACTGAGCTTGATATGTACTGAATGATGAAAAGCCCGTGATCGTTTCCTGCTTCTTCAAAGTATATTGAATCACCCATTTTTGAAAATGATTCGATCCCTAAGAAACAAAGATAAAGTGTTAAACAGGTGTTTTTCATGCAAATGGGACACACAGATAAGATCGTTGGTGCTAACAAACTATTAAAAACTAAAATTTCAAACCTGTTCCATAACAGCACCAGAAAGCATTAAGCTTGGATCCCCATTTATGAAATCCTGTAGCTTTTGATGATCCTGGAGCTAAAGGCAGCATATATATCATAACTCCTGGTTCATTCCCTCTTTGAATGCTTAGGACACCATTAGTTAAAGCTCGTTCATAATAATCTGCATACGCAATTTCTTTAGTCCATCTGAACAGGTTACGGGAGACCTGTGTACAAGATCAAATACTTAAAATACCGTTTAATAATTAATAATGACATGTCAAACAATCAAACGGATCTTGTGAAGACAATAAGTCAATCACGGGTAGGTTAGTAATTTTAACGTGGAATTCTTCCCATATAAATGTTGTAAATTTCACTTGAAATTCCAAAAATATCATGACAACATTTAAATACCTTTAGCATGTTGTAGGTGGTACACGATTCTTCATTCTCGGTGTGTAAGGTGCTTGCGAGTCTCTTCGGTTATGACCTGAGAGCACACGAACAACATTTCGCTAGATAAAAAGTCAAAAGCATTATCATTTAACCAAAATCAAATTTCAATCAAAATGCTATATGAATCTAATATTTCTACCAGAACTCGTGGACTGATGTGCCTCCTGTAGAATACATATGAGAAGAATTGACGACATCCATGAAAAATGTCCCAATTTCCTGGAAACCCAACCATATAAATGCAGTCAAATAAGCCTTCTTTTCTATGGGGTTATATGGTCAAAGTTGACTTTCTTCATACAAATAAAGTTGAATTTGTGTACCACTCAGTGTAATTTGATAGGATGTTAATAATGTGTCTTCAAGGGGGCAGAAATTTATAACCCAAATACCTTATACAAAGGATCACCCGTAACTTCATACCGCCTTTGAGCTCCAATAACAATTGGAATATGTGTATTGGCATGATAACCAGATATGTCATCGGCCTATATACGATTGCAAATGAGATAGATAAAACACATGACAGACAAAAAAAGAAAAAAGTTGCATCTTCTAACAATAACAACATATGTTACCCTCTTTGGTAACAATATTTGTATCAAAATGTAGTTAAAGTACCATGTTGACTTACTAACAGAATATTGCTGACTTATATCAATACCATAAACTGATGCAAATAGGCAAATAAGTAATTCTAACCTGAAAACTTCCTAACAACAAAAATGCTGCAATTCTATGAGACGTCTCAAAATTGAAATTGTTATAATTTTCAAAAGTATATAATATTAGCAGTCTTGTGTTGAGGAAATGTTTTATATTTGTTTTACATGTGACAATGGCATTACTTATAAAGGAATATTATACTATTTAATATATATATATATATATGTGTGTGTGTGTGTGTGTGTGTGTGTAGAGAGAGAGAGACCTTACCTTCACAGCTAGCAGGCCAAGGAAGCAGGGTTTATCAAAAAGGTGAGCCAACCACAGATGCTTCATATCTCCCTAGATGCATATAAGAGCAGTTATGTAGCAACAGAAAGTCCATTAATACAAGTTAAAAAAACATGGTTTTATATGATATAGATCATATCTTCATCAAAGGATACCGGTCCCCAAGTGGATATCTAGTGTTGAAGTGGTGTACCCCACAACCAAAAGGTTGTGGGTTCAAATCCAGCAGGGTGCAGGTTCTGGTGTATTTATCCTAGAAAATCTAGGAATTGTTGTTCAAAAAAAATATATCAAAGGATACCATCTTTATTTCCCTAAGTGAAAACTTTTATACACACTTTTCAAATGGGAACAACAAAAAGATGTTAAATATGCATAATAAGAGTTTTAACATACTGTGATTGTGTATAGCCTGTAAAGGACATCATTCATTCCACCGGTTTCTTCATTCAGTGATAACCAATGCCTTTCGATACTGTAACGAGTAATCACATTCTGCACACGGCTACAGAAATAGTAGGCCATCTGTGTCACCATTTTTAGAGCTTGACTATTCCCAGCCAGAACATACTGATCCACTAGACCAGCCATTATCTGCCAGTTAAAAGAAACATATGAACTACCTCTGGTCGAATAGTTAACAAATCTTTAGTTTAGAGGTGGCTGGGCAGGTAGGGTAATGGGTCAAAACTCAAAACAAATTCAGGTTGATACATGTCACTTTTAGCATGGGCTAAAACAGACTAAGTTGGGTTGGTTTGACCCACAAACACTTTTTTCCCCTTTCTTTAAATAACTAATGTGTTAATTATGATAACAAGAAAACATTATTACAAATTTACAATAATAATCTAAAATTTTATATATAAAATAAACTTTATGCAGCTTCCGACTAGTTTGACCCATTCATCTTTTAGCTGTATTTTTTATCGACCCATTCGAGAAAAACACAACTCAAATCAACCTATAAATCATGTTCTGTGTATATCTTGCAAATACCAATCTTCTAAATCTTTACCTTGTGAATGGTGTAATAAGGAGCCCAAACTCGTTTGATAGCTTCAAAACGATCAAAAAATTCAGATGGGAAAGCAGAAAGATACCCTGTGCCTATATTTTCTTGACAGGCAGCAAGTGCTGATACCACTGCTGTCATCTGCTCTTTGAGAGTAGTATTACCGGTGCTAGCCCACATCTGAGCAGAGGCACTCAAGTAATGCCCTTCATTTTTGCAACACATGTTAAGGTTAGAGACACTCTATAAATGATGGTTACAAATTATACACATAATCTTAATCTTTTCATGGTTTACAAAAAATATATTCATTCATTGTTTGATTTCAGTAAGACTGAACTTTCAAACACATTATTCTTTCTGAAAAAAGAAGCATCATTGTCAAAGGCATTATAACCAATTATGGTTTCCAAACACAAACATTTAAGGGATTTCATAACAAGCAAAATCAAGAATAACAAAGTACAAGATTGAGGAAGTAAACCAACCTACGAAATGACCACGAAGCTCTTGACGTGGGGACTCCCAACCTCCATAGGCCCTGCCAATGGTTGGCAAACCAGATGTGATCCTAAAGCTGTAAACCAATCTATCAACATCTAACATCAACAGGTATTCCAAATTGGTTTGTTGAGCTCGACCATGAATCGAGTCCAGGTCCAACCTCACATCACTCAAAGGCAATTCATTCAAGAAATCCCCAGACCCCTCACCCGGATTCTTCATCTCCCTATACATCATCCTCCAACTGAATTCATCTTCCTGCTTCAAAACCCTCCTTGGCAGTAAACTGGCCCAAGCAGACTCATCAGTGGGAGTCAAATGGCGATGAGAATACACCTCGTCTTTCCAAGTCTTGTTATTTGAATTCAACAAGCTGTATCGAAAAGTATGCGACGAAAGCTGGGCGGGGACGTTAGTACACTCTTTACCAATTACACAATCATACACCAAAACCATTAGCACAATAGCCAGCATCTCCAAAAACCCTAAACCCTTCATTTCTCCTAGAAATTTCAGTAGCTTCTCACCATAAACATTAATGAAAACATTAATTTATAGAGGGGAATACATCGGAACCCTAATTAAGCCTATTTTAAGCATGAATTGTGGAATTTTAACTGTGAAGTGTAAATGATAAGATTAGATCGTATGAATGAACGTCTAACAACCAACTGCTTCTTCGGGAATACGTGTGAAAATAATAATCCAAATAAAGTAAACTGGAATAAAGATTGTAGACCTAATTCGTCGGTTTCAATGAATCGTAACAAATTGAGATTCGTATGAGCATATATACAGCCGGCATGTGATGTGGATGTATCTGCTTACAGTGGCGTGAGCACTGTGTGTGATAGATAGGGGAAAATGGAGCTTCCGATTGCGATCAGGAATCTGTAGCATCGAATTGGAAGGGATTTTGTTTTGAAATTGCATCGAATTGATTTTACCGCCTTATTGTTCGGTGGTACGTTGAGTCCTCTGTGTTGTAGTTCCTTCATTTCCACACAGGGAAGTAACTATATCATTAAAAAGTTAACTATTTTATATACATATTTTTTAATTTTAGCTAGCGGTTTCGTGCTCGTACGTTGCGCCGTGAATTCCGTCATGATTTGAATATCAGAACACAGAGTTGTACGCTCGCGTGTTACGTCTGGGCCCTCGCTTGTCGATCGGTAAGCCGTAAGATATCTAATCTTGATATACGCATCAAGTTTCATCTTTGTATACATTTCTCTAAACCTGTCGGGGACACCGCGTGACTTTTTTTTTTCTTCACTAATCTATGTCACGACCGATTAGTAAACCTAAAATTAATTAAAAAAATAAAGAAAAAAGTCAAATAAATAAACATACAAACAAACAAAGTTTTAAAGAAACTTCTAGGTGGTCGGACGATCCAATTGGAGGGCTCGTTCGATTCAGATAATGGAGAGGTTGTCTGGAGAGAAAATAAACGTGTTTAAAAAATAGGTGAAAATATGATGCAACACATTTTAAATGAGTGCATATGAGATCCTCTTAGGTTACTCGTATGTTGTATAATATGGACAGAGAATCATGAAAACCGAATAAACACTTGTATTTAGTGTTGATCAATATAATCAGGAACATAATAGTAAATTATGTGGTTATAGTTGTTTAAAAAATTACTTGTTTTATACATCACACTTAATGCAAATCTATACTATTCTAACAGTTATATACTTATGTGATTATTATGTGTTCTCTATAATGTTTGGTATTTTGAGTAGCGATGGTAATTTCTGGCCAGTTTAAGACACGATTAAAATTGTTTAATAAAAAAACACTATGTAATTTTATACATTTTTAAGAATAAGTAAAATTAGGATTTAAACTCCATCATTTATTCTTCTTGGTACATAAAAGATACAACTGTCTTATACAGATAAGATACAAAGTAGTAAAACGAGTCGTATCCATGCTTGATACTTGTTTTGTTCACATCATCTCTGACCTGTTTAACACGATTTGACCTGTTTTATCAGCCCTAATTTTTAGCCATAAAAATGTTATAAAATGGAAGGCTTAGAGTTTAAAAGTATGTAATTGTATGTCATGCATATTTCATGGTTCCCAAGTCACCCGAACTTTTGATCTCATCAAGATGATGCCAACACCTAATATTTTGTTTGCCTCTTCTTTATATTTGTTAGATATTATTTCAACCACATCCGAATATTTTTAGATTGTATAATCTTGACAAGTTAGCAAAATGGGTATCATTTTGACCCTTAAGGTTACTAAATAAATTAATTAATTAAGCTTGGGTTTGAAAATAAAGGCTTGGTTGAGCTCAACTCAAACCACCGAGCATTAAGTTCAATAGTTAAGTCAACACAAACTTGGCATCGATTCAATCATCACAATTTATAGTTTTTTCTGATACAGGTGAAAATAGCTCACAATTGGTTACATTAACAATCAACATTTACTTAAAGTTCCGTTTTTAGATTTTATAAACGATCAATATATCAAGAATAATTACAAATAATTGAAATAGTAACATGAATCTTTTAATACAACAATTTGCAACTTTAAAAATTATTTTTATAAAATTTATGTTAATTTGAACATATTAGATATCCAATATAACCGAATATGAACTCACTATAAGTAGTGGAAGATGACATGTCTTAATTGTCATCATCCATCTTTATAAGCTATGTAATGGGCCTCCAAAGATATATTCTGGTGGGCTTCACTTTTATTGGACCTTGAGAATGATAAACAGGGTCCAGGGAAATGATTCTGATTCAACTCAGTACAAACTTCTTATTTTATTAAAGTTTATTCATTTTAATTACATAAGAAAAACAAACATTGAATTAAATTAAGTGAAACGAACTTAATCCCGAAACACTACAAATGTGTATTATTTGGTCTCCACTCTTGATTATATCCAACACACAATATACGTAATTACAAGACTCGTGTATAACCTTTTAAAGGTTAATACATAAAGTTTAAAATAGATTGATCAATTAAAAGTTATAAAGTTATAAAAATATTAATAAATAAAAATGTTAGGTGCCACATGTCACAATTCTATGTCATCTAAAATTTTGTTTTTCCGCCTCTCTCCTATTAAATAATGATATATTTTTTATATTTTTATATAAATTTAATTATGAATACTTATTATTTAATTATGGATCGTAAATGTATCATTAACTACATAAATTTATTACAAAATTAATTATGATTAGTTATAATTTCTTACTTACGTATCAATTTATAATTATGTTCATTAAAATATTAAAAGAATGAAGAATAATGATAAATAATTGTTTCTTATAAGTGATTTCTAAAACTTTTTAAAGAATTTAATGTGATTGGATGGTTTGAATGGTAAAGTTACAACATGCCAAATAATAGAAAAAATATGTAGAGTTGAAAATTATTTTTCTAAAAATTAACTTAACATAATTTATAACTGTCATGCAAAATTCATTTTTAAATACATATCTTGACTGTTGTATGTGTTAACGTATTACATTATATTTTATTCAACATTTGTAATACATATGTTTATTAAACCCGTAAAATATATGTATTTTTCTAATTTTTTTTAATATTAAGTATATAACATTACATTTATTCAACCCGTGTAATATATGGGATTCTAACCAAGTTAAATATATATAAGTTTCGTAAGTTTCAATTCCTATCCAACCGACTATTGCTATATATATAGAGTGTTTTCAGAATCGGACAGTACCAGCCGATAGGACCTGGAACCAGAAATATAAACGGTCTGGTTGTATGTAATTGAATCGCTTTCATTTAAATCGGTCGGACCGGTGAACCAGACCGGGTTCAGACGGATTTCAAAATTTTTTTATACGTTTTTTCCTTAAAATCTTATTTTCTACTTAATTTAATATTCCAAGGTGTATATTTTATTTATTTAAACATTCATATGACATTAAAATTACAAATTCACATCAAAATAAAAAATATATATATTTTTTATTTTTTGTATCTATATACATAATTTTAATTTTTTTTATAATGTCATCTGGTTTTAAATCATGTCCAACCGATCAAACATTTTCAACCAATGGACCTCTAAGACAACCGTTTTGATATCTGATCCGGTTTTGATACATCGGCTATATATACATTTATCAATTCACACGTGTGCCTGTTAGAACTCCGTCAATGAAACATTACACGAAGGAGAATCTAACGGTGACGGCGGCTTCCGCAGCTTCTGAAAGTACTCCTTTATACTGACGCCAACTGATTCCACCGTCAATCCAACGTTATCTCGTGAAGGTATAAACGGTGGACGTACGACTTCCGTTAACATATTCCATTGCAATCCACGGAAGAACGGGTGCTCTTTGATCTCACACGCGCCTTTCCGGTACCCAAGACGGCGCGTGGGTTCTTTTTCTAGCAGCTTACAAATAAGCCCCGTTAACGTCGTCAATTTCCCGGTGAACTTCGGCGTCATCATTAATATTCTCCCAAACGTATCCTTTCGATTCTTTCCTCGAAACGGAGTTGTACCGTACAACATTTCGTACGCAAGTATCCCTAACGCCCACCAGTCGACGGAAAACTCATGGCCGTCGCCGCGCAACATTTCCGGCGACAAATACTCCTCCGTGCCGACGAATGAGTTTGACCGTTCGCCGTTGACGAAATTCGGGTTGGCACGTGTCATCGGCGATACACGTGCGCTTTTTGTTTTCTTCAAACCGGCACACTTGCGGTCGTTTATTTTGGTTGGGGTGAGGGTACGTGAGAGGTCGAAGTCCGTGAGAGTCACGTGACCTGATTCTTGGATTAAAATGTTTTCAGGTTTTAAATCACGGTACACGATGTCCATGGTATGAAGGTGTTCTAGCGCGCAGACAATTTCTGCCAGATAGAACCGGATGATTGAAACGGAGAACACGTTATCCGGTTGACGGTGACGGAGGACGTTAAGGTCACGGCCTGGGCAAAACGGGATGGCCCATGCGAGGAACTCTTTGGTTTCGAAGGATCCGATTAATGACGGGAGGAAGGGGTGAGGGTTGTGATTAAGGCGGTTGAGGACGGCGATTTCCCACCGGGCACGGTGGTCGGAGTGGAGGATTGACTTTTTGACGACTTTTAGGGCAAACGGAGAACGGGCAGATGGATCGGAGATGAGATTGTGGACGAGGAAAACAGTACCCGTGGCTCCGTTTCCAAGAACTTTGATCGGTCGGAGATTAGGAAAATGGAGATCCTGCAACGACGTCGTTTCCATTCTCAGAGGTGGCCGGCGAAGATTGATTGGTGTGAAGGTGGTCTTTATATTATACTTTGGAGAGGGGGAATGTATACTGTTATGCATGAGTAGTGGATACCCATTTTAATTTGTATATATATTTTTTTTCTTTTTTCAAAGAATAATAATTAATGCATAAACCAATATTTTTTACTATATATAATCTATATCTATACTTTATAATAAATAAGGTTTCCCATGTCATGTGTGACGCGTCGTATCTATATTTATTCTTATCATTTTTTTTTCACATCTTTCTTTTATTAAATACACATCTTTATTTTAATAATAATATATATATTTAAAGAAAATAATTACGATACTAATAAAACATAATTATTTTAAATTATTCTTATTATAAAAACCTTTAAAATTTAGTTATCTAACTTTTATTTTTAATCAAACAGTAAGAGCATCCGTAGTGATTTCACGTCCCGCTGCATCACTACTACATCAGCATAGGGGCAATAACTGATACAAATTACTAAGGTGCATAGTAAATTCACGTCTCACTTTTATTTTTTAATAATTAACTATTAATTAACTAAAAGGAAAAAACAAGATTATTATGTGGGTTCATTTGATTGAGTGATGAATTAAAGAGATTTGCACCTTAGTCCGTGAATGCCCCTACGCCCTTCCCTGTCAAACGTATGACCACGCGCCTTTCCACACTCCCACTACACATACTTTAAATGAAGGTCATTCTAAGTGTAAAATTTCACACAAATATTTTATATAAATATCATCTTTATTTTATGTGTTACTTAAATTGTGTTCTTTTACACTCATCAAATTGTTTCACACAAATATTTTATATAAACATTTTTTTAGCTGAGTATTAACTTTTTTTTAGAGTAAAGTACCATTTTCATCGCTGTGATTTGGTCATTTTAGCCAGTTTCATCCAAAAAATTTTTTTTTAACTTTTTTGTCCTTGAGCTTTCAAAATTTAGTCATTTTCATCCAACTAACTACGTTAAAATTTTTGCGTTAAATCAGGGACAATTTGGTCTTTTCAAATTTCTTTTTTTAAACCTTTTTTTATTTCCCCTTTATAATAAACAATTTTGAAAATTTTAACAGGTTTAAGTTTTTATATAAACAAATTATCCCAATATAAAACAACTTTTTTAATCCATAAGTTATTTGCATAATTAAAAAATAGTGTTGGTGGTTCTTGTTGCAGGTCCTAAGATATCCTGAATGCTAATATAAAAAATTCATCCGATCATCAAAAGTAGCCAAATTCAAGTATCCGACATGTTCCCAATACTCGTCGGAAGACAGCCGTGGAACATTACCTCCAAACACGTTAAAAAGGTGAGAAGACCGGGTTCTTCCAGAAATGTCGTCGTTGTTGAGGTCGATTCCGGCGACGGTAGTTTCGGAGTGGTTATCTGGTGTGCATAGAACACTCCAGTGTACTCGCACACACCAGATCCGACCCAATTGACGATTGATTCCATGCTTGTAAAGCAATGTAAGCAGTTCTCAACCTAGGGTTTTCAAACACCAACGAGGGGTTAACCATCACGACCTTCGTTCTCATCCAGTAGTAGCTACCGTTGCCGGATGTACAACACCTCGCCGTCGGTGAGCCGACCAGAACCACCACAAGGTTGGAGATGGGGAAGGGGCTTCGATCTACACAACAGGGTTGAAGATGTGGTGTGGGGGATAAAGAGGAATAAAAATAGGTTTAAAAAAGAATTTTGAAAAGACTAAATCGTCCCTGATTTAACGTTAAAATTTTAACGGAGTTAGTTAGCTGAATGAAAATGGCTAAATTTTGAAAGCTCAGGGATGAAAAAGTTAAAAAAAAAAGGTTTTTGGATGAAACTGATTAAAATGACCAAACCACAGGGACGAAAATGACACTTTACTCGTTTTTTATGTAACTGATAAATGTTAATTAATATTAAACTTTAAAAACCCGTTGTATTACACGTGTTAAATAAATGCAATGTTATATATATACTTAGTGATAAAGATTTATATATTAATGAAAAACGTTTTATAAAAAAATTATAAAAATTATTATTATTTAATAAGAGAGAAAAAAAATAATTAAAGAAATTTATATAATTAATACATGAGAGAGATGGAAAAAAACTTAAGAATCCGAGTGACAAGACATCAAAACATTTATTTATTATATAATATAAATTTTTTATTAAAAGGTTAAATTTGATTTGGATTAAGAATTAAGGTCAAGTTTGTGTCAGGAAGACGCAAAGTAGATTATTTTTTGCACGTTTCAACTAATGTATTTTTCATGTTCGAATATGGGATTCATTTTACATATCGAATTGTGTTAATAGCATTTACTTTCCATGTTCGAATATGAGAATTTAATCTCATAAAATCTAACATACTTCTTATTTTTTTCTCACAAAAGCCACGTAGTATTAAAATAAATATAATTATGAAAAATAATTTTAAAAAAACTTGGAACTTGGCTCAAATAATTCTAAATATATTTTAAATAGTAAATGTTGTTTCAGTGTTAACCATCTATGTAACGAAACTAACACGACTCATTACAAACATATGATGATACCAATATTTCAAATTTGAAATTCTGTTTCATAGCAAATATCTCCAAATTATTTTACGAAGTTAACTTATTCTTTGAGGTTTGATTTAAAGAAACTCTTAACCTAAATAACTTGGAATTTTCTTATACTACCCATTAATTACATTAGAATAATATTACTTTTAACCAATAAACGATAAATTTTAATTTTAAATGAAAGTGAAAAACACCTAAGAATTTTAGCATGTGAGACGCACCAACATCGGAGTTATTATATTTGTTAATTACATGTAAACTTGGATTTTTTATATGGTTGATTTCTTCAATGTTAGTGACATGCATGATTCATATATTATTTAATAAAAATAATTATAATTCACACGTAACTTTGTTTAGGTGTTTAATGCGACGCAACTTGTTGTCCGTTTATCTGTCACTTTATTATATAATCGTTTTTCTTGTATTTTGTTATAAAAGTGTTTCGTATTAAATAAAAAAGTGTTTAACTAATAATGAATATATTTAAAAGAATTCATTAGAATAAAATTTAAGAAAGATACTTTTATCAGTAAATTATAATGGAGTTGATAAAATTATAGGGTTTATTAGTTTACTCTTTACATTTTATAAATAAGGTGAAAATCAAAATATATCCAATCAACAATTTTCTGATTTTAGGTTTAATAGTAGAGAACATAGGCTTAGTATCTTTTGATTCTTAGTTTCTTACTCGTGTATTCATCGTGTAAAATCATATATAAAAGGAAAATCATAAAAATAATTTTGTAAAATTACGGCTAAGAGTGATTTTAATCACTAAAATATAATCATTTAGACCTTAAAAAATTACAAAAGTGACACTAAAAAATCTTAATCCATTAATTAATTTTCACTCACGTTTTCGTAGTTAAATGCATAGCATCAATTTACACTCACGTTTTGTTAGTTAGCTGACAAAATTAAATATATGTGTGATGGTAAACACTGAAACACCATTTACTATTTAATGGGATTGAATTTTACAATAAGCATAGTTAAAACGTAGTTGTTTAAACAAATATATAGAGATAAATTATAATGTTGGTAGGTATGTTAGTGTGGACGGTGGTCCAAACATTGAAGCCATTGAATCAATATCAGAGGACTTTCGGATCACAAGATCAATTCTTACTCGTGGTTAGTTCGTAATGTTTGGATCAACTACTTATGTGAGTGGTGATATGTGTAACTTTATGAACTATCATCCCATTGAGACGACATGTGACATTTGTTGATGGTCAGTGGTTAGCTTGTGTGGGATACGTGGGCCTTGTTGTTCTATTAATTAATCACACTATAGTGTTAAGAGATGTTCGTATTTAACCATCTCAAATCCTAAAATATATGTTGGTAAGTTGGGTAAAGATGAAGGAAAAGATAAAAAAAATTAAAACATAAATCAAATTATGGTAAAATTAAAAAAAATTGAATGAATGAGAACGTGACACGTGCCATCGCCTTCTAAAACAACCAATCACAATCTTTTACTGCTCACATCTAAAACAGCCAATCACAAGCTTTATATGTATATAATGGTTATACTAGCTTAGACCCCGTGTAATACACACGGGGTGAAAAATATCAATACATAAATTTCTTAAATTTTATTTATGTATTTTTCAGGTGTAAAAATGTATTAGTATACATATACTAAGGATATAAAACAAAATTCAAAATATATAAAAAATAATATATAATTGGGTTTTGAAAATACGTCATTAACTATTTAATGTAATTTGACTTTCATTTACTATTTGATTGAAATAAAAGTTACATAATTAGATTTCAAAGTTTTTTTTATAATAAAGGATAATTTAAAATAAATGTGTTTTATTAGTATAATTAGAAATTTATTAAAAGATATGGGTGCATTTAATAAGAGAGAGATGCGAGAAAAAATGAGGAGATTGAATATTGTGACGACACGTGGCACACAAAAGCCTTTATTTATTATATAGTACAGATGAGAGATTCATTTTCTTATAACACACTTGAAAATTATTATTTTTATGATTTTCTAAAAATATTATAAACAGCTAATATGACTTGCAGAAGATAATTATATATTTGTTATCATATATAATTTAGTTGAATAAAAAAGTTATCAAAAAATGACCCGTACAGAAGAGAACATAATAATTTTCTAAGTTATGATTGAGAATCTAATAAACGTATACTTATCCTATGGCCGTGTCCTTTGTTTCAACTTGGGGGATACCATTTTATTATTTGTATCTAAGTGCTATTCCAACGTTGATACACTCACACGATCTTTAGTTTTATAGTTTAAATAATTTTTTATATAATTTAAATAAGTGTTTTGAACTGTCAAAGGTTTATAATTTTCTTAAAACAAAAAAAGTCAAAAATCCAATAATTATATCTGATAAATCGTCACGTATGTATAAAAAATTAAAAATGATTCGTCAACAAGAAGTTTACTTAATTAGATGTATTAGAAAATTAGCCCCACGCTCCGTGGCGGCGAGAGACGTACCTTACACGGTTGAGGCGGTATCATTAATATGGCTAAAAAAACGTGGTTAAGTATATAGAAGAAACATATGAAGTTACAACGACTCTATTATGGAGATCGAAACAAAGATAAAAGATAGTTATATAACGGAACCAATGTTTTTCAGTTGGTGTCGATTACCAACATGTAACCATTAGTCGTTATAACACACGACACCTAAAAAATACCATACATTGAATACGACTATGTTTTAACAAAATTTATACTGGGACGTCAATAAAAAATTAATTAACGAAAGAAAGTTATAGAGAAAAAATAAATTATATATACTATATGGGGTAAACGCGAACTTTAAGTGTGTAAGTAAACTTTCCCAATTGATTAAATATTTCATTTTGTTAAATTTTATAAATGACGGTGTAACTATAAATACTTTTTAACATTTTTAACATATCTTCAACTATTTGGGTTTGTCTATAATTTTTTTGTTATCACTATGACACAAAAACTTGACAAAACTCGTGAAAATTACGAAACATACAAATATTAAAGTTCGACTCTAAAGGGTACTCGGGTCAAGTTAATATTTTGAAAGCTGCAGATGTTGGTGATTTTGTGAGTGTCATATCATTTTAGGTAAATAGGATATACTTAAAACTAAAGAAAAATTTGAATAACTTCGTTACAAGTAGAATATGTTGTTAATAATTTTTTTTTAACGGCGAACATTGAATGTTGTGACGTCACACCCCCCGTCATATGGGAGAGCCTCGTCCAACTCCCGCCAATATGTTGTCTTAACCGGGCCCACTTGGCGTCAGAGTTGGAGAGCATCCAAGAAAAAATCCCACCCTTTCCGGGCTTGAGGGAGAGCCGAGGCTCGAACACTGGATCGGCGTGGGTAAAACCCTGGTGCATCAGCCTAAGAACTAGGCCTCATTTGCATGCCTCAGAAATTAATGATGGTGACAGGGATTGAACCCTGATCCCTTGAGATTTCAGGCCTCACCTCAACCACTAATATGTTATTAATAATTGATTAGTATAATTAATTGCCAACTGTTTTAACTACTAAATTGACACACTTTTCCATGAAATATTGTGTTATTTCATTAACATTATGATGGTATGTTGCCTATAAAACACAAACTTGATATATTTCCGGTACAATATTTTTATTTTTAAAGAAAAATACATACTAGTTTTTGGCTTTTTTGAATTATCCTATTAAAATTCTCGGTAACTCACTGAAATACTTCAATTTAAAGTAATAACAATATACATATAGATTAACCATGAAATTATATATAATATAATCTACAATGAACACCTAAACAACTAAAATGCAAGCTCGTTAGTACAAAAGAGGCCGATTTATCATTTCAAAGTTGAGATAATCAATATAAAAACTAAAAATCGCATTTGCATAAGCATATTTTATATAACCCGTTCCTTATAATTATGTGAGTGAGTTTTGCATATTTTATGAAGTGGTTTAAAGTGGTTGTGAGTGAAGAAGAGAGAAAAGATATAAGGTTTTTGTAAATATAAGGATAAAAGTAGTGGTTTTTAGTATAATTATAAGGATAAGGATAAGGAGAGAGAAAAGTAGAGATAAAAGATAGAAAAAATAGTGTTTTTTATTGTAATTATAAGGATAAGGATATGAAATATAAAGAACAAGCTGAGACCTTGATGTCACCGGTTCTATAATGGTAATTTATATTATGGCACATCTTGTAGCAATTTGTAAGGTTTCTGCTTTGTGACCTTGATGTCACCGGTTCGAACCATAGAAACAGCCTCTTGCAGAAAATGTAGGGTAAAATTGCGTGTGTCAGATTGCGAAGCGATCCTTCTCGAATACTGTGTAAATACGAAAGCTAAGTACAGCACCGGATACGTCATTATATGATTTATTTAATTATTTGCATTGATCATATCTTTCAAGAGCGAGATTCCCACAAAGAAAAGTGACGAAAATTGTAATCAAACATATCTTCCATGTATGCGTGTAATGCATTTCCTTTATTAGTGATATTCTTCCTCATAAATCTTTTATTAAATTCTACTCCATTATTACATAACTTTTTAAAAACAATATATATATATATATATATTAAAGTTTAATGATAAATTATTAAGCTTGTGATGATAAAACATGAAAATAAAAAAAATATGATACATTATTTTCAACTATGAATATAATACACGAAAAACCATAGCATTTTTATTTATTATTTTCTCTAAAAAAAATAAATTTACAAACAAAAAAAAGAGTTGTTTTCTATATTTGATAAAAAATAATAATGTATTTAAGTTGAAAAATCGAATTAAAAAATAAATAGTAATTTTGATAAAGACAAAATAGTAGGCCAATGATATGTTTATATTTTTCAACATACTTGCCCCACCTTGGACTTTGTAGACTTGTAGTTTATGTTGAACCTTTCAAGCTTGCTTTTCGTGTTTCTATGATTGTGTTCTTTCTTTTTCTTTTTTCAAACCTCTAGCTAATCTACACCGTAACTAATTTACATCAAATAAATCATAGGCGGGACTCAAAATATTAATCTTAAAAAAATTTCATCATTTTAACTTTAAATGACTTTACCTTTGAACCAAACCCTCCGCCCACGATTGTGTTCTTCTTCTACCCACCATATTATACTCGGGTGAGGTTCAAATACTAACAAATATTTATGTGATAACCATAGAAACCACTCTCAAACATAGTATTACGTATATGTAACAATTATCATTTTGTTAGTATTACATATACATAAACACTATGTGTCACGTATATGTAACATTATTTGTTACGTATATGTAAGACTCATCGTTTATGTATTTATGTTCAAAATATATATTCACGATAGTTAAATACTCTTTTAATAATTAAAAGAATTTTTTTTATAATCTATGTGATTGTTTGATAATGATTAACACAGTTATCAAATAAAAAGTTAGTTAGCATTTAAACCTTTCCCTATTACACTATCCCCGCTAAATTAATCTGAGTAAATTAAATTTTTAGTCGTTACATGTTATGGATCTCATTTCTATTTTTCTTTAATTATTACACTCTCCCCACGATTGTGTACCACTACTAATATACACCTCAAAGTACTTTCCGTAACTTATTTTTTATCATCATTTTTTTTCTAGGTTAAGTAACTCAACAAACAAATACAAATTCTGTTGGTTTCCAACTATTTAAATAAAATTACACCAAATGTACTGGAGTCGCGCCCCTCCCTACCTCACCATTTTCTGGCGCCAAACACCGAAACAAGGGCGTGAAGTGGGGCGTCAAAGGGCACCTCCGCCAAGCCCCTAACGGACATGAGAGAGAAGAGAGATGGGGCCACCCTTTAATAAACTACATTTTTTCCTTTTATTTAACTTTTAGTTAAACCTACACACTAGTTTAATTAAAGACCTACCGGTTACATGATAAAAACTTTTTAATACTTTTTAGTTAAAATACTACACTATACGTGTCCTTTCAAGATTCTATTTTTGGCACAATAGTTTAACTCACTCATGCCATGTTTGAATTCCATGGGCCATGGGGTCTCCGGTTCTATTCCACTCCTCCTCACGGTTTCTTTCATTTTTTTATTGGGCCTCCAATCTTCATGAAGCCCAAGGCAGATTTGAAATTAATTAATTTATTTTACTTTTATTTCTCAATGACTTTCACTTTGATAATAAATTATTAATATTAAATCCTTAATATTATTATTATTAAATCCTAAATGTTATTATTTTTAAATCGTTATTATTATTATATTACTTTAAAATCATTATTATTATTATAATTATTATTTCCTTAGTAATTATTATTATAACTATCATTATTATTACTATTTTTTAATTATTATTATTACTACTATATTACGTTAACGAAAGTCTCTTATGCCTTTCAAGGGCCAATATGATTACTATTAATGTAAATCTTTTTATTTTATTTAGTAGATCTACAATGTCACAAATAAAATGAGACAAACAACGGGCTTAAAAGTTAAAACATAATAGGGTCTAAATATGGGCCTGTCTTTTTTAGCAGACCGATATGAAGAATCCGTTGAGCGGCGGCAACAGTTGGCCCACTAGTAGTTAAGGACTACGGTTGGGATATTCGAATTTTAATTGATAAATTGATAAACTTTGATTTTATTTAAAATATTCTTTATTTATTTTTTATTCGGTTAAAAAAATGAGCAAGTTGGTTTTAAATTTTTAACAATCCGCGCTTTGTTATATTATACAACTAGGTTAGAAACTCGGTGTATTACATATTACATAGTTTTTAATATAAATTCTAGAAACTTTTTATAGTTATTTTTTAAAAATATTTTATAAAAAAAATGAAAGAATTGTTTAATTTATAAAAATGTTTTATGAACAAACCTATTTTTTAAATAAAAAATATTTTATAAAAAAAGAATTATACAACTCGTTATTATTTAATATAAGAGAGATGTGAAACAAAAAATTATAAAAACAGTTAAAAAAATTCGTGTAGTTACTAGGCGGTAGATACGGAAAAAATGGTTGATAATGCACATGAGAGCATAAATTTGTAATATTTTATAGATAGATATATCATATGTTATTTAAGTTTTAACTTTTTTATTTTTATTATTATTATATAAATAAACAAGTCTAGAAATGTATATTAGATGGATACGACACTAAACTTATAATAAAAACATAACGAATTGATATAACTATTCTATGAAAATAAAGCACTAGGGTTCATGTAAACAAACCAAATATCTTATGATGAAAAAAAAAAGTCTTGCTCAGACAGGGTAGGGGTGAACAAAAAACCGAACTAACCGAACCGGAACTGAATTAACCGACAAAACTGAACCGAACAAAAAACTGGAAAAAAACGAACCGAAAATAACCGAAACCGACATTTTCGGTTTGGTTTCGGTTATTCATTTACCCATAACCGAATTAACCGAACCGAAACCGACATTTTCGGTTCGGTTTCGGTTATTCATTTACTCATAACCGAATTAACGGAACCGAACCGAATGACATCAATTTGTAATATTTTTATAATAGCACCCATGCTCTTATAACATTCTTAATTCACACAAACTTAAAAACTCCATATTCAGATTGACTTTTAATGCAACTATCTTCTTTTATGTATGTGTGTAAAAAAACTTAAATAGTCGATCTTTTAGTGTTTTATTTATGTAGCATTTTTAATATGTCTTTACCATTGCAAATGTTAATTTACTTAAGATGAAGAGAAAAGTATAAAAAAAATTTTTGGGGGCATCCAACATTGGATGAAAGAGAAATATAGTAAAGAGAAGTATGCTATAAATAAATAAGGGATGGCACTCAACTAGATTGAATAAAGCTTGAATGTCTTTTTTGAAACTTTTGACACTAGTATTTCATGTTTTTTAAGTTTGCTTTTGTTTAATAAATGTTATTTTAGGCTTGGTTTGCATTAGTTAGCCTAATAGGTGGTTAATTGAACCGAAACCGAACCGAATGCACTTGATTAACCGAAACCGACTGGTTATTAAATTTCATCAACCAAAAGTTTCGGTTAGAGGTGAAAACCGAACCAAACCAAACCGTACAAACCCCTAGGATAGAGTTGTAAAATAGGAATTTATGTTGAACTCGACTCGAATTCATCAAGCTTTACTTATGTGCTAATAATACGATTAAGTTAAGATAAATTAAAACTTGCTTTCAAACATAACTTTACACATATGTTCAAGTCATAAGAGTTTTTAAATCGAGTTGGTTTTATCAAACGTAATTTCAATAGATATTTTAACATATTCGAGCCTTGAACCGAGTTCAAAGTTTTCTTGGGTCTACATCTATTAACTCATCAAGTTATGAAATTGATAAGAGTTCCATGTCTAGGGTAATATATGGACCGGTTCAACCGATTTTGATGAAAATTCTTAACCGAATCATTTACTATGGGTTTGGTAAATGACAAACTGAACTGGCTAGGTTGCGTGGGTTGACCGGATGTGCCGGTTTTAGCAGCGTGGCAGTTTGAATTGTTTTTTTTTTCAAAATCATTTGTTTGTATTAGAATTTTTAAAATGATAAATATTGTTTATCTTTATTAATAATAAACAAGTAACTAGGATGACACGTTTCACTCTCTGCTAAGTTTATCCTTATTATAAAGACGGTTTATCCTACAGGTTTGAAGTTCCAAACCGAACGAAACCGTAGAAACTACCAAACTATGAAATTCGAACCGGGAACAAAACCGTTATGATCTCAAGCCATCCAAATCGGCTAACTTGCTTCGATTTAAATAGTTCAATCGGTTTGAATGGTGTATAAACACCCGTACTTGTTACCTAACAATATAACGTCAAACTCGTCTCGTTCATTTATATGGACCGGTAAGTTCTAAAACCACTACCGTTAGTTTAAAAGCCCAATTTTTGTTTAATTCATATTTAGTCTCCAAATTACGACCATTTTAGAACAAACTAGAAGAACCAAGAGGAAAAGTTGAAAGGTGGAATTAAGTTTGGGGTTACTTCTTACCTAACTTTTGGACTAACGTATAAATATTGTAGAAACAAAATGAAAGAATATGCGGTCAAGCACCAATATTATATAATAAAAATAAATTTATTGTTAAAATTTATGGAAGAAATATGTCATATTATTTGTTAATTTAAGGACCCAAAATATTATTTTGGGTTGGTAAAAGGTAAATACAACTTCTTAGAAGAAGGTAGATATACCAAGGCCAAAGGGTAGAACCTTCTACATCTCGGCTGAAGAAGCAAAGACAAATTCGAAGGTGGTGTCAGGTACATTCAAGATTAACTCTTTACCTGCACTAGTTATTTTTTATTCGGGGGCTAGTCGTTCATTTGTGTCTTTGAAATTTGTTAAGCATTCTTCGTTTCTAAGTAGCAAGTTAGATGAACCCTTATAAATCGAGGCGACAAATGATAAGAGATTTCTAGTATTCGATGTTTATAGGAATTGCAAGTTAAGGACGGGGGGTGAAACGTTCCTTATTGACTTAATTCCTATGTCCATGTGAGACTCTGATGTAATAGTGGGAATGGATTGGTTGTCTAAGAACAAAGCGAATATTCTATGTGGACCTAAGGCGGTACAACTCGATTCCCCATCGGGTGAGTCCAATTACATAGAAGGTGAAAAGAAATGTAATTTAAAGATGTGTTCTTATGTGAAGGCAACAAAGTACATGGTGTGTGGGTGCAAGACATACATGGCTTGTGTTGCGGATGTGGTAGAAAGGGTGAAAGATATTCGCAATGTTCCGGTTGTGAACCAATTTGTGGATGTGTTTCCGGATGAATTATTGGGGGTACCACAGAAAGGGAAGTGGAGTTTGGGATTGACTTAATTCCAGGTGCCAAGCCGGTAGCCAATGCACCTTATAGGTTGGCACCACCGGAAATGAAAGAGTTAATGGAGCAATTGCAAGAGCTTATAGATAAGGGTTTTATACACCCAAGTGTCTCACCGTGGGGTGCACCGGTTCTCTTCGTTAAAAAGAATGACAGAAGAATGAGGATGTGTATGGATTATCAGGAATTAAACAAGTTGACGGTGAAGAATAGGTACCCGTTACCTCGGATTGACGACCTCTTCGATCAATTACAAGGGGCGTCGTGGTTTTCTAAAATTGATTTGAGATCCGGGTACCATCAGTTGAAAGTCAAAAAAGAAGACGTTCATAAGATAACTTATGGGTGAAGAGGGGTGGCGTGAGCCACATCAGCCTTTCACGCCCAGCAACACCGCCCCCTAGGCATGAAAGGGGCGTGAAGAGGGGGGGTAGGGCATTTCACGGGCGGAGTTTGTGGTTTGTGTGGGCCCTCTAGTCAAACTAGCCGTTGGGGCTATCCGTTGTATAATAATTTTTTTTTAAATTTATATATATATATATATATATATATATATATATATATATCACATTTTTAACCAATAATCTCACTCATTCTCTCTTTTTCAACTAATAATCTTACCCATTCTCTCATTTTCAACCAAAACCTCACCCATTCTCATATTTTCTCAACCAATAATAACCCCTATTTAAAATGGAAAATGGTCTTCTACGTCGTCGGGTTCAACGAAAGAAGTTGAAGTGATTGTTGAAGCGATTTGTTACGCGTACGAGCTACTTGAAGAAGCGGAGAGTTCACAGATGGTAACACGACGAGTTCAAGTGATTGATCGGTGTCGAAGGGACCGGTCAAAGATAAAGAATTAGAGTGTCCTAATCACCTT
This sequence comes from Smallanthus sonchifolius, assembly GCA_023525975.1. Taxonomy (NCBI): domain Eukaryota; kingdom Viridiplantae; phylum Streptophyta; class Magnoliopsida; order Asterales; family Asteraceae; genus Smallanthus; species Smallanthus sonchifolius. Next base: position 58,977,665 of record CM042042.1, read on the forward strand.
AAACTAGTTAGGGTAAGAAGTGTGTCGAACCACGAAGAGTTTGTGGTCGGTGCTCAACTTCAATTGACAATGTGATTTATGAAGTGACAATGAGTCTTTCTGACCAAACACAAGCAATGGTTTAGGTGAAACCTATCAAACTCAACAAACAAGGATTATCAACTAACAATTATAACCAATAGTAATCAAGTACCAGACAAACGATTTAGATTGTAACAATAATTAAAAAGGAATCACACCCGGGTTTCAAGTTCACAAGTAATTAGGGATTATCACACCAACATATGAGTTCAAACAATCAAATGGTTATCCAAATCAAATTAACCAAATCTAACCAAGAACATCAACATTCATACATCATCGGCAAATAGTGTAAAACAATATTTACGAATGAAATCGAGACAAATGTATGCAATATAGAATTAGATTAATCAATAGATTCAACACAAACAAAAGTTCATAGCAATTATCATCTAACGGGGTCAATGGTGAAAGAATTTATCGACTCCTGTGAGTTCATAACCATACTAAACACAAAGATTCAAGTATTTCAAACCAAACGATTACAAGAATTGTTTCTCCAAGCTAACATATGATAAAAACCCTAAAAACTTACAAACAATCCACCCGGGAATGATTACCGGTGGATTAGCCGCTCATGGTTGTGGAATTCATCTTCGATTCTTCAATTTCTTGATATCGATCTTCAATAATATGTTTCTAGCCTCCCAAACTCACCCAAAATCGCCCAAAACTGCTGTTAAAAAGATGATGTCGAATTTGGGGAAGAAACCCCCACTTAAACTCTCAAAATCGGCAGTTTCCCGAAAATCTGCTTCAAAATAACATAACTGGCGCTTACGCTGGGGTGGCGTAGGCTTACGCCGCATCCCTGAAACCTGCTGTGAAAGAATTGGTTAGGCGTAGGCCTACGCTGGGCGGCGTAAGCTTACGAGAAAATTTCAAACCACATGGAGCAAAGGGTTAAAACGATCAAACCACATGGAGCAAAAACGAATTTTAGTCTAGTTTACTAAAGGGAAAATTTCACAGAAAAGTAATCAAGTTTGTCATCTGTTCTATTTAAGTTACTAAAACTTTTTTTGTCATGTTTTAGTCACTTAAGTTTCTCGTCTGTTTCATTTTAGTCACTCACACATTTTTTTGTCTCATTTTAATCACTCAAATTTTACATATTTTTATTAAAACGGGTAGTGCTCCAATTAATATTTTAAATTGCAGGTCATTTTCTCTGTTAATTTTTTTTTATTTTTTTTATTTTTTTATTTTAAATGGCTAATTGTTCAGAAGGGTATTACCGTCATTTTCTCGTAAAATCTTTCAGACCTTTAAAAGTTATCCCATATCTCCCCCCATCCCGTTCTCTTTCTCTAAAACCCCAACCTCTCTCTCTCTCTCTCTCTCTCTCATCCCAAAAAGGTATGGCTCAGAAGAGAGAGAAGGAGGAAACCGAGCTCAAGGTTCCTGAAACCCTAACCTTGTGCACACCACCGATCCCCGTCGCTTCTTCCAATATGTCCGCTTCAGACGACCGTAGATCTTCCCCGGACAGATCAGATCTTAAGAACGGTGTTGTCACCGGTGTTATCGTTGACCTCAGACCGAACTCCTTGCCGGAAAAACCGGATCTGCCTAAAAAACGACGATCGGAGGCGGTGGAGCTGTCGGACAAGAGTACGGGTAATAGTTTTAAGCGGCGAGAGGTGAATCGGTGCTCAGGTTGCAAGAGGAAGGTCGGATTGATAGGATTCAGGTGCCGTTGTGGAGAGATGTTCTGCTCCGAGCACCGTTACTCCGATCGACATGACTGTAGCTACGACTACAAAGCCGCCGGACGTGAGGTTATCGCTCGTGAAAATCCGGTTGTTAGGGCGGCGAAGATTCTCAAGGTCTGAAGCACGATCGGGAAATAGAAACGACGACGTCGTCCGATTAATCAATTCATCGTGTTTTCGCATCTTCCGTTGTAAAAATATGGCGCCAAGCTTAGGAACAGAAATGGAGCTGAAGGCAGGTGTGCTTACGTCACGTTTTTTCTGTATGATGGCTTGAGAGAGAGAAAGGTGGTGTAGGCGTTTTCCGGTGGGGAAGAAATGAGGGAGGGAGGGTGGGGAGGGGATAATTGTGAAATTTGGTGAAAAGTTGAGGGTAATATTGTCAAATTTGATTAATTATGTTATTGGAACTTCTTATGATCTACGGTGCTGATTTTTTTTAGTATTTCATTTTTTATTCAAAATTTCGCTCTCAAGTTTAGGCTGGCAAAATAGAAAATTAGTAAATAACAGAAAAAAAAGTCAAAAGGATAATTGCATAGGGTGGGTGGATGGACCAACTTTCCAGCAAAGTATTATTATTTTACAAGTTAGTGATAGGTTTTATGAATAAAAGAAAAATGCCATGACGTCCATTATTCATACAAAATAAGTTTAAATAAAAAATTATGAGAACCGGATAAACATTTTACATTTGTATATTTTGCTTCAACTATAATACGTAAGATGGTTACGGAACAGCTTACTCCGCTCTCTTCTAACTCTCAAAATATAAATATGGTTAAAGAACCGCTTACTCCGCTCTCTTCTAACTCTCAAAATATATACCAAGCATTATTGATAGCCAGAGACAAAGTGTTTGAACGTTGGTCGGGATTTTGTTGTATAGGTAACTAATGGATTCGAGTTACGGAAATCACCACTCGGATCTATACATTGGGCACTCCAAAAAATGAATTACGATACAAATACACCACGCAAAATTCAAATCAAGATTACAAAGATCACCTCTTCATCGACCAAGATTAGGTTAGCAACGGACATTAACTCTCAAAACAAAAGAGAAACAAAACTTAGATAAAAGAGAACATGGGTTCACCACTAAAGCTACAATTAGAGAAGTGAAATAACTGAAATTGAAATAAATAAAATTATATTAGAATTAAAATAACATGTTTAGAATAGTTGTTGCTTTGCATGTTTGCTCCATGGGCAATTAAAAGTTGAGGGGCTCTATTCGGACCAGATTCACCCATCTCACTGACTCGCCCGAGTCTGGGTTATTCCCAACGGCTCCATCGTATGTCTATCAATTATGCACATGTGTATTATGCGATTCTTAAGCTTCTCGATTTAAATTTGTTCCACATATAACACACATCATTATGCTTATACGTGGAAGAACGTGAAAGTGGAACCAAATTGACTGGTTGAGAGTGACAATCGACAAACATTAATACACTCCGAATTCAAATTAACAATTGGCGTTTGTTTTCGGCTAATGCATAATCACCGATACATGTTAGTATCTATTTTTTCGAATGGCGAAGACACACCCCTTAAAATCCACCATTTGTGGACTTGAACCCGCACCACTTTGGCGCGGGTAAACAGTAGATACCACTAGACCAGGAGGCCATCAACAGGTTCGTTTCTATTAATACGCTAGTATCGGTGGACATAAATTTAAATTTAAATACAAGGGTTAAACCTACATGGCCCTTAATCCAAGTTAATCCATGTTGTGTTGATTTTCAAGATTTTTCGGCCCACGATATCGGTTCATTTTTAGAATTTTAGATTTAGTATATTTCCAACTCAGGCCCAAAAAAATTGGCCCGGAAAGAGAGATCAACGGACAGCGATCATTCTCCCTGACACGTGGCACACTCTAACGGGCGCGTCTATAGAAACCGTCATAGAGCACCGCACCACTCTAACAATCCCCCGGCTATATGATCCCAAATTTTCTTGCTCGTTAGTCCCCTTCTTTTCCGTTTTCTCCTTCCTTTTTCTTACGGTCGTTCCGAGGCGGCTTTGATTTATTGAACAAGGCGCCCAGATCTTGTTTCTACGGATCTTTTAGGTAATTAATCTGTGCGTATAATGTATCTATCATTAATTGTTGATCTTCTGCTAATTAATTTAAGAATTGGATAGTTTTTGTTGGTTAATTTTGATTATATATCAATTTGACGACGATCTGCTGTTTTTGTATTGTTACGAGTTGTTGCCGCTGAATGATTTCATCGTTTCTTATTCTGTTTGCTTGATTCAAGATGTTGCACATTTAATTTGGGGATTTTGCCCTAGTATTCTCCCCTAATTGTGACTTGTATTTGATTAGGTTATGAATTTGTTCATTGAATTGGGATGGCACATTCAGCATACTGTTATTTGATTGTTTATATTTGTTGATTTCCGGTTATTTCTACCTTAGTTTAATGCTTGATAATAGGCAGTTATTTGTTACGCGTGGTATGCCGGTCTCTATGAAATCAGCTGATAGACTACTATTTGTTATTGGTCGTCTTTCGGCTCCAGGTTAGCGATTGATACTTGATGAGTGTTAATTTTATGGTCAGTTTCCTGGTCTACAACTTGGGTGTGCTTGTTTCATGATGTTTATGTCGATAAATTGAACTGTGGACATTATATTTAACGAATGGTTTTAGACACTAGCAGAACTAATGAGCACAAAATAGAACCAACATAAACCTTGTACTCAGTTTATTTTGCACAACCTTTTGATGTTCCATAACTCCATATAGGTCAAAACAGGCCATCAAAACTGCAAAATGGTTAAAGCATACTCACAAGAGCACACTTACAAGCACCCATGGGAACGAGTCACGTCTGCATCATGGCGCAAGTTTGCTGACCCAGAGAACAAACGTACCTTATCACACATCCTACAAGTTGACACCTTGAACCACAAGCTCGACTCCGATTCAGGTAAGCTCTACACCACCCGTGCCATCACCATCCATGCTCCCGGTCCATGGTTCCTTCGCAAGATTGTGGGTCAAGATATATGCCATTGTGTCGAGTCAACTGTTGTTGATGCCAGGACCCGATCAATGCAGCTTGCTACCAAGAACATTAGTCTGCAGAAATACGTGGAGGTGGAAGAAAAAATCAGGTATGATTAGACTTGGCAAAACAGTTGGGTAACCGGTAAAACTGGGTTAATTCAAAACGGTATTTTCGTGCCCAGGTCAATTTGGGTTGGCCTACCTCAATCTTTTTTTTTATTTTATTTTTGTATTCAGAAAATGCATTACATATAATCAAAACCTATATTTTTTAAAATCATAATTTAAATCATTTTAAATAAAACGATGTAGGATTGTGTAAGTACTTTGATAACTGTTTTCCTGTTTCATTTTGATCCAAACTGTTTTTTTTTAATTTACTCATATGCCCTGTTATTAAACAAATGCATTAGCGGTCAAATTGTATTAGGCCGACCTCCAATATTTATTTTGACATCTGTGAATAGTTAATGAATGAAAATCTATTTTCTCAAAACAGTGGTTTATTTTCTTTTAAATAAAGCAAGGGAAAACTTTACACAATATTAACCAAGTTTCACAAGTGTTCGACTAAAGTCACTCAAAGTTATTTTGTTCATCTAGAGTTGCTCAACTTTCAATATATGAATCCTAGTTACTATTTATTGATTTTTGTTTTTTTTTAATTTACTTGAAGTAGGAGGTAATAGTAAACACTAAATAATAACCAAGTTTCATAATTGTTCAGTGTAAGTTAAATTGGAAAAGATAAATATCCAAGATTCATATACGTTCCATATAGGTTACCTAACTTTAAAATTCTTTTCTCAAGATTGGAACACGTGATAAAAGTTGAGTGACCACTTTAGTGAAAAACTTAGGTTACTATTGTATGAAGTTTTCTTAAACAGGTATTCAGGACTTCGTATCTAAATATACTTCCATATCAGTTTTAGCCATCTTTTTTTCTTTTTAAATATCTACGCTCCTTCGACTTGTTATTTAACAAATGGAAATGCGTTGAAATTGGTAGGTATGATCCACACCCAGGTAATCCAAATGAGTGGACTATTTGCAGGCAAGAAACGAGCATAAGGATAAAGCCATTGTCGAAGCTGGCTTCAATGGCTGAGAAGATGGAGCAAAAATGTGTTGAGAAGTTTCAGCAGAACAGTGCCAAGGGTAGGGAGGTTATGGAGAGGATGTGCAACTACTTGGAAGCTGAATCATCTTCCAGGGCCAGGGGCATTTCTGTCTAACTGTTGTAGGTTGTGTTTTCTGTTAAGACGGTTTTTAAGGTCTTAAAGAAAGAGTAGGAATCATAAATGGATTCTAGTTATGTGATCAAAGGTTACGCTGCCTTTTTTATTGTGAATAAATTGATGCATATTAAATCACACGAGTTTATGATTCATGTGTTCGAGTTCATGCAAGCTATATCAACAAGGGTATACTCCCTTCGGGTTCATTGGGTTGGTTTTGCATGCCGCCGCAATCAATTTTGTATGAAACAATTGAGCGCGTATTGATACACTGCCAAGTTGCAAAACAAACATGGTCCATAATTAGTGATTGTTTAAGAGGTGTTACAAGTCCCATCAAAAGAACTTCATCTCATCTCAAATTCACCTGGATGATGATCCTTATGAACAATCACTCAATACATATAAGAAATAGACTAGCACAAAACAAACTAAGTCACAAACATAGACTTTATATTTTGCTATTTGAATTGTAACATGAGTAATCTTAACACTTACGACTAATGCAAATCTTTCGTTGTAATACTTTGTTTATATATTTCAAGTATTTGTGTGACATCTATCAAATCACACAATCAATCTTTTGCACATTTATGTTTTTTACTGGTAGCTTTTACATTCGGCATAAAAACATAACTTACAAATCTTTATTTTGTATATAATTCGATACAAATATATAACATTAACTTCAAATCTACAAATCCAAAATCCTAAAAGTTCTTTTTAAAGTTAGAATAGTTTTTAATATTCTTTTTCCTTAGATCATCCGGTATACCCGGTTTTTTCACGTGGTGATCTGATGTGGAGGCTTCATCACGGCGTGATGAAGAGGAAACACCGCCCCCTCGTGGTGTGATTGTGTGGCGTGAGAATAATCACGCGGTGATTCCTTGGCTTCAACGAATACATTGTTTTTTTTATTTTCATTATTATCATTATCCTTGGCTTAAACATTTAATTATCACACCACCACAATCACACGGGTATACCCCTTGCCAAGTGATGGGTGGTGTGATAATGATGGTAGTGACGTGTCGTCATGTGACATGCATTTTATTATCACACGACACTATAATCACACTTGTATACCCCATGCTCTTACAAGCATCAAATTTTATTGAACCAATTAACCAATGAACAAAGCCACCGACCGACCTAATGCCCAGTAAGAGGTGGCCCTCACTAAAATTTTAGCCCAACAATTTTTTTATATACTAACATCACGTTTTTTTAAACAATTTTTAAAAGGCACACAATCCCTAATGCAATTTTTTTGATAAAAAACTTGACTTTTCTTCCTTACAGATGATGACTTCTGTTATGTTTGATCCTTTTTTAGAGTTGATTGCATGGATTACCCATGTCACTACAGTGAAAACAGTCAATAGCGACGACATTTGCCACTGCTAATACATTTAATAGAAAAAGTGTAGAACAATGTTATGCAATGTTGATAATAAAAGGCTAATTTAGAATGAAAAGATGAACAAGAATTTGATATTACGATTGAATGAACTCGAATTTGTGACTGTCGGTTATTGCAATTTGTTCAACATCCTAACCTTATTTATACATAATGAATAGGTACTTCCAAATATCGTAACGTTTGGTAAACACTGTCCTAATCTAGTTACCCTAATTACATACTAAACCCTACATATTTACAATATGACACTTTGATACTTCTCTGATTCAATATTTTAGACTAGAGATCGGGCTGAGTATTCAGTTCGAACCGGGCCGAACCAGACCGGAACCGCGAAACCGTTTGGATGAAAATATGTTAACGAGGACCGGAAACGTATTAAACGGGTCGGAACTGTTTAATTGTTGGACCGAACCGATTAAAATAAAGTTCCACTTTCATTATACCAAATTATGTTTTCCGCAAAATAAAGTTCCAATCCAACTCCACAAAACAAAAAACAAACCCAAAATACTCCACAAACGGTTCTAACGGATTCGAACCGGAACCGTCGGGTTATTAACCGAACCTAACCGCGAACCGTTTGATGACCATATGAAGAACCGAGGATCGGACCTGTTTAGTATTTTACGGGTCGGTTCGGGTTCCAATTGGTCCGGTTCTACGGTTATAACGGGTCCAAACCGCAAACTGCTCGCCCTAACCAAAGATATCGCACAAGAAATTTTGTTGAAGTTGCGGAACACAACTCCATGTCACAATTAGCATTAATGTGGTGACAAACTTCACCATTATGAACAACTGTGTCTTACTGGTGTTGTACACGTATTGTATGCAATTAGTGTATTAGACATGTTTATTACTGTTATCTTATGTAAGATACGAACAGTAAATGACGCGTCATTTATTGCTAGAAATCAAAATAGTCATCATCACCTCTAATAGAAGTAATCATCCCATGTGACAAAATATGACACTGAATTTGATGTTTATTATTGCTATCAATGATGATTTATGTGAATATTATTTATTGATTTGTTAGGTTACATTTAACATTAATAAACAACCGCTTTTATTCCGATTGCGTAAGTGAAGCTATAATATAATGTAACTTACAAAATACAATCATTTAAAGAGTTTAGTTGCTTTCAAATAAATAACACCAACATTTGTGGACCTAATATATGATATGGATTATATATTTAATTAAGGCATAAAATAATTGTAAAAAAAGTCATATTATTATTTGTCTTAGTTTAAGAACATGTATTTGCTAGAAATTTTTTTGAAGGATGTTCTAGAGTAGTGGATAATGTGTAAAGGAACAAATTCGTTAGTGAACAACTAGAGAGCTTAAATAAGCCTACGTTTAAATTAGAGCTCGTTTAATAAAAAAAACCGAGTCGAGCTTTGTATAACGAGTTTAACAAGGTTCGCAAGTGTAAACGAACCTATTGCTTATATAAATATATATTACATAACAAGTATTATTATATATATACTTAAAATAAAAATAAGTAAATAATATATATTATGTAAATATATATTGTTATCATATATATAAATATAAGATGATTGTGATTATGAGGAAGATCATAAGAAAACTCAATATTTATGAGAAAACAAAAAACTACTTATTTAAGGTAAAAAAAAATAATAAAAAAAATCATAACTTAAAAAATAAATCAAAAATTAAAAAACTGTTTCAAAGCCCTTGTTTCCCACGTCGTCCTCGTTCAAAAAAAAAAACTCGAAAAGTATTGGGTTTAGATTTTGGATTTAGTTTTTTGGTTTTAGTTTAACTTTAATGTTAGGTTTTTGGAGGGGTAGGGTGGGGGTTTAGGTTTTTGAGGGTGGGTTGGGTTTTTGGGTGTACTACACATATGCAGTAGGAGTTTTTTGGTTTTCTTATAAAAATGAGTTTTGTAGTGAACTCACCACTTGTGATTATTATCATATATATAAAAGTAATTTTATATGTATGTAAGTAAAATAATTAAATAAAGAACAGGATAAACTACTAGTTACAACACGATCACAAACTTTAGATAAAGAGCTATACACGAATCAAACTTGTTTTCTGTTGAAGTTAAACAAAACAAGCTTGAGTTTACACCCCTGATAGCATCATCTTTTCAACGAATACAAATTATGCTTAACGTACATTAACCCTAATTAACTTCTATGTCAAGTAGTTTTTTCATATCATGAATCAATAAAAGGTTAATCATGACGAGTTCAATCCATATTTTTTTCGATGAATCAACGAGCGTTTTAGGTAAGAAAAAAAAAGGCACGTATGACTCGGGTCTAAATCCTTTTTGAAGTTGTGATGTTATGTTATATGGTATACAGTTTTTGTAAGAGAACATTGAAGCACATATACATATACTATATAATAAATAGAAGTTTTTCATTTCACGTGTCGTCTCCATATTCATTATTATCATTTTTTTCCTGCGTTTTTCTTCTAGTAAATACACCTATATCTTTTAATAATAATAATTTTTTAAATAAAATACTAATTATACTAAGTTAGTATAACGATGTAACAAAACAAATTTATTTTATGTTATAAGAAACTTTGAAATCTAATGATCTAACTTTTATTTTCAATTAAATAGTAAATGAAAGTCAAGTTAAATTAAATACTAATTAACGCATTTTCGAAACCCAATTATATACCAACTTTTACATATTTTGAATTTTGTTTTCTATCATTAGTAATATATTTTTACACGTGTAAAATTAAACATAAAAACTTAAGAATTTTATTCATAGATATTTTTTCAGCCGTGTGTATTATAGGGATTCTAAGCTAGCTACAATTATATATCACATGTCAATTGGTTAAAAACAAAGGTCATTATGGTTGAAGGTTGTACAGAAGTTGTGGTTGGGGTATTTAAATGTAGTACGTAGTGGGTCCTGAAGCAGATGACGAGTGAAGACTACAAGCAAGCAAGGTGAATCCGAATGGAACATTACATTTGATATCTGAATGTGTCGGTACCCAATGACATGACATTTCACTGCAATTTGCAAAACATCCGGTCTGGGTTCCTGACCATATGCATATATCTATGACCACCAACCCATACATCACTTTTCCTTATAAACCTAGCTGCGATCCCCCCCCCCCCCCCACCACACACACACACACACACACACACACTTAATTAGATACAAGTCGTCTACATCTAGAAAATCTATACTCTAATTATTAGTAGACGGTTTTACTGTGAAGTTTTCAAATCAAATAAAAATTGTTTGTAGAAAAAGTAGTTCATATTGACAATTTATTATAGTTTTATTTCTATCTATGTAAAATAAAGGACTATTTATATATATAACGAAAATCAAATAGGTATGAATTGTAATATTTAATTGAGTGGAAAATATAGGGACAAATATGGGGAAAAAAAAAGAAAAGCTATATATGTTGCATCAAATCCATCATCAGACCAAGGAAGGGTCTCTCAATCTCTCCCAAATTTTAGGCAAAGTCATATTTAAAGGGTTGTGCTCGGGACACCGCTAGATTTTTTTTTCACACCTGACCTAACCGTCATGTATAGGCCTAAACGTGACGGTTGGTGACCCAAACAGTCACGTTTCGGCCTAAATGTGATGGTATGTCTCTCGTGAGTCCGGAAATAAAAAGGACACTGATGATACGAGGTTGTGTAGCCTGCAAAAAGCAACCCTAACGGTCACGTATAGGCCAATACGTGACGGTTGTGTACGAGGTTGTTTTGATAGCAAGCTAACGTTGACAGTGTTGTCGGACACCTAACCTAACCGTCACCGTTGGACCTATACGTGACGGTTAGGTTGCAGATTCAGCTTATATTATGACAACTCTCACCACTCACTCACACACTTAACCCAAAATCAAACACAACTCTTATCACATTAAACCCACGATCCACAATTCTCACCACTCACTTTCATCACACTAAACCCACCATCATACACAAACCCGACACTACCATTTTCACCATAATTAAAAAGAACAGAAAGTATACATAATCATTGTATTTATGTATGCAGTTTTATTTATGATGGTTTTGTTGTGTTTGTTTGTAAAATCTATACTATATAATAAACAAGTAAAATCGGAGGACACTTGTCACAATTCTAATAATCAATTTCACTATTTTAGTCAACTAAATTAATTATTTGTTTCAATTTTACTTACATATTTTTTAATTTAAAAATGTGTTTATTATCAATTAATTTGTTCAATCATAATTTTATGAACTCTACAAACTAAAAACAGTTTTATAGCAAGCTAAGAATCAAATAAAAAACTTTTAATCATATCTTTCTTTACATATTGACAATGTTCCATTTTGACGACTGTATGTGTTAAAAGATTACATTATATTTTATTCAACCCATGTAATACACGAGTTTATTCAACCAGTGTATTACACGGGTTTTAAAAACATAAACTTTTTATTACTATGTATATAATATTACATGTATTCAACCCGTATAGTACACAAGATTTTAACCTAGTTATATATATATATAATAAAATACAAATGAGGAATAATACTTAACCCAATTACTATTTGTCACATCAATATTTTGTATCCAATCACAATTTGTCACATCATATTTCTTTATTTTTTATTTATATTTATTATTTTAATATTTACAATTACTTTTAAAAATATTTTATTTTTCTCTTATAAATTTTAAAATCTAATGTTTTAGAAAGTTTTGAATATACCGTTACGACGTGTTTTTTATTATCTATATTTCGATATAATATTTTTTTTTAAATCGAGTCGGATCAAGTATATATAATATAATTTTTATTTTTCAATTCAAATTGGTTTTCCTTTTATATTTTGATATATAAAGTTTTTTGGAATTAATTCCGAATATATAGAGTCGCAACATGTTTATTTCTATATATGTTTAGGTATAAATTTTATTCTAAACCGAGTCATGTCAAATATTTTGTTTCCATATAAAATTTATTCAAAACCGAGTTGTATCAAATATTTTATTTTACACCATTGTGATGTGCTTATTTTTATCCATTTCGATATAAATTTTATTCAAAATTGATTCGGGTTAAGTATAATATGCTTTCTTTTTAAAAAAAAAATTCACTTCAAATTAATTGGTTTTCCTTTTATAAATTTTCATAAAATTTTTGAATATACCGTTACGGGGTGTTTATTTTTATCTATTTTCGTGTAATTTTTATTTAACATTGAGATGTGTCAAATATATTTTATTTATTTATTTTTATTTTTTAATATAATTATACTCATCATAAAGCAAGTTTTAAATCACATCCAGAACACATGCCCCAACGCTAAGTAAACCGACCTCAAAGGTAACCTACATCACAACAACAAAGATACAATGTACAACGCTCACCCGGTTCAACATGTACATATTAAGAACCCGTTCAAAAAGACTTTCTAACAAATACGCAACAACTTTTTACCAATAACACATGTTCTTCTACTCGTCCAGGTACTGATTAAGACCCCCGCAAAGAGAAATATCTCATCCTACCTAAAGTTCAACGCTCATGTTCATAACATCGTAATTTTGAAACTCGCAACTTTATATGTTTGTGGTTGAAAGTATTTTCTGTTTTAAAACAGCATAATTTATTCATATACAGATTATAATATTATTTTTAATATTATCCTAAAGAAAAAGAAGTAATAAATGCCAATATAGTGTCAATTAGCAACCAATATAAGATATTATTTTTTAAATGTTTTGTCCCAACGTTATCAACTTAATTACTCTTCTAAGCAGGAAAAAAACTATCCGAATGCTCAAGACAAGTATATATCCATATAAGTATGCTTTTTTAACTTTGATTTGATCATTGTTTAAAAGGATATAACACAATTAAAAGACGATAAAAGAATTACGTGAAGTTAAAAAATAGTAAAAACACAATTATTAACAAATTTGAATAATTTGCAAGTTTATTTTAGAGTTTTACAGGGTTTGAACATGCATGATTCTGTAGGATTATGGCATTCATTTGTGCATGTCAGTTGAATAAATGAACTCTCATGATAATATGAAACAAATTAACGAAATTAAAAGGGAATTACAAGTTGAACGAGTATTTACAAATCTTGATTCAAATTAAAGTCACCATGAAATTATAGAGTAAAACCTAAACAAGAACAGGTAATTAAAAAGAAAAGTTTCAAACCAAAAAAAGAAAAAAAGTGAACTTAACACACAAGAAAATCAAAGAGGGTCCGTCAAAAGTGATTCTGATGTGATCTTTAGAAACAACACTAGATCGGTCGATACTTTCGATAATTAATTATCGCAATGCGATGAATCGTTGTCAGAACCGGCTTCTTCTAATTCAAAGCAACAATCATCAATCCCACAAGCTGCATGCCCATTCCCAAATGCCTTTATATGATCTTTCAAAGACCTCTTGTGTTTAAAATCCGATCCGCAGCTGCAATACCAAAGTTTCCCACAATTCTTCTCGTGTGTTCGCCAATCTCCTCTCACCGCGAATGCCTTCCCACATTTCCTGCACATAAAGGGTTTGATCCCATGCTTTCTTTTGTAATGTGTCTGAAGAGTTCTGAAATCTTTTAGCGGTTTAGCCCGTGGGTGGTCAATGTTGTTTCGACACCCTGGTGCGCAGCAGTAGCACGGTAGCCTTAGCATCGCTGTTGGTTGTGTTCCCCTTAGTGATTCTGGGCCTCTCCTGTATTGAGATCCATGTCCCCACATATGCATCTACATCCCCAATAATAATAGATAGTTACACAACTGTCAAAACGACAAGTGAGATTTTACTGTACGTTTATTTATTTATATTTTAATTGTCAATTGAGGCCACAAAAACCTAGGGTGAAATGCATGCATTGAAGACCAAAATCTTGTGATTCAATCTTTAGAGGTGGTAACAAACTAGGGACCATTAATAACTGATAGTGTTAACTTTTATGGCTGCTCACTACTCATCTTGGGTCATCTGTTAGGTTTTGAAAATAAAAACAACTTTATTTGTAGTTAAAAGCATAGTATGTCCACTGCTACCAAAATAAATGGAAATAAAGAAAGAATTAAAATTTCTAAAGAAAGGTATAGTTCTAAAACTAACATGGGACCACCACCTCAGTTTGCCCTAAATTCTTCAAAATACCACTAAATCTCAAAAAAATGTTTTGTGTAAAAGCATTCAAATTAGTATCTCTATCTGTATCTCCATCTTTATTATTTAGAGTTTTCTTCTACGTTGAACCAACATCAGCATCTCTATCTTTATTTCTCTCTTTAAATTTTAGAGTTTAGTAATAGAGATTATCTAAATATATAGATCAATTTTCATAAATCTCTATATATGTTGTGAGTGTGTATGAAAGAGAAAAAATAATAAAATAAGTGTTTGTAAGTGAGATAGAGAAAAATATAGAGAATGCGATGTGAGAGGTTAAAACAAATTTAAAGATAAATTTGAAAAATATGATAGTTAAATTATAAAGATGGCCGGAGAAGAGAAGCTGGTGTGAATGCTCTAATTACTTTTTGGCTTGAGAAGCTTAATCCTATTTTCTAACATTCCCTAAACATCATTTTTAATTCTGAGAAATTATTTATAAAGTGATATTAGAAAATAATTTTTAGTGAAGTTCCTTATTTCGAACTTTAATAGTCATTTAACTACATAGGCAGGCCAAAAGTTTTAGCAAAATGGTTTGTTTTTGGGTAACTCAGGTTGTGAACCTATGTCATTTTCTACTTTATAAGATCATTACAAATATGAGTACTTAAAGGCTATATACTTAATTATAATCTACTCTCCTTAGACCATCTCTAATAGGAAACCTAAAAACGTCGTAAGTTTCCCAGCGATTTTATTTCTTGTCAGATTTTTCGTCGTTGAAATTAGGGTTTTTTTTTGTCATAAAGTCATTGGAATTTCGTCACTATTTCCGTACATTTTTTAAAAAAAGTTTTCCGTAGGCAAAAAAACAGTTTTCTAGTAGTGGCCTCTCCCCTCTCACATACTTCGTCCGGCCCCATCTTTGTACACGGACGAGGCAACGTCCAAAAACGCCCAAGAACACCACATGGCCTTAAAAACACCCTTGGATGCTCTTAATAAGGAAATAAAAGTAAATACAAATTGGGGTTTTTGATTTAATTAATGTGGTTTATAACATAGAATCTCCCATCTGCGAAAGCAGGTTATGTGGGGTTTTATGGGTGGGAATTTACATTTGGATTAAATCTAAGTGGTCAGAGATGATGAAAAGATCCCAGGCTTCTTTTTCTTTTTTACTTGTTCAAATATGATGTAGATCATGTACACATGCATGTATCTTAGCCTAGGTGGAGCAGAGAGATGATGAAAAGAAGAATACAAACTCCAAGGAACATAAAGCATAATTCTTGTCTTGTTCAATCACAGAAAAAGAAGAAACTGTTTCTGATTGGAAGGATCAGTTGGACCAAATGTTCAAAATCCCCAAAAACCCTCAAATCACCACACATGCGTATATGAAAGATAAAATTTTATTATTAATTAATGGTTTAATTAATGCTATATATATACAGTAGTAAAGATTTTCAAACTGAAACTGAAGCTAACCCTAATTGTATACATGCATAACATATATTATTATAAATTTATATAAATATACACTTTCTTTCAAAATGTAAAGTGAATTATGAAAAAGAAGAGTTGAAAATTAGCAAGAAAAGAAGAATTTGGTTAATTTTTGACTTTTTCTTTTTCTTTTTGTAAGTAAAGATAGATTCAATTCAAAGGGCAAACAAAAGTTGAATATATGTGTATAATTATGAAAGAATAATAATACCTGCATGTTATTGTATCTGTTGAAGTTTTTGAAGCAAAGAGGGCAAGAGAACTGTGTTGGTCCAATCAGAATCTGAGCTGGAGTTGGGATCCAATACTGACCTTTGTTTAGTGCACTTGCAGACAGATATCCATGGCTGTTTGTTCCATCTTCCTCCTCCCCTTGTTTATTACCTTCTTCTTCTTCTGTAATAATAATATTATTGTTTGAATTGATACTGCTAGGGCTTGGGAGTCCAAGATGTAGAGCTACAGTCACAGTCTCATGACTATCATCATCAGCAGCAGCAGCTTTATTCTTGGTATGATCTACTTCCATGTGTGTTGGACTGAGACTGAGGAGAGGGAGAGCTTCCCTGAGAGGTGGTGATGGTGGTGGTGAGGGTTGATAATAGTGAGTGAAACTGGAATAAGAAAGAGGATAGTGGTAGTTAGGGTTAGGGTTAGGGTTAAACCAAGATCCATTGAAGTTCATGTTTGCTAAAGGTGGAAACAAAGATCAGATGAATAGATAAGCTAGGGTTATTGTATGCAGAGAGAGAGAGAGAGGAACAAAAAGGTGAAAAGTTGAAGACTGAACAAAAACACCAAAGCTAAAAGAAATGTAAGGAGTGTTCTTAACAAGGAAGATCAAGGCTCATAAAGTGATTAAAAAATTAGATAGACAATTGATATCAGTAGCTATAGCCACTCTGTTGGATGTGACTAAACAATATTAGAGATACATAGTTGATGAGAGGGACATAGAGATTTAAGATTAATGGGGGGCAGTGAGAGAGAGAGATAATATTGTTGGGACTTGAAAGAACAAAGGTTTGTCTTTGTGTGCAAAGGGGAAGGTTGTAAATGTAGAGAAGCAACAAAACAAACCTTCAACTATTCATATTCATCATTTCAGTCCTTGAATTTGAAAAAAATCATAATTCATTTGGTCCACATTTATATCAAAGTATAGAATTCTAAAGATATGCTTTACTAGTGATTGTTGTACGAATACTGTATATAAGAGTTACAAGTCAAACATGCTTTTTAGCAAATAAATGTTGTGCATCAATCTACCTATGACAAAATACAAATACATAGTTATTTTATTTAAGAACATCCAAATTGTCACAAATTAATAAGTAAAGGTTATTCGCAACTGATTTTTCGGTCACAAACAGTTTTGTCGCATGCGATCTGCGACATTTTTTGGATCACAATGAGCCTGCGATACATTTTAGCTACAAAATATCAGTCTCTTCGTTTGTGACCTAGTTACTTGATTTGGACCGGCAAAATTCAGAACCGGTAACTTCTTTTAAAAATCTTGCGAGATTTCGTTTTTTTTATGTTATGATATTTTTTATAAAATTTTAAACCAGTTAAAAATTCTTTCATTTTTTATTTTCAATTTTTTTTACAAAATTTAAAGACATGTTTCTTTTATGTTTTTGATCATTTCAATCTTTTTTTTACAACAATTTCTAAAATTTCTAGGATAAATACATCAAAGCTTGTCCCCTATTATTTAAACCTTCAACATTTTGGTTGTGGGATACTCCACTTAATTACCAAAATATCATTTTGGAGACTTTTGATCATTTCAATTGGTCGCCAGTTCTACAATTAATTTTTAATCGATTTTTCAATTGTAATTCTTAGTCATTAATACTTAGTTATGCAGTAAAAAAATTACATTAATCTTGTATCTACAAGAAGCATGAACATTAGGTTTCTGATGTCACTCATGTTTTACCAATCCATATAATCAATTTCAACACACCAAGATGTCATAAATAGTTTTTCTAAACATAGGTAATTTTAAGATTTAAAAATTTTGTTAGGTACCAAGGGTACCCCGCATATAAAAAGTAAAAAAGCTATGGGTTGAAGTCCCGTGTGGAACATATGTGGATAAGGGTGTTTGTGTTTTATAAATATACAAGTTATAGAAATAAATAAAATTCCCACTAACACTTGAGTAAAAGTAGTTATATATTTTATGTTTGATTTAATAAAAACTTCAATACATTTAATTAAAACTTACTTTTTGAAAAAGTTCGATCTAAGCTGAAATCATATATAATTCATAGTTTTTTCAATTATATTCCAAAATAAAATTAATGCTGTACAATCACATATGCATATTATAATATTCTTATTAATCAAATGATTATCCATTTTTAACCAAATTATATCACGTTATATCATAGAAAATGAGTGGTGTTATTTACAATCACGTTATTAAATTATACCTCTCTTAATTCTTGTTTCTCTAATTAACACTTAATTCTTGTTTCTCTAATTAACAACTCGTCATTTGTAAGTTTATATAATTATACAAAATTGATGTAATGCGCATGATTGTAAAAGTAAAAGTATAATATTCATAAATCATAATATTGTTTTTTGGTTCTACACATGCAACCTTAGATAATTTCTATCTAGTTACCATCAACTCTTGAATTTGATGAAACATAAAAGAGCATAACTTAGATGGGGGCTACAGGGCGGCCACCAAAAGGAAAACAATACCTACCAGAAAATAAAAAGAATTAATTACACGGATGTTCATGTGGTTTTCTCAGATTTTACTTTTGTCCACTGCGAATGCTAAATTGTAAGTTTGGACAATACAAGGAAATGACCATGTGCCGACGTCGCCTGTGCCGACGTCGCTTATACCGACGACACTTGTCTTCGGCATAGGTCACCCTATAGCGACGACAGGTGAAAACCAAAATTTTGAATGGGACACCCTATACCGACGACATGTCGTCGCTATAGGGTTGAGGCAGATTGGAGGGAAAGCTGGCGCCCAATGAATTTTTGGGGAAAACCTATACCGACGACATGTCGTTGGTATAGGGTAATTTTGATTTTATTTTTGTTTTTTTTAATATAATAATTTTTTCTTCGGTCAAATTTTTTTTTAAAATTAAAAAAAAATCTGGGATGCCCTATACCGACGACATGTCGTCAGTATAGAGGTTTTTCTTTATTGACAGGTCAAAACCCTACGAAGCCTATACCGACGACATGTTGTGGGTACAGGGACTTATTGCGCCGACTTTCAAGCCTATACCGAAGACATGTCGTCGCTATACGGTTGAGGCAGATTGGAGGGAAAGCTGGCGCCCAATGAAATTTTGGGGAAAACCTATACCGACGACATGTCGTCGGTATAGGGTAATTTTGATTTTCTTTTTGTTTTTTTTAATATAATAATTTTTTCTTCGGTCAAATTTTTTTTTTTAGATTAAAAAAAAATCTGGGATACCCTATACCGACGACATGTCGTCGGTATAGAGTTTTTTACTTTATTGACCGGTCAAATCCCTACGAAGCCTACATGTCGTCGGTACAGGGGACCTATTGCGCCGCCTTTCGAGCCTATACCAACGACATGTCGTCGCTATAGGTCTCAAGGCGAATTAACCCAGGAAACAACTTTCTGCTTCTCATTTCCACAAAAAAAAAATCCCCAAATCACTCCATCTCTCTCTCCGGCGATTTCACGATTTTTGGGTATTTTGTGGAGCAATCTTCACCAATCTCTTCGGTTTTGAGGTGAGTTAACATCTATTGTTCAACCTTAACAATAAAATCAACATTTTGACGTTTTTTGCTTAATTTATTTGATTTTTGTTAGGTGTTTGAAGCTTTAACCATTTTTGAAAGATTTCAAGCTGAGAGGAAGCTAATTTGCAAATTTGGTTAGTAATTTTTCTAAAAATTAGGTTTAGATGTATGTTTGTATGTATATGTTTGTGTTTATTTGTATGTATGTATATATATGGTTTAGATGTATGCTTTTATAAATATTTTTTGAAATTTTATGATAAAATTAGGTTTAGATGAAACTTGGGAATTTGGGCATTTATATATGTATGTATATATGTGTGTATTTTTATGTATGTAATTGTGTTTGTGTATGTAATTTTAGAATTTGGGCATTGTTGTGTTTATTTGTATGTATGTATATATGGTTTAGATGTATGATTTTATAAATATTTTTAAAATTTTATGATGAAATTAGGTTTAGATGAAATTTTGGAATTTGGGCATTTATATATGTATGTTTGTATATAATATGTATGTATATATGTGTATGTGTGTTTGTATGTATTTGTATTATGTTTATGTATGTAATTTGGGAATTTGGGTATTTATTTATGTATGTTTGTAAAGGCTATGTATGTATATACGTGTATGTGTGTTTGTATGTATTTGTATTATGTTTATGTTTATGTATGGAATTGTGTTTATGTATGTAATTTGGGAATTTGGGTATTTGTTTATGTATGTTTGTAAAGGCTATGTATGTATAAACGTGTATGTATGTATTTTTATGTATGTAATTGTGTTTGTGTGTGTAATTTTAGAATTTAGGCA
Organism: Smallanthus sonchifolius; assembly: GCA_023525975.1. Lineage (NCBI taxonomy): Eukaryota > Viridiplantae > Streptophyta > Magnoliopsida > Asterales > Asteraceae > Smallanthus > Smallanthus sonchifolius. The sequence continues at coordinate 58,998,385 of CM042042.1, forward strand.
TTTATTTATGTGTGTTTGTATATAATATGTATGTATATTTGTATGTATGTTCGTATGTATGATTATGTAATTGTATGATTTGTATGTATATAATTGTGTATGTATTTATGTAATTGTGAATGTATGTATATATCTTTGTATGTATATGTAACTTTATTTAATTTTGTTGCAAGTTCGGAACTCATTGCGGTTGGAGAGGTGTGAATAACATCTTATTTGTATTTCATTGAATTTTTTTAAGGTACGCATCCTGACTTTTATACCTTTATGTACGTCTCATGTTGTGTACACTAGTATGTTTATTTATGATAACTCTTTAGAATATACCCGTCCGAAATTTATCTGATAGAGATAAATTTTGGATTGTACCCTTTGGGAATGCTTTTTGAATATTCTATCTTACTTAGGATATGTATATATTTTAACGAGTTGACATTTAAGAAAAAATTGGTAGATATTTCTCCTTACTCCTTCGAGTTTGCGGTTTATCTGCATTCTTGGGGAGTTAAGGTGAAATGTTGCTGATTTTTTTCTAAATAGTCAACTCGTTAAAATGTATACATATGAGATAGAATATTCAAAAAGTGGGTTAGGATCCACCGCCTTAGAGTACCGATCAAATCACATACATTCATTTATATCATTTATTACATGCACGTATATGTGTACGCTTATAACACAATAAATATGACACTAGATATGGCAATTGACAAAAGCTGGGTTACACTGGGAAATCGGAATTCTCCGGCTTTCTTAAGCGTCTTCGCAACTTTATAGAGACAGCCAAGAACCATGTCGACGGTCGAGGTAGAGCGTTTTGCCCGTGTAGACGTTGTTGTAATGCATGTCGACAGGATTTGAACACGATATATGGCCACATACATGACCGTGGGTTTCTACAATCATATCAGAATTGGATTTATCATGGTGAACAACATCCTCGTGTGACGGAGATAGTATCACTTTTTGCCCCAAGAACAACACCAACTCCTCCAATAACTACAACAACAAATAATGAGATGTTTGATGTCATAGATGATGTGATGGCTGAGCAAAATACAAACGAGGATAATATAGATGAAGATGGAACTGGTTTAGACCCAGAGTTTGATGCGTTGTTTGAGGAGCTAAATAAAGAGTTATACCTTGGTTGTAGTCAAATGTCTTCCCTAAACTTCATAGCCAAATTGATGCATATCAAAGTTATCAACAAATGGATGAATAGTTCGTTTGACCAACTGTTAGAGCTTCTACAAATTGCAATGCCGAAGGAAAATCACGTTCCAGCGTCACACTATGAAACTAAGAAGAAACTGAGTAAGATTGGGTTAGGATATCAGTCTATCCATGCTTGCATTAATGATTGTGCACTGTTTTAGAAGGAGAATGAATCAATGCAAAACTGTCCGGTTTGTAATGAGAGTAGATGGGTTGTTAAAAACACAAAGGGGAAGAAAGTACCACATAAAGTGTTGCGCTACTTTCCTTTAACTTCACGGCTTCGACAAAGGTATAGTTCAAGATTAACGGCAAAAGAAATGATCTGGCATAATACTGGACGCTCAACGGATGGTATGATGCGACATCCGGTTGATGGGAAGGCATGGCAAGAATTTGATGAGAGATATCCGGATTTTGCTAAAGAACCAAGGAATGTCCGCTTAGGTTTGGCTACCGATGGTTTTAATCCTTTCGGTAACATGAGTCAGACTTACAGTATGTGGCCGGTAGTGTTAACAACATATAATACACCACCGTGGTTATGTATGAAAGAGTCTTCTTTCATGTTAACCTTGCTAATTCCCGGGCCTAAATCACCTAGTAAGGACATTGATGTATTCTTAAGGCCTTTGGTTGATGAGTTGAAAATGTTGTGGGCTGAAGGAGTCCAGGTGAGAGATGCATCAACCAAAACTGTATTTAGGATGCATGCTGCACTGTTATGGACTATCAACGATTATCCTGCTCGTAGTAGCTTGTCTGGATGGAGTGGTCAAGGTTATAAAGCATGCCCTACGTGTAACGTTGACACACCTTCATGCGCTATAACGAATAAGATAGCTTTTGTTGGACACAGAAGATTCTTGCCTAGAAAGCATAAATGGAGGAATGATCTGTCGTTTGATGGCAAGAAAGAGACAAAACATCCTCCCCGATGATTGACTAATGCTCAAATATTAGAACAACTAAAAAATCTCCCAGATCGTGTTCCGTGGAAACATCCAATGTATGGAGGGGTAAAAAGAAAGCGCCTAACATCAGAGTTGAATTGGACTGAACGAAGTATCTTCTTTGAACTGGATTATTGGTCTTCTCTGCTTTTAAAACACAATCTTGATGTTATGCACGTGGAGAAAAATGTGTTTGAGAGTTTATTGGGTACTTTGTTGATGAACGATAAATCAAAAGACACACACAAAGCCCGCAAAGACTTGGAAAATATGGGTATTCGACATAACCTATAGCTAACACAAAAAAACAACAAGTTGTACCAACCACAAGCTCCTTACTCTTTCACACCCAGTGATCGAGAACACTTTTGTCAGTTTATTCGAGGAGTGAGACTGCCTGATGGATTTGGATCGAATTTCAAAAATAAGGTACTTCCCAATAATTCAAATATAATTGGGTTAAAGTCCCATGATTATCACATCTTCATGCAACGATTGCTGCCAATAGGGGTACGATCGGGTCTGCACAAAAATGTTTCAACAACAATCAATGACGTTTGCACATTCTTTCAAAAAATTTGTGCATGATCAGTAGATGTGAAAGACATGTATGAAGCAAATGAGGAAGTGGTTAAGATATTATACAATTTGGAAATGATATATCCTCCAACATTTTTTGACATAATGGTTCATCTCATTCTTCATTTAGCTGAAGAAGCTATTCTTGGTGGCCCTGTGTATATGAGATGGATGTATACCTGAAGGCTCAATTGCGGAGGGTTATGATGCAGATGAAGCCTTGACATTCTGCTCTATGTATCTGGACGGTATGCAGACCAAATTTAACCGACCAGATAGAAATGCGGATGTTGGCATTCCCAAAAGGCAGTTTCAAGTGTTTTCTTCACAATGTCGACCAATATCGAAAAAGAAAATCAAGGCACTCTCTGAACATGCCAACAAATCATTACAATGGTTTGTGTTGAAAAACTGCGATGAAATCAAAGCATACAAGTCGTAAGTTTTTTTGTCCATCTACCCGTGATAAACTATTATTATATTTTCATTTAATTCTACTAATTGAAATTTTGTTTTGTCCATCTACCAGTGAATTTGAATCTAAATTTCCTGAACGCAATATGCAAACCGGCTTTTCTTTATGGTTAAAATATGAAGCAAATGTATTTTCATCTTCATCTTCATCTTCATCTTCTACACCCGATAACAAAGAATTAAGGGCATTGGCACATGGTCCGTGTAACATCCCAAAATAAATGAGGATTTTAAATAACGGGTTGAACCGGGACGAACGGGATAAAAGAACGAGGCGTAACGGGCCGGGCCGGTTGGGCCGGCAAACTTGAAGGAAGGGGGGGGGGTTTCCTCCCTTTAAATAGCCAACACACACACCATTTCTCTCATTTGCAAGAATCTAGAGAGAGAAACCGTAGAGAGAGAAAGTTGGCGGATCGACCCGAGATTGAAGGAGCTTGTTGCTACTGAGCTCGTGAGCAAAACCTCCGGATCAGAATCTCGAAATCAGGTAACACCCGAACCAAATCTGAGTTTTTGTTCGTTTTTGGGTTTTCGGGTATTTTCGGGAAAATGACGGGTTTTTATAAACCAAATGAGGAAAGGGTTATAAATCTGGAATCACGAAGGGAAAATACACGTTTTGAATGTAAAAAGTCCGGATCTTGACCAGGTCGGACCTGCATTGCGAAAGTTAGGGTTTTTCACGGGGAAGATAGCTGAGTTCTGCAGGTATCGAAACTAGAGTTTCGAGCGGCCTGCAGGTATCGAAACTAGAAGTTTCGAGCGGCCTGCAGGTATCGAAACTAGAAGTTTCGAGCGGCCTGCAGGTATCGAAACTAGAAGTTTCGAGCGGCCTGCAGATGTCGAAACTAGAAGTTTCGAGGGGCCTGCAGGTATCGAAACTAGAAGTTTCGATGGGCCTGCACCTGTCGAAACTAAGTAGTTTCGATAGGTCTGCATCAGTAAGTGAAGTCAGTGTATTCACCCGTAACAGAACGAGTAAACCGTTAGAGTCGGGATTTAGGTCTGATGTGTGTTTAATTAATCAATTCAGATCGGAAGTGACGTTGTTGGACCTTTGTTTAGGACAACCGAGACTAGCTTATAAGGTGAGTTCTAGAAGCCCTTCTTTTAATGTTTTAATTAAATGTTTTGGGCTGGTGTGCATACATACGAAACGAGGTTTATGAAACGAGGTTTTCGAAACGAGGTTTACGAAACGAGGTTTATGAAACGAGGTTTACGAAACGAGGTTTACGAGATGATGTTTATAAAATATTTTGCCAAACGAAGTTGTGAAAGGTTTACGAATGAAGTGTTATTTAATAAAACGTACGAATGCTTTAACTAAAACGAGGTAAAGGTTTTTATGAAAGTCACGAATGAACGAATCTGCCACGAGTTCCTACGGGAGCTAAGGTATGTATGTATGTATTGGCCTCACCTTACGGGGGCCTATGTGGCTGGCTAACGGTTGTACAACTGGTTGAGGATGGGGTGACGACGGTCACCCATGGGATTTCCGGGATCCCGATGGAAGGTACTATTCCTTGCGGGGAAATATTGCCTATGGTATGTTTAGTCTTCCTAGAGGTAACGAGCCTTAGGAGACGTATGTTTGGTCTACCTAGAGGTAACGAGCCTTAGTAGACGTATGTTTGGTCTACCTAGAGGTAACGAGCCTTAGGAGACGTATGTTTGGTCCACCTAGAGGTAACGAGCCTTAGGAGACCTGGATGACGGATGACTTAGAGGTAGCGAGCCTTAAGTTCATCCGCTGGTATGCGATGTATGGGTTTGACGGTTACGAGAAGGCGCAGATTCGGTTCATATTGACTATTGTTACGATGTTATGTTACGATGTTTTGATGATGTTAAGTTATTGCATGTTTTATGTACGCTTTTATTAAATGAAGTATGATGTTATGTTTTTGGCAAATATTTGATGTTAATGTTTTATGTTAAAACTAGAACTCACCAGCGTAGCTGACCTTTTTAGTATGCACATTCAGGTTAAGGAAGTTATGATGATGGACGGTGATGCTGGGCGGCTTGAGGAGTTACCCGGATGATATGAAGACTGGCATCCCGTTACGAGTTGTTTTTGTTATGTACATGTATTTGAAAATGTTACGTTTCCGCATGTTAAACGATGTAATGTTATGTTCGAAATGAAATTTTCCGCTGCGTTATTTGATATTCTAGTTTGAGAACTGTTTGTGAATGAGTAAATCCAACGCGTGGGGCCTCCCGGGTTTGGGGCCTCACAAGTTGGTATCAGAGCAATAGTTTGAGAGATTTGGACACTCCCTGTGTCTGAACTTAAACTGAGAATGGGACCGAAAGCGGATGCCAGTACGGGTAACTCGAGCCACAGCATCAGGTATGAAGGTAGTGTATATATATTTACATATATAGTATGCCTTAGGAAGTGTTAAGGTTAGGACTTGAGTTCTGATGGAATCACAAAGGTGGTCAAATGGAAATCGAAAAGTAGTGTAATGGTTAATTACAGATGGCCAGTGTATATTAACATCTTACAGTGCTTATTGAATTTTATTTGTTAACTAGCGTGATGACATTGGATTTCCTTGTCTTGTAGAACGGAATGGCAAGAAGAGGGAACGGAAAGCGTGGTGGGGGCCGTACCGGTGGTCGTACCGGTGGTGGCCGAGGTAGAACTCCTATTCACCAGGAGTACAGTGAAGAAGGAAGTGTTCACACTGAGCCAGAAGCTAGTGTGCACGGGACTGAGCCGACTCATGCTGAAGAACAACAATTCACTTTTGAACCGGAAGTAAGAGCGGCTCTGGCACGTGAGTTCACCGAATTGATGAAGGCTTCTTTGCCAGGACTACTGGCAGAAGCACTAAAGAAGGCTAATGAGGAGGGCGGATCTAAACTGACAACTGATATTCCAAACATTGAGGCCGTTAACGCACCGCCTGCTCGCGGCTGCGACTATAAGTCATTCAAGGTATGTGACCCGCCGGTTCTGACTGGAAAGAAGGACGCGGTGGCTACTTTTGACTGGGTAATTCGTATGGAAGCCGCCATTCGTCTGAGTGAATGTCGACCGAATCAGGTCGTGAAGTTTGCTGCTAACTCCTTGAGGGAGGAAGCATCTCACTGGTGGGAAGGTGTACGCCAGGCTAAGGGGAACGAGGTGGTTGATTCGATGATGTGGGATGATTTGAAAACTTTGGTGATCAAGAATTTCTGTCCAAGGAATGAGATCGAAAAGGTAGAAAGGGAATTTCTGGGTTTGAAGGCTGGGAGCATGACGCACCGGCAGTATACGACACGGTTCAATGAACTGGCACGTCTGGTGCCACACCTTATCACTACTGAAGGAAGAAAGATCGCTTGTTATATTCAAGGGTTGCCGGACAAGGTCCGCACATATGTTAAGGCAAACGCCCCTACTACCTACGATTCGGTAGTAGAACTGAGCGGCGTGGTATTTGATGATCTGGCACTGAATGTCGTTGCCATTGAAGAGCCTAAGAAGAAGCTGAGTTTTCCCGCTAAGCGATCGGGTGGGAAGTTGTTTGGGGCTCAGGACAAACGGGCCAGGGTAAATGAATTAGCAGTCTGTGGGAAGTGTGGGGGAAGGCATGCCGGTGAATGCCGGTTGGGATCAAATTTGTGCTACAAATGTGGCAAGACCGGGCACTACTCCCGAGAATGCCCGAACGGTATCAAATGCTACAACTGTGGGGAGAGTGGCCACATGAGCCGGGAATGCACTAAGCCCAGGATGGGCGAGACCGGGAAAGGGAAAGGCCCAGAGAAGAGGGAGGAAAGGCCCCGAGCGAAGACTCGAGCGTATGCACTAACGCAAGAACAGGCCAGGAATGACCCCGATGTGGCGTCAGGTACGTTCATCCTTGACAACACTTTTGTTTCAGTGTTATTCGATTCGGGTGCCAGTAAGAGTTTTATATCTGCAACTTTCTGTAAACGAGTAAAGTACACGGTTAGTAAAGTAGAACGAGCCTTTAGCGTAGAAACCGCTGAGGGTAGAACTGCGAGAGTGACCGAGGTAGTGGACAACACTACGATAAAAATAGAAGGTCATAGGTTCCCTGTCAGATTGTTTGTTATGGTTTTGGGAGGGTTTGATGTCGTGTTGGGTATGGATTGGTTAACTGCCAACGAAGCACAAATCATATGTAAACGAAAGATAATCCGACTCAAGGCTCCGGATGGTAGCAAAGTCGAGGTTTTTGGAGATCGTGACGTCCCGATGCCAAACGTCATCTCGATGATTAAGGCAACAGATTACTTGAGGCGCGGATGTGAGGCTTATCTGGTGTACGTGATTGACAAGTGTAAGGAAGTGAAGGAACTAGACGAGGTACCCGTGGTACGCGAGTACCCGGAGGTGTTTCCAGAGGATTTGCCTGGGATACCACCCGACAGAGAGATTGAGTTCCGAATCGACTTAGTACCAGATGCCCAGCCCGTGGCTAAGGCTCCATATCGACTAGCACCAGTGGAAATGAAAGAACTTATGGTACAACTAGACGAGTTACTTGAGAAAGGATTTATCCAACCAAGCATCTCACCTTGGGGTGCTCCGGTGTTGTTTGTGAAGAAGAAGGACGGTTCGATGAGAATGTGTATCGATTATCGCGAGTTGAACAAACGAACGGTAAAGAACAAGTACCCTTTACCAAGGATCGATGACCTGTTTGATCAATTGCAAGGCGCAAGTTGGTTCTCGAAAATCGACCTGCGGTCCGGGTACCATCAGTTGAAGGTGAGGGAAGAAGACATACCGAAAACTGCATTTCGCACGCGTTATGGACATTTCGAGTTCCGCGTAATGTCTTTCGGATTGACGAATGCCCCCGCAGCGTTCATGGATTTGATGAATAGGGTGTGTCGACCGATGCTGGACCGATCGGTAATTGTGTTCATTGATGATATCCTCGTCTACTCCAAGAATGAGGGTGATCACGCTTGTCATTTGAAGGAAGTGTTGGAAGCTCTAAAGAAGGAGAAGTTGTATGCTAAGTTCTCCAAATGCGCGTTCTGGCTTAGGGAAGTCCAATTCCTAGGTCACGTCATTAACCCGAACGGCATTATGGTAGACCCAGCAAAGATAACGACGGTAAGGGACTGGGATATTCCTAAGACGCCAACGGAGATCCGCAGTTTCTTAGGGTTGGCAGGCTACTATCGGAGATTCATTCAGGATTTCTCGAAAATAGCTTCGCCATTGACAAAGTTGACACGAAAGGAAGAAAAGTACGAATGGGGTCCGAAGCAGGATGAGGCATTTAAGGAGTTAAAAGAAAAGCTAACCCAAGCTCCAGTCTTGGCCCTTCCCGAGGGCAATGAAGACCTGGTGGTATACTCTGACGCTTCGGGTCAGGGGTTGGGGTGTGTGCTGATGCAACGTGGAAGAGCGATCGCATACGCATCACGACAGCTGAAGGTTCATGAAGTCAACTATCCGACTCACGATTTGGAACTTGCTGCTGTTGTGTTTGCATTAAAAATTTGGAGGCACTACCTCTATGGGGTAAAGTTTACCATATACTCCGATCACAAAAGTCTGAAGTACTTCTTCGAGCAAAAGGAGTTAAATATGAGGCAGAGGCGATGGTTGGAACTTTTGAAAGACTATGACTGTGAAATCATGTACCATCCTGGAAAAGCAAACGTGGTGGCTGACGCTCTAAGCCGAAAGGATGTGCCTGCTCCTATTAGAGTGAAAGCTTGCCAAATGGTGGTAACGTCGGATGTGATGAGGGAAATTGAAAAGGCTCAAGAAGAGGCACTAAAGGGGGAAAACATAAAGAAGGAAAGGATGGTTGGCCAACAGGATAAGTTAGAATATAACACCCTTGGTGTTAGGACACGTTTTGGTCGAGTATGGATACCTATGGGTGGCGAGCTTAGGACCAAAATCTTGGACGAGGCTCATAAGTCTCGTTACTCTATCCATCCCGGTACCAACAAAATGTACCAAGATCTGAAGAAGGAATACTGGTGGCCTGGGATGAAACACGAAGTGACGAAATACGTAAGCAAGTGCTTGACTTGCTCACAAGTGAAGGCCGAACACCAGAAACCGTATGGGAAAATTCAACCACTTGAGATACCGGAATGGAAGTGGGAACACATTACTATGGACTTCATAACCAAGCTACCTCGCACAGCTAAAGGTCATGACACCATTTGGGTAATTGTGGACCGTTTAACGAAGAGTGCTCATTTTCTACCTATTCGCGAGACGTTCTCGTCGGAAAGGTTAGCAGAAGTATTTATTAATGAAGTAGTAGCACGGCACGGGATGCCTTTAACGATTGTATCCGACCGGGACACACGATTCACATCGAGGTTCTGGAAAAGATTTCACGAGGCGATGGGTACGAGACTTAATATCAGCACGGCATACCACCCGCAAACGGATGGTCAGACCGAAAGGACCATTCAGACGTTGGAGGACATGCTTCGTGCTTGTATTATCGACTTTGGTGGCAGTTGGGACAGTCATCTGCCATTAGCCGAATTCTCCTACAACAACAGTTATCACACGACGATAGGCATGCCGCCTTATGAAATGTTGTATGGGAGAAGATGCAGGACCCCGGTTTGTTGGGGTGAGATTGGACAGAAGGAATTGGGAAGTCTCGAAGTCGTTAAAGAAACATCGGAAAGGTTTGATCAGATCAAAGCACGCATGAAGGCCGCCCAAGATCGTCAGAAATCCTATGCGGATAAACGACGGAGGCCTATTGAGTTTAATGTTGGGGATAGAGTAATGTTGAAAGTGTCGCCTTGGAAGGGAATCATACGATTCAGAAAGAGAGGAAAGTTAAGTCCGAGGTTTATCGGACCATTCAGGATTATGGCACGGGTTGGTGAAGTCGCATATCGGTTGGAATTGCCTGATGAGTTAAGTGGGATTCATCCTACCTTCCATGTATCACACTTGCGAAAGTGTTTGGCGGATGAATCGGCTCACGTACCACTTACGGACATCGAGGTCGACAACAGCCTTAACTACATCGAAGAACCTGTGGCCATCCTAGACAGGAAAGAGAAACGTTTACGTAACAAAGTTATCCAGTTGGTTAAAGTCCAGTGGAAGCACCGGAAGGGATCGGAAGCTACATGGGAAACGGAGACGGAAATGAAGGAGTCGTACCCTCAACTGTTTGACTTATGATAGGTTTCGGGGACGAAACCTATTGTAAGGGGGGTAGACTTGTAACATCCCAAAATAAATGAGGATTTTAAATAACGGGTTGAACCGGGACGAACGGGATAAAAGAACGAGGCGTAACGGGCCGGGTCGGTTGGGCCGGCAAACTTGAAGGAAGGGGGGGGGGTTTCCTCCCTTTAAATAGCCAACACACACACCATTTCTCTCATTTGCAAGAATCTAGAGAGAGAAACCGTAGAGAGAGAAAGTTGGCGGATCGACCCGAGATTGAAGGAGCTTGTTGCTACTGAGCTCGTGAGCAAAACCTCCGGATCAGAATCTCGAAATCAGGTAACACCCGAACCAAATCTGAGTTTTTGTTCGTTTTTGGGTTTTCGGGTATTTTCGGGAAAATGACGGGTTTTTATAAACCAAATGAGGAAAGGGTTATAAATCTGGAATCACGAAGGGAAAATACACGTTTTGAATGTAAAAAGTCCGGATCTTGACCAGGTCGGACCTGCATTGCGAAAGTTAGGGTTTTTCACGGGGAAGATAGCTGAGTTCTGCAGGTATCGAAACTAGAGTTTCGAGCGGCCTGCAGGTATCGAAACTAGAAGTTTCGAGCGGCCTGCAGGTATCGAAACTAGAAGTTTCGAGCGGCCTGCAGGTGTCGAAACTAGAAGTTTCGAGCGGCCTGCAGGTGTCGAAACTAGAAGTTTCGAGCGGCCTGCAGGTGTCGAAACTAGAAGTTTCGAGGGGCCTGCAGGTATCGAAACTAGAAGTTTCGATGGGCCTGCACCTGTCGAAACTAAGTAGTTTCGATAGGTCTGCATCAGTAAGTGAAGTCAGTGTATTCACCTGTAACAGAACGAGTAAACCGTTAGAGTCGGGATTTAGGTCTGATGTGTGTTTAATTAATCAATTCAGATCGGAAGTGACGTTGTTGGACCTTTGTTTAGGACAACCGAGACTAGCTTATAAGGTGAGTTCTAGAAGCCCTTCTTTTAATGTTTTAATTAAATGTTTTGGGCTGGTGTGCATACATACGAAACGAGGTTTATGAAACGAGGTTTTCGAAACGAGGTTTACGAAACGAGGTTTATGAAACGAGGTTTACGAAACGAGGTTTACGAGATGATGTTTATAAAATATTTTGCCAAACGAAGTTGTGAAAGGTTTACGAATGAAGTGTTATTTAATAAAACGTACGAATGCTTTAACTAAAACGAGGTAAAGGTTTTTATGAAAGTCACGAATGAACGAATCTGCCACGAGTTCCTATGGGAGCTAAGGTATGTATGTATGTATTGGCCTCACCTTACGGGGGCCTATGTGGCTGGCTAACGGTTGTACAACTGGTTGAGGATGGGGTGACGACGGTCACCCATGGGATTTCCGGGATCCCGATGGAAGGTACTATTCCTTGCGGGGAAATATTGCCTATGGTATGTTTAGTCTTCCTAGAGGTAACGAGCCTTAGGAGACGTATGTTTGGTCTACCTAGAGGTAACGAGCCTTAGGAGACGTATGTTTGGTCTACCTAGAGGTAACGAGCCTTAGGAGACGTATGTTTGGTCCACCTAGAGGTAACGAGCCTTAGGAGACCTGGATGACGGATGACTTAGAGGTAGCGAGCCTTAAGTTCATCCGCTGGTATGCGATGTATGGGTTTGACGGTTACGAGAAGGCGCAGATTCGGTTCATATTGACTATTGTTACGATGTTATGTTACGATGTTTTGATGATGTTAAGTTATTGCATGTTTTATGTACGCTTTTATTAAATGAAGTATGATGTTATGTTTTTGGCAAATATTTGATGTTAATGTTTTATGTTAAAACTAGAACTCACCAGCGTAGCTGACCTTTTTAGTATGCACATTCAGGTTAAGGAAGTTATGATGATGGACGGTGATGCTGGGCGGCTTGAGGAGTTACCCGGATGATATGAAGACTGGCATCCCGTTACGAGTTGTTTTTGTTATGTACATGTATTTGAAAATGTTACGTTTCCGCATGTTAAACGATGTAATGTTATGTTCGAAATGAAATTTTCCGCTGCGTTATTTGATATTCTAGTTTGAGAACTGTTTGTGAATGAGTAAATCCAACGCGTGGGGCCTCCCGGGTTTGGGGCCTCACAGTCCCTTGTACGCATCTTCTTACACTGCTTGCATAGTCAATGGTGTTAGATTTGTGATACAAAATCATGATTCCCGACACACTACTCAGAACAGTGGTGTGGTTACAATAGGAGAAGACGATACTCCATTTTATGGTCAACTAGAGGAGATCATATAGATGGTTACTCGGTTGTACTATTCCGTTGTAAATGGTTCGACACGAGAGGTAAAAGATTAATTAAGCAAAACAATACTACTATAATTGACATTGGCCGTGACTGGTATGTTGGCAAAGAATGGTACGATGATGTCCAATATATATTAGCCACACATGCTAAACAAGTGTTCTATCTTCGAGATCCTTCTCGAACCACTGGCCAATGGAGGGTTGTTGAGGACGTTCACCATCGGAAGCTTTGGGATCATCCTAGTGTTGTTAATAAGATATATATTGCACGACACTCAATCAAATGATTATACTTTGGTTGTCGACACCGGATGCGAAGGTGGTGAATCAAGTCACGTAGGTGGTGCCCAAACTCCAATTCCCCATGTTGATAGTTAATCAATTACACGGGAAACTCAATCATTTTTTGGTAACTTGGTTGTCGACTTAGGCTACTTGCCTATGCGTACAACTTTAAATGAGTGTGGTGACCCAATTCATGTTGCCTCGATTGATCTCGATGAAAGTTTTATTAATGATGATGAAGAAGATGCATACAATTCAGATGATGAAGACGAAATAAATGATGACGATGAAGAAGGTGATGATGTTGTTGACACACGTTATTTTAGTGATGATTCTGATTGAATGTATGTTAAAAATGTACTATTTGTCTTTGTTAATTAATAATTATTTGTGCTTACTAATAAATTTTGTTGTAGGAAAAATGGCAACAATGGCGCAATCACACGGTGGAGATGGTGGAGACGGGGGTCCATATCACTTCGACTCGGGTTGTGCGACTGGATCTGGTGGTAAGTTACTTGTTATTGTTTAATAAATGTCTTTATAATTGCCTAACTTTTGAATGTCATGTGTCAATGTAGGTAGTTTCACCCAAAAAAGACGATCTAAAAGCAAAAACCTAAAATTATATAAGAAATTTGAGCAAAATGGGAGGAAGCCTCTTCCCATTGATGTAGAACTTCATGGCGGGGGGTACAAGTTTGTGGGTCCCAACGCTTCGGATTTTATCCGTGCTATCTCGTTGGAGGTTGAAAAGGTTGTTCCTCCCTATTATCCAAATTGGGCTAAGGTTCCAAATGAGAAGAAACGGGCCGTATATCCCACTCTTATAGTAAGTATAGATGTTTTATAATTACTTAGAATTTCATAACTATTACATTTATAATTACTTTCCATTTGTAGAATTATTTTGATCTGGACTCCTGGAGAAACACTGATAAGTGGCGAGGCATTGAACTCGGAATCACCGCCGAGTGTCAGAGGGCGTATAAAGATCACAAGAGAGTGTTGAAAGTTCACTTCGAGGAGAATGGGGGATACGATGATGTGGAGGCGGCGATGAATAATCCACCAGAAGATCTTGATCAAGAAAGTTGGGAGACTTTGATTAAGAAAGTTGGGAGACTTTGATTAATGAGCTGTTTTTAGATGCGAGCTATAAAAACTGCTCGGAGAAGAACAAACAAAACCGATCACAACAACGTTACCCAAGTTACCATGGCAGCAAATCATACGCCCAGCGCCGACACATGGAGGTATGAAATACAATTGTTAGTATTATATAAACATGCTTATTAATTCTTAGTGATATTATTTTAGTTTTTCACAGGGTATCGGCCCAATTGATGTGTTCAAATCGACCCATTATAAAGAAGGGACCGGTTGGGCCAACACGAATGCATCATCAGATTATGTAAGTCAAATGATTTTGTTGTTAGACTTACTAGACTTAGAACATCCAACTGTAACTTTAAATGGATCAAAATAACCCAAACACACTTTAAGAGACTTAAAATATCTAGCTTTAAATTAAAACTGGTCAAAATGACCCAAACACACTTTGATAAACTTAGAACATCTAATTGTAACTTTAAATGGGTTAAAATGACTCAAACACACTTTAATAGACTTAGAACATCCAACTCGAGCCCAATTGTTGAATATTTTTGCTAGTATTATTAGTATTTGTTGTTATTAGCGTTGGTTGATTGGAATTTGTGAATTTGGGTCGTTTATAACTTATAGTTTAACAGGTTGGTTATCCATTTTACAGTAGTTATGCTGTCGAATTTTAGTAAAATAGTCAAGTGATTGTTTATTACATTGTTTAATGCAGGACCGAATCCAAGAGGAGTATACAAGATCCTCTGCTGAGTCTGGTGGTGACTCGTCTGCTGTCGATGAGTTTGCATGCATGGAGCGTGCATTGGGTCATCGGCGGGGCCATATCAGGGGTGTCGGTCGTGTGGTGAGTAATCCCACACCGGATTTGTTCAGTACCCCCCCTCCACAACCACATTGGCAAGAAGTGGATGAGCGTGTAACTCAACTTCAACAACAAGTCCGAGATCAACAACAACGCGAATCCCAACGAGATGAAGAACGTCATGTGCATAATCAGCAAATGCTTGAAATGCAACGACAATTGGATGAAATACGTCGAATGTGGGAACGCCGAACTAGCAGCGACGATAATTAGCTTGAAGTTGTTGCGCCTTTGCCTTTTTTGTCGGTGTTATTGTTGAATGTTTGAACAATTTTTATGTTTGTGTGTCGGACAACTTTATGTTTGAATATTTGGTTTGTGTGTCGAACATGTTTTTGTATCGAACAATATGTTTCAGATTTCAATTTTTGAATGGTTTGAATTATCTGATTTGCAGGTTTTTGTAATTAGAAATTAAATATTTCTGGAAAATTTTGTAAATTAAAAAAAAAACAGAAAAACCTATACCGACGACATGTCGTCGGCATAGGTCTTTTTCAAATTTAATTAAAAAAATTGGAAATAGCCTATACCGACGACATGTCGTCGGTATAGAATTTCTTTTTGAATTTTTTAATGAAACCCTATAGCGACGACTTGTCGTCGGTATAGGTCGACCTATGCCGACGACACCTATACCGACGACATCTTTGACCTATTGGGACGAGGCAATACCGACGACAAGTCGTCGCTATAGGGTAAAAAAATCATCGGGATAGGGTGATAATGTTGTAGTGGGACCAATAGTTTGCACACTTATTTCACTTTTGGCCCCTGAGTTGGATGGAGGTTAACTTTTTCAGTTAAGTGCATATCAAAATGACTAAAACACCCATCTGAACAAAAGTGTCAAACCCCCTTTAACCATTCACACCTCTTCCACCTCCGACCATCATCTCCACCCTCTCACACCTCCTCCACCTCCACCACCTTCCACCGTTGTCTCCTACCATCCTACCACACCTCACCTCCACCGCCATCTCCGCCCTGTAACAGGAATAGGGTTACCTTTTTTCTGTGAAATTTAAGAAATCAAGTCGGAACTTGATGAAGGTGAAGGTGAAGCAGAAGCTGCTATTGTTATGGTGGCGTCTGTGTTCTCATCTCCGACGACCTAATCAGTCACAGACGAAGACCCGGTGACTGTTTGTTCATCTTCTCTGGTACTAACTGTTACTTAATTTGATGAAATTGTAGGCGTCGGACGTTACGGCGGTGGCAGCGAGAAGTCCGAGATCGTTAACGTAGGTTAGGGTTCCAGGAACGATTGATTTTTAAGAATTTCCAGATTGGCGACCGATTTCCGACATCACCTGGAGCGTTGATTTGTCGATTGCGAGTATGTAGTTTTCCTTGTGGTTTGAATCAAAGGCGGAGAACACCGAGTCAGGTGAGACATCGATGGCAGTGACTCGAGCCTTGTAGATTATCGGATGACACACACACATATATATAGAGGTTATAAACTCGTGTATATATGTTACAAACCCGTATTTACACGAGTTGAATAAAATAAATACTAAATAGTTAATAATACAGATTTATGAATTATAAAGAAAATATTTAATAGTAATGAAGATTTGGGAATTAATAAAAATATATATTAAATAGTTAGTTATAAAAAAAAATAAACGGTATAAAGAACCTTATGGTAACATAATTGTGACACGTGACAAAACATGTTATTTAATTATTTATTAGACATAGATATATTTTTTTTTCTCTAACCAATGAGTAAATATTTATATACTTTATGTTAGTTTAAAAAAACTTTAATACGTACATTTAGTTAAAATACTTATTTTTGAAATAAGTTCTAAGCTAAAATCACAATTTATGCTTATTTTTGATGGAAAAACAGAAATATTTATTAAATTTCCCTTTTTTTTCTAAATGAAACTAACGATGCATACTCACATATGTATATTATATTAAATTCTAGATGATAGGCAATTAATGTCATTCATAGTCGCAACGTCATACTTTCATTCTTGTTTCACTAGTTGAGAACTCTTCTTTTGTAATTTTTATACAAAAATGATGTAATGCACGTGATTAAATTGTAACTTTATGAGGTATACCTCACGCGTGAGGGCCTTCACCGCATGAAGAACTTTGGAACACCTCCTCCCTCTCGCGTGAAGGGGCGTGAGGGGGTTTTCGTGAGATGGCTCACGGAAGAAAAGGTTGGGTGAGGGGAAGAGGATGAGGTGTCAATGTGTGATTGGGAAGATGGTGAGGTGGCAATGACGTGAGGAGGTTCACTTGGGTGAAACACCACCTCCCCCTCTTGCGTGAGGGGACTCACTTAGAACCATCGTAAGGGTATACCTCATACTCTAAAAGTTAAATAGCCATAATTTTTTTTCTTTCTAAACACGCAAGTTGAAAATAAATTAACTGTGATGTTCTCTTTCTCTGTTTTCTCTTATTATAGCCAAAGACAAAATCGTTTCCTTTTCCCGGACCATCATGAGATAATTTCTATTTAGTTTTTTAACACCTAAAAATCATATAACTTTATATTTACAAGGATTTAGACTGACTTCACTCACTAAGTCATGAGTGATAATTTCTATTTAGTTATCCGCAACTCTTGATTTTGACTTTTTTTAAGGCGACTTTGTTAAACCATACTCTCTTCGTAAGCAACGTGGGTGCTGCTGCTGTACGTGAGTCATGCATGTCTTTCACAATGGATTATAACTGCAGCGGGCTTGAACCCGGGACCCACCTATGAGGAAACTCACAATTGGAAAAACCCTTTGGCTCAACCTGGAACCATTTATCTCAACCGAGACTCGAACTCATAACCTTCCATTTGAAAAGTCATACGGCTACCACCCCATCAAAAGGCTTTGTGGTAACTCTTGATGGGGGGTAGAGAGTGTTCACCAAAAGTAAGCAATACCTACCAGAAAATAAAAACACAACTAATAGAAGTAAAAGCAAAAAATTCATAAAAGATCGGATAAATGAATACCATATGTATACTCTATAACTCTTGTCAACTCACTTATTCATTTTAAATTAAATTATTCACAATCACGTCATTATAGTATACTTCTCTTTAGGCTTGTGTCAATAATTGGTTACTCGTCTTTTGTAATTTCACAAAATTATACAAAAATGATGTAATACATGTAATCATAAATACCCATAATCTTATTTTATTGCGCCTTTAAACACCCAACTTGAAAACAAATTAAGTCTCGAGTGTAGTGTGTTTTCTCTTGCTTATTATTACAAAATTGAAGGCAACGACAAATTCTCTCATTTCCCCTTTGGAGTGCATTGCGAGTTAATTTCAATTTAGGTATTGCCAACTCGTGATTTTGATGAAATATAAAAGAGCATAACTTAGATGGGGCTACGTAGTTGCCATCAAAAGTACGCAAACCTACCTAAAAAAGCACAACTAATACCAATAAAAGCAAAAAAAAAAAAAGATCGATTGAATGATACACACGTTATATAAGGCCCCTGTACGTCATATGCCACCCATTCTCAAGACTATACGACACGTATAGCCTCATCAATTTTAAACATATATACGTGGCATATAACACATATAGCCCTATACAAGACGTATAACTTTCCTAATTACCAATGTCAGACATCTTGTAGTGGTTACATCGTGCCCTATATGCGTTGTATAGTACTATACATGGTGTCTATATGTATATCGGCCCTATTCTTTGCAGGGGAAATTAAATTTTAAACCCACACCAACTATTCCAACCGATTGATCCAATACCGACCCTATTATTTGCCAATAAATAACTTAAGCTCTTTAGTTTTTCAAAAATCCATTTGAGTGACGTCTTTTTCCCCCAAAGACTACCCCGTTCCTTATTTTTCATAGGCACCAAACTGCAGAGAGGACAATCCATTGAAAGGCTTTGCTAGCTCCTATTAGCACTACAAGAAAGTTTGGCAGTTTCAACGAGGCAGTTTCGACGACACGTGTCGTCGATATAGAAGGGGTAGTTACGACGACATGTCGTCGACGATGCTCAGATTCGATTTTTGACTTTTTTTCACTTTTTCTCGACGACATGTCGTCGGCAATGGTTAAGCGGGAATCGGTGAAAAGTTTTGGCGCTCACCCTATGGTATTCTCGACGACATGTCGTCGCAACTGTTAATTTTTATTTTTTTTTTCTTTTTTTTTTGCCCGGTAGAATAATAATTATTTTTTATTAATTATTTTTTATCAATATCGACGACATGTCGTCGAAATAGCCGTCCAAAATTTTATTAATTTTTATTTAATAATTAAATTGATTAAATTAATTTAAAAAAGAACCAATCTCGACGACATGTCGTCGAGACTAGTCCGACCTGGACTTATCTTCGGCAGAAACGTCAAACACCCTCATTTTCACCCATTTTCTCTCCAAACTCTTCCTCTCGGCTCTCACACTCATTTCCGTCCATTCCACTCATTTAGCCACCATATTCCACCTCCTCCACCACCATTAATCATCTTGTTGAAGTGGTAAGGGCATATTTTGATTTTTTTTGACATTTTCCATTATTATTGAAAAATTTTAATATAAATCATGTGTAGGGTGAGATTTTGGTGGAGCGAACGGATTGGAAGCTAATTAGAGGCTTTCCCGACGACATCTCGTCGAATTTGGAGGTAATATGTATATATTTGTGTGAAATTTAGTGTATTTGTGTTTTGCCCCAATTTTTGTATTTTGTATGGAGTTTTGTTAAATTGTTGTTATAATTGTTATTTATTTGAAAAATATAGATGAATATATAAATGTATGTATTATTTGTTAAATTGATGGTTAATTTTTATAGATATATGTATATTTTGTGAAATTTTAGGTTTGTAGAAATGTGTATATATATATATATATATATATATATATATATATATATTTATGCATTATTTGTAAAATTGATGAATTGCAGGTTTCTATAGATGTATAAATATATAGATGTATGTATTATTTGTGAAATTGGTGAATTGTAGGTTTGTATAGATGTATAAATATATAGATGTATGTATTGTTTTGTGAAATTGATGGTGTTATGTATTTATTTTTTGTGAAATTGGTGGTTTGTATTAATATAGTTGAATGTATAGATGAAATTGGTGGTGTTATGTATGTTTTTTACCCTTTGTAAGAAATGTATGTTTGTATATATATTAGTAATTTTAATACGAACCGTTTCACTTGTTTTGGCCCGAATATTTGTATTTATTATTTATTTGGGTATTCGTATTTAGATGAATATCATTATTTATTTTTTTTGAAATGTATTATTTGTATGAATATAGATGAATGTATCTATGTATATATTTAATCCGTTTTGATTTTTTTATATCTAATACATTTGTAACGAATATATAGGATTTCTTGTTTAGATTTCTCTTTCCGCTCGACTTTGACTGCATTAAAAAGGTTACGAGGATGTGGAAGAAGCAAGGAATCATCCTCATGAGTCCATCAGTTCCGGCAATTGGAATTCCCTCATCGACAACTTGTTCCTTGATCCCAAGTATGTGGCACGCTGCAATCAAAATTCTTCAAACCGAGCTAAACAACCATAAGCCAATACTAGTGGGAGCAAGTCATTTGCTCAACGACGATATGAGGAGGTAACAAAAGTTGTTAATATTATTCTAAAAATAAATTCATAACTTAGTCAAATATTAGTAATATTACTTTTGTTGTTTATAGGTACAACAAGGTGGAAACGTCAGCCTGATTGATGGTTGGAGACGTATGCACACGTCTCACGGCACATGGGTCAACGAGCGGGCACAAAACGATTGGGTAAGTATATATATTTTGTTATTATGTTGTGAATCAAAGTATAAATGAGTCAAAATGACACGTACCCATTCTAAATGGGTCAAAATTATTCGTTTAACATAAGTCCACTAATACATGTATACTATTGCATTTTGATACCTTTATTGTAGGTTGAGAAATTATTTGAGTACTAAGTTTGTATATTGTATTTCTAGTTTGGTAAATACACTAGAATATTAATCATATTGGTTATTGTTGGTGTTATTATATGTTTTTATTGAGTTTTGGTGAATTATTATGTTTATTGAGTATTGTTAAGTTGGTTGGCTATCAATTTTGCAGTAGTTATGCTGTCGGATTTTTAAATATTTTTTATATATGTTTATTTTTTGTTTATTACAGAATACAATTCAAGAAGAATTGACCCGGATGCAACAAGCCGGCGGAGAGGTTGATGAGGAAGAGGTCCTAAAACGTGCCCTTGGCGAGAGACGCGGTTGGAGCCGAGGAGTTGGAAGAAAAGTTAGAAACACGCCCACTAATGTTTCGGCTCTCTCCGAGTCTCAATTCAACGAATTAAAAGAACAAATTCGTCAACTGAATGAGACCGTGACACAAATGCAACATGACTGCAACCAATCCGACAACCAAAATGACGACGACGATGAATAAACTTGGTCAAAGCTTTTATTTGAACGATTTGTAATAACTTATACAATTCGTATACTTTTGTTGGATGTTTTATGTAATATATTGGTGTGGAATGTTTTAATATATATATATATAACAGTTTTGACAGGTTCTGAATATCTATGTATTAAATTACTGGAAAATTTTTAAAATTCAAAAAAAAAAAAATTAAAAAAAATTAACCAGTCTCGACGACATGTCGTCGAGATTGATGTTTTGAAAATTTAAATAAAATAAACATTTTGGACAATAAATAAAGATAAAATAAAATTTAAATACCCAGTCTCGACGACATGTCGTCGAGATTGAGTTTTTAAAAATTTATTTTATCTTTTTTTTTTAAATAAAAAGTTATTACCGACAAGCCAATATCGACGAGATGTCGTCGAGAAAAGGGCAATCAATCTCGACGACTATTTCTCGACGACATTTTAAGTTGTCTCGACGAAGTTTTGTCGACGGAGGAATTATCGACGACATGTCGTCGAGAAAGGTTATATCGACGACATGTCGTCGAGACTGGTCGTTGAATCTGCCAAAAATTCTAGTAGTGTAGTAACGTTCGAAGAAGTCTTAGATATTTCCAAAACATCTCGGACTTAAATGGGGACTTCCCATTTAAGCCCATAATTTCAGACGAACTCTAAACATCTGTACCTCACAAAAAACCCATCAATACCCCTCTTCCGATTAAAACATGCATCAGCCATAAGAGCCTGCATCAGCTCTTCGTCTTCACTATCGTCGCATGGGTCGGTACTCGAATCGGGTTCTGCCTTGCACATCTCCCGTTGCAAAGACTTTCCATTTAGTCAGACTTGAACCCATGATCATTAGATGTTTAGGTGTTTAAAAGGTTTTGTCTTTACCATTGGACCATCACCCCAATGATGCTAAACTACTATTACTATGGGACTTAACATTTTTTAACATGATATAACCGTTAAAAAGAAGTGAAAAGATAATGATTTTCCTCTGATTACGTCAATCAAAGGGTAACGAAATATATATTTTTGTAATTCAATGACAAAAATGTTATAAAAGTTCAATTTTGATGTAACAGACTTGACATTTTTTAACATGATATAACCGATAAAAAGAAGTGGCATGATAATGATTTTCCTTTGATTACATCTAATCAAAGGGTACCTTCTTGTTTTTTAGTTGAATGTTATAAATTGTTGGGTTTAACTTTATATATATGTATAGATAGAAGATGGGATGTATTGTATAGCCAAAAGGACAAGGCCATGAAATTAGGGTTAGCTGTTGTCTCCCATCATAGTCATACCACTACATGCTACTATAGTACTCCAAAATGCATCATCAAAAAAAAAAAAATATATATATATATATATATATATATATATATATATATATATATATATATATATATATATATATATATATTTATGTGTGGGTGTATGTATCATCTTTTCACTGTTCCTTGGGAAGTTAATTAATACGGTCGCCTTTGCTCCAGCAGTAAACTTTGGATGTAGTGATACTGTCGCCTGAGCTCCACACACACTTTTCACACACAAACTTGAATCAATTCATATTATCTTACCATCTTCACCATCACACACTTTCAAGGTCCAAATGAAGGACGGTTTCCCATTTTGGTCTTGATGAAGGAGACGATGGGGGCTGAGTTAATTACAAAGATGGTCCTTGTGGGTACTTTTGGTTACAAAGATCGACTCATAAATTCATTCAATAAAGAGACGATTTGTAATCAAATTAATCCTATTTTTTAAAATACCTATAAAATCTGTGAGAACACATAAACAATCAAATTGTTTTGCAAATGAATCGTTTGCTTTGCCCTTGCTTCTGTTAACCAATTTCCTTTGTCTTGCTTCTGCTGATGAATTTGCTAAGGTAAATAGTTGTCGAGTGACTTTTGTGGAAAAAAACAAAAAAGTATGTTCCTATTTTATGTGCAACATTTTGTTGAGAGACTTTTGTGAGAAAAAAATAGAGAATATGTTGGTTTTTATGTGTAAAAATTGTTGAGAGACTTTTATGAAAAAAAAACCAGAAAATATGTTGATTTTTTTCTATTGTATTTGCCCTATTATTGATATATATTTTATTAAAAAAAGAGTAAACGTTGATACATTGTATATTATAACCGCGCGTCTAAACTACAGTGTCTAAATTTTCCAATTATAATGATGTGTTTAAACTATAGTTAAAACAATATATCTAAACCATTACAACAATGCATAAAAAGCATTACAAACTAAGCGTAAAAATGAAATTACAATAATATGTCTACCATTAAAATGGTGTGGAAAAAACACTTGTAATTACTGAGACGTGTATACTCTTTTTCTAAAATACACGCATCATGCACTACTAGAAAAAAGTGAGTTTGCTACGAAATATTTTCGACGCAAATTTTCCGTCGCAAATTGCTACAGATTTGCGACAAAACAGTGACAAAAATGAAATTTCTAGCCTCCGTCGCAAATGCATAGCACATTGCGACGCATTTCCGACAAAATCAAAAACAGTCTTAATAATTATAATAAAATACCTTATTAACTAAAATATAATAATTAATATTGATTTTGTCGCAAATGTGTAGCAATTTGCGACATATTTCCGACAAAACCAGTAATAATCTTAATAATTAAAATAAAAATACCTTTTTAATATATTTATAATAATTAATATTGTTTTTGTCGCAAATGCGTCGCAATTTGTTACACATTTCCGACAAAACCATTAATAATCTTAAAAGATAAAATAAAAATACCCTTTTTGATATATTTATAAATATTTGATCTTGTTTTTGTCGCAAATTCGTCGCAATTTGCTACACATTTTCGAGAAAACGATTAATAATCTTAAAAATTAAAATAAAATTACATTTTTAATATATTTATAAATAATTTATATCGTTTTTGTCGCAAATGCATCGCAATTTGCTACACATTCCCGACAAAATGATTAATGATCTTAAAAATTAAAATAAAAATACCTTTTTAATATATTTATAAATAATTGATGTTGTTTTGTCGCAAATGCGTCGCAATTTGCTACACATTTCCGACAAAACGATTAATAATCTTAAAAATTATAATAAAAATACTTTTTTAATATATTTATAAATAATTTATATCGTTTTTGTCGCAAATGCGTCGCAATTTGCTACACATTTCCGACAAAACGATTAATAATCTTAAAAATTAAAATACATTTTTAATATATTTATAAATAAATAATGTGTATGTATGCGCATGTATGTGTATGTATATCTACAAGTACGTACTTACATGTGTTTGTGTATGTATCCATGCGTATTTGTGTATATATATATATATATATATGTGTGTGTGTGTGTGTATGTATAAGTATGTATTTATATGTGTACGTATCCATGTGTATTTATATGTATATGTGTATGTGTGTATACATATGAGTATGTGTATGTATCTATGTGTGTGTATTTGTGTATAGTGTATATGTATGTTTGTGTATGTGTGTATGGTCAGTTGAGAACGTCAATTATCAATTAGGTTCAATAAAAGGTCAAATAGAGTCAATGATGGTCGGTTAGAGTCAATTAGAGTCAATGATGGTCATTATGCCTCATTGATGGTCGATTGTGGTCGTTGTTTATCAATTAGGGCCAATAATAGTCAATGACGGTCAATATATGTGTATGTATGTGTGTGTATGTATATGTATAGGTGTATATGTATGTCTGTGTATGTGCGTGTGTATTTGTATGTATACGTGTGTATGCATGTTTGTGCATATGTATGTGTATATATGTAATTGTATGTGCGTGTATTTGTATACTTAAGTGTATATGTATGTATGATTTTTGGTGTATACACAAACACATACGTATATGCTTACAAAATTATCAAATGGTGTTTTTTGTAACGGGCTTCGATGGTGTACACGTACGTACGTAATCCTAGAATATGTATAAGTTTGTGAAATAAAAGTATTTAACATATAATGAAATTGCGAAGAAGATGGAATGACAAAAACAACGTTTAACCCTCGAAAAACGAAAAACAAAATCAGATTGTTGGAAATGCATAGCAAATATGTAGCAACTTGCTACGCATTTGCGACAAAGTATCTATTTTGTGGAGGTTGTGTAGCAACTTGCTACGCATTTGTGACAAAATTTCTATTTTATGGAGGTTGTATAGCAAATGTGTAGCAACTTGCTACGCATTTGTGACAAACTATCTATATATTAAGAGGTTGTGTAGCAAATGGGTAGCAACTTGCTACACATTTGTGACAAAATATATATTTTTAAGGAGTTTGTGTATTTGTATGTGTATGTATGCGTATGTATTTATATGTATATGTATCTTTTATTAGACAACCCCATGTAATACATGGGTATATAACCTAGTAATGATAACAAAATAAAATTATTTTATTTTCAGTATTTTTATTGTCATTTTTATCTTTAATAGTATTTTTAAAATGTTTATTTTTATTTTATATTAATTACTAATTTTTTGCGTCGGAAAAGTGTCGCAATGTTCCGACACAATTCCGACTAAAGGCCATTTTTATTTTCTATTAACATTTTATACAAATAAAATGTGTTTGGAAACCCTAATACCCCTATTCTCTAACACCCAGACATTTAGATCAAGACCTTCCACCATCTTCCACCTCCCACAACGCCTCCCACTGCCGGTTGTCTCACCACCGTCAAGTGAACCCAAAAGTTCGTCGCCTATTGTCGCAACACCACCATCTCCCACCAGCGTCACAGTGAACCCGAAAACCCTCGCCGGTTGTTGCACACAATGAACTCGTCGCCGGTTCTCTCACCGTTAAAACCCATCGATGGTTGTTTGACCACCACCATCGCCTACCGCCGGTACTGAAACCCGTCGCCAGTTGTGTCGTCCAACATTTATCCTACTTCTCGTTGAATTCTCAATATGAATTTGGGGGTTTTGCTACTGTAAAGGTACTGTAAATTTCAGCATATGTGTTCTTTCATGTCTATTTAATTTTTCAAATATGCTTCCATTTGTGGTTGAATTGCACATGTTATTGAGGATTTCTTGAGATTTTCCTCAATTTCTTATCTTTACTTCTGGGGACTCATAAGCTTCGTATAATAAAAGTTGTAACTTTCATTTTGGAATGCCTAAGAAACCTGCAACTAATTTCAATTTTAAGAGATTTTGAATTTTTAGTTATCTAAGAAGTTTATTTTGTTTATTTCACAAGATTTGTTTATTTTGTCAAATATTTTGAGGCTTATTGTTATATTGTTGTGCAAGGTATATATGTGTTCCAAGTTCTGATGATATATGATTATTTCCTCTAGGTCACTTTGTAGTCTTATTGCAGTGATTTTAGAGTATAAAACTATAAATATAACTCTTGTTTGATGATATGAAAAAAGATTTATTTAATCATAATTCATTTTTGTTTGAAATATTTGTTCTTAAATGCAGGGTATTGATCAAAAGGATGTCCCACCTTCCAAGTTCAAAATGGTTCTACTAATCGTCAATGTTGCATCACAATGATAGTTTCTACTAATAATTTTCATCCAACTAAATGCAACTAAGATGAGTGATACCTTTTTGACTTGAAATTAACATTTGGTTCAGTGGTTTGACTTCATCTAGTTACTCCAATCTCACTCAACTCTATAACAAGTGCAAAGATCAAGGTTCGTCGATTTGCAATGGAAGTTCGCCAATTGGCATCGGCACGCCAGATCACTGTTTTGAATGGAGGTTCTAGTGGTATATTATCTAAATTTTTGTATGACTTTCTGACTCATTCAAGTGGCTTCCTCTAGATACATGTTATAAGATGAGTTTTGGTGGAATTTCATATATCATCAATTTTGTTTTCTCTTAATCTTACATTGATGCAGTTGATGTAACATCTCTAGTGGTACAAGCTGCTGCATTGGAGACTCTGGACTATGGATACATGTGGTGGAAGGTATGATTGGTTTTGAATTTTTGTTGAGTTTCCAATATGGGGTTTACTTTTAGATATTGGTTTTTTCTCACACAAATGGTCCTTTTCAAGGTCTTTCATTTTCAGACCTCATGTATGTGACAAAGAGTAATATTACAAATTCAAACTTGAAAAATAATTTAGAACAAGTTTCAGATGGTATGGCTGTAAGTTTGTACTTGATTTTTAGGTTATTTTTTTCATCAATTTCTAATGTTCATCTTTTGTACTTTTTCTTGCTGTTGTTTCTTTTAACCAGGCAGCGAAGAGGCATTTGACTCAGAGGATTGAGAACTTCGACGAGAAACTGGATGAACAAGTGGAGATATCAAAGTTAATTAAAAATGAGGTACATTTGTTAGGCAAAAATACTTCACATATAGGTTTAAATTTTGATTCTGCCATCTCTTAGCATAAAATTGGTGTAACGAAATTGCAAATTTGATGAACTTGTGAAACAGATGACTGATGTTCAACTTGGGTATAACTTAGATTCACTTTGCTGACATGGTGAGTTTTCTTTGATTTTTAGCATATGTTTTTAAGATTTTATGTTATTTAATTTATTAATAACAAGCGAGTCAACTACGATATATTACATGATTAGGAAAGAAAACACCATTCATCACTATTTTCATTTATTTTATTTTATTTTTCTTTGAGGATGTGCTTGATTAGTTTTTGCAAACAGGATTTCGCTAAGCATGGAGTGCAGTATCTACGCAATAAGTTTGATGGAAATGTGATCTCTCGCAAGACACATGTTCAAATAGTGTTTGTTTTGTAGTTTAGACATTAAAAGGTTGTAATATATAACTTTTAGAACTAGGTTATTGAATTTGTAAAATAGATTCCGAATTATTTATGAGTTTTTCTGACATTTACAGCAGAAGTTTCTGTATTTTCTAATTTAATTAAATAAAATTTAGATTTTTCAAATTTTTTTATTTTTTTATTGTTTGCGTCGGAAATGTGTAGGAATTTTACGACAAAACTAATTTCTTTATATTTATATAAAAATAATAATAAATAAAATAAAAATAAAATCCGTCGGAAATGTGTCGGAAATTTCCGACACATTTGCGACAAACTATTTCATTAATCAAATTAGAAAAAGTAAAAAAAAAAATAGATAATTATGTTAATAATTATAAGTATAATAATTATAATTAGAAATTGCATCGGAAATTCGTCAGAAATTCCGCCACAACATTTTTATCGCAATTCTGTAGCATTTTCTTGTCGCAAATTATTTTCGACGAGGGTTTTTCTGACAGTAGGATTTTGTCGGAATTTGGTGTTTCCAACGCATTTGCGACGCAAATTTACGTCGGAAACGTGATTTTTTCTAGTAGTGATGTTTAGATATTTCATACGCTTCCTAAGAAAAAAAAACATTTATATATATCTACGTACATATATAGGCACAAAGCAGACTAGCTTGATGTGTTCAACTCATTCAATTCATGCTTTTTTTTTTCGTAAGGCATTCAATTCATGCTTATCAATTCCATTGAGTAAAAAAATGGCATATATGCATTAAGTTGTTGTACCCACTTAACTTAATTGCCTAGGAGAGATATAGAGGTTTGAGGTAATTAGTACATGAATGTCCAGAACTTCTTCCGGAAATTTTTAACAGTAAAAAAATAATAAACCAAAACAATTTACCTTTTTTTTTTTACTAAAATACATATGCAAATCATTACTTTTTGTAATAATAACAATTCGGCTTTTTTTTTAAATCTAAACACAATGTTTTGTGTGATTTTATTTTTCGAACATTCCGATATAAATTTTATTGATACTTTTAAGCAAATTAATGTCGACCTTGTGAACTGTTGACATATATATACACAAATGTATGTCACATGCATTGTTTGTTTATACCATTGTATAAATTGACTGTCAAAGAGTAGTTGAACATACACACGTATATACGAATTTGACAGCCATTGTTGACTGTTCATACACACATGTATACGCATTATGTGCTTGTACCATCGAGTAAAACTACATAGATGTTTGGATAGGTTTATACGCATAAGGTGGTTGTACAATTATTCAAAGGACAGTGATGGTTGACTGTTCATACACACATAACTATATAAGTACCAATTATATGATTGTAGCAATATGCAAAACGACGAGTTGTTGAGCATGGGGAAACAGTGTTTGGGCCTATTCATTTAATCCCACATACAAACACCTAAAGTCCTAATCCACCACCGAAAATGACTTTTCAACATCATTATATATTATTTATTAATTCTACGTTTTCTATACTAATATAACATATTTATACGTAGTTTGTTAGTTGATAAAAAAAAAGCCTAAGAGTTCAATTATGTATGTTTCTGAACTACATATTCTAGTACCTCGTGAAAGGACAAAACCAGTCGACGCAAACACTAACAGGATTGCAAATGAACCGAACATGTTTAGCAAATTGCTCCAATATATCTAAACAATATAGAAGACATTTGGTTAACAAGCAACAAAATAAGATAATTTTCAAGAATCTGCAAGATTTTTAGAAAAAAAATTAGTAAATAAAAAAGATGGAAGTTTCTGTTCATTTAGTATCGAAAAGTAGTTCTTTTTTTACAACAATTTAGATCACTGACGGGCTAATAGTCCACCTGATTATCTCCACCACCCTTAGGAGGAAACCAACTATATATGAGAAAACCCTTGGCCTAACTTGGAACCCTTTTTTGTCACACCTCCTCATTTTAATAAAGTCTTGAATACATCATCTCAACCACTTGGGTTAGCTAAAAAGTAGTTACCTTGTAATATTAGGATCAAATCCCATGACATAAGTAAGTGAAAAAACGGGTTTGTTGACTTTACGTAGACAAACATAGCAATTTTAAAATTCATGTCCAAAATCGAATTAACTATACGGGTCCATCTCCGCAAAAACAGTAACCCTTACCCGGCCATTTACCCGTGGACCCGTAACCAACCATTTTAACTATTATACGGGTCACGGGTATGTATTTGATCATCAAACAGGTATGGGTAAAGGTCAGGTATTACCCGTTTACACACTCCTACTCTTTATATTTATCCACTCTAGTTTTTCTCTCTCTTGAAACTCAGCAAAAGAAAGAGCAAAAGGACTCATTAAATTGTCCAAAATGAAACCACCAATTAAAAGCTAATTTCAACTTGTTTTAAATTGTATTAAACCAATTTAACATGCTCTTAAAACGATGTTGATGATCATTCAAGAACCTTTTCTTAGTCAACGATGCCGTTACAATCATAAGAAACTCAATAAAAAAAATTACCAGTCGAATCAAAATTCTATTTGGGCAAACACTACTGCATTTGTCATGGAAAACAAGTCATAAATTTTGCTACGAGTTAGTTACCGACTTAGCTACGGATCTTCCGTTATGACGAAAAATTCGTATCAAAATCTAGGAAATAAATATTTTTAAGAAATCTTTTTAATAAAATTTGTGCAAATTCTTAACAAAATCGATGAAATAAATATTTTTAAAATAACTAAAAGGAATTTAAATCCGTATAGCAAAATCAAGAAATTAAGCATGTATTTAAAAAATACATAGCAAAAGCGAGAAAGTATTTTAAAAGTTAATAGTTTAATAGAATCATAGCAAAATCGACACAATAAATGTTAAAAAAGTAACTAAAAGAACTTTAATAAAATCCACAACGAGATCCGTACTAAAATCCAGAAATAAATTTCCAAAAAAGTAGTTAAAAGTACTTTAATAAAATCGGTAGCTGTAACAAAATAAATTTTATGAAATAAACAAATAATATACTTTAATAAAATCCGTAGCTAAATTCAAAATATATATTATTAAAAGGTAATTAAAAATACTTCAATAATATGTAACGAAATCTGTTGCAAACTCCATAACATGATTTAGAAAATGTATTTTTTTAAATAAATAAAAATAATTTAATAAAATTGTAGCAAAATTGCGAAAATAAATATTTAGAAAAAATAGTTTAATAAAAACTGGTAATTTTGTCGCACGATGCTACGGAAAACATGGATATTATAAAATATATATATATATATATATATATATAATTAATAGTATTGAACAAAAGATAAAGTCGTAACATTTACAAAAATATATATTGACATATGTCGTGGTGGTGGACAGCTAACAACTTATAAGCCCCCAAACCTGAGATGACTCATGCGTTGGATTTACTCATTATCATATAGTTCTTAAACCTTAAAGTCATTAATGCAGCGGAAAATTCATTCATCGCGTCACAACTTGTTCATAAAATTTAAACATAAGCATTGTCTTAACAATGTTCATAATTCAAAACATAACGAGATACCAGACTTCTTTGATGATGGGGTAACTCTTCATCGCTAGTTAAGCATCCATGCTTGTCCTCCTACACTTAGCCTGAATGTGCATACTAAGAAGTCAGCTTTGTTAAATGAGTTATATTCTTACATAAAACATTAACTTCAAATATTTTGCCATAACGTAAACATTTAAACTCTATAATAAAATCTTACATGAGCATTCAATAACAAAAATAAACATAAGTTAACTTATATATACATATATAAAATCCACGCCTTCTCGTAACCGTTAATTCCAACTTCAAGCACGGTACTCCGAAGAGTAACACGTACCAAACTTCAAGCACTACTAGTTTGAAGCATAACAAGTACCAAACTTCAAGCACAGCTCTCCAGAGAGAAGCACGTACCAAACTTCAAGGATCACGTTAATCCCCTTGATGACCGTCGTCACCTCAATTGTACAACAGTCAGCAAGCCACAAAGGCCCCTAAAAGGTATGGCCAACATAACTTCAATTCAATTCCAGAAGGAACTATGGCAAATTCGTTCATATCGTGACTTTCAAAAAATATTTACTTCTATTACTTCAAACTTCAGTTAAAACATATGTACATTTTATTAAAATAACTTCTCATTCAAACACTTCTAAAAATTCTCAGGCAAAACATTTCATAAACGCATTTTCATATCTTCACATTAAAAACATCATTTCACAAGCTTCGTTTCATAAACTTCATTTCGTATGTAAGCACATCAACTGAAAACTTTATAAAACATTATAAAAGAGGGCTTCTACAACTCACCTGAACAAGCTAGTTTCAACGTGCTAAATCAATTGATCCTGACTCGAGGTACTCACGATCTGGCTATCTGTTAAACATAGTCAAACTTCTATCATACTGCTCAATCGTAGGTGGGCAATTACGATCGACCCACCCTCATCACATCTAGGACTTGTGATCGTAACTATCCTTATCATACAAAATACTTAAGATCGTAACCTTATAATCGCAAGTGGGACACTTGCAATCGTAACCACCCAGGTCAATCGTAAGTATAACACTTACGACTTGAAAGACTCATTCTGATTGTAACTTACTTGATAGTAAGTAGCACTTGCGATAGAGTTGTGTATCAGCCTTCTCCTTCACAGAAACCATAACATGGCGGCTATGTTTTGGTTTTCTCAAAATTGTTAAAGACTCAAACTTTTTACGTCCAAAACTTATGTTTAACTTCATTAAACATGTTTAAGGCTAGATCTTCACAAATTTTAAAGTTTTTTACATAAATCATAAGCTTTTACTCTCAAACCCGAAACCTCACCGTTAAAACACAAAAACGGAGTTTAAGAGTACAGTTCTTACCTTAGTTTCGTATAGAACTCAACGGTGACAATCTCTTCTTTATCTAAGCGTTACTCCTTGATTCTGATAACTTCTCAAACTTTTGATTTTTGACACTTCATCTCTCTAAAGCTCCCCTCTCTCTAAACTTGCGTGAATGTGTACATGGGGGTTTCCTTAATGGGGAATGTTTCCTTTTATAGGTAAACCCTACTCTCCAAATTACTTTAATACCCCTCAACCTTTCTACACCTACACCCGAACCCTGCATCCTTATTTATAAACAAGGTTAGCGAATTTGGGATGTTACACACCACTGCCTCCATCTCTACCCTTTCTTTCTTTTTCCTCACTGAACCCATACCCACCACCACCATCACTGCAATTTCGACCAAACCACATGGACTGAAAAAGTGAAATTTAAACTATTGGATTAAAAACGTTGTTTTGATCAAAACACAATTCTGTTTTGCAATAATCTTAACCTTCAAGGAGCGGAATTGACATAGATTTGATCAAATTTTACTTCTCTAAGTATGAGATTTGTGGATAATGGAATTTTGTTTTGCAATAATCTCCACGAGGACCGGAAGATATACATACACGTTTGCATTTTAAGAATAACGATACATGCATGAATGAAATAATCGATTTCCATATTATACCAAGTAAGAGAAGCAACATTATGCATATAGTGGCATAAGGGAAAATAAACTACACTATATTGTTTAACAATCATGGGGATTGAAGCCAAGAAAAATAACGTTTTGACATGAGACATTGAACACATATGTCAAGACCATAAACACACGTGACACGTACACGTGACCCAAAAGTCACGTGTGCCCTTGAGATTTGTTCATCCTAAATCTGAATCACAACTTTTCCCTTTTTGTGCTTTCCCTTCACCTTGTTTCCAACAACTTTTTGTTTTCAAAAACAAAGACAAAAAACAAGAAAACAAAAACATGTGTTGTAGAGCAAACTCCACATATTTGCATTGCAATGTTCTCGACAGCCATACACATACGAAAACCACTACAACAATTTCACCCTATACCGACGACTTTTTTTGACCCTGTAGCGACGACTTGTCGTCGGCATAAGCTATCCCGACGACTTGTCGTCGGGATAGGTGTCGTCGGGATTGCTTCGTCCCAATAGCCCAAGATTGTCGTCGGTATAGGTGTCGTCGGTAAAGGTCAGCTTATACCGACGATATGTCGTCGGTATAGGGTCTAATTAAATAATTCAAAAAGAAATTCTATACCGACGACATGTCGTCGGTATAGGTTCTAATTAAATAATTCAAAAAGAAATTCTATACCGACGACATGTCGTCGGTATAGGGTTTTTTTCATTTTTTTTAATAAATTTTAAAAAGACCTATACCGACGACATGTCGTCGGTATAGATTTTTTTCATTTTTTTAATAATTTTTAAAAAAGACCTATCCCGACGACATGTCGTCGGTATAGGTCTTTCTGTTTTTTTTTTTTTTTTTTTAATATTTTTCCATAAATATTAAATTTCTAAAAACAAAAACCTGCAAATAATTATATATAAACCATTCAAACATTCAAATCCAATAAAAACTAATATCCGAAACGTAAAACAAGCATACAAATTGTTCGACCCACAAACTTGTCCGACAAATCAAACATTCAAAACATAAAAATATGCAAATTGTTCAAGACAACACCACACCAACTACAAAGGCTCAACAACTCCAAGCTAGTTATCATCACTACTAGTTCGGCGCTCCAACATTTGACGCATTTGATCCATTTGTCGTTGCATTTCAAGCATTTGTTGATTATGCACACGACGTTCTTCCTCTAGTTGTTGATTTTGCAATCGTTGTTCTTCCTCTCGTTGGGCTTCGCGTTGTTGTTGTTCTTGGAATTGTTGTTGAAGACTAGCCACACGTTGATCAACGTCTTGCCAATGTGGTTGTGGAGGGGGAGTACCGAACACATCCGGTGTGGGATTACTCACCACACGACCAACACCCCGGATATGGCCACGCCGATGACCTAAGGAACGCTCCATGCATGCAAACTCATCAATAGTGGATGTGTCACCAGCAGACTCAGCAGATGATATTGTATACTCCTCTTGTATTCGGTCCTGCATTAAACAATGTAATAAACAATCAGTTGACTATTTTACTAAAATTTGACAGCATAACTGCTGTAAAATGGATAACCAACCTTTAAATTATAAGTAATAGACGACCCAAATTCACAAATTCCAATCAACCAACACTAATAACAACAAATACTAATAATACTAGCAAACATATTCAACAATTGGCCTCGAGTTGGATGTACTAAGTCTATTAAAGTGTGTTTGGGTCATTTTGACCCGTTTAAAGTTACAGTTGGATGTTCCAAGTATATTAAAGTGTGTTTGGGTCATTTTGACCCGTTTAAGTTAAAGTATTTTGTTTTAAGTCTATTAAATTGTGTTTGGGTCATTTTGACCCGTTAAAGTCAAACTTGGATGTTTTAACAAAAAAATAATTTCACTTACATAATCTGTTGATGCAAAATCATTGGCCCAGCCCGTCCCTTCTTTATAATGGGTCGATCTGAACACGTCAATAGGGCCGGTCCCCTGTGAAAAACAAAAATAATATCACTAAGAATTAATAAGCATGTTTGTATAATAATAACAACTGTATTTCATACCTCCATGTGTCGGCGTTGGGCGTATGATTTGCTGCAATGAAAACTTGGGTAGCGTTGTTTTGCTCGGTTTTGTTTGTTCTTCTCCGAGCGGTTTTTATAGCCCGCACTTAAAAACAGCTGATTAATCAAAATATCCCAAGTTTCTTGATCAACATCTTGTGGTGGATTACTCCTCGCCGCCTCCACATCATCGTATCCCCCATTCTCGTCGAAATGAACTTTCATCTCTCCCTTGCGGTCTTTATAAGCCCTTTGACACTCGGCGGTGATTCCGAGTTGAACGCCTTGCCATTTTTCAGTGTTTCTCCAGGCGTCCAGATTAAAATATTCCTACAAGTGGAAAGTAATTAGAAAAAATCTAATAGTT
Source organism: Smallanthus sonchifolius (assembly GCA_023525975.1). Classification (NCBI taxonomy): domain Eukaryota; kingdom Viridiplantae; phylum Streptophyta; class Magnoliopsida; order Asterales; family Asteraceae; genus Smallanthus; species Smallanthus sonchifolius. The sequence continues at coordinate 59,034,513 of CM042042.1, forward strand.
ATGAAATTGTAAGTAATTATAAAACATCTATACTTACTAATAGAGTGGGATATACTGCCTGTTTCTTCTCATTTGGAACCTTGGCCCAGTTAGGATAATATGGCGGGACAACCTTCTCAACCTCCAAAGAGATAGCACGTATAAAATCAGTTACATTAGGACCCACGAACTTGTAGCCACCGCCATGAAGTTCAATATCAATGTCAAGAGGCTTCCTCCCATTTTCCTCAAATTTCTTATATAATTTGAGGTTTTTTCCTTTAGAACGCCTCTTTTGTGAGGCACTACCTATATTGACACATGAAAGTTAGGCAATTATAAAGACATCTATTAAACACTAACAAGTAACTTACCACTCGCACAACCCGATTCTAAGTTGTACGGACCCCCATATCCATCGTCTCCACCATCACCACCGTGTGATTGCGCCATCGTTGCCATAATTTCTACACCAAAAATAATTAGTGAGCATAAATAATTAATAATTAACATAGACAAATATAAAGACATCTATTAAACACTAATACTACATTTTTAACATAGACAAATATAAAGACATCTATTAACATACATTCAATCAGAAGGAGTAAAGAGAAATAGCTACCAATTTTTTTCTTAAATGTCAACCCGTTAAAATGTATACATATCCTAAATAAGATAGAATATTCAAAAAGCAGTCCCAAAGGGGACAATCCAAAATTTATCTCTATCAGATAAATTTCGGACGGGTATATTCTAAATAGTTATCCTAAATAAACATACTAGTGTACACAACATGATACGTACATAAAGGTAAAAAAGTCGGGATGCGTACCTTAAAAAAATTCAATGAAACACAAATAAGATATTATTCATACCTCTCCAACCGCAATGAGTTTCGAACTTGCAACAAAATTAAATAAAGTTACATATACATACAAAGATATATACATACACTCATAATTACATAATGCCCAAATTTCGGACGGGTATATTCTAAATAGTTATCCTAAATAATGCCCAAATTCTAAAATTATATACACAAACACAATTACATACATAGCCTTTACAAACATACATAAAAAATGGCCAAATAAATATTTATAAACATAATATACATACATATCCTTTACAAACATACATAAACAATTGTCAAATTCCCAAATTACATATATAAACACAATTCCATACATAAATGCCCAAATTTCCCAAATTACATATATAAACACAATTCCATACAAATTTCCCAAATTTTCATCTAAACCTAATTTAATCATAAAATTTCATAAATATTTATAAAATCATACATCTAAATCATATATACATACATACAAATAAACACAACAATATACATACAAACATACATCCAAATACCCAAATTTCATCTAAACCTAATTCACATCTAAACTTAATTTCATAATAAAATTTCATAAATATTTATAAAATCATACATCCAAATCATATATACATACATACAAAATAAACATAACAATATACATACAAACATAATCTAAACATAATTTATAAAAAAATTACTAACCAAGTTTGCAAATATCTTCAAATAGCTTGAAATCCTCAAACACTTGTTAAATCTTCAAACACCTAACCAAAAACAAAGAAATTAACCAAAATACCCAAAAATTTTGATTTTATTGTCAAAATTGAAACATATATGTTAACTAACCTTAAAAACCGAGAGATTAGTGAAAATTGCACCACAAAACACTTCAAAAACGCGAAATCGCCAAAGAGAGAGATGAGAGAGTTTTGTTTCGTTTTTGGGTGAAAAAGGGAAGCAGAAACCTGGCTGCTGGGTTAGGGGACGCTGAGACCTATACCGACGACATGTCGTCGGTATAGCCTAGATAATCGGCGCCATAGGATCCTGTGCCGACGACATGTCGTCGGTATAGGTCTTCTTAGAGTTTTGTCCGGTCAATAAAGTAAATTTTCTATACCGACGACATGTCGTCGGTATAGGGTTTTCCCAAAATTGTTTTTAATTTAAAAAAAAAACCCACCGACGAAAACGTTTTAATAAAAGAAAAAACAAAAAAAAAATAGAATTTAACCCTATACCGACGACATGTTGTCGGTATAGGGTTTTCCCCAATTTTTCACCGGGCGCCAATTTTCTCTCCATACGGCTCAACCCTGTGCCGACGACATGTCGTCGGTATAGGGTCTCACTTCTCAAAATTTGTGATTAACCTATACCGACGACATGTCGTCGGCACAAGGTGACCTATGCCGACGACAAATGTCGTCGGGATAGGTTCCGTCGGCATAGGGTCTTTTTCTTGTAGTGAACATATCTGTCTCCTGGTCTAAATCAATTGGGAAAGAGAGATACTTTCACACTTTGATGAGTATAGTTTCATTTGGTTTCTTGAATTTAGGAGCGTAATTTCTCAATATACGATCGCTAAAAGTTCGAATTGAGTCAAACATTAAATGAGGTCGAAACTAATTTCTTTTTGAACAACAATTATTTACACCTAATTATTACTTTTTTTTGGGGGGGGGGGGGGGGGGGGGAGTATACCACTAGCTCATGGGTGTTTAAAGCTATATAAAAACTCATTTAACAAATGAGCTAAAGTTCAAGCTTAATTAGGCTCGTAAATTTGAACAAGCTTGTATTTATACAAATATGATGATTTTTATTTAATATAATAAATATTATTATATATAAATATGATAAAATAGCTAAATAAATTATATTATGTTATATATAATTATAAATATAGGGAATGAATTATTTGAGAACTCGCGAGAACTCGTTAAAAAATAATAAAAAAAAAGCATTCATTAGTTTAAAATACTAGAATTACTATTAAAATACAACATTTTTATATTAATTGATATGTGTAAATTTATATGTACTCGTATATTATAAACATTTTCACATATGTAACTCTCTCATTTACACGTGTATAAGTTTTACCATCTACACATGTGTAAATGTTTATAATATATGAGTACGTGTAAATACATATCGTTCAATATAAAAACATTGTATTTTAATAATAATGTTAGTACTTTAGATAAATAAATTATTTCTTATTATTTTTCACGAGTTCTCAAAATATTTAGAGTTCTTATTTAAACCTAACCCAATAAATATATGTGCATATTTAATTAAACATATATATGAATAATTAAATAATTAATAAATAATAAACGAGTTGGGTCTGAGCTAACCTCAAACTTGAAAATTAATCATAAGTTGAACTCGAGCTTTAAAATAAAGCTTCAAACGAGCCAAGTTAAAAACTTAGGATCTTTTATGATAAACGAGTCGAACTCTCCTTCAACTTGGCTCGTGTGTCCCGAATTAAACATGATTCTAAGCTTAAAAAGTATAGTCACAGAGAAAATTGTTGGCACATTAATTTTCGATGATTTAGGGTTTTCTTTTACATTAAAAACACAATGATTGATACAAATTTAAATGTAAAACTAATTCATTGTGTTATTACACCAACAACAAATAAGGTGGGTTTAAATGTCAAGAAATTAAATCCGAGACTCAAAAGTGACAAATGCTTATATACGAATGATAGGAAACCAATTTTTGTTGGTGAACCATCATTTATTTAAAGGATTAGATTCATGCAACTTTTGAACCAATTCATGATGTTTGACTCCCCATATGCATTTGTTAGCCTTAATAAGAAAATAGGTGCGACATTTAAAGCATACCAAGTAGTGCATATGTGCAACTTGCTTTGCTAACGTAAATTTTCTTTTGTGATCGTATATTTGAAATAAGAGTTTAATTCAAATAAGAAGAACTAAATATATAAGAACTAGCTTTAACCCCGTGTGTTACACGGGGTGAAACATTAAGATTATAATGATAAATATCTTAACCTCTTTTTATACAAATTTGATATTGTATTAGTATTTTTTTTCATTTTATTAAATGTTAAGATTACATGGATGAGAGTAATTAAAACATCAAAAAAATACATAAAAATTATTTATCATTTATCATTTATTCCACTTCAGTTATTGAATATTAGAAAACCGTTTATTCACTAGTGAATACATGTATTTATCATTTAATCCACTACTGTTATTGAATATTCTAAAAATAGTGTGTTGATTCATTAAAGAAAAACTTCACACAAGAGTAACTAAGTTTTTCAAATGTTTCACTAAAGTAATTGAAAATCTTTTTTTTAAGTCACTCAACTTTCATTAAATGTTCTAATCTTGTATATTTTTTTATAAATGTTAAAAAAAAGTAAAGTTTAAGTTAGGCGAATGTAACATATAATAGAATCTTGATTAATGTTTAGTGATTATTTTATTTTTAAGATAACTTGAAATAAGAGTTGATAATGAAGGAAAAAAGTTCACTAAATAATAACCAAGTTTTATAATTATTTAGTTTAAGTCACTTAATTGAAAATTTTTAAAAATCACTAAATAGTAACAATATTTATATATGTTCATTTTGTCTCACTTAATTTAAAAAAATTATAAAATATTAAAACACCTAATAAAAGTTGAATGACTTTAGATTTAGAATAATTATAAAACTTTGAGTGACTTTAGTAATACAGTTAAGAAACCTAGTTAATATTCTATAAAGTTACTCCAATGATTAATACAATGTTGGCACATGTACGTAATGAATAAATAAAATATTTTTTAATTGTATTGGAATAAACCACTTCAAACATATTTTTACACGAGATTTTACAAAATCAAGTTCTTCAAATTCTAGACTTCTAGGTTAAATTAAAATTTTAAACAATTAATTCATGTGGATATAAGGGCCATATATAAAACCGAGAGCATGAGTCCATGACGAAACTGGCTGAATACGTTAGTCCAAAAGTTAGCCCAAAAGGCCATAAAATAGAGGCCCAATAAGCCTTGCTAACTCTAAATCGTTGATCTTTTTTATTATTAGAATTCAGACTTCATCAGAGTATCAGTTATTCGATTGGATATCAGCCAGGGACTTGTAAAAGATTAACACAAAGGATATGTTAGTGCTCAAATAAAATTTTCTTAGAAGAATTTATTACTTTAGCATCTATTTAAATTAATAAAATAATAAAACTTTCTTAGAAGAATTTATTACTTTAGCATCTATTTATCTATTTAAACTAATAAAAGATTATATTCATATTCACATTGGATTCCTGGTATTCATCTTATAATTTAGCTTTTTTTCCATGGGATCATTCTCACGTCTTGTTGGAAGGCTAGGAATGAGCTTCTTTTCTCAAACAAAAAAGTTAAAGTGGAGAGGACAATTGGTGACATCAGAACTCTAAGTTTTTATGGTTTAAGCATAGATCTAAATCCAATTCCATTATATGGAAGGATTGGGTTAGTTTCAATATGTTGTAATTATGGTCTAGTTGTGTTTGTAGTATTGGGTGTCTTCTCCCGGTTTCCCCGTGGAGTTAAGCTTGCTTGGTTCCTATAATTTAGCTAAAAATCAACTTATCTCAAAATTTAGTCCATCTTATTAAAACGTCCCAGTCTCTCACATCTCATTTCCAATTTTTATCTCTATTCGGTTAAATAATATTTCTTTGTTTTTTTCTATTATTTTTTTTATCTTTCTTCCACTCATAAAAATATAGATAAAGATGGATTGGTTTACATTATTATTCTATCAAGGCTGAGGACAAATGAGGATTGCCAATGTAGATCATGATCTTGAGTAAAACATAAAACTGGATTTTATGCCAAATCGGATATGTTTTAAAACCGGTTTTGATAGAGTCATATAAAGTTAAAACCAGATCTGTCCAAACTGGTTCGCATTAGAAAGCGATTAACTGGTTCACATTAGAAAGCGAATTAAGGCAAAAAAAAAACCAGGTTTGGTTTGAAACTAGTTTTGATCTGGTTCAGTTTGTTTTTAATCGGTTCCAACGGATATATTCCCATACCAATTTCGAACTGCAGATTTTATCGGATTGGGACCGGTTCCACCAGTGGTTTCAGATCGGATACCGGATTGAATGTGCGGCTCATTCTTGAGATTATAGCGGGCTAAGTTAAAAAGAAATGTTACATGGACTAATTCGTTATTGATAAGGAGAATTTCGAAGATGCAGCCCAAGAACTAGAGCTTAAATGTAAAAGCCCATACATGGATCTCCATTTTAAGTGGATTGAAAAACTTGGTGTTTGTTATGAAACTAAAAAAACAAGACAACAATAAAATAAAAGATATGATGCATTTGTTTCTTTGAATCAGAGAGTCTACTATTTTATTGCCCCTTTGAACATCTATATAAATGAATGAAAAGGTAAAAACAGTAAAAATATATTCTGACAAAATAGGTTGAGTGTGACAATGTGTTTGCCTATTCAATAATTCACAACACTCCCCCTCAGACATATTGCCACACTTTCTCTCGATCAACAATCCATATGCTTCCTATCTTATGACACTTTTTGAACTTCAGGGTTCAACTTTGAAATACTGCCTCATTAAAAACCTTGCTAAAGAAAACCTAGTGGGAAAAAAACTTTAGCTAAGGAAAAAAGAGTGCAGTGTATAGCTCCCCCTCAAGTTGTCATCTGCAAAGTATTACATTATCCGTACATGTCTCATTCCAATGTCATGAACGTGTTATCTGAAAACCGTCGTAGGTAGTGCTTTTGTGAAAAGATCAGCTGAATTGTTGCTAGATTGGATATATCTCATTTCAACCTGTTTGTCTTTAATAAGTTCCTGAGTGTATGAAAAGAATATTGGCGGTATATGTTTTGTTCTGTCACTTTTGACATACCCTTCTTTCATCTGTGAGATACAAGTTGCATTGTCTTCGTAGATTGGGGTTTGATTTCTATCTTCCTCTAGCCCACAAGAGGTCAATATGTGTTGTGTCATAGATCTTAGCCATACACATTATCTAGAAGCTTCATGTAGTGCAATGACTTCAGCATGATTTGAGGATGTTGCAACAATTGTTTGCTTCTGAGAACGCCATTAAATTGCAGTTCCTCCATTCTTAAATACGTATCCAGTTTGAGATCTTGCCTTGTGAGGATCAGATAAATAACCTGCATCTGCATAACCAACCAAACCCTATTTCGAATCGTTAGGATAAAATAAACTTAAATCAGTTGTTCCTCGAAGTTATCGAAAAATATGTTTAATCCCATTCCAGTGTCTTTTGGTAGGGGATGAACTGAACCTTGCTAGTAAATTGACTGCAAACGAAATGTCAGGTTTCGTACAGTTAGTAAGATACATAAGAGCCCCAATTGCACTGAGGTATGGTACCTTTGGACCAAGAACATCTTCGTTATCTTCGCAAGGACGAAATGGATCATTTTCTACATTAAGTGATCTAACAACCATTGGGGTGCTTAAGGGATTTGCCTTGTTCATATTGAAACGTTTTAAGACCTTTTCAGTATAATTTGACTGATGTAGAAGTATTCCATTATTCATATGCTCAATCTGTAAACCAAGACAATATTTGGTTTTTCCAAGGTCTTTCATTTCAAATTCTTTCCTTAAAAGAATAATTACTTCATGAATTTCTTTATGCGTCCCAATTATATTTAGATCATCAACATATACAGCTATGATCACATATCCTGATGCCGTCTTCTTAATAAATACACATGGGCAAATTTGATTATTTGTATAACTTTTACTTATCAAATAATCACTCAAACGGTTATACCACATCCTCCCGGGTTGTTTCAATCCATACAAAGATCTTTGTAATTTGATTGAATACATTTCTTTAGGTTTTGAACTTAATGCTTCAGGAAATTTAAATCCTTCTGAAACTTTCATATAGATGTCATTATCAAGTGACTCATACAAGTAAGCTGTAATGACATCCATAAGATGCATTTCTAAATTTTTAGAAACTGCTAAGCTGATTAAATACCTGAAAGTAATTGCATCCATAACAGGAGAATATGTTTCCTCATAGCCAATTCCTGGTCTTTGAGAAAAACCTTGAGCTACAAGTCTAGCTTTATATCTTGTAACTTCATTTTTCTCATTCCGTTTTCTCACAAAAACTCATTTATACCCTATAGGCTTTATTGTCTTAGGTGTATGGACTATAGGTCCAAAAACTTCTCTTTTCGTGAGAGAATTTAATTCTGCCTCAATTGCATCGTTCCATTTTTGCCAATCATTTCTATTTTTATATTCTTCAACAGATCTTGGTTTTTGATCCTCATTGTTTTCCATTACTTCTAGCGCTACATTATATGAAAAGTTATCATCGATGTCGATTTTGTTTCGGTTCCATACCCTTTTAGACATGATATAATTTATCGAGATCTCTTTCTGGAACCTTCATGTCTAATGTTTCTTCAAAAGACTCCTTCTCTGGAGTTATTGTTACCTCGATTTGACCATCTATATTATTTGCTCCCTTTTTCCTTTGAGGGTTTTTATCCTTAGAACCAATTGGTCTTCCACGCTTCAGACATGCATTAGATTCATTACCAATATGTGGTTGTCCTGTCGGGACATCTATTTTAATCGGAGCATTAACAGCCGGTATATGTGACTTAGTCACTCTTTTTGGGTCAGTGAATGCGTCTGGTAATTGATTTGCTAATCTTTGTAAATGAATTATCCTTTGAACTTCTAGTTCAGACTGTTTTGTTCGAGGATCAAGATAAGATAATGATAATTCATTCCATCTTATATCACTTTCCAGCTGTTTTTTTGTCTCCCCCTAATGTTAGGAACGTTGATTCATCAAAATGACAATCATCAAATCGAGCCGTGAATAAATCTCCCGTTGATGGTTCTAAATATTTGATGATAGATGGTGATTCATATCCAACATATATCCCTAGGCTCCTTTGAGGCCCCATCTTTGTGCGTTGTGGTGGAGTAATTGGGATGTATACGGCACAACCAAAAATCCTTAGATGGGAAATATTTGGTTCTTGACCAAAAACTAATTTTAATGGGGATGAAGCATGATAACTAGTTGGCCTAATGCGAATTAGCGTTGTTGCATGCAAAATTGCATGTCCCCAAGTAGAAACTGGTAGTTTTGATTTCATAATCATTGGTCTTGCAATCATTTGAAGCCGCTTGATAAGTGATTCAGCAAGTCCATTTTGTGTATGTACATGGGGTACAGGATGCTCTACACTTATCCCAATGGACATGCAATAATCATTAAATGTTTGGGATGTAAATTCACCGGCATTGTCCAACCGAATTTTCTTGATGGGGTAATCTGGAAAGTGTGCTCTTAGCTTTATTAATTGAGCAAGTAGACGTGCAAATGCCATATTACGACTTGATAATAAGCACACATGTGACCATCTAGTTGATGCATCAATTAGAACCATAAAGTATCTAAATGGTCCACTAGGGGGATGTATAGGTCCACATATATCCCTGTGTATCCTTCCCAGAAAATCAAGGGATTCATTCCCCACCTTGGCTTGTGATGGACGAGTAATTAGCTTTCCCTTTGAGCATGCAACACATGTAATGTCTTTAGTTTGAAGAATCTTATGATTATTCAAAGAATGCCCACATGAATTTTCTATAATTCTTCGCATCATCATTGATCCGGGATGGCCTAACCAGTCATGCCAAATGATAAAGTTTTCTCGGTCCATTGACTTTTGGCCTATGACCAAATTAGATTCAATTGCAATAATTTGAGTACAATATAAACCAGATGTAAGTGCGGGTAACTTTTCTAATACATGCTTTTACCCGAATTTATATTTATAATTCTAAGGTACTCATTACGTCCCTCACACAGTCTCAACATGATATCCATTTCGACGAATATCTTTAAAGCTTATCAAATTTCTTTGAGACATTGGGGAAAATAGTGCGTTGTTAAATTTAAGTTGTGTTCCACCAGGCAACACTATATAAGCTTCTCCAAAACCTTCAATTAATTTTGTACTACCAGATATAGTACTGACACTTGCTTCTTTTATGATTAACTTAGAGAAATAATTCCTTTTCTTCAGAATTGTATGTGTGCTTGCACTGTCTATTAGACATGCATTTTCATCACTAATATACGAGTTTGTTAAATGGTCCATATGCTTCAAAAATACATAACAAAGTCTTATAAATAAACTTATTTAATATGCTTCAAAATAAAATAGGATTACAAACATAACGTCCTAAAGGAAAACATAAAGATGAAATAACATAACTAAAAATACAGTTATTCATGCATAAAGAAAATTACAAGCATTCAACTGATTTGTATCAGTAGTGGAACCACCAACATTCAGATCAGTTGTATTAATGAGAAAATCATCAGCATCCATATGAGTTATATTAGTAAGGTCTTTATGACCATCGGGGATATCAACATTGTTACCCTCATATGTGAAATTTGTCTCTATTCCTTTTCCTTTGATGGATTGCTGGTAAAGTTCCACCAAGTGTTTGGGCGTGCGACATGTACGAGCCCAATGATTATCGCTTCCACACCGATAACATGCATTTGGTGTAGTTCCATGTTTCCTTTTATTTCTTTCATCTTTGGGTTTCTTTTCGTGTTCATGGGACTTTTGGTGGATTCTAGTGTTTTTAAACTGAACACCATGATAATTTCCCTGACTATTTCCACGTCCACGCCCATGACCACGATTATAACCACGACCACGTCCGCGACATCTAGTTTGGTCATTATATGTTGCCATATTCACTTCTGGGAATGGGGCTGTACAAACTGGACGAGTCTCATGATTTTTCATTAAGAGCTCATTGTTTTGCTCTGCCACAAGTAAACATGATATTAGGTTTCTATACTTAGTGAAACCCCTTTCACGATACTGTTGTTGTAAGACCAGATTTGATGCGTGAAAAGTGGAGAATGTTTTTTCAAACATCTCCTTATCAGTAATACTATCCCCACATAGAATCAATTGTGAGGTGATTCTAAACATTGCCGAGTTATACTCGCTTATAGACTTAAAGTCTTGAAACCTTAAATGGATCCATTCATAACGAGCTCTTGGTAATATTACTGTTTTCTGGTGGTCATACCTATCTTTCAATTTGGTCCAAAGGACAAGTGGATCCTTAATAGTGAGGTATTCAGTTTTCAATGCCTCGTGAATATGATGGCGTAGGAAAATCATCGCCTTTGCTTTATCTTGGCTACTTGTTTCATTTCCTTCTTTGATTGTATCACCAAGATTATTAGCATCCAAGTGTATTTCAGCATCCAACACCCATGACATAAAGTTTTTTTCCCGTAATGTCCAAAGCCAAAAATTCAAGCTTTGCAAGTTTTGACATAATGGACTATAACAAAGCATTTAGATTAGTATGTCACTTTATAAAATTAAATAATTATAAAACTTGAAACAAGGTTGAACAAATAATAAGATGAATATTAGGATCTACATACTCATAAAAATTGAGATAAAGTACATTGGTAAAGCTACAAACAAATAAAAGAATAAGAAAATTCCAAAATCTTCAGGTGGGAGATTGAAAAGGAGAATAGGACAAAACATAATCATTATAGTAGCTAACACTAAAGCTGGGTTAATCATCTTTGAAAAATATCTTGAGTAATCTTGAGTAGAGTTTCTTCCTTCCCTTTTTTTTAATGTGCAAGTAATGAGATTGATAATTGGTAATTTATAGTGCTAAATTTATAACCTTTATCAACGGTTATATTACCGTTTTATAACCGTTTTACAACGGTTATATACATATAAATATTTTAAAAGTAAAGTAATGGAAAAAATTGAGATAAAATTAGATAAGATATAAACTTACTATGTACAATAATAAGAACAAAATTGTTAGTATGAATAAATTAATGTTAGTTACCATAATTAAAAAGTTAGTTGACATAAAAATAAAAGTTAGGTGCATAAATAAAATGTTAGATTGTTAGGATCCTCATAAATTTTGTTTATCATAGTATTTATATTGTCATTTTATATTTATAAAATCATTGATTTGCTAATGATAAATACCTTTATCCTTTGCTGATCTTCTTGGTGGAGAGAGCATTCGTGCTGATAACGTGTTATAAAACTAAAAAAACAAGACAACAATAAAAGATATGATGCATTTGTTTCTTCGAATCAGAGAGTCTGCTATTTTATTGCCCCTTTGAACATCTATATAAATGAATGAAAATGTGAAAACAGTAAAAATATCTTTTGACAAAATAGGTTGAGTGTGGCAATGTGTTTGCCTATTCAATAACTCACAACAGTGTTCAAATATATATATTTTTTAACGGCAAATATTTTTTTTTTTCCTTCTGCAAGGTTTAAACCACTAGACCCTAACCCCCCACCCCCACCCCCACCACTTGTTCAAACTTGGCAAGTGGTTTCTACATGGTATAAATTACCACCGGCGGATCTATATTAAGGCCATGATGCAGCCGCTCTCCATGAAAAAAAAGATAGTATAATGTACGCGTTAAAATCTCGATCACCCCCCAAATAAAATTTTGCAATAGACTCTTAGTCGCCCCCGCAAAAAAAAATTGGCATTATATATCACTAGTTAACCGACCCTATTAATTTTCGACCCCATGAAAAAGTTTTCTGGTTCCGTCACTGTAAATCACTTTATAAGACTCATAAGTATTTCACTTGATTTGTTAAATTCTTAAATAATATAATGAATGTGGAACATTTATAATTAGTTCTCAGCTGAGTGAATCTAAATAAGCTTTGGTTACTGTTGGTTCTAATAATTATTATTATTATTATTAACTCTATTTAAAGAGCATTGGGAGGAATAGTAGATGTACAAGTTTTAGTGCCTAATTTACAAATGGTTTATGCTTTATACGTGGAGTGCTTCTTGCTTTATCTGGCTGATAAAGTGAAGCACTTCTTTAAATAGTAACCTATGTTTTTAACATTCGTTCTTGATGTTTGTTATGATTGTATGTATGCTTAAAAATTAATTATACAGGTAATGGGAAGACGGGAAATTTTCATAAAATCAGTTATGTGTGTTTCACATAGTAGATTGTTCTGTTTCAAGAAGGGGAAGGGCAGAAAATCACTTGGTCATGGTATGTATGTCTTTAACATTCATTCATTGTTGATGTTTGTTTCAGAGAGAGAGAACCATTTGATTATAAAAAGATTGTTGCAGAATGGAGGTCATGGTTTTAGTTAGGTATTGAAATTATGTGAGTTCGTTGTTGTTTGGTTCATTCCAGTTGCATATGACTCTGCTTCCTATGATCTGAGATATTTTAATTTGAGTCGGTGATGTTTATAAAGAATGCTGAATTTTACTTTTGTTTGGTTATTAAAACATGATTTGTGCTAATCCTTAAGAGTGGATGAAAGTAGATATTCTTAAAACTATTTCACATGTGCATATGGTGTAGCTATTTCTTTCACCATCAATGGACATGTCATTATAATAATAGTTATTTATTATGATATAATAGTTCATACCAATTAGTGTATTTGCAATTTATGTTTTAAAAGATTGATATTTGATATGATCATTTTTGTGTGCTATGTTTCTTATATTAGGTTCATTCCCTAAAATCCATGAACTAAAGTTGAAAGAAAGGTAAGATTCTTCTTCTATGGCTTCTCTGTAGATTTATGCATGTTGAAGATTAACTTCTTTGTTAGTATTATGGTTGTTAATTGGATGCTTTTGGTTTCAAAATTTAATTATTGTGTCTGGAAATTCCAAGATCAGACTCCAGGGTTAAAACTACCAAAAATTTAATCATAAATTTCAAACAAGTAACCAAAATAATTGTACAGATCAGGACACTTGATCATTAGTAAACTGAGTGAAAGATATGCAGTAAAATTCAAAAAGGTCTGATAGAGGGAAAGGGAAAGTGAGCCTTGTGATGCAGGAGGAGCAAGATTATCTTTTCAATTTATTTAAATATTCAATATTATATTTTCTATTTATTTAAATATTGTGTTTTCTATTTTAGTGGTCTAGTTGAATTATATAAAGGATTTAGGGTTTGATGTTTAAGAACTTTGTTATTGGAACCTTTGGTTCAATTTATCGTCTTTGATTATCATTAGTTATTGAGCCATTTGATTGCTTCCGAAACTGCATCAGCTGGTATCAGAGCTCTTGGTTGTATCAGATGGCTACTTGTGGAGAGGATTATCTTTTTAACTGCAGATTCGCCGGGAGAGGCAGTGGTCAAGTTGTGTTCAATTCACATGGTCGCAAAATTCCGGAAACTGACCCAAAGGTTGTCATCTGGGATGAGAACGTTGGGAAAGAGGAGCATCCTGAAGACGGCGACATTATTTATCATTCATCTCCTTATTTTGATAATTATAGGGATGAAGAAGTGCACAAAGAAGAATATTTATGGGTTACAAAAGCCTTGAATAAGGTTGTCATTCAAGGGGACGAACCACTGCGGTGGATTAATTTTTTGTCTAGATACGATCGTGGTGCGACGAAAGAAATTATGGGTTCGAATAGGAATTCTTTGAACCGAGTGATGACAAAATTTGCAAATACGATCGCTAGTATTTTTGATGGATTTTTAAAGGTCTCTCCGGTGGTTGAAGGTGATCTTACGGTTCTTCATGATGCTCATGCGGTGACAGAGGGTGGTGGCCTTCCTAATTCAGGTGATCGGAAGTTTTTGGATAGAAACTGAACACAATCAAATTCCCCGTCTATTGGGGAATGTTTGAAAATTTCAAGGATAAATTTGGATAACTCCAAATTTCAAATTCAAGATATAGATGGAATAAATCCTACTGTTACACGTGGAGATAAGAATTTTAAAAAAGATGGTGGAATAAATTCTACAATTACACGTGAGAATGAGTTTTGTAGATCTAATAGTAAATTAATTAATGGATTACATGAGCTACTCAACTCAAACGAATTAACAAAGGATGATGGCTTGCTCGTTGGGCTTGATAACTTATCATATGGAGTTGCTAAATTTAAAGAAGTGGGCTTATGTGCAGGTAGTCTAAGAAACTTTCACGTGAGGGAGGAATTTAATCTAAAGGGGTTGATTGGTCCGCTCAAAGTTCTGAAGACTCGAGGACGAGTCTTTTTCAAAGACGGGGAGAATGATGCGGGTGACAACTCAAGAGTTGAATCCGATCCAGAGTTTGACCCAGGTGGTACAGGACCAGAGTCGGGCGAGATGAACCGTGAAGTTGAAACGTTCAGACGGTTCGTGATGATAACGAATAAGGATCGAGTTGATGTTCCTTTTGATCCAGGGGGTTTGATCCGAAAGCAAAACTCGAGGACGAGTTTTTTTGAAACGGGAGAGTATGATGCGGGAGCAGCAAAATTTTCTTTTCAATTTATTTAAATATTCAATATATTCTTTTGTATTTATTTAAATATTGTGTTTCCTATTTTAGTGGTTTAGTTGAATTATATATAGGGGATTTAGGGTTTGATGTTTTGTTAGTTTTTGATTGAGTTTTAATTATAAGAACTTTGTTCTTGGAACCTTTGGTTCAATTTATCGTCTTTGATTATCATTGGTTATTGAGCTATTTGATTGCTTCCGAAACTGCATCACCTTGGCAACTAAATATGGCAATTCTAACCCTTTTAGTTCGTGTTTGACGCTAAAAGGAAAACGGGTCAACTAGGTCAGACTGATTGAAAGTGTTGTTTTTCTAAATTTTCGGATTCCTTTTTTTTTTTCTTTCAATAACTCATTA
The DNA here is from genome assembly GCA_023525975.1 of Smallanthus sonchifolius. Lineage (NCBI taxonomy): Eukaryota > Viridiplantae > Streptophyta > Magnoliopsida > Asterales > Asteraceae > Smallanthus > Smallanthus sonchifolius. Next base: position 59,050,140 of record CM042042.1, read on the forward strand.
CCTACTTTTTACATGAAAGCTCCTGTTGCCTTGCTATTCTGATTATGTGCCAATAATTGCTTTAATGGTAATTTGTTTTTCATCCATATGATTTCACTTTTATTGACATAGGTTTGAATCTATAGAAAGACATAACTGAATCACAACTTTAAATTTTATTTTTGGCATTGAGGCTCTTGAGGCCAATAATAGACCATGTGATGGTCATGAATTAAAGGAATATGATTGTCATGAATTGAAGGAATATGATCCACATCCATCTAGCCGGTACTCTTTTACTGATTCTTTGTTTTATGATGCAGTTTTGTTGCCTCCTATCTCCTGCTATGCTCAGCTCATATTGATAGTCGTCGTGCTCTCTTTAATCACCAGCCGATGATGTCAGTGAAACAAAGAGGGTTCGAGATCTAGATTAACCAGATTTGCAGAAAGCAAGCTAAAATCTTTTGTAATGATGCAGATAAGCTTAAAAAACACAGGTCATATATGTGTTAAATCCTAGCCTATCGTCAAACACTACTTTTTGGTGACGTAGATCATCACATATGCAGTCAGTTTGAACTAGAAAACATTAACTTTGTATGGAAGAATATTGCCTTTAGATGACACATATTTTGATGTGTGAAAATTTATGTACAAACAGTTTGAAGCAGAAATCCTTGCCTTTAGCTGCAGACATTTTGAAGCCGAAAAGTACCACTGTGTGAAAACTTACGTACGGACAGTTTGAAGCAGAATTCCTACGCGCGTTAGAATTCCCGCCGCAACGCGCGTAGGGTATAAAACTAGTTTTTTTTAAATGTTTACTGAAGCCAGTTACTTTGTGCCTTATATCTGTTTTTTATAATACACGTAAATATAGCAAGGATTTTTTAATATATTTTTTAGTAATTAATATATACAGAAAAATTAATTGATTCTTGCTATGCATACATATATTCTAACATGTTTCATTCGGATTTTTTTTTTTTTGAACATTCAACTTCATTAAAAGAGGACATCCGGTCCGCAAAACGCGGACGGAAGCCAACCAGCTACAACATGTACATCGGGTTCATACACCAATCATTCCACACCAAACTATTACAACCAAACCTATTTTTATACCAGAAAAACGTTCTCGACTTTATTTGATGAACAATCTCAACTACCTTGAGGTTTTTTTGATTGAAAATCTTCTCATTGCGGGCTAGCCAAATACACCACACAGCCACAATAATAATTCCTTGAACAAGTCTTTTTCCTCGCTTGCCTCCTGATGCATCTTTATATAAACATAATAAGTCCCGAACATCAAAAACAAAAAATCGGCGGTAACCGACACCACATCCCGATCCTGTGCCAAACTTCCATTGCAATCCGACATTCTGTGAACAAATGAAGGGCTGAATCGTATCCGTCTTCACATAGAACGCACCAGGGCTCCCCTAAATCAATGTTCCTTTTTTGCAATTCCATCATAGTAGGTAAACGATGCATTTTCGCCCTCCAAGCATGTATATTACATTTAAGAGGCACCCAATTTATCCACTTCATTCTAAAGACGTCCGTACCTTGATGTTTTGCAAGTTCCTTTTTATCGCCTTAACCGAGAACCCATTTTTAACCATACCTGTCCACGACCATTTGTCCGCTTCTGTTCCCACAGTAGCTCCGAACAGAACATCACAACAGTGAAATAAATCCGCAACTTCCTGCAACGAATCTGGTTCTTTCTTCCATTGCCACTGTATCCCTCGACCACGACCCACACCCTGTAGACGATCCGCTACTGTACAATCTTTCTGCTTCTCTAACACGAATAACGAAGGCCATCTCCTCATAAAAGGAGTGTCTCCCAGCCAAACATCATACCAAAATCTTATTTTCAAGCCATTCCCCACTAAACCTTTGATTAGAAAACTAAGATTCCTTCCATTCGACCTTAGCAAATCAACTTGTTTAACAATCGCTTTCCAACATCCCGTCAAGTACCTATTACAAGGCATAGATAACCAACATACCTTGCTCGAATGACAATTATCTATGACCTTCCTCCATAAATTTTCACTTTCTACTCGGTACCGCCACGCCCATTTAAAAAGAAGCGCGTTGTTTATATCTTCTAACTTGTTAAGCCCCAATCCACCCGCCTTCTTAGGTAATGTAACCCGATCCCACGAAACCCAATGAACCTTATTAACCTCTTTAGACCCGGACCAAAGAAATCTTCTCATAATTTTTTCGAGCTTCTCAATCACCACTTTGGGAGCTTTATATAGGGACAAAAATAAACTGGTAAACTTTCCAATACCGATTTAATAAGCGTAACCCTACCACCAATAGATAACAAGTTCGCCTTCTATCGAGAAAGCCGACTTTCTACCACATTTATCACTCCTTCCCAATTCTTCTCTTTGTTCATGCTCGCACCGACCCTAATGCCCAAATAATCAAAAGGAAAATCCCCTCTTCTACATCCCACAATGCTAGCCAAACTGTCCACCTCATAGGTGCGCACGCCAACTCCAAACAAATTCGATTTATGAATGTTTAACTTAAGGCCAGAACACAAATAAAAGCATCTTAACACACGAGTAATGTTTTCCACATTATCCTTACTCCATTCTCCCAAAATAAGAGCATCGTCTGCATAAAAAAGGTGGGATACAGTCAAACCTCCTGATCCGAGTCTAATGCCCTGAACAACTCCCAAAGCAACCGCCTTGTCCAGAACTTTAGATAACGCCTCCATAACAAACAAAAACAAAAAAGGAGACAATGGGTCTCCTTGCCAAAGGCCTTTCCCACAATTAAACTCAAAAGTCGGGCTTCCATTAACTAGAACGGCTGATCTTGCTGAAACAAGAATCCCTTTTATCCAAATAAGCCAACGTTCAGGAAAACCCATTTGTCTCAACACAGAGATCAAGAACTCTCAATGTACATTGTCGTAGGCCTTCTCGAAGTCAATCTTTAACAAAAACGCCTTTTTTTATTCTTTTTCATCCATGCTATGATCTCATTAAGAATTAGAGGCCCGTCCAAAATATATCTACCTTCAATGAAAGCAGATTGAGAATCAGAAATCACAGACCCAATGACCCGTTTCAGTCTATTCGCAATAACCTTCGAGATAACCTTGCTAATAACACCTATTAAAGTGATCGGTCTATAATCCTTTAACCCCGCAGGAGTTTTAGACTTTGGGATTAAAGTGATAAAAGAAGAGCTACACCCTTTAGAAATCCTACCAGACTCATGAAATTCCCCCAACACCTTTACAAAATCATCTTCTAATAGATCCCAGAACGCCATTATAAACTTAAAATTAAAACCATCAGGACCTGGTGCTTTGTCCGCGCTACATTGAAACACTGCCTCCTTAACTTCTTCTTTAGAGAAATTACGAATAATATCCTCAGCTTGGTCTGATTTTAACTTCTTCAAATCTTCAATGATCACAACCGGCCTCTCATGAAACTGTTCAGAAAAGTGATTCCTGAAGTGTTTGAAAACCGCCTTTTTCACTAGAGAAGGTTTTGTCTCCCATTTACCCTTTACCTCCAAACCCGGAATAGCATTATAAGCTTTCCTGCCATTCATAATACCATGAAAAAATTTAGAGTTATCATCACCGTGAAGCGCCCATTTGACCCTAGCTTTCTGTCTGCAATCCTCACTTCTATTATTTTCCCATATATCCATCCTTCTACGACACTCAGACCACACCCAAAATTCTTCTTCCTCAAGGTCTCTACTCTCCATTATTTCCTCCATTTTTTCTAATTCGATTTTAAAACACTCCACTTCCTCTGTATCCTTTTTACGCCTCTCCTCCACCCAAATCTTCAGTTTCTCCTTCACCACTTTTAATTTTCTAGTGAGCACTACATCATGCTTTCCAGAAAACTGACCACTCGAAATGGCATCTCTAACCACCTCACTACAACCTTCCATCCCCAACCAGGAATTAAACCATCTGAAAGGTTTTAGACCAAAATTGGAATCATGAATAACCAAAACCAAGGGAGTATGATCCGAATATAATCTTGGCAGAGCCCGCAGACACGCCGTCGGCCATTTGCTACGGAATTCCCTACAAACCAAAAACCTGTCAATTTTGCTAAGCTTCTGCCCCTTCCCTTTCCCTGCTAGGAAAGTAAACCTTTTCCCCCTCATTACATATTCTTACAAATTAGATCTATCAATGAACTCATTAAAATCATGTGCACTCCCATAATTAAAACGAGTGTTCTTCCGATCCTCCATACATCTAACCGAATTAAAATCCCCCATGAAGACCCAAAGACCTTGATGACTTCTTTTAACCTGCTCTAACACCTCCCATAAATCCCGTTTCTCATCGGCTTTCTGAGGAGCATAAACGTTTACAACATTAAGCAACACCCCCCCTTCTTTCAAAAATTCCCGTAGTGAGCAAATAATTATTGTTACTTTCTCCACATATCTTGGTAAACACTTTCGGATCCCAAATGTTAACCAAGCCTCCCGACTGACCATTAGCATCCACAAAATCCAACTCAAAACCCCCGCTACCCCAATACTTAGAAAAATCAAACCTAGACGAGTCCGTACATTTTGACTCTTGCAAACCCAAAAAAGAAATCTTATTCGCCTTTAAAATACCCTTAATCCACCCCGGTTTACCCTCAACCCCAACCCCCCCTGATGTTTACCGAAAGAAGATTCATGATTTACCAGCCTGTAATCCTTCTGTACCTACAGTCTGTCGCACCAAGTCTTCAAAATTCTGCAATTGAACTCCCAATTTAACACCCATCTCCACCGTGACTCCAATTTCCTTCTCAATATCATCGCCATTACCCACCATAACCGGCTCTCTCTCATCCCGTACAGCAACATCTGCACCGATAATAACCTCATGTGACCCATTCTGTTGATCCTCTCCTTGCAATTCTCCCTCCATTAAACTGGAAAAAGAATTTGAAGTTTCGAGGTCCACTCCTCCTCTTTTTTTTACCACATTAATATCCTGGCCCCATATGATAGAGTCCAAACCAAAAGGATCCTCCCCCAAAAGTCTTTGTTCCTTGATGGGCCTCTCATTGCTACTTTTATAAAGCTCATCGGACCGGCCCAAAATAATGTTTCTTTGACATTTCTTACGTTTGGACTTTTTACCTTCCATAAAGTCACCTACCCCACCACTTTTTAAAACATTATTATCCACCGAATAAAACTCCTTTTCCACCTCAGAGTCAACCCTATCCTCTGACAAATCTTCCTCACCATTTGAATTGGAGTTAAAAATAGAATTCCCATAATTCTCGCCACCTTTGTTGCCCTTTTCCAAAATTAACTCTGCCGGCTCATCATCACCGGCTTGTTCTGAAGCCGGCGAGGACTCGTTCTTCTCGGTCTCGTTTCCAATAATCTCCATTTCATCACCCCTAGCTTCATCACCTACATTCTGCTCAGAAGAATCCATGTGAGACCCCCGATCATCTTGTTGTCTCGCCCCTCCATAACCTTCGTTATTGAACTCCGGTATCCAATCCCCCGGATTCTCGGACACCCAAACCTTAACCCTCTTATCATGCCATTGCAAGTAAACCTCATCCTGAATAAATTTCCCATGATCTACCAGAACACTCACGTAATGGGACGACAAATCAACATCATCCCAGTCATGTTGTGCTGGCTTTATTATTTCACCGAACAACTTTCCAACCTTATCAAGCAGATCATTCGACAAGATGTTTAACGGTACTCCAAAGATTCTGAGCCAAGCTAACCTTTCGAACTTTAACTCTTGGCCCTTCCAAATGTCGACTGAAACGAACTCCTCTTCTCTACCTCTGATTTCATCCTTCGCAATCTCCGCATGTTCTTCATTCTTAAACGAGATCATCACCATCATCCCTCCTAGATATCTGATCATTCCTTCCGACAAACCCATCTCTAAAAGAATACCTTTGATATTAAGTAAGGCCTCAAAAGTCTTCATTCGGAAAATTAAGGACTTCTCGAACCAGTCACCAGAAGAAGATTTATTCTCCTCCACCGCCACTGCTTTACCTGCATTAACTTTATCTCTTATCCCGGTGAGCACCTCCCTGAAAGATACATTAGTCTCCGAGCCAGAAGCCTTCGGCGCTGCATCACTGCTCCCATCCATCCTCTTCCTTTCCTGACCCTTCTCTCTAGTATCAACCTCACCTTCTTCAAGAACAAACCTTGCCACATTAAATCGCAATCTAAAATCCCCCATCCGGATGTTAGAAAGCTTTTTCTCCATCTCTAAACGATCTTTCACATCCATCAAAGAGACGAAACCAAACCTATTTCCATTCTTGTCTCTTTTTCGTGTGATATAAATATCAAAAATAATACCGTATTCTCTTAATACATTTGCTAGATCTGTCCCGCTGCAACGATCTGACAAATTGGTGACGTAAAACTTCGAAATCCTTGCCTGAATGCATACCGGAATAGGTTTCCGGCGAGACCCCATTGCCATTGTTTTGGAGTTAAACAACCTAAACAAATTAACAACAATAAAATAATATAAAACTGGTCAATCTAAACAAAACGATGATGCAATAATATAATTTTATGTTTCCACACAATATACCTCGTATGAAAACACTTGACACATTTGACCGAAAGCAAAAGTATTCTAAATACAACCACCATGTATGTTTAAGTGTTTACTTTAAACTACTAGAAGGGAAAACTTTTAAATTATCTTACTACTTTAATAAATAAAAATTTATTCAGTATACGTGTTACTCTTTCATCTTTATTTTCTCGCCTCACTCTCTTATTAAATATTAGATTTTTTTATTTCTCTCTCATATTAAACAATAATCTTTATATTAATAAATTTAATTACGAATACTTATTATTTAATTATAAATAGTTATTATATCATCAATCAAATGAATACTCAGTTGAAAAAAAAGTGTTTTAAAAACTAACTTAATAGACCTTATAACTGTCACGACAAATTACATTTTTTAAAAACATATTTTGACAAATGTGTTTGTTAATAAATTACATTATATTTTATTCAACCGATGTAATATACTGGTTTATTCAACCCGTGTATTACACGGGTTTTTTAAAATATAAATTTTTTATTACTAAATATATAACATTTTATTTATTTAACCCGTGTAATACACGGGATTTTAACATAGTTTCTGATAAAACAAGATATATTGTAGGGAAATAGATCCTCATTTCACACATTTAATGTTAAAAACGAAACTCCTAATATAATAATTTAAGAAAACAATCTTTGAAGCTAATTTGATTGGAAACAAACGATTGAGTTCTGTTTATAAAAAATCTTTGATGAAAAATTTGCCGCAGTCAAACAAGCTTTACGAGGGAGTATGAAGCTGGACGAAACATTCAAGTATTTGACATTGGAATGTATTGACGATAATAATTTCATGATTAAACATTGAAATTTAAGGAAATGATTTCAAATACTTGGTATATGAGTTCATGCTTGAAGGAGCTTACATGATGATTAGTTGTATTCAAGTGCAAGTATATGTGGACTTAACCTTCTTCAAAAAAATAAGCATTCTTATCAATGACCCATATGCACTTGATTATATTAACAATCATCGTCTACGCTCATGGTGACGTATTTGAAGCCTATTAACAATTTACTCAATGATGATATGGTGCTCATGTTGATGCAGGAGGATCCAACTCAGTAATCTGACTAACCTGACCAACGACCCATTTGGAGGTGGCGCCAGCTTTGGCTCAATCCGCAATTGTTTTAGAGATTATTTTAGAAGATTCGCATATATTATTTTTCATAGTTATTCTATCCTGTATTTGTGGGGAATAATTCCCTTCTTTATCTTATTAGCCCCTTATAAAATAGGATTTCTAGGTTGATTCTGAGAGACTTTTTTGGATAAAATGTGGTAATCGAGACCTTTGAGACTTGAAACAGACAATTAGCTGGAACCTTTTGGTTCAAAGTTTGTGAATGAACTTATTACTTTTGAGTCATTTGTAACACCCAACCCTTCATACCATCAATATTATCTGTTTTGACGACTAAGAGCTCACGAATTTGTTTTGATTGTCGGGTGAAAACTTCTCAAGGGGTCATCCATCCTTAGATTACTCTCATAAGAGCACGCTTAACTGCGGAGTTCTCCTCTTATCCACAGTCATAGCGCCCAAAACGCGTTGATGGTATTTGAGGCGGATCATTCATTATGAACCAAAAATCTCTCCTAGCCACGGCAGATGCGGGATTTGCCTAGGGTATTATAATGTGTCATGCAAATTTTCTCTGTATCGTTACAATTACCCCCACCCCCACTCATGGACTCATCGTCCTCGATTAGGTTTGCCTTACCATCCCAATCAGAGATGTGAGATTTGTCTAAAGTATTCTCCCGGACTCCCAGGGACTCACCATCATTGATGAGGTTTGGCCCACTATCCCGAACGCCACATGAGTGTCTCTTATACCATTTGTAACATCCGGCTTCTCATAGCATCAATATTGTACACTTTACCCACTAGGAGCTCACGGAGTTGTGTTTTGGTTGCCAAAGTGAAAACTTCCTAGGGGATCACCCATCCCTGGATTACTCTCACCCGAACACGCTTAACTGTGAAGTTCTCCTCTCATCCACAACCAAAATACGCCCAAAACACGTTAATGGTATTTGAGGCTAGGCTCCAATATTCAACCGCAACCTCTCATCCATCTATTCAACCGTACACGATGGCCGAATTGGAAACATTGTTGAAGAATGGGGACGTGATGAACTTACTCGGGGTGATAAATTGTTGTTTTATGTTGTCTCAATAAACTAGAATATTTTAAATTTTTTTTTCCAAAATCATCTTAATTTTATTTTATTTTTTTGAAGGAAGAAGTCTTGTGTTTATTACACCGTTGTCCCTATTGGACTTGACCCATAACATATGTGTTGGCTATTGAGCCGCCTTGGTAGTTGATAGATACCCATATCAATATTCCAAAAGCTGTTGATCCTTGAATATATATTTAATTGATAATACTCGAATAACTTCTAAATGATATGTTAAATTACACATTGTAAAATCATTTGGTTTTAAGCTACATTTTAAATGAATATTTAATAATCATCCTTGCGGTTTATTGTAAACTAAATCCTATATTTGTTAACATGGGCACGCACACATATTGTAAGAGATTCAATTGGGAAAATAATATAGATGATTCCTTTTTTTTTAATTATAAAAAGTTAAATTTATATATCAACATCATCTAGATGAATAAAAAAAGCTTATAAAGATGATAAGAGGAAATTAGAATTTCTTTCTTATAATTTGTTTAATCTAACACGAATTTATTAAAAATTGGGTCATAGAGATAAAAATTTAGAGAGAATAAAAAAATAAAAAAATGGAGGCGTGAGAGAACAAATTTTGAAGAGTATAGATAAAATAAATTAAACATTTAATTTGCACCCTTTTTCATTTATTAATTAAAGATCTAAAATCAAAGAAAAGGATGCTCCATTCTTGCCAAAATATATTAACCACGTTTTTTTTCGTTTTTTTTACAACTACGACGAAAAATCTACATAATTTTTTTTTATGGAAAGATATAAATGAAAGGCTTTCGTTTCTCTTGTTTCGTCAACTTATTTTTGAACCTGTTTTTCGACAACTAATTTCTTTTGGCAAATATGCATAGGTGTACACATCTAATTTGAGATATTCCTACAAAGCGCACATATACATTATTAAAATTATAAGATTATAAAAAGGGAAACTTACCAAAATGGATATTTGACTAACCTACTTTTTTTAAATAAACATTGAGTTTTAGCTTACTAAGACATTAAACTTATATTGTATTTGACTACTTGTTATATGATTGTTATGATTATTTTATGACAAATAGCCGGCTATAAACATTCAAATAGCAGGCTACAATTCAGCCAGGCCGGGGGGAAAAACGCCGGCTAAGCCATCTAAATAGACGGTTATAGGCGACATAAAATTTCATGATGCCACGTGTCAGATTCTGATTGGTGTAGAGTCTGACAATTCTCCATTCGGGCAAGGAAATTTTTGGTGACCATGTTTTAATAGACTAAAAGTCAACGTCTATTTTGAAAAATGAGGTTGGTCAAATGTCCATTTTAGTAATTCTCCTTATAGAAACCTATGTTTTTTAATGACAATTTGGATCACTGACTGGCCATTGGCCCAAGCGATTATCTCCACCACCCTCATGAGGAAAATCACAGAAAACCCCTTCGCCCAACCTAGACCTTCCCCCCCCCCCCCCTTTTTTTATCACATGTGGGACTTGAACCCAAGACCTCTTCATTTTAATGAAGTTTCGAATATACACCTTAGTCACTAGATTAAGACAGTGATTGTCTATAAAAACCTCTAATATTAGGAAAAAACAAACAATCTCATTTATCTTTTAACATTGTAAAGCAACAACTCAAATTTAAAAGTCACATGTAACCAAAACTTGTGATGGTGTAACAAAAACCATAAATTCTATGTTTGTCTCATACCAATTATGTTAGCCATCCGTTAAGAGTATTTTGTTTTAACATTCGATTAGTGAGCATAGGTTATATTCATAATAACTTTTATTATATTACTTCCGTTGTTCATTGTCATTGTTGTCACTCTTATCAATTATTTTCATTGTTCTTGTTAATCCGTTCACTATCTATAGGTCGAGTCGTGTTTTCCTTCTTTGTGCATACGAAGTTTCCAAGATTATATGAGCGGAAAGTCTAGATTTCTCAAGGAACTTTACATATTTATTGTGTAGACCTATTAAATAAATTCGTAACATAAATAACTTAAGAAGAAATTCTTTCTACCAGCTCAGTTTAAATGATAATCACTAATAACCAAACTATACATGTACAGTCAATGCACCTATCGCATACGATATAACATATAGCAAGTGTTTTGGGTAAAAATTATACGAACTAACTTTGTAACGAAATTTTGAAAGTGAGGTAGTGTGCTTTGTAAAATCAATACGAAACAATGTAAAAAAGTAAAGGTTGACACGGTTGATTACGATGAAAGCCCTTGATTCTTGACGATCTCCGGCACAAAAGCTCAGGAGACGACTAAACGTCGGGCTGCCTTGATGACTTGTATAAAACTAAAATTATCGAGTACAAAGAGAGTCAATCAAGATCGTATTCTAAGTGTTACAGAGCTTGAATGAACGTAAACAGTAATGCTAAGTGTGATTGTGTGTTCCTATACGATCAGATTGCTTATTAAATACAAAAAATGATCTTAACTAACTATCTGAAAGATATGGTCTTTACCCTATCTTCTTCTTGTGACTGTTGCGAACTTATTCCCATGTATTCCACACGTGATCCACGTCTCTTGACCGAGTCTTCAGGTGAGTATTACGTTACGAGTGTTTTACCTGTCATCAATAAAGAAAATAATAGACAAGTAACCGTTAGTAACAATATTCAGGTTACCGAAAGTACCATGATACCGGATTCTAGATTATGCATCATTCAGGATCCTGCATTGAAACTTAGCCCATAACAGCAAGTACCAATTATATCAACCCGCGGACTCGATGTCTCATGATACTCAACTCTATATCAATATTTAGCATAAGAAAAATAGTTATGGTTTAAAATGACCAGTGTGTAATAAGACTCAAATCATAACAATTAAAGAAAGCTTTTGAGAAATCAGATTAAGGAAATAACCGTTTAGATTCGAATCAATTATGTTGGAAAGACAGACATGTTAATTTGTTAGGAAAACTGCTTTTATGATTTAGATGAAGAACAAAACGTCGTGTGAAGTCATATAACATATTATAGCCCATTAAGGTTAATCCGACGAAACAAGAATAAAAGGGTTATAGACACACACTAGTACCCTAATCCCATGAAGACAATTTTGTTATCAATTGAAGAGGTATAACCCAAATAGCTAAAAGACTCCCACACTCGACCCGGTCCCACAAGGGTCATTGTCATAGCCGTTATGACATGTGGCTGATGGACACACCCTAAAAAGGGTGTCCACCAATAAGAAGAAAGGAAAAGAAAATCGTGACACACTGACCCCTGAAATGGGCCCCACGCCAACAGAATAAAGTATAAATAGAGAAGAAAAATGTGAGGTTTGGACAACTTTTTCCGTAATTTATCTCTATTTCACTTTGAACCTCTATTACCAAAACGTACTCTCACGACGGAGGGTTATTACCGGGAGTATCCCCTAACTGTGGTGTCCTGACGATTTGTTTCTTGTGTAGAACCTGATTGAACATCAACTTGAGGAAATCATATAAGAAGTGGTGAGATCCGTTTTGCTCAGCCGGTCAAAGGAACATACATTGATGTCTTAACCTGAATTCTGAATCCACCGGGTTTGCGTCAACACCAATCCATTATGACATAGAGTTTCTATACTGATGTAGACAGATAAGTGCCTTATCGATTTACAACAGGTGTTTAGATGACTAAAGAAAACTATATAAAGTTCTTACACCCTTTTATTCAGATTTAATCCCTAAGTAGTTCACTATTCATAACAGTTCAATATCTGATTAGTCTGTTACCGATTAAGGTGTCAATCCTTAGACTATAAGTGCATTTTTATACCTTATAGATATAACAAGCTTAATTTAGCATGCATAATTTAATAAAAAGACCCAAAAAAACCACACAGATCAAATCTAAACCTAACAGTAAAGAGTAAACACACATCATATGTAAATTTAGAGGATGATAGGTTAATTGTTTTTTAAAAAATATAGAGATTTATATATCTCAATTAAAGAGAATTATGCATGCACTTGTGGGGAGAATTTGGTTTTTTATACAATCTAGATGGTATAAAGTATCTTCCTTTTGAAAAGTCAATCTGTGACCGTCCAATCCTTATCTCTGGAGATCCAAAAAACGCGCATCCAGATCCTACACCCGCGATGCATAGGAACACTCCTCGGCCAGACCCCAGTATATAGCACAAGCAGCATCATTCGGCTGAAAACCCTATCTCGGCTGTTGTTGCATATCCCGCCTCCGCACATAACGCAGAGGTACTTTCTATTTACTCGTCTTCACTTTTCTCTAGGGTTTCCGCGGGCCATATCGGCTGTTGGATCTGGTATGATCTGCTAAGATGCTTAGGTTAAATTAACAATTGCTAGTTTTTGTCAGTTTTCAATTTCATCGTTGATTTCTATGATGCAAGTTTCAGTCGTTTTACCGTAGATCTGATTGTTGTAGTTTGAATCTGCCATTTCTATGTTTATTTGTTAGATCGTTGATGTTTATGATCTATACTTCAACATTTTACCATCGATATGTTTCATTTTGTATGGATCTGATATTTCGCCTCTTTTTTACGTTAGATCGCCGATCTGTATGATGCAATTTTGTTGTCGCTTTACTGTAGATCTATGAGCACTATTTGATGTCTGTGGTTGTCTGTTTCATTCGATCTATGAGTTTATTCTTTTTTTAAACCAGAACTTCGTCTATCTGAAGAAGAAAGTTATTGTTGATGTTCGTGTTTATATCGTGTAGTAGTGTTTGTGATTGTATAATTAGGCTTCATTTTTTGCGGTATATTCTTCGGTTATACGCCTTTAGATCTGTACGTCTTTGTTATGATTTGTTTTGCAGTAGTGTTTATGTTCATTATTTTGCGTTTGATCTGTGTGTCCTTGTTATGATATTTTACTTGCTAAAAATTAGCAACATTATTTTTCTGTCTCACATGTATAATAAACTTTATTGTAAGGCATCCTTGCGTTAATCAATCATTTTACTGTATTTTTTATGTTCTCGTTACCTTGCGATGCATCTGTATGTATATGTTATCTTTATGCAGTTGGTAGAATTTTCACTCGTATTCATGCACATAGTTACTCTTATAACTAAGTTTTGTTAATAACAATTTTGCAAATAGAAATTAAGAGCTGGAAGAGAAAAAAACAATTTTGGTTTTGGTTGAATAACTAGAACTTACAAAAAAGTTTTTGAAATACTGGTTAGTCGTTGGTAATATTAAACCTACATGTTAAAATCTCTTTTAAAGGCTGACTTTGTCTGAAAATAAATGAAAATTGTCTTATAGCTCAACTAGGACAGGATTTAGTCTTGGTTTAGACACTTGTTGTTTTCTTTATAAGAATTTTAATTGTTGTTACTTTTATGTTGCATTTGGCTATGTATTTTCTTTAAGAATGGTCGTAAGAAAGGATTAGATACTTCAATTTATGTTACACAACCTATTTTCTTTAATCAAACTCTTATGTTTCGTTTAATTTTTATTTCATCATCTTTAAACTTTTTTACAAACCCAACCTTTTTAAAACTGATAAGTTAATTGTATGATATGCTTTTTAGGAAGACTGTTTGAAATACAATGGCCGAGCAGAACCATCATTCAGTTGTTACAAGGAGGGTAGCTAGCCAGCTACACCTTTCTCAATACGCCCTAGCTCAGTATGGTGTTAACAGACCTTCAACTCAGAGGCAATTTACATACGGGAACTACACAAACGCAGGGTTCAGTTTCCCAGTTACACAATCACTGATCGTTGCAAATGCGTCTCCTGTATTCGTTCAAGCGCCAGCCGAGAAAGGGCTTACTGGTTTTGCCATTGATTTTCTTATGGGCGGTGTATCAGCGGCTGTTTCAAAAACTGCTGCAGCTCCGATTGAGCGTGTTAAGCTTTTGATCCAAAACCAAGATGAGATGATTAAGGCTGGCCGTCTTTCTGAACCTTACAAGGGTATTGGGGATTGTTTCTCTAGAACAATCAAAGATGAAGGAATTATGTCTTTGTGGAGAGGAAACACAGCTAATGTTATCAGATACTTTCCTACTCAGGTTTGTTGCTCTTTTTTGAGATGACTTTTTTTACCATTTGCATATGCATGCTGTGAGTTAAGGTTATGTTTTATTGACAAGTTTCCTGATGCATGTTATATCTATTTGTTGTTGAATTATATAGGCCCTTAACTTTGCATTCAAGGATTACTTTAAAAGTTTGTTCAACTTCAAGAAAGAAAAGGATCCTTACTGGAAAGTTTTTGGTGGTAACATCGCCTCTGGTGGTTTTGCTGGTGCTTCTTCTCTAGTCTTTGTTTTCTCTCTAGACTATGCTAGAACCCGTTTGGCAAATGATGCCAAGGCAGCAAAGAAGGGTGGTGAGAGGCAGTTTAACGGGCTGGTTGATGTCTACAAGAAGACCTACGCATCAGATGGTCTTGCTGGGTTATACCGTGGGTTCCCTCTTTCAGCTGCTGGTATTTTCATCTACCGTGGTTTGTATTTTGGAATGTACGATTCTCTCAAACCAATTCTCCTCACCGGAGCATTGCAGGTTAGTTATTATTGGTTTGGATTGATTGTGGGAATTTTATTGTTAAATTAAAATTTAAATTGAATGGCTTGTTGTATCTGAATGGTGCAGGATAACTTCTTTGCTAGCTTTGCTCTCGGTTGGCTGATCACGAACGGTGCTGGTCTTGCCTCATACCCCATTGATACCGTGCGTAGAAGAATGATGATGACGTCTGGTGAGGCTGTCAAGTACAAGAACTCCTTTGATGCCTTCAGTCAAATCGTGAAGAAAGAGGGTGTGAAATCGCTGTTCAAGGGTGGAGCTGCAAACATCCTCCGAGCTGTTGCAGGTGCTGGTGTGCTTGCTGGTTACGATCAGCTTCAGTTAATTGTTTTCGGAAAGAAATGGTCTGGCGGTAGCGGTTAAGAGTTGGAGGACAGTACGTCTTTAATTTTGGGATATTTGCCATAATATGGATGATGGTGATAAAATCTTTCTTTCTTGAGACTATTAAATTCGTGTAGTAGGATTAAATGCATCCTGCGGTACTTTGATTTAATTTTGTTTGTGTGTTGCATTTTGAGGTTTTTGCCTATGCAGGAATGACTCGGTAATAAAATACTTGCTCAAATTTGGATTATAGGTCATATTAATGTTTAGTATTTGGTATCATTACGGTTTTTATTTTGCATTATTAATCGTTATATTTTGCTTTTACGTGTTTTTAATTGGATAATCTTCACCTTTTTAAGTGAATACTTGGAACAAGTTGATTTAGTTAATTAAATTCAAAACCTTAATACAAATTTAAAGGGATATTTGTTGCATTTAATAATAGTTAAAAGAGTAGACTATGTATTCACTTGCATTTTTCGTTTGTAATATTTATTAATTAACATTTACACTAGTTTTCCTTCATAAGGGCAAGGGGTGTAAACGAGTCAAGTCGGCTCGCGAGCTACTTGAGATCGGCTTGCTAAAAACTTGAATTGAGCCGAGCTTAAACGAGCCTGAGCTTAAAAATAAGCTTGTTTAATATTCGAGCCCGAGCTCGAGCTTTTATTTATCGAGATCGAGCCGGCTCGCGAGCTTAAACTGGGGGTGTGACGACGTCACCTAGTGTGAAAAGTGGCGATGAAAAATATGTAATTAGTAAGGGTATTATAATCATTATATAAAAAAAATTAATCTAACACCGTGACATACACTATACATAATGGATAACCAATGTAATTATTGAAGATTAAAGACGAAAGACGCAAATGAATCGTAACATAGAAGACGGATAGTGGTTTGAATTTAAGAAAACCTGAAATAAACTTCTAGTAAAAAGACAATAATAAACAGGTGGTTTGATCTTGGGGTCGCTGATCTCTTCCTTAAAGATGGGGATGATGAAGAATCAAACCGTATATGTGATGGATTGTTTTAGGTGGTGGGACAAAAGTTTTGCATAAAACAATCCATTTGAAAGCTTATACTTAGTTTTGGATGGAAATTATTATGTACTAAAATTGGCTATTTCTACTTTCTATTTAAAATTTCTAGTCCAACCACAATTAACTACCTAAAAGTTCAAAGTATCTAATCAATGTACTTTTCTAGCATATTAACAACTAATATAGCCACTCGCCAATTTTTTTTATACCAATTTTCCGTTAATTCAACTTTAAATGGTTTAAGAGAGGTGGGAGTGGTACCCTCCCACTTCAAACAACACTCTCAAACTCATCAATAAGGATATGCCACCTTATTTTAACAAACTACCTTCCTAAACTACCCTTCATGGTGGGGGTGGTACCTTTCAAACTACCCTCCCAAACTTGGTCTTCTCCCTTTCTTTCGGGGGGTTCCAAAACCCCTTACTCGCAAACTTACCTGCTGGGAGTGGGAGTGGTACCCGCTCATAACCCGCCTCCCTACCCGTTGGGCACTCCCACTCCCACTCCCACCTCCCTAACACCAACACCTAAGAGGAGCCGTATTGATTCAATTTCAACCCAAACCGACATTTGATCATACCCGTATTAATTTTAAAGTCCACACATTTATAGAAGTGTAATTGATCATATGAAAACATCTTTTTATCAATTTGGATAACCAGTTCATCAAAACATAATTTTGGTTAATTTAAGCTAATTTAATCATTTTCACAAAAAAAAACATCATTTTGCAATTAAGACATGGAATGTGATTCAAATCAATCTCAGTTATGATTATAACTAACTTTCATGAATTAGTAATGATCACAACACAGTTGGTTAAGAAGCCACCAAGAACTCATACAATCAATTTCTTCGTTAAGATGTGTAATCAACCTTCAGGCTGATTATGGGTTCCGAGGTCAAGAGACCCAGCTTTTCTTTTATATGTTACGCAAACTACCGTTTGTCGATTAACCCTTTTTTAATGACGGCTCATATGAAAAAAACTTTGCCAAAAAGACTTATGTATAAATATTTATAGCCCATCAAAAAGTAAATTAGGAGCACAATTTATTAAAAATAACAAGGCCAAATTACATTTTTTTTTCAGCAGACCAAAATTAATAAACCCAAATTAAATATGCCCAAAAGGCCAAAACCAAAATTAGATAACAACAATTTGAAAGCCTGTTAACTATTTTCAAAATTACCCAATTCATTATAAACTTTCAATCGGAATGTGAATTCCCCAAATAATATTCTCGAGAAAATTGAATTGGATGACCTTTCATGGGATCATTTTGAATAGAAACCAATTTCATATTACCACCTTTATAAAAAATGAAATAAGACGAGCATATTTGATTAGAAGTCTATGTCACTAAACGGGTCACGACAATGAGTGTTTAGTGGTTTTTCGTCCTAGTTGGTTTGATTAGTATGAAAGTTTGGTTAAAGTATAATATAAAAAGAGAGCATTTAGCTTGTGGTTTTACTTGTTTATGGAATATAATGGAAATAAAAAGATGAATTTGTGACCAAAAGTTTTAGTAGTTGGAATAAACTAAAAGATTTATGCTTCATGTTAGTGGTGTGAATAGTTTTCACAATAATTCAGTTAAAAATATGAAATCTTAGACAAAATCAATGCATTTGGAACGCTAAGTGAAAAACAAAAAATGTGTTATTCGATTAAGTGCTTCACTTCTTTATAGAACATAATCTATACTCTATAATAAATAAAGATTTTAGGTAAACAAATTTTTTCGTCTCTCTCCTATTAATTGCATAAGTTTTTTCTTTAATTGTTTTTTAGTAATTTATTGTTTTTCGTCTTTCTCTCCTATTAAATAATAATGATTTCTATAATTTTTTTATGAACGTTTTTTATTTAAAAAAAATATAGGCTTGTTCAAAAAACATTTTTAGAAATTGAACATTTACTTCATTTTTTTTATAAAACATTCTTGAAAAGTAACTATATGACGTTTATAAAATTTGTATTAAAAACTAAGTAATATGTCATAAATATGTAATATGTAAATACTTATTATTAAGTATACAACACTGCATTTATTCAACCCGTGTAATACATGTGATTTCTAACCTAGTATCCTTAATATAACACATCTAAAATTTAGAAGAAACGACATGCTTGTTGAAGGATAAATCTCGATTAAAAATATTTATTAATATTAATTTATTAATTGTTTGGTTGAGTTCGTATTAGACTAGGAGTGAGTTTGTTTATTAATTTGATTACTAGCTTACAATCTGTGTTTACACACAGGGTAAAAAATATCAGTATACAAAATTCTTAAATCTTTATATATATATTCATAAAAATACGTTAATTACTATTTAATGTAATTTGACTTTTATTTACTATTTATTTAATTAAAAATAAAAGTGACTTAATTAGATTTCAAAGTTTCTTGTAATAAGGGATAATTTAAAATAAATATGTTTTATTAGTATAATTAGTAATCTCTTTAAAAATATATATTATTATTAAAAGATGGAAATGTATTTAATAAGAGAGAGAGAGGCGGGGAAAAATGATGAGAATGAATTTGGAGGCGACACGTGGCATAAATTTTTTTTATTTATTATATAGTGTAGATTTAATTGAGTTTGAGTTGAGTTAGAATTAGTATAAGGTTTATTAAAAATAGATGATTATGGATTAATTGTAAAGTGTGAGTTGAGTTTTATCAATAAAGAGTCGATCTTGGTTCGTGTATTTGGGGTCTGATTTCTAACAATTGGTATCAGAGCTTGGGGAAAAAGAAAGCCGGTTTGAGAGTCGTTTTTTCGAGAAAGGGGAGTAGCCCCTGTGGCTGCAGGGTTGCAAACAAAAGGAGATGGAAGGAAGTTGCTGAAATTAGACATGTGAGAGCTCGAATTGTGAAAGCGTGTGTGAGGTTCCAAACGAAGGGTTGTGCGAGTAAACCATGGAAGATATCCATTTAAGCGATTCAGATTGAGTGAAAGATCGATCACCTGCGAAATGTGTAGGGATCTGCAAAATATCTACATGTGTGATTCAGGGTGGTACGGTGTGATACCAGTGAAGAACGTGGTCTCACACCGTGATAGATTGATTAGTAACCAAGGCATATTTTGTGAACACCAAGTGACCAAACAGGGGCAAAGATTCCGTGTGAGACAGGATTGAAGACCGTGTGAAATGGGGTGAAGAATTTGAGTAATTCAGATTACGGATGAAGATGCGATGCGTATATAGAAAAAAGGTTGTGAAGGTGATTAAATTTGAGTGATTCAAGTTGGTGTGAGACCTGAGTGATTCGTGTTATTGATAAAAAGGAAGATCAAAGATTGAGTCGGTTAAAGAAATTAGTCTACGTGATCAATGAGTGGATCAAAAGAATAATGTGAGGTAAACGCCTAAGGATTAAAGCGGAAAAGTTACGGGTCTTGCTGAGAATTCAAGATCTAGGAGGTACAAATCTTGTGGCTAGAAATTTTGTAAACGGTTAGAAAACGGATATAATGTAAAAGTTGTTTATTTTATAAAAACTTCTAGTAAAAAAAGGTATTTAAATCCATGTTTATAAAGTTATATTTTATTCGACCTATAAGTTTTGTAAATGGTTTGGTTTGTTGTGAAGTTCTCACATAATAGAACACAAAATCATAAAACAACAACTATATTAATGACAATTACATATAATTATTCGTGTCAAAAGTTAATGAAAACTTAGGTTTTCACTAAATTTTTAACATTTTTAACTATCACTGATGTGAACAATAGTAGATCTAACGATCATTAATATAAAAGCTAATAGAAAGTCAAAAATGCTTTTTTATTAATTAATTGAGATCATTGTGTGTGATAGCACCAATTTATTGAATTTGTATAAATCAAGTGGACATTTATAGTAATACAATTTTATTTTAATATGTTTTGTTCATTCATATATCTACTTAAAATATTTGCACTCGTTTATTTTGACCTCACCTCACCTCCCCTCCCCTCCCCTCCCCTCCCTGTACATGTACAACACTCCTCCACCACCTCCATTTGTCTACGAGTCTCCTCGATATGCGATGCATGCCACCTTTGTTATTATAATATAAGACATGTGCACTTGAAATCAAGTGCTAATATAAGATATGTGAACATGAAATAAAGGTCTAATAAACAAACTACAAATTATTATTTTAATTAATTATTAAATAATGAACACATATATCTATATCTATACTATCTAATAAATAAAGATTTTTTCATAACACGTGTCGCCTTCATATTCATTCTCATCATTTTTTCTGACTTTCTCTCTTATTAAATACACCTTTATCTTTTAATAATAATATATTTTTAAAGAAAATACTAAATATACTATAAAACACATTAATTTTAAATTATCACTTATCATAAGAAACTTTAAAATCTAGTTATGTAACTTTTATTTTAAATCAAATAATAAATGTAAGTCAAATTATATTAAATAACACTTAACGTATTTTCGAAACCCAATTATATATATTAATTTTTACATATTTTGAATTTTATTTTCAATCCATATTATATGTAATACATTTTTACATTTGTAAAATAGATACATAAATATTTAAAAATTTTATGTATTGATATTTTTCACCTTGTATGTAGACACGGGTTCTAAGCTATCTAATAAATAAAAGTTTTGGTGAGACAATTGTCACTCTTCTATGCATCTTTAACTTTTTTACCCGTCTCTCTCTCTTATTAGATATATAATTTTTTGTAAGTTTTTTATAATTTTTTGTTTTCGCCTCTCTCTCCTATTAAATAATAATAATGATTTGTACTCTTTTTATAAACCGTTTTTTATTTTTAAAAACGTATAAATTGAACATTTTTTCATTCTTTTTATAAAACATTTTTAAAAAATAACTATATAACGTTTATAGAATTTGTACTAAAAAAACTATGTAATATATTATAAATACGTAATATCTAAATTTTTATTACTAAGTATATACATTTATTCAACCTGTGTAATACACGAGTTTTTTAACCAGTTATTTTAATAATCACATGTTTACAATATAAGTTGGATTTATTGAGACAAACTAATTGTCATCGTGCTATCTCAAAAACCAACCAAAGTGGAAGATGATTAAAGATGTACGGTTCTTTTCATTCTTTCATGTGGTGTGTATATATATTTTTCAATATTATGATCCTTTATATACGTAACACACACATATAGAACACACAAATATATATGTACGTATACATACATTAATTAAGAAAACATATAAATAAAAAATATATAATAAATATGTAGAAAGTGCACAAAAATATCATGAATACGTATAGATAAATAAGAATGTATGAGATATATATTTAATGTTTATAGTTGTTGTGAGATATATATATAACAAAAATATCAAGACTAAAATACCCTCCAACAACTTTTTCTCCTACAACTTAATCTCAACCAATAAATATTTTCTATAATTTAATCTAATGGCCCTAAATCCTTCTCACCCTTCTTACAATTAAAATCATTTTTATCTGAACCTAATCCTATATATATATATATATATATATATATATATATATATATATATATATATATATATAGCATATTCTTGCTTGAGATTAATTTAATGGAATTTGAGAAAGAATTATTATAACACATATATAGTTTTATCTTACAAGTATATAACTTTTTGTAGCATAACGATATTTTTTTAAAATAAAATCAAACCAAATAACGAAAAATATTAAAAATGATTTCTCATATTTTAATATAAGAAAATTCTTTTTTTCATAACACTGATTGGAAAATAAGGAGTCACTACATCATATATACCTTAAATGTCACTAATGAGTTTTACTCGCATTTTTTCAAGAGAAAGACTTGTCACAAGAAGTCAAAATTTGCCTACACAATCTTTTTGTTTGTTCTTTAGAATTAAACTGAACATTTACCATGTGAATCACCACCATAATTTACCTTATTTAAACGTGTATTAAGTGAATCATGTCACTTTTAGTGACAGATTTAAAATTCAGCAACACTTTTACTATTATGAAAGATTTATGTTTTGTAATGACTTTGAGCAATCAACACTGATTTATTTGATATCTAAAATTAAATTTTTATTTTTTTATAAAACATTTTTTGAAGTATTATATCAATTCTACTAATCATATATTTAACAAACGGGAAACCAAAACTTTAGATTTCAATCAAACGAAGCAAAACAATAATTATTTCAACAAAAAATAATAAAAAAATGAATTTTACATATACACCGACACATTAAGAAAAAGGATATTTGCAACCATAAACAAAACCATTTGTCCTACTGGAACTCACCAACTACCCTCTGACTTCATCAAATTAGGGTAAACCATGAATTTAAATAATACTATTACACCCTGTTTTATGTATTAAAATAATGTGCCCGATTGCTATAAAAAGGTTGCAATCAAAATTCTTTATAACACACAAATACAAGTCTTGGTTTCTAAAGGAAGAGGTCTTAATATGGGAAGCCTTAGGGTGTTGAGGCATTGGCCTCAACTTATGTACGCTTTTGCTTTTGTCTTCTTAGCCACCATTGTTATTGCCGATGAGCCTTATGGTTACAACTCCCCACAGTCTAACGGCTGGAAATCTCCACCGTTGAAGCATACATTGCCAAAATCACATTATGTTTACAAGTCTCCACCACCTCCGGTTAAGCACACATGGCCACATCTCCCTTATCATCACAAATCCCCGCCACCTTCATATGTTTACAAGTCTCCACCACCTCCGTTGAAGCACACATGGCCACATCTCCCTTATCTTCACAAATCCCCTCCACCATCATATGTATACAAGTCTCCACCCCCACCATCATCATCCCCACCACCGCCAAACGTTTACAAGACTCCACCACCATCACCTTCCCCACCACCTCCATATGTGTATAAGTCTCCACCACCTCCGTCACCTTCCCCACCTCCTCCATATGTCTACAAGTCACCCCCTCCACCATCACCTTCTCCGCCGCCTCCATATGTGTACAAGTCACCTCCTCCACCATCACCTTCTCCACCACCACCATATGTGTACAAGTCACCTCCTCCACCGTCACCTTCTCCACCACCTCCATATGTGTACAAGTCCCCACCTCCCCCGTCCCCATCTCATCCTCCTCCTTATGTATATAAGTCTCCCCCTCCACCATCACCTTCTCCACCACCTCCGTATGTTTACAAGTCACCTCCACCACCATCACCTTATCCACCACCTCCATATGTGTACAAATCACCTCCACCACCGTCACCTTCTCCACCACCTCCATATGTGTACAAATCACCTCCACCACCGTCACCTTCTCCACCACCTCCATATGTGTACAAATCACCTCCACCACCATCACCTTCTCCACCACCTCCATATGTGTACAAATCACCTCCACCACCATCACCTTCTCCACCACCTCCATATGTATACAAGTCTCCACCTCCGCCATCACCATCTCCACCACCTCCATATGTATACAAATCCCCACCTCCCCCGTCACCATCTCCTCCTCCTCCATATGTATATAAGTCTCCCCCTCCACCATCACCCTCTCCCCCACCGCCCTACATATACAAATCTCCCCCTCCACCATCACCTTCTCCGCCGCCTCCATATGTGTACAAGTCACCTCCTCCACCATCACCTTCTCCACCACCACCACCTTATGTGTACAAGTCACCTCCTCCACCATCACCTTCTCCACCACCTCCATATGTGTACAAGTCCCCACCTCCCCCGTCCCCATCTCCTCCTCCTCCTTATGTATATAAGTCTCCCCTTCCACCATCACCTTCTCCACCACCTCCGTATGTTTACAAGTCACCTCCACCACCATCACCTTATCCACCACCTCCATATGTTTACAAGTCACCTCCACCACCGTCACCTTCTCCACCACCACCATATGTGTACAAATCACCTCCACCACCATCACCTTCTCCACCACCTCCATATGTGTACAAATCACCTCCACCACCGTCACCTTCTCCACCACCTCCATATGTGTACAAATCACCTCCACCACCATCACCTTCTCCACCACCTCCATATGTGTACAAATCACCTCCACCACCATCACCTTCTCCACCACCTCCATATGTATACAAGTCTCCACCTCCGCCATCACCATCTCCACCACCTCCATATGTATA
The DNA here is from genome assembly GCA_023525975.1 of Smallanthus sonchifolius. Classification (NCBI taxonomy): domain Eukaryota; kingdom Viridiplantae; phylum Streptophyta; class Magnoliopsida; order Asterales; family Asteraceae; genus Smallanthus; species Smallanthus sonchifolius. The sequence continues at coordinate 59,075,083 of CM042042.1, forward strand.
CAAATCCCCACCTCCCCCATCACCATCTCCTCCTCCTCCTCCATATGTATATAAGTCTCCCCCTCCACCTTCACCCTCTCCCCCACCGCCCTACATATACAAATCTCCCCCTCCACCATCACCATCCCCACCACCTCCTTATATTTACAAGTCTCCTCCCCCACCATCTCCATCTCCACCAGCTCCATACGTGTACAAGTCCCCTCCCCTGCCATCTTTTGTGCCACACCATCCATATCACCACAAATCACCACCTCCACTATCAAAGTCACCCCCTGCTTCGAGATATTACTATAAGTCTCCCCCACCACCGAGACATTATTAAAGGATAATCTTATTCAACCAATAAGATTAAGACACATGTGGCACTTCCATTGAGATGTTTCTTTTCAATCCAACTTATTTTCTTTTGTCATTAACTCTTAATCAATTGTCTTCGTGAGTTAATAAGGTCCTCAACATGAAATGACCTTTGTTGAATGTTAATCTATGTTTTACTAATTCATTTGTGTTATTCTTGTTATCAACAGAAAACATATAATTGGTATTTATCAGTTTCCTTCTTCGCATAATATTCTTACTGGTAGTCTTTCCTTCTCTTTCGTAGAAAGTATAGGCAAATATATGTATCCGAATGGAATTTGGCAAAAGATGGAAATGTTATACTTTTTATAACAGTAAAAATAAAAATTATAATATTTTATTTGGATTTATGAGATTGTTATGTGTTGTTGCATCCAAATCCGGGTCGGGCTTGATATGAGATTGGACCGTGTCTAGTTATTCCGATCTTGAATTTGAGCTGCAACGACAAAGGAGATCTACGTTAAAGGGCCCGGGGGAATTAACCCCGAGAGCACTCCGACGCTCAAGTCAGTGATTTGTTCATAATAATCAAGTATATAAGATACATGAAACATATAAGTATATATATCAAAGATAAGAGAGGGAGTTGTGATATGAATCTACCCATGGTCATGTGGTTGGCCATGACAGGGAAGGAAACATGATCCATTCCTTATCATGCAAGGAGTCTTTTCATGTCAAAGAGCTGAGAGGATGGTCTGAGTCAGGACATGCTTGTTGGATGAAGATATAAGAGATGCTAGTGGTGGTGTTATGTCTTAGCCCTAGGATCCTTGATATGCATGAGGTGAGCTTTTATTTATATTGGTAATGCTAATGGGCTTGTCTAATATGGGTTGGTTCAGGCCCAATGGACTCAATATTGTATTTATTGAGCTTTAGTCATTAAACCCACTTCCATGTTGCCGGGTAATATCATTTAGGCAAGCTATGGTAGAGTTAGGTAAAATATGGCCGGGCCAAACTAGGGAAAGGCTGGCCAAATTATCCTAAGGTAAGGTATTGTAAGAGACGAGGTCAAGACAAGGCCAAGGTAGATTTTGGTGACGTGACGCTCGGTAAGGTAACATAAGGCCAGGTCTATTACTTCTCCTTGATCGTAGACCTACGTACGCCATCATTATGTATTAATTAAACTAATTAATAAAGTTATATAAATATTTTAGTCAAAACATAAATAAGAAACTAACCATATGAAGGAAGCTAGTTCGATTGAAGCTTAATTTACGGAATCAAATTACAAAACTGTTTCATCTGCTATAAATGTTTTTGGCTTTACTCTGGACTTACAACTTAAATACCACATTCTCTTTCTTTTTAAGTTATAACTATAAAATATGACACGTAGCGGCGGGACTGTATGATAATATAAACTTATTTAAGTACATATTTAAAGCGCCCACGTGATGCGGCGGCTTTGCGAAACTCGTTACGCGCATTGCGGCGACAACAATAAGTACATAACAGAAACATATGAAGTTGCCACGACTCGGTCATGGAGATTGAAAAATAGATAAATTGCGTCGCGAATAGGAATTAAAGTTGAAACGACAAATTAAATTCGTAAAAGAAGTTAGTAATAAAGTAAAAAAAAATTAAAAAAAAGAAAAAAAAATTTACAAACTAATATAAAAAAAATAAAGAAAAAAGGAAAGAAATTATGTTCAATTAGGAATTGTGGTATATGCGTATTAGGGTTTGATTATATATGTATACTAATTGATTCTTATTTGTTTTGGTTTAGTTTGTTAGAACAATGGCAACCTCCTTGTATTACAAATATGGAAGGTCGTTGTTTGTGCGTGGTTTGTAGGAAGAGTGGCAAATCAATGTTTGGCTTTGTTCGAATGGGTGTTCTCAGAAAATTAGAGTTGTGTATGTATTGATGTGTACTAGGTTATATACCCATGTATTATATGAGGTTTTTTAATATAAAAATGAAAGTATAATAATGTGTAAAAAAAATTAAAATAATGTGTAAAACAAGAAATAATTTTTTTTTGTTTCCTTAAATAAGTAATAATTAAATATAAAATTTTATATTATCTTTTTTTAAAAACGAAAAATTAACATAATTAACTTTCAAAATTCAAACTTACTTAAAATAGAGAAAATTAGAGGATTTTGATGAGAAAAAATATGATAATTACATGTGGTATTCTTTACAATCATTTATTAAAATAAGGATGTGTATCGTGTAAAATAAGATGAGATATCATAAATTAGTTGTTTAGTTATGTTGCTCTAAGATATCACTATGAATTTACTTGAGTTAGGAGAGAGAGAGAATTGATATAAAGTTTTATGTAACAACTGAAAAATATATCTATATTATATAATAAATATATAAAGGTTTCTCAATGTCACGTGTCGCCTTCATATTTATTCTTATAATTTTTTTTCCGTCTCTCTCTCTCTTATTAAATATACCTCCATTTTTCTAATAATAATAATAATATATTTTTAAATAAATTATTAATTATACTAATAAAACACATTTATTTTAAATTGTCTCATATTATAAGAAATTTTAAAATCTAATTACCTAACTTATGTTTTCATTCAAAAAGTAATGAAAGTCAAATTAATTTGAATAGTAATTAATTTATTTTCAAAACTCAATTATACATTAACGTTTACATATTTTTGGATTTTATTTTCTATTGTTAGTATATGTAATTACATTTTTTCATATATAAAGACACATGTTCTAAACTATATATATATATATATATATATATATATATATTAGAAATATGACCTTTACTTTTTAAATAGATTGCTATTTTTTAAATCACATCGAACGTTATTAAGAAGATCATCCCTGCAAGATCATCCTTGTAAACATTTAAACCAACTCATACACACTCTCTCTCTAAGAACCCAATATTGATTCTTACGGCGGAGGCTAATCACTGAAGTCTGCCTCCCACGATGAGACTAATGATATTCCTTTTTTAGCAGGTCAGGTAGCCATGATCTTAACCACCTACCAGACCACACATTCCTTTTTATGTTGGAGTAAACGTATATGTGAAACACGAAGATAATTTTAGCAACAAGGTAATGAGTTTTAAGCATAACATGATGACTCAGAAGCAAAACATGACCTCACAGAACATTATAGAAAACGCGCTCAATAATGATTTATTTGACATGCAAAATCAAATATTTCATTTTATATAAACATATCAAGTATTATATCATCAACTAATTATATTTCATAAAAAAGGGAATCAAAATTTAAAACACTAGAGTTTCCATCATACGAAGCAAGTAGGCAACACAAGATACCCAATATTTCAAAATAAATAAATAAAACATTCATCTTAGCTTGCCTCTAGCTGGTTCCATTTTGCAGCAAAAGTTTAAGGCCAAAACAAAATCTCGGAATATGAAATTATTAGTAATATAAATGATATATCTAGAGTATTTTGATACAAAGAAATATTTAATAATTACTGTTAATAACTAGTAAAATTCGAATCCAAAACATCAGATTATTTATAGGGAAAATTACTAAAATGGACATTTGACTAGTTAAAGTTGTAAAAATGGACAAGGTTTTTCAGCCTTCTTGGGCATGGTCATTTAGGCTATTAGCCGGCGGAAGAAGGCTAGTTCATCCGGCTTGGATTTCCGTGTCAAGTCAGATTTTTTTCAGAATTTCAACCAACCAGCAATTGACACGTGGAGGTGCATATTCCCAAGGCGGCTAAAGCCCACTTCAAAACAGGCTTAGCCGGCGAACTTTTTTTTACATGGCTCAGCCGGTTTGGTTCGAGATGACTTCCTTGTTGGCTTGTTTAATTCGGCTAGGCTTGGCTTAGCCGGCTCCGAAGGTGTTATTACACTTGATAGCGGGCTGAAGTAGTCTTACTAGCCTACTTCGAGTTTTATAAATATAAATCTTCTCATTTCAACCTTTATTTTCACTTTTCAAATTTCAAATTTTGCTTTAAGTACTTAGATCATTTGTATTTTTGGCTGCAAGTAAAAAAATAAATTAAAAACATTAGCATTATATATTAGCTTGCTATATCTGATAACTTAATTTACAATATGTTATTACTTAACATGCTATACAAAAAATAGAAACATTAGCATTATATATTAGTCTGTTGTATCTGATAACTTAGCATACAATATGTTATTACTTAGCCTGCTATACAAAAATTAGAAACATTAGCATTATATATTAGCCTGCTATATCGGATAACTTAGCCTGATATAATATAAACTTAGTTACTTGCTTAGTGTCGCCTGTTGAAATATCATTGTTGGACAGACTCACGAAATAATTCGATTAGTTAGGTAATAGGCATTCGTCGAACATAACGTGATAACGCGTTAATAGACTCAGCACTATTTGATGTCATAATGCCATAACGTTGACCAACAAAATGTGTTTGTGCCCATTTATGCAAACCAACACCTAGTAACGTATCGCGAACAGTATGAACAACTTCACAAAGTGCATTGAAATTTTCTTCAAAATTGTAAGAGACTAGAAACTAGTCCACTTCAACAAAAAAAACTAGAATTGTAAGATAAATTAAGAAAAAATGGAGAAAATTAGAAAACTAACTTAAATAAGTGAGAGAAAAACTCAAAGCAGGCTAACTAGTTCACTCCAGCCGGCTAAGTAGTGTAATAACACCTTCAGCGCCGGCTAAGCCAAGCCAAGGAAGCCATCTCGAACCAAGCCGGCTGAGCCATGTAAAAAAAAAGTTCGCCGGCTAAGCCTGCTTGGAAGTGGGTTTTAGCCGTCTTGGGAATATGCACCTCCACGTGTCAATTACTGGTTGGTTGAAATTCTAAAAAAGGCTGACTTGGCACGAAAATCCAAGCCGGCTGAACTAGCCTTCTTCAGCCGGCTAATAGTATAAATGACCATGCCATAAAAGGCTGAAAAACCTTGTCCATTTTTGCAACTTTGACCAGTCAAATGTCCATTTTGGTAATTTTCTCTTATTTATATTTCCGACACATTAAATAATGATATTTACAATCTTGGATTGACAACCATTTCCCCTCCTGGACGCGTTGAACGCATAATTCAAAACTCAACAACTATCTCTGACTTCCTCAAAAATGCATCTTTTTAGTTTATTGATCAAGGAGAAAGAACACCGAGTAAACCATGAATTTAAATAATACTATTATAGCCTGTTTATGTATTAAAATAATGTACCCGATTGCTATAAAAAGGTTGCAATCAAAACACTTTAATACACAAATACAAGTCTTGTTTTCTAAAGAAAAACCTTTTAATAAACATGGGAAGCCTTAGGAGGCATTCGCCTCAACTTATGTACACTTTTGCTTTTGTCTTCTTAGCCACCATCGTTACCGCCGATAAGCCTTATGGTTACAACCCTCCGCGTTATGTTTACAAGTCTCCACCACCTCCGGTAAAGCACACATGGCCACATCTACTGAAGGGGTTTAAGATATCAAACCCTATATAAGAACCAAACGAACTGGATCTCCGGTTTAAGATATTAAAACCCAATATAAGAACCAAACGAACCGGATCTCCGGTTTAAGGGGTTTAAGATATTAAAACCCAATATAAGAACCAAACGAACCGGATCTCCGGTTTAAGGGGTTTAAGATATTAAAACCAACATAAGAATCAAATGAACCGGATCTCCGGTTTAGGGACTTGAAGGGGATTAGACGATTAAAAGGCCAAAGGCAAGCCTGCCGCGGCTGAAGGCCTGCCGCGGCTGACGGCCTGTCGCGGCTGAGGGCAGATCCAAGTTTCAGGTGACCCGGACCTGAAGGGAATAGACGATTGTAGCAACATCACGATAATAAATAGGCCACCTGCCGCGGCTGAGAGCCTGCCGCGGCTGAAGGTGTGTCGCGGCTGGGGCCGGCTCAAACCACCTCCGGTAAAGCACACATGGCCACATCTACCTTATCTTCACAAGTCCCCTCCTCCGTCATATACCTACAAGTCTCCTCGTCCATCACCATCTCCACCACCTCCATATGTTTATAAATCTCCACCACCGCCATCACCTTCCCCACCACCCCCATACATTTACAAGTCTCCACCACCGCCATCGCCTTCTCCACCTCCTCCTTATGTATATAAGTCTCCACCTCCTCCGTTGCCTTCTCCACCTCCTCCATATGCATACAAGTCACCTCCACCACCATCACCTTCCCCACCACCTCCATACATTTACAAGTCCCCACCTCCACCATCACCTTCCCCACCACCTCCATACATTTACAAGTCCCCACCTCCGCCATCACCTTCCCCACCACCTCCATATGTATATAAGTCTCCCCCTCCACCATCACCATCTCCACCACCTCCATATGTGTACAAGTCACCTCCCCCGCCATCTCCATCTCCACCACCTCCATATGTGTACAAGTCTCCCCCTCCACCATCACCATCTCCACCACCTCCATATGTGTACAAGTCTCCACCTCCTCCATCACCATCTCCACCACCTCCATATGTGTACAAGTCACCTCCCCCACCATCACCATCTCCACCACCTCCATATGTGTACAAGTCTCCACCTCCTCCATCACCATCTCCACCACCTCCATATGTGTACAAGTCACCTCCCCCACCATCTCCATCTCCACCACCTCCATATGTGTACAAGTCACCTCCCCCACCATCTCCATCTCCACCACCTCCATATGTGTACAAGTCTCCCCCTCCACCATCACCATCTCCACGACCTCCATATGTGTACAAGTCTCCACCTCCTCCATCACCATCACCATCACCATCTCCACCACCTCCATATGTGTACAAGTCACCTCCCCTACCATCTCCATCTCCACCACCTCCATATGTGTACAAGTCACCTCCCCCACCATCTTTTGGACCACACCATCCATATGATGACAACTCACCACCTCCACGATCAAAATCACCACCTCCTCCAGCTTACTACTATAAGTCTCCTCCACCACCAAGGCATTATTAAAACACAAACTTATTCAACTAAGAAGATTGTGACACAATTCAATTGGCACTACCATTGGAATGTTTCTTTTGAATAAAACTTATTTGCTTTTTGTATTTGTGAGTTAATAAGGTCTCAACATGAAATGACTTGTATTAATTTTTGTTTTATTGATCTTTTGAGTTATTCTTTCGTTCTATCAATAAAAACATGTAATTGGTAATTAATTTTAGGCATATTTCCTTTTTCTTTTATAATTTTTAAACTATGATGTTTTATAAAATTTCGAATGTACCGTTACGGCGTGTTTATTTTTATCTACTTTTTGACATAACTTTCATTCAAAATTGAGTTTTCATGATAATGTAGAGGTCATCGATGTACGAACGTACAAGACATCGAAGCTTTTTCAGAGTGTCTCTTTTATAATAATTTTTTTTATTTTTCTCTTACAACTTTTAAAATATAATGTTTTATAAAATCCAAAATTTTTTCGTTTTGACGTGATTATTTTTATTAACATTTTTATCAGTGTTTAGATGTGAATTTTTTCCAGGGTTAATGCAGTGTATAAGTCGTCGAAACCGACTTACAAATGTAAACATCCCCACCGCAGCGCACCGGTTTCCAAACCTCGTTGTTATATATAATGAAACCGACATGAAAGAATATTAAAAGAGTAAATGATTGTCATTAAGTTTCATTATATAAGCTTTTATAAGCCACTAGGGTTGGTGGCCCAGTGATAAGGTCAAAGTCTATTGGAGCACCTCGATTTTGAGGTAGTCCCACAGAAGTAAAGAAAATTCGTCGTTGTAAAAAAGAAAAAAATTATGCTTTTATAAGATATTATATTAACATTAATTTAAAATAATAATTATAAATTAAATTCAAAGTTCTATCATGGAACCTAACACAAACTATCAATAATGATTTATTTATAGATGAAATAATGTAAAATCAAATTTCTATTAAAAAGTGAGCTAAAATTTTTTGGGTTTCCATAAAATGAAGCAACACAAGATGACAAAGTTCATCTATTAACAAGAAAAAATCAAACATCTATCGTGTAGATGATATGAAATCTTTTTGGCTTAGTGGCTAGTAATATATCAAAAATGTTTTATATAAGAATAAAATATGCAAAATTTTAGTTATATAAAGTTACTGATAATGTATAATAGTTATTGATAAAAAATATACATCCTGAACTAAAATTCATTAAAATACTTCATATCTTCTTAATAAATTTTTTAAAAACATGTTATAGCCAAGGGATCACCATTTAGATTCGTAAACGCGTTTAATGCATGACAAGATAATCTACGTTAAAGGCACTAACCAACAACTCTTTGAATTTTTAGATTGTACATCTTTGACTTGTTAGTTTATTCCTCATAAAATGAAGAACACCGAGTGGGAAACCATTATTCATATCCACTGGTCGCAATTAAAAAATATTTTGACAGCTTGTAATATTTATTAAAAAATGGATATGAATGGTTTATCAAACCATTCAAACACACAAACAAATTAGTGTTGTAAAGGAAGAGTGTCTTAGCATGGGAAGGCTGAGGCATTGGCCTCAACCTATGAATGCTTTTGTTTTCTTGTTGACCGTCACTGTTGTCGTTGCTTAGAAACCTTATGGTTATAAACCTGAACATTCTTATGGTTGGAAACTGTCACAACCGGTAAAGCATAATTTGCCCAAGTCGCCATATGTTTAGAAGTCTCCACCACCGGTGAAGCAAACATGGCCGCATCTACCTTATCTACATAAATCTCCTCATCCTTCGTATATCTACAAGTCTCCACCACCTCCGTATGTGTACAACTCTCCACCTCTTCCATCACCATCGCCTCATAATGTCTACAAATCTACTCTCCCACCGTCACCCTCACCACCACCTCCATATATCTACAAATCTCCCCCTCCACCATCACCGTCCCCACCACCTCCATACATCTACAAGCTTAAGTCTCCCCCTCCACCATCACCATCACCATCACCACCACCACCTCCATACATCTACAAGCTTAAGTCTCCTCCTCCACCATCACCGTCCCCACCACCTCCCTATGTGTACAAGTCTCCCCCTCCACCATCACTGTCCCCACCACCTCCATATGTTTATAAATCTCCGCCTCCACCATCACCATCCCCACCACCTCCCTACATATACAAATCACCACATTCATCAGCAAAGTCTCCCCCTCCTCCAGCTTACTATTATAAGTCTCCACCGCCACCAAGACATTATTAAATCACACACATTATCATTTGTGAAAATTAAGACAAGGTTAACTGATTACATCATTATAAATTCTCCTTCTGAAACAATTGATTTGCTCCCATCACTCTTGATCAAGTGTATTTGTGTGTTAACAAGGTCCAAACATTCATTTACCTTTGTTATCACCCTTTTATGAAACAATTATGTTATTCTTTCTTTCTATCCATTAAAACATATAGTTCATAATCATTAGTTTCCCCTGTGAATAATATCATTGTTTGTAGTTTTCCCTTCTCTTTGCCAAGGAAAAGCAAGCAAATGTAATTTTGTTTATCTTAACTTGGAGACAAATCGGGATCAAAATTATCATATTTATTTTATGGCCTGATGAGATAATACTGTATAGCAAACCAGTGGCCCATACATGAATTTTCGGTAGGGGATAAAATAGGGAAAAATACGAAAATAGACATTTGATCAAGAAAATACTTAAAAATGGACATCCTTATTTAGCCTACTGTTTCATGGACATTGTTCTTGCGAAAAGGCTAAAGATAGCCGGCTAAAATTTCCGTGTCAACATTCCATTTGTCAGAGTACGAGCCAATAAACATGTGACACGTGGCAGGCTTAGCCGTCTAGACGGCTATAGCCGTCTAAATAAACAGTTTTAGTATTTAGCCGTCTAAATAAACATTTATAGCCGTCTATTAGACGGTAAGCCTCCGAAAATTTTCAAAATTTTCAAAAAAATGTTTTCGGAGGCTAAGCTGTCTAATAGACGGCTATAACTGTTTATTTAGACGGCTAAAGGCTAAAACTGTTTATTTATACGGCTAAGCCTGCCACGTGTCACCATATTATTGGTTCGTACTCTGACAAATAGAATTTTGGCACGGAAATTTTAGCCGGCTAGCTTAGCCGTCTTTAGCCGCTATCATGACCAATGTTCATGAAACAGTAGGCTAAATAAGGATGTCCATTTTTTAGTATTTTCTTAGTCAAATGTCCATTTTCGTATTTTTCTCAAAGATTAAAGATGATGTTTGATCGTGTGGTTCAGATAAATCCCCAGGTCCGGATGGCTTCTCTTTCGGGTTCGCGAAACGCTATGGGGACACTGTGAAGCTGGATATTTTGTCTTTTGTTCATTACTCTAATTAATTCCCAAGATAAACAATCATATTCTAATTGTTTATTTATAGTTTAGTTTATATTGACTTTTTTATAACTCTAGTAGTCGTCCTAAGTTTCATAGCATTGTTAATTGTTTTTTATGTTAATTTGATATTTTATTAGGAGCAATGAAAAAAAAAATCTTTAAAACAAAACTTCCATCATGTTGTTTTTTTTTCAATGTTTTAAAAACCAGTTTTTGAAATCGTACCGGATTGTGCTATGGTTCAACCGGCTATACCGGGTTGTATCGGGCGGTTCAACCGGTTGACTAGTTAACCCTATAATTCCATAAACATACAACTTCAACTTCAACTCCAAAAATATATATCTAAAAGTATATGATTTTATGATAAAAATAATCTAAAAGTTAATCTATTAAGAAAAAATAATTTAAAAGCACTCAATTTTCCAAAACGAATTTAGCAACTAAAAGTTTTTAACTGGTCAATTGATGGAAGGATAATGGTTTTTAACTCGGCCCCTAACTTTTTGAAAAGGATTTGAGCCATTAATTTAATTTTCTAAACTGGGCTTAGGTGTACTCAGTAAGTCGTGTGGTTTTTCCCGGCAACATTTTTTTTGTTTTAAAGTTCAAATCTAAAACCGGTATAATGGTTCAACCCGGTATTACCAGTAATACTGGCGGTACGACTTACAAACCGTTTTTCCAATTTACCGGGCTAGTGACCGAAACCCGGTTCAACTGGTATTACCGGCCGATTTGAACCGGTATTTAAAACATTGGTTTTTTTACCCAACCTGCTTTTGATCGACCCATATTTTATAAGGAAAAATACGAAAATGGACATTTGACCAGAAAAATTCTTAAAAATGAACATTCAAATTTAGCCTACTATTTCATGGACATTGGTCTTGCGAGGCGGCTAAAGACGGCTAAGCTAGCCGGCTAATTTTTCCGTGCCAACATTCCATTTGTCAGAGTACGAAACAATCAATGTTGTAAAACTCGGCCTAGGCGACCGAGTACTCGGTAGAGTGCCGAGGCGCTTTTCTTCAACTCGGTCAACACTACTCGGAATCGGTCCAACTCGGTCCAACTCGGGCCAACTCGGTCAACTCGGATTTTCACCGTTTTTCACCAATTTTCGTTGTTTTTCACCAATTTTCACTATTTTCATTTGTTTTACCAGAACCCTAAATTTACTCTTTCTTCTCCGGCGATCAGTTCATAATTTGTCTCTTGTCCATTTCTCTCAATCCTACTCGATTGTGTGCATCCTGCTCATTGTCAAGGTATTTTTATTAATATAGACTCGTTTATTGACATCTTTTGGGTTGTGTAAGCTTGAAATCATCATCAATATGGAAGCATTGTCAAGATTTTAGTTATGATATGTATGTTCGACTGTGGAGCTTCTTGAGCCGACTGTCTGAAAAGGATTCCACATGAAAATTTCGGAGGCTTAGCCTGTTAATAGACGGCTATAGCCTGCTAATAGACGGCTAAGCCTGCCACGTGTCGATTGTTTATTGGTTCGTACTCTGACAAATAGAATGTTGGCACGGAAATTTTAGCCGGCTAGCTTAGCCGTCTCGCAAGACCAATATCCATGAAATAGTAGGCTAAATTTGGATGTCCATTTTAAGAATTTTTCTGATCAAATGTCCATTTTTGTATTTTTCCCTTATTCTTCACCTACTGTGTCTTAAGACTGCTAACTATTGGGAAAAAAAAAGGCTTGAAAAAGATCTTTTTCTTGAACCCAACTAAAATGAATGTATTAATTAAATTGTTTTGTTCGAATAGTTGTTTATAAATATATAGATTATAATTTAGTTTTATTTTCTTTTCTGATTGCTAAAGTAATTTATAACAAATGATAAAAACCTAAAGTTTAAACACAAATGTATAATAATAAGTTAGAAAGTTGTTAAGGCATTAAGCACAAAGTTCTATTGTCAAGTCTATAACTCAAATTGAAAAACCAAACTGAGACCCATCAGTTTTCTAAAACAAAAAAATTTTCAAAACCAACTCATGCACACCCCTATACTATACTATACATATACTAGAGGTGCACAAAAAACCGGAACGGTTCCGGTTCCTACCCTGTCTACAGTGGACCTGGTTTAGACCCGAAAAAACCCGATAGTTCTTACCCGGTTCTTATTATTCAGTTTTACACCAGAACCGGACCCGAACCGGTAAAAACCCAGCCAATAACCACTCAAACCGGAAAAAAAACCCGGTCAACAACCCGACTCGGAACCGGTTCCACCTCTACCCAATTCCATTGTGTACTGGTTCCGGATCGGTTCCAAAAAATTCCGGTTTGTGCACCTCTACGACTACACCACAAACTATTGGATCGTCATCAATCCACAATTGCACACCAATGAGCAATAATCGTTTGAAGATGCATATCACTAAAGAACATTTAAGTAATTTGACATATTTATTCGAGATGGAAAACGTTGTCATGTTTGCAAAGATCATTTAGAAGTCAACCAAGTCAGATTAAACAACTATACATAATGGTCAATGTACATACGACACAGTTCTACAATACACGAATAGCGGGTGCTTCACATGTGAACTTGGTCGAACACTCGCTAAACACTGAGTTTGGGTCGAAAATCAGACTTGACAAATGGTGCAGTAAACTCATCAGCACAAGCCATCCGTATTCGTTCAGGAGTTGCAGGATTGTCAAGAGGAAACCAACCATGAGACCCTGATTCAGCTCTTGCAGCTATAATTGCATCTTTTATGGCGAAAAACACAGATGATGCAAGAAAGAATGGCGGTTCACCAACAGCTTTTGATGAATGTATGGCCTTGTCATTTGGTGCATCCTGTGTTACAAAGCAAATCAACTATTGATCTAGTTTTTTGTATTTTTACAAGCTTGTTTTAAAATGAAGTGTTATGTATACCTTTAATAGAGAAACCTTAAATTTGTGAGGAACATCATTGACAGATGGAATTTTATAACTTCCAGGACCAGAAGTGAACAAGCAACCAGGTGGAATCCATTTGTGAGCTTTATCGCCCCATTTCAGCTCCTCGAGAGCCACCCATCCCATACCTTGCACGAATGCTCCTTCAATCTGTATGCAAATACGCAAAATTATTACTGAACAGTTGCTAATGTTACATGATTGGTAAGCAGAAAACTGAAGTGAACCTGTCCAACATCAATGGCTGGATTGATGGAGAATCCAAGATCCAAAATGACATCAGCAGCCCTCGTGTGGAAATCCCCAGTCAACGTGTCGATTTCCACCTCAGCAAAAGCAGCTCCATATGTGAAATACCTGAATGGATGACCCTTTCCAGTTTTCCAGTCGAAACCTATGTCGGGAACAATGTAAAACCCATGCGCAGAAAGATCTACACGCTCAAAATAGCATGCATTTACTAACTGCAAAAATATAAAAAATAAATCAGTCATTCGATTGTTAATACTACTAAATAAATGAAGCGTCGTTTGTGTACCTCCACAAACGAAGTATGTTTTTTCATAGATGCGATTGGCTCCATTCTTGCTTTTATTTGTTTACAAGCGTCCAAAACTGCAGCCCCGTACATATCAGAACTAGCAGAAGCTGCTGTTGGAGATGCATTAGGAACCTAATGACAGATGAGCCCGTCAAGAAAAGCATAAATGGTGTCACATTTAACAGTAATATTATTTTTAATTGCAAGTCTGTTATTACCTTGTCGGTACTCGTTTCAGAAATAAAAACTGAACTAAGAGGGATTTCAAACGCGGAAGCAGCGATTTGGGCCACTTTTGTATGTAAACCCTGGCCCATCTCAACACCACCATGTGTGACTAACACAGTTCCATCAGTATACACTTGAACCAGTGCACCTGCCTGCAGGCGATTAGTACAAATTCATACATTTAGTGGGTTTTGAATGTGTTTCAAAAGTGATCATGTGATTTTGCATAACTATAATCAGATAATTGGTTGTAATAAAGTGGGTTGTAGAAAATTGTGTTTGGATGTGTTTTTATTGTTTTGCATTAATGATCAGATAATCAGCTATTAGAGTGTTTGACAAGGGGGGGGGGAGTAAAGATTTGTCTTAGCTTTATCTTAGGAGCTTAGTAGCTTTATCCTAAGAGTTTAGTGGCTTTATCTTAGGAGAGTAGTTCAACCTTGACTTGGGGTAGTCTATGCATGTTACCTTTTTCTTGGTTGGGTGTATCTACGAGGCTGCCTGTTGTTTTTTTTTCACTTTTCAAACACTTGCACTTTTTCATCATATACTGTTATTGGTGGTTATCCTTTTGTTGTCCAATGTCTTGTTCCTTTGTAAAGAACTCCATGGTTCTAATATACTTTTAAGGACCAGTTCAGGTTTGTGAAGTTGGGGGTCTCCCTGGAAGCAACCTCTCTATCTTCTGAGATAGAGGTATGGTGTGCCTACATCCTAGTACCCTACCCTCCCCAGACCCTACCAATAGCTTTACTATTGGTGGGATTTTACCGGGTATGGTTGTTGTTGTTGACCAAAAAGGACATTCTTGCCAGTAGCTATAAACATAACCACGAAAAGCAAAACAAAAATAGTCTTTTATGTCAAACGAAAATCACCTGGTTCATGAACTTTGTTGTAAACGAAATACCAAATGTTGTTGGAATTATAGCAATTCCACGCTTCTTCCACCGATTATGAAGATTGAAATCTTCAACTTCACTTCTAACTTTCACAAAGTTGCAGGATTTCTTGAGTTCATCCCACAGCCGGTGCAAAGTACAATCTTGAATTGTTTGACCATAGTGTGATATTGACCCTTCACTCATAAAATTAATTTCCTGAAACAGAATCATACTTTTTAGTTATAATAAATAAAAATCTCAGATATTTATGTATATATATATAATAAATATTGCTTTGAACTCTAACACGTACTCTGATCTCTTCTGGGCTTTTCTCAACTTCCATGGCTATTCTTTGAATCCAGTTCTCGGTAATTAGCATACCTTGGGGCCCACCAAACCCTCTGAAGGCTGTATTACTAGGATAATTCGTGAAACAAACCCTTCCATTAATTCTGACATTAGGAATGTCATAAACATTATTTGAGTGATACATTGCACGTTCAAGTATCGCCTGAGATAAATCAAGTGAATTCCCTGCATTGTTATAGATTTCAAGATCTAATGCAAGCACCTTCCCTTCATTCGTGAACCCAACCTAATTGATTTTGCCACCAGTTTAGTCTACAATATGTCAAACCATAACTTTGACTATTTAATATAGAATCTAAATTTTGAAAATTGAAACTATACCTTATATTTTCCAAGAAAGCTATGTCGTTGACCGGATATTTGCATATCTATATCTCTATCTAATGTAAGTTTAACGGGACGATTTAACATGTATGCTGGTACAGAGGCAACCGCTGCAAAGAAAGCTGATCTGGTCTCTTTCCCACCAAACCCACCACCAATTCGTTTCACTTTGCAAACCACTTTTGACATCGGGAGACCAAGCACGTGGGCCACATACTTTTGGTGCTTTTGTGGTGCCTAAATACAAGCAAAAACAACATGATATTAAAAGTAATTGGTGTGAAATACAGACACTTTATTCAGAAATGTATAAAAGACTCTTGGGTGTTTGGGTGCGTGTTTTGAAAGTGATTATGTGCTACTTAATAATCAAAACCAGATAATCAGTTGTAATAAAAATATAAAATGGGATCTAGGAACCAGTGTTTGGATATGCTTTAGTTGTTTGAAGCTTAACAATTAGATGTTGGAGACATGCAGTGTTAAAAATTCTGATACTAGATTAAGTGACCAAAAATGACTCAGTTTGTGGTGGCTGATTTGAAACTGGTTATTTGACTCCTAAATAATCAGATAATCAGAACCATAGTGAACACCCAAACATTAAAAAGTAAAGCCACAATTAATAGACAATCAGTTACAAAAATGCAAATTCAAACAACCCTTTAAAAGGCCAAAGCTTTTGCTGCTTACCTGAGTTGATGAAATCATGTGAACCTCATGCCCACCATCCATAGTCCAAACGAAGGTGCCTTGTGGCTCCAAATAGAAGTGTTCTTGACCCCCGATACGAACCTCACCCTCAATAATCTTATGGCATTGGTCTGATTGAAAGCATTGGTCAACGGACCCTTTACTTAAACACCTATGAGAATTTGGATGATAACCTTTGAATTTGACAGCATCTTCTATGGATAATATTGCTGGCAGATCTTCATACTGAATGAACACTTTTCTTGCTGCAAGCTTTGCATTTTCATGAGTGTCGGCAACAACTACTCCTATAACCTGCATAAATTTGGATATAAAATTCAAACGGAAAAGGGGTACGTTTAGATAACAATTGTTCAACTCTTCAAAGAGAAGCCACTATTGTTTCAACTTTCAAAATTTAATTTATGATTGTAATAACAGAGTTTAATCAAATTCATAACATTAATCATTTAAAAAAACAAGAAAAGAAAGAAAAATGTTTCTAGGTTGGCCCGACCCATCGCACGACTCGCCCATTTTTCCACCTCTAAAAACTACAGTAAGTTCTGAACTATGTACCTGGCCAACACAAGTGACGATCTCAGAAGCAAAAACCTCCTCATCTTCAATAACAGGGCCAGTAATATTATCACCTGGAATATCTTTGGCAAAAAAGATGCCAGCAAATCCAGGTGATGACCTGGCACCTGAATCATCAATTGAAAGTAAACGAGCATGAGGCTTTTTACTTAATATCAAAGCAGCATGTAAACCACCAGGTGGCATCGGGGTGTCATCTGTGTACTCAGCCTCTCCCGTTACCTGAAGTCTTGCTGACATATGAACCTCAGGGGACCCCACAGCAGTCCCCTGTTTTGTAATGTCATAATCTTGACTACCCATGACAGATGGACGGTGAAATGACTCGACAGCTGATAAATATGATACGGGTATGGATTCACTAAAAGAATCTTGACCATCCATTTGACGAGATACCCACAAAAAGAATTTGAAAAAGAAACTTAAAGTCAAAGATTTACGGAACTCCACCATGCCACCTGGCGCATCTTCTGAAATCACAACATCCTGCTTCAAGATTTCCAAAGAATTCTGCAAGAGCTCCTTATTCCATTTCTTCCCAATTAAATAATCTTTTGTCTTTACAGCTGATAATGAAATTGGAGCAACACCACCATACACAATACATGCATCAGAAACAACCCAATTTTTATTGTTCTTCTCAAGAAAAACACGCATTCCACCATTTACAAGTGCAATATCATCATCCCTTCTATGAGCCTGCTTAAATTCTTTTACATACTCAAACTCACGAGTCCAAGGAAGAAAAACCGATAAAAGAATCTCATTATTCTCCAAATCCACTTTACGATAACCCAAAAAGAAATTCCCTGCCAAAATGGTTCTAATGCTTCCTTTACTGTCAACAATTTTGAATTTTGCTCCTGATGCCATCCAAAGTGGATTCAAGTCTGAAATCGGGCTGGCGGTGCATATATTCCCACCAACCGATGCAACATTTCTTATTTGAGTTCCCGCAAACGATTTTATTTGTTCAATGATAGCCTTACAAGATGCTGTTTCATAAACAGGACGTTCTTCAATAATTTTTTTTAAAAACTTCTGAAGCTCAGAGAGCCGAACACCAGCACCGATCTCAATGCCATCATTGTCTGTGGTCAATATATTAAGTTCGGGTACATGGGTAACAGATATGAAAACCGGATAGTGAATTTTCTTTAACCTAGTTTCGATTCCCAATTCTGTGTTTCCTACAACTAACTTTGCATCAGGATATCTTGATTTTAATTCCAATACGTGTTTCAACAATAACGGTCTATGCCATTTGATCCCACCAAATCCAGTTAAGCTTAAATAACTTGATTTCCTCATTAAAAGCTGAGGTGGGAATATGATTTCTTTGTTTGTATATGAACTTCCATCAATTTCATTATAGGAAACCGGTTTGTAGCCATTTTGACAATCATTGGGTTCAATGGTTTCTTTGTTGGGCCCACAAGAACAGGGTTTGCCAGTTGAAGGGCAAATAAACTCACCATTTTTAGGTTCTTGTAATGAAACAGAACCACTTGTGTATAACAAATCATTGCTTTTTGCAAAGACTCGAAATGCATCGAGAATCGGTCGATAACCAGTGCATCGACACAAATTCCCTGCAAGGCTTTCTTCAATTTGCTCTTCAATAGGTGGGGTTTTGTTAGACCTTAATAATGCATACATAGACATGATAAATCCAGGTGTGCAAAATCCACATTGTGACCCATGACGACTTGCTAATGATTCCTGTATACATTTTGCAGGAAATGAATATAGTAACAATATATAAAGATGCTACGAAAATACTAGTCTTGTTCATTATGGCCAATTAGTATTTCATTTTGAAGAGTAACAAGTATGCTATCACGGCTCACATTATAAATAAAACGAGAAATGAACATGAGACCCACAAAATGGAGAAGAAATGAAATGGTATAAATGCACAGAAAATATCATATGCTAAAAACGAATAAGTGCAAATACCAAAGAAACTCTACCTGAACCGGATGCAAACCGAATTTTCGATTTCCTACTCCCTCCACTGTGATTACATGCATACCCTCAACAGAATATAGTGGAGCCAAGCAAGCATTAATTGCTTGGTGCCTGATCGAAATACAAAAGAAGTAAAGTAATACAACTATTATAACCGGAAAACAAACCAAAAAATGATCCTATAATGTACAAAACCACTCAACTAATGAAGGTAGATAAAGGGGTAACTAACTATTTTGTTACTATGTAGGTCACCGAATCATCATTCCATGACAACATAATGACAGTCCAGTGACCCTCCATGACAAAAAAAATGATATTTCATAACTTACAAAGTAGAAACAAACTAGTTTGTTACCCAGATTAGCAAAACAAATTGATGGCTGCTATACCATGCAACTAACCATAGGTAAAGCCTCAAACTTTGGCAAATGACTTTAATCTTTGATCATATCATTCAAGAAAGGAAAAAGGAATATACATATATACATATACACACACCTATGTTGTCAAACGCGCACAAAGCGCGAGCCTAGGCGCAGCCTTGTCGCCTCGCTTCAAAAGCCCCATTTTCAAGCGCTTAAGCTCATTTTCCGGCTAAGTTCAGGCCAAATTCCGGCTAAAAATCTTCTGAACAGATCTTAAACAATTACACTAGCCCTAAACAAGCCTGGATGAATCAACCTAAAACAGTCTAAACTACTCAAAACAAGCCTAAAACATGTCTAAACCCCTCAAAACAGTATTTTTATACTATGCGCCTCACTTTTTTAAGGTTATGTGTAGTGGGGCAACGCCCCACGCACCCACCTCACACATACGCAGAGAGGGTTCTCTCACGCCGTGACCACCCGCCACACGCCCCCTCTCATGGCAGGCGACGTGGTGTTCCACGCCCCCTCACACCCGCCACATCGACCCCTCACGCCCACTCACGAGACCATTACACATACCCTAAACGCCTTGTGCCTAGGTTCCAGTCGAGGCCTATGCGCCTTGACAAGATAGACACATAGATACATACATACATATATATATATAGAGAGAGAGAGGGGGAGGGGGGACTCACATGCATTTCTTCGAAATCTGATCAAAATAAGATACCATCACAGTACATGCCCCACAACCTCCTTCGCCACAGCCTAACTTAGTTCCTGTTAAACCTACATCTGTATCACCACAACCAGGATTAAATAAAAAGGGAGTTAGATCATTCAATAGGACAAGTAAACACATATTAGCATAAAATGGGGAAAAATTATAAAACTTATATCATCATTTAAGGCCAACAATTCAAGTAAACAAACATGTAGTTGGATGTTAAGTAAAGAAAGTAAACCTACATACAAGAAAAATAAACAAAAGAAACAGATTAAAGTCCTACAAAAACCTCAATTGCAACATCAATTATGTAATCCAATTTTGCTCCAACAAAAGTTTGAACTTATGGTTAAAAATCCATGAACCAAATTAGGAACATATATGGACCTAATAAACAACAAGTAACTGATTACGTTACGTGTCCTAATTCTACGAGTCCATAATTCTTTTTCCTGCCAACTATTTAATGTTTCTTTTATTAATTCCTAAATTTTTATTACTATTTAATATTGTATTTTATAATTCCTAAATTTTCATTTCTAAATATTTAATATTTTGTAGCCTGATTCTTAATAAATAAATAAAAAGGATGAAAGTTGTTTTGACCTCTTAGATACTCGAGTAGTGTTAAGTGAGCGAGACCATCAGGGAGAACTTTACGGACTCCATTAACATACAAAATAGCATCTTTTGATTCTTCCAGATCCTCTTCTCTCTTCAGCGACCCCATACCAACACAAAATTGGCTTTTGATTGAAGATTTGGGAGATCTGAGAGGCGCTCACGCCGGCGGCTGGATCTTAAAGGAGATGGAAGTTGGAACCGCAACGGAAGCTGGTGGTGACGGTGTGAGGAGAGATTAACGGAGAAGAGACGGCGTGATGCAGAGCTGTGTGAAGGAAGCAAAGGTCAGATGATGAGAAGATGAAAGTGGAAGAGGAGTGAGCAGTGGGGGTTTCTTTCTTCAAAACTGAAAATGTGTCCAACTTGCTTTTTGCTATCATGTTTTATATATATCCGTTTATTTGAAATTTTCTTTATATATATATATATATGTTTTTTACTTTCTTATTTGTTTAAAACATTTAGAGTAAATTACTATTTGAGTCTATGTGGTTTACACGATTTAACACAATGTATTCTTAATATGAATTTTTAACGCTTTGAGTACCTGTGGTATACAATCTGTAATACTCTGAGTCTCTAGACCTAACATCGTTAAAAATCCATTTAAATTCAGGTGAAATGTCCGTTGTACCCTTTTACTCTATAACAGTTTGCGTCCCTGGACACATGTAATATCTGTTTGCGTCCCTGTCTAAGTCCCTGGACCTAACTCACTCGAAACTACTACATTCGCCTGAAACTACTAGGGACTCTGAGTGTTACAGATTGTATACCATAGGTACTCAAAGCGTTAAAAATTCGTGTTAGAGACACATTGTGTTAAATCGTGTAAACCACAGGGACGCAAACAGTAATTTACTCTTTAATAAAACATTTTACAATTTTTAACAAAAGTATTTAATCAATACATTCTTAACTTTTTATACAGAGAAAACAACTCGTACCGTTTAAATTAAAATTTGGATGATTATAATTGTTTGTTTGATGGTTTATTTGATTGTGTTAGTTGTAATTTGGGTGGTGGTGCACTAGTTTTGCCAGCAGGAATGCAAACTGATGTAGTAGTTTCTAGCGAATGTAGTAGTTTCGGGTGAGTTAGGTCCAGGGACTCAAACATGGACGCAAACAGATATTACATGTCTTAGGGACTAGACTGTTATACAGTAAAAGGGTATAACGGACATTTCACCTGAATTAAACGGAATTTTTTAATGAAGTTAGGTCCAGGGACTCAGAGTGTTACAGATTGTATACCACAGGTACTCAAAGCGTTAAATATTTGTGTTAGGGACGCATTGTGTTAAATCGTGTAAACCACAGGGACGCAAACGATAATTTACTCAAACATTTATTATTTAATTATATTGTATTTTATATATTTTAATATTTTATATAATCGCATTCACTGATGATGTCACCTTCAGCTATCACTGAGGCTCGTTGCCACTGATGTGTGACGTCACCTTCGAACAGTGGCTCGGTTATCACAGATGTGATTCTCGCTAAAACGGGTTTTCATTGTTGGGCCTATGTATGTTGTTGCAGATGCGGTCTCTCAGTTCCTACTTCTCGGTTAGTTAGAAACTTGATATTGATGCTTGGTTAATGAAGAGGGGTTACAAACCAAGTCATGAATTAATATGACAATTTTGGTAAATTGAAAATTTGTGGGTTTAATTAATGTGTGTTAGGGTAAATCGTAGAGATTATAACTATTGATTTTAAAACCTTTCAAATTAATTAACAAAATCTTTATCGATGTGGAACTAACTCACTTGGAATAAGATCTTACCTCTTAAATTGGAGGTCCTTGCTTTTTTTTTGGAACAACCAATGGAAATAATTTTATTAAAAAAACACTCGGCAAGCCTCTCCAAACAAGTAGCCAGAGAAGACCCATCAAACAAAATACATCATGATAGTACTCGAAACCAATTAACATCAAAGTTTACCCAATCAACAGAAGAAATAGACTCCAACCTCTTTGGTTAATTTAGACAAAAATGGATTATTTGGTATAATTTAAGAGTATAAGTAGGTAGATTTTCCATAACAAAAAATTAACAAAATCTCTCACACGCTCTCTCCTATTTCACCTACTCTTTTTCTATATCAGGATTATTAAGAAAACCAAACGCTTTAAACTACACAATTTTATGTGTATACTAGAAGAATAAATAAAAATTAAATAAGAAAATGTATAAAATTATGAACACGAAAAAATGTTAACTTACATATACGTAATTCATTAAATTAGATAATCATTTACAAAAACGTTTACCCGTTTCACATGAAATTATAAACTCTTTTAAAAGACAACTTCCTTAGCTACGGTACCTATTTTGTTTTTTTCGAAATCATTATTTCATAAATTAATTTTACACAAAACATTAAACAAATTGGCTGACTTACTGAAGGTGGCTCCTTAGGTTCGATTCTCTCTCTACTAATTTTCTTTTGTTTTCACGCACACCCTACAAATCCACACCTTTGTTGCTCACACACACTATTCTTGAATGTTATTATTATTTTGATTTACTTGGCAAGTGTTTTAATTATTTAATTTTTTATTTATGTTATTATTATTTTTTATTTACACGGCAAGTGTTTTAAGTATTTTATTTTTTAATTTATTAATATTTATATATAATATATATAACTTACACATTTTTTATTTCTGTCTTAGACATTTAAAAATATTATGTTTTCCGACACTTCGGATATAGGGTTGCAACATGCTTACATATTTCGATAAAAATCTATCTAGAGCCAAGTCAGTCTATGTTTCGACGTAAATTCTTTTTACGTGCTTAACCGATTTCTAATAATACCCCGCCGTTACACGCGGGCTGATGTTAACTAGTTACATATATTAAACAAGCCAAAATTACAAAACCAACATTTGTTACATATTTATGTATGTGTAATCAAGGATATAAAGAAAAACATATACGTAAAAGCAAGAGTTATATACATGTAACTCGTAGTGTTATAATAGAGAAGAAGACCTGAGAATGATAGATGGAATGGAGAAGAAGAACTTTTATTTGTTGATGCCAAACTATCAATCATCAAAAACAATACAACTCACATTGGTACATATTCAACACAAGTTACATATATGTAACTCATACGAGTTAAACACATAGCTCATACGAGCTATATATACGTAGCTTATATGAATTCTTCAATTCAACAGTTTTCTTCCTCGTCGAATTTCGCTGAAAACCTCCCCATCATTATGAGATCTTTTAATCCTTTCTGATCTTAATCTGTGAACTATATAACTTACATATATGTAACTCATACAAGTTTGATGAATGGTGATCGATGTTCCTTCATGTTCTTCATGTGTTTATGATCAAGAATTAAGGATAAAATGAGTTTATCGAAGTTCCTTTATGTTCTTCATGTGTTGATGATCGAAGAACTCCAACCGTGTGTTGATGATGAAGTTCCTTCATGTTCTCATTCAACTCATCATCACTTATGCCATAATGTGTACCCACATCTTCACTATTTGGATCACCAAAAAGGCCGGTTTTGGCTTGTAAACTAACAGACCATCAAGGTGACCGTGGCTTGACAAAAAAATTCAGTTCTTATTCTACGGTTTCTTTTAATTTTATTGATTTTTTATTGGATGAATCACAATGAAAAACACTAACCCATCGGAATTTTTTGGATTAGTTTTAAAGCCAACACTTTTTGACTAAATATTTCAATTGTTTAATGATAAAAATTACCTCAAACATAAAAATAAGTGAAAAATACGAAAATGGACATTTGACCAAGAAAATACTCAAAAATGGACATCCTTATTTAACCTACTGTTTCATGGACATTGTTCTTACGAAAAGGCTAAAGACGGCTAAGCTAGCCGGCTAAAATTTCCGTGCCAACATTCCATTTGTCAGAGTACGAGTCAATAAGCATGTGACACGTGGCAGGCTTAGCCGTCTAATAGACGACTATATCCGTCTAAATAAACACTTTTAGCCGTCTAATACATTTAGCCATCTAAATATACAGTTATAGCCGTCTAAATAATCAGTTTTAGCCGTCTAATGCATTTAGCCGTCTAAATAAGCAGTTATAACCGTCTAAATAAACAGTTTTAGCCGTCTAATGCATTTAGCCGTCTAAATAAACAGTTATAGCCGTCTATTAGACGGCTATGCCTCCGAAATTTTAAAAAAAATGTTTTCGGAGTCTAAGCCGTCTAATAGACGGCTAAGCCTGCCACCTGTCGTCATATTATTGGTTCGTACTCTGACAAATGGAATTTTGGCACGGAAATTTTAGTCGGCTAGCTTAGCCGTCTTTAGCCAGCTGTCATGACTAATGTCCACGAAACAGTAGGCTAAATAAGGATGACTATTTTTGAGTATTTTCTTGATCAAATATCCATTTTCATATTTTTAACCCAAAAAGGTAAGAAAACTAATAAGTTGTCCATATTTAGTTTAAGAGCTTTACAATAACTCTTAGTTATTTTCTTGATACATCTTTTATATATATAGACATTGGGGGAAGGATCCTCTAAAAAGTCTATTTTACCATTGTTCATTTCTTGATCCTAAAGTGTATTGGAATTTTTAAAGTCGGAAAAGAAAGAAGTAGGAGGATTTTAAAGTTGTTTCACGCTATTAGTACGAGTTTAGTCGAGACATTTTTTATGTGATTACCACTGTGTTCATTTCTTGATTCTAAAGTGTATTGGAATTTTGGTTATTTTAAGTGATCCAATCACGGTAAAAATTTATCGGACGTCAGAAGACCCATATACGATGAAAACAGTAACAAACCTTTTTGGGTGAACCACCACTTATGTTTTTATATATGTTTCAGGTTTTAGTCGTTTATGTTTAGCCAAAAAAAATCTTTTCAATAAACAAATATACGTTCTTTTGGATGTTATAAACTCTAAGTAATCGATTCTACTTAACCAGTCCATCAATGGTCGCTAAAGATACATTTATTATGAACGTTCTTGAACAAGTTTTAAAAAGCAAATATGACGATATTATACACGCAAACTTGTTACATCTAGTTTTTATTGAAAAGGGTTTTTTTATTGCATTTCTATCAGTGTATATAGTACACCAGTACACTCACTTGTAGGAGGATGCATGCCCATCCCAAAACCTATATAAAAAAAATAAATTGTATTGTAGTTTATAAAAGTAAATAAATAAAGTAACCAAAATTTAGCATCAAACTTACATGGACATGTTTCTTATTGCCAATCGTACGGGATATTTGACCATCAATCGTCCCTTCGACCATATATTTGTCTAAGAAAGCATCCTACAAATGCAAGATTGTAAGGATATAAAATTAATAATATAACATATACTAGTTTAAAACGGGATGAAAAAATATCAATACGTAAAATTCTTAAATCTTTATGTATATATTTTACACTAGGTTAGAAACCCGGTGTATTACACGGGTTGAATAAATGAAATGTTATATATATACTTACGAATAAAGATTTACATACATATTACATAGTTTATTAATATAGATTCTAGAAACGTTATATAGTTATTTTTTTAAATGTTTTATAAAAATAATGATAGAAATATTTAATTTATAAAAATGTTTTATGAACAAACCTATTTTTTTTAAATAAAAAATGTTTTATAAAAATTATTATTATTTAATAGGAGAGAGACGGGAAACAAAAGTTATAAACTTAAACAATTAAAAAAAATTGTACAATTAATAGGAGAGAGATGAAGGAAAAAAATGATGAGAATACATAAGAGAGTGACAAGTGTTATATCAAAAACTTTATTTATTATATAGTATATATATAGATGTGAAAATGTATTATATATATTAAGAATAGAAAACAAAATTCAAAATATGTAAAAATTAATATATAATTGAATTTCGAAATTACGTTAATTACTATTTAATGTAATTTCACTTTCATTTACTATTTAATTGAAAATAATAGTTACATAATTAGATTTCAAAGTTATTTTTAATAAGTGATAATTTAAAATAAATATGTTTTATTATTATAATTAGTATTTTATTTAAAAATTTATTATTATTAAAAGATTGATGTGAATTTAATAATAGAGAGAGACGGGAAAAAATTATTAGAATGAATATAAAGGCGACACGTGCCATGAAAAAAAATTTATTTATTAAATAGTATAGATGTGTAAAATAAATTTATATTTTTTTTAAGTTTAAGTACCTTCTCGCAAAATCTCTCTCTACACCACATTGCAACATTTTCATCTGTTTCTGGCAATTTCTTAATTGGATATCTTTTAATATGAATATTGATCTGCAAGTTGGTGATGATAATACAAATTATTATTTTATAATGGGTAACAAGTAATATGAATATTGATCTGCAAGTTCTTTGAATATATTTAAGAAGAAAATCAAAAATTAATATTTAAATGAAAAAAGACATCCATACCGCAGTTTCTTCACCTTTTAGTACGTTTGCTATTGTGGGATGAACATAGCCGTGTGGTACAACAAGTGTGAGGTCATATACGGCTTGAAAATGTTTACGTGAATATTTTACTATTGAAACGAATCCCTAAAAGAAAACAAGTACATGTAAGAAATGTAAATATTTATGTATACATACATATAAATATATCATTTACATATATGTAAATCTTACTGCTATAATAAATGAAAATTTTTTCAGAAAACGTGTCACTCTCTGGTTACTCCTCATATTTATTTTCTCGCATCTCTCTCTTATTAAATATTATATTTTCTATTTCTCTCTCATATTAAATAATAATCTTTATATTAATAAATCTAATTACGAATACTTATTATTTAATTATAAATAGTTATTTTATCATCAATCAAATGAACTTAATATAAACTAACATTTATTAATTAAATTAAAAAATTAATACTCAGTTAAAAAAATGTTTTAAAAACTAATTTAACAGACCTTATAACTGTCACGACAAATTATATTTTTTAAAAACATATTTTGACAAATGTGTTTATTAATAAATTACATTATATTTTATTCAACCAATGTAATATACTGGTTTATTCAACCTGTGTATTACACGAGTTTTTAAAAATATAAAATTTTTATTATTAAATATATAGCATTTTATTTATTTAGCCCGTGTAACACACGAGATTTTAACCTAGTGTAATAATATACGAGTATATAAAAATGTTACACATTGAGATTTTATCAAATGTGTAATTGAGAAAACATGACATTTCTTCATCTGAAGCTTAATTTTGAATCATTTTTTTATTTTGTGAAGCTCTAATGTGGGGCGAACACAACCGCCTAATTTTGAAATTAGGCGAACCGTCTATAAAAAAATCATTTTTATATGAATGACATATATATGGAGGAAGATTATATAACTTACACATTGAGTTTTTTTCATTCATTACTTATAAATCGGTTAACTCCAAAAATATGGACAGAAAGTTATGTCATGTTTTCGTCGTTTGATAGAAGGAAAATAAAAAAATAACAATCATCAGATTCAGTTACAACTTAAAATACTTATGAAATCTAAATAAAACTAAATACAGTTTTAATAATAATTCTGAAGTATATCGATCACATGTTCTGCAAATATTCATTTTAGTTTAGTAAAATAAGGATAATAATTACCTTGGTACGAGGAACTAAGACATTTTTTGGAATGTGAAGCTTTTGTGAAGTAGCGTAGTCTCGAGCAACTATAAGTTTTTGTGGTGTCATGCGAGTACCTTCGGGGAAGACGATGAACCACCATGGTCTATATGTCCTTTTAACTATTTCAAGGGCCGTCTGTAGCATGTTTAAAACGATTAATATTTACTAATACTGATGGTTTATATAAATATTTGACTCGTAAAAGACACACCTTAAACAGTTATACCACTAGAGACATGTTCTTAATTTAGAGAGCTAAAAATACTACGAGAACCAAACAAAATCATTGATTTATTTGTTTATTTATCTATGCTTCAAATATGACTAATAAAATACGTTATTTTTTTTTAATGTAATTTCATATATTATAAATATCTACACACATATGCAGATTCACTATAATTCTTTGATGTACACACGCGTATAAAACTTTTTACAAGCAAAATAGATAAATCAGTTAATTAAAATGGTAAAGTCATTTAATCTTTTATAATTATACGTTTCTTATTTAGTTTTTAATAATAAATAAATTATTTTTGTTGTTTCTCGCAGTATTATATATGATTCTAGAAAGAACTCTCACCTATACTAATAAATCAAGATAAATTGATAAGACAGCAATATTCCCTAATATTCTTGATAAAGTAAGGATAAGAAGGGAAGCCCAGTGCCGCTTAAGATTCCACTTTACAAGTACGTTGTCAAGAATTGGAGATTGTGGTAAGTCCAACCAAAAGTCATCTGCAAGATATGAATATAGTTAGCCTCACACGGGGAAGCAGTTCCCCTGTGATCTGACTACAGCGTGAGAGTAAGTTTAGGCTCAAGGATAGGAATTGGGGTGTAACTTATGAGATAAGATGAGCATTACCTTTCTTATGGGAATTCCCCTTCTATTTATACCCTTTGGTGTCCTACATCATATTACCATATGGCTTGTGGTCTAGCAGTGTCAGAAGTTTGTTACGTCGGTTACCCTTGTGGGTCTGCATACATAATCTTCAGGTCAACGAACATGCGCCTAAGTGCTCTGTTTGAGGATGTGCAGGAGCTTCTCGAGCACTTAGGCACACATTCGTTGACGTGTCTATTACGTAGGCGGACCCACAAGGATAACCGACGTAACAAACTTCTGACAGGGCGGGACCATAAGCCACTTGGTAATATGACGTAGGATACCAAAGGGTAATAAATACAAGGGGATTCCCATAATAAAGGTAATGCTCATATTATCTCGTCACTT
The DNA here is from genome assembly GCA_023525975.1 of Smallanthus sonchifolius. Lineage (NCBI taxonomy): Eukaryota > Viridiplantae > Streptophyta > Magnoliopsida > Asterales > Asteraceae > Smallanthus > Smallanthus sonchifolius. Next base: position 59,104,981 of record CM042042.1, read on the forward strand.
GCACTCCAATTCTTGTCCATGAGCCTTAAAGTGACTCTCACTTGGGTTACAGGGAAACCCCTTATCAGTAGCGAGATTAACGATATTCTTATTTTGCAGAGATTAACGATATTCTTATTTTGCAGATTACTTCTTGTCGGAGTTACCACGTCTCCAATTCTCGACAACTTGTGTAGCGGATTCTTAAGCGGCGTTGAACTTCTCTTCTTATCCTTACTTCACCAATTCCTTTAAGAAAAACATTGTTAGAAAATGTTGTATATTTAAGGGGTAAGAAATTGTTAGAAGATGTGAGACTCTTTCCTAATCTCTCCCATAATTCAAACCTCTTGGTTGATTATTCAAATAAAACAAACTCATACTCATCTTTAGCTTCCTTTCACTCAAATAGATCTACTTCACTCAAATGAATCTGAATATTCCACCTAAGTATGCAGAAAAATCATTTTGAAAGTTTATGATCGGCTTGTAGTCAAACCCACTGTATTTTCAACATAAAAAATATCCATTTGTTAATATAAAAAAATCTAAAACTGAACCAAATGTATTTGTTAATCGATTATAGGTTAATCGAACCGTCGGTTAATTGTTTGATTCGGTTAATTCGATAACTCTGATACGGTTCGATTAGTTCGGTTATATGTTCACACCTACAGTGCTGATGATCCCACTAATGATGTTAAATAGAAAATCAAAAAATATTTTTAAATTAAATAATAAAGCATACGTACTTTTAGCTTGAGTGCGTCATTTTTCCAATTCCTCTCCAAAAATATAACACGACTCGAAAGCCATGAAACCCAACCATATGCCTGTGATTCAAAACAATCACTTATTCTCGATTTTTTTTTAATCTCATAAAAATACATACTATCTAATTTCGTCTAAAAACAAAATGCTTGATTTGATACGTAAACTAATCTTTATACTAATAAATAAAAATTTTATGGGAACACGGGTTACTTTCTGCTTTATCTTTAACATGTTTTTTCAGTCTCTCATACGTGTTAAATTTATTTTTTCAAATATGGCAATTTTTGGGGTTTTAGTTATTTCAAACAAATATATAAAGCATGGAGAAAACAGTTATCGAGAAAACTCACGGGGTAGTACTTGACTGAATTCTTTGCAAGCGATAATGTGTTTGCGAAGGAACCGAAGAACTGTAGTCATCAGAAAAAAAATATATAAATACGTTAAGATAAAACAAAATCAAATATATAAAAACAATTTTTGGAAGCAAAATAAATAAAAAGGGCAATTGTATTATATTTTAGTGAAATGCGTTGATAATGTGACTAATAAACAGTGTGACGGCCACATGACACTGTTCTTAGTTTAATTTTTTTTATTTCAATTGCCCGCATTTACATATATAACATGTGGATGGTACGTTAAATGAATTGACTATGCGACATGGTGCTTCGCGCCACACGTTCTTAAACGCGCGCACATGTTTGAATCCCGCCCCACTGCACGTCTGCACCCACAACCCCCTCAATTTTTAGTTCACATGTTGGCGCCAGCAGGTCCCACTGTTGATGTCAGTAGGGTACGAGGGTGAGCAAATTGTGGTTCTGGACCCTCAAAACCGTGAACCGGACCCAAGCCACATAGGCTTATAAGGTTCGGTTCGTGGTTTCCAATTTTATCAATAAAAGGGTTTTTGGTTCTGGAGGGTCCGGGCCGGGTCGGTTCGGTTCGGTTCCGACCCTTTGCACAACTCTAGATTAATTTGCTATTCAGTTTGATATGATTTGAGGTTTGAATGCTATTTTTTTAACAACAAATGTTTACACATAAATTCCACATAACCTTACAGGCCTAAAAAATGATCTTAATCCACTTATCCCACAAAGGTCATGTAAAAACAAAACTGAATACCACATTGGTGTTTGTTTGGAATGAATATGGTATGGTACCGGTATTCGGTCAAAAAGTTTCATCCCTGTCTATACGTTTATGTGATAAAGTCGATAAATTTGAGCTTTTGCATAATCCTACCTGATTTACCAATAATATGATCATGTGGTCGAGAGCATGTTGATGATTTGCTATCAAAATTGCCGATTCTTTACCTATAAAAAACAAAATAATCAATGGTTTAAGATATTATTTAAACCTAACGTACAAATGAATGTGCAAAGTGAACCAATATACCTAACAACTCATAAGTTTCAGTGTCGGTTTTCAATTCAATCTGTATAAATTTTCGAAAGCATTTATGATACATCATAAAAAAGACTATCCTTTGTAACAACATTATACCAAACGTAAAAAAGAAATTACCTTAATTCGTGAAAAAAGAATTTGCCAAGAAAAACAAACACCCATATCTGAAACCAATCCTTTGATGTATTTGTAAACATATTGTGACAATGGTCGAACCAAGATAACATTTAGAATCTACAAATATCATCATATAATAATATCGTTATTTGTACATTTAAAAAAAAGACGGAAATGTCTATCAATAAAAAGAAAAGATTCAGATGATAGCATTATTGTTTTAAAAGTCAGACCGTTAATTAAACTCACCACTCTACTATTCACCGGTTTCACCAGTATAACTCAATTAAAAACTAAAATAAAAAAATAAAATAGAAAATATAAAAAATTTAAACATTAATCAACGAAATATAACATGTTAGAAAATCAGACATTATTAGTTTTTTTTAAATGTAAAACAAATTTAAATAATCATTCAAACATGAAATAAAGTTAGCTTCTAAAACAGACTAACCATACAAATTAGTTCGATCACAAAAACACAATTTTAGATGGTTCAAACTTGAAATCCGGTCTGACCGTTATAAACCGAACACTTGGTATGTTATGTCCGGTCCGACCGTTACAAAGTCGTTATCAAACGATAGATAAGAAGGGGTACATAAAAGATGCAAAGAGTGATGAGTATATCAGCGAAAAGTAGTATCCTTATAGCTGCAATAAGAAACATGTTCGACATCTTACCAACAAAAATGGGAGATTGGGAATTCTTAAAAGGAAATTGGTTTCTAGAACTTTGCATCGCCTAACCTAACATTGCCGGGCCTAAATTAATTATATTGCTTTTATTTTCATTCTAATTAATATAGTACTAATTTTTTTCTTTGCAAAAACTAACCTAATATTTGTAACACTTTATTTTTATTATAAACTAGTGCTATAAACAGGGGCTGAATAAATGATATAATGTGAAATAAATAAAAATATATTAAACATAACTCAGATTTCTGTAAATATTTCTTTGCATATAACATTTGATATTTTATTTTTCATTTTTCCATCCCTATATGGGTTAAAAGTTTTAACATTTATAGAAAAAAAATCATAAAATTAAAACACCTAATAAAAGTTGAGAAATTTTAGAATATTAAAAACACTTTGAGTTTACTTAAACACTTGACAACATTGTTTCTAGTGTGTGAAGCTACTCCTAAATATAATATGATAAAAATAACTTAATAATATATATTATTTATATATAAAATTTCAATTATAAATAATAAAATAAATGAGTAATTCTTGAGCCGAACTCTAATCTAATAAAGAATTGAATTCGAGCTCTAAATATAAGCTTGATATAAGCCGAGATCAAGATCGGGCTTATTTGAGTTATGATTGAACCTAGACTGACTCGAATAGACTCAGGAAAACTCAAAAACCATATTTAATGTAACTTAATACTCGTTTATACTCCGCAGAAAAACTCAAAAATTTTGGCCGAATACGTATAAATTAATATTACTGAGCGAAAAAATCGAGGAGGGGGAGGCCCGGGCCCTTACAAAGCTTCGGCCATGCTTATACATAAAGTTGTAAAATAAATAAAAATTGAAACTATATAGCTTTTTTTTCGAAACGTGGGTGTCATTTGTTGAAAGTTATATGATATTTAATGTTTTTTTAACGTTTGATGTTTAACATCAATAATCAATAAAAAATGAATAAATATAGATGGAGGGTTTGGCGCAGACACATTAAATCTCATGGGACATTAATTTACGCAAACAATGAAATAGATTAATCAGCAAATTATAAATTTAGTGTGTGATTATTTATGTAACATTTTATATTGTTTTATAGAATATTTTAGAAAATTATTCAATCGTTTGTAAAGGTTAGTATTTAGAATTACTGGGACATGTTCAATTAAGAACCATAATTATTAAGAACAATAATTTTGGCAATAAACAAAAAAACATGCATTTCTACACAAATGTAAGGATGCATGCATGCATTTGTGTATATATAAAGTAAGGATGCATACATGCATTTGTGTAGGAATGCATGGTTCTTTTGGTTTTCATCAAAATTATAGTTTTTAATTATACATGTCTCATATTATTAGTTTTCATCAAAATTATAGTTTTGACAAGTATCATCACCAAATCACTTCACCATTATTACCATTGACTCAAGTTATTTTTTTTTAAAATTATTATCAAAAGTGGATATTTAAAAAAAACAAGAATTAAAAAATAGAAGATTTAAAAAAAAAAACAAACCAACATATAAAATTTGGAAAAAAATCAAGAATTAAAAATTAGAAGATTTAAATTTTTATTATTAAAAAATTAGTTTTTGAAACTTTTGTTATTAAAAACAAGATTTTTTTTTTAATTTTACATATAAAATTTGGAAAAAAAAATACTACTTTTGTATTTTTAATAAATATTTGTTAGAATAAAGTTTATTAATATTTAGTTAGTAGTTTTTTAATTAATTTTGATATTTATAAATCATTTTTTTATTATGATTCTAAAATTTTAAAAGTTAGTTTTTAAGATAATTATAAACAATTATTTTAAAAGTGTATTATATTGTAAACTTTATTTTTTTTAAATGACGAGTTTTTTTTTTCAAAAAAAAATATGTTTGGTTTCAATTATAATTTATTAGATTTATTTTTTTTCACATTTAATTTTGGAATTTTAAATTTAAATTGTGTGGATATATTAAGGAATGCGATTTTTAAAATTTGAATTTAAAAAGAAGATATATAGTTGAAATTTAAATTTTATTTGTATTTTTAATTTTATTTTAAATGAGATAGTAAATATTAAAATTTTAGTGAGATTTTCCGTATAAAAGACGATATTTAAAAAAAATAATTTTGATACGTAAATTTAATTACAACTTAAATATTTGTAAATATGTTACAACATCAAGATTAAAGTTTCTATAAAAAGCCTGATAGAGTTTCAAAAAACTAATTAAATGAAGAAACAATGTATGCAACGAAATCGTTGACCAATTTGATTATCTTTGATTTCTTTGACTTCCCGCCGGCTTCAATCAAGTTCGCGTCGTTTTGACCTTTTTTCGAACGGTTTTGGCCATTTTGTGTTTTCAGTCATTGAGAAAAAAAAACTATATTCTTTATTGTATTTAGTAGGTATTAAACATGGAAAAGTTATCAATACCACGTCAAATATTGTATACAATGAAGTATTTTTAAATTTGCAAATCATCATTGTAAGGTTTAATTTGATATGTAATTTATGTATTGTAAAAAGTACACCACTTATGAAATGTATTTTCATGTATTTTTTTGATGTTTTGATTACTCTAATCCATATAATATTAACATTTAACAAAAATAAAAAGTTACCAATAAATCTTAACGTTTCACGGTTTCACCCCATGTAACATATAGGGTTAAAGCCAGTGAAGGATATAAATATGGTTTTAGGGGAAAAAAAGTTGTGAGATGGATATGATGATGCCAAATGACAAAACCATTTAGTTTTTTTTTTTTTTGAAAGGCAAATTTCTTGAGCTTCCCAGGACTTAAACCCATGACCTTGATGTTAAGAGGCTTTTCTCTTACTTGAACCCATTTAGTTTTTTATTAGAAGATAGATTAATATAAATTGTTTCAATGAAGGTAAACAGGTATGAGATCAGCAACATGTATCACCTAAATAGATTAATGTCATACCTGGTGATCACGTACCCGAATATTCCGGGTTTTGGTTTTTCCGGTGAAGTTAGGGTTTTCCTGTCATCCTATTCCTAGGGGCTTTATTTGAATATCAATTGGTATGTATAGTATTAGGGAACTGGCTGCATAAATAACTAACCTGCAAGTGACTTGCAGAAAATAAACGGTCCATATATAATAAACTGAAGCAAATCCAAATGCTTGTAAAAAGCAATCCATTGGAATGCAAAAAATATCCAAATGATAACTTTTAAGGTAAACTCAAACTCGGCAGGATTTATTTGTTATCCTGTCAACAATGAAAACCAACAAAAATGTAGCCGATAGTTGTAGGTATGACGGTTAATTTAAAAATATGAAAACTTTCAGGTACATCTAGTTGTCTTGGATGTCACATGTATTTGGTCAACCAAGGTAGCTCCTTGCTGTCTTTCAGTGCAAAACTCACATCATCACTGCCATTAAAGCATAAAATTTTCGTAACGGTTATTACAAGTTTAACTGAAATTGTTGTGAAAAAATAAAAAAGTTGAGGATATACAGAACTGTTGATTTTTTTTTTTGAGCATATAATTAGTTACAGACAAAAAGTAGGATTGAAGTAACCAACCTAGGAAAATTGAGCTGCAACTTCTGCAGCCTGTGACTTGCTCCTGATTCACAGAGAATGATTCTGGATTCACCAAGCTTGCAGCTGCAAATAGAATAGAAGAGCATATAAATTATTAGATTATTCTGCATTGTCTAGTGCAAGTAGTCAAATAACCGATACGGTTTTTGGTGTCTAAGGGGATGTTTGGATGTGCATAGTGAAACTGAGTATTTGATTGTTGAGACTTGAAGTCATAGTATTCAGTTTTTAATGTTTGAATGATATGATTATGATTAGCATTACCTGATTGATTATAGAAAAATCTAGAATTATGTATATACCACCCCTATTTACCTCATTTTACAGAAAAGACCATTGCTGGAATTAGTATAAAAAAATAATACTTAATTTTAAAAGACATCTTTTGTTAATTGATTGAAAATAGAATGTAAAAGAATCATCCCTTGACTTGTTTCCACACTATAAGATTATTAATTAGAGGGGTTGGGGGTTATGCTTGCAATTTTCGTATTGATGGGTATATGAAAGAATTATTATACAATTTTTTAATTCTTAATTTATAAAGTCATAACTAATCTAAGATACTACTAACGTATATACCAGTTTCAAAGCAAGTACGCATTTGAGTAAGAGAAATATGGCTTACCCAATCCTCAAAAGTGTATCCCATCCGGGAAATGTTATTCCATTGCTTGCGCAGAGACTGGAAACGGTTTGTGCCAACTGCATGCACAAAACAAATATCACAAAAATTAAATTTATAATACAAGCAGGTATAGGAATGCATGTTCCAAATTTTGTGGGCTTTTAGAAACAATTCATGTGATTCTGTTCTACACTTATCACTTTGCAAGTAATTATAATATGGTCAAATCATATAGATAACTTGTTTATTCTCAAGAAAATCTGACCTTTTCAAAGGTGGTCTCACTCATTCCTGTTTTATAGAGCTCATGCACCATAGCTGCTAAGTAGATCTTACTCAGTTTAGAACAGCTCCTCATTACCTGAAAAGGGGAAGAATCGACAATTAACTAACTAAATCACAAAATAATTGATAAGTCGTACAAAAAATATCATACGCCTTTTTGCCAAATAATGCTGAAAATCTCCACTGTCTACCTGAATATGAGGAGCCTGGAACATCTCCTGTATGGCTGCTTCAACTTCAGACATTCCAACAAGTGCTTTTCCTACAAACATCAGCCATTTATGAATAATTATCCAATATAATGGTTAATCCCATGCGGGATTAACCTTTATTCAGCCATAAAACATCTTCTCTTGGAAAAAAGGCAGTAGATGCAACATCTAAATACATTAATGAATTACTATAGGAGAAAGGGCATCTCAAAGTACCTATTCAAACTCATATTTGGAAGTTTGTTTGATGTTAAACATCTAATTTAGAAGAGAACACATAGAAAATTTTGGAAAATAAGAACAATATATAGTAAATTAAAGAAATTAACTACCTGTTTTGGGAAGCGAGGTAGAATTCTTAACTCGATAGTCTGTAAGTTCAGCGGCACGACGACATATCTCTAGGGCACGACGTGCGTCTCCTGAAACTGCTGCAACCTGCATAAGCATAGTACATTGTATTAGTACAGGTTGCAATTTCAACCTATTTACTTATGAATGGGTCGACTTGGGTTTTGTTTTATCCCAAACGGGCCAAATTTAAGTGAGGAGAACGTATCATAACTGTTTGAAAGACACCCAAATTCTATTTACAATGTATACAACCTCCTAAAACATTAATTGGATATTATAAACAAAAGTAGAAATTGGACAAAAAATGTGTGCTGGTCAACCAAAACCTGACTCGGCCTGTTTCAACCCATATTGTATGACCTGTTGCCCAACCTGCCTGACCCGCCCATCTTACCATCTCTATGATAAGCGTAAACAATGTTGCAACCTAGAAAATAAGCTCAAAAGAACATGATGAAAGTTTGTTTCTAAATTCATTTTATGCCAATTAGAACAGATACGAACCTTTCTTGAAGCAAACTCTATAGCTTGTTTCTCAAATGCATCAATTCCTTTAAGACGACACCCAATGATTTCTTGAAGCTGCAAGTAGTTATATGGAGCAAAGCAAAGCCTTTGTATACCCATTCGGCTGGAAATCCTGGGAAGCAGTTTCTCTGGAAGATCCATAGTATTTGCTATTCCTGTAAAACAATATAATCAAATCGATTAAAACAAATGGCATAGCTGATTTCAACTTAAACAAAGGGTTTCCAGAGATGGATACCTACCAATGACAATAAGTTTGGAATTCGGCTTAGTAGGCCAATCAAGAATGTTGTACAAGACCTATGAAAATAAGCATTGTAAGTTTATCATAATGCACTTAAGTCTAGGAAAAAAATTTGTAGTTCTGAGTATGTTTTACCGATTGATTTCTAGTTACTAGAAGATCAAGTTCATCAATGAGAAGAATACATGGGCGGTCATCATCTTTGCTACTTTTAATCCCATTTGCAAACTTGTCATTCAGTAAGTTCAGAGCTTTTTTCCAACTAACCCTATGCCCTGTTAAAGCTTCATAAATTACCTGAAAATATCCATGAATCAGGTTTAGGCACTGATTATAAAGTAAAAGACAATCAAAACAATTCAATTTAATGTAAATCAGTACTCTGTATATATTTTCTGGTGCAGCCAATTTCAGACCGTTTATCTCTACAAAAGAGTATGGTTTAGTAATTCCAGCATCAACTTCAGACCGAAGACTCCTCATCACCGAAAGCACGCTCATTGTCTGTAGATAAACCCGTATTTGAGTACAGGGTGCCTTAAAGTTAGTGTGTGAAAATAGGCGGGTAGGACAAATTGGGTAAGCCCGTAAGGGGTTGAAAAGTGCTGGGTTCGGTCAAACCCCTTTTTCGACGAAAAATTATGGATAGTTATTGTGTCAAATATGATTACAAAAATAATATTATTTCAATAATGATCTAAATCTTTGAAGAAAATGACTTAGGAGGTTTTATGTACTAAAAATACACTATAATGAGGAAATTCGACCCTCTTTCCTTTCTAGCTAACTATTTTTATTTGCCCGTTTGACCAACTAAACATAAAACATAACCAAGATTGACCCATTCATAAGTAACGGGTCAAAATTGCCACCTCTACTTGAAGTCAATAAAGTTTGTTAGAAGCACAAAGATGTGTAGTATCAATATCAATACATGGCTTCTAGCATGTGCTAATAAGTATTTTGATCAAGCACTCAAAACAAGCCCACTTATGTGCTTCACAGGAAATTATTATAAATACTGTGGATTGTGAAATAAGGATCATGATAAAAAAAAGAAAAAAAAAGATTTACCTTGCCAGTTCCTGGAACACCATGGATGTAAAGGCAACGTCCTAGACATTGATCATCACATATAGCTCCTTTGATAAATGCAGTTATTTCTTCCATTTCTCTGCAAATAAAAAATGTCAGTCATTAAACCTGTGTGATGAAAATGTGCCTATTCGATAGAGAACTATACAACTTTGCAGCCTCAGGCCCCATGGAAAATTTGAAGTGGGTAAGAAACAATAAAAAATAAAAGTGAACAGAAAATTAAATTCCTAATGTTGGTTTCCCTAGAACACCTCAAATATCACATACTTATTCCTGCATGGCAAAGATTTAGGCAAAGTTGCCAGCAGAAGTGTTGCTTTTGCCTTTTCAAGTTCAGTCTGCTTGTGGGATCTCACATGCTCAGGAATTTTCTTTGTACCTATTTTCTGGAGTCCAAATGTATGGCCCTTTCTTGAATTCTGCATAACACAAAGTGATTCAAATTCAATTTCAGTCAAAACATGCTTAAAAGAAGGATAAGAATTTAAGTATCCTTACAGCAGCCACTTCATGAGCAGGGGTTGATCCAGGTGCTGATTTATACATGTCCTCCTTTTCATATTCCAAGTCATCGTCTAACTCAGAGTCTGAATCCTCGTCACAACTCCAATCTTCATCATGCTCGGCTTCTTCATCCTCCTAACAAATCAAAAGGTGGTCAAGTCTAATAATATCTTCAAATCAATCATATATCACAGGCTTTATTCAACATTATAAAATGCTCACATTTTCATCATTATCGATCTCTGCAATTCGCTTGAAGCTTTGCCAATTCACATCATATTCATACTCACATAAAAACACATCATCGCCTTCATTCTCAGCCTTTGCATATTCATTTGGAGTCATGACATAACAATGTCTAAGGACAGTTTCCATCTACAAGACACATTCACATTATTACAGCAAGCAATTAACATACATAAGTAAAAGATTTAAAGTTACCTCATTATCAGCAAAGTCATTGGTTCTATAAAGCTCTCTTTTCAGATTATGTGGCTGTCTACCCGCAGCTGTTTCCTCCGGAATCATATACCAACGACCTCGAAACCAGAAGCTACCGTCAATCTCTTTCCATAGACTAAATAACCACAAAATTACAACAACCATTATCAAACTAACATTAACAAACAAATACAAAAATAGCCCTAATTTTCGGAAACAGGTGATTATAATTTATACCTTTCAATCCTGACTGCCCATAAATCACTTGAAAGAAGCTTCTCTTTTGCAGTTCTACTCCTTCTTTTCCCTTTTGGCGCCTCAGGTAATTTAACATTCTTCCCCAATTTCTTCGCCTCACAATAGCCACAAATCCAATTCCCTGCAGGAACTGTTCTCAATGGCGGTTTCAAACACTTCAAATGAAATCCTCCCAGACAATCATCACACTCAATCATAACAGCTCTACCAGATTTAAAACAAACCCTACACTCTTCAACTTCAGGATCAGCATCATCATCTGAGCTCGCATCCTCTCTTCTCTTCACATAAACATCATCTCCCACAGCAAACTCTCCACCGTCATAAGACACCTTTCTATAATACACTCTCCGTTTAGGTTTCGTAGATTCTCTCTTCTTCTCTTCCAATTTAGCATTTCTAATAACCCTAATTTTGACTCTATCGCTAACATTTTCAGATCTGTTCTTCCTTTTCTTCGTTTCTGTTCGGTCAGGTGAAATAGGAGAAAATACATCATCGTAATCGTCCTTGATTGATTCGTTTGCGTCCAATTTCTTCTTCGGCGTATCGAGAATCCTTGACCGCTTGGATCTCGGATTAATTGTGCTTCTCGGAGTGTTCGCCGGTGAATTCGTTTGACTATGGGGAGGTGGTGAAGAAAGGAAGCGTAAGGAGCGGCGAGGTGAGGTTAGGGTTTGTGGTGTCTGAGGAATCGGAGTTTTTGGACACGATTTGATTGAACTTTTGGGGGTTTGCCTGAGTTTCTTCGGTGTTTCCGCCATGGAGATATTGCAGCGTTGAGGAAACGGCGGGAATTGAGAGAGAGAGAGAGAGGGAGGGAGAGAGAGAGAGGAGAGAGAGAGTGAAACTGTGAGGGAACTTGTAGAGAGAGAAGTGGCGAGAACATGGGTCCTATTTCCGCCATTCTTTCAAACCGAGCATCGTTGACTGATTAGAGCCAAATTTTGACCTCACAAAACATGATGCGAGGTTTACGACGTTATAAATTTGTATTTGTAAAAATAAAAAATAGTAAAATACTTGAAGAGTTGACTCAATACAGGCACATTAAACAAAATAAAAATAATAGTGTAATATCATTTTTTTAATTATATTTCATAAATATAATTGCATTTTTTTTAACGACCAACAAACAGACAATTGTCTAGATACTCCGTACGGGGTGACCCATTGGCAAAAGGCTACCGCCAACTGGCTCAAACCAGCCGTATGGAGCCCTTAAGCCCTCAAGTTATCTCCAGTTCCAGGGAAAACTCACCCGCCAGAAAGCCCACTGGTGGTAAAACCCGGATGTCATCGGGATCGAACCGGAGATCACAAAGATACCGGTCTTCCTTCATTGAGTCACCATACCCCTCCCAAAGTGATGCCTGTGGGGCTAAACACACTAATATTATTTAAAGATTTGAGTTAAGTACACGGATGGTACCGGTAGTTTGTCCAAATTTTAGATTTGATCACTAATTTTTAAAAATTATACTAACAATCCCAAATTGTGAATAAATGTAACAGGTTTAGTCCCTGAAGTTGATGTAGGTTAAGTATCCTGTCAATTTTTTAATAAATTATCAAAATACTCTCGTATTAAGAAAGAACAGAATAAATACCTTTATTAGTGGGACCCGTTTACAAATAAAAAAATAATTAAAAAATCTTAAATCCCAAAATTAAATATCTATTAATTTTATAAATCCAAACTCAGACATTAAAACTTAACATCCATCAACGGTAGGGGACTAAACAAGTTACATTAATACATAATTTGGGACTGTCCGTTTAGTTTCTCAAAGTTATGGACCAAATCCAAAATTTGAACAAAGCATGGGGACGATGTTGAACTTGAAGAAGAAATTGTCTTCGCATATGTGATGATTATAACGATGCCTCTAAGTTGTCTAATTACAACGATATGTCTAAACGATTTACAACGGTCAAGTTGTTAAGATCTGACGCATGAATGAATACACAAATACAATGATGTGTCAAAACTATTATAATGGCACATTCAAACCATTTATAATTTAATGGACGCATATACTTCACCCTAAAATACACATGTTATATCATGGGTGGTTCATATGAAAAAAATCAATTTACACGGGACCAGCCTCTACGACTCTACATACGTAATCATCTATAGTTTTGAGTTTAGATTATCTCAAAAGTTAAGTTTAGTGGTGCACACTTTGATGATGTGCATCTATAATCCCTTGATTATGAAAGAATACATTAACAATAAAAACATTATTTACTTAGGATTATCACATGTTTACCTCGTCTCTATAGGCTTCCACATGATGTTTTCCCAAATCTTCATGAAGAGCCTTGAGGATGTCATGTTCTTGCTCTTTGAGAAGAAAGAGTATCCCTTTTAGTTGTGACTTCCTCCATGATGCTTCTCTTGTCTTCAAAATCATCCAAATTTGGCTCCATTGTTTGTGTGTTATTGACTCCAAATTTTCAGAATGAAAAAGGGTTTTCAAATTTTCATATGCCCATAACCCAAAGTTATATAGGTGGTCTAGACTATTAATCTATGATAGTATAGTATTACTACATGGGATGTTTATATTGGCCAATTATTAGGTTTCATAAATATACTATCACCCACCAAATTGAAGTGATATAAAAACAGCCAAATAGGTACTTGTCGCCACAAAATAATTATATCATGAGAAAAGGAATATTTTATGATATGTATCATCATATCTTTGTTATTAAGATTAGCATGTGAAATACTTATTTCATTTTTATATCAAACAAAAGTAGAACAAATGAAACTTTAGTTATAAGAAGTACTTTAAAGCTTCTAAAAGTTATGTGTCGAAAATAGAAAAAAATGAAAGTTTACTATTACTAAGAAGTTGTATTTTAAAGCTTCTCGTTAATTATTAATTGTTAATATACAATTATCATGTTACACTTGTGTCTCTCATCATTTTTTTCTCTATATTAGTTTTTTTCTTCTCAAATCAATGAGGACAGATTTTAAAGCAACTTAGAAGATTGTTGCTTTGTAATCTTGAGGTTATGGGTTCAAGCTGTGGGAAATAGTCTTTCGCATAAAATGTAGGGTAAAACTGCGTATATCTACACATATAAAGAAGCTAACTCAAGCACATGGTACACTACTTTTTCTCAAATCAATAAAATCAGATAATATGTAGGTTACTGATTAATAATCTTTATTATAGTTTGTATTAATAGTGAATAATATTTATAAAACTAAGACAACATATAAAAATAATATTTACAAGTATGAAGGATCATGAATCCATGATTCTTAAAGTTGAAGACATCATGTGTGATGACCCACACAAGTCACCACATGTCAAGGTAACAATAACTTTATTTTGTTCTATCTGTACACGTAAAAAAAACCAACACTCATTAAAGACTTATTAATAAGATTTTTAGAATTATACTAACATAGAAAACCATAAGGGGTGAACAATACTCTCATGTGGTTGGATGATTTTGACGGTTTGACACGTGTCACGTCTTAATTGGTTGACTTTTTTTTTTCCTGCTAAAACCATATCACTTTATATTTTAATAAAATTAAACACCAAGAATGCTACAAATGTGGCTGTAGCCCGGTGGTAGGGGCCTTCCCTTACCAAGTTTTAATTTCTTTTTTCCTAAGATTTTTTGTTTTACTTTTTTTTATATATTTGGTTGTACGTTTTTTTTCGTTTTTTAGTATGTGATAATAATTTTTCTCTCTTATTTTTACGTTACAAATTTTAACACTCCCGTTGTGTACGCGTTATCACGAATTACGACACCGTCGCGAAGCGCGGGGTATTCTACTAGTTATTAAACAATGTGGGATACCCTTTAAAGAAAGAATTAATACTTATTTAAATCATTCCAAAAGACTGTTTCTGGTTGCTCAATAATCATAAAGAATGCATACAGCTTATACATATACACCAAGACTGATTTGTAGCTTTCAAGATATAATCTAGATCTAACCTAATCTCATATCTTCATAATCTAATTCCTCAAACAATCATCAGGTTTGGGCTTAATCTTGACGGGTTTACCGAGCTTAGATTTATCTTCCATTTTTGCAATTTCACGGGCCTTTTCGCAAACAGGAAACCCGTTATCGTCCCACGACTCCAAGATCACACCTGACCCCACACAAATCTGTTCTTCATAGAAGGCTGCAAATTGGCCCGCCGCCAGACCCTGATCATCTTCAGGTAACTGAACAGTGCCAATTTCGGTCCCGTTTTCAGCTAGTTCCATATGCAAAGTGCAGTTGTAGAAATCAGGACCATGGCGAACCTGTCAAATCTGTTGTTATCAACAAATTTGTTTTATTTAAAAATTTTGAAGATTTGATGTAAATAGTTTATTTGGAAGTGGGTCAAACCGTCCTGATTGTATTTTTATCATGAAAGGTCAAAGAGTTAAATACAAATAATTAGCTATAAAGGAGATGGGTTAAATGAGTCCACGTTTCTAAATAGGTTTTCTTTATATAAATCATTATTATTTGAATAACGTAGTTTTTGCAATCATACAAATACATTAAATATATATAAAACTTTTAAATTGGACAAAAAGTTTTGTAGGGTCAACTCGAACCATCGTGTCCCATACCCATTTTGACATGTTATCCAACTCCGCAATTAAACCATCGCTATTAAGAAAAAATGCAAATAAAAGACACCACAATCTAAAAACATCGACTATTTGAAAAAAATGTGCCAACCACAGGCAGTTTTTTTTTCTTTTTTGCATTTATAAAATTTATCCAACACAATAGTGGCTCATAAAGTTGATCACTCTTATGTAATTTCATTAGATCCATGCAAACTGTATTGAAGAGTACAGTTGAAAAGAAAAAGATATGAAGAAAGATTGAATTGTTTTAAATTTTTTTTAAATGTCAACAAGTTTTCTGCTATATTATTTAAGTTACCTTGCATTTCAACTGGTCGAGGTGGCGAGGAGGAGATCCACTAATCCACCTAAAGGATCCGCCATGAAATGATCGTCTTCTTTTGTCAACAGAATAATAGTTTCTTGACACAAAAACAACATTATTTTCAACATCTTTCTCAACAACATACCTGCATAATTTGCATTACAACATGTAGTCATTAATCATCAAGATCCACAAAATAATTGATAAGTATGTGTAGTGGTGAAAGTTTAGACATTACCATGGTCCACCCGCAAGTTTCAAACCTTGACGTTGACCAATTGTGTAAAACCAAAAGCCTCTGTGGGACCCTAAGAAATCCCCTGTTTCTGCTTCCAATATTATACCTTCTTTTTCCCCAATATGTCTTCCCACAAATTCACTGAATTTAATCTGCAATTGAAGTAAATCACTTTTGAAGTAATTAAATAATTCACTTTTATCGGCATTTAACATAGTAACCAAATATTTTATAATTTTTTTAACATCAATTTTTTACACCTAAATACCACCTAACCTTGCACTTGCAAGGATTTGAACCCACACCACTTTTTTGGGGGGAAGTTTAAATATTTTATAAATAAATCATAACAAAGGAACACGGGTTTCTGTAAGCCAGACATACCTTCCCAAGGAAGCATATTCCCTGTGAATCCTTTCTATCTTGATTAGGCAAATCGAATTTTCTGGCAAGCATGCGGACTTCATCCTGATAAAGAGATGATTAATATTTAGGATAATATGCCATCACTACATTCCCCATATATACTTACACATTCATGTACATATACACGGGCCCGGTGCATTTATTGTAGAGCAGACTTACCTTTGGAATACATCCAAGGGGAAGCACCAGTCTTTTAAGCTGAGCTTGTGACAGATATGAAAGAAAGTAGGTCTGATCCTTCAACTGAAAAAATAGAAAATAAAAACTATAACATGCATTTGAACACATTTCGAAATTTTGACCCGTTTCCTTTTTAGTTAAATCTTCTAGCTTAACCTGTTTGACCAGTTATAGATACAACAGAACCCAATTTGACCCATTTGTATATACTTGGGTTCAAATTGCCACCCCTAAATTTAAAAGGGTAAAACAGATAACAATTGTATCTTTACCATATCCTTTGAGAGTTCCAGAAATGAAAGCTCATTGTTTTCATTTGTAACGGTGTGAACAACCTTTGCATAATGTCCAGAAGCAACATAATCAAAATCCATGTTACTTATGGCATCCATGAACGCACCTAGAATTAAAAGTGAAATTTAAGGATGATGTCAACAATTGAGGAGCAAATAACGCAGCATGATTACCAAAATTACACACCAAATTTGATTCTTGTGTTGCATAGAACATCGGGGTTAGGGGTACGGCCACATTTATACTCTTCAATAAGGTAAGATACCTACAACATGAGGCAATAAGTTAGATTTGTTACACAGCCTGCTAAGAGGGTCCCACTACAACAAACAATTTTAATTTCCTTTACATTTAGGAAAACAACAATGAAAATATGAAATCAACATTTGGAAACTGTCATCCTAGTAAATGGGATTGAATACTTTTTAAAGATCTAAAACCTAGAGAGTAGATCTAGTTGTTGTTCTTTTTAATTATTAATAGTTCATTGCTTCCATTTTAATTATATTTACTTCATTCGGAAACGAAAAAAAAAATTTCAAAACTTGAAAGCAGCATGAGTTTTCAGTTGTATTTTATTTTTCCAACTTTATGAAAATAGAATAAGCCATGACATATGCATCCCATTTCAGCAAATAGATCAAAACCAAAACATTGTTTAGATCAGAGAAATTTGTAAATAGAATAGTAGAGGTGGTAAACTATGCAGGTTGGGCAATGGGTCAAAACTAGTAATTTCTTTGTCTGGATAGAACAGGTCAGTTCGGGTTGACCCGAAACTTGTTGTCCCAATTTTTTTTATTTTTTTCATAAATAACTTAGTTTGTCAAATATAATTACAAAAATTATATTATTCCAATATTAATCTGATTATTTGAATAAGGTTTAATACACTTAAAGTAAACTTTAGGAGACTTTTGACCCGTTTCCTTTTCAGCATTTTTATCAGTTTAACACGTTGAGATAAAACAGAACCTAAATTCGACCCATTAACACCCAAAACAATTAATTAAATAGTAAGACACTAAGACGACACAATTCTATGATGAATGCGAGAAGATGCATCAAGAGGGGTGTTACTTACCACTTTGTCCCAATATTCATCTGTCAAATGTACAACTTCCAGTGGTACATCAACCTGAAGCAATTCGTAAAAATATATTGATATATTTCCCTCTTTACTGATATATACAATCCATCAAACTTGTAAAAAACAAAGCAAAAGATAACATTAACAGGGATTTATGTAATAGATCCATGATCAAATCAAGAACTTCAAATTCTTAAAGCCGAAAAATCATTTTCAGCCTTCAAAACCAGTTAAGACCTCACTGAAATATGAGGACAAAACGAATTCAACAATATACAAGATGAAGAGAGTAACCTGATTGCAAACAGCTTTTGCATACTTCAAATCCTCTTCCCAGGGACATTGTGACCAAAAGTTTTTAAAATCTTCCTACACAAACAGTTCAGTATCAGAACTAGCTGAGTAATTAGGTAACAATATACAGAACTAAGAGACTGATTTTCTTATGTTTTTGTTTCATTTGCTAACAGATTAACAAAAGAGTGACATAATGCACCAAATTGTCTGATTTTGACTTGAATTGCCCTAAAAGTCAAAATTAAACTATTGAATTGGAGCCTATAGGTAACCTACAACCGTTTCACTTACTTTATACATTCAATTTGAAGAATAAACAGCAAAATTAGGGTTTATGGAACTTAAATAGGAAATTTAATGTGTAATCAGAAAGCAAAACACGAACGCACCTGAAACCAGATCTTAAGGTAGAAAGCGGTGCAGGAGTGTCCGGCTGCGTGGAGGAGACGAAGTGCGACGCTGCTATCAACGCCGCCGCTGAGAAGCACCGCCACTTTGAGCGGGCGATTGCTGTTAGGCATCGAGCAGGATAGGTAGTTCCGGTCAAATTCTAAAATTAGGTCGTTCGGAATTAGGGGAATTGCTGTGGAGGATAGAGAACGAGGTGTATTGATGGATAAGATTGGTGTGAATACTCGAGGGTAGCTTTGGCGAATTATAAACCGGAGGGGTGTTCGAAGAGAGTGATGGAAGACGTTGTTGAGAGGTAGAGAGTGTAGCTTGGTGGTGGGGTGAAACAGAGCAGTCATTGTCGTCCGGAGCATCGTTTCGTCGAGCTTTTGCTCCGCCGTGGATGACGCCGTCTGGGGAAAGAATTTATTTAGGATTATTTACACTTTGGTCCATGTACTTTAGTTTGTTGTCAATATACCCTCAAACATAATGCAACTGATTTTGGAGCCAATAAAATCCAAAAGATATTAAAATTATGTATAGGCCCAGTAGTATGGCCCATATGTATGATATTACTAGCCCAGTAGATGGGAATAATGGGATTGCTTTTTTAAGGTCCATCAGCTATTATAAAATATTTTTAAAAAAAAATCTTTTGTTTTTAAATAGAGAAAACACCACATAATAGTAACCAAGTTTCAAAAGTGTTTCAATTAGGTCACTCAGCATAGTATACCCGAGAGTGTACCGTGTAAAATACGTATTGAGTGATCTAATTGGAACCCTTTTAAAACTTGGTTACTATTCTACAAAGTTACCACTTTTAAATACATAAAAAGAAACATGTGGGATGCATAAATCCAAAATTTAAACATAAAACAAACGATCAATTATACTCAGCAAAATCTCACTCAAAGAGCATGGCCTGTGAAAGATGAAATGAGGGCAAAAATTAGCCCTATTCCTTATGATCTAGAGAGTTTGCATCCAGAGAGACCACCGGCTCGAAAAAAAAAAACAAAATTTAAACATAACAATCGAGAAATGCATCAACTCTTCTCGTAGCCATTGATGGCTTGTGTACTTTCTTTTCTTATTACAACTAACTAGAGGGGTGAATATGTTGTTTTTAATATGTTAGACCACTTTTAAATACTTAATGACTTATTATTTGTCAAGAAAATTGTTCTTGTGTTAAGCTTAAATATTAAACAACAATAAGTAAAAAGTTTAAGGTTAGAAAGATATTGTCAAGTATACGCAAGTATTTATAGTGATTTGGGTGAGTGTTAATAAACCTACCTTACATCCACCCCTTGGTCTCAAGTGTTCTTCTTTACTAACTTCTTTCTAAACAGTTAGAGATCACCGTTGGACATATCGACTCTCTAAGATGGTAGATATCACCGTAACTTATCTCTAATGAGGTAAAGGTAATTTATGTTTCTCCTTTATTATAAGTTGGAAGGGAGCTTTGCACGGTTGATGTATGGTCCGGGCGTCGTATCAACTGCGGCCTTGCTTTCTTTACATTGTACAAGTATTAAGCAAATTATTTATGACGATCCAGCTATTGATCTAGCTTCTATAAACTTTTGTGAAATCTTCTTTTAAGCTCTTTTCATACAGCCGATCTTTTTATCGTTTTCGTATAGTTTTAAGCTTACGATATCTTAATTTTCATTACATGTTTTTCTTTTTGTCATCATAATAATAATGCATTTATCACTTAGGTCAAAACTTTAACATAACATCATTTAAAATGAACTTTTTGTTATCACTATCACAATAAATATTAGCATGCATACGTTGAACATGTATTTATGTTTAAAAATGTGTAACAATACAATGAAATCTTGACTACTCCAAATTCTTGATTTTTCTAGTGGGAACAACAAAATAAATTATTAAATGACATTATCTTTTACTCCTTGATACTATGCAACAATCTGATCTAGCTGCATGTTCTCAAGCCATGTTCCCAAAGCTGCATGATCATTCTTTTCAGTCCCTGGTGGTTCCATCTCCAAACCATTTGGTGCAAGTGGTGGTGGTTCTTTAACCAGAGACTGAACCCATGAAACATCCGGCTCAGCGGACTGCGACCTTCTGGTCCAAACCGCTTCACCTCCATTCACAGACCAGTCCACATTTCCTTTCACAAAATCCTGTTTCGACAATTGTGGGCTCAAAGGGGTCAATTGAAATTGTTCGATGCCCCTAGGTGACACTATTCTTGGAGATGAAATGCCATAAAAACCCTTTGGCGAATACGGGTTAATAGGAGATAACTGATTCAACGCCGCCTGTCTCTGGCCTGCTGCCGCCGCCACATTTCAAGATCAAGAACCAGATTAAGCTCCTGTTCAAGAATATTGCCACTTTTCAGCTGCATCAAAGGCGGTGAAGAAAATGGTGGTGGTGACATGGCAGATCCTGTTGAAACGTATAGCGGGCGGAGTTCTTCATGCGTGTGAGCAAAAAAACAGACCCTTCGGTTACAAAAGGTTCCATCTTTACATAACTGATTCTACATTGTGCAGGGTGCAGCCAGCATTCAAACACCCCATGAGCAAACTCACAAAGATCTCCAAGCTCACAATGCCCTTTCTTGAAATCAGGACAAGGGACACAACTATAATGAATTTTGCGTGGGTCCCGTCTTCTTGCATTCTCACCCGGATGAATAAACGGGCATTCGGTCCAATCATGCGAATAAGCCCGTGAACAAGGACTGATCTTGAACACAAACATCCTAAACTCATCACTCATATACATATCACTCTTTACACCATCAAGATTTGACTTCAAAAAAGTCAAACTGAAGTCATGTCTGTTTTGAAGCAATCTTTCAATTGCAGTCTTTAATCCCGGTAGATTTGGAGGCACGAAAACAACATCAACTGCATGCCGACCATCAACATCAACTGTTTCAGGATCAGCACCAGAAACTAACAAGATTTTGATTACATCAAAAGCATTAGGAGAACCACTTGAAGCAGCACAATGAAGGGCAGTTGTTTTATGTTGTCCACTAGAACTATTTACATTAGCTTTTGATAAAGAAAGTATAAACTTTACAACATCAAGACTACCATAAGTTGCAGCAATCATCAATGGAGTTCTATGCTCCGTTAACATTCGTCTAGAGCTTCTTAGGCGCACGTACCATAATCCCACCTCATTAATCGAAGAAGAAGTACGATTGATTAATTGTTTGAATCCATTTACATCATTATTTGCAGCAAGTTCAAGCAAATTGGGAAAAGAAATTTCCAGTTCAACTATAGTCACTGAATCATTCATTTCTTTCAACAGGGAAGAAGATGGAGTCTTGGAAGTTAATTAATCAGGGCCACTATACATGCTTCTTCAAGAACTGTCATAATCTGATTCCTTAAACAAATCAGAATCATAAACTTTAAAGGGTATTAATCTAAATAAATGTTAATTTACTAAACCATAATTATTCTCTGCATCTGTACAAAAGGAATTCTATAATGGGCATCAATGTTTTCATAACAGGACCAGATATCGAACCAACCATCTTACAGGTCTAAAGGTCAGACCGGTTTCAATAGCATGTGATGTCATAAATAATATATATACACACACACATATAGAAAGCAATTTTTATTCATCTCTCCTTAAATTAAAAAAAAATACGAACAAATTTCGTTTATGTATAGAACCTACACATGTGTAGGTAAACGGTTAAAAATTAAAAAGAATATATATATGAACAAATTAGTTTAATTGTTTTTATGTACATAACATACACATTTGTATGTAACAAGTAACAAAATTTAAAAATATGAACCATTGGTAAAAAATTTAAACAATTTAGGTTTGTTATTTTTGTTCTCGCAGTAATTTAGTGTTTTGTAATGATCCTCATATGTATGTGTATATATATGTGTGTGTGTATATATATAATATAAAATTTATAACAAAATATGGAACAACTTAATCTTTTAGTGTGGATTTGCAATATTAAAAAATAAGATTATGGGAAAGGAAAAGAACAATTTTTTTTTTTGAAAATTCCGTAAAACACTAGTCCAATTATAACAGGCTGATTCAAATGAAAGCGGTTCAAAAGTACTCAACCGGACCAGGTAGACCAGTTATGTAGCTGGTTTTGGCCCCGCTAGGTCTAGTTCTAAGAACAATGATGGGAACACAAATCAGACATTCAAAAGTAAGCAGCCACACAAATTGAAACAAGAATATGAATTTGAAACAATTAGCTCACCATGGTGGCATGGTTACTGAAACACAAATTGAAGCCAGAGATATGCATATTGAGTATGCAAATCATGGGTATTTGTTGAGGAACAATTAGAACAAAATCTACACAGAAATGGTATCAAAAATCAAGAAAATAAAATTTCAAAGATTTTCCTTTACAATTGCTTCCCTGAAATCCCTCCCACATTCCAAATATGATTAACATTATAAAAGTTACTAGATTTTTCCAACTTTTCTAAAAACAAAAAATAAATAAATAACAATAAGTTTACAGTAAAATTTAAATGATAACACGAAGGTGAGGGAATGAAGGGGGTTGTGTTGTTATTTTAGAATAAGTTTTGAAAAAATTCAAACCTTTCTCGGAAAGTTTTGACCGTGAAATGCTCGGAGGCAGGCGACGGAGTTGGCGGTGGTGGTGGTGGTGGTGGTTCAGCAGATAACGAGTAGGTGAGTTACGGTGACCGGTAAAGCCGGTGGACCCGCGGGAGCGTCTTCTTCGTTTCCTTGCTTTCTTTATGGAGTTTCTGTTTAACTTTGCTAACATTTTCAAGAATATTTATTTTCTTAAATGAGGAGTTTTAGAAGTTCAAATCTAAGGCATAATCATAAACTCATGATTTAGTGATATGATGTTTGTTTTATTAAAATAATATGGATATAACTTTTTATAGGTATAAGGTTATATAGTATTGAGGTTAGAAAAATTGTTGTTCAAAAAAAAGTATAGAAGGGAGTGTTTAATATTATTAAAGAGTTACAAAATTTATAAAAATGTTTATAGGTAGTTGGTTAAAGATAATTATAAATTTTTAGAGCGGGCTAACTCACAGGGGCGGATTTAAGGGTAGGGCAGGGTACTTGACGCAACCCCTTAACTTTTCGATACATAGTGAGAAATTTTTTTTAATCGTTTTATGTTTCCCGATACCCCTGAACGAAATTTTAGATACCCCTGAAATTAAGATGAAAAGAAAATAAAAAAGATACATAACATTTGAAGATATTCCGGCCACACGACGGGGCAACGCCTTCTGTGAAATATGTAGAGGAGAATATGAAGGGGACGATGAAGATGGTAGTGAAAGGAATCAATATTCTCTGATGATTATTCTCTAAAACAATATAAGCTATAAAGTATACAATGAGGAGAGTGATTACAGGGGCTATATACGGAATTTACAATCATTCTAACAAACTCATAATCTATACTATATAATAAATAAAGGTTTTTTAGTGCCATGTGTCGTCTCCATATTTATTTTTATCATTTTTTTCTCGTCTCTCTCTTTTATTAAATGCATCTCCATCTTTTAATAATATTATAATTTTTAAGATAATATTAATTATATTAATAAAACATATTTATTTATAATAAGAAACTTTAAAATTTAACTATGTAATTTTTATTTTCATTCAAATAATAAATGAAAATCAAAATAAATTAAATAGTACTTAACATATTTTTGAAATCCAATTAAATATTAATTTTTACATATTTTATTACATAATCTTTAATAATCTATATACTATATAATAAATAAAGGTTTTTAGTGCCATGTGTCGCCTCCATATTTATTATTATCATTTTTTTTCTCGTCTCTCTCTTTTATTAAATGCATATCCATCTTTTAATAATATTATAATTTTTAAGATATAATATTAATTATACTAATAAAACACATTTATTTATAATAAGAAACTTTGAAATTTAAGTATATAATTTTTATTTTCAATCAAATAATAAATGAAAATCAAAATAAATTAAATAGTAGTTAACGTATTTTCGAAATCCAATTATATATTAATTTTTATATATTTTGAATTTTATTTTCTATCTTTAACATTTTTACACATTTAAAATATCAACACATAAAGATTTAATATTTTTCACCCCATGTACACGGGATCTAAATTGGTAACCTAATATATACAAGATATACACCAATAATATCTAGTCATGAATCTTTGTTTTCGATTTGTGTGTTATTTATTTTATATTATTGAAATGTTTGACTAACTTTTTCTATATCATTTAATTTTTATTTATTTATTATCTTATTTAATTTATAATTTATTGTTTTATTTATTTTTTTTATCTTAATTGTTTTTAGTATTTTTATATGTAAAAGTATCTATTAGAAAAACAATTTTAAAAAACTTAAATCAAGCATCAAGGTCTCAAATATTTGTTAAATATCTATGATAGTAATAATAAAAGAAGTCGAGAAAAAAAAATGAATTATTAAAATATGAGATTGTTGGTGATTCGGTCATACGTAAATCATTTAATGATTTTTCGGTTAGTATTCGAGATGAAATAAGGAGACGATACTTATCTTACCTTTGTCAACCGAAAGTCAAATTTCCATGACGAAAGGCCTTATCACAAAACCATCATTGTGGTATACCGAGAAAGATGTTTTTACAAGTATTGAAAATAAAACAATTTATAAAGGTTTTAAAGTATGGGATCTTGAAAATTTTGTTTTATTTACGTGAATGTAAGGAAATTTTTTTGTTTCATTTACTTCAATACAAAAAAAATTGTTTCATTTACTTGAATGTACGTGAATTTTTTTTTGTTTCATTTACTTGAATGCATGGAAAAAATTGACCCGATACCCCTGAATTTTTTTACTAGATCCGCCATTGCTAACTCACACATATTTTAAACTTTTTTTTTTAAAATGTTTGTAACCTGCATAGGAAACTTTTATATATGTAAAAACATATGAAAAAACTAGTTTAATGATTTTTTATATACATAAAGATACATATTTGTTTGTAACAAGTATAAAATTTTAATTTTTTTTACCATGGATACAAAATTAAACAATTTAGGTTTGTTCTCGCATGATTTACTGTTCTGAAATGAACTTCCCTATATATGTTGGACTATGGGAGAGTTATAAAGAAAATCATATAATTATACGAAAACTAAAGAAAACCAATAACATAATTTATAAATTATGTTTTCTTTTAGTTGTTAAAAAGATATTTAAGTATCTATTACATATATACTGATCATAAATATGATAATGATGAACTTTACGTACACATAACCAATGTGTTACGCAACACTTTGTTGAATGAGAAGTTGTTAGTGTAAAACCATGTTATGATTTTTATTTGATCCATACCCATACATACATATGTATATGTATATATATTAGGTATTGATCAAATCATTTATAAATTTTATTATCGATTTTATTGGTTTCCTCTGTTTTTCTATATGGCTTTGGAACAATAAATACATAAATGTAACTTTTTACGTAAAAATTAATTTTGTATTAAATTATTTTTAGTATCCTAATGTCAAAGTTGTCGTGTATAAATCAACTTTTTCATAAAAATATCAATAAAAGTCCATAAGAGGCCCTTTGAGTTGTTCTAATTTAAGGCTTAAAGCATTATCAGCCCGTTCTTTATATTCCATATTTTTATCCTTATAATTACACTAAAAACACTATTTTTTCTACCTTTTATCTCTACTTTTCTCTCTCCTTATCCTTATCCTTATACTAAAAACCACTACTTTTATCCTTATATTTACAAAAATCTTAAATCTTTCCTCTCTCCTCCACTCACAACCACTTTAAACCACTCTATAAAATATACAAAACTCACTCACATAATTATAAAGAACGGGTTGTGAATGCTCTTAGTATTAATCCTTATAATTTTATGCTTAGTATAATATATTAATCTTACTACTCTAATAAATAAAAATCTCTTCAGGACACGTGTCATTATCTGGTTACTACTCATCTTTATTTTCCCGTCTCCCTCTCCTATTAAATATTAGATTTTATATTTCTCTCCTATTAAATAATAATCTTTATATTAATAAATCTAATTAGGAATACTTATTATTTAATTATAAATAGTTATTATATCATCAATCAAATGAACTTAATATGAACTAACATTTATCAATTAAATTAAAAAATTAATACTCAGTTGAAAAAAAAATGTTTTAAAAACTAACTTAACACCTTATAACTGTCACGCCAAATTACATTTTTTAAAAACATATTTTGACAAATGTGTTTGTTAACAAATTACATTATATTTTATTTAACCGATGTAATATACTGGTTTATTTAACCCGTGTATTACACAGGTTTTTAAAAATATAAAATTTTTATTACTAAATATATAACATTTTATTTATTTAACCCGTGTAATACACGGAATTTTAACCTAGTCCTTATAATAAACAAATATATTTATCTGTCAAGTGTCGAATTTGTTGAAGTCTAGATTAAATAACACTCTCTTTTATTAAATAACTAGGTTAGAATCCCGTGTATTACATGGTTTGTATATTAAAAACGATATAACTTATAAATTTGTAAATACATCATAACTTGTCAGACTATTATGATCGTGTCGAGATATATCAAGTGAAAATGTGTGTATATAATAAATTAATATTTTTCTTTAATTAATTATATTTTGATTTCCTATTATATATATTCTTATTTAATATAATTAGTATTTTTTTAATAATATATTTATAATATCATTATTATTTAATAATATACATGCGTATTTATTAGGAGAGAGAGGCGAAAAACCAATGTGAGGAGGCACGAACAAGTGACAAGTGTCCATCTTAAACCTTTATTTATTAGTATAGATGGGTTAGAATCCCGTGTATTATACGAGATTGTATATTAAAAAAAGATAAAACTTATAAATTTATAAATACGTCATAACTTGTCAGAATATTATGATAGTCTCGGGATATATCAAGTGAAAATGTGTGTGTATATAACAAATTAGTATTTTTCTTTAATTAGTTATATTTTGAATTCTTATTATATATTCTTATTTAATATAATTATTATTTTTCTTTAATAATATATTTATAATATCATTAATATTTAATAAGATAGTGGTGCACTTATTACGAGAGAGAGGCGAGAAAACCAATATGAGGAGACATGAGGGAGTGACATGTGACACCCCAAAACCTTTATTTATTAGTATGTATAGATAATGATTTTTAAATAATTAAATATCTAAAATTTATTTTACTATTTTATTAAAACTTATTAAATCATAAGAAGATTTTATTTATATCTTAGTTTAAAATATAACTTTACGGTTCTAAATCTTCATTATTTGTTATTTATAATTCTTAGATATTCATTATTTCTTATTTTCGTCAATAGCTGATGACATCGATAACATACAAATCTTCATATAAACTGTTCATTTATAACAACTTTAATTTATTTAACATGTGTAATACATAGATTTTCTAACCTAGTTTTAAATAAAGATTTATAAAATATATTAAAATATTAGTACTTAGTGTTAAAGATAACTATACTCACCGAGGGAGGAAAAGAGACAGGGGAAAAGATCATATTTAGAATGATATACATATAAATATTTATAGTTAATTACACAGATGGTTCATATAGTTTATGGATAGTAACATGTTCGGATACTAAAGGTTTAAAGTAATTGTTTTGGTTTTATGCTTTCAGCTTTGTAACGAGTCTGGCTATCAAGGCTAACTCTCGTTAACTTTTTTGTTAACTTGTCCTTTTAATTTAAAGTTCAAACCCTTAGTACTCAAACCTGATACTTTATGCAAGTGGTATTTTAGTCATTTTACCCAAACTTAACAAAAAACTTATAAATACAGGGTCGACCCTGACCAAGGGCGAAGCTATGAAGGGGCCAGGGAGGGCCCCGGCCCCTGCCGTTTTTTCCGTTAAGAGTGTTAATTTTTCCGTTTTCGTCCGAATTTTTTTTTACGTATAGAGCCGGCCCCTGCTTATTTTTTTCGGCCCCCGCTTCTTAGATTTTCAAGCTCCGCCACTGACCCTGACATTTCGGGGTACCTTGTGCAACTTGAAAAATTGGCCCAGCAAATCTAAAGTATAAAGTTATATATATGAATATTTTTTTAATTAATACGATCATTAGCGACATCTCCGTCGCGGTTGTAGTCTTTATGCCGTCCGTGTCTTTCAAAATCGTCGATGATTCATCTAACGCTTCACCACAATTCAAAGTTTTTACCTGTCCCATGAGGAGAGCCTTCGCAACCGCAACGACAGGCGGATACAGTACCATTTGTGTCGTCGTTTTGTTCTTCTGGGCCGGTTGGTGGGCTTTGTTACGACCTTCATATCAGGTTAAATTAGGGCTAGAATTTGAGAAATTACTAATTAGGGATAGATTTAGGGGTAAAAAGAGGTCGAGGATTGTACTAACCAAAAAAGGATGAAGATATGGAGTTATATTCAAAAGAGGAAAGAAAAAAAGCTTTTGACGAAGAAAAGAAAAATGAACTTGAATATATTTAATCTCCGAAAGAAATAACTACAGTTTAGCTATTTTGGTATATAAATGTCCATGAACTTACTTAAAATGCATATATACGTAAAGTCAACGATAAGCATCAACCACTAACACACTTGTTACCTATGTGAAGGCTTTATAGATGTTTTTATTCATATATTTTTTTTTGTTAACATGAAACACCACCACATAATTTTTTTTTTATCGTTTTATGCCTAAAAAATCATTCTATCAAATTTTGGTATGCAAATTTCTATTAACTTATTTAATGTATATATATCCATAAAGTCAACTATAAACATCAATCACTAGCATACTTGTTACATATTTGGAAGATTTGTAGATGTTTTTTTTAACGTGAATATCATAAAAACTCGTTTGATAAGTGAAATAATACCTCATGAATTTCTTATTATGTGTACTATTTGATCCATTTAAAAGGTAACAACTTATTATTTTGATTTATTTTACTAGCATGTATATTCAGTGACGAAACTTGAACAATTAGTAGAGGCTGAAAATATTACACATAAAAAAAATATTTTTTTTTTCTAAATTAGAAAGACCCAAACAATCTAATTAATAAGTTTGTCACTTGTGGGCTTAGTGAAAATAAGTTTAAGTTTTTCATCTAGATTAGAAAAGCTAGCTATAACTAATATAAGATAAATCTAATAGATCAAAATCAACGGTTCTAGGTTATGAGTACAAAATTAGAAGGGGCTTTGCCTCTTGGCCCCGTTAAGTTGTCAGTGTGTATATATTTAGATAACTTAAAGACTTTAATATATTAAAATAAGTTAGTTTTTTTTTCGTATAAAGTAGAAAATATGTTAGGTTTTTTTATAGTATTAATCCTATATTTTTTATTTTATTTTTATAAATATTAGGTAAAAAAAATTGAGGAAAATTTGAGGCAGACAATATTCCTCCAATAAGAAAAAGACGAAATGCCCCGGCAAATGACGCTTGAAGTCCCATTTATTTCCAAAACACACTAACGCGGTTATACACACGCGTTGGTGCGGCGCGTATGACATTCGCCGTCGTCCGACGATCATGCCAGGCTCCGCGTCGTCCACTCACCGTCCTGAGGGTTTAATCGAACGGCTTCGCTCCGCCGCCGAAGACGGAGGAGAGGCCAAATTAAAGGTCCTCAGGGAACTTAAGAACCAGATAATCGGCAATCGCACGAAGAAGCTCTCGTACATCAAGCTAGGCGCCGTTCCTTTCGTCGTTTCAATTCTCTCATCGGCTTCCTCTTCATCCGATTCCGTTCTCGTCCAGTGTGCCGCTACCTTAGGCAGTTTTGCGTGCGGCGTTGATTCCGGTGTTAACGCCGTTCTAGATGCCGGAGCTTTTCCTCACCTTATCAATCTCCTTTCACATTCGAACGAAAAGGTATCCGTAATTCGTTTTAAAAGTTTTACCGAGGCTAGAAATTAACAGACCTAATCGATTAGGGTTAGGTTAGCCGTTAGCCTGCACATGATGCAATTCTAT
The DNA here is from genome assembly GCA_023525975.1 of Smallanthus sonchifolius. NCBI lineage: Eukaryota > Viridiplantae > Streptophyta > Magnoliopsida > Asterales > Asteraceae > Smallanthus > Smallanthus sonchifolius. Next base: position 59,136,061 of record CM042042.1, read on the forward strand.
AACTGACATTCCAAACGGTTTAGTTTTAAATTCTGTTATCTGATATAATTTTGACATGTGAATTTGGGCCAGTTTACTGTAGGAAGATTGTTATGATGTATAAGCAGTTAAGAGCCTTTGTTCCATATAAGATTATTAAATTTGCTGATAAGTAGAACTTTTATGAGTATATCATTGTTGATCCTAGAGCTAAATTACATGGCAATGCTAAATGCTGATTGTTAATTCAACTACATTGTCACACAGAGTAAACAATATGTTGTGCCATGAACTAGTGATGTAATAAGGAAGTTTGAAGGGGAATATAATGTTTGGGTTGGGTAGCTGTACAACTGGATTGCCTTCTTCTATCTTTCGTATCATGATTTATATTGGATATTATGTATATGAATCTTGAAAATGACAAAATGTATTTCTTACCCAACATAAAGAGGGAAAGATAAAAGTGCTTCTGTTGTACTTAAATCAATGTTATACAAGTATACGCACCCTTTGAGCTATAGCAGTTACATGGATAGCTACACTCGTTTTCTATTTCCCAAACTCTAACATTTTGATTTGTATCTAATCGGGGTCATAATTGCAAATTGATCTGATTGTGTTTAGAAATTAGGCTACATGAGATAAAACTGACTTTAATTTGGGGTGGAATGTTTTTGGGCTTAATTAGCTATAGGTCTTTCGGTTGGCCTAATAATTACCTGGCCTTAATGTTTGTAAGTAGTAAGATTAACTCAACTGATCCCCACCTACACCGATTAGTCTACTTAAAATTCTGAAATGTTAATAGTTAATTCAGTGATTAGTTGCTAATGAAAATGATATCTGTTCTATATCCAAAGTTCAGGTACACCTTTCACTTTTACTTATAATCACAAACTCCAACACTAAAGGATATAGCTTAAGACGCTATCCTTTTTTGTGTAACTTTTTATAAGTTTATGATAACAAATTTCATTTGTGACTAGAACTAAAACAACTATTGCATACACATGTTCATACTTGATACATTCACCTGAGCCAAGGCGTACTTAAGAGTTAGAATTTATCATGCAGGTTGTAGATGCAGGTGCTCGTGCCCTTAAAATGATATATCAATCAAAAGTGGCACCTAAGTACGACTTTTTCCAAGAGAAAAACATGGAATTTCTTATATCTTTGTTAGATAAAAATAATGAAAATTTAACTGGACTTGGGGCAAGTATCATAACACATTCTTGTGAAACAAATGATGAGCAGAAGATACTGGGTGATGCTGGAACATTAAAAAGGCTTATCAACCTCCTTGAAGGTACTACAAGCCAAAGAGACGCCAGCTTAGAGTCATTTGCTACAATCATCAAAGAAAACCCACAAGTCATTTCAGAGTTTGTGGGACCTGAAAATGGTAGAACGTGGGGTACTCTAATAGAGCTGACAAAAGATAGGTATCCAAGAACAAGATTGCTTGCATGTATATGCTTAATTTTGATTAAAAATGCTGTTCCATCTTATCTTCAATCGATTGGAATCAGAACCAAATTGATATTAATATTGCTTGAACTTATTGATGATTCTGGTCAAGTGGGAGATGAAGCATTGTTTACCTTATCTAGATTCATAGCAGATGAAGAGTGTCTACAAAAATTGGCTTTTGAAGCGAATACAATTGATAAACTTTGTGTCCTCATGCAAAAGGAATTATTACAACCCAAACGTCTCGAGGGAATGTTAATGATATTGGCTAATCTATGCTCAAATCTGGAATGTTGCAGATCTGTTCTTTTACAATCACCCAAGGTTTCTTTTTAATGTTTGAAATCTGTTTATTCTAAATTTCTTTTATGGTTTCTGTATTTTACTTGTTTAACTTTGGCTTCACAGCTACACACCATAAACATCATAACTGATGCTCTGAGTCATGCTATTATGGATGTACGCTTTGCTGCTTGCATATGTTTGAAAAATATCTCCCGCTCGGTTAAGGTTTGTAGTTTTGAAAAAAAAAAGATGGGATATTGTTTTGAAGATATTTTTGACGTTCTTCTCAAACTATATTTTTTTCAGTATTTGAGTGCAGGTCATTTTATGACAGAAGCAGTTGTTATACCGCTGATTCAGCTTCTATATGATACTTCTACTACTGTTCAGGTACATCATAACTCTAGTTTGATTATTGGAGTTGACTTTCTGAGGGATTTTACCAGTTATTAGACGTGTAACATAGAACTAACTCTTATTTGGTGTTGACTATGGTTATATGGCTGACTGGATAATTTGCAGGTTGCTGCACTGCGCGCTATCAGTAACTTGGTGATTGATTTTACGATGCACAAGTCCCTTTTTGTACAAAATGGAGGCGTGAAACAGCTTGTTGAGCTATCAAAATCTATGGATTCAACAGTTAGGCTAAATGCTGTATGGGCTTTGAGAAACTTGATGTTTCTTGTCGACAACAGGTGTAAAGAAGGAATCTTTTTGGAGCTCAGAGCATTGTCCTTAACAAGCCTCATTTCTGGTAATCCATTTGTCACTCCTAGAGGTGGAAAATGGGCTGGTCAAGTGGATTGGGTAATGTGTCAAAATGGGTAATATTTTGGTATAGGTTACAACAGACGGGGTTGACTCAACTCACTTTTTGTCCAAAAGTTTTTGTTTTTTAATAAATAGTTAATGTGCCAAGTATGATTACCAAAGTTATTATGTTTTAATAATAATCTAAGTTATTGGATGAAATAATAATGAGATTTTATACACTAAATCTACATCTTGGGCAACACTTGATCTGTTAGAGATAAAGAAGAGCGGTTCATAAATAAATGCATGAACCGTAGTACATTGACTAGTGAATGGTTTTGTTACTTGTAACAGATCCTAGTGTTTTCGTACAAGAGCAAGCTTTGGGCTTTATTTGCAACCTTGTTAATGGGTCTGTTGACTCTATCGACTACGTCTTCGCTGAGGATGCTCTTTTACTGAATGCTGTTGGAAGACAAGTATGGAGCGCTTCAAAACCTGAAGTTTTGATTCAGGTTCCAACTGTTTTCATCAAATCTTGTGCTTTAGATGACTAGAACCTGGTATTATCATCAAAATTACATATTAAAGATGGACAAAAAAAAGAATTACCTATTAAAGGGGGACAAAAAAACTGAGTAGCATATTCGACTTCTTTTGTTGTTTCATGAGTTGCATTTCTTCTTAATTTATTTTATCATCCTTTTTTTGGATTTTTTATGCGGTAATTATGATTACAAAATAATTTTCTAACACTAATAGATCTAAATCTTTTGAGTTAAACAATTTAGGAGTTTGTATGCGTTAAAAATAGACTTCCTGTTTTAGCTAAAAAAAATTGTTTGGCCTGTTTTAGATGAAACATAACCCGTATCACTATCAACACGTTAATGATTAAATGGATCCAAAATTTCATATCTAATATCTGTTAACCCATTTCATGAACATATTCTGAATAGATTTATGTTGAGTATCAAATCATACATAGTTATCCTCGTGTTTGAAGAAAGTACTGTTGAAAAATATATTGTTTTTGCCTATATACCATCGGGTAAAATATATTCTGGTCACTCTACAACTAAAAATATATATATATTGAACAGGGAATGTATGTCCTGTGCAATGTGTCATCTGGAAAAGAGTTCCAAAAAGAAGCAGTTATGCGCCAAATTCTCCCGGGGGCAAGTAATGATGGTGCCCAATCAATAATGGTGGCTATGTTGCAAAGTGATGTTGCCCAATTAAGAACAGCTTCTGTTTGGACTATAGTAAATCTCACCATTCCAACCGGGGCTGGTGCATTAGCTCGTGTAGTAAAATTAAGAAATGCGGGAATCGTTTCTCAACTAAAGAACATGGCCAATGATCCCTGCTTGGATGTTAAGGTCTCTTTCTTGACCCTTTTCAATAAATAGAAAACACCCATTATTTCTTTAAGCTGGCAAAATCGTTAAAATGATCTTTTAAATTTTTTTGGTTTTTTTTCCATTTCATATCTTAACCAGAGAATTTGTTCAATATTTGATATCTCATAACCATATCATTTCTGTCAAGTTAAATGTGGATCAAAAGACCCTGAAATTTTTACCTTGTCACTATATCAATTTTTCATGTAGAGGTAGCAATTTCAACCCATTTACTAATGAATTGTTTGATTCGGTTTATGTTTTCTTTTTTCTAGGGAGATCAGATGAGTAAAGAAAGAAAATTAACTAAAAAGGAAATCGATCAAACATCTCCCAAAGTGTATATAAATGCATAAAATATCATAAATAATTTTATTCAAAAAATTGTAGTATTATTGAGATTATAGAATTTTTGTAACAAATTATCTGTGGAAAAGGTAAAAGATTTAGACAAAAACTGTCTCGGCCCTGCCCGGCCCGACCCGTACAAAATAATACCAGTTCATACTTGAACCCCGTTTCTAAACCTGTCGCCCAACCTGCCTGAACTTTCATTTTTCCAACTTTAATTTAACTATCATATATTTATCTCATAACTGTATCAATTACGCAATTTCTGTCCAATTTAAGTGGGATTAAAACCAAAAAGACCATGAAAGTTTACCGGTCACTTCTTATATTTGATCTGTGATACGTTCTTGAATGATTCTATATTGTTTCTTGCAGCTTCGTGTAAGAACAGCACTTGGACAATCTATGATATTTGGGGATTTCTCTACTTGAATGTCGGTATATTCAACTGCCGATGGAAAATTATTTATGTAACGGCATGCCTACATCAAGATCGACGATCGCAGTTGACTATTGTTGTAACCTGTAATAATTAAGGTTCTTTTGTTTTTAGTCTTTTTATTTTTTATTTTTGTTGAATCAAATTATTGACAATCACCAGTTTTGTTTGGAAAGGCCTCAAGGCAGCTAGCAGCTTATCCCCTTGCCATCTTTAACTACTTGTAATCTGCAACATGAGGGTGGCCTTTCATTCCTTCATATTTTTCGGTATTGAATTTGACGCTTTAAACATAGAATAAATAGTGTATAGGTTATGAAAATATGTGATTATTGTTCCATTTGAAAGGTAAACATATTATCTTTGAAGGTGAACAAAATGAACCATAGAATTAATAGTTATAGTTGACATAATCATCATTAAAGGAGGGGTGTACAAAGTTGTCTCATAACATAATCATCTATATAAAATGTCTAAACATGAACCTTGCTGTGACCATAATTTTTACTTGAATTCAAATCAGTAATTTGTTTCTTGTATATGTAATTTACTTTGTTTACCGGCACAATTTAGGAATCCATTTTCAATTATGTTTATAAATCAATCGATGCTAAAGACCAACCACTAAGTCTTTGTGACATAATTGATTTCAGTGGTGTCAACCCACAAAGAATTGAAAACGGTGTATCCCTGTAGTTTAGTTATTATTGTCAGTGTATCCCCTGGCAAACGGGATACATCGACAAAAATGACTAAACTTCATGCCCTGTAGTTTAGTCATTTTTGCCAGTGTATCCCCTGGCAAACGGGCAACAAGTTGCATAACCCGTTTTGGATAGCAAAATCAAGTCTTTTAAAAATTACATTAATCGATCTTGAGTCATAACATAACTATGCATAACACGTTGGACACGACTAAGAAGCTCCACAGTCTCAAGCACAAGAAAAACAAAGTATAAAATACAAATGGAATAAAAACATGTTGATTATCAAAATACGCTTTCTCATGTTTGATCAGTTTACATTAAGGGGGTGTTTGGGATTACTTATTTAAAACTACTTATTGACTTATTCAAAAAGTCATAAGTAATAAGTTAAAAGTAAGTGGCTCCTTACTTATAAAAAACAACTAAAAGGAGGAGAAAAAGTAAGATTAGCCAAACATACTTTTGACTTATCTTATTTTTCTAGAAAGTTAATAAGTAGGTTAAATAAGTCAATCCAAACACCCCCTAAACAACTTTTAAAAAACCCACCTACCGAAAAACATTTAAATCGTAAAACAAGCAATATATAAATTATTGTGATTCGAGGGAGTATAATCCTTATTCTAATAAATGATTCCAAAGAATATCACATGTCATCACCATATTTTTCGTCACTAAAATCTTCTAATTTTTACAATTTTAAGTAAGTTTGAATTTTAAAATTTAACTATGTTAATATTTTAAAAAAAATAATATAACATTTAAATTCTAATTATTACTCAATTAAGTAAACAAAGAATTTTATTTTTTGTTTTACATATTATTTTAACATTTTTATATATTATTATAATTTTATTTATCTATTAAACAATGTTACGTAATACATGGTATATAAACTAAACTGATATATTAATATTAGTGGGCCGAAATTGAAAAAAAAATCGCCATACACGCGTCGTCATATAAAAGTCCATGTGAGATAGAAACACATACATTACATACATACATACATATATCTTTCTCTCTCTATACGTGCACTCTACTATTCGTCTCTCTCTCTAAAACAATTGCTTCTTCTTCTAGATTTACAGCTGAAATCCCTCCATTTCATCGCCCTAATTCTAGGGTTTTTACTTTTTGCTCTATCACACTGGTAAATTTTCCCCTAAATTTCTATTTCTTCGCTCATGCATGTTCAATTTGACTATCTTTAAATGTCGTTTTCGCTTACGATTTCCGTTTGATGATTATTTTTTTCGATAAGCTTTTGTTTTAGTTCGATTTTGGGTTCCAATTTGGTACTTTTGTTAATTACTTGTCAATCGTATCCTTCATGCATGAAATTGTTTCTGGGCAATATGGTTGATTATGTGTGATTATTATTTATTGATAAACGATTTGCTCTTAATTGAAGTTTTTGGTTCTAAAGAGTGATAATTAGATGGTTTTTTGTGTGTTCTATGAGGATTGACATTGATGCCTTCATGCATGATCAAACAAGTACATGATGTGATTGTCACCTAGGGTTTACTTATAGTGTTGTGATAATTAGTGTGACTGGTTTGATTGGAACATGATGTGATTGTCAGTTTGTCACCATATTTATAAAATAAAATTAAAAATAAAGTAACATCTTAACCTGGTAATTGCGTAAGACCGGAACAGTTGAAACTTGAGTGACTTTACTAAGACAAAAAAAAGTTTGAGTGACTGAAGGGGAAATCGGGGAAACTTGGTTACTATTTTGTGAAGTTTTCCTTTTATGTATATATTGTGCATAGAAGTTCTGCCTGTGGAAGAATTTCTGAAATCCCTCACTCATAGGATTTATAAGTACTACGGGATTTGAAATCCTTATGTACCTTAATTTGGAAAAAAATGTTGGTTTATCTAGAATTTATCTGTTTAAGTTGTGAATTAAGGATCCTTATGTGTTCTCAAATTATAATTTTTTTTTATTTTTGTTCAAAGCATTTTGTGGAACCTTGTAAGACATAGTAATAGAGCTATCGTTATGAACAGTTAGAAGTTTGTGGTTTTTTATTCATCATGAAGTATTTGAGCATTCTTTATACGGCCATATTCAATTGTTCACAGATGAAAATGAAATTGGTTATTTTGTCATCTACTGCAGGTGGATCTTGCTGTAACATTATTGCATAAGCTCCATGTCTTCCACTGCCGTGCCGGCAAATTCATCTGATTCATCTTCTCCGGAACAATCGATAGACAGAGAATCACAGTCTGATGATGTTTTAAGTGAGGAAGAGGATGATGTTAGCAAAGAAACACAAGATGCTCCATCTTTTCCTTCAGGTGCTTCCAACTTACTATGTTAATTTTGCAGTTGAATGAATTGAATTCTATGGTAGGATTGTAGGAGGCTTTCTGATCCTTTGCTTAATGATATCTCAGTGTTGCTGGCATGCATTTATTTTATTAGTTTTGATTGTGACAAGAAGAATTTTATTACATCAAATTTTTATAAATATGATATGCAAAAATCTCCAAGGGAATGGTGATTACAATCTTGGACTTTGGTCTTGCTTATATTTCATTTTCAGAGTTCAGATTTCAAACTGTCATTTCTTAGTATACACCTGCAGTCTGAGGTGAAGGCTTGAGTACCGGATCAAAATTACAAAATATAATTTTGAATGGAAATAAAAGTATTCAAGTTTCCTATAAAATCTGAACTCAACATTTCTTACATATTTCTTCTTCCCATGATACTAGTTTGAGAATTTCTATGGAACCCTAAATTCAATATATGTCATATAACTGCACCCCCTCTTTTTGTATATTCTAGAACCTTCTGTTTGAAACTCAAATTCAACAGTCTTTATGTATTTTCTGTGTCTGCTTATGTTGGCCAAAAAGTTATAACCAAGTTTAAACTCTTATAGTTTTCACCAACTTTTGAAGTTTGACTTCTTTTATAGCATAGAGGCCATTGTGACTAATTTATCATGTGCTGAAGTCAAATTGTGTATGCTTGTGCACTTCTTTTTCATTTTGTTGACAAGCTGTTTGAGAGAGTGAACTAGAGTTCTTCTAAACCAACTTTAATAAGATGAAAAGTACGGTTTAATTTGGTCACCTTCTAATTTTGAAGATGCCTTTTCTGACGGTATGCCTTTAGAGACTTCAGTTTTTGGCACTTCCAACTTCATGAGCTTTTCCATCATGTGAGTAATTGTTGTTGACACTTGACAATTTGTGAGTAATTCCAACTTCAAATTCGAATCACTGTCTAAGCTAATAATTGTTGTTGACACTTGACAATTTGCTTATTATGATGCTTTATATTTTTTTGGATGAATTAGTTATTACATTTAAGCAAATTATGTGGTCATATTTTTTTGTTGTTGTAACACTGATGATGAACTCCCACCTTTTGACGGCAGATAGTTGTGGACATAAACATAACAACTATCAGCAGCAGGTAGTACCAAACGTGCTTCCAGGTAACGGGGAAACTTTAAAGCAGGTCCTACAACTTGAACTTGTCGGTCATTCCATTGTAAGCTTCTTCCACCTTATGCTTATATGTTATATATTTCTATATTTTGTTCATATTCATGTTTATCTTCAAAGTCCCTGTTTGTTGTGTTAACTTTTACAGCCCTGTGCTCCAAATCCATATTGTGATCCATATTATGGTGGAATGATGACAGCTTATGGTCAGCCTTTGGTAAGATACATGATTTCATACATCTTTATATAGTTATATACTTATATGTATGTGTGTATGCATGTATGTATAGTATCAGTATTTTAACCATGTAGGTTCCTCCTCAGTTTCTTGATATGCAAGCAAGGATGCCTTTGCCACTTGAAATGGCACAAGAGCCTGTTTATGTGAATGCCAAGCAATACCATGCAATATTGAGGCGAAGACAATCACGTGCCAAAGCAGAGCTTGAAAAGAAACTTATAAAAGACAGAAAGGTCAGTTATGTTTTTTATTGATTTTAAGGATGAATTTGGTTGAATAAGTTGTAAATAACATGTTATGTTGGTCTTAATTTTGTGAATTTTACAGCCTTATCTTCACGAATCACGACACCAGCATGCAATGAGAAGGGTAAGGGGTTCTGGCGGTCGTTTTGCAAAGAAGACAGAAGCTGATTCTATAAAGAACACAACAGCTTCTGGTTCTGCCATGTCATCATCCCAGTCCATGAATTCAAACGTCGCGCACTCAGAATCTGCTGAAAGTTTGGAAACACCAAGGGGCGGGGCGATAAATTCATATCATCTGCACTCTTCAGATAGAGGGGATGGGGGTGGTTCATTAGGCCAGCAGTGGATGAACATATCATCAAACCAGGCTCCACAGAGGGCTGTTGCAATGAAATGATGATGCAACAACCATGTGGCTGGCAAATCATTCTTGGCTCTTGTTTTTGTGAGGGACAAAAAGGTAAATGTACCTTTGGGTGGCCTCTTTCAGATTTTCTTTTTCATGATGGATGTTGTGTACTATAAAAAGTTTGTATTTTGGGTTAGAAAGAATTGGTGGCCTGAATGTTTGGTATTTGGAGGCATGCCATCATAGGTGTAATGCTGTGTAGTCTTTGTTATGTGTTATTGGTTTGGATCTTAGTGAAAATAATCTAAACTGATGAAAGCTTTTTTACATAAAGTTTCATGACATTCTGAAAAAAGATTTGATATTACTTTTAAAAGGGTTAAGGTCTTATCTAATATACTTTTTTTTTAATCGTAAAGGATGCTTTTGTTTATATGGTTGGTAAATAGACATTCAATTGAGTTATATATTAACCTAAGGGTCTGTGTAGAAAATAGAAATTCATACGAATTGGAATCGGAATTGAAATTTATTTTATTTTTTTAACTATTTTTTACATGTTTGATTGGTTAAGAGATGAAATTCGAATTGGAATTAATTTCATTCAAATCTTTCGATTAATGGAGTTCAAAATCCATAAACATTTTAAAGGAAACCTTAGGATTATTCATAATATATGTAATAAATTTAACCGTTTTCATTTTTCAAATATTTTTTTATACATAGTTTAGTTTGAATCTTTGTTTTATATTTTGCTAATTTAAGGGACGATTTTGTTATTTTAGATATCTTTGTATTCTAATTTCATCAACAAACGTATCAACTAAATACATTATGGTTTTCAAAATAATCCCTTAAAATCAAGTTCTAATTCCAAAAATGAACCAAATGTCCCATAATGTAGTGTATGGATAGCGAATAGTAAAAGTATATTTCTATACCAAATTCGGTTAATTTTGCGGATTGAATCATTAGTGTACTACATTTTTATATCAATTTATACCTCTATTTTTAACAATATAAATAAAAGATGGTATTCTAAACTTTTCTTTTTCTTAATAGTTAATTCACACTCTTTAAACATATTCCTAGTTCCTAAACTTATAAAATATCTTATTTCTTCAATTCATGTTTTAAAACTACGTACATCATAAAATAAAAACTTATGTATAACAAATATGGTATTTTACAAGTTTATAAATTGATATTTTATAATATACTTTTCAACCGTATAATTTACAAGTGACAATAGATAAGAGAAACTCGGCTGACATATCATTTAATAATTTCTTTGTGTATATGATAATAGAGAAAGTAATGTATTTTTTTTTTCACACCATCCTATACCAATAAAATAACCATGAAAGTTAATAAAAATTTCATAAATACAAATAGAATTATAATTTTCTCTTGATATTATGTTTACAAAGATCGATTTTCATAAACTTAACATTTTTAATAACCATTAATAAAAAAAATTATATTTAGTTTAAACTTAATAAAAAACATTAAAAAAAAGTTAAGATGAAAATAAACCTTTTTTATTTAGAGGGTGTTTGGGATTGCTTATTTAACTCAAAAGTGTTTTTTTTTTAAAGTGTTTATTAGTTTATGAATTTTTGAAAAATAGTTTTTAGAAAAGTGTTTGGATTAGCTTTTGTGATGAGAAAAATCAATAAGTCAATGATTGACGAACTTGGTGACAGACGTGTATGAACTTGGTGACAGACGTGTATGTGTTCTATCTAGGGTTAATGATCAATGATATATATGTATTTGTTAGAAATTGTTAGGGGTAGATTGTTAATTTTTTATTGCAAAAGCCAACAGCCATTTAAAAAGTTAAGAATTTATGACTTTTTAAAAAAAACTTTTAGCTTTATCAAAAAATTAAAATAAAAAGTGTTTTTTTATGTTTGTCAAACGCTTTTTTAGCTTATTGACCTTTCAAAAGGCCTATAAATTAATAAGCAGTTTTCTAACGCAAGAGCAAAAGGGTTATGTAATTAACTGGAAACGGATTGCCCTCTGCAAAACCTTCCGATCGCTATACTCGAATCTGATCTGCTATCCAAGCAGCTGCCATGAAAGACGATCATCGATCGCTTCTAATTTCTATATTCCTGATTTCGTCTCTGCTTCTCTCGACTTTAGTACACGATTCAAGAGCTGAAGTCATAACCCTAACTGAAAGTACCTTCTCCGACAAGGTAACTTATCATCCTTTTAATTTTGTTTCAGTTCGTCAGTTTCTGGTGTTTTATTATGATTGATGCGTTCTAAGATCTCGGATTATATGCTGGTTCTGTGGTATCGGTGCCCTAGGTCACACTCATCACCGTTTATACAGATTTATTTTTGAATTTAGATGTATTATTACTGAAATCTATAAGCAATCATATGACTGTTCAATGGCAGTATTAGTTTGATTTTATACAAATTTAACGTTTATGTGTGGTAGTTTTAGTTTATTAAATGTAGTTTTTAATTTCTCTTAACCTGTTGATGAAGTTAGATGATAGTCAGATTGACCTAATAATTTCTACATTTTTACACTCATCATCGTTTATACAGATTTATTTTTGAATTTAGATGTATTATTTTTTTAAATCTATAAGCAAACATAGCAGTTTTGAATAGGCAAAATTAAATTGAATGTATACAAATTTAACGTTTATGTTTGGTGGTTTTTGGTTATCAAATGTAATTTTGAATTTGTCTTAAGCTACTGATGAAGTTAGATAATGGTCATATTGACCTAATAATCTCTACATTTTTTTGTGCTTATTTTTAAGGTAAAAGAGAAGGACACTGTTTGGTTTGTGAAATTTTGTGTCCCTTGGTGTAAGCACTGGTGAGTAGTTATTTTCATCTATCTGTTACATGAATCAGTTTGGTGATGAGTTTGAGATGTTTGTTTGTGTTCTTGTAATTTGCATTTGACAATACAGTAAGAATTTGGGTTCATTGTGGGAGGATTTTGGAAAGACAATGGAAGGGGAAGATGAGATAGAGGTTGGTGAAGTGGATTGTGGTACTAATAAACCTCTTTGTTCAAAGGTTAAGATCGGATCGTATCCCAGTTTTAAGGTTTTTTACAATGGTGAAGAAGTTGCCAGGTATCGAGGTATGGTTTTACTTTAATATTTTGCTAGATGCAATCAAATAAGCTAAGTAGCCGATCTTTTTGGTTATAGTCATTTATTTTGATTGAATTTGAATCTGTAAAGATCTTATTCGATTGAACAACCAATTAGTTTATTATAGGAATTGTGACACAATGGTGAAGTTAGAACAACCTTTAACCTTGCAGCTGCATCACTAGTTAGCTAATCTGCATCCTTCCAGCTTGTGCTATGCATAAGTGAGCAACGGTTAGGATATATACCTATTTACTGTTTTGTTTTATATTGCTACAGTGACATGTAGTTGATTATATAAATAACTAGGTTAAAGCCCATGTGTTACATGAGTGGAATAAATACAACTTGTTATAAAGCAGTATTCTCTATGAAGATTTGTATTTTTGGTGTTATTAGTCATCTGTGAAATAAGAAATAATTGAATTTTTCTTATGATTTAGTAATTTTCAATAAAATATTAGAATATATGTTAGATATTTAATTATTTAACATCATCATTATTTAATAGGAGAGAAAGATGAAAAACAAAGATCTAGATTTCATCAGAAGTCGACACGTAGCAGGTATAATTATTCATTTATTATAATATAGGTTAGAAACCTTGCATATTATACAGAGTGAATAAATGCAGTGTTATATATATACTTAGTAATAAAGATCTAATATTACATATTTTTGACATATTACATAATTTTTAATACAAATTTTAGAAACGTTATATAGTTAATTTTAAAAATGTTTTATAAAAAGAATGAAAAAATGTTCAAACTATAAAATGTTTTATGAATAAAGCTATTTTTTTAATTAAAAAATGTTTTATAAAAATAGTTATAAAAATCATTACTATTTAATAGAATAGATGCGGGAAACAAAAATAATAATTTTTTTATAGAAACTTGTATCATTAAATAGCAGAGACAGGCGGCAAAAAAATGTTGAGGATGAACATGAGAATGACATGTGGCACCCCAAAACCTTTATTTATTGGTATGTATAGATTAGTATTTTTTTTAAATATATTATTGTTAAAGATAAATGTGTATTTAAAAGGAGAGAGAGGCGGGAAAAAAATGATGAGAATGAATATGGAGGCGACACATGGCATGCATAAACCTTTATTTATTATATATAGTATAGATTTATGGTTTCTGTGCTTCTGCTAATTGCTACAATGACATGTAATTTGAATAGTTATTGGTGGATAGCATTGAATATTAGCCACCAAAGTTTGTTAAATGATCATATAAATAATTTATGGTTTATCTGCTTTTACGTATCGGGCCTCCTAATGCCTAAAGTGCTGATGGAATAAGATATAGATTGATCAAGATAGTTTGGGCCCCTCTTTCTTACACCAATTTGAATGGTTAAAAGCCTTACTAATTGCTTAATCAGTTAGTGGCTCCTAATGCATTTATCAACAACTACTCCTTTCCTCCCAAAATAAGCAGAAGTTTGACTTGATAGAGTTTGATAGAATCATAGAAGTCTTCAGTAACTATCAAATACGCAGGAGATCCTTTAATAAGACAGAATTGAGAAAATTTTTGGACAACAATCAATGTTTCACATATTTTGTAATGATTGTTAATGGAAAAATAGATAAATCTGGATTGGTGTATTTTCAACAATGGAAATGCTAACCAAAATTGAAAATGTTGAATCTTTTTTAGAATAAGGGAGTGTCGAGTGTGTCTCTTCTCTTATTCGTGGTATTTGTGTAATCTCTGGCTCTCTGCCAAGGGTAAATTGCTTTTGACTACTCAACAACCGTTTAGTTCTTCGTTTAAACCATTATGTGTCATGTTACAAAGTTTTTTTGTTTGAATTTAGGTTTCTTCCTTGAGACTTTCAGTTCAATTAGGTAAATAAGATTGAAATAAATAAAATGATTCAAGTCTGTAAATAGGAACCTTTTTGTACCACTGCTCCAAGGTTGAAATGACAGTTTGTTTTTTTAATTGGAATAATGAATTGAAGTGTACCTTTCAGAATCCAACACCGTCCTTAGCTGCACCTTTCATTTAGTGTTTAATGCTTAAAAAACAGTCATCTTGTTGAGGTGATGATACAATGAATTATAAAGAGCTTGTTAGACAATGTTCATCTTTTGTGTATTGTGGTGAACTTGTTAAAACAATCCACAAGATTGCAGATATGGTGCGTTTTAATTTCTGAACGTCAAAATACAGAACTGATTGGTGATTACACCAATTAGTTTTTTTCAATTAAAATATAAACAATTTGACCATTTGATTTGTCATTTCTCGTGTGATGCACATTGGTATCCCAGCCGTTAAACTAATTTCACCACTTTAAAGTACTTTTGTTCTGATTCGTGATTTCCCATTAAAAAGAAAAAAAATATATATCTTGCTGATCCCTGTAAAAGCTTTCAGTTTTTTAGCAAATTTTGATTGTATATCCCATGGACAATTTTAGGTACAAGGGATGTTGAATCAATGAGAACATTCGTTTTGGAAGAAGCAGAAAAGGCGGCAGCAGCAGTAGCGGATGCACAGCTAGAGGGCGATAAAGATTTATGATTTACATTTCAGGTATTTTGGGCTACCTTTTTATAAATAGCAAACCGGGTCGGGTAACTAGTTAACGGGTGTGGTCCCACAAGCATTTGTTTCTCTTATAAATAACTAGTATTTAAAATGTGACTATAAAAGCTATATTATACACGAGTGATCCTTTTTCAATAAAACAATTTTGGAGGTTATACACACTTGATTATGTTGTCATGGGCTGCTTTTAACCCGTTTGACATGTTCTATCTTCTAGTTACATTTATTAAATTTTACCAGTTTGACCCGTTAGTAAAAACTATAAGCCCCAGATTAGCCTGTTTATACTGTTTACGTATTATATCTGAAACAGGTCGGTTGAAGATTAATCACGCAGACACAGGATTTCGAGCGACGTTACTTGATACTTGTACAACCGTATCGGACTAGTATTTTGACAGAAATGGTAGGGACTGATGTTCCTTACTCCCCATTCCTGTTTTTTTTTTTTTTTTTTCTGTTCCTATTGTCTCTTGCAAGCACAGTTTTGTTGTAGTTTAGTTGTTTTACTATATAATGCAAAACTAGATCTCTTTGTTTATTGATATTGTTATCAAGCCACATAAGCCGTTTGGAACATACATGTTTGGTAAAGTTTTGAGACTAAATGCATTACAAAATGTAAACCTTATGGATCATTCGTGTACTTTTAAAAAGTTAGGGACCAAATTCAGAATTTTAGTAAACCACAGGGACCATCCGTGTACTTACTCTAAACATAATGAAAAACCCCAAAGGGAAGAGAAATCTTTTATAGAATAACATGAATAAAAATCAACATTATTTTAATGTGATTAAGGTTGATTAACATTATTTTGACATAAGTTCGAAATTTTGTTTAACTTTATTAGCTATTTTATTTATTAAATATTAAATTGAGACAGACAATTCTATCTGTAAACAAATTAGAGAAACATTAAAAGAACCTATCAGTTATTTGAATATATAATGCTATAAACATGAGCTTTTACTTATATCTTGATTGTTTGACCTAAAACTAACTTCTATATAAAAGATTCAATAGTTGGGGTTGAACAGAAGGTTATGGAAACTTAGAGAACTCGTGAAAGGAAATCAGATAATTGTTATTTTGTTGTTATGGGAGCGAAAAGATGATATGTGATTGTTGGTCTCATAAAATATGCATTTACAATGCATAAATAGGTAGGGTTGGCATAACATGTCAGACATGACATGTTATAACACGACACGATTACCTGTGATGCTAGACACGAACACGACACGATAACTAATCGTGTCATATTTTTTTCAAACACGAACATGAACTTGTTAAGTAACAAGTTAACACGATAAGACCTGTTTAGAAACCTGTTTAAGGACACGATAAATAATACATAATGCAGTGAAACAAAAATTACCAAAACGAGCATAAAAGCCTTATCTAATACATAATCCATAATATATTTGAAACAAAAATCCACAAAGGTCTAAAAGCAAATATAAAATATTATAATTTTTTTTATTAAAAATATAAACAAGTTATTAGCAAGTACTTAACAGTTTAACATGTGCTTAACCTGTTAAGACACGATTTTTATTCCATTAACACAATTTTTTATCGTGTCTTAAACACGTCGACCTGTTTAAGACACGAAACATGTTAACTCTGTATCGTTTTGTGTCATGTTAACAGGTCTGTATTAAAAATTGTGAGCCTTATAGGCATAAAGTAAGTATGCTATGAGTGCAAAAGGGGGATACACAAACATAAAGAGTTATTTAAGTAAGCCTTGGACTAAAAATTGACACACGATCAAAAGGTAAGCGGCCCTGGGGAGCTTATGTTCTATAGATGTAATTTTCTCTTACGTTACTAGAGAAGAATGACACACTCAGTAATATGGCTATATTCAAATAGACTACTAAACAAACAAGAGATGATAATTCAAATAGAAGAAAGTACAATCATCAATAGAAATCAGGTTTAAGCATAATCTTTAACTTTGCATATTCATTAATCAGCTTGATAAATTACATGCACATAATTCATAACACTATTTGCACTAATTTTTTTCAAACACGAACATAATATCAACTTGTGTTGCTTTCCATCAATCAATCTTTTAGGGCAAACCATAATATCATGGAAAGCATCTAAGTTGTGTTGATATCTTGGTGATTCAATATTAAACTATGACAATTTCAATTCAATTCAATCTCACAGAGGATAATTGCAATCATATACACGCCAACTTGGTAATTGTCTTTCAAATTAACATAAATACCACGCCTCTGTGAACACAATTGACTAAAAGTTCAAGCTAGTTAACAAACAAAGTCTTACAAATGATGATCAAACCTTCAATCCCCTGATGATTATCAAATGTTTAATTTGAAGAAAAACAGAAATAGTTGTGTAATCTCATTTCAATTTGATGATTATTAAATGTTAATAATCATTAGACATGAGGAGAGGTATATTTATTAGAGCTGTAAATACAATAAGAATATAATAGAAGAAAAATGATCTAGGAGATGACAAAAAAGTTGGATAACATAAATATCACCGACTACAAACTCAAGCTCATTGAAATAAACAACTGTAAATTTAACCCACAACAAAAGTCTGCAACCCATAAAACTTGCACAATCATGAAAGCTTCAAGGGTAGAATAACAAACAAAACTCTTCCAACAAAATAAAGTTCAAAACTAGTAATTGAAATGACAAAACATAAAATACTCCATAAATCAAAACACAAACCACCTCACTTGGCTCCCTTCTTCACTGCGGCCTTGGTCACCTTAGCTCCGGTTGGGTCCTTCTTGTCAACACTCTTGATAACACCCACTGCAACCGTCTGACGCATGTCCCTGACGGCAAACCTACCAAGCGGTGGGTACTCGGCGAAAGTCTCGACAACCATAGGCTTGGTGGGAATCATCTTCACCATACCAGCGTCACCGTTCTTCAAGAACTTAGGCTCCTTCTCGAGCTCCTTACCGGATCGTCTGTCGATCTTGGTCAAAAGCTCAGAGAACTTGACAGCAATGTGGGAGGTGTGGCAATCAAGAACCGGGGCATAACCGTTACCAATCTGGCCAGGGTGGTTCATGATGATAACCTGGGAGGTGAAACTGGCAGCGCCCTTAGCCGGATCATCCTTGGAGTTTGATGCAACGTAACCACGTTTGAGATCCTTAACAGCAACGTTCTTGACGTTGAACCCAACATTGTCACCAGGAAGAGCTTCTGTCAAAGCTTCATGGTGCATCTCAACAGACTTAACTTCAGTGGTCAACCCAGATGGTCCAAAGGTGACAACCATACCAGGCTTGATCACCCCAGTCTCAACACGTCCCACTGGCACAGTTCCAATACCACCGATCTTGTACACGTCCTGAAGGGGGAGACGGAGAGGCTTGTCTGAGGGTCTCTTGGGCTCGTTGATCTGGTCAAGAGCATCAAGAAGGGTGGGACCCTTGTACCAGTCAAGGTTGGTTGACCTCTCAATCATGTTGTCACCTTCAAAACCAGAGATTGGCACAAATGGGATTTTGTCCGGGTTGTATCCAACCTTCTTCAAGTATGAAGAAACTTCCTTTACGATTTCATCGTACCTCGCCTTGGAGTATTTCGGTGTGGTGGCATCCATCTGCACATATTAATTAACCCACATTTAGCAAAAGTACATAAAACCCTAAACAATGTTAACAAGTAACACAAAACCAAATCCCTAATTACCTTGTTACAGCAGCAAATCATTTGCTTAACACCAAGAGTGAAAGCGAGAAGAGCGTGCTCACGGGTCTGACCATCTTTGGAAATACCAGCCTCAAAACCACCAGTGGTGGAATCAATAATCAGGACTGCACAGTCAGCCTGGGAGGTACCAGTAATCATGTTCTTGATAAAGTCACGATGTCCAGGGGCATCAATGACTGTGCAGTAGTACTTAGTTGTCTCAAACTTCCACAAGGCAATATCAATGGTAATGCCTCTTTCTCTCTCGGCCTTTAGCTTGTCAAGCACCCATGCGTATTTGAAAGACCTCTTGTTCATCTCAGCAGCCTCCTTCTCGAACCTTTCGATAACTCTCTTATCGATACCTCCAAGCTTGTAGATAAGATGACCGGTTGTAGTAGACTTGCCGGAGTCGACATGTCCAATGACAACAATGCTGATATGAACCTTTTCCTTACCCATCCTGAAATATCAAACCAACTGTTAGTAAGTCTCAAATCTGTATATTCAATATACACCAAAAGGAATCTTAGCAGATAAATTACAGTACAAAATACAAAACACATAAATTAAAATCAATGATACAATTCACTATCTATATGTGTAAAATAAACACAATTAACAGTATATATATATAAATACAAACAACAACAATCTAAAAAGTGTAAATTCTTAAATCAATATGCAGATTTCAACACACTTAAAAAACACAACTATAAATAATAATAATAATAATAATAATAATAATAAGATTTATAAAAAAACCTAGAAAGCGATTATACTACTATACTAAACCTCTATCGAAAACTAAATCAAGCTAAAAATCAAAGATTAATTAAAATAGTTGTAAAAACATAACTACCGAGCTTTCTACTAACAGATCTGAAGCAATTTTTTTCAAATCAAGTGGTAGGATATCATAAACAACAAAACTCGCAATCGATCAACAAATCTGAGAAGATTTTACATAAATCGAAGTGATTGAATCATACAAGCATGCGGAAACGTAATATGCTAATAATTAAAATAAAACTACGAGAATTGATACGAGATCTATTACAATCGATCAACTGACAATTGAAATCACATATATGTAGATTGACACATACTCAAAGCTACAGACAGATTAATCTGAGAACCACAAGCAGATCTAGACGAATACAGAAGCATGCATACTATAACGACTAGCTAGAAAGCAAAAGGTGTGTATTAGAACTGACCTTAACGAAGAATCTGGAGATGCGTTCTCTGGATAGATGGAGGAAAATGAAGAATGGAAGAGGTGAAGTGCAACGAGAGGTTTTATAAGTGAAGCATGCGATTAGGGTTTTCTGATAGCCGTTGGATTAAACGATCTGACGGTTGTTGGGGAATCAGCTGTGGATTCTATTTTCGGATGCCCTAGCCAGCCTCCTTCCTCAATTTTGCTTTTCTATTGTCGTTTAGGTATCAATGAGATGGTTTATTACGATATTATCCTTGCCAGGTTTCATTAATATCAACTCATGTCCCTCTATTTCTTTTTTACATTTATAAATTTAATATTTTGTTTGAAAAAAATAAAAATCTTATGATTCTATTTTTGTTATGTTGTGGTTTGATAAACCTTGTTTCTATGGTAGTTATTATTCTCCTTATTATTAATTTATTTTTTGAAATGAATAGTAAATTTTTTATTTTTTATTTTTTTTAGGAAACGCGGGGAAACGCACGCCGCAAAGCGCGAGAAAAAAAACTAGTTTTATTAAGTAAACTGTAATTTGTGTTTATGTGGTTTACCTTAATCTACACGTTGAGTGTTTACGTTTGAAACTTCGACCTTTGAGTCCATGTTGTTTATATTTTTCTTCTATTGAGTCCCTGTGATTTATATTTTTCTTCTATTGAGGTTGAAATTTTAAACGTAATCTCCTTATTATTGATTTACCTTATGAAATGAATAGTAAATTTATATATATATATATTTTTGAGGAAACGCCACATTTGCATTATTAGATGGATCATTTAGACTTGATGTTGAACTAGATGATGAAATTTGAGGGAGAGGCATGATATAAAAGTGGGCTAAAATAAAAGAGAGAGTAATCAAGTATGTGATACCTGTTGGAAATCAGGCCCAAGCACACGAACACAGAATTTGATCTCAACAAAGATCGACTCTTTAAAAACCAAAAACCACAATGTACAATGACCCATAAACCCTCTATTTATACTAAAACTAAACTAATCATAACCTAACTCAATAGCTATTAAATAATCAAATAAATAATAACTCACTCCTAGTATAATACGAACTCAACTAAACAATTAATAAACTAATAATAATTATTTTAATCAAGATTAATCCTTCATTCTCCCACTTAATCTTGATTTGTACCTCTAAATCTTGAATTCACAACAAGACTCGTAACTCTTCCACACCATCATGATAATCACAATCATGATCTTCAGTTTCTTATCAATAACCCGAATCACTCAAGTTTTTAACACCAACTTGAATCACCCAAGTTTAATCACCTCACAACTTTCTTCTATACAGGTATCGCACATTCATCCCCAATATGAATCACTCAGATTCTTCGTCCCGTTTCATACGGTCTTCAATCATGTTTCACACAGATTGTTTGTGATCTATCACAGATCTTCTTCCACGCAGCTCTCACAGCCTTTTGAACCGCTCACGGGTTCTAATACTTCTTCACCGGCATCACACCGTACCACCCTGAATCGCACAGGTAAACACTTTGCAGATCCCTACACCCTTCGCAGGTGATTGATCCTTCACTCAATCTAAATCGCTCAGATCGATATCTTCCTTGGTTAACTCGCACAACCATTCGTTGCTTGGAACTTCATAAACGCTTTCATAATTCGAAGTCTTACTGGTCTTCTCCTTGACCCACTCACTAGATCTCATCAACTGTATTTAATGTGCCTTATGAGGTGATCCTCCTCCACGGAAACTCCATGCATGCGCCTTAAACTCCGTATCACTCGCTTTTGATTAAGCCATCATCAATCTCATCATGAGAGCACCCTCATTAGTCCTTTATCACCACTAAGAACACTATTTGAGTCGTATTACTATTACTGCTTGACTCACATAAATTGTCACTTGGCCTTTTGATTCGTATGAGTTCCATGCATTCCTCCATGGTATCCATGGAATCATTGATCGATCGGATTACCCACCAAAACTACCAAAGACTATGTAAGTATGTAACAATCCATTAGAGCTCCTTGTGGCTTAGTCTTGCAAATTATAACACGTCACTTCAATTTTTTTTCTTACCGGTGTTTTTTTTTCTTCGATCCATCAAACAATTTGTTCCCGATCACAAGACTGATGCAGCAGTGCCTTCTCGACTCCAAATCAACGACTCTCAAAACCGCCTTCTCTTTCACCAAGCTCTGATACCGATTGTTGGAAACCAGGCCTAAGCACACGAACACAGAATTTGATCTCAACAAAGATCGACTCTTTAAAAACCAAAAACCACAATGTACAATGACCCATAAACCCTCTATTTATACTAAAACTAAACTAATCATAACCTAACTCAATAGCTATTAAATAATCAAATAAATAATAACTCACTCCTAGTATAATACGAACTCAACTAAACAATTAATAAACTAATAATAATTATTTTAATCAAGATTAATCCTTCAATACCGAGGGTGACGGACCGGTGTTTTCACCATCTCGCACCACCCACCCCTATCCCCTAAACGACCACGTCCCTCCTTGAATTAATTAAATCCAATTCATGAAATTTAAAAATATGATAGTACACTTGAATAATTTCAAGGGAATCCAAATATCCATTAGTTCCCATTTCCCACTAATAAGAAGCAATGTATTTGGACAAGGTTAGTCAAACTCCTTGTCCCCTTAACCCCCCCAAGGATTGATATTGACGGGTAATCTTTCACTAATAGGCTAAATCCACCACATTCAAGCTATGTCATTAGACTTAACACGTCACCCTTTTTGGTTTACGGTTTAACATCCTTATTTTCTTTTAGTGATGTTTTTTCATTTACTCTTCTTAATTCATAAGGTTGGTAATCGAGTGGTGGAGAAAAATCATTTAGTAGCGCTAAGGTTTGAGTAGTTCATGGGTTCAAGTCCGACTCCTACAGGAATTAAGAAATTTGCCTTAAAAAAATTTAAGAAAATGTATTTTGTAAAATAATTAAAAATAAATTTATAATTTATTTTAAGTTCTCGTATTTTTTTTTCATTTTCTTTTATCAGATTAGTTAACTTTAAAATATCATTATGTAAAAAACATACTTGATTTACTTTTTTTTGTTTCGTTATATTGTATACAAACTATTTTTTGGGTATAGTTATTTCATATCACAAATCATTTATTTTCTACATCAATTTATAGTTTTTAAAGAAGTCGGTACGAGTATTTTAAATTTTTTAAAAGTTATTTTATTATGCATGTTTTTTAGTCAAACTTAACATAAATAACATAAAATAAATATTAGGCGACACCTAAAACAGTTTTAATATAAAAACTACTTTAATAAAAATAAAATTAAAAACAAACTAGAATACATAGATAACTTTATTCGTGCATGACAAATGTGACTTGAAAACCTACAAAAGTTGTTTTTTTATATAAAGTTTAGTATCTTTTCATATCGTTCGGCAACAAGCATATTTATCAAATTTCAAAATAAGCACGAAGCACATAATTTTTATAAAACTAATGGACATATACGAACCAACAAGATGTAAAATATATATTTATATGTAATCAATGTCATGATTCGTGAACATACATTTTGGTCCTCTTCTCCCTTTACATCGATATAAAAATGTCATCAGTTATGAAACATTTGAAAGTATCAATCGAAGTAGAAAGCAGGCACGTTATTGTGATTTGTTAGTGAGAGATAGATTTGAAGTACCACCGATAAAGATCCTAATTCTCGTATATTTTCTGAATCGACTGATTTGAGATGTAAAGTTAACTTATTACATCATCGTTTTTACAATGAAATGTTGAAATTCTTTATTTGGGTGGAAACCATACTTGAGATATAAACCTCTTTTTGTTATAAACGCTTATTTAACTCATGTAACTTCTTGTCCATATAGTCTTGGCAAAGGGTATGCTCCCATTCCTTTGTCGCTTATTCCTCTATGCCACCCAATTCACCTATATATAGACCGTTAGAGAGAAAAAAATCAAATATGTACCAAGATCTATCATATAAATTTAGGTAAAATGCATCTAAATAAGTTAAGATTTTAATTCATAGAACCTACCAATTCATTTTATTAAAAAAAATTTAATTTATTGATGAAATAATATAAGTTTTGCAACTTGACACACTTAATTGTGATTTTTTTTCTCTCCATTATCACATTTAAAGATATATAGCATGAGTTAAAGAGCACTTTTAGAGATACACTTCTTAACACAAAAAAAAAAGTGACCACAAATATAAGCCTTTGAAAATGGATTAAATCACTACCTTCAAATGAAAATCTTAGAAATGAAATATGCAAAGAAAAATCAAATGCAACATAAATGATCTAGAAATAAAAAATATAAATATTTGAAAATGGATTACTTGAACAATCGTTGCCTTCAACTTCGAATGTATTTAACACTTGTAGGAAGCGAAACCCGTAAAGAAAATATCCAAAGAAAAATCACCATCATAATCAGTAACTCCACAGTCACTGAAGACGTGTATCATCATTAAGAAGCCACAATGATATTGCAGAAGCAACGAACAAAAAAAAAAAAAAACTCAAGAACCTGAAAAGTCGATGACAATGGAACGACCTCGAAATGCTTTGAGAAAGAGGGGCAAGAAATGCATAGCTCGTTGATTAGAAAACAAAGAAAAATGGGAAGACGGTGTGTTTAGAAAGGGGATAAAAAGAGGGTGCCTAAACCCTAAATTAAGATCCATTCAACTAACCTAAATCTATGAGATGTTGTTGGCTGCTTTTCCTTTTTGAGGCCGCCTCCCTCATTTGATGTTTAGGGTTCTTGAATCAAGAGTCTTCAAGATGGAAATGTCTTTCTTTAGGCATGATTATATCTCCAGCTAGGTCCGTGATTCTCTCCTGGTCCTTCCTTGTTTGGCTCGTCAATCCGCGTTGTTCACTCTATAAAAGGGTTGTCATTCTTCCCAGTAAAAACACACAAAATCAGTCTCAGTATTCTTCTTTGTAGTCTTGGTTGTTTTTGTAATCGGACCAAGTGGTCCTGTTAAGTATTTTGTGTCGTCTTTGTAATCGAATCAAGTGGTTCTTAATTCTGATTAAACTTCTTTGAATAAAATACCATTTTTGACAATGATGGAGGGTGAATGAATGGGATATCATAAGCCGTAGCCTGTAATGATGGAAACATGTTAAATCTTTCTTGTACAACAAATGTGAACTCAAATTTATATATTAATATGTTGTGGGACCCACCAACGCTCATCTCGTGACATCAGCTCCCATCCATCCATCCATCTCTCCCTCATCACCACCACCACCACCACCACCACCACCACCATCGTCCCCGCACACACAAACCTACAACTTTTGGCGTCGTCCCCAACACTTAAAGTCCAAGGCGCGCACTTCACATACAACCATCATCGTCCCCAACACTTAAAGTCCCAGGCGCGCACTTCACATATAGCCATCATCGTCCCCAACAATCCACCCCCATCCCGTCACATCTGGTTCAAAGAGTTGTATCACAATTAATTTTTACATAGACTAATGTTTAAAAGTCGTCAGTCTGTTGCAGAAGAATGACGACGGGTAGTAAGGTTGCCTCCCCCCCTCTCCCTCATCATCTCCTTACTAGATATTGATTGAAAGGACACCAACTACATGTAGATTTCAATTGAAATGACACCAACTACATGTAGATTTCAATTGAAAGGACACCAACTACATGTAGATTTCAATTAAAAGGATACCAACTGTGGGTGGAAATGGTCTCCAATAGATATTAGTTTCAGAAGAACGCTGATGGTGGAGGTTGTGGTGCCCTATTCGGAAAATCGAAGAGAGGGGCAGAATTAGAGTGGATGCGATGGTCTTGGACGAGTTGGGATGACGATGAAGAAGGAATGTCATTGGTGATGTTGGTGGAAGCTACCGACGGATATGGTGATGATGGTGGTGTCGCACTCGTCGGAAAACGAAGAGAGAAGGAAAAACAGTTATTTCAAGGTGTGGGGGTGGGGGATCGAGTGGACCTGATGTAGGTTCTTGGGGGTGAAGGAAGAAGAGATGAGGGGTGGGAGTGGGTACAAATTCGGGTAAAAGAGGTGGGTCCCATCTAATTTAATATTTTATTATTTAATTTATTATTTTTAATTTTGTTTATTTAAACATTTTACAAGTTACTGAACATATTACTACACGCACTGTCAATGAAACAAAATTAAAGTACCATGAAACTGAACCCGTAATTTTTCAAAGATAACTATATCCGTAACTAGCTTAGACCCCGTGTAATACACACGGACGAAAAATATAAATACGTAAATTTCTCAAATTTTATTTTTTTATTTTATATGTGTAAAAATGTATTACTGTATACTAATGATATAAAAAAAATTCAAAATATATAAAAAAATAATATATAATTGAGTTTCGAAAATACGTCAATTACTATTTAATGTAATTTGACTTTCATTTACTATCTGACTGAAAATAAAAATTACATAATTATATTTCAAAGTTTTTTTTTATAATAAAGGATATTTTAAAATAAATATGTTTTATTATTATAATTAGTAATTTATTAAAAGATATGGGTGCATTTAATAAGAGAGAGAGGCGGGAAAAGAATGATGAGATTGAATATGGTGACGACATGTGGCATATAAAAACCTTTATTTATTATATAGTATAGATTTTAAAATTTACACCCATACTCGCTTGGTTGGAAAAACTAATCACAGTGTTCTACGCTTGTACTTGAACGACCTGGGGACTTGAGAAGGTTCATCAATGGCGGAACAATAGAAACCCTAGCACACCAAATCTCAATCAAAAGAAATTGTTCCACCAATGGAAGGAGGAGGAAGAAAGAACTCCGCTAATCCGGTTACGAAGTTTGCGGTGTATCAGAACCCTGCTATCTCCGCTGCCCTAACCAAAAACAGCCTCCGTCCATCGAAGTCTACGTTCCTCTTCATTTTCCTTCTATCATCCGCTTCTGCTTTCTCTCTAGCCTCCTTCGTTCTCAGGTATCGCACACACACTACTTCACGCACTATACATCACTATTTCAATTAGGTTAGTAGTTTCTGGTATAACCGTACCTGTATTTGGATAGAACACATTTGAATTTTGTTATACTTCGTTTTGAGCATGTTTATAATTTAAAAGTTAAATTCAGGTCAAATTGTTATTGTAATGTTATCAGCATGGTAGATTAAGATGTAACCTAGCAAAATTATATTAAAATGGAAACCCTGAGATCTAAAAGCATACCATATGAATAACTAAGATTGATACCTTTTGTTTTTACATCAATTTCTTGCGTCGGATGTTAACGCATTCATTTGGTGTATACTGTTTTAGGGAGAATGATGTCATTGACAGCCCTAAACTCAGATATGTTACTCAAGACGTTGCTTGTGAGTAATACTGTTGTTGATGTAATTTCTGGCTTTAAATTGTTGTTAAGTTTTCAGTTGATATTCATATGCCTTCAATTTGTTATGTTTGTCCACAGATATCTTTTTGAAAGTAATGCAGGCTGTCATGGCTCTGGTTTTGATTGGTTCCTTGTTTGCACTTCTCAAAGCGATATCATTATGGAAAACAAAAGCTGCTACACCTGCATCTACATCTAATGGCCAACTGAATCTAACCAACCGGCAACTAGGGCTGTTGGGAGTAAAACCGAAGTTTCAGCAGATTGAATCAAAGGCGGCACCTAAAGCTAAAGCTAACACTTCACCTTCAAATACACTTGTGCCCCTTCACCAACCATTTACCAGTCCGGGCCATATGACCCGTATAAGTAGTGGGAAGTTAACTACAAGTAGTGGAAATAAGATGCATTCTTTCAGCACTCCATCAAAACCACCAGCCTCTCCATCAGTCTATCTTGTCCCCTCACAGTCACCAAATATAAAGACACCACCAGGCCCGGACCACTTTGTTTCTACTCCTTGGTCGAGTAAGCGAACTTCATCTACAAGAGAGATATCAACAGAACAACAGCTTGAAACATTCTTAGCAGATTTTGAGGAAAAATTCTCAACGTCTGCTGGTAAAATGGCAACGCCACCTCCTACAATAAGTGGTTTTGGTATATCTAGCCCAAGTACCAATACTTCTGGTACTACAAGAAGTACACCATTAAGGCCCGTTCGTATGTCCCCTGGTTCTCAGAAGTTTAGCACCCCGCCAAAAAAAGGGGAAAGTGACCTCCCTCCACCCATGTCCATGGAAGAATCAATTGATGCTTTTGACCGCCTAGGTGTCTATCCACAAATCGAGCAGTGGCGTGACCGTATCAGACAGTGGTTTTCTTCAGTTGTGCTGAACCCCTTGCTTTCCAAAATTGAAACCAGCCACATAAAGGTCTGGTGTAGTTCGTGATTTACCTAGTTTTAGTTGTTTGTTAAAATCGCATAACTTGTATGTAGGTTACATCAACTCCATGTGCACTAATTCATCCAAATTGGTTACCCATATGCATTAGTTATTTGAAACATTCATGGTCTTCTTGTTAGTTGTTAGCACCTTCTATTCTCCCTGCACTCCCAATACCCAATACATCCCTATTGGTACCGGTACACTTCATTAGGCTAGTTACCTTCTATATCTCGTTATTTCTACCTGAATTTATATAAATCTAAAGAAGATGTCACCATCTTTGATAATGAACGTAATCATGAAAATCATGTCAATAGAGAAGAAACCTTTTCCACATGCATCTTTTAATTGAAGTTAAAAATTCAGCACGATGCAATTGTGTTTGTGCAAAAGTATTTATGCTTCTCATATTGTATTTGGACTCACTTCTGAACTGTTATTTTTGTGTCTTGGTTTATGTATTGTTCAATTACTGAAATCATCAACTTGATGTTTAATCCCAAAAAACCACCACGGTCATGGTTTTTACATAACAGAACAACACTAAGATGAAATGATATATATACTTTTGAGTTTTGATCAGGTAAATTACAATTGATTAAAAAAAACTTCACTTATTATGTAGTAGCACTGATTATTATCACTTTTCATGTCTGATTGCATAGGTTATGGACGCTGCTTCTAAACTTGGTATTTCTGTTACAATCAGCAAAGTAGGAACTGATTTGACAGTTGGAGCTACTGGAACAGTGGCTTCCAATGAGAGAAGTAATGATTGGCAGCCTGCATATACACTTGATGAAGAAGGGCTTCTTCTTCAATTACGAACTGCCCTTGTGCAAACTCTTGATGCTTCCATGTGTAAGTAACTTTGACCTTTCTATAAAATCTAGTATAACATCAATTTCACGTTGATTTCTGGCTTGAAATTGAAAATATGTTTCTTATTGCTCACATCTGCTAGACTCAGATATGTTTTTTTGCTCTTTCCTGTAAAATCTAGTAAACATCATTTTCACAGTATTAGGAAAGGTGGCAATTTGAACCTATATACTTATGAATTGGTCAATTTGGGTTGTGTATCTCAGAATGGTCAAACAAGTCTAATGAAGAGTTTAGTTAAAGTGAAATTAGTTGAAACTCGCCCAATGTTTATTTTAATTCATGTAACCTAAACCATTTTCTTATAAAAGTTAGTTCTTTTTGTAATAATTTGTTTTGTAATCATAATGGCTCATGAATGATTAATATGATTTTAAAAATGGTTGCTGGCCTACCCAACCCGTACTGAAAAATGATCCATTCCAACCTGTTACTCTGTTAGCCAAAAGGGTCAACTAAAATATTATTTAAAAGGGAAATGTGTTGGAATTCGCCCAAGGTCTATTAATGCATGTAACCTTCTTATATAAAAAGACTATATTTTTACTGTAACAATTTTATTTACATTTTTAATCATAACTAATGCGTTATTGATTCATATTTATTTATTTTATAAAAATTGGACGGAAAATGTTTGCCAGCCAATCCATCCAATCTGACTACTAGAACACGAGCCATTCCAACCCAACCCATTTTGACCAAATACTCAACCTTGGATGGAGGGATAATTTCTATACAATTATCATATGTCCATACCTTTTTCTTACGTGTTATGTCGAATTTGATGTTTTTTGTAGCAAGGTCTTCACTAGGTGGTCCCCAACAGATGCAAGCACAGAACCCCTCAATCCCTGTCATACAGGATTGCATAGATGCCATTACTGAACACCAAAAGCTTCTAGCTTTGATGAAAGGGGAATGAGCAAAGGGCTTGCTACCCCAGAGCCATATACGGGCAGATTATACCGTACAAAGAATCCGAGGTAGTTCTTTTTCTTAATAGTTTTCCTTTTTTCTATGTTCAAAATACTAACCAAATTAATCATTTAAAATTTAAAACTTCAATTTTCAATGCATGAAAATTAAATTGTGGTCATCTATGTGTCAAAATATTTTGCAGAACTTGCTGCAGGAACATGTGTTAAGAACTTCGAGTATATTACAAGCAGAAATAACTCGAGTAAGAAATGGACTGAAGTTCCTACAGATTCACATTTGCTGTTGTATCTATTTTGTGCTTTCTTGGAACACCCAAAGTGGATGCTACACGTGGATCCTACATGTCATGCTGGTGTACAGTCGAGCAAAAACCCTTTATTCATAGGCTTACTTCCACCAAAAGAACGTTTTCCGGAGAAGTATTTGGCTGTAATTTCTGGAGTCCCATCTGTACTTCATCCTGGAGCTTGTTTATTGGCCGTTGGCAAACAAATCCCTCCAATTTTTACCTTGTATTGGGATAAGAAGCCGCAGTTTTCTTTAGAGGTACGTGATAATTAAATTTTCTCTTCTCTTTTTTTCCCCAAGAATGATGGATGATCTTGGTTTTAAAAAGCCCGCCTCAATGTACATGTGGGTCAAAATCAGTCAAAAATAGGGTCTAGAGAAGGCTGACATGTAAAAATGACCGGAAGGATGAAGAGATTATAAATGGTTTACTCGATTGAAATTCTGATACATAAAAGAGATGCAACGCTTGATTGTACATAAAGCTTATTTAGTTATACACAGATCAACGCCTCGCATATGTGAAGCTTTTGTCTCGCGCCTCGGCTTTTGGGACCTAAACGTTTCAAAGCGCCCGACGCTTTCTAAAACCAAGATGATTATTTGTTTTGAATCCAAATTCATCTTTTTCTTTTTTCATTTAGTGACAATATGGTTCAAAGATTTGAGCTGTGACGCTTCCTTTTGCTGTTTTGATAATCCAATTTTCTTTTATTTTAATTGCAGGGAAGAACAGCACTTTGGGACTCTGTCTTGCTTTTATGCCATAAGATGAAGACAGATTATGGTGGTATTGTTAGAGGAATGCATCTGGGGTCTTCAGCTTTGGCCATTCTTCCAATTCTTGAAGAAGAAAACAATGAGTGATATTTTCCTTATCTTCTTGAAACAGACATCTTATTAACATTTCTAGCTACCAATCGTTTTAGTGACACTTTTTTTGTAAAAACTAATGGTTTTAGTGACTCTTCTTTGTCTAGTGACTATTTTGTGCAGTGACCAACTTTGCCATGTGTTCTTGACTTAATATTGACATATAGGCTTGTTGTCATTCGGTTTATGATCATAGAACACATTCTGTGTATGGTTTATGATGCAATTCTTTAAAGCAAATAAAGTTTATTCAGTATCAACTTTGGTTTCATACAAATAAAATACATAAAAAGAACTGTACAATTTACTGAAATGCAATCCTGCAACAACACAATTGCAATAATCCTTGTATCTATTAAAATAAACACAAGTGAAATATAATTATGATTGCGGGTAAAGATTTCGACTACAGAACCATCAGTCGGTTTAGGGAGATCATGGTCATGACAAAAAGAATGTTGATAAACTGCATCAAATGCCATCACATATCATCGGGTATTCTGGTGGTTAATTGCTAATAGCAACTTAATGGGACTTTCTGGATTTTTCTGAAATCTCTGCGTCGCAACTGACAAGGCCTAAGGATGAAGAGAAAGTTGCCGGTGGTAATGGCGATGAGCCCCCTTGTGCAAACACTACCAAAACGAGCCCTCATGTGAAAGTCTCACTCAAAAGAAGCCACATTATAAAAAAAATTCTGAAACATATTATTATTTTGTTAGAAACAAGAAGATTTCGTGTAATTTTTTTTAAATGTTTGTTTCTGATTAGTAAATATCCCAAATAGTTGGTACTTAGTAGGTAAAACTATATATTTTAACTATTTCTTTACATTATCTCTTTTTATATTTAGATAATAAAGTTACGTAAATCTTGAATTTTAAAATTTTTCTTATTTATTGTTGATGTTCTTATATTTATCATATTGTAATCATTATCTATGAATTATGTGTTATAATACATTTAAGTGTGAGATTTGAAACATTATCCTCTCTATATATCAGGAACATTCTTTTCTTCTTGTCTGACCATGGTCGAATGATTTTGTTTGGTTTCTAATTATTTAATGTTTAGTAGTTTGAATTGAATTCATTAGAGTACTTGTGAAAATCACATAATTATGTAAAAAACAATGAAAATTAATCACATAATTTATAAAATATTTTTTATTCTAATTGTTAGAAGGGTATTAGTATCTATTACGTATATGTTGAACATAAATATGGGAATGAGGTGTGTTACATATACGTAACACTATGTCAAATCAGAAATTGTTACATATAAGCACTATGTTACGATTTTCCTTTGATCCACTCTGTATATAGGGTAGGGTAATGAAAAATTTTCTCTTCATGAGAAAACTAAAAAAATTTCTATTTTCAAAATTTTTAAACACAAACAAAATGTGCAAGTCATGTATAGGGTATATACATACACATAACTGTGTATGTGTAGGTAAAGAGCAAAGGAATAATAACCACCCTTTGTTGGTTTTTTTAGTTTCCATCATTTTTTAAATGTTATTATTTTTTAAAAAAATTATGTAATAAATTCGATCATTTTTATCTATAATTTGAGTATAGGTTTGCTATTTAAAAAAAACCGGTGTGTTTTCGATTTATTATTGCGTCTTTGGTGTTTCCTTTTGTGCGTCTACAATTTTAGGATTGCTGGACGCAATTACACTCCACGACATCTTGATGACTTTCTAAAATTTGTATTTTTTCATTTCTTTCTCCATCGATGTACAACACCTTCAAATTGACGATGATGATAACTTTGTTAATCATCGACATCACCATGGAGCTGAGAATGACAACTCATCTTCTCTCAACAACATTGATGAATGGTTTAATTCAAATACTTACAACTCGTAAAGTTAGAGAGGCGACACATGAAATACAAGTATTAAAATGGGTTGGTGTCAACTATTTTGGTTTTTGTGTTTGAAGCCCTAAACTTTAAAAAAGTTTTTCCTTATTTTTTTTTCCACAAATTTATAGTATAACCTATGAGTTTTAATAAAGTTATCATTTACATAATGAATTTTTTTTTCTCTTTTTTCTTACCAACCAAGTTACGAGACGTGACATACACATAATTGTAACGTAGTTGCGCGTGATACGATACAAGTTATCTAGCAATTTGCGTGCAATGTCCTTATGAAATTTTTTAACTCCTTACCTTTTTAAATGATTTTTCTTTATTTTTTATTTTTTTTACAGGTTAACTTTTTTTAACGGTTTAGTTTTTCTGTACAATTTTTTTGGAATATTACTAGCTATTTCACTACAACACGTTGGTTTGCGTAAATGTTTTGATTTTTTATATAAAGTTCCGAGTATGCTTATTTATTTCGTAAAGGATAACTTTTTTAGTGGTTTTGTTTTCCTGACTTAATAGACTTTTGAGGACATTAATTTCTTCCACGGTTTAACACGTCACAGAGCGCGTGGACGCAATTCTAGTTAGTTACAAAAGATATGTAGTTGAAATATAATATTTTATAGGTTTGTATGAAATTAACCATATAAAGAACTTAACAAATCTGCTAAGCGGACATCTATTAGTGTGACATGATACTTAGATAGCATCTCTATAAACAAAATTTTGAGCCGTGCATATATATATATATATATATATATATATAGGGGAAGGATCAAGAGAAAACCACAAAGTTAGGCGAAAACCAAAAAAACCACTAAAACAATATGTAATACTATGGGTTACGTATACGTAACCACAATTTTTTTGATTTTTTTTGTTTTCTGTTTACGTATACGTAACACTATGGGTTACGTATACGTAAGCCAATATTTAAATGATTTTTTGGTAAAAACTTGTAATATTACATTTATACTCTTATAAAAAAATAAAAATAAAAAATAAATATAACTATATTATTAATTAAAATTGATTTTTTTAGTGGTTTTCTCGGTTTTCGCCTAACTATTGGTTTTCTCTGGAACCCACCCCTATATATATATATATATATAATTAGCGATGTTTTTAGGGGTTTTATGTAATTGCCCTTTTTTTATATTCAAACCAATCAAGATCAGATCAAACCTTACAATCACAGGATGAGATTCCTATGCAGTTTTATTTTTTATTTTTGACAAATTAGTTACATGTACTTGCTTCTTCAAAATGGAAGCGTAAAATATTTATTTTCTTATTTCGCATTAAAGAGTTCACGGCCAATAATAATTCTTCTGATCTCACTTGTTCCAGCACCTATCTCGTATAATTTGGCATCGCGTAGCAACCGACCAGTCGGGTACTCGTTCACATACCCATTGCCACCTAGGCATTGAATTGCCTGCAAAAAAATTAAAACTTAAATTTATAAAAAACAAAAGGAGACAATGGTGGAATTATGATTTATAAATTGGGAAATTGGCTTGGACCTGCAGAGCAACTTGGGTGGCTCTTTCAGCAGCAACGAGTATAACTCCAGCACAATCCTGTAACCAAATGAGTACAATCCTCAATGCACAATGTACAAACCATAAGGCCACAAGGCACGCTATGCGTTGATAAGCTAGAAAACGCACCTTTGGAACAAGTATTCCGTTGTCACATTGTCTTGCAACAGAATACATGTAAGATCTGCAAAAATGTTGATTAATTGTTAGTAGACATGTAATCTTATCAGATTCGACTCCAGCCTACACTGGTTCTGCCCTTAATCCCTTTAGGACCACCTACCCACCGCAAGCCACGTTTTACCTAGCCCATTTG
This sequence comes from Smallanthus sonchifolius, assembly GCA_023525975.1. Taxonomy (NCBI): domain Eukaryota; kingdom Viridiplantae; phylum Streptophyta; class Magnoliopsida; order Asterales; family Asteraceae; genus Smallanthus; species Smallanthus sonchifolius. The sequence goes on from CM042042.1 coordinate 59,171,523, forward strand.
CAAGGTATTGGTGGGGCCCGTGACGGCTCATCAAAGTTATCAAAAGAAAAAAAACACCAGCATGTGGTCACGGAATCATGGTTTACCTTGAAGACTGCAAAGATGTATACATGTCTGCAATTTTTCCCTGTTTTCACAGAAAATGCAAGTTTAACCAATTTATTTATGAAGTATTTTTATTGAAATATTTTGAGTATTACTAAAATTACATTGTTTTATTTTGTAATCATATTTAACATGTTACTAACCTCCATAAGTTGAAACTCCCCAATGGGGCAACCGAATTGTTCTCTTTGGCGGACATAAGGAAGAACAACATCAAGGCATCCTTGCATGATGCCAACCGGTCCAGCTGACAGTACAAGTCTCTCTAAATCTAAACCCGACATCATCACATAAACTCCTGAAATTTGTAACTTTAAAATATATATCATCATCCAACTTTATAAAACACAAGAATTATGTTCATATGGGTATAACTGGATAAAAGTAAACGAAATATGAGATATTCTCGTTAGGAACGAAATTAAACGAAATTTATCTTTATGATGGCAGTACCTTTTCCCTCTTCACCAAGAACATTCTCGTTAGGAACGAAGCAATTTTCAAAAACAAGCTCGCATCTGAGATTTGTAACAATTAGATAATCAGATGGTACTCTTATTAACAAAAAATTAGGATTATTTGATTAATTATAATGTGAACATACGTGTCACTTCCTCGCATTCCAAGTTTGTCCAACTTTTGAGCAGTACTGAACCTGAATTACAAAAACAAATATTGGTTTAATGATTTTGCAGACAAACAAAAAAGATTTTAGAACGTTTTTTCATTATAGTCATCAAGATAAACAGAAGATGTACCCGGGCATCCCTTTCTCAATAATAAATGCGGTTATCCCTTTAGAACGAGAAGCAATATCCGTTTTAGCATAAACCACCTGATTTTGACCAAGAAAATAATATTTTAACAAAAATATGACAAAGAAATTTACTTGGAAACTCTTTTGCAATAACTTTTTTTTAATATGATGAACATATTAATAGTTAATTAATTACTAGGGTTTGAGCAACGGGACCATTGGTGCACCACATCTTATTCCCATTAAGAACATAACCGCCATCAACACGATCAGCTTTGCATTTCATGCCAACAACATCTGAACCAGCTGGTGATATGAAAAACAAGAATTAACTCAAAATAAAGCCTCAATGATCTGCAAAGACTCAACATAATCTAAAACTACAAAATCAAATATACCATTAGGTTCACTCATTGCAAGAGCTCCCACATGCTCCCCACTGATTAGCTATACGAAAAAAGGAAATTAGATTGAATCCATGAGAAAACATACATAAAGAATAAAAGATTAAATAAAACCTTAGGTAAATATTTTTCCTTCTGGGCAGCAGTTCCATTTCTCACCTGCAATATCAACAAACTCATTATATTAAACTTGTTAAACATTTGAAGCAGCAAATACTCAAAACTATTTAGTTTTAGTTAGCTATTACCAACTGATTAATGCAGAGGTTAGAATGTGCGCCAAAGGATAAACCAACCGATCCTGATGCACGACTAATCTCCTCCATAGCTAAGCAGTGATATAAGTAACCGAGCCCTAGCCCTCCATATTCCTCTACAAACAAGTATAATATTTTACTGTATAAACTTGTGAGCTAATAAGAAAACAAGAAACATACCATGTTACTTTGCTTAATTAGATCAAGCTTTTGGTTTAGAGACCATCATATTGAATTAGAACAGAATAACATGTGTTACACTATATGGATTTGGCCCAAAACACTCAACAAATTAACAACGAATTAAGAGCAGAGGCCGCAGCTGTACCTGGAGCAGTGATTCCATGAAGATTAAAGTCTCCCATTAATTTCCATAAGTTCACCTCCTGGACCATCCATAAACAAGACATAGAATCAGTTTTTGGAAATCAGTATACATGTATAACACATATATAATTTGATAATGGATGTCTTAGAAGTCGGAACCTTTGGGAAATTATTCATTTCATCTATTTTCGATGCATGAGGAGCGATATGCTCTTGGGCAAATTGTGCAACACTCTCCTTGAACTGTCATCATTCCAATAAATTGTCAGAAAACAGCCAAATCTGTCCTCCAAATACTCAAACGCCCCAAACAAAAAAAAGTCAAAGTAAGGGAAACTAATGACTTGTATCTAAGAACACAATTTTTCTATATTTTGAGATAAATCACAACAGATTTTAAGAACTTTTAACTGTATTCATTATTTTCTCCTGTGTAACAGACTCCACAAATTTGCCCTAACTTGATTGATCAAGATCAGCATCCAATACCATACTAACTAGCTGCTCAAATGCCAAAAGTACTCAGTACTGAAATCAGCCATTGCTATAATAACCATTACAAAACGCTAAAATCTAATTTCTCTCCAATAACTGAATGATTTTGTGCATTTTAAGCAACATGCACCACAATCAGAAAACTAATTCACGTTTTGATGAATTGAACGCATGAGATCAAACAAACACGAATAAAATCAGAAACAGAATATACAGATCTTACGGAACCTGAATCTGAGTATCATCGAACAGCATAGAAGTTGAAAAAAAGGCGCCACGACATTGAACGGAAACCCTAGCTGCTGATAATGCATCCGCTATTGATGTTAATTTCGCCAACCTGTGCATCGTCATCATCATCCTCTCGAACACAGCCTGAATCGAAGTTGCAAGTGGAAGGATTCAAATTGAAACGACTCGACACCTAAAGTTGATGAAATAGTCGACTTAAATGGGCGTTTTGGATTTGATCGCCATGTGTGTGTGTGTGTGTTTTCAGGGGATAAGTTCAGATGGGGACAAACCAATAGCTGGTAGCGTGGTGGAGCACCTCTCACCGATGATTCATTTGAATTTTATTTTGTTAAAAACTAAAATTGAATATTTGTTTTTATGATTCTTTACATTGATTTATTATGAGATTGTAAATTTGAAGTAAAAACTAATTTATAAAAAAATTAGGTGAGTAATATTATACATGTATTATTATAATGTTATAATTTGTTATGCATATCTGATATAAAAGTATTATGAAATTTATTTTTATATACAAAATTTACAAGTCAGGTGTATATAGTTAATACTTACTAGTTTAGATCCTATGTGGGGTGAAAAATATCAATAAATAAAATTTTTAAATCTTTATGTGTATATTTTACACGTATAAAAATGTATCATATACTAATGATAGAAAACAAAACTCAAAATATGTAAAAACTAATATATAATTGAGTTTCAAAAATAAATTAAATATTGTTTTTTATTTATTATTTGATTGAAAATAAAAGTTAAATAATTAAATTTTTAAAGTTTCATAAGTGATAATTTAAAATAATTGTGTTTTATTAGTATAACTAGATTAAAAACCCGTGTACTACACCGGTGGAATACAAAAAACAATGAAAAAGTGTATACATAAACATAAATATGTAAATATTTCTTTCTTATAATTCAAAAATCTCTAAATATTTCTTCGTATACATCATTTGATGTTTTGTTTGTAAGTTTACCATCTCTATATAGCATTGGTAGTTTTACTGTCTCTACTTGCAATTATAAACGCTACCAAAAAAACAACACGCGTTTAAATTAAAATCCTATGCATCCTAATATTGGACATTTGTCACTCTCCTATGCATCATAATCTTTTTTTTCCCGCCTCTCTCTCCTATTAATTATACACATTTTTCTTTAATTGTTTTTTTATAATTTTTTGTTTCCCGCTTCTCTCTCCTATTAAATAATAATAATTTCTATAATTCTTATAAAATATTTTTTATTTAAAAAAATAGGTTTGTTCATAAAGCATTTTTATAAATTGAATATTTCGTTCATTCTTTTTATAAAACATTTTAAAAAGTAACTATATAACGTTTCTAAAATTTATATTAAAAAACTTTGTAATATATCATAAATATGTAATATATAAATTTTTATTACTAAGGGTGGAGGGGCCACCCTCATCGCCGACGTGCGGCTTGAGGGGCTTGCAAGTCGCCGCCGCCGCCACTCCCACTTCGTCGACTGAAAGTGCCATCTCACAGCTTTGGAACAACGCACGACTTCATCAATTTTAACGGTAATACTACAATCTACCCACTAATGCTCACCAATCAAATTCCGCCACCAACATGGCTTCAAGGGGCTTGGGTGCCGCCACCAACAGGGCTTCAAATAAGGTGTCACACTCTCATTGGAGGGTGTAGTGTGGGGCTTCAAGCCTTGGGTGCCCCCTCCACCCTAAGTATATAACATTGCATTTATTCAACCCGTGTAATACATGGTTTCTAACCCCGTGTTTTATTTAAAAATATTGGGTTCAATATCCATGTGGTATTAATAAAAATCAACATGTGGATGATTTAAAAAATATTTATATGAATTTAAAATATCGGAATGAGTAGCATAACTTAGAACCAACAACATAACCAGCTCTCCAGCAGTGCACTATCCATGTGGTATTAATAATGCTAGAGAAAGTCCAATTTTGGTGGTAACTCTATGTTGGCTTCACTTCTCAGGTTATGCAAAACATATTAAATGAAAATAAATAAATAAAAATTGTTAAATGACCAGTAGGGACTTGCGAAATTTGCATGCTTGGTGCTTGCCCTGCCATGTACACCAAGGCATCTGCAGAATCATGGAGTAAAGTATGAATACATGAATATATTCAAACAAAACATTAGAAACTGATTTGTTGGTTAATATCTTACAGAAACAATTAGTTACCAAAAAATTCCATGTAAGACTTAATACTTTTTATTCAACATGATTACAACAGACAATTATGACCTATTTATCAATAAATGGTTGGTTTGGGTACAAAAAAATGCTTATGGGTTCATTTAGGTCTACTAAAATCATACAACGGGTTGATTTGGGTCGCTAATATAAAACTTGCTGACTTAGAACGGGTCCAAATGAGCGAGTACCACCCACCTCCACCACCTGTTAATCATCTACCCATACCCTCCATCGATGGTCTTCTCATAACCCAATTACGAACAGGCCCAGGTCAACATATTGACCATGCCAATGCAGAATTCTTGAATTAGTTTTTGTTCATGGTAAGTTGATCATGTTGAACATCCATCTCTCTCAGCATGAGTTTATTAATGTTTATTGTTTGAAATTTGAATATAAGGAATAACACAAAAACAAAAATCAAAATCTGCAAACCGATTATGATTTGGCTTGTGATGAAATTGCACAAAAACTCAAACTCAAAATCAAAATCTGCAAACAATCTACCTTCAATATACAAACACTCAATACAATCTCATCTTGGCTTGTGATTTGCTGCACTTTCAAAAAGCCAAGGTTATGATTTGGCGAAGCTGAATGCATATAGCTCATGTCAAACAACTGCAGTTGATAAAAGAACAGGTTAATTGATGCACCACTATGACAAAAATTATGCACAAACAGCTTACCATGTTGCTAGATTCAAGATCAGCCTCATCACGCAAACTGAATGGATTGCAAGATTTTATTTCAAGCCCATGTGATTTTACTCCATCTTAAATATAAATATAAAGAAACTAATACAATGAGCATAAATTCAGATACCCAACAAACATAAATGTATTAGATTAGAAGTATCGTGTACCAGGACAGGGAGTTCATGTAAAGAATCTAATGATCCAAATTCATGTGGTTTTGTGGTAACAAAAGAAGAGGATCTAGTGTCCAAATCAGCTTCTTTCATCTTGAAATCCTGTAAATTGGTACAAAAATGTCAACAAAAAAAATAGTTGCTCGCATATAACATTGTAACTGTTATTTCTAGCTAAAAGCTAATACCTCGGATAATCCCCATGCCAAAAATGGATCAAAGGGTATGGTAGATTCTTCAAACGAACTCCATGATTGCTAGGAAAAATGAATGAAGATTGGCAGGGATGTTGATGTTGTAATTTTACTGGTCTCAAATGTGGTATATCATTGGTGTGGGTGTGGTTTTACAGGTCTCTATATGATAACCAGATCAACAAATAACCAGCTATTACTTAAATCTTTCCAAATCATGCCAGCAAACAAACAAACAGACAAATCATGCGAGAAGAGTTACTATTACTAATTCCCCCAAATACGACATACCAGATCATTTGTTTGGTAATCCATATATGTAAGCAGATTCAGTAAAAGAAAGTAAAGCAAAAATCATTAAAAATTTCCAAGTAAAAAAAATGCTAAACACATAGATGGATAATCTGTTTAGTCATTCCAAATCTTATAACATATTGGCCCCCGAACCATATGATCAACTTTAATTAAAGATCCATCGATATCTTTAGTCTCTTACAACCGAATGAGAAAATATTATAACATATTGGCCCCCAACCATCTTATAACATGTTGATGCCGTAATTCCAAAAGTTTACAAACTAACTAAACATCACAAATTCGTACATAATAATAATGATGATAACAAAAAATATTAAAATGCATCAACCGATTGAGAAAATCCACAAAACATTCAGTTAAAAACGTATAGTTCCATATCAATAATACTAAAACATCAGTAAATAGTTTTAATGATGAAAAATAGAGAAGTACAATAGACCTTCAAACACTTAGCAAATAAGAAAAAAAACACTAAATTTGAAGATGTGATTAAAGAAATTCGAAATAAAAGATATAGTTATAGATTTACCTGAGAAAATTCAAGAGTGATATATCAGTCGATTGAAAGAGATTAAACGAAATGATTGCGGTTTCCGACACTACATGATTGAAAAACCCTAATCGGTAAATAGATGAATGAGGAAGATAAATATTGCAAATCAAGGAATAAAAAACACGAAAAAGAAACAAAAATCTAACCTTGAAAATGATTGGTGGTTGCGTCGATTGGAGGCTACCTTCGTTAGGGTTGAGGTTTATGCAAAAGTAAAAACAAAGAATATAAGGTGAGAATATAGATGGATGAAACTGAAGGAATAAAAAATAGCAAGAAGAAACAAAAACTAACCTTCAATTGTTCCACAACATTCGTTCGATGATGGTATCTGTTTGAGAGAAGAAAAGGTTAGGGTTAGGAATTAGGGAAAAGGAAACGCAAGAAAGGAAGGAGCGTAGGTAGATGGGTCAGTAGTGGGTTCATGGATCGGGTGTTAGATCCGCGTGTGAAAAATAATGGGTAAAACACTTTGGGCGGGAAAAAGCAAGATAAGTGTTATAGAAATCGGACATTTGTCCTTCAAAAACCTTTATTTTTTAATATGTATAGATTAATATTTTATTTAAATATATATTGTTATTAAAAATAGAAGGTACATTTAATAAGAGAGAGTGACAGGAAAAAATTGATGAAAATAAATGTGAAGACGACACGTGACACGAAAAAACCTTTATTTATTATATAGTATATATGAGCGCACACAATTAGTTATTATTTATTAGCTAGTCATAAATTATTAATCACTGATATAAAAATCGAAGCAAATGGTCAAAATATTATTTTTTAAGTTAATATTCAATTCAAAGTTCAAACCTAACATAAGGTGGCTAATGAATATTATATAATAACCAAAAGTAATTGGTTTAAGTTTTTATATAAATAATAATTTAAAACACTACTAATAATATAAAATTATCGAAAAGTAATTGGTTTAAATTTGTATAAAAATAATTTAAATTACCACTACTAATAATAGTATTAGTAATTTTTGTTAGAAATAAAGATATAAAGGCTTCCCTCTAAACTTATTATCCAAAAGTAATTGGTTTAAATTTGTATAAAAATAATTTAAATTACCACTACTAATAATAGTAGTAGTAATTTTAGTAGTGGTAATTTTTATTTAAAAAAAAAATCAAATTAAATTATTATAAGAATACCAAAAACATTGTATTAAGTAAAAAAAATTAAAAATGGGAGTTAAAATTAACAAGAAAAATATAAAAACTTGGGTTAAAAAATGGATTATTTTTAAATGAGAAATGTGATAAGTTATTAAAAACTACTTAAAATTAAAACCTATTTAGTAAATTACTTTTCCAATTACACTGAATTATTTAAACTCTCCCTTTCAAATCCAAAGATGCTATGACAAAGGACATACAAAAATTTATAATCATGATTACATGGTTGGGAAGTTATATAACGGTTAAAACAAAGGTTCCATAGCTGTTGCATAACTTATTTAATTTGCTTACATATTCTTGCATCCAAGTTTGGCAAGTAGTTAAAACTTGCTTTGAAAAACAAAGGTTCCATAGTTGTTGGCCTGACACAAAACACACTACAAAACAACCATACAACAGTTTGACAAACACGACGGTTACTAATCCGACTGACCAACCGACGAGGATTTAGCCGTATCAACGGTAGCAGGTGGTTCCTCCAAGCAGCTTGTGTTGTCACTGATCACTCCACTGCTCATCAGCTTCTCAACTTCTTCAGCAGTGTATATGTGTATTTTTGTAACCATTCTTGCAAACTCACTGCAATGCAACATTTTACAAAACATGTTTCACCACACTATGCTTCTAGAATACTATAAAAACACTAGAATGTTCTAGAACATGGTACTTACTCCCACGGATCGTCCCCAACAACCATCATGTCGTTCTCTTCGTCAGTATACAGTAGTCGCCATTCGCCATTTGGATTGTTAAACATGCCTTCCATGTTGAATAACACTTCTAGCTCCATGAATAACTCGCGGTAACTTGACATTTTTGATAGATCGATAGCCCTTCCAACTTTATTTCCTTGTTTGTGAACCTATAATCCAAAACCAGATTGAACTACTTTAGTAAAAATTAATAATCTTTTTTATATATATGCATGATTAGTTTATGAGAAAATCACAAAAATAGGCATTTTTTTTATAACCCTATGGTCATTTCAGAACCATTTCATAAAAAGTCATTCATTACGCAATTTCAATGTCGCGTATCAACTTTGAACCATTTCACAAAAATAGCCATAAAATAACAGTTCACGTATGTATGTACCTTGATATAAAGTTCAGTATTATGAAAGAGATACGTGAGGAACAGTAAATATACGGCTATTATTATGAAATGAGTCTGACATGACCATAGGGATATAACACTCGAAGAAAAATGCCTATTTTCGTGATTTTCTAGTAATGTATTACCTTGGTACAGCTCCTCTTGTTTAAACCTTTAGCATCTAATAATTTAGGTGCTTCATTCAAGTGAAAACCAAAGAGTTTACAGCTACTCCCAATGCTATCCGAAGCACCGTCATCTTTCTCGCGGCTTGAATTAGGCTCGATAACGGTTTTCTCAACTGGCCCACTTCCAACAGGTGGAATAACAGGAAACCGGGTGAAGTTTGTAGGCATGACCCGAGCCGGGCCTGGGCCTGGACCCGGACTCGGTCTTAGTCTTGCTTCATAAACATCAGGATTTGGAAACCCGAAGTTTCGACCACCTTCAGAACCAAGTGGATAGAAACCGGGATTCTCAGGGGTTCGATACATGTTGAGAATATTGCAATGGTTGTTACCAAGATCGGTTCTTGCTGGGGCCCAAGAACCGATGTCGGTTTTACCAGTCAATGATCTCAACGAGCAAATTTCTTGACCTTGCAAGACCTGTGGGAATCTAGTATTATCAGATCCCAGAAAGCCCGAGTAAGGGGTGGTTGAGAGGGGTTGATGATGAGTGTTTCTCATAAGTTCAACAAAATTTGTATTACTCCCCATCATCATCATCCCATTTGGGGAATAACCCGCATGCATCGAGGGTTGGACCCCGAAGCTTAACGAGTTGTTCATCTTATCACGTCCATAGAGAGGTGATACGGGACCTACATTTTCTTGACCTTGCAAGACCTTAGAGGATCTTATTGACTCCTCAAAGTCTACATATCCACCACGTGCTGCAAAAACGAGTAACATAATAATACAACTAATGTTTAAAGAAATTAACTTAATTATTTTTTGCTCAAGTTAAATTCATACCAGCTGCAGGGTGGCCAGAAGGCGTTGCATACAGACCTGCACGCAGTTTCTTGAGACGTGGGGAAGATTGAATGTTTAACAACGGGAAAGCCCCACTAGAAAGATCGATTTCCCATGGAGATATATGTTCTTGATGATCATTTCCAATATCTTCATCCCACCTCACCTGTTTTTGAAGCAAGAAAGCATGTAAATATAAACATCAATCCATATTTAAATGATTACTTTCTTATATATCCTTCTAAAAGTTCAAAACTTTCATATATATAGAGAGAGAGAGAGGATATATACATACATATATATATGTAAAAGGTTCATGAGAAAACCACATAGTTATGCAAAAACCACTAAAAAATTTGCAGTTACGCATACGTAAAACACAAAAGGTAAAATGATTTTTTGGTAAAGTTTGTGATATTACATCAATACCCTTAGAAATAAACTAAAAAAATAAAAATAAAAAATCTATAATTTATTTAATTGGCTCTTGCCAGTTTTCGCGGTTTTCGCATAACTATGTGGTTTTCTCATGATCCCTACACATTTATATATTCTTCTAAAAGTTCAAAACTCTCATTCCATAGTAAATAAAGTAAAAACACTTGTTACCTTTTGTTTTACTAGATAAACGAGGATTGCTTTCCTATTCCGTTTATTTAGTAAAACAAACTATTATAATAAACTGATTTTGTTTTATTTATTTAGGTAAATATGATATTGTTTAGCATTTTAAAATTGCTTTTAGTGTTTTGATAAATGGAGATTGCTTCTTATTATTCAAGGTCAAATAATTAGTTTCATACTAGCTGCAACAAAACCAAGTGTAAACAAATTTTACCTGCCCAACATAAACCGATAGACTTCTACTCCAATTTCATAAAAATGCCACTTTTTATAAAAATATTGTTTTTGGTCTTTCTATATTTTAACTTCTTAAAAATTCAGAAATTACCAAACACTGTGTAATTGTTTGTTTTAACAAAATTATTACATAATTGTTTCTTTCAATGAAGTTCAAAAGTTATGGCATATACCATTAGGCATCTCCATTTTGAGTTAGTCCATTTGTAAGGGTCTATGTCACCTACACCGGTCACAACTCCACTAAACCTGCATATAAACAAAATAAAACTCTATCCCAGATATTATCAACCACAAACAAATTAAAAAAAAACACATGTACATCATACCTTCTTTCAGGAGACTCATCCATACAGAATTTCATTTTGAATCTTGCACCCACAGATATCATATTACTGACTGATTTCTTGTACTTTGCATACGGAACAACGAAATCTGCTCGGCTAGACCTACATTGCATTTGTTATTTGTAAAAATAAATTAAAAAACAGCAATCAAAAGTTTTTTTTTACACTTGTTCTAATTAGTTTTTGCCAAAACTTTTACCTTGGACTGTAGAAAACATCAAAGGTACCATTGGTAGAAACTGCTTTAGCGACGGATGCAAGAGTGTCAGCATAAGATTTCAAGTTGCCCGTGGTTGTATCAGGAAGAACGTTTCTTGGTCGAGTGGCTCTTCGGGTTCCCAACCTCAGTTCTCCTCCTTCGCCCCTAATTTTAATTGAGAAATTCAAAGATAAAATGACCAAAAATGAAAGTTTTGGTAGAAAGATTTGTAAAATGGAACCGAATGCTATGTTATTCTTTTCTATACTCAAACAACCATAAAACAAAAGAAAATTCAAATTGCTTATTGGTTTAGATTCATCACATTTGCGACTGAATGCTAGGTAAGCTAAAAAAATGTGCAACTAAGAGCATTCACATAAGCTTCCTCATCTCTAAATTTTACGCTCACATAAGCTCCCCCATCCCCATCTCCATCCTCTATATTTTTAAAAGAAACTATAACCACCCTTTATATTTAGGGGGTCATCATTCACCCCATCTCCATCCTCTATACATTATTTTATACTTTTTGTAAGTGTGTGAGTGGAAGAAAGAGAAAAAAATGATAATAAATAAAAATATATATTTTTTAATTGAAATAAGGGATAGATACAGGGAGTTTGATGTGAAAGCTTTTTGAAAAGTGAGATATAAATTTAGGAAATGATAATTTCTAGTTAAATTGTAGGGATGGGGATGAGGATGAGGGAGCCGATGTGAATGCTCTAACAGGTTACGAAAAGATACCTCAAAAAGAGAACCGCATCCCCGGAAGCAAGATTCTTTTGGCTCACAAAGATGCTCCAACCTGTTGTAAGCAGATGCCGCCTCGGCTGACCTGCAAACACGTGAATCGGTTCCCAAATCAATGCATGAAATTTTAGTTCAATCAGAATATAAAACCCTAATTCAAATTACTTAACAACCAAATTCACCTCTATAAATATGCCTAAATTTCCATTCCACTCCATGGAGGTCCTTGGCCACTAGTTCTTGACTGGGCCTCTGCTGCTTATAATCCTAAAATTCAACCATTATATGCAATGCAGTTATATAAAAAAAAGTTTGCACATATAAAAGTACAAATTTGGTCACATCTGCACATGGAAAAGCATTAAAGAAACAGAAAAATAGTTAAAAAAAAAACCAAACCAGAGGTGGGAAACAATCTTCAGCAGCTCTTCGAGGGACCGAGAATCCGCCATGAGTGGATGTATCAGAAGCAGTGAGTGTTTTGCAGAACATTTGAGGTGTTGATCTTGTGGGTGTAACCTCACCCCCCTCCTCTTCATTTCCTTGTAAACTCCCCTGCAAATTTCACCAATCCAAACTTGCAAAGTTAAAAATAAATTCAATTAATTAATAAAGATAAAAAGAAAGTTTAATTTTTACAACAACCACAAGATTTCGAGATGATAAAAATTAAAAACACAACCTAATTAGCAGAAACATAAAAGGAAACAAGGTTATGAAATGGGAAATCTTGAATTCAACTCAAAATTAGTAACATGGTTTCCAATTTTACCTCTGGTAGAGGGAAAAGTGTGAGCTTTGTGTAGACCTCATCATTCTCCTTGTTTGCCTGTTTTCAAGAATTGGGTAAAACATGAAAAGATTCATCAAAAAGTGAAATTGAGTGAAGAAAACCATACCCAGTATAGAAAAAAGGGAAATTTAACAACTTACAAGCAATTGAACATCAACAATTTTGCAAAAGATCTGAGGAGGGAGTCCAAAAGAAGGAACTTCAATGGGTGAAAAGTGAGTGGATGAGTGTGAGGCCATCTGTTCCACATGACCTTGAGGGAAGTAAACCACCCCATTTCCTTTGTTTGGGAGAGTGGTGAGAGGGCCAGCACAAGCATGCCAAAGTTCCATGTAAATTGATGACAAATTTGGGGACTTTGAGGAAGAATTTAGGGAGTTTGATGATGTTGAAAGTGATGAATCCCCTCCATCTCCACAAGATTCTGCATTCTGACCACTCACTGCATGATTCAGATCAATCTCCATCACAAAATCCAACTTAGCAATTCCCCCAAGTGATTCTTGAAACCTAAAAGTTGGAGGGTTCCTGTTTTCTAAGATAAGAACAATCAAGTGATTCTTGATCTTAAAAGGGTCAAGAAAATTAGGGAAATTAAGTCAAATCATGGGGAAAGTCAAGAAAAGCAAGAACACAATGAAAAGACATGGTTTTGATGATACCCAACAAGAAAAAATGGGGAAAAGTTTATAATTTATGAAAGCAGGAAATTTTGGAGGAGATTGAGAGTTTGATTGCTAACCCATTATGTTGTTTTGAGAGATAAAAGAGGGAGGGGAAACAGAGGAAGGAAGGTAGACATGGACAAATGCATAGGTAGCACAGAAAAAGCCAATGTGGGTTTATGTCTTTTTTTTTAACAACACTTCTTTTCCAACCTAACCAAATCTATGAAAATTACAATAATTTATTACTATGTCTCCATAACCATTTTTAAAATGTATGTACATGTCGTGTTCTAACGAAAATATATATTATTTAGTAGCTTAGAACTCGTGTACTACACACATGGTGAAAAATATTAATAATTAAAATTCTTAAATCTTTATATATATATATATACTAGCTTAGACCCCGTGTAATACACACGGATGAAAAATATAAATACATAAATTTCTCAAATTTTATTTATGTATTTTACAAGTGTAAAAATGTATTACTGTATACTAAGGATACAAAACAAAATTCAAAATATGTAAAAAAGATATATTATTGGGTTTCGAAAATACGTCAATTAGTATTTAATGTAATTTGACTTTCATTTGCTGTTTGATTGAAAATAAAAATTACATAATTAGATTTCAAAGTTTTTTTTATAATAAAAGATAATTTATAATAAATGCGTTTTATTAATATAATTAGTAAACTATTAAAAGATATAGGTACATTTAATAAGAGAGAGAGAGACGGGAAAAAAAAATAATGAGATTGAATATGATGGCGACACGTGTCATACAAAAACTTTTATTTATTATATAGTATATATATATATATATATATTACAGATGAAAAAATGTATTATATATACTAAAGATAGAAAACAAAATTCAAAATATAAAAACTAATATATAGCTAGGTTTTGAAAATACGTTAATTACTATTTAATGTTACTTGACTTTCATTTACTATTTCATTAAAAAAAGTTATATAAATATATTTCAAAGTTTCTTATAATAAGGGTAATTTAAAATAAATGTATTTTATTAGTATAATTAGTATTTTTTTAAATATATTATTATTAAAAGATAGATGTGCATTTAATAAAAAAAATGCAGAAAAAAAATGATAAGAATTAATATAGAGGCGACACGTATCATGAAAAACTTTTGTTTATTATATAGAATAGATTAATATACTAAATTATAAATCTATGTATCGCACGAATTGAATTACTTTTAACTTTTTTTGTAAATTATAAGTTTCTATAAAAAATTGTATGTTTGATTTCATCATACATTGTTAAAATAAGAAATAATAAAAATTTAAGAAATTATAAATAACAAATAATAAAATATTTAATAATTATAAATAACTAATAATGAATATTTAAAAATTATTATATTTTAAGATAAAAAATAATTGAAATCTTCTTACGATTTAGTAAGTTTTAATAAAATATTATATATATTTAATTATTTAAAATTATTATTATTTAATATGAGGGAGATGTGGGAAACAAATATCTAGATTTCACCAGAAGCCGAGAAAAATCTAGACTTTACTTAAAATAATAATAAGAGTTAATTACACATCGGGTATGGGTACTAAAGATTTCAAGTTGTAAGTATCTATATTATGCTTTCAGTTTTGTAACGAGTTTAAGTATTAAGGCTAACTGGTGTTAGTTTTTCTGTTAAGTTTGGCGAAAATGACTAAGATGCCCTTTAATAAAAATACTTATTAAACATATATATAATAATGCGCACACACATATGTATTTCTGGAGAAACACTACCACAAGACTACCACCAGCCACCACCATCGTCAAATGTGGTTCTAAGTGAACACCTTGTCCCCTGTAATCGTGTTGTTAGCCCTTTTATTAAACCACAACTCGGTTTTAAGTGAACATCCCATCCCTGGAAATCATTACCTCCGTCCTCCAACAACAACCAAATTCGTACCAATGTTTTCGATTCTTCATCCGGCCTGCCTTCCTTTCCCCTGAAATCATCGTCAGACGAAAGCAATGAAATATGGTGAGAAGGCCGAAGAAATTCGAGGTGAAGGATGTGGAAATTAGGGTTTTGAGATGAAGGATGTTGAGAAGTCTGTGGAATATGTACCTCCATTTTTCTGTCAACCCAAATAGGGTTCCGACGAGAGCGAGACTAGGAAGGGTTGACGGTAGTAGTGGCAGAGGGTCCCTCTGATTATATGGTCCTTGCCATTTTATTTTAAGTAAATTACAGAAATGATCCATCTAATTAAAAATTGAATACATAAATGGTCTCTGTGATTATATGAGGTTATTTTGGCCATTTATCACAAATTTAACAAAAAAAATCAACGTCAGTTAGTCTTGATACCTAAATCCGTTACAAGACTGAAAACACAATACTCATACTTGAAACCCTTAGTATCTATACTCGTTACTTTTGACTAACCATTTAATTAAAACTAAATTTCAATGCTAAACCTTGAAATTTAAATTTAAACTCTAAAATATAAACCTACAAGTTAAACCTTTCCCCTTTTTTGATGTGATGTTCCGTTTAAAACACCCTCTATATATTTATACTAAAAATATATACTGTGCTTATAAAATTCGTTTCACAGTTATTAATTGAAATTAAATGGGATGCAATTTGGCAGTGAAGATTTGAGTGGAAAGAGAGTTGTGTTGTGAATGTAAAGGTGGGGGCGTGATGGGTTTTGGCAGCGAGTGGTGGTGGGGTATTTAGTTAAAATACGACTCAGTGACTCAGTGCTTCCCATCCACCAGTCCATCCTTTTTACATGTCTCTCTTCAGTCTCATCACTGTTCTTTCACGCGATTCTTTCTTTATAGTCTTATTATTATTTGCCTTACGCCTTTTTAAAAAGTAAAGGTACTTTGTACTCAAATTAGTGTTTAGTCATAACTTCGATTAAATCCTCAAAGTTTTTCTAAAAGGAACATAAAACCATTTTTACAATTCGATTAAATTCTAAAAGTTTTTTATAAAAGGAACATAAAACCATTTTTATAAATGGACAAGTAGGGGGGCGTGTTCAACGGTTCAGTTTATTTGGTTTTTAATTTTTTTAGGTTTATACGTTAACCAAACCGAACCATATTAAAAAACATTTATAACCAAACAGAATTCAACTAAATAATCCGAATTAAAAAGATGTATAAACCGAATTCAACATATATATACTTATCACTTATTCGGTTTAATCGATTAATCAAATAAACCGAACTAAAAAACCGTATATCCGTTAACCGAAATTCGGATACCGGTAGAAATGAACCGAAAATCAAATTCACAGTTAAAAGGTAAAAATGGTTATAAAGAAAATTGAATATTTAAAAATTGTTTGAAAGAAAGTACATTAAATTGAAGAGTTGTAGTGCACGCGCCTGACAATGAATGTGGTAAAAGCATGAGCAAAGGAGGCCTGCGGCTTTGGCGCTGGCCATTTACCCCACCACACACATTCTTTGGATGCATAAATAAAAACAAAGCCTAGTTTTGCCCGACACACAAAACCCTCCATTTTCTACGTAATTACCAAACTACCATCGACTCCCACCTTTTACGTTACACCGACTTTTTCTCAGGCGCAAGACATCTTTTTACTGTAACGTAGCCTTATCCTCTCTTTCTCCAAATGGCAATATTGCCCTGCCTCCATGTCGATGCTAATAGGTTTAGTGGGGGTATTTTCGTAAATCCAAATTCAACATGCTTATTTGTTGTACTATTTTGAGCCTTTTATTATCATTTTAAGAAGTATTTTTTAATCCCACATTTCTTTTTCTTTTTGTGTTTCTATTTTTGAACTTTGGATATATAATTGGGAATACTTTTCAACAATGTTCTTATAGATTTGTTGGAGTGGCATATGTGACTAATAGCATAACATTTTAACTTCATTAACAGATGCTTCCACCTTATTTGTACTTGCTCTACGAATAAAGGGTCGGCGTTAAATGTTTATCCGTAGGTTGTCTTTAGTTTTAAATGTGCTTTTTAGATTAAGCGTGTCTCTAATGTTAGTTGTCTCATCACTTTTTATTACTGTTATGACCTAATGCTTTTATATCTTGTATTATTTTAAATTTTTTGTTTCTTTTACACTTTTACTTGTTTCTCCCTTTCCTTGTTGCTTATTTTTCTTAAAATTTGGGGTTTTTTTAGCCAGGGGTCTCTCTTGAGAGCAATCTCTTAATCACTTAGAATATGATTAAGGTTTGTCGTTATCTCACACTTCATATACCCCACTTTGATGTGAGATTTTACTGTGTATATTTGTTTGTAATTACTTTACAAATTGTTTAGTCACTTTACAAACGACAATTTAAAGGGTCAAACTTCAAGAAAATAATAATGTTTACTATATGGAACGAAGAGTTAACTAGATGTGCACAAACAAAATTTTGGGAAAAACTGATTTATTTTCGGTCAATACACTCAAAATTGGTTCGGTTTGATACGAGGTTTTAAGGAAAAATTTCAAACCGATAGGAATCGGTTCTGATCGGATAGGAACCGGATTCACTGTATTATATAACTATTTTTCCCGAACTAGCTTCAAACCTGATTCAACGTATATAATCTTAAACCGGTAACACCGACGAATCGAGACAAATTGGGACCAGTTTTGCTATCTGTTTTAGAATCGGTTTCAGATCCAAACATATTTTTTTACCCCTCTAGAGTTAACAAATCCTTAGAGCCCCCTAGTTTCCTAATGAAGCAGAATGCTAACACATGTCACCAAACATGTTTTTGAACACCGAATAAGTTTTTGAACACTAAAAAACATGTTTTAAAAGACTAGATAAATATTTTTTTTAAGAAAAGACAGATTTGCTTAACATATAAGCCCAAAGTACCGCATTATAATACATACCGGAATAAATTGCATATTTAGATATTCTTGACAAATAAATCCTTAACAATAAAAGTCTTGTAGGCACGAACTAACCTATAGTGTAGAGATGGAATACATAGTAAAGATGGAGACGAGAGACTATGAGAGCACTTTTAACATTGGATGTAAAAAAACACCAACTAATGTCATATCAGTTGTCAAATCATATTTTTGTTCACTATTTTTAGTGTAATTTGATTGATTTGATGACCAAAATAAATCACAATGTATATCAAATAAGTCAGGATATGCGAAGTGCACGTTTGTCTGAATTTATTATGATTTTAAATATTTATAAACCTAATTGGTTTTTAGGAGCGAAAGCAATGGGGGTTCCAAGGGAGCAACACCCCCTTGGTAGGGACCCGAGAACAGCTCCCCTAGAAGCGGGATCCAAAGGGCGGTAGCCCCTGGCGAGGTCCAAGGGGGTTGAACTGTCAGGTCAGCTTGGAAAAAAAATAATTATCATTGGAAGTTGAAAAATGTTAAAGTTAGTCATCCAGACTAACTTGTTCATCTATAGTTGATTTGTTCATCCATGGTAGATTTACTAATCCATAGTAGATTTGCTCATCCGGAGTAGTTATGGTCATCCAGATTAATATGGTCCTCTGGAGTAAACATGATATAACAGTTAATTTCGGTGTCAATTTGGTGCAACTTTAATTTGACCTTAAATGTGAGAAGAAATAGCTCGAGAGCAGTTAACCCCCCCTACAAAAAAAAAAATACAAAAACACTATTTTGATTATATATCTGGTTCATATGAAAATCATTAGATTTTCATACTCTTGTTTTGGAGTTTTCTCTGCGTTTTATCCAATTGAGAATTTCAAGATAACCATCGAATTGTTTCAATCGGAAAGTGATCTAAATGACTCGAAGGAAATCCAGAATTTCCATACTCGAAAACTTCAATTTTCACTCATATTTCAAAAACACTCAACTTTAATCCAACACTATATCATTTTATAAACACACACCTTTTTTTATAAAATTAAATAATAAAATAAAATGTATGTATGAGAGGGTGCCCTACGATATTGTGCTTGCAAGCGTTTGTAATTTCAGACGAGGCTGGACAAACACAACCACAAACACCTCCTCTAACGCACCGTTTGAAATTTGGATGCCCACGTATTCATCTGAATACCTCCGTTGGAGATGCCCTGAATAATTCTTTACACAATAAAAAACTGATCATTCATACAAAAATGAGCTTTCCGTGAAAGGAAGTTTAATGTGAAATGTGTCAGATGCTAGTTGTCTAGGTGAGTAGAACAAACTACTCACCAAAAAACTGTTCTACCGACCTTATATTCACTTGTATACCTCAACCGGATATCAAAATCAACATCATTGCATGCAAGGCAACTTGAATATTACTAGTTAGCTGTTGAACATGTGCATCTATGTTATTTGACAAATGTCGTACAAATACTTGAAGAATTTAAAACGCAATATTACAATGAAGGATTTAGACAAGTCGTAAAACTCGTCCGATGTTTTATCTCTTTATCAAGACTCATCTAACAATAAGGCAACAAAGTCAATTCGTCTTAAACAAAAGCACGTGAAGTTGATCTTTCCCTGTCCCTTTGGAAGCACCTTTAAAGCATGTGGTCCTTCTCTCTTTCGTACACACTTCAATTGTATTTTTAATTAAATTTTATATTTCTTAAAAGTTAATATTTTCTAGTAAATAAGTTTATCTTAGCAAGGAAATTATGTGGATAACATTTACCATCAAAATTTCATTTTCATCCGATCTAAAGATCTAAATAGTTAACTTTAATGAAGATATATAAATAGTGAATTAATCATTCTAGAACTCCTAAATATTTTTAAAACTTGCGAGAACTCATCAAAAAATCAATTAAAACCATTTTTTTTTTGTTTTTTTTATCTTTATTATTACAATACAACATAAAAAATGAATTTATATATGAAATATACATGTATTCATATATTAAAGAAAAACATACACATGTGTAAATTTACCACTTACATATGTGTAAATGTTTACTATTTACACATGTGTATAAATTTTGTTAAGAATAATTTAGAGAGAAGAGAATAATTAATTAGAAAGATAAATCATTTTTTACGTTGTATTTTAAAAGTAAAGGTAATTAAAGAAAAATCTACAAATGTGTAAATGTTTACAA
Organism: Smallanthus sonchifolius; assembly: GCA_023525975.1. Lineage (NCBI taxonomy): Eukaryota > Viridiplantae > Streptophyta > Magnoliopsida > Asterales > Asteraceae > Smallanthus > Smallanthus sonchifolius. The sequence goes on from CM042042.1 coordinate 59,192,239, forward strand.
TTTACACATGTGCATAAATTTTTTTAAGAATAATTTAGAGAGAAGAGAATAATTAATTGGAGAGATAAATCATTTTTTATGTTTATTTAAAAATAAAGATAATGAAAAAAAATGGTTTTAATTGGTTTTTTGACAAGTTATCAAGAGATCATAACCCTAACACTCTATGTTTTATTATTATTATTTTTTCAAATATTTATATTTAATCAAAGTATAAATGTTATTGTAGTTTTTATTTTTTTTATAATTAAAATCAGGAGTTTCGTTTTTTCGTAGGCAATGGGAATTTCAGGAGGGCAAAATGGCACATATCACGTTCAACTTGTCAATTTTGACCAAATGGGGTCAAATGTAGGACCATCAATTAAACGACATGGGCAAATTGATTTTGTCTCGTGATTAATGAATAATAATAATAATAATTGTCACACCCCAATCGACGGCGGATTATACATCGGGGCGGACGCGATTGTTCAAAAGCACAAGGTTGACTATTAAAGTTTAAATATTGTATTTATGATTTTCAAGGATCATTACAAAGAATAAGACAACATATAACAAGAATACAATATTCATTTGATAAATAATATAGGTTCAAAACATCATATGTGATCATAACAAGTCTCATGTTAGTGTACCTGAAACATGTAAGTAACTGTCAACTAAAAATAGTTGGTGATATACGAAGGTTTTATCAAAGTTTTGAAAAGTATTACAATTCACTATGTCATTCGTTCTATAGTATAAGTGTGAGAACAAAACATGTTAAACATTGTGCATATCAATCCTCCAACCAAGTTTAGGCATAACCCGAAGGTTACCCTTAAAAGTTTAAAGTTTAAATTCAGTAACAATCACTATGGGCTCCCCCGAAGGGTCAATCGATCTAGGTGGATGGTCAAATACAATAGATCTATCATTGTTACCATAGGCTTGATCAAAGTTAATGGATATGCTAGTATTAAGTCTAATTTAAGCATGCAAGTCTCAAGCATATCACAAGAATAAGCATATAGGCATAGTTGTACAAGAATTGTATAAGTTGAAAATTTGTACATGTTTCACCCCAAGTTTATAAAGAATTTAAAATGAAAAGGGACTAAGTATACTCATTTGGATGATGAACAGTGTCCAACAAGGATTAAGTGTAGTAGAGTTTTGAGGGAGAAAATCCTCACAACAATCCTAAGAATACAAGTTTAAAGTTTCAAGTTTGATCCTATAAGTCTAGAGCAAATATCTAGGATTCTAAGATTTGACTAGGGTTCCAAAAGGTAGACGGGAACGGTTATGTTTAGATCAAGTTTAAAGGCAAGACTTGGATGTCAAATTTAATAAGTTTATAGTTTAGAATAATTATTACTTAAAATAATTATTTAGAAAGACTTTATAATTATTATTTACACAAGTTAAGTAATAAAAGTTTAAAGTAGTTTTCTAAGTATGTACAAGGAGAGTTATAATAATAGTTAAATGAAAGACCTAATAATTATTAAATTAACAATAATTATTTGAAGTACACAATAATTACTAAAGGATAAATAGTTATTAAAGACTAATCAAAATCTTTTAAAGCATAAATAGTTTTTAAGGATCAATAATTAAATAGATAACTATTAAGGATAAATAATAATTATTTAAAAGGTGAATGGTTTTTAAAGATTTATAATAGTTCTTTTAAGAGTACATAAGTATTACGGATAAATAATAATTTACAAAAATAAATATCTATTTAAGCAATATAAATCATTTAATATTTATTTAAGTTTTTAAGTATTAATTTTTTATCCTACAAATTAACTTGTAAATAAATAAGTCTAAATAGATAATAAATACTCATAAGTTTATAAAATGTTAAATAAGATTTCTTATAAAGTTTATGTTTTTAATTATAAGTTTATAAATGTCTTTAACATTTAATGGAAAGTATTAGTTTATAAATCCTAAATAAGTTTCTTACAAGTATTTAAATAAAGTTTACAAGTTTTTAATTGTTTTAGAGTTTCTATTTTATTTTATAAGTTTATAAACATCCAGAAAATAAATAAAGATTATCTATTTCTCATTTTTTTACATTTATGCAAATAAATAAGTTTATGTTTATATAAAATATAAGTTTTTATAAATGCATAAGTTTGTAATTAGATTAAAGTTTATGTTTCTGTTTTTATAAGATTTATCAATGTTTTAACCTCAAATAACAATGCATACTTATTTTCTTGTTTTAAATAAAATAGATAAGCCTTGAATTAAATAAATATAAATTTCTATAAAAATGCACAGGTTTATAAATTTTCTGTTTTCTATTAATATGTAAGTTTTATAACTTTTTCTGATTTTATAAAGTTAATATGAGTTATTTCTGTTTTATTAAAAAATTATATCTGTTTTTAAAGTTTAAAATATAAATAATCCAGAAAATAATAGCAAGTCAAAGTTTCAAATCTAATAAAATATCTTCTGTTTAGAATACAAGTTTTATAAAGTTTAGTATTTAAAACCATTTTGAAAGAATTAAAATGTTATAAGTTTAACTAAGTTTTATTTAATTAAAAATGTTTCGGAATATAAAAGTGTAAATAAAATTGGTTTTTAAGTTTATAAAAGTTTAACAAGTTTTAAAAAAATAATTAAAAGGTTAAAAACCTGTTAAAAAGGCTAAAAAATATATGTAACAAAACTAGGGTTGGCCGGATTCGAACCCGGGCCATCCGAGTTCACACACAAGCGCACAAACCACCCGACTACGGGTCTCGTTGAGTGTAAACACGGAAAAGAAAATATATAAGCACATTCTCCAATCACGCCCAAATCCTTATGAACCCTAGAAATCAAAATCCAAAACTCGAATCGATTAACCCTTTGTCATAGCAATTGACAGAGGGCTTTCGTTCCTTTGATGAAAGCGACGAGAATGGCCACCGGAATTACTTGGTATGGAGTCGAACCGAGGGAGAATGGACCTGAGTTCTGGGTCGGCTGCCACCAGAATCGAACGAGTAATAGAGATGCGATATGGTGCAATTGATGGTATGAGAAGTTTAATTGGTGTGTCGTCGAGGTGTTCGAGTGGGTATTTATAGTCAATTTCAGTCTTAAAGGCTTGAACCGTTGGGGGGTTTACGGATGGGAAAGACGAGTTCAAATTCGAATCACGTGGGGGTTTAGCATTGAATTCGTGCATTGAACACCTTGGGTTTGGGTCACATGCTCGAGTCGAAGCTCGAGGTGCATTGAATTCGGCCTGCAATCGCGTTTTTTGATAATTCGTGCCTAAAACCGACTTCCACGGGGTTCGAACTCGGGACTGGTTCCTGGTCTGGAAGTTTGGCCAAATTACATGTTTAGTCCCTGAAGTTCCAAGCCTTTATTATCTTATGAACAAAGCATGGATTTCAGTTAAAAACAAGTTTCAGAAATAACAGTTTTTGGTCCCTCGACTTTTTTTTATAAAAATAAGTATGTTTTATTTTTATAAAATTACCTAGGTTTTATAAGTATTATTATTTTATAAATTTATGAAATATTTTCTAAGTTTTGTAGTTTACAAGTTTAAGTATTTAAAATAAGTTTTATTCCCTATTATTTTATAATCTTATAAAATAACTTTTAGGTTTATAATTTATAAGTTTTAAGATTTTAATATTAACTACTTTATTAATTATTTTATTTATAAAGGTATAACTTATAAGGTTTTAAGAAAATGTGTTTTACATATATATACTTTTTTTCATAAATCTCTAATGTACATATATCTCAAGTATACTTGCTTTTCTTAAATATATATATATATTAACTAAATTAATATTTATCATTTAAGAATATAGGTTTTTAATAAAAAAATTAAGTTTTAAATTAATAACACGTACAAAGGTTTAGGAAAATATATGTCGGAAAATCCTGGATATTACAATAATAATAATAATAATAATAATAATATGATCATTGACCTGGTGCATTGATCTGTTATATTACACATTGACCATTATGCCATCCTTTTAAAAACAATAAAATGATACATGTTAAATTTAGAATCCTTCTTACCCTTCTTATTTTTAAAACCATTTTTACTACCCATGCTTATAAAATGTAAAATTTAAAATGGCTATCGTTCACGTATTTGGTTAAAATACATATTTCATATTATATTATTCATTTAATATTGATAAGTATTTTATATTCCTCATGTAATTTCTGAAAATACGACTGACTTGAAAATGCGAACTAAGATTCACGATCGACTTAAGATGATAATATTTTATAGAGTAAATTACAAATTGTGTCCTTTAACTATTATTAAAATTACAAGTTATGTCCTTTGGCTTCATTAATTACACTCCATGTCCTTTTTTTGAAACCTTTGCACACTTTATGTCCTTTTGACTAACCCCCATCCAATTCATCCGTTAAGTATTGGCATGTGCCCCTCACATGAGGGGCATTTTCGTCTTTTAACCCCTGCTTCTCTCAAATACTCAATCGACGATCGATTACACTCACGCTTCCAACAAAAAAAAAACCCTAATTCACCTCTGGAGAAGACAAGCGACTGGCGATGGTGTTCTGCACCTGTGGAAAACAAGCGATTATTAGAACTTCATGGACTTCAAGAAATCCTGGTCGTCGGTTTTACGGGTGTCCAGAGCTGGTAATGTTCAAAATTTTTTTTGTTATTTCTACTTCATCTACGCTGAATGTGTTCAATGGTGAATCAGGGATCAAAATGTCGTTTCATAGGATGGTTTGATCCTGAGATGTGCCAAAGATCAGTTGAAGTCATACCAGGACTGTTAAGATCAAAGAATGAAGTTGAAATTAAACTCCAAAAAAGTGTAGCAGAGTCAAAGAAATTGAAGAAGAAGCTCATCATGAGCAGGATATGCTTTTTTGTTGTATTAATAGCAATTTTAATGCACTAAGAATATTAGGGTTTTGTTATGTATTTTCTGCATTTCCTAATGTAATTTATTTTGGTTATGGAAATTGGAATGAATGTTGGTATTACTGAATGTTGGTATTACTGAATTGGAATTAAGACAGAGAGTATGGCGTGGAAATTAGAATTTTTTGGAATGCAGTGGTATTACAATGGAAATTGGAATTTTGGTCATTCACAAATTTGTGATTTAACAAAGCAGTGGAAATTAACAAATGCGGTGAGTTTTTAAACAAAGTTAAGTGAGTTTTTGGTATGCATGACAGCAAATGCATTGAGTTTTTAACAAATGAAGTGAGTTTTTGGTTCTTATGAAAGCAAATGCAATGGTCATTAACATATGACACCAAATGCAGCCCTGACTATATGCAGTGGTCAGTGAGTTTTGTTAATGACCAGCTTTGGTTCATATGACACTAAATGCAATTTTGCTATTACCAAATTACAGTAAATGCACAAATGGTTCATATTAAATGATCTACCTGTATAGAAACTAAATAAATGCCATAGCATAAAAAATAACAAATGAAACTAAATGCCATGGCATAAAAAATAAATGCAGGTCAAACCAAAATGTAGGTTAAATCCCTGCAGTGATTTAAAACCAAAATGCAGGTCAAACCAAAATGCATTAACAAATGCAGTTTAAAACCAGCCCATATGCAGTTTATCTAACAAATGCAGTTTACCTAACAAATGCATTCAAACTAAAATACATGTCAAACCAAAATACATTCCAAAAGACAGATCATTCAAATTACAAAACAACCAAAGAGACAGATCATTCAAATTACAAAACTACCAAAAGACAGATCATCCAAATGACATTAAACACCAACATTAGACAACTTAAACTTGTTATTGGCCCTTGCAAGTCCTGCTGTTGTGTCCCTTCTTCTTACACTTCACACAAGTGACTGTTGTACCCTTCTTTGATAACCTCCCACCTCTGATGGCATCATCCAATTCAAATGCAGACTTCTTCCTTACCTTCTTGGGCCTACCCACAGGCTTATGATGAGTTGGTGGTGTTATGATTGTTGGGACTAGGGACTTTGGCCACAAAGATCTACCATTTATTGGGTATACCTTGAAATTGTATACCTCTTTCCACCTCTCCAATCTGTAAATTGGATCCACAAAGTTCTCTGGAATGCCAACTTGCTTACCAGAATTAGCCTTGTTCCAAATTGCAGCCACTGCATGTTTGCAAGGCATCCCTGTGATCTCCCATCTCCTGCATACACATATCTTCCTATTCAAATCAACTACACACTGTTCACCCTTTGGGCCACTAACCTGATAATGCTCTTCACCATTCCACTGTACAGTATACTTGGTAGCCTCCTTCTTAATGCTTTCAAACATCTTGGTAGCAGTTGGTGTTAGCAGTCCATCACTTCTATCAATGACTCTTAGCACATTAACAATCCTTCTCATGAGATACTCTCTGATAAACTCCAATACTGTAATTATTGGCTTGTCTCTTCCATCTAATATCTTGGCATTCATAACTTCACACATGTTGTTTAGTAAAACATCTGAATGAGCCATGCCTGTGAATAGATCAAAGGTTAAAATATAGCATACACATTGACAAACACAATACAGTCAAATTACTTGCACTTGGAAACTTACTTGAAAAGTGTGACCTTGACCAATGTTTTGGTGGGATTTTAGATAACCACAATTGTGCTTCACTGTTAAATCTTTTTAGCTCATCCATTAAAATTTCAAAGTCAGAAACAGTGGTTGATGTGGCCAACTTCCAAAGCATGTCCTTGTATGCCTTTCCTCTGAAATGATGCTTCATATTCTCATGAATATGTCTCAGACAGTACCTATGTTCAGCACATGGGAATACTTTTGCCAAAGCAGGAATTATTCCCTGTTAATACAACAAAAATACAGCAGGTATTAAACAATGTCTTAGTGCAGTTTTTAAGCAAAAACACAGCAGGTGTTAACAGGAATTACTCCCTGTTAATACAACAAAAATACAACAGTTTTAAAACAATGTTTAGCTTGTATTAAACAATGTTCAGCAGGTATAAGACACTTACCTTTTGCCTATCACTTATGAAGGTAAAATTTGAGTTAGCATCCAATTCCAGATCATCACCAAGACAGTTGAGAAACCAAGTCCAAGAACTCAAATTCTCAGCTTCTACAATTGCATAGGATAGAGGATAGATACCATTGTTGGGGTCGATGCCAACTGCAGTAAGAATCTGACCAGGGAAAGGACCCTTCATGAAAGCTCCATCTAGACCTAATAAATCTCTCCCAATTTTTTTAAACCCTTGTTTTAAAGACCCTAAACATACATATATCCTCTTAAATCTTCTGGTGTTAGAACTTGGATCTGTAGATGGTTCAACCTCTATTTTCACTGTTGTACCAGGGTTTGTGTTCCACAATTCACAAACATAGTCCCTTAGAATACCATACTGTGAGTTGTAATCTCCATGAAGTTGTGTTAGTGCTTTGGTCTTTGCCCTAAAAGCTTTCATTCTTGATACCTCAACTTCAAGCTTCCTCTGAAACTGATCTTGAACAGCCTTGGTAGGGATAGTTGGATTTTCTTCAATTTGTTCCATTAGTTGCTTACACAAAAAAGAGGAAGTGCAATGTTTGATGGATCTACTTTGTAGGCATTTATGCTCATCAACCAATGTCTTGACCATCCATGTTTCAGAGTCCTTTTCTCTAGATAATAAAAGTACCCAAGGACATTGATGCTTTTCAGGGTTTGCCTTTTTGCCTCTCCCACCAACATTTTTGTCCACTTGCACTTTATCTTTACTCCCACTACTAGAACCAACTTGTTTCACCTTTGATCCTTTACCTTTTACACCTTGTTTCACTTGTTGTCCTTTGTCTTTAGCCTGGCTTTGAACTTGAGTGTGTACCCCACTTTCACCAATAATAAAATTTGGCATATCTCCCCAACACACTGCTCTAACCCTCTTAAGATCATCCTTTACAATCCTAAGTTGCCTTCTTGTTTCCACAGCATGTGTTTTAATCAGTTCCTTGGCCTCATGCTTGCTTCCAAAAAGTTGACCAATGTAGAAATTGCTACTGTTTTCATTTGCATTCCTTAAATACCTAAGCATGTTTTTCCTAACAGTAGACTCATTCACATCAGAATCAGACCCACTATCCAATATTTCATTATTCAACACCTCTTGCTCTATTTCCTCATCAGCCTCATTGGATTGGTTATTAATGTTCTCAACATCAAGGTCAATGTTCATCCTAAAATCCCTCATGTCAACCTCAACATCATCTATACAATTGTCACCACCTTCAAAATCACTGTCACCTTCTTCATTCACATCCTCATTATCTTCATGGACCTCATCATTATATTCATGGACTTCCTCATTATCTTCATGGACTTCCTCATCCTCACCCAATCCCTCATTAACATTTTCATTATCACCCATGATATCATCTTGAATGTTTGCATTCTTACCTAAGTTATCATCAACCCCAAAGAAAATCTCAAATCTATCATCATCTAATAAATCCATGAAAGTAACTGTTATATCATGTTCAATGCTTGCATTCTTAATGACTACTTCTTCTTGATGACAATTCCCACTAGACTCTGCTATATCATTAACTGTTTCATGGTATCCCAACAGTAACTTACTTGAACTCTTCTTGTTAACCACATTGTTCTCTACCACATCATCACTTACTTCTTCAATCCTCCATTTGGAAGGGGAGCAGAAATATGTATGCACAGTTGTAGTATCAAACTCAGTGTATACATTAATTAGCTTATGATCAGTAATGTATTTTGAAAAGGCCAAGACATCTGAATCACTACCTAAAGCTTGAAGTCCAAAATCTAAATCTGTGTTAGGTACTAGATAGTGGTAATACCTTACTATTTTCATTGGATAACCTAACATCGTCATCACAAAATCCAACTCATGCACAGAGAACCTTTCAATATCAAGCAAATCAAGATAATCTACCTTGCCTTCCACATACATACGGTCTGGAAATCTAGTAAACCTACCCCCATGATGCAACTTAATGGAAAATAGATGAGGGTGTTCACGAATGCAAAATCCTTCTGCATTTTAAGAAGATTACATATCATTCAAAATTTGTATGTTTTAATCACATAAAAATCAGCAATGAACCGAAACAAATGTGAAGATAGCTTACCGTAAAATGCATCCACTTCAGCTTGATCAAGATGTTGTCGAATGAAGAACCCACCTGCCATCGCCAGTCGCTTGTCTTCTCCAGAGGTGAATTAGGGTTTTTTTTTTGTTGGAAGCGTGAGTGTAATTGATCGTCGATTGAGTATTTGAGAGGGAAATGTGGTCTGACATTAAAGCAGGGGTTAAAAAGACGAAAATGCCCCTCATGTGAGGGGCACATGCCAAGACTTAACGGATGAATTGGATGGGGGTTAGTCAAAAGGACATAAAGTGTGCAAAGGTTTCAAAAAAAGGACATGGAGTGTAATTAATAAAGCCAAAGGACATAACTTGTAATTTGAATAATAGTTAAAGGACACAATTTGTAATTTACTCTATTTTATAACAACGGAACACTTTTCTTTACAAACGAAATATTTAGCTTATATTTTAAAAATATATATAATATGTATTAAACTTACAATAATAATAATATTTATTGTTATTATTAAATTAACTTTTGAGATAATAAACTTTTAATTTTTCTTTATTTCGCTTAAAGTAATGAATCATCTAGATTAGATGGGTGTATCAATAAATGAGGATTTCTCATTTTTATTAAAATTAAATTAATTAATTTTTATTATTTTTAATCATCACCGTCATTACATTTATCACCACATCGACCATCATTCTCAAGTTGATGAACCATGATTCTCCCCCTTCAACAACCTAAAGTAATGAATCATCTAGATTTAGGAGTATATTTTCATGCCTCAAACAATATTTTGCAAATATTTATTAAAAATACAAATAAATATTGTATAACATATAAGAATTGATTGAAAGCAAATTAAAGAGTGTGGAAGCTTTTATGAGAGTTTAGTAATTAAAATTAAAGTGAATTGGTCAGACTTGATTAAATGGCAACTTATGTCAACTTTCATCTTATTGGCTTGCTTTCAACGCCGTCGGCATTGGCCACCGCCACTCTTCCTCTTTCAGATTCATCTATGCATCTCCGGTCCAACATTTTCTCTTCTTTACTTTGTTTCAACCTTTTTAGACCACCCGTAATGGATGGTGAAAGTTGACGTGATCCTACCTCGCGTTGTGAAGAGGTGTGGAACACCGTCCTCAATGACGTGATTGGATTCACCGAGAATGGGACGGAAAAAAAAAGAAAAAAAAAACCAATACCCAATCATATTTACTCCAATTCATAATTTTTTTTTTCTCTTTTTAATCAAATATTTAGTTTATGATTTAATTTGACTTTCACAAACAACTCATGTTTGGTAATTATTTAAAAAAACGAAATACACTGGCTTGTTTATTTTATTATTCTGAACATCCAGATATAAATTTTAACAAAAACAAAGTTATTTAAAAAAACTATTTTTCTTCACGTAATTAGTTTTTTAACGTATTTAGATCGACATTTTAAATGATAAGATTGTTTTAAAAATAAATATCAATTGCTTATAAATATGAACAAAATGGAATAAAAAAAAATTCACTCATTAATCATGGACGTGAAACAATTACGTAGCTTAGTGATTTTTGAAAGTGATTTTCCCTGTGCTAATATGACAGTGACGTGGCGAGACGTGATTCTTTTTTTAATGAAACCATTATAGATGGCTTGATCTATCAACACACATCGGCGATCTAAACACGTCAAGGGTCTTTAGAATATCAGGATCAATCGATGTTCGTGGTTTGTTTGTAAGATCAATCATGTGAATGGTGTTATGCAATGTTCTCAACTTATCAAAGACGAGAGCATAACACCTAACATAAGAGGGTGGTGCTTAGTTCCAGTTTACTTATTGTTTTGTTAACAAAGTGTTTTAAACGACCGATATTATAAACACCGACTAGTAAGAAACTAGACGGAAAAATGAACAATTACATGAATAATAGAGGATTTTGTAGCACTCCCGTTTATGCTTATTCTTCTTAATCGAATACCAAATAAACGAAAAATAAACAACATCATCAAATGAACTCCCGTCCTTTGACCTAGTCTTCTTGTCCTTTTAATGAGTTTAAATTGCATTTTATTACTATCATGACAAATTTACAACACTTTAATCCAACAATGATACATTAGTGAATCAGACATATTCAATAATTTTACATTGAACATATTGATATCGCCTCTACTTTCTCAACTTGTGCTAAATTGAGAGTCAAAGTTGTTTTCACCTTGGTAATTTAACGACCAACATTGACATTATAATTTCACCTTGGTACCCGAGACTTTATTAGAACCGGGAGGTCTTCAGTTCAAGTTCACTTTTGAAAAAAAAAGGGGGTTCAAGTTGAATCAAGGGTTTTTCTCACATGTTATGAGTTTCTTTCTAAGGGTGATGGTAGAGATGATCGGATGAACCACTAGCCTGTCATTAATCCAAATTGTTGTATTACTATCTTAATGTTTGTTTGTAATAATAATGCCTACCTCATATAGAACATTTTGAGGAAAGGGCTCTAGGCCCTATTTTTTTTTAATATTTAGTTAACTTTTTATATTGACATTTGGGTGGTGGCCCAATGGTAAGAGCAAAGTCTCTTAACACTAAGGTCCTGGGTTTAAGTCCCGGGAAGCTCAAGAAATTTGTCTTCAAAAAAAAAAAGTTTAACATTTTATATATATTATTAACTATATACATTTTCTATTATATATTTTAATTAATTATATATATATTAATTAAAATAGTGTTTTTTTTTATTATGTGAACTATAAACTTTTTTTTTATTGTTGTCGCTCGATCTCCATTAGAGATAAGAAACAATGTTGTTAGCTAAAATTCATTCCTATATATAACGGGCTGAAGTTTAAGTTATGCTTTACGCACTAGAATATGTTGAGCTATCATAATATTCTGTTAAAACGGCTTACTAAATTATTAAGTGTGAATAACTTGTGGTCACTCGATCTCAACTTAACATAGATAACATAATGTGTAAAAATAACAAAGATAACTTATGATGAAAAAAAATAAATAAATTAATGTAATGTGATGCTACATACTTCTCAAATCCCTAACAATGTGATAAAGAATCAAGGAAAACATATATAACACCAATAAAATTAGCGATCACGAGATATTATTTCATTGAACTTCAGTTGTTGTAATAATAAGTATATGATTGTTTTACGGAGTAAAATTACATTTTTCGTCCTTTAGGCATATACCAAGGTTTAGATATTGTTTATTAAACTAAAGAAGTAACAAAAATCATCATTTATGTTTAAATTTTATAATAATTTACATCCTTTGATCTAACGGGGGTTAGATTTTGGGGTTAAGTTATGTCATGTGCAAAACACATGAGATCAGTTTAGTCTTTTTTTTTTTCCGTTTTGAAGACAGATTTTATAAAAAAAGGTGGATTCAAATCTTTAAGAATAATATCAGAAATTTGATATATATACTTTTTGTTATTTCCTTAGTATAAGAATAATATCATAAATTTGATATTTCCTTATACCAAAGGTGGATTAAAATCTAACATCTATTATACCAAAGGACGTAAACTGTTACAAAATTTAAACATAAAAGATCATTTTTATTATTTCCTTAGTATAAGAATAATATCAGAAATTTGATATATATACTTTAAGGATGAAAAATATAATTTACTATTGTTCTACATGTAAATGTTTGACGTATCTTTATATTTTATTTAACCTTTAAGTGTGTCAAACCAACTATATTGAAGTAAATTTTTGTGTTTATATAAAAAAAAATTTGTTACATTTTTTCAGTTGATTAGTTATTTTTAGTATAGTTACCGTAATTTCTTTTTAACTTCCTATACTACTAGTATTCTTGTTTGGTGAAATAAAGAAAGTTACTTCATTTTACATAGTTATGGTAGGCCTTACTATCCTCCCTCCTTTGTTGCAGGACAAAGCTACATCACATGACCATAACCACAACCACAACCACAATCTTAGCATATGTTACATCAATGTTTTTTGTCCAATGTTCGGTCAAACTTTTTATAAAGTTTTACTATTTGTATTTCAATTGATTTATAGTTGTTTTTAAAAAATGAAATACCATATTTGGTAATAATGTACAGTTTTACTATATATATATGTTTAATACTTGTAATGATTTTTAAGGTAAAAATAGCCAAACTACAAATGCACAGTAAAGAATTTTATATAAAATAGTTAGACATTACTTAAAAAATATATTTTACAGTTCTGCAAACCATCAAAACTTCAAAAAGGCATTCAGAAAAAGGTCATTTTCTCTCAGACTATTTTCAGAAAAAAAAAATGTTCTTGAAAAAAGAAAAGGAAAATAAAGATATTTTTTATGAAATATTCTCAAAATGAAACCACAATTCTTGAATACCATGATTGTATGTTTGGATCTCAAATTAGTTCTTTTTATTTTACTACTTGTTTTCAAATGAATTTTAACTTTTAATATTGTTACTTTAAATAAAACTAGTTTTTTCACCCGCGTTACGCAGCGTAAGTTTGCTCGTTATCAGTTTGGTTCGTTTACAAAAATACACCGGATACAAAAGTATAATTGGATTCAATAGTATTAGTGTATATTACCATTCAATATTTTTAACATCGATCTTTTTATACCTAACTTTGCATTTGCAAAGATTTGAACCCACAATTATGAGTGAGCATCGTTTAACCATAACTGATAATCACCCCTGAAATATCTAGGGTTTTTCGATGTATCAATTCTTGTTATCAGTTGTAACCAATCTATTTTAAGTCCTAATGAACGTATCATTTCAAAAATGCTTGCACGTATTATTAAATTAAGTCTCATTCTTACATAAAAATAGATAAATAAATTTATATTTAGTACATGTATTTATACCTAAATATAGCTGTAAATAAAGATATATGTATATGTATATATGTGTATTCTACAAAAATAAATAGATTAAACCCTTAAAATTTATAAGTTATATTATGTAAATAATATAAACTTATTTAAATATCTAAACTTGTAAATTTATGAACCTATGAATTATGAAACTTGTAAAAACTTATTATGATTTTATAAAATAAAGCATATTAATCATTTTATAAAGTCCAGGGGCTAAACTGATATTCTTGAAACTTATTTTAAACAACAATTACAAGTTTACACATGAAATATTAAAAGCTTGAAACATCAGGGGCCTGTTGTGTGAATTGCCCAAACTTTCGGAAGCCAAACCAGTCGCGAGTTCGACCCTCGCGACACCCGGTTTTTGTCCCTCTTTACACAAAAACGCGTTTCCGGCTAGATTCATCGAACCACGGGCATCCCTTCGCGCATGCGACCATCACCCGAGGTAAATCAATGCTCAATTCCAATGGTATCAACGCGTGGGTTCGAATTCAGATTTAATTCCCTCAACCATAAACCCCCTAACCGATTGAGCATTAAACACCAAATTGATTATAAATACGGTATGAACTCATTTACGACACCACACCCAAGCTCTCTAAACTCTCAATTCGTGATAATCGAACCTGCATTGTCGTTTGAAGCTCGCGACTGCCGGCTTAGAACCCAGAACCCGTTCTCTCTTAATTCGACTTCGTTTCAGGTAATCTTTATGGCCAAAAGCCTCGTTTATGCCCAAGGACCGGAAGCCCTCTGTCAATTTACAATGACAGAGGTGATTTCGATACGTATTTAGGGATTGAAATTCTAGGGTTCATACGGGGATCGGGGGCTGGTTTGGGATTGTGTTTATTAATATTCTTTTCCGGATAAACCACCAGCGAGGCCTGTAGCTGGGTGGTTTGTGCGCGTGTGTGTGGACTCAGGCGGCCCGGGTTCGAATCCGGCCGGCCTGAGTTTTGGTCTTTTATTTTTTTTATGCATTTTTAATTAGTTTTAAAGATTCCTTTTATTTTTTATAAAATTTTTCATGCTTTTATAAACTTAAGGCTGAAATAAATTTATACTTTTATTTCCATAATATATTTTAATTAATTAAAACTTCTTTAACTTGTAATATTAAAAAAACTAGAAACTATAAAGATAATCTAAACTTTTATAAAACTTATAAAATAATCTGGAATTAATTTATAAAATCAGAAAAATTTATTTACTATTTAATTCCTATAATAAATAATTTTTTATACTTTAAACTTTGATTTATTTTATAAACTTTAATTAAACAGAAAACTTATGTAAATTTTATAAAATCATAAAATTTATAAAATTTATATTTTTAAGTTTAAAAATCAGGAACTTTCAAACTTGTAAGATTTATAAAATTTATAGACTTAGAACTTAAGTATTTATTTAATTTAAAACAGGAAAATAAATGCATTTTTATAAACTTAAAAACTTTATGAAAACTTTAAAACACTTATAAATAAAACATAAACTTAAACTTATGCATTTGTGAATAACAAGAAACCATTTTCATAATTTATTTAAAATCTTAAACACTTTCTAAATAATTATTAGTCATATTTAAAAAAACACTTTAAATAATTTTTAATTAATCATTTTAACTAGATAAAGTATTTATTTTCAAAACAACCTTTTTTTAAAATAATTATTATTTATACTTAGTAATTATTTATTCATTAAATAAGTACTATTCTATCTTTAATGATAATTATGATTCTTGTAGATAAAACTATTATCTTAAATAATTATTGATTTCTTATATATAATTATTTATTATCCTTGTTATTCTTTATGTTACTTTTATAAAACTTGAAAAACTATTATTTGACACTCCAAACTTAATAAAATTTATAATAATCCTTCTAAAGATTTGTTATAAATCTAAACTCTATGAACATAATCATCCCCGCCTCTCATATGAAACCCTAGAAAGTATTAAAATTCTAGATCTATGTCGTAGACTTTTATGATCAAATCCTTAAACTTTAGACTTATCATCTAGGCTTGTTGTGAGGATATCTTTCCTCGAAGCTTTACTACACTCATTCTTTGTCGATCACCCTTGCATCCTTCCTAAGGTGAGTATACTTAGCCCCTTTTTGTTTTGTTTTGATTTATAAACTTTGGGGTGGAACATGTTCAAACTTTTTAGACTTATACAATTCAAACGTAACTATGCTTATATGCTTGGAGACTTGCATGCTTAAATTAAACTTAAGACTAGCATGTTCATTAACTTCGGCTGAGCCTACATTGACAATAATAGATCTATTGCATTTGACCAATCCACCTAGATTGATTGACCATTCGGAGGGAGCCCATGGTGATTGTTACTGGAATTTAAACTTTAAACTTTAAGGGTAACCCTCAGGTTATGCCTAAACTTGGTTTGAGGTTGAAGTGCACAATGTTTAACTTGCTTGTTCTCACATTTATACTTAGATACAATAACATAGTGAATTGTAAAACTTTTAAAGACTTTGTTTAACGGTGTCAAAACCTTTGTATCTCACCAACTATTTTTAGTTGATAGTTTACTTAACATGTTTCAGGTGCTCAAGTTTGATGCTTATCTTGTGTACACGTAGGATGCTTGGACCTAGAAAGACTATCAATTTAATCTTATGTTTCATTATTATTGTTGAACAATATGTTTTCCTTGTTATGTTTGAACCTTTAAATTCCATTAATGAAATATTGAAACTTTATTAGTCAACCTTGTGCTTTTGAACAACCGCGTCCGCCCTGACGTATAATCCGTCGTCGGTTGGGGTGTGACAACCTCGAACCATAACTGAATTTAATCGAAACTAATGGTTTTGGAAGTGCCAAGCCTTTAACCTAGCCATTCGGTTATGGTTACGGAATTGCCAATCTATTAACCGATCTGGTATTCCTTCTTCACTTTTCCTGCATATATGCATATATACACCTACAAATATGTATATATACTTGTGTATATATTTCTAGATACATATATACACATGCAAATATAGATGTATACATCTGCATATGTTCCTATATGCATATATACACCTTCAAAACCGAGCTAAAAAACCTCAACTTGATTTGAATAATATATATTTTCCATTTGTAAATAAATATAGGGGAACTTCATAGAAATGTATTCAACTCTTCAAACTGTTCTAATTAAGTCACTAAAACTTTTTTTATCATGATTTAGTCACTCAACTTTTAGGTAACCTGCTAATTAGATACTTTTTACCTGCTTAACATGTTTCAAACTGTTCTAATTTTGTCATGATGTGGCATATAAATGCTTACGTAGAATTTATTTTTCTTTTTTTTTATATGCTAGCGTGGGAATTAATATATATATTTTTTAATTTTAAGTTTAAAAAAAAACATTTCTTAAAAGAATTTTTTTTTAAACATCACTTGAATCGTGAGTGTATGAAAGAATAATAATTTTTTTATCTTAAAAAAAATATATTAATTCCACGTTAGCATATAATTAAAAGAAAAGGAAAACGAAAAACAAATGCCACGTCAGCATGTTAAATGCCACATCAGCTTGGAAACCTGTTAAACAAGTAAAAAGTATCCGATTAGCAGGTTATCTGAAAGTTGAGTGACTAAATCGGGACAAAAAAAATTTAACTGACTTAATTGGAACAAATTGAAAACTTTGTTACATTTCTATGAAGTTTTCCCATAAATATATGGGGAAGTGTTGAAATATCTCTCTGTTTATTAATCCAATTCAATATACTAAGTTCTTGTTTTAATTCTGTTGAACTGCCCGGATGTGGGTTTTGCTTGCTGGTAGGATAAGGAACGCTTGACTTGCGAGCTTTGCTATATGGGTTGGATGAGAAGTTAATAATGAGGAGCTGGTTATTCATTGATACTATGCGGTCTTAGTCGGATCCTCCATATACCCGTTTGTTCTATAATAGACACACGGGTTTATGGGTGACCCATAGAAACCCGATGTAGTACATAAGGGATGAGAGAGAAGTGATTAAGCAGTCTCTCTCATTTTTCACTCACCGCACATTCATCTTCCTTGAGTCTCATATTTAGGGTTTGTAGGTTCATCCCATTGACGACCTCAATCGAGTATGTATTTTGGTTATTTCATATTTAGATTATCTCATTGATAATCTGAGAAACTCTTGTATTTGTTTATGTATTTGGATGATTCAAAAGTTTGAATGCAGTGTTTGAGTTTGAGTTGAGATTCATATTTGTCTGATAAGATTTAGCTTCGCTGACAAGAAGGTAGTAGGGACTTTCACGTTTTTAATGTGTTCATCACCCAAATATGAAGAAACGAAACAACAACAATAATAAAAATAATAATAAAAAAAAAAGATTAAAGAAAAAAGAAGTGGAAGTAGAGATGACAGTTGGTGTATGATGATGCTAAAGTTTATCGTCATCCATTTTTAATAAGATATATATAATGTCATGCGTTCTTGTTGGGTTTAGACCCGACCCAATAGTATACAACCATTGAATAGCTCTTGGAAGGACAATACCTTTTTGAATGACAAGACTTTTATAATAATAATAACAGAAAATAAAACCGCGAGCAAAGAGTTGAAGGAACAAAACAAATCTCTATTATAATAAAAAACTAAATTTTTTGCTTATTTGTCACTCTTATATTCAACCTCACACTTTTTTTCTCTCCTCTTTCTTTTATTAAATACACATTTTTTTAATAATAATTTATATTTAAAAAAATATTAATTATACTAATAAACCCATTTATTTTAAATTATCTCTTATTTTAAGAAACTTTAAAATTTAATTATGTAACTTTTATTTTTAACTAAATATTGATGTAAGCCAAATTAAATTAAATAAAAATTAATGTATTCAAACAATGTAATATATGAGTTTTTAAAGATATAAACGTTTTAAGCTTTTAAGATAGAAAAACATAAACACAAATTGAAGATAATAATTTTAAACCAGTGCAAGTCATTGTAGAGTGCAGTGTTTAGTTAAACCTAACAAGTTATACACAATTATCAAATGAAATGTATAGACATTTATTAAAGCTACTATTTATAGACCACGCATATAATCCAAGTTATTTGCATATTAAATCTACTTTTTAATTTTGGCTGACAACAAATAGAACCACCTGTCACAAGAGTTATTCTCTATTAAATTTTTTAATAATTATTTAAGGTAGAATTACACATATCCTGCTATTTTTAACCCTAATTACATATATATCTAATCTAAAACTTAAATTACCCATATCCCCTCTTTTATAAAATTAGTCTTTTAACCTTGTAGAAAATACGACTATTCTTATTCAATTGATCCTAACCCTAACCTTCTGATTTACTCCGATCGATTCCAACATCCAGCGTTGCTTCTGAACGATTCTATCATTCAGTTTGGTATATTTGTAATTATGAAGGGGATATACTTAAATAAAATTTTGAGCTGGATATATATGTAATTAATGAAGTTTGTAGGAGAATATATGTAACTGTCCAATTTTTTTAAAACTCAATCAATATTATTGAAGGATTTAATCTTGATTAAAGATATCTATTAATATTAATTGTTTGGTTTAGTTCGTATTAGAGTAGGATTAAGTTTCTTTATTTATTTGATTATTTAATAGTTATTGTGTTGAGTTATGATTAGTTTAATTTTATTATAAATAGATGGTTAAGGATTCATTGTAAAGTGTGATTGTGGTTTTTTTGTTTTCAATATTAGTAAAAAAAGTCGATCTTATTTCAAATCAAATTTTGTGTAGGCCTAATTTCCAACAATTATTACAAAGTAATTGACACGTTCTTTTGTAAAGTTTTGTATGTTTGGAAACAACAAAATTAAGTTAGATTATAGCTATTAATTTACACATACTTGTCACTTAAACTTGGTTTCTTTTGAAAATGCAAGTTTATGTTGAATATCATTATTTTTAGAATACCCCTCACCCAAATATATATATATATAGGTAAAAAGAATTCTATATCTAAGAAGGGTGGGAGGGATTTAGAGCCATTAGATCAAATTGTAGAAAAAATTTAATTGTTAAGATTAAATTGTAGGAGAAAAAATTGTTGGAAGGGTATTTTAGTCTTGGCTTCTTTTGTTGACTTTTTATCAAGTTCCCCCCTCATTTTTAAACGTTCATAACTTTTACATACGACATTATTTTTTCAAAAAAATTACACCATAAAAACGAGTGTTTTTTATCTTTAAAACGAGTATAGTGTCGTTATAAAAAAAAAACGTTTTCCAGCTCATTGTGTAATACAAGTTCATTGTGTTATATGTATTTATCATTGTGTTTTACGTTTTTCAGCTCATTGTATAATTACTCATGTCATTGTGTAATACAAGTTCATTGTGTAATACAAGTTCAATGTGTAATACAAGTTCATTGTGTTATATGTATTTATCATTGTGTTTTACGTTTTTCAGCTCATTGTGTAATTAGTCAGGTCATTGCGTAATACAAGTTTATCGTGTAATACAAGTTCATTGTGTAATACAAGTTCATTGTGTAATACAAGTTCACTGTGTAATACAAGTTCAACGTGTAATACAAATTCATTGTGTTATATGTATTTATCATTGTGTTTTACGTTTTTCAGCTCATTGTGTAATTAGTCAGGTTATGGTGTAATACAAGTTCATTGTGTAATACCACGTATGGTCATTGTGTAATACAAGTTCATTGTGTTATATGTATTTATCATTGTGTTTTACGTTTTTCAGCTCATTGTGTAATACAAGTTCATTGTGTAATACCACGTCTGGTCATTGTGTAATTAGTCAGGTCATTGTGTAATACAAGTTCATTGTGTAATACAAGTTAATTGTGTAATACAAGTTCAATGTGTAATACAAGTTCATCATGTAATACAAGTTCATTGTGTAATACAAGTTCATTGTGTAATACAAGTTCATTGTGTAATACAAGTTTATTGTGTAATACCACGTCTGGTCATTGTGTAATACAAGTTTATTGTGTAATTAGTCAAGTCATTGTGTAATACAAGTTAATTGTGTAATTAGTCAGGTCATTGTGTAATACAAGTTCATCGTGTTAAATATTTTTCATCATTGTGTTATATGTTTTCATCATTGTGTTTTACGTTTTCCAGCTCATTGTATAATTCGCTCAAATATGTCAGGTAATTGTGTAATATCAGTTCATTGTGTAATATCAGGTCTGATCATTGTGTAATATCAGACCTTGTATTACACATTGACTAGGTGTATTACACATTGACCTGGTGTATTACACATTGACCTGATATATTACACATTGACCATTATGTCCTCTCTTTAAAAACAATAAAATGACACATGTCAAGCTTAGAATCATTCTTACCCTTTTTATTTTTAAAACCTTTTTTACTATAACCTAACCATATATATATATATATAGCGGAGAGATCTACGTAGAAGACAAATAAAAGAAAATAATATAAATGTAATAGTTATTATATCTTATATCTCTATTCTAAAATAATATATATATTATTTGATTTTTATATATATATAACCTGTACATATCATGTAGCCAAACAATACAAAATTAAAACATATAAGTTTGATAGTTTTTTTTTATATATAACTAGCTTACAATCCCGTGTACTACACAGTCTGAT
Organism: Smallanthus sonchifolius; assembly: GCA_023525975.1. Taxonomy (NCBI): domain Eukaryota; kingdom Viridiplantae; phylum Streptophyta; class Magnoliopsida; order Asterales; family Asteraceae; genus Smallanthus; species Smallanthus sonchifolius. Next base: position 59,213,876 of record CM042042.1, read on the forward strand.
TAACGAAAAAGGTTGTTAATCATAAATTTGTATATACTTCATAGTAAAATGATTTATATATTAATACAATAGTCAAATAAACATTAGCAAGTTTTCTTCGATGATTCCAAAAGTAATAATATAAAAACAACTAAATTTTAATTAACTCTGTGATTTGGAGACATTGGAAGGATATGAAAATTATTTACAAGTTGATGATCGGAGTAGAAGACAAGAATATGCAGACTGATAACTCAGATGATAGATGAAAAAGGGAATCAACTGTTATGAGAGGATTGTGTATAAAAATAATTACATGTAGATGATATTTATATAGGAAAATCAAGGTTCGAATTTTAATAAATTTAAATAAATTACATGAATAAAGGCTTAATTGTAAGATTATTTGAGGTGACTTTTTGAATTTTTGAAAGTTTTGATAATCTATAAATAAAATATATACTTTGAATGAATTCAAATCAATCTGTTTTAAAATTTAAATTCAAAAAATGAAAATGATGATCATTTAAAAAATGGAAAGGATGATTATAGCGTAAAAGAATTTGATATTTGAAGATTTTTTAATACTTATATTTAGAAATTAGTAATCAAACTTGTTTACTTATCCAAGTTGGATCTGCGTGTGATAGTGGTAGTTTAGGAGGAAAAATGTGTGCTCAAACCTTTTATTTATTAGTATGTATAGATTTATGCGTATGCGTATGTAAAAAGCAAAAAAATTAAAAAACATGAGCCATTGATACAAAGTTAAACGATTTAATTTTATTAATTTTGTTCTATACATCACTCTATAATATATTAGTGGGCCGTGAGGGACACCACATGCCCTTTATTTATTTACTGTTAACAATACTTATTTAAGTGGTTTTAAAATTTCTTTAAATTACTAAAATGTTCTTGAATATAGTCAGAATATATTGTGATTACAGACTTACAACATTTACAACTATCGTATTTTATTTTAATAAAATATGATTATCATTATAAAAGTTTAACAACTTTTTAACTTCTGTAGTTATTTTAGAAGGCAAAAAATAAAAAAATAAAAGAAAAGAAAAATGGGGTGAAGACAACTTCTAAATAAAAATGCTTCGAAATCAAACAAATTGAGGACACAAAATGTCTGTAGAATTAATTATTTCAAGATTTATGATATTAAATATTATGTTTTATTTCTGTTCATTTATTTGTTGGTCTAATTATTAAAAAATATCATGATTCATAAACCCTGTTTATTAGGCCGACATGATTTTGAATAATTTTAAAGTGGGCCCGTTTATATTAGAAGACAAATGCTTCTTGGGCCTGATCTGTAAAATTTGAAGTGACATCTCATTTATGGGACATTTCGATGTCGGTGTCTCATGATTCATGATTCATGAACATGTTCCGTCTTCGTTTACGAACATCCAAATCGTCTTCACGGTCTATATGTTTTACTCTTTATATACTTTCCGTTAAAAGCATGAAATAAAAACCCATACAAACTCGTTGCGAAAATATCCATAAGTATATTCACTTAATAAATAAAAATCACGGGTCATGTTTGTGTTGTACTAAAATTAAACCAGTTAACTCATCAAACTCTTTTAATACTAGATAGAAAAATATCTTTTGATCTCGATAGCAAGGTAGAAAAAATAATACGAAACTAAACATTTATTACATAAAATTACACAATAAAAATAAATATATTTATTTACATAAATTTACAATATAAAAATGATCTTTTCTAATAACAAACATTAAAAAAAAATTATAATATCAAAATGTTGTTGGAAACAATTGCATGAACTTGTATTTGTGATTTTCAAATAGTTTTTACTTTTTAGACTTCTAATCTAGGGATAATGAGTTGTATAATTTTTTCTTGTAAATTACGACGGAATTCATCTATGGAAGTCATAATTTATTACTCGTTCACAGTCACTTCCAAAAATATCATCTGATCGAATTAGAGAATGTCTGACTTGTTTTGCTCGAGTAATCAAAGTCTTAATAACCGGTAATTAAACAATCTAGTAACTCCAAGATTTGTTTACCATATATGGCTAGCTAACAAAATGTTAAAAGAGCAAGTCATGGTACATAGTTACAAGTTACAACATCATGTGTATATCATGCGGTGTGGCTTATAAATATGTTACAATGAGCTAGCTACATGTCGCAAGAGGATGAGACCGAGCTATACATTCATAACAAGTCACCGATCTAGCAAAAAAAGATTAGTTATCATGATAGAAATAAGCATATTAACACTTCATATCATTTTATTTGAGAATGCATCGTAAAGAAGGGTATTTGGAGTCGGTAAATAGAGTTTAAAAAGGGGGTATTGAATCATAAACTTAACATTAAAATGGTCTATCTAATATTGGACTACCGGCCCATCGTTGAGGCCCAAAACACAATAATTAGTCTAGAAAAATCTTTAAAAATTGTAGGTAAGATTTCGGCTTTGCTTTTGCTTTTGTATTGATGGCAGCCTACCGATTTGGTTATTTGCTGTGATGAAGGCGTAATTTTAATTCTATCTTACAAATTTATTTATTTATTTTTTGTTTTTTCTTTGACTAGGATGGTATTGTTACTTATGGCTACTCATTCTTCCTTTGATTTAAAGTCAAAAAGAAAAGGAAAAAAGGTTCTTTTAAAAGGTTTTAAATTAAATTACAAAGTTGGATTCATGGTTACCTAGAAAGGGGATACATAATATGGCTTTTCAAGTCAATGATACATTATGACTGGAAGAAATTTTAATACGGAGAATAAAATTAAAAGAAATATTTTTTTTAGGTATTTAACTAAAAATATTTGATATAGAAACCAAAACGTTATAATTTTAAGAGCTTTTTCATCTAAACTTAGTTGGCGCACACATATAGGGTGTGGTTTATTATAGAACAATAAACTATTGTGAGAAAAAAAAACATAAAGTATTTATTTTTTTATTCAGTGGTTCATATTTTATTTATTTATTTTTACATACAAATGCATATGTTATATACCCCCTTGGATTATAAAGAAGCAATATCCTTATGATCGTCACGCTAGCCGATTAATATACAGGTTGGTAAAATGGGATGTTATATTAATCACCAAATTTCTTGTCATGTTAAGAAGATATCTCATTTTTTATAAAGATATAAAACACTTAAGAATTCTATTTTTCTTGCTCTACCTAATACGGATTTTCTTCATAGATTATCTTATTGTAAATTTCTTGTAACCTAGACATTGTAAGGGTAGAAATAATGCCAAACACTATCTAAGATTTCATCAAAGCCCATCATTGATTATCATCACTCCCTTGTCAAAATATCCACCAAGTAGGATATCAAGTAGACATTGTTCTTGAAAAGCATGTTATATTAAACTAAATTCTTTTGAAGCTCGAAATATCTTTTGTGTGTGGGATAGATTTGAATACAGACTATAATAAACAACCCAAACACGAACGTAGAAACCTGAAATTATTAAAACGAAGAAGAGTTATGGACAGTGGCGGATGCAAGATTTTTTGTCAGCGGGTGCATAAATGGCTCGGTCAAAACAGGTCAAATATGTCAAAAAAAACCCGGTCAAAACGGGTCAAATATACAAAAAATGGACGGTCATGATGGGCCAAATCATGATGATAATATATTCGGCTAATTACTAAAAAGAAAATGTTGATCTCGATTATTTTTGCTTGTTTTTTATTAGATATGCAATTAAAATGAGTTATATTGTTCCAACTTCTTAGATTTAATGTTGATTTTAGTAATTTCCAACATCGATTGAAAAAAAGTTCATGTTAAACTCCTATAATTCTCCGTACTTCCAACAGTTGAAAATTGAAACACTTTCTGATCGCAATAAAACTATTAAAATAACTTCTCGAAATACCTAATTTAATACTTTAGGGTTATTAATTTTTTTTAACAAAAGTTACAGGTTTACTTTGTAAGTTTTAATCAATTGACAGGGAATATGTGAAATTTTAAAAAATTCTAGTATCAAACGTGATTTTCTATACTTGCAAAAGAGATTTACAATCAAAAAAATACAAGAGACTACATCAATTACTCCACAAATTTAGCTATATGTATGGAAGAGAAATAAAGACATAATAAATGTAGATGAGACCAAATAATGGAAAGAGAGAAAATTGATCGTAATCCGGTAACCTATAACTTTTAATGTTAAAAAATGAAATTAACTCTTTGACAAATTTGTTTTCCTTTCCTTTGTCAACATGATCTTCTCCCCCCGTTATCTCTTTCATCTTCATATTCTCCATAGAGTTTGTGTTCTCCATTAAAATTTCTTGCGAAAAATCACCAAAATCTTCGGTTTCCCTTCTTTTCCTGTTCTGTTTGTCGATGTCACGGGTGCCTCTCGAGTATTTGCGAAGGTGCCTACTAAAAGAAATCTAAAATTTTCTATTACTCAGATAAATTACAACGGGTGCCTCGTCCCCCACTAAACACAATATGAATTCGCCCCTGGTTATCTAGACATTGTATCAAGGAAAAAGAGAAGAATATCATAAGAACATGTTTGTTTTCCTTTTGCACTATTCTCAATGAACTTATTAACTATAGTTTTATATTAGTAAGACTTAGAAACTCGTGTATTACACACGAATCATAATATAAACAAAACATTAAAATTTAAAACAATACCAACGCATTAAACACTAATTAGTGCAATATAATAATTAGCACCAAAACCTTTAAACCAAATAACAAGAATTCTTAATTAAAAGCTCATCTTAATAAACTAGTAAATTAAAACCCTAATTGCACCTAATCAATAATGCATGGACTCCTAATCAATATGATTATATCCAAAACCAAAATCAAAACCTGCCGGAGGCATAACACTTGGAGGAATCATCATCATCGTACTGTAAACATCCGTCGAATACCCAACACCACCCGACATGTTCGGACCCAAAAACATCGGAGCTTTCTTAATCATCATCAGCTCATCAGCTCTAACCAAAACCTTCCTCTGTAACTCCACCAACGCCGAAAGATACTCCTCCAACTCCTCCACCTCCATCCCATCAACCTCTTCTTCGTACCACATTACTTCGCCGCTATTCGACGCTTTCGATTCATGAATCACCTCTCTCCGCAACTTCTCCGCCTCCAACTCCTTCGAAACCGCCATGTAGTGTTGGTTGAACTCTCCAACCGGTGGTGGTAATTTCTGAGAGGTTGATCCTTGTGACGAAGATGCGTTGTTGTTGTTGTTATTGGTGTTGTTGAGATAACGGTCGATGACGACGTCAACGGTGGGATGACCGAACGCGTAGAAACGGCCGCCCGGAGAATTGACGAGAATGGCGATTTGGGCTCCGGTCAAGATGCAAAGTTCGCTGGCTTTTTTAAACAGTCCGGAGCGACGCTTTGAGAATGTGACTTGGCGAGTGTTTAGGTGTTCGATTTTCTTGATCTCGATCTTTTTACGGCCTTGGGTTGTTTTCTTTTTGGTGTTCATGCCGGCGATGGAGGTTATGTTCATGGTGGAGAATGTAATATGCAGGGTTTAATTAGGGTTGTAAGTGGTAACCAAGACAAGAGCTTATGATATATATTTTTTTAGGGAGGATCTCGAAAATTATGGCTGTCAAAGATTGTCTTAAATTCGGAAATCGTGGTAAAAAGGAAGGTTGTTTCTTGTTTAAATTACATCGACTCATTGTCATGGTTAATTTCTTTAAAAAAAAATATTTACATTTTTTTAATTTTGTAAAATTTATTTTACAATGTGCCATCTTGAGGCTTTCCATTACCAAAGTTACATATACAAAAGGGATTTATATAAAAAAATATATAATTTTTGTTTCTCGAATCTGTCTCTTATTAAATAATAATGATTTTTATAACTATTTTTATAAAACATTTTTTAATTAAAACAATAGCTTTGTTCATAAAATATTTTTATAATTTGAACATTTATTTCATTATTTTTTAAAACATTTTAAAAAAATAACTATATAACGTTTCTAAAATTTGTATTAAATAATTATGTAATATGTCAAAAATATGTAATATTATATCTTTATTACTAAGTATATATAAAACTACATTTATTCACTCTGTATAATATACAGAGTTTCTAACCTATATTATAATAAGTAACAGAGTAAAGTGCAATTTGTACCCCTGTGGTATAGGCCCGCTGACACTTTGCAACCATGTTTTAAAATAAGTGCAATTTGCACCCTTGTGGTAAAGTTTCTCTTTCTTTTTGCGTCCCTCCGTAAAAAATCCGTCCATTAAGCCGTTAAGCAGAAGGGTATTATCGTACTTTTACAAATAAATGACCTTTAAATCAAAAATTCATTTATCTTCCCTGCACCCCCACTGTTGGCTACTCCCACATCCGGCCACCCCACTGTTGGCTACTCCCACATCCGGCCACCCCACCGCCGCCCACCCCCACAGCCGGAAAAAGAAGGTGGATTAGAGCCAAATCTGAAAGGGGTAGAAGATTCGGACCCAAATCTGGAAGGGAGTTCTTCGATTTGGCTGTGTTCTTCGATTCGAAGTTCTTCCATTGTTTGATAAATCCAGGTACATCAGTGACTGCAAATGTCCTAAAAAGGGTGGGATCCTCCCGGTCAACTCGTTCCATGACAAATCCAAAATCTGGAGTTTGGTTAACCCGTTTAACCAAACGGGAATCATACCTGTGAGTTTGCAGTTGGGAATCACTTGAGTTTTGAGCCTCTTGAACTGTAGATTAGCATCAGAAGGAATTTCTACACTGTCAAAGCTTCGGCTAAGGACCAAAGTGGTCAGATTTGGGCAGTTTTGGAGGATTTGGAGCAATCCAGATAAGTTATTCAAGTTGCACATTGATAACGAAAGGTAACATAAAGAATTAAAACCTTTAAAGCTTTATGGGATTTGACCTGTGAGATTGTTTCCACCAAGATCTATGGTTTTCAACGACGGGCAGAAAGGAAGATTACCAGGAATGGATCCTGTAAGTCACACCCCCAAAATCCACCAACGGAGTTTTACCGTTAGGGGCGTGACCTAACAGGATCTCAGTCATTAGTTACGTTGAACGACTCTATATGAGTTTAATAAAAACCACTAGTATTGCTCATAGTCACGATGCAACACTAGTAATGAAAACACTAATTTAAAGTAAGACTTGCGGAAGCGAAAAGTTAAACAAAAAGCATGCGCCAAAACAGTCGCGCCAAAAATAAATAATTCAACATTAAATAATTAGTTCTTGAGTATGAAAATGATGGACTTCGAATGCATGCATGCCTTAGCTTGTGCTTGTACCTTAATGACCTGAGAAAACATGCTAAAACGTGTCAACACTAGGTTGGTGAGTTCACAGGTTTCAATGTTTGTAGAGTTTACTAGATAATACCATTTACAATTTATATCATAGGTAGCTAACCTAGTACATGTTACTAAAGCGTTTTGACACCGAAGCTTACTGTTTATGTTTGTACTACCTCCCACCATGACTATCATAATCAATGATGAATGTTTAGGTCAATGTTACACCCGTTTGACTTCCCGTCGTGTTAGCGCGACTAACGCGGGTGGGGCTTGTCAATGCCCAGTAGTACTACTCAAGATTACCTCGCTAACCCATATACTAACGGTTCGATAAGTAAGGACTTTCATGATATGTTTGAGCTTAGTACACAAGTGATATAAAAGAAATGTAAGATCTAAATGTTCGTACCCATGTTTTCTCCCCCAAGTTTAAACCATAAGAAAAGGGGCCGTGAAACTCACCTTAGAGTATGTACGAAAGAAAACGAGTTTAGAATGCTTGACGACTAACTGTCACCTATAAACACCGGTTTATAAGTGTGTGTTTGTGCAAGAGAATACGAACCCTAAGTATCCAAAAAATCCCATTGTTTAAGTGTTTGAAAAGAGTTTACAAGTTTGACTCATGTTTGACCAAGTTTGACCCGACGACCCGTTGGTGACCCGTTTAACGATTAAATGTTTGTTCAGTATAATACTTCTATATTATACACAAATGATCATGCTGTAACACTTAGCAACAAAATCCTATTTATTCTAACAAGATAGCAAGTTTCCATAAATAACAGGTTTATATAAATAGTAAGTTTGTTCGGGACTCGTGTTTCCTAGAAACTATCATCATTGATATGTTTGTAGTATTACTCTAACATGTTCTAGATCATCACATCTCATAACAATTGTCTAGAACTTAAACATGTAAATCATAATTCAAGACAAAGTTCCCAACTTTAGTAACCTATGACTAGCATGCGTGATTTCAAACACCTAACACGTTACAACAAGTTATTGAGCCCTATCTAACATAGATCTATCATCAAACCATATCATGCATGTCTAAATAGCAAGTTATAACCACTTTTAACAATTAAAGTTTCCTTATTTGGAAAGTTCGCAAAACCGGGTTATGTATTCAAAATCTGATTTCACAAATCATCTAAACATGTATCAAGTTGCTCATAACTATCATCACATCATCCTAATCATGTCTAGCATGCAAGATAGAAATCATAAAAAGTTTCCATTTTTAGCAAGTTGTCTATTAACCGCTTTATTCACAAAATTAACACGTCTAATCAATCTTACATCTTTCAACTAATATATTTACAACTATATTAATCATATTTCACGTCTAACATGCGATTTCTATACTTCACATAATCAAAAAGTTCCAATATTTAACACGTTACTAATCACATTGATCTAGGGTTTTGCAAATAACCATATAATCAACAAATACATGCAAAACAATAATAAAGTTAACATTTTTATTATAAAAATCCATGTTTGGATGAACTAGGGTTTTGATCTAAAATTTAGGGATCAAAAAGTGCGGAATTGAACGAAACGACTTACGTAGAGACGTTAGAAACGCCTAGACTAGCACGTATCTACTTCCGGATTCACGATCGGAGCTCGAACGAAGACTCTATGGTTGCTTGATCAATTCGGTCGAACTAGGGGAGGTGGGGATGGGGGTCGACGGCAATATGGTGGTTAGGGTTTATGATATATATATTTTTTAAACTTTTATCTTTATCTAACACTTAATGGGTAATTAGATTGGCCTGCGGTCTTAATTAAGGCCCATAAGTCTAATTAATTAACTAACAACTTAATTAATAATTAAAACATTCGATTTTTATTTTTATAAAACTACTAACTTTTATAAAAATACTAACTACGCTTTACACACGATAAACACGTACGAAAACAATAATATTCACATAATTCACGTAAATTCACGTAATCACATATAAATCATAAAAACTCATAATTTATATTAAATATAAATTATTAAATGTTCGTAATGTTAATTTCGATTAATCACCAACGTTCCGGGTTAGACTCGAGTGCGATCCGATGTGTGCGAACTGACTGACACATTTAATTAATCCTAATTAAATGCAATGTACGTGCGACTAACTGAGATAACTGAGTTTGCAATGAATCATGTTTGAACTAACGAGGTTTGAGTTAACGGAGTTAACCTGAAAATGCCGGATGTCACACTGTAAACTTATTATCAACCAAATCAAGCAACACAAGGTTTACCGTCGTTGAGCAATTTAGCTCGATCGAGCCAGAAAATGAATTGTTTCTTAGTATCAACGAAGAAATGATGCACGAATTCAACAGTGACAAGGGTATCCCACCATTTAGATTGCTTGACCACGACGGTGCTTGACCACAATTGTTTACATGCTTTTTTTTTTTATGTAAAGGAAATAAGTGCAAAAATGACTTTTACCACATAAATAGTCGGAGATACTGACGGATTTTTGACGGAGGGATGCAAAAAGAAAAGAGAAACTTTACCACAGGAGTGTAAATTGCACTTCTTTTAAAACAGGGTTGCAAAGTGTCAGCGAGCCTAAACCACAGGAGTGCAAATTGGACTTTACTCTAAGTAATAATTATACTTGCTACGTGTCGACTTCTAATAAAATCTAGATTTTTGTTTTTTTGTCTTTCTCTCCTATTAAATAATGATGATGTTAAATAATCAAATATCTAACATATATTCTAATTTTTTATCAAAAATTAATAAATCATAAGAAAATTTTAATTATTTATTATCTCACAGATAACTAATAAAATCAACATACAAATCTTTATAGAAAATATTGTTTTACAACAAGTTTTATTTATTCAACGCGTGTAAAAGACTGGCTTTAATCTAGTATTGAATAGATAGAGTGATGGGTATGGAATTTGTGTTTCAAAATGTGTTATTAATGCCACTCTAAAGTACCTTGACAAGACTCGTTTGATTGTAAAATATTATAAACTTTAACTCGGTTAAAGTTTATATACTTAAGTTCACGGAAGTTGTATTTTTATAAATATAAATATTATATTTATAAAGGAACTTGGTAATCGTTTTAACGAGGTAACCACATAATTGCTTACGTGTATATCTACTTTAAGCCCACATAATATTTTTTGTAATTTTGGTATACAAAAGATACTAAGGTTGGTGGATATGTATCAATATGATTTTGATCATAAGGTTAAAGATAAACTTATGTGTGAGCTCGGCAACTACATTATTGTCTATGTGAAAGAAGATACAAGATTTGTTAACATGAATGATATATGTAAGTTTGCAAAAAATAATGGTGGAAACAATGTTACATAATGATTATCTGTTGCTTTATCATTTATTGAAATTATCACTATCTTTACTGGTTGCAGCGGTAAGCGTTGAGAGATATTTTTCTTCAATGAAGCATGTGAAGAGGGACTTGCGTAACCGGATAGGTGATGATATATGAACGATTCTTACATCTGTTAAATTGGAAAAGAGTTTTCTAAGAATGTTTCGGTCGAAGATGTAATTGATCGTCTTCAAAATATTAAAACTCGTAGATAACAACTATAGAATCTAATAGTTTATTTATTTATTTTTAATGACAATGTATTTTTACAATTTGTTTTATAATGACGATTTATTTTCATTATCTTATCGTATCTTATTATGTGACTGACTGGACCTGATCACTTCAATTAAACCGAACCAACCCAAAAAATCTTGGCTCAGAACTTAGAAATTCGAGTATAAAAAAAACAGTCCCACTAAATTTTTTTTTCCTGACTCTCCCTCGCTTAAAAAATAAGTTAATATTCTGTTAGCCAAATTCTATAAGAAGATTTCACTTTTAAAGTAAAAGTTTAAAAACATGTTATATTTTGGTTTATAATAATAAAAAAGGACACCGTTAGTGAATATTGTGTTTTAGTTGCGTGTCTAGAAGGACATTTCATAAGATGATGAAACAGAGGCCCACACCATCCCTTCATCACTCGATCTACTCCACTGCAAATCACGGACTTACAGAGAAAAAAAAATGTCTTACTAAACACCACGTTTCTATCGATTTTAACGTTACCATTTTATTGATTTAATTATTCTTTGTGACATTATTTTTTTTATGTGGATAACTTTTATCTAGTTCAAATAACGTTTGTGATGCGTTACGAATTTAGTTGAAGAAACATTAGATAATCGTTTTATTTTATGTCGAGATTTGCTTTATTTTATACAAAATTTCATTTTATCGTGATAAAATGTGACTTTTATGTGTATATAATTTTTAAAATTAAAATGCTTAAAAGTTACATTCTTTGAATCAGTGTGGGTCGATCTTTTAAACCTAAAGCGGGATAAAAAATTGAGGTCTTTTCTGAATTTTAGTATCGTCTCTTTTGTGTTTCAGTTAAAGTTTCTAGTTTAATTTTTTTAACCTTTCAGAATGACAGAATTCACACTTTCGATTTGGCATGAGAACATTAGCTAAAAATAAACAATCAATTAACTATATGGACTATGGTAAACAGTTACGGGAAAAATATCAAAATGGATATATGACAAAAAAAAAATATAAAAATGGACATGTATAAATAGCCGACTATTTCATGGATATTGTGAGACAATAGCCAGCTAAACCGGCTAGGCTTAACCGACATAAATTTCCGTGCCCACATTCCATTTTACAAAGTAAGGACCAATGACAAGTCGACACGTGGCTGGTTATAGCTTGCAATTACCCGGCTAATCCATTTTGCTGGCTATAGTCGGCTAAGTTGGCCACGTGTCGACTTGCCATTGGTCCGTACTTTGTAAAAGGGAATGTGGGCACAGAAATTTATGTCGGCTAAGACTAGCCGGTTTAGGCAGCTATTGTCTCACAATGTCCATGAAATAGCTGACTATTTATACATGTCCATTTTTTTTTAAGTTTTTAGTCAAATGTCAATTTTGATATTTTTCACAACAATTAACTCTATTTGCCAAAAGAACAAGTATTTACCAAAAAGAACAATCAGTTAACTATATGAACTGTGGAAATTGTGAGTAGTAATTTAAATGTAATATAATATTTTTACGTGTTGTTTATAAAACAAAACTTAAAATACAAAAAATTAAAAAGAAAATATAAATAAAAGAGTTGTAAGTAAAAGACTAAAAGTCAAAAATTACTCACGGAGAAGGTATCAATTATGGTCCACTTGAGTCTCTACCTGACCGACTTTTCATAAAACCCGTGTAATTCTCTCTCTCCTTCTCTGTGTGAAAAAAAATATTCTCTTACTTTTAACTCTCAATCTTTCTGAACAACAACATTCAAACCAAAACAACATCTGTATTGATGTCATGGAAGAAAACATGAATCTTTATGGAAAATCCATCATCTAACGCCTTGTTTTTCTATGTTAACTTTGTCATCTTTGAAGAACACTTAATTAATCACATGGTCATACACCATCTTCATCATCATCATCATCATCATAATCATCAATTTATCCATTTATAACTCATTAACTGTTGTTCGGAAATGATGAATGGTGATGGATTCTCATCACCTCCTCCCTCCTTCACACCTCTCATCACAAACCCTAACCCTAATCCGACTTCTCCGAATTTAGCTAAACGAAGGCGAAATCTACCTGGAAACCCTGGTAACTAATCTAATTAATCTCTTCAAATTTGTTTCATGTTGAATTCTTTGTGTTTTGTAACTTGGTTTGTATAATTGTTTATATATAGATCCAGATGCAGAAATAATAGCTTTATCGCCCAAGTCACTGATGGCGACGAACCGATTCGTGTGTGAGATATGTAGCAAGGGCTTTCAAAGAGATCAGAATTTGCAACTTCACAAAAGAGGACACAACTTGCCATGGAAGCTAAAGCAAAGAAACAAGCAAGAAGTTGTGAGGAAGAAGGTTTACATATGTCCGGAAACAAGTTGTGTTCATCATCACCCTTCGCGAGCTCTCGGAGATCTAACCGGAGTTAAGAAGCATTTCAGCCGGAAACATGGTGAAAAGAAGTGGAAATGCGAAAAGTGTTTGAAAAAATACGCGGTTCAATCCGATTGGAAGGCTCATAGCAAGATTTGCGGTACTAGAGAGTATAGATGTGATTGTGGAACACTCTTTTCCAGGTATAAATATCGAGTTTGAAATCTTAGACTATATATGCATTATCTAGTTTATTTGGTTCATTAAAAAACACTAAATTATCGAAACCATAAAAAAAAACCTAAATCATTTTATTTTATGATCAATTATTCAGATTTTTTAGAATTTGTAGTTCCAACATATAAATATGTTGATGTATATAAAAGCCATCACACTAATCAACATTTACCTACACATGTTTAACTCATAACTTATATAATTACACATGTGAAGGTTATATGTTTATACCTAATAAATAAGTAATTAGTTGTGACACATTCACAATTCAGTGACCAAAGTTTTTTTTCTGCTTATTTTTTTTTTCGTTACCAACTATTTAATATTTTCTTTATTAAATTTTAAATCTTCATTGTTATTTAATATTTTCTTTATAATTTCTGAATCTTCATTACTATTACTAACTACTTGATATTTAATTTTATGTAACATTTATAAAACACGGGTTACTAACCTAGTATATACCGGTTATTGTTGTTTATATTTTTATTTTAAAATTTTTTTAAGATTGAATGAATGAATCGTTTATTTCATTCTGCCTATTCTTGTAATATTTATTGTTCTGCATAAATCTCTTAGTTATTGTTTTTCTATAACGAACTTGCATGTGCGTGATTTAAACTTTCAATAACAGGAAAGACAGCTTCATAACACATAGAGCATTTTGTGATCCTTTAACGGAAGAAAATCCAAGAATTTCGTCGTTCACAATGGTTCAAACCACCATGAATCGCAATTTCCCAAACGATTTAACGATGGTGAACGGTGGTGGTGGTCGGATTATGAATCCAGAGATGAAACCTATGTTACCAATTTGGCTACAATACAATGACAATAATATCCCCATAGAAAACTCGACAACAAGTTCATCCTTTTTGGGTTCATCAAGCTCCAACAATAACATCAACGGTGGGATATTATCATCCGAAATGATGAAGTTGCTGAGTGGAAGTCATGAAACAGTTGGAAATATTACAAGACTGCCACTAGGGTTATGTTTAAAAGAGGAAGAAGATAACACCAGAGGGGAAATTCAGTTGAATCCGTTGTATAACAATAATTACGGTGGTTGTCTTAGCCCGGCGCCACCAGTACCACCTCCGCCGCATATGTCCGCCACTGCCCTTTTACACAAGGCGTCTCAAATGGGGCCTACAAGAAGTGCAAACTCCGGGGGGATGATGATGGCGATGATGGCGGGGTTGACGGGCGGCGTTGACTCCGGTGAGGGGAATTTGACTAGGGATTTTCTCGGTGTTGAAGGGAACGAGGGAAGTGCATATAGTTTGCAACAAGAGCTAATGAAGTTCACTTGTACGATGAAGGATTCAAGCATAGGATTTAGTGGAAATCAATGAGAAAACATTATTGGCTCATAAAGTACATTTGTGTTGAAGAATATTATGTGTATTTTGGGATTATAAAAGTGACATGGACAAATCATTGGACACTAGTCCCAAGAGTTGGGGGACATGACCAGATGATCTTGTTAACCGAGAGAATAAGAATGTGGCCTGTTTATGTATGTTTGTCCAGCTTTAGCTGAACAAATGATTAGACTCGAACATTTATAAGTATGTTTTTTTTATGTTCGTTCGTTAAGAGTATAAATGAATGGTTCGTGAATGTAAATGAACATAAAAAAAACACAAATGAGCATAAATGAATAAAACGTTATTACAATAGTAATTCTAACGTATGATCTATTTCTAAGTGCACTATATAAAACTATCAAAGTGCCAATGTGTTTCAAAATTTCGTCACCTTTTAAAAAATATTCCAACAAGCAATTGAAATTTTATAGTAAATAAAATTTGTAGTTTTTTTTTTAACGGTGTAGGATTAACTGACACGTCCCACCAATGAAGGCTCGTACATCAGTCTATCCAAACAACCCTCAAAGAATTCGAAATCTATAGAGAATGCTCCTAGTTTTTATGAATCTACAGAGGATGTTTCTAGTTTTTATAAAATGCATCTTACAAGATTCGAATCCATGACCTGTACAAAGGGATAAATGAATGAACGTTACTGAACAAATACAAATTTAAAGTAAACATGAATATCTAAACATTAACTTCAAATCGCCAGTTCACCAGTATCATGATTGGGTTGCTAATCAGTAATATTTTTGGTTGACATGAATTGGCCTCTTAAGTGTAAATATGAAAAATATTGTGGACTTACCGTGAGGTTAAATGAACGAAAAATATAAATTTGTATAACTAAATGTAATGATTATAAACGCATATGATTATAAATACACGTAAATGAATCATGACTTAGGTTTTGGGCTCAGTCAACTTTAATTTATAAATAAATGTTTAAATAAAATTAAAAATATTCAATCGATTTAACGACGAGGCAACCTCAGTTTGATCTCGTCTTGTTTATAAACCTAGGCAACTCGGTGCGCTTTGTTTATAAATCATGCCGATTTCATACGAGTTTTGAGTTTGTCCGTACATATTTTACATGGGTTTCGTACGTTCCTTCCGTTCCGAGTTTCGAATAATATTTCCTTTGTGGGCCGCATGCTTTATCCTAGTTCCATACTTTCATGTCAGATGGCATTGGGCCTAACTAGGCTCATTATTGGTTGTGGGCCACGGGCTCATATCGGGTACGGCGGTACGCTATTATTATCACAAATTTCGTTTTCAAATGCATATAAAATTTTTACAAATTCATAGAGAGGGAACTAATAAAAGTTGTTTTGGTTGATTAACCGAAATAATACAATTTGTGGTAACCGATAACTAATACTTTTATTTATTTATTTACTAGGTTAGAATCACGTGTAATACACGGGTTGTATATTAAAAACAATATAGCTTATAATTTGTAAATAGTCCTAACTTGTCAGATTTTTATGATTGTCTCGATATATATCAAGTGGAAATGTGTGTATATAACAAATTAGTATTTTTCTTTAATTAATTATATTTTGATTTCCTATCATATATATATTAGTATTTTTTTATTAATATATTTATAATATCATTATTATTTAATAAGATACATGTGCATTTAATAGGAAAAAAAAGGCGGGAAAATCAATGTGAGAATGCATGAGGAGGTGACAAGTATCCAACTTAAGCCTTTATTTATTAGTATAGACTAGTTTAGATCCCGTGTCTACACACGTGGTGAAATATATATCAATACATTAAAATTTTAAATCTTTATGTATATATTTTACATGTGTAAAAAAATATTACATATAGTAAGGATAGAAAAAAAATTCAAAATATGTACAAAATTAATATATAATTGTGTTTCGAAAATAAGTTAATTACTATTTTTAATATAATTTGACTTTTATTTACTATTTGATTGAAAATAAAAGTTATATAATTAAATTTAAAGTTTCTTACGATAAGAGATAATTTAAAATAAATATGTTTTATTAGTATAATTAGTATTTTTTTTCTTTAAATATA
Organism: Smallanthus sonchifolius; assembly: GCA_023525975.1. Taxonomy (NCBI): domain Eukaryota; kingdom Viridiplantae; phylum Streptophyta; class Magnoliopsida; order Asterales; family Asteraceae; genus Smallanthus; species Smallanthus sonchifolius. The sequence continues at coordinate 59,230,827 of CM042042.1, forward strand.
TATTATTATTAAAAGATAGAAATTCATTAAATAGAAGAGAGAAGCGAGAAAAAAAATGATGAGAATTAATATGGATGCGACACGTGGAATGCAAAAACCTTTATTTATTTTATAGTATAGATTTGTTTATGTATTTAGTAATAGCTTTTAAATACAAATACAGGTCCCTTCTTTTTTTAAGAGAATATTGATACCTTAAAATAAAGAGTAAATTACAGAAATCGTCTTTTATGTTTATATCATTTTTCACTTTATGTCCTTTAGCTCAAAAAATGTCAGAGATCATCCTCTACGTTTAAATTTGTTGCGGGTTACGTCCTTTAGCCTAATGAGAGTTTAAGTTTTTCAGTTAACTCCAGTCATGTGCCTTGTATATGAGAGTGTTTTGATCATTTTACCCACAAACTAAAATTTAAAACCCTAATTTTATGTTCATCCACCACCATCCTCCACATCTACCCCATCAATACCACCGCCGCCGCCACCTCCACCTGCCACCACCCTTAGAAAAGTTTTTCAGTTCTCTTGGGCCTGAGAAGTTAAAATTACGGATCATAACAAAAGTAAAAGGGGAAATCAAAACCTAGCGAAGCCAACGAAATCAAATTGCGTAGATCGAAGCGACAATCTTGGACAACCAAAAATAAAATGAAGTCGTTCTATGGTAATCTTCTCAGTTATTGGAAACCAAACTCGTTCACGGTTAAGATTTCTAAACCATTGTTACTGTATCATCTCCCTAAAAAATCAAAATCAAGTTCATGTTAGACTTTGTTAAGCCATTGCTCACCTCAGGCCAAAATCGAGTGTTTGATTGTTATAAAATTAAGAAAATATCATTGCTTCTGAGTTCTGTGTTGCCATCGCCCTGAAAAATCAAAATCGAGTTCACGTTCGGGCATTCGGGTGGAGGGTGGTGGCAGGTGGGGGTGGGGGTGGTGGCGGTGGTGGTGATGGTGGGTAGATGTGGAGGATTTGTGGTGGTGGGTAAACATAAAATTAGAGTTTTAAATTTTAATTTGTGGGTAAAAAAATCAAAACATCCTCATGTGCAAGGCACATGACTGAAGTTAACTGAAAAACTTAACGTCCGTTAGGATAAAAGACGTAAAACGCAACAAGTTTAAACGTAAAGGATGGTCTCTGATATTTTTTGAGCTAAAGAACATAGAGTAAAAAATGATATAAACATAAAGGACGATTTCTATAATTTACTTAAAATAAATTTAAAATTCCCATATGCGTGTACACTTTTTCCCGATGTTTATCTTAAATACCATACTACGTGGTTTTCAAAATATACCAACATTATTACATTAACAATAATAAGAGTAGTATATATGGTTACATTTTCATATATAAATTCATTTTTTAAGGTTGTATTATAGTAATAAAGGTAGTAAAAAAATAGTTTTGATTGGTTTTTTATAAGCTTTTGTGAAATCTTAAAATATTTAAAAGTTCTTAAATGATTCATTTCCTAATATATTAATATTAAATCATTAAATTATCTTTATATAAACCATGTTATTTATTAAAATTTAAATGTTCTATCTTTTATTCCACAAACCACATTTTTTTTTGATAGGCAAACTTTATTAGAAACAAATCACCCTAACAAACAGAGGCAGCCACCAAACCAACAAACAACAAAACAGATTACATAATTACATAAAACTAAAACGAACCCAATCTAGTCACGAGATATTTTTAAACCTGGACCTATTTTTAACCCACAGAAACCCCAAAGCTTTTACATCTTCAATCATCTTCTCGACTTTGACCGACACGTTTGAGAAGATGAAATCATTTCTAGTCTTCCAAATGAACCAAATAGCTATTAGAATAATCCCGTGCAAAAGCAACTTAAGATCCTCCGAACCCGGGATCGCTTTAGAAAGAACCAACAAATCCTGAAACGCAAAAACAAATATGGGTGGAACCTTATACCAAGAGCTAATATTTTGCCAAACAATTGAAGCAATGTAGCAAGAAATAAACAAATGATCAACCGATTCCGCCGCATCATTGCAGAGCGGACAACGAGAGGACTCCACCGGAATATTCCGTTTGCTAAGCGCCACCAACGTTGAAATTCGATCTATTTCCGCTCGCCAAACCACATATTAATATGTGATGATATTTCAAAGTACGACATATATTTTGAAAATATCGTTATTGTTTTTATAATCTCCGCTCTTTTTCTTTACTTTAAAAACCTAAATAAAAGTACGAAACTAAAATTTATAAATTTATTGTGTCTTAAATATCATAATCTTAGATACATTAGAATCCAATATTTAAAATTTATTATATTCAAAATTTAGATATTGACTAATCCTAGTTGAAACGAATAACATTTCCCTCTCATGTTATTTTTTATTATTTTTTATCGTTGTCATTTTCTCTCGTATTAAAAATGATGTAAACAAGGCTGCAAATGAACCGAAGAAACACGAACAAGTCCTTATTCATGTTTATTTATTAAGAAATTTCCTGTTCACTAACACATAACCAAATTAACTTTCATATTCATGTTCGTTCATTAAGGAAATGAATCTATTCGTGTTCATTTGTATTCGTCCGATAATTCTATGTAACAAACGTAAACGAATGTTCATGCACACAAACGAACACAAAATCACTTGATTATAAAATCAACATTTTCATCTTAAATTAACATTTCAGAAAATCCACAAAAAATAAACATTACAGAAAATTCACCAAAAATAAACATGGAGTACTTAATAACTGGCATAATTATCTCCACACACTTGACATAATTATTATAAACACAATTAACAAATATTTTTAATTGATAAAATATAAAACCTTTAAAGTCGGAACGAACATGAATGAACACAAATGAACATAAATGGACGAACATATTACCGAACATTTACGAACACAAATAAACGAACACGATCTTTGTTCATGTTTATTCATTTAACAAAACAAACGAAATTTTTCGTTTATGTTCGTTTATTTAATCCGAACATCTTGTCGACCAATACGTTCGGTTCGGCACCCTAAATAAATACAACTAAAAAAAATCACTAATAAAATAATAATAAATTGGACAGAAGTATTGAAAGACAACTTAAAGGGGCTTTAACGTAAAACTGAGCAGAAGAACATCTTTTTTCACTTTCAGTCCACTTTCTCTTTCAACCAGTTTCAGTTTTTTTGTGTTTAGAAGACGTACACTTTTAGCTCATCTCTCTTTCTCTCTCACACACACATCGATACAAATATACACAGGACTCCATTGGATTACGAAGGCTGAGATGTCAGAACGTGCACGGTTGTTTCCGGCGCCGGCGCCATCGTTGTGACTCAGGAGATCCGATTTAAGTTATCACCGGAGACTCTCTTATCCACGAGATTCACGATGGTTTTACGGTGAGATCCGGATTTTATCGCGCTGCTATTATATTTGGATCTCAGGTTTCGATTCAATTTTACTCTTTAATGCTTTCATCCATAAATAAGAATTTGGTTGAAAGGTTTTTGAGATTTTTGATGGCTTTTGATCGATTTAAGTGTGGAAAAGATGGAATATGTTGCAATTTTGTTTGATATGTGATTACTTGATTGATTAGGGTTTTGAATTTTTCATATTGTCCTGATTTGCATAAATTGATGGATATTGTTTGTTTATTGGGATAAGGAGGTATAGCAAATTGAATTGGGGATTTGTTGAAATTTTTTGGTTTGTTTTGGGGTATACATAAACTTTACTCTAAAGATGGAGTTAGATTCTGATAAAAAGAATAATTCTTCTTCCTCAAAGTATTTTTTGGAGGAAGAAAAGGATGTAGAAGAAGGAACTGGAATAAAGAAAATTAAGAAGAATAATGGAGGACAGTTGAGATATGGATCATATGATTATTCTCTTCTTCCTGGGATGTATGATGATGTGGCTCTAATTTGTCTTGCTTGGGTATGCAGATTTGATTATGCTACACTACCCTCCCTAAATATGAGGTTTAATTCACTTATGAAAAACGGTTATTTGTATGAATTAAGGAAACAGTTGGGGATAGTAGAGCATTGGGTGTATATGGTTTCTGATCCTAGAGGGTGGGAGGGGTTTGACCCGGTTAGTAAAAACTGGATGAGATTGCCAAAAATTCCTTGTGATGAATGCTTTAACTATGCAGATAAAGAATCTTTAGCTGTGAGTAGGGAATTGTTGGTTTTCGGGCGTGAACTTTTTCAATTTGCCATATGGAAATACAGTTTAGTTCGCCGGTGTTGGGTGAAATGTGAGGGAATGAATCATCCTAGATGTTTATTTGGGTCAGGAGCTCTTGGATCAATTGCTATTGTTGCAGGAGGGAGTGATCAAAATGGAAACATTTTAAAATCTGCAGAATTGTATGATTCATCAACTGGTAAATGGGAGTTGTTGCCAAATATGCATTCGCCGCGTAGATTATGCTCTGGTTTTTTCATGGATGGGAAGTTTTATGTGATAGGAGGGATGACTAGTCCCAATGATTCATTAACTTGTGGTGAGGAGTTTGACCTCAAGACAAAGAAGTGGAAAAAGATCGATGGGATGTACCCTAATGTAAGCAGGGCTGCACAAGCACCACCTCTTGTTGCAGTTGTTAGTGATGAGTTATATGCAGTTGAGTATCTGAGCAATATGGTTAAGAAATATGACAAAAGTAAGAACTCTTGGGGTGTTTTGGGAAGACTTCCGGTTAGGGCTGATTCATCCAATGGTTGGGGTTTGGCATTCAAGGCTTTTGGGGAACGGCTTCTCGTAGTTGGTGGTCAAAGGGGTCCAGAAGGTGAAACCATTGTTCTCAATTCCTGGAGTCCAAAATCAGGGGTCAAAGATGGCATTTTGGACTGGAAGGTTCTTGGTGTCAAGGAAGGTTCTGGAGTATTTGTTTACAATTGTGCTGTGATGGGTTGTTGAAGTCCTAACCATAGGTAATCTAAACTTTCTTATCAGGGTTAACTTTATCATTTGGCCATCACTTTTTTAAACATTATTGTAAGTTAAGTTTGCTACTTTCATAATCTGCTGCCTCTTTAGTGACAAGGGTGCACTTCTTTTTTTCTTTCTTATTGTGTTTTTTTTCGTATCTTTTGTATGCTTCCTTTGTTCCTTGGCAGCCTACTGCTTATGCCAATAAACTGCAGAAATTCATAATGAGGTTTAAGTTGACTGTTATGGCCCTGTTTATATTTGATTGCATTGTTTTTCATGTACTTTGATCCCTTAACTGTTTCAAGTCATTTAAACGATGTCGAACATACATCTTGAGCATTGAGCATAAAATACGCCTCTGATTGGTCAATTTACTTATGATTAAACAAACAGTTAGATGGTTAATACTGTTACAGTACATTCAATGGTGATGTTTCAAGACTAATAAAGTTAAAGAGTTTGATTAGCATGTATGTTTCTAGGAGATGAATATTTAGAAAAAAGGAAGTTTGCTTTTTGTGAGGAATAGTTTGATCCTCTGTTTGTGGCCAGTTAGCATTTACAGTTGTTTTAATCACTAGAGTCTACAATGGTGGATGTGGGTGGTGGGGATGATTCTTATTCCTTATGAAGGGCTAGCAAGCATCATGACTAGGACCACAAGATGGTTAAATGTGTCATTGATTCATTTCATGTCCCAGTTAACATTTCTTGGTACAGATACATAGGAGTTAAGGAGCTTGGATATGTATAATTGGCAAATTGAAAACTTAAATGACATTGTTCAGGTGTAAACGAGACGAGCTGAACCCAAGCTTGATCACGGCTCATTTAATTTACGAGTTCTTAAGCTCGGCTCGTTTTGAGCTCGGTGTCTAAAGCTCGAACTCGGCACATTTATTAAATAATTAATTTACATCTGAATATATTTATAATTATATATATAATATTTAGTTATTTTTACCATAATTATATAAATAGTAATATTTGTTATATAAAAAAAGTTATTATATTATACCAACAATAGGCTCGTTTTGACACGCGGGCCTAGTCAAGCTCAGTATAAGAAGCTCGGACTCGAGCTCGTTTTTTTTATTATAAATGAGCTCTAATTTAGGTGGAACTGTTCAAGCTCGTTTAAACTTGATTTGTCTTAAGTTTTTAGCAAGACCTACTCAGATCATTAACAAGTGACTCAACTCATTTATGGTATTATAACTCCATACATGAAAGTTTTACACTTTTCGTTTCATCTCAATTCCTCTCCCTCTTGGTTTGTTATGATGGGGTGCTTCCCAAATATTTAAGAAGGTGCCTACAAAAAGATATTGATAATTTTCTACTATTGAGACTAGTTTCAGTGGGTGCCTTGCCACCCCCTAAGCAAAGCTTAGATCCGCCCCTGCATCATATGAATGAATCATGCGATTATAATAGTGCGTCAAAACCATTACACCGGTGCATTAAAAATCACTTTTATTTGACGAATGTGTATAGTCTCGCACTAAAACACACATGTCGCTTCGTGCATACTTTGTATGATTCACAACAATAATTCACCTAGTAGATTACCCGACCTACAAATGAGAAGGTTAAACCTGGCTATACATTTTAACCCATAGGTATGAAGGGTTAACGTTTTTATTCGTAACAAGATTGATTTTGATAACTAAAATGTTGAAACTTGAAAGACTATTCTTTTTCTTATGTTGATATCCACTTATAATATAACTAATGTATATTATATGTAACTTGTCAGCTGTCAATTTATGGGTTATGGTTTGAATTAAACGAAACGTCACGAATTTAAGTGGGTTATGGTTTAAATTAAACGAGTTAATGTCATAAACGGGTCGATATGATTAAAATCATGTTTAAACAAGTTCAACCCTCCTAAACCATTTATGACACGAATAACACGTTTAAGTAATTGTGTAAATGGGTAAACATGTTACCGTAACATGTTTCTAACCAACTTATCAAAACTATACAAGTTTATAAAATTTTTAAATAACTAAATATATTAATCAATCATGATTCCTGTAGTTTTTAAGAATTTGTGAGTTTTTTAAGGTTTTATGGGCTGTAATTTTTTATGACTTTTATTTTATCATGTTTTCTGTTAACCGTGTTAAACAAGTTTTGTCGTGCTAATGGATTGCAGTGGTGGACCCATATAATTTTTTCATTGATATCGGAAGCTTTCGGTGTTTGAAAGTTTATTAAAAGAAATTTTTGTCTGATCGGGTCATTGAATTTTTTACTGGATTAAGTTGGGTTATCGAACTTTTTTCACCAGATTGAGTTACGTCACCTAAATATTTTGAGTTGAGTTTTTTTTGCCAGGTTGAAATCCGTTCATTTAAGTGTTCGGGTTCGTTCATTTGTTCGGTTAAAGTTAAACGAACATCTCCATATACCGGACATAATTATCACAAACACAATTAATATATATTTTTAGTTGATAAAATATAAAACCTTTAAAAACCAAACAAACATAAATCAACATATTACCGAACGTTCACGAACATAAATAAAAGAATGTCATATCTGTTCACGAACATAAATGAATCAACTTCCTGCTGCATGATTCACAAACTGTTTATTGAATGTTCGGATCCAAGCGTAGGGATTGACGTTTATGCTTGATAAGTTGATATTGAGCTGAAGCAGCCATAAATCAGAATTCCTTAAAAAGAGAGGCAAACCCTAATCGTGACCCGGTATTCAGGGGCGAAGCTATGAAGGGGCCGGGGCTGCCGTTTTTTCTGTTAGTAGTGTTAATTTTTCCGTTTTCGTCCGAAATTTTTTTTACGTATAGAGCCGGCCCCTGCTTATTTTTTTCGGCCCCCGCTTCTTAGATTTTCAAGCTCCGCCACTGCCGGTATTCGACCCGAACTCCACACACTGGTCGATTGCACTTTTCTACCTCTCCAATCTCCATAGAAGAAACGAGCATTTTTATCAGGCAAACAAACATCAACGAGACAATACGAAGAAGATGAAGATAGAAGAAGTTCAATCTACTACTAAAAAACAGAGGATTGCTACGCACACACACATTAAAGGCCTTGGCCTAGAGGTTTTCTTCACTCCACCCCCGTATTTTGAATGTGTTATTAAGGGTTTAGTAAGAATTACAAGTGGATTTAAGTTAATGATTTATTGTTTTTGACAAATATGATGTATTAAGTTTCTCTCTTGTAAAATTTATTAGTTTTGGTTTATGATTTATTAATGATTTATGTTGCCAATGTGTGGAACTTGTTTCTCTTTGTTTTTGCACATCATTTTGCTTCAAATTATTTGTCTTTAAAATGTTATGGATTTAAATTTACTTGATGTTGTACATGTTATGATATGGGTACCAATAAATTTTGTCTAGGCTACCGGAAAGGCGATACCATTAGCTGCTGGATTTGTAGGACAGGTGGCAGCAAGAGAGGCTGGCGGTCTTGTAGTTGATATGATCCGCCAGAAGAAGATGGCCGGAAGGGCACTTCTACTTGCTGGACCTCCTGGTACGGGTAAAACCGCTCTTGCCCTTGGTATCTCTCAAGAACTTGGTACTAAGGTATGAAACCGCGATTTATTTTTTCTTAATTGTAATGTCACGCCATCACGGGAGGTTTATTGTATCTACTTGGCATAACACAAAATATATATGTGTAATTATCTCTAGGTCCCATTTTGTCCAATGGTTGGATCAGAAGTCTACTCATCAGAAGTAAAGAAAACTGAGGTTTTGATGGAGAATTTCAGGAGGGCTATTGGTTTACGTATCAAGGAAAATAAGGAGGTTTATGAAGGAGAAGTAAGAATTAATATTCAACCTTTGTTTTTTCCACTCAGATTGATTTTTGTTAGATTTGGGGAGCAAATGGTTTTAGGTGACTGAACTATCTCCAGAGGAAACCGAAAGTGTTATGGAAAAGCCATAAGCCATGTTATTATTGGATTAAAAACTGTTAAAGGAACAAAGCAGTTGAAGCTGGATCCAACTATTTATGATGCCTTGATTAAGGAGAAGGTATGTCATCTTGTACCTATGCTGAATTTCATTCATTTTAACATAATTAATTTTTTCTTATTGTAATTGTATTGGCAGGTAGCTGTTGGTGATGTTATATATGTAGAAGCAAATAGCGGTGCTGTTAAAAGAGTAGGTAGGAGTGATGCATTTGCAACAGAATTTGATCTCGAGGCTGAAGAATATGTTCCACTTCCTAAAGGAGAGGTTCACAAGAAGAAGGAGATCGTTCAGGTTTGTTTTCAGAACGTTTACAGATTCTCTATATAAGTCCGTTGATGATTATGTATGTTGTTTTTATTTATGGGTGGTTTCTTGTCAGGATGTTACACTTCATGATCTTGATGCTGCAAATGCACGGCCTCAAGGAGGACAAGATATACTGTCACTAATGGGTCAAATGATGAAGCCGAGAAAAACTGAAATTACTGACAAATTGAGACAAGAAATCAATAAGGTAATCAGTGTTCATACTTGTTTATTAACTCGGTTTCTTAATTGCTTAGTTTGAAACTCAAGAGAAATGAATGCTAATTGCAGGTTGTTAATCGTTATATTGATGAAGGGGTGACAGAGCTTGTCCCTGGTGTCTTATTTATTGATGAGGTACTCTTTTCTATATCTTGTTTTTTAACACGGTTTATATTTATATTACTAATAATCTAATCTAACTCGTTTTCAGGTACATATTGTTTTTTAACACGGTTTATATTTATATTACTAATAATCTAATCTAACTCGTTTTCAGGTACATATGCTGGATATGGAGTGTTTTTCATACTTAAACCGTGCTTTGGAAAGCTCATTATCTCCGATTGTAATCTTTGCTACCAATAGAGGGATATGTACCGTGAGGTAACGTTTTCTACATTTTGGAAACTTCTAATTGTTATCAACAACGTGTATGTATGGTATTTGACTTGAGATAAAGTCAAACACTCCCGTTAAACCATATGTCCGGTCGAACATCAAAATTATCATGAGATAGACAGAGAATGCATTTCCAGTATTGAGATTCTCTTTGAAGAATTTTATGTTCCAATAATAAAAAGATTTGTTCTTTTTTATCTTTACTGACATGAAACTTGATTTGCAGAGGAACCGATATGTCAAGTCCTCATGGCATACCCGTGGATCTTTTAGACAGGCTAGTGATCATACGCACAGAGACATACGGTCCGGCTGAGATGATTCAGGTATAAAGAAATATTTCAAACCAATTGGTATTATAATATTCATTTTTCCAGTTTTATCGTATCGTTTTTGATAAAGAAAGATAAATTTGTTGCTTTATGTCTTGGTCAGATATTGGCCATCAGGGCACAGGTGGAGGAAATATCTATAGATGAAGAAAGTTTGGCTTACCTTGGTGAGACTGGTCAACAAGCATCCTTGAGGTTTGACTTTTCTTGTGTTATGGATTCTTTGTTTTCTTTACATCCATAAAATTCCCAAACTTTATTAAAAGAATCTTGTTTCCGGCAGGCATGCAGTACAGTTACTATCACCTGGCAGTGTCATGGCAAAAATGAATGGTCGCGAGGGTATTTGCAAGGTATGAATTCTTGCTTTTTGGCGTTTTATGTCTTAAAAAGTATATTCATTTCGTGCAAATATATTTATACAGGCGGACCTGGAGGAAGTTAATAGCCTTTACCTAAATGCAAAGTCATCTGCCAAACTTTTACAAGAGCAACAAGATAGATACATCTCATGATGAATCTTTGAAATTTGAAATTGCGCTCAACTTCTGGTATGTTTCTCAAATGGTTGAAAATACACCTTTCTTGGATTTTGCTCAGATATATAGAAGTTGTAGGTTCAGTTTCAGTGAATATGAGTTCGATCGATCCCTCTGTTTGGGTGTGGAAGGGTTTTGGAAACTATTTTTTAGATGATTTATCAGAATGAAAAAGATGGGTTGTTTTTATCCTTTCATCCATTTGATTCATGATAAACAAGTGAATCTTTTTTCAGACTGATTGCACTCTTGTTCCATCTTATCTAATTATAGTTGCATCAGTGCTGTATTTTTGTCAGAGTTTTTATAACAATGGTAGGTGCCGAACCAAAATAACCATTTTTGTCAAAACTTGTTCTGAATCGAACCATAATAACCATTTTTTAGAACCTATTTTGACCCGCACCCGTCTTGACCCATCACCCTGCCTGACCGGCTGACCAAACCCGCCCTTTAGTCCGTCCCTTGTTCAAAAGAAGTATGATAAACTTGTCATGACGTGTGACGGTTACATTGGTGGTCGAACAAGTGAGGTTTTGTTCTCTATTTCAAGAAAAAGAGAGTGATATATGTCAAATGACTTGTGTAATACCTACGAGATGCAAATAGTTGCATGAAAGGTACAAGTTTATATTTAAACAATATTGGACTTGCCATAGACTTGTCTTGCGAGCGTTATGTGGCGTCCTTGAATACCAAGAACCAACCTATTCGTTTTGGGGTTCACTTGTTTCGTCCTCTCTTAGAGGGAGGTAACCCTCAGAAATAAATACAGACTTGAAACCCACATGTTTAATTACATCTCAAGTAGACATGATCCCCAAACATTTATCACATCACACGAAGGTCCACTGTACGATTAAGTCATACTCGTATAGTGAGCTGAGATTGTTTGAACTATTTACTCATACGGACTATCTATATATCATAGTTAAAAAACTATAAATCAAATATAAAATACATTTTCCCTTATCTATTGAGGTACTCGTAACACTTTAGGCTATGTTTGGGATTACTTATTTGAAACTCCTTATAACTTATTCAAAAAGGTAATAAGTCATAAGTCATAAGTCACAATTTGTAACTTCTCAAAAACTTTGGGATTTTCTTTGAAAACTACTTATTGACTTATGCTATAAGTTAATAAGTTATAAGTAATAAGTAAGGATGGACTTACTTCTTGAAAAATGATATAAGTAGGCTAAATAAGTAGCTTTCCCAAACACCTTATTAACTTATATAAGTTAATAAGTTAATAAGTAGAGTAAATAAGTAATCCCAAACACCCCCTTAGTGTGGTCGATATGCTCAATTTGGAGGCTCATATTTTTTTTATTAATTTTTTACAGTCTTATTTTGAATCTTTAGTAGGTTTTCCCTTAAAATGAATTTCCTTAATTTAAGCCGCCTCAAGAAAATGAATCTTTTTGCAAGTGTTTAGATGATAATTTATTTAACTTACATTTTTATCCTATAAAACAAAAATAATTCCCTTTAATTTTGATATATAAGTTTTTGTGAAAAACATTTTAGACCCCTAACGCAAAATTAGCTTCAGATATCTTGTAGATGCTGCAAAAAAAAATGATAAGAAGATGAATTGGTTGATTTTGTTTGTTGTTTTCGTAATTTCATTGACGAGAGAAAAGACGCACATGATTTTAACATTTTAGTTGATTATATTTTATAAAATTGTCGTGAGTTTAAATCCTATAAGTATAGATTTAGCTTTAATTTTAGGAATAAAAAATTATTGTTAAAGAAAAAAAAAGTTGGCAATATTTTATACTCTAATGCTTTTATACAATATATCAAGTTACGAATTAATTTCTTTGTTCGAGGATGTTCCTCACATATGTATATGACTATTAAAGCCTAAAAACTAAAGAAAAGTAAACCAGCAGCCTTCGGTATTCCATAGGATTACGCAAGGAAAAATACCTAGTTTCTAACGTTTTAAAATGCCTAATTTTTATTTGTTATATAGTTATAGCTATTCTAGAAAGACAAAAAAGATCCTCGTAAAGTTATAAGGTATACGTGATTTCATAATTTCATACATATTTTTGTTTGTGTGTCGTTTTTTAAGCCAATAAGAATACAAAAGCCATAGATTACGTAAGTATAAAAATAGATATTTGAATCTAATTCACGTATTATAACCCAAAAATATCACCTTTCTTATGTGGGGCTCTGCACACACATCCCCCAACATCGCCATCGACAGGAACCCCCACTCCCTTTCTCCCCCACCTTGAACCACAGCCTCCCTCGATCTCTCTCTTCTTCATTCTCAACTTGTCAAAGGAGCCTGCAATTGGGAAAAAAAGATGAAGAGAAAATGGTGGTTTTGTCGGAATCCTTGCCACCATCGAACACCGCTACTGATGGATTCAAACTTTGAAGTTAATTTGGTTTGAGATTTAGAGAGATGGTTCAAACTTTGTCGTTAAAAAATGACTTGGAGAGTGAGAGAGAGAAAGAAATGGTCTATCTTCTTTTGATATTTTTTATTAAAACGGTATTTTGGTCTTTTCTAAAAATTTAACAGAAAGAAAAACAGTGTTAGTAGCCTAACTTAAACTGAGACAAAACTGAAACAATACGATTAAAAAGTCAAATTTAAACGTTTGAACTAAAATGATTATCCGATCAAACCAAATGGAGTAAACCGTATTTAACTCGATAAATATCGATTGCCTTCTCGTCTAGTGTCACTAGTGAATACCCTCTATAAAAGTGGTGTGAAGTCAAATTCTAAAAATCGCTTCTAAAAAAATATTTAACTCGATAAATAAATTAGTGTTTGAAAGTTGCACGTTTATTTATAGAGCTCCCACGTGTTAAACGTGTTAGGCGAAGAGGAACTACACTCGCCCGTGTACGGCGCGTGAAATGAATTTTACACTTGACCCCTTTCACTATTGACTAACTACACTAACCTCTCACTAACTTACAGAAGGATATATGTAATTACTAGGTGAAGTTTTTTCACTATTAAAATATTTAATGTTTCAAGTTAATAAGCATTTTACCTTTTCAATATAAATATATCATAAATAAATAATTCAGACAAAAAAATTTATGTTCCATTCCTCGCTATATAATGTAAATGTTATTAAATAATTGAAAGATATTGCATTAAAACAAGATTCAAGAGGCCACAATTTAATGAGTTTTTATTAATTAAATTTATACTTACAAGACAATTAATTATTTGACTTTTAAAATTTTGATTACAAGAAACTAAGCGATAAGTTTACCAAAGAAATATCACTATGACAAAAGTGAGATAGCATACGGGGTCTTGAAATGTATGTTAAAACTTGAGTTGCATAATTTCATTGTTACATTTGATAATCAATTTGAAATACAATTAATTATTAAAAATAGTTACTTGGCTTCTAAATAATCTCTTATACAAGTTAAATCTATTTATTTCTAAAAGATTATCATGACTGTAAGTCTTAATAATCACATTATCCGTTTCAAAACGAATAAAGGGAAATTTTAACACGTCTAAAACATGATTAGTTCTTTTGTCAACACAAATCTAAGAAGTAAAAAATTAAGAGTGTAAAATGGTAATGTTTTCCTATCTAGTAAAAAAACTGTAACATTTGTTGGTATTAGCTTTGTTAGTTCTCTAATTCTTTTACTGTTGGCCATTTGGTGCAATGGTAGTTTTAAGTGGAGGTCTTGGGTTCGAATCCTTGCAACAACAAAAAAGAGGTATGTGGCCAGATCAGGAGGTTTACCCAGTTGAGGGGTTTCTCCTATGGTGGGCTGCCCTGGATGTTCTAGGTGTTGCCCCGTGGAAACCCAATTAACCTAGAATATCTAGGTGTTGCCGTTAAAAAAAAAAGTTCTCTAATTCTTTTGACAATTAAGTGACGTTTATAACCTTCAAAATTAACATGGTCAAAAGTGCAAAAAGAACCAAAAAGTAGGGACTGAAGAGCACGTCAGATGAAGTGAAAGGGCGTGAGAGGAAAATAAAAAACAAATTATGAAAATTGTTGCCCGGAATAAATGAATGGCGACGAATCGATGAAAACGGTAACGGACTAACGGCGTTGCTGTCCTCAATTGACTTGTTTTTTCTGAAGGCTGCATCTGTTCGTTATAAACGCCATCTCCGTTCTCATCAACTCCACAATCAGCTGCTTCAGCTTCAGTTTCTCTGTTGACACTCAAGCAGAAGGTGCGTATCAATGATCTCACTGTAATCTGTTTTTGATTCAGCTCTTAAACTTGTTGATTTAGTGAAGAAATTTGTTGATTTGCGTATGAGCAGTGTTGTACCTTGCATGATTATTATGATTCGTTTTGGTGGTAAGGTGTGGTGAACATTTAACGATTAACGATGAATTACGTCTAAAAATGTCAAAGTTAGCTAATCATATGAGGTCTACTTGATTTGTGTGGAATATAGACTATATAGGCAAATAATTATCTCGATATTGATGATATCTTGTATAAGTTAGGTGAGTTTTAAGAAGTTGAAATCTGAATTATTATGTTATCGAATTGCGTTTATTTGTGTGTATATTGATGAAAATTTGAAGAGGAATTTAAGTTAGGTTAGGTTTCTCTATCCAGTTTCAGTTTGGCTGTTGATACTCGAGCATAAGGTGCGTATCAATGATCTCTATATTCCACTGTAATTATGTCTAAAAATGTCAAAATTAGATAATCATATGAGGTCTACTTGATTTCGTGTGGAATATAGACTATATACGCAAATAATTATCTAGATATTGATGATTTTTTGCATTAGTTAGGTGAGTTGTATGACGATGAAATCTGAATTATGTTATCAAATTGCGTTTCATTGTGTGTGTATTAGAGATACTATTTGACTTCTGATCCATGTTTGTCATTTTTGGAAATCAAAATTGGTATTTTTTTTGTACGTAGTAATTTTGCTATAATTTCATATGCAGAAACAGTTGAGAATTCAGTCAATACAAAAGATAAAACTGATCTGTTTGATTTTCAAAGTAAGTGTCTTTTATGGTGTGTAGAAAGGAAGGAGTGCATATGATCTGTATTGCTTTGACTTCATCAGTTTGATGGACATGGTGATAGTATGCATTTAATATCTAAGTTATTGATCTCGGTTTATTATGCTTTGTGATTGTAGAGATTGTGGATTTTTGTTTGCGAAAATGGCAACCGGAGCTGCTCCAGCTTCCTTTATGAGTTTAAAGGGCGAAGACAAGGGTTTAGGGTTTGCAAAAACTTCAGATTTTGTCAAAGTTTCAGATTTGAAGAGGGTGAAGTTTCACAGAACCAAGGTTTTTGTGATAAAAAATTCAAACCCTGGTTCAGATATTGCAGAGCTCCGGCCTGCTTCTGAAGGGAGTCCCCTGTTAGGTACATGCTTTACTGTTCACTCTTATGCTTGCAGTTGTAATCTGTATATTACATATACTTTTAAAGCAGAAACAATCATAATAATTTGACAATGTGATATTTTGATTTTTGTCTATAACTTCCTCTAAATACAAAGTAAGCATGTTATTTGGCACTAAATTTTGTATCTCATTTGGTTATTAAAAATGAGAAGTGAAACAATCTTCCACTAGGCTCATAAGCTACTTTCTAGCTTGCTATTGCTATGAATGCAGATTTACTAAGAATAAGTACCTGCATTGCAGCATTAAATATGCGTTTTGTGCTTGCATCACGATGAAAAATGAAATTTATTGATGATTATTTCTTTGTTTTTGGTAGTTCCTGTACAGAAGTATTGTGAATCCACACATAAAACCACCCGGAGGAAAACCCGCACAGTAATGGTGGGAGATGTAGCTCTTGGTAGTGATCACCCCATAAGAATTCAAACAATGACCACATCTGATACTAAGGACGTGTCTGCAACTGTGGAACAGGTTCTTGTTTTTATTAATGCTGATGAAAATATATCCCTATTCTAAAAGAGAATCTAATGTTGATGGACCACACCACTTATTTTCAGCAAAATCATTATGCTTGATACAAGATTTATGCGCTTTCATCCTCATCATGATAGTATAGTTTGCCAATTTAATGGCTGCTGAGTTGGTTAATTGTCTGTTTGACAGGTCATGCAAATAGCTGATAGAGGAGCTGATATTGTTAGAATAACAGTGCAAGGGAAAAGAGAGGCAGATGCATGTTTTGAAATTAAGAACACCCTTGTTCAAAAAAAGTAGGTTTACCTTTTGACTTTCTGGAAATTTTATCTTTTTTATGGTTCATGTTATCTCATGCATCATTTACGTTTGCAGTTATAACATACCCCTGGTGGCAGACATTCATTTCGCTCCTTCAGTTGCACTGCGTGTTGCTGAATGTTTTGATAAAATTCGTGTTAACCCTGGAAATTTTGGTATTAGCTTAACATCTTGTTTCTTTTGTAACATTTCTTTTAAAAAATTTCAATCTTTTGACTTTATTCCTTGCAGCCGATCGACGGGCCCAGTTTGAGAAGTTGGAGTATACAGATGATGATTATCAAAAGGAACTTGAGCATATTGAGAAGGTCATTGTTGATTGGCCTTCTACTATTCACATTCCCAGTTAATCTTGGTTCTAATATCAACTTAAAAAGTTCATAAACTCATTATAAATACGTTTTCTGTTACACCAGGTTTTTGTCCCGTTGGTTGAAAAATGCAAGAAATATGGAAGAGCAATGCGCATAGGAACAAACCACGGAAGTCTTTCAGATCGTATCATGAGCTATTATGGTGATTCTCCTAGGGGCATGGTAAGCACACTTTGAGTCTCTCTTGATTTACCTTTAACTATCACTTATGCCATACAAAATTGATTTTCAGGTTGAATCTGCATTTGAGTTTGCAAGAATTTGTAGGAACTTAGACTACCATAATTTTGTATTTTCAATGAAAGCAAGCAACCCTGTGATCATGGTTCAAGCATATCGTCTTCTTGTAGCTGAAATGTATGTTCAGGGTTGGGACTATCCTTTGCATTTGGGAGTTACTGAAGCTGGTGAGGGTGAGGATGGACGTATGAAATCTGCAATTGGCATTGGGACACTTCTTCAGGTCATATTGTGCTTCATGCTACTCTATTTTTACAAAAGCGAAAGAGCTTTATAAATCCATATACATTGTTCATATAATCATATGCTTAAAGTTGTATGGTATACAGGATGGTCTTGGTGATACTATTAGGGTTTCCCTTACAGAACCTCCCGAGGAAGAAATTGACCCGTGTAGGAAATTGGCTAATCTTGGTATGAAAGCATCCCAACTTCAACAAGGGGTGGTAGGTTTTTGCATATATTTTTACCAAAGTAATATGTATTCCAAGCCTTCTATTACTATTATTCTAATTACACTTCCTTTTCTAGGCACCATTTGAAGAGAAGCATAGACGGTATTTTGATTTTCAAAGGAGAACTGGTGATTTGCCTGCACAAAAGGAGGTTGGTTTGTTTTTTACAAACTGTTAATATGTTCTAATCATAATTTTTTTTCTTTCTTTCTTAAATAGCAACTGTGACTTGAATGTGTGGCAGGGTGAAGAGGTTGATTATAGAGGTGTACTTCACCGTGACGGCTCTGTTCTCATGTCTGTTTCCCTGGATCAACTGAAGGTTAATTATATTCTTACTTCTGTAGCCTCCATATTACCTTGTGTATCCTTTTTAAATTCTTTCATTTTCTTTTGGTCCAGACACCTGAGCTCTTCTATAGATCATTAGCTGCAAAACTTGTGCTTGGTATGCCATTTAAGGTCAGTTCATTCTTCGTTACATGATTTTAAAATCCCATCAATGTTCCATTACCTGCTTGTTAGCTCATAATATATGGTTTTTATTCAGGATCTTGCAACTGTAGATTCTATCTTATTGAGAGAGCTTCCAGCAGCAGATGATAAAGATGCTGTAAGAAAATTTTTCATCGATTTTCTCTACATATCATATATTTGGCCCAGAGGTGGCAAAATGGGTTTGGGCCAAAACAGAAAACTTTTCATACGGGTCCGCGTCAGTTAACCCAAATACTTTTTTGTCAAAACATTTTATATCTTCTTTAATAAACGATTAATGTATCCAATGTGATTATGAAAATTATATTATCTTAGTATTGATATATATATTTTTTATCCATGATCAGCGCCTAGCTCTTAAAAGGTTGATTGATGTAAGTATGGGAGTTATAACTCCTTTGTCAGAACAATTGACAAAGCCTTTGCCAAACGCCATGATCTTGGTAAATCTTAATGAGTTAGCAACTGGAGCTCGTAAGCTTTTACCAGAAGGTAGATTTTTCATTTTTACCATTCAATTGGCATGAACCAGCTTTTGTTTCTCATATCATATGAAATTATTGAATGATATTACTTCAGGCACACGTTTGGTGGTTTCAGTACGTGGTGATGAGCCCTATGAGGAGCTAGAAGTTTTAAAAAACATTGATGCTACGATGATTCTTCATGATCTGCCATACTCAGATGTAAAAACAGGTAGAGTGCATGCTGCTAGGAGGTAATAACTTTCCCAAATTTATGAAAATCCATTTTTTGTTGTGGAATATATATATAAATGTGACATCTTTGTTTTAACAGGCTATTTGAGTACCTCTCAGAAAATTCACTGAATTTCCCGGTTCTTCACCACATACAGTTCCCAAAGGGAATTCCTAGGTAATTTACCGAGCCATGTCAATATAAGAAATTTTACACACACATATAGTTCCCAAATGCACATGGCTTTTTCTTACCTTTTATACTTATTTGATAATTTAAAGCTGCTTTATATAATATATACTGGCAGGGATGATTTGGTTATTAGCGCGGGTGCAAATGCTGGTGCCCTTTTAGTTGACGGACTTGGAGATGGTATTCTACTAGAAGCACCAGATCAAGATTTTGAATTTCTCAGAAATACATCTTTCAATTTGCTACAAGGATGCAGGATGAGAAATACAAGGACGGTAGGGAATTAAAATATTTATTTGCTGGTTGGCTGGTTATACATATATTTGTTGCTTATTCTCCTAATTTAAATACAGGAATACGTCTCATGCCCATCTTGTGGTAGAACTCTATTTGATCTTCAAGTGATAAGTGCAGAAATTAGAGAAAAAACATTACATTTGCCTGGTGTTTCAGTAATCATCAAACCCTTCCCTACATGCTGATTAAAAACATTGACTCGAAACTTTGTTCTCCTTAGCAAATAAATGTCACTTATTATTGTCCTCATTCTTATGACAGATTGCCATTATGGGTTGCATTGTTAATGGACCAGGGGAGATGGCAGATGCAGATTTTGGATATGTCGGTGGTGCTCCTGGAAAGATTGATCTTTATGTTGGAAAGGTACACAACTCTTTTTTTTCCTATTTAGAAAACGGGTCAAATGGATCGAACCTGTTCAATACTCCAATATCTTATAATCCTATTTACAAATTCATTATTTTAGAAGTTAAAAAAATGGACCAAAAAGTGTTAGGTGGGTCAACCCAACCGGTCTTAACCCAAAAAAGGTGTAACTTTGATTGAATATTGTTTCAGACGGTGGTACAACGAGGAATTGCAATGGAGAATGCAACCGATGCATTGATCCAACTAATCAAAGATCATGGACGTTGGGTCGATCCTCCGGTCGAAGAGTAATACAAGATTTTCCGTGTATGAAATAAAATCAGAATTTGTTGTTATAATGTTGCTAAAATTAGGGGCACAAGAACAATAAGGTGATATTATTGTTGTTATTATTAGCAATAGCAATGTACGAGGAAAACATCACGTGAAATATTTACCTACTGTTATGGAAAATGTTTTAATGATAATGCTTTAATCCTCATCTTGTTGAGGTTGGGTTTTGGCCTTCGGGAAATATTTCTTTGTGAATTTGGTCCCTTTCTTTGTTGATGTTGTTTTATAGTCGACCACATGACCATGGTGAATACAGTACTCCTTTCACACATTCTAGTCGGGGTTTTATGCAAGATATTTGGGTTACATTTACCCTATGCTAGCAGGGTGTCAATCGTGTTGGATTGAATTGTTGAATCTGAACATGATTCGTATATTTATTTGTGTGAAAGATATCAACCGAAACCAATTATCAAAGCGATTTAAACTTGTTGACGGGTTGTAATTAAGTTGGAAGTGTGTTAAATAGGTTAAGAGGTCCAATAAATTGGTTAAACGGACCAACTTGTTTATTAGAATGAGTCGGGTGTGACGGCCTAAAACTTAATTATTTATGTTGTGTCAAGAATTGTCATTGTAGTGTTCATTTATCTGATCCAAGCCTATATTATACTGTTGTAGACAATTTGGTTTATCTTACAGTTACCCGCCTTGATATTACTCATGTTGTTCATGTGGTTAGTCAGTTTGTTATTGCTCCTACTTCTATTTACTAGGGAGCTGTTCTACGTATTTTGAGATATCTTCGTTGCACTAAGTTTCAGAGTCTTCTATTTCCCTCGACATCTTCTTTAGAGTTGTGTGCCTACAGTGATGTTGATTGAGATAGTGATCCTAATAATGGTAAATCCACTAATAGTTTCTGTATTTTCCTTGGAGATTCGTTAATCTCATGGAAAAGTAAGAAACAAGATGTTGTTTCTAGGTCCTCTACTGATTCTGAGTATCGTGCTAAGGATGCAACTACATGTGAGATTGTTTGGTTACGATAGCTTCTTGCATATATGGGGGTTACCATTTCTCCGCCTACCCCATTACATTGTGATAACCACATCATGCTACCCTCCTAATTTGACCATGATCCAATTCATGTAAGCCCAACATGGACAAGCCCGTTAGGGTTACTCCTCCTTTGCCTATAAATAGAAGGCTCATCCTCATCAAAGGGCACATTGTTCTTTCCATCTCTAGCTCTCACTATACTATTTATTACACACACTTATGAGGCCTCGACTGACTTGAGCGTTGGAGTGCCCTCAGAGCTACGGCTCTCAGACCCTCTAACAAGCTTTACCTATGGCTGCAGTTAACTCGAAGATACGAGAAGAAGAAACCGACTCCATTGACTATTTGAGATGTGGTTGTTTCCTCCTTATCGTTGGAGCATTTACTCTAAACTCTACGCACGTGGGAATTTGCTCTAACAGATACATGATGGTATAATATCTAATTGATATTATGTATTATCTTATGGTCTCTCTCCTCCCTCTTGATGTCTTTAGACTTCTTGATTAGGTTGGATGTTGCCACAACTTCCTAGAAGCCTTGAAAACACAAGTGTGTAGTTTGTATCTAGATGGGGAGACAAGCTTTAAGGTAAAATGATCTATCACTTGAAAAGGACAAGAGGGGGTGTGTGAGTCTATGAGAGAAAGAAGTGTAGTACATAAAAAAACGAGTTTTTTCGGACTCGCTAACCGGTCTGCGACACCCACGCCCAAGAATATCGTAGGGGGCAATCGGCTCACGGTTCTCAACCAAGGTCAAGGTGTGAGGTTCGAACTGCTATCTTTGCCCCACTGTCGCTTTTTTGCTCAAACCATTGACCTTGCATTCCACGATCATCGACGTGGGCTGGCCACCCCCAAAGTAAAGCCTGTGGGGATTGAACCTTGGTCTGCTTTGGAGAGCCCAGGCCTCCTTACCACTAGGCCACTTTGGAAGTGGTTAAGTGTGGTACATAAGCAACCATATTGTAATACCCACTTAACCTTTCTCTCTTTCTCTTCCTACTGTTTCGGAAAGCAACAAAAATTGAAGCCACAAATGAAATTTTTGAAGCTAAAATGGGGCTGTTTATAAATTGGTTGAAGTGGATCACAATGAGTTTGGTTAAAGAAAATACATATCATTTTTAGTGAATGGTGAAGTGGGAATTCACCTCTTATCTTCAGAAACTCACGGCTTTTTTTTTTTTTTTTTGTGTGGAGCAAAACTAATTTTTATGTGAGCCATGAGTTCTTAACAACCTCAAAAAAATTTATTTTATGAGATCATGAACTACACATGAGTGTGGAAACTGTTTTGTGGATCTTGAACACAAAGAGCATGCTCGAATTCTTTATTAAATAAAGTGGTTATGTTTGCTCTTGAAGGTGTTCATTCACTTGCATATTTCTAACAACAAAAGGAAAGAAATCTTCTTGACTTTTTGTAGGGGTCAATTCGAGTCTAAACAGGTTAGAGGCGATGCATACGACTTGTTTAACTACTTTATATCTCATGTTTATAAGACAGTTGTATCTTTTATGTAACAAGAAAGAGAAATGATAGAGCCTAGCCTCCTAATTTTACTTAATTTTGAAAATGTATAAAATTACATAGTGTACTTTTTATTAAACAGGTCAGTAATTGCAAGCCCTAACATTTTGTAGGTTGTTATGACTAGCATCACTTGGAGATTTAAACTTGCTTGGTGTGGATTACATTTTGGAGAAGAAACATTTGGATCTTTGTTCATCCATCTTCACCAATAGGCTACCACTTCCCTACAAAGGTTGTTATGTTAAACACCATATGACCTATGTATATTTTAATTTCAAGTTAGTCAAATATGGATCCTTAGTGGGTTTTGTTTCTAAACGTTTTCTTAGATCTATATGTCAAAATGCTTCCGTTGCAAATTATTTTTTAAAAAGACATATAAAACCCAACATCAACCCCTTGTCTTTCAATTCTATCACAGCTCTCAAAGACATGGGCTCGCATATAGCGGGAAACTGTATGCATGCGACTTCTATCTTATCCATGTTGATCCAACGTCATAGGATATTAGAGTTGCATCAGTCATACTGTGACTCTACATAATATGTAATGCATAACTTTCTATCCACAATTCCCAATTGAGGAGGTGCACAGGTCGAATGCAATGATTTCTCAAAAATATCAGCAGGTGTGTTGGGGAGTTGTGTAAATATCTGGTTGTCGATGTTAAACCTCCATATATTAGCAGCAACAACACTAACCCAATGGATGTAAACCCCAAACGTTGTTTTCCCGTTCTACACGTCGCTATAAAAGGAGAAATATTTGCACATAACCTTCACTCTTCTGATCTAACTCTTAAGACATGCAACCCCAACACCAAACAACATCACAATTTTGTATTGCTCACCCGCTAAACCAAAATCAACTGATCGTGTATAGCCATCATTACTGCTAAATATTGGTTCCGGCAAAAACGCCTCTCCCAAGATTGGGTTTAATAGAAACCTAATTTCACCCTGACCTCCTTCAAATAGAACCAGTCCATTGATAGACCACACTAGTTTAACATGGATTCCACAATTTGGCCAGATTAAGGTGCTTTCTGTTAAACCAGTTTGGTCTATCAATGTGCTGGTTCTATTTGAAGGAGGTCAGGGTGAAATTAGGTTTCTATTAAACCCAATCTTGTGAGAGGTATTGTTTCTGTCGGAGCCAATATTTAGCAGTAATGATGACTATACACGATCACTTAGTTTTGGTTTAGCTGTAGAGCAATATACAATTGTGATGTTGCCCGGTGTTAGGGTTGCACATGTCTTAACAGTTGGATCAAAAGAGTGGAGGTTATGTGCAGATATTCCTCCTTTTACAGCGACATGTAAAACTGGAACAACGCTTGGAGGCTACATTCATTGGGTTAGTGTTGCTGCTACTGCTGATATATAGAGGTTTGACATCGACAACCGGATATTTACACAACTCCCTAACACACCCGCTGATATTTTTGAGAAATCATTGCATTCGAACTATGCACCTACTCAATTGGGAATTGTGGATGGAAAGTTATGCATTACATATTCTTGAGTCACAGTTCACAGTATGGCTGATGCAAGTCGCATGAATCAACCTGGATAAGATACAAGTCGCATGCATACAGTTTCCCACTATATGCGAGCCCGCCAACTTTGAGAGTTGTGATGGAGTTGAAAAACAAGGAATTGATGTTGATCCAAGATGAGAGAAGGCTGATGATGCTCGATAAAGTGCTCTTTTGGGAAATCATGGAGAATAGTATGTTTTTTAATCGGTTTGCTATGAACAACTTTGCCCCGCATGTCTCGCTGGCCTGTAAACTAAAGCAACAGAAATTATGAAAACATCCATTCAAATCCTTAACCTTCATTGAATACAATTAAGAAAATTTTAATATTAATATTATAGAAACATCACTACAAATCCTTAATTTTCAAATTATGAAAATTTATAAATTATAATTATCTTTTTTTTTCATTTTCAATATTATTACTTTATTACTTAGAATCGTTACTTGTACATAATTTCAGTCACCAAAAATACTTACAATTTTATGAATTTTGTCGTTTTATTGTTCGACATGTGTAGTATACGGGTTTCTAACCTAATGTTGTAATAAATAAGTCAAACAGGTTGTTGGTAGGTCAAACTATTTAATAATTATTTTAAGAAATATCTAGTTTTACAAAAATAAAAAGCAACATACCCTAATAATTATTTTGTATTCGATCTTCAACTTCCGTTCCATGTTTAAAAATGATATTGCAACGTGTATGAGCTATCGATACAAACTATAGTTTCATAGTTCATCTTTCTGATCGATTTTGCTGCTTTCTTTGGCATCAGTATAAGTAGGTTTCTGGAGCTTAAAGGGGATCGAAGCATGTTTCTTCAGAAACTTGTAGAACGCCACCACGGTTCGATCAACATCTACAGTTATCTGCCATACCAATGGAATTTAGTCACATTTTATTACTCAGAGTTGTAATCAGAGTCTACATTTGCTATACACAAATACATACACACATATATATTTGATAAAAAAAAATCAACTTTAAATATAAAACCACAAGAACCGCATAACCGTCTCTCTTTCTAACTCACATTATATCTGGCATGCACTACGTACAAGTGCATTATGCGATTTTCTACTTAAATTTGATTCTGTACTAAAACCAACCCTATGTATCGGTGTGTGAGCATGTGTATTTGTGTCTCGCTTTCCTTATTTTATACAATACTGGATATGCATTTTCTTATGGTATATTAATTAGAAATTCTAATTCTAATTTGTATTTTGTATGTTTAAACGTGTTCATTAACATAAACGGATAGAATTAAATAAGGTTTGTACTTGATAGCTAAAGCAAACTTACAGGATCTACGCTTTTGCTCCCCGCTGGGTAGAATTGTCGGGTACCCATCAGCCTGTAAAACGCAAGATCTAAAATCACTGATCATGTTTGGAGCATTAATACCCAGAATATTAAGTTATAACACTATACCTTTGCCCGCGGATGTTCATTTGTACTTCCATCCATCTTTGCTATTACCAAAGAATCAACATCACGTAAATGCATAGCTAGCTTGTTGTATGTTGGTTCTAGAGCTTGGCAATGCCCACACCATGGTGCATAAATCTGCAAAAAAAATATTAAAAAAAAAATCACAAGTTTAACCATGAGTTGTTGAAGCATACACCACAATCAACTGATACAAAACATTATTTTTATTCATTTTTACAAGTGTACCTCTAGAAGAACATCTTTTGATTCATCCAAAACAATATCATCGAAGTTATTCCCGACTACTATTTTAACATCACCACCATCATTCTGCATCAGTAACAATCGCCCTATCAGAAGTTAACTCTTAAGGAAAATTATATACAAAAATTTTAAAGGTCCAAAAACAAATTACATGCTCGGGAATGTGATCTGACTTGTAGAAAGCTTTAAGCTTGTCGTCCAAAAAGTCCTCCCCAAAAACCTTAAGGTTTTCAAGGGTCAAATCTTGGTCAAATACAAACTTCTTACCATCATCATTTCCGGTACATCCAATGACCTAGTTAAGACATTAAGTAAATACTTATTATTTGTACATCATCTTGCAAAAAGTAAAAAAGAAAATGATATAAAGCAAATCCAAATTCATGAAAAGGATAATATATGTGTAATTAAAAGTTAAAACAGGTGTTACTTGTGGAGCATCTCCTGTGATGCTAAAATATTCTGCAATAGGCTTTCCAACATCTTCGTCGTCCAGTTCAACAAATAAAAAGATAAGCTACACAGAAGTAAAATAATGTGGAATTATTAAATCTCTCAAGAGTAACTATTTTGCTATCTACATAATCGCTAATTCCAAATACCTTCCCCTTAAATAACTTTGCAGCATCCTCAAATGTTTGGACAACCTTAGTTGAACCCTTTGAAGTTGCAAATAACAAAATCTGACAACAGAAAATATGATTTATGGCAATATGGTGAGCTGTCAAAAGATTTCAAGTAGCAAATTATGTTAATCTATACTATGCTGTATATACCTGTTTCTTTATCGGGCTTTCACAAATCAAAGTCACACTTTCTCTTGAAAAAGTTGTCACCAAGGGAAGTTTGTTTGCAAAAACAAACTCCTTAATTGATGACTTTTCGAACAGACCATCTGTATGAAATAGAAATGAAGAGATAGAAAAAACAGATGTCATAAGTGCAGAAACAGGTGGAGAAACTGACCATAATGCGTTACTTTCTCAGCATCCTTCTTTAGCAAAACCAAAGCTGGATGTTTGACATCGGGATTTATGTGGAAAAGCTTGGCCACATTAGGATCTACAGTTTGATAGAAATTGACATCATCATCAAGCCTTGAAGCTGCAACAAGTTCCTCGCTTTCAGTACCCTGAAAACGGAACAATTCGACATAAAGAAAAGTATCTTGATTTTGAGAGTCAAGGCCTCAAAGTTTATGGATTGCTATTTCAAGTATTGCTCCTGTCGGCCTTCTTATGTCAGGATATTCAATTTGACTGCGAAGTTCAATTTGCTATGATGTTTGATGCAGTTGTCAAATTCACGTGAAGTGTAACAGTTTCATACTTTCATATGATCATATCATTTGTGTGGTATTTCTGGGCAAACTATAAATGGGGCGATATAAGGATGTTTTGAGTTGAGTAATACCACCAAAGAGTCGAGGAAGGCCACAACAACTTTGTCCTCAGATGTAAGAATTTTCTCTGCATCTTCTACAGTCGTTATGTTGTACACCCCGGGTCCAGTCTTTTTCTTGATCCAGGTTACTATAGCATCTCTACATTGTAAGACACCAAAAAAGAAAATCAACTTCATTGGTCCCATTCTTCCTATAATTTCTAAACACAAAATCATGATTCAGACTGTTGAAATAAGATTGGCCTTGCTATCCTTATGAAAACATCATCAAAAAGTCACAGTTAAGCATTCTCCAAATTATTTGAAAAAAACATATAAGATTTAAAAGTTATACTAAAGAAATAGACAAATTCAACAACAATGTGATGAGGAACTGATCCAAGAGTTAGCGGACTCCTACATGGACTAGCTAGTCAGGGAAAAACCAGAGCAGAAGAGACCCAAACTTTAAACAAGCATATCTTGGGCTAGGAATGGAGTTACATGGCCCATAACCAATGGACGGAAAGGTCTTGACGAGCCGGTCATGTGGCAAACTGCCTATTGCAGTTTGGCCCAGCTGTTAGACCCGAAATCCTTCAGTAAAAGCTCTGATTTCGTCAATCATAGATTTTCCTCAAATTTCACAGTTTCCAATTATTTCCATTACTGATCCGATTTACACCTCTATTTATGGTTTCAACTTCAGTATTTAAGTGTTGATTTGTAATTTCAAAAAAACTTTACAAAGCTGCCAGATAAAAGGACACCTCTTGTAATGGTTTAGTCATTTAGTTATATATCAATTCCCTTTGAGAATAATTTTAGGGGACTACTAACCACACAAGGGAAATGCTAACCACACTTGGTCATATACGCATCGTATAGGGCAATACGATGCGTATAGCCCTTCACAAATTCTCGTGCCCGACATTCTCTTACAACCTGTCATTCAAACCTCGTATACGCATCGTATAGGTCAATACGATGAAGTTTAGGATACGAGATTCCTTCTGCCACTAAACCCATCACATCGTACCTTATACGCATCGTATTGGGCTATACGATGCGTATAGGGCCCAAATTTTGTGTATTTAACAATGCAGAATTCTCATTCGAACCGAACGAACGTATGCTTTCCAAAAAAAAACTATAAAATGTCTTGGTGGTGGGATGGTAACTACGGTTTTCAGGTATATTCTAACGAGTCGGTGGAAAACAATCCGCAAAGTTTTGGCGTTCAAGAGGTGAACCAGGAGGAGGTCTCGTCCAACGTTTATTCTCATCAACGGGTAAGGCTTCCAGATTTGAACGAGCCACTAAGCAATCCCGAGTTCGTATACGGTGAACCGTCTTACCTTACACAACCCACGAACGAATACGTATACGATGAAGTCTCTTACCCGACACAACAAACCGATGACTCCGAAGACGAAGAACAAAATAATCAAAATATGTCTTATAAAACTAACCAGAATTTTCAGTCTCGTGAACAGTTGGTTGATTGGGCTATCCGGAGAGGACGTGACAATGGTTACGTCATTGTCACCCGACGATCGAGGAGAAAAGGCGACGATCCGACGAAACCGTTTATCAAGGTGTGGCTTGTGTGTGACCGTCACGGCGAACGTGCGTCTACTGCCACGGTTAGACGTGCCGGTAGCAAGAAAATTGGTTGTCCCTTTAAATTGGAAGGAGAGTACCAAGAAAATACTGGTGATTGGAAATTAACGGTGAAGGATGACAGTCATAACCACGATCCTAGTCAACATCTTGAGGCGCACTCGTTTGCAAGAAGACTGTCTCAGTCGGAACAACTTTTGGTGGGGAAGTTGTATTCGCAAAACATGTTGCCACGAAACATTCTATCAACTATAAGGGAACAAAACCCAGAGAGTAGTTGCATTAAAAAAGACATTTATAATGCAATACAAAAGATAAAAAACGAAACGAGAGTCGGTGAAACTCCAATACAGATTCTGGAAAACCTGCTTTCTTCAAAAAAATACGTCTACTATACTCGAGAAGATCCTGCCACAAATAGTGTGGCGGAGATATTCTTTGTTCATCCGAAATCGTACGAGATGTGGCGTGCATTCCCGCACGTGTTGATGATCGACGCGACATACAAAACAAACATGTACAAACTTCCATTTGTCTAAGTGGTCGGTGTGACCTCCACACACCAGTCGTTTTGCGTCGCTCATGCATTTATATCAAAAGAACGGGAGGAAAACTTCATCTGGGTGTTACTTCAAATAAAAGCAATGTTGCAAAAGTGTATGGAGCCGCGTGTGATAGTAACAGACAGGGACAAAGCTCTTATGAACGCGTGTGATAAAATATTTCCGAGCTGTTCCAAGAACCTATGTCGGTGGCACATACACGAGAATATCGCAAAACATTGCAGGGCATCATTTACAGACGAAGACTGGAAAAATTTCAAGTATTCATGGTCGGTATTATGTGAGTCTCCCACGCCAGATATATACCAGTACAACTTCAACCGACTTTACGAACGTCTGTACGCAACCAAACGAGGAAGTAAGTTTTAAATATTAAATATTTAATATTTTCAGTATTTAAATATTTATTCAATATTAAATATTTTTCCAGGAGTTATTGATTATGTGACTAAAAATTGGTTGGACCCGTATAAAGAAAAGTTTGTATCCGCGTGGTCCAACAAAAACCTCAATTTTGGTCAACATACAACGAACCGAGTCGAGAGCCAGCATTCGCTCTTAAAGAGCTATCTTAGAAACGCTAACAGCTCGCTAGATAGACTTGTTGGGTTTGTTGATGAAATTGTATCAGATCAGTATTATCACTTACAGTTTGGGTTTGGAACAAGCATCATAAGGAAAATGGACAGCCACATAGCTATTCAATTGTTTGATATCCTGCACGGTAAAGTTTCACATAAAGCCTTTCAAGAGTATGATAAGCTACGTCACACAATAGATTGGCAGGATGTGAAAGCCGCACCAGTTAGTCGTTGGATGTCGATGCCATACACAGGACTCCTAATTGCTCAAAGATTTGGGGTGATTGTTCATCTTTTAAGCATCAACGGTAATCAAACATTTTTTCCATTGTGGTTTGGTCCTAACGTTCACGCTCAACATCAAGTCTTATCGTTAGTTCACGTCAAAAATGCTCATTTCATCAACGTCAAGTTAGACGGAGAATTTCCGATTCCTACGCCGAATGCACTTTGGAATTTGCACCGAAATGATGATGCAGCAAAATGGGAAAATATATACAATGATCGTATAGAACGATTTAAGAAAATAATGGCCACTAATAGATCTAGTTTTTCACAATATTTCACGAATCTCAGATGATATTTGTTTAAAATTGTATTGTAATTCTTTTTAAATTAATTTTATTGTCATTTTAAAATTTTTTATTTAATTATAACTAATTATAATGTTAATTAAATATAATAATAATTAATTTTAATTCAAATGTTTCAAAATTCAATTTTTTTCAAAATTCAAATTTCTATACGCCACGTATAGATCAATACGTGGCGTATCTTCCCTAACCTTTGGTATTCTATACGCCACGTATTGCCCTATACGTGGCGTATATACATTTGATTTATCTGGTTTTGGCCCCGTATTGTACCAAACGAACCAAAAAAACAAACACAAAGCCATACGCGACCCGCTTATAAAACGCTCGTTGATTTGGATTGTGGCATCAAAAAAACTTTGAAAAGGTACGTGTCTTAACCCACGATCATTAATGTTAGGTTTTTATTGAATATTAGCGGGTAAAACTGGGTAGATTAGCGATTTTTAGGTTTGAAATTAAGAACTATACGCCACGTACAGGACCATACGTGGCGTATAGTTCTTCTGGATTGATCTAAGGAAGAAGATGAAGCCATACGCCACGTATAAGCCTATACGCTGCGTATGGCTCAGTTTACCCGGTCACATGCCTGCGTATGGCCTAGTTTGGTGGCGTATGGCTTGGTTTACCTGGCAACTCGCCCGCGTATGGCCTATTTGGCCTGCGTATGGCTTTGTTTACCCGGCAACCGCCTATACGCCACGTATAAGCCTATACGTGGCGTATAGGTTTTTAATTTAAATTTTTTTTTTAATTATATAAATTAATTCAATTAAAGAAAATATAATAAAAACAATATATTAATATTATTATTATTATTTATTATTTAAAATAAATACAATATATTATTATTATTATTATTTATTATTATTTAAAAAAAATATTATTATTATTTATTATTTAAAATTTAAACAATATATTATTATTATTATTATTATTATTTATTATTTAAATTAAAATATTAAAAATAATTAATTATTATCAGATATGGCGGATTATGATGATGATATTCAGATGGATCAGCTAGACGATTTTGCGCACTATCCTTTTTTAGATTTTCCGCCCGATACAGAGGCTTATTCCCGGTGCCAGAAGCTCCGGGAGGTGCAGATGGGTCCGGGTACGGCGGTGGATTGGGCCCTCCTCGAGGAGGTGCATGAGGCCGAGCGAGCTAGGGCCATCATCGGTGAGGACACGCCATGGTCGCGTCTTTTTAACCTTTCTTTTGAGGAGACATACCGAGAGCTTGTCGTCGAGTTTCTTTCGACGTTTATCTATTCAGAGACTGGGCTGCAGCCTCTACCCGGGGAGGCGCCGGATATTGAGGATCCGGATCGTATTTCTTTTTCTATTTTTGGGGTCGTTTACCGTCAGACTCTCCGTCAGTGGGCCGTCACGACGGGCTTGTACTACGAGCCTGAGACGGTCTCGCCGCTATTCACCGAGGCGGTGACGGAGGTTGATAAGGAGGAACTCCTTGTTTTTTGGGGCTTGATTTCAGATAGTCCTTGGTTGGGTACCAAGGGGAGGGTCTCGGGTATAAGAGACCCTATGTATAGATATCTGCACCGGCTTATTTCGACGTCGATCGCACCGCGTCTGAAAAGCCGTGAGTGGTGCACTGATAGAGATCTTTTCTTCCTTTTCTGCCTGCTTACTGGGAGGCGGTGCGACCTGTCCACGAGCATGGCGCTTTATTTTGCTTCAGCCTATATGCGACAGAGGCGCGGACTTTTATATGGCGGTGCATTCATCACGCATATCATGCGGTCGGTCATACCATTTGGCCAACATGAGCCTCAGATGTTACCGGCCATTCCCTTTGTCCGATTAGATCGTCGCACGGCGAGCGGCATGCGCATCACGCACCGATTCCCGCAGGGCCTTCGGTTCGTAGGGGCCGTCCAGGACCAGGTTTGAGTCCCGGTGCCGTTGTCGCAGATGCCTGGACAGGGGGACCCGCCTATGCCTCAGCCGCTGCAGGGTATGGCGATTGAGGACGAGCCGCCACATGTCGAGCAGGTCCACGAGCATCCGCCACAGCATCCCCGACACGTACGTCGGTCTGTTAGGCTGGATAGGGCTAACCAGGCATTGCTTGATGGCCTTGTTGCCGACTCACGGCGACAGGGTCGTCAACTCGATCGCATGGAGGACCTGATGACGTGGGCGGTTGGACAGCTCGTGAATCAATCACGAGCCGCCGGCATCTAGCCACCCCCACTACCACCGCCACGTCATTATCCGGACGACCCCGTTCAGGGTGAGGGCGGGGCAGGTCAGGGTGACGCCGGAGCCGATTAGGTTTAGTTCTTTTATTTGTATTTTGTTTATTTCGTTGGTATGTATGTAAAACATTTTGATGTATATATTTAATTTTATGATGTAATGTATATAATGTTTAGTTTACTTGTTTGGTTGTAATGTTTAATATTTTGTTTGGTTTGTAATGTTTAATATTTTGTTTGATTATACTGTAAAAATATAATAAATGTTTAAAAAAAATATAAAATATATAAAATTTATAAATAGATAACAAACTTATATTAACAAAATTATATAAACTAAAATACAAAATAATATATTATTATAAAAAAAATATAATTAAATAAATAATCCTATACGTGGCGTATAGGTCTATACGCCACGTATAGGATTATTTAACACCAAATCTTCCAACTTTTGAAGAAAAATATTGAGCCCTGCCTCATACGAGGCGTATAGGGCAATACGAATCGTATGGGACACAGAGAATGACACGTGTCATTCTGGTGTCAGAGACTAAACCCTATACGCCCTCGTATTGACCTATACGAGGGCGTATCGCGCGACGACGGGTCCAATTAGCAATATTCCGTGTGTGGTTAGAATCAGCCTAATTTTAACTTGCTTCCACCCTACATCACAATGTAAGAAAAAAATATTATCTAATCTTTATGACTTCATTCTCTATAGAAACTACTAAATCAAGTCTCAAAAGACTGTACTTCAATCATATCAATGTATAACAATTTGAAGTTAACCAATTCAAAGCCGTAGTATATAATTATACAGGATATTAAACACACACACACACTGAGATTAGAAGAGATGAGAGAGACTAACTTGGTGCGTTGCCCTAGGCAAGGTTTATGAACACCGTCAACAAAAAATAGCACTGTAGGAAACCCTTGCACCTCATACGTTTCAAGCTCACTCTCCTCTTGTGCATCGACCTTAGCAAGCACCACCGCCTCTCCTTTCAGCCCCGTGGCTGCGGCGGCGTATTCCGGCGCCAGAGCCTTACAGTGACCACACCAAGGAGCGTAGAACTCTACCATCACGTGACGGTTACTCTCGATAACGTCAGTAAAGTTGCTCTAAGTCAACACCACAACGTCCTTATCGTCAATCGAGTCGGAGAACACCTCTTCGTCCTTGTAATCGGACGGTACTTCAAAATCGTCGTCGTTGTAGTTTTCGAAATCGTCTTCGTCTCCGGAGAAGTCGTCAAAATCGGGAAGATCTGGATCGTGAGTGAGGTGTGTTGTTGAGGCGTGTTCATCTTAGGGTTCTTCAAGGAAGCTAAGGTCTTCGTCGTCGTCTTCAACGTGGTTAGTTTGTTTAGAGAGAGAAAGAGAAGAGAAGTGAAGTGAAGTGAGATAGGATGAGGAATGTGGAAAGACAGAGAAGGATGGCTGATCGATTCGCCATTGTTGACTTGAGTAGACATGGATCCACGAACTGTGAAAGTGAACGGTTGGATCCAAAGGGGTTTGAACTCACTGCCGGGGGAGGAGAAAAAGACGCCGGATATTTCACAAAATGATAAAATAGTGTCAAACGTTTTCAAGTATTTTTTTTATATAATTCATAAATATTTATTTAACAAATTACGTTTTTTTAAGTATTACATGAATTTTTCGAAAACATTCTTTAACTAAAGAAATAATAGAAAAGGTCATTTGTGTTTAAAAAACATTGTACGTTACCTTCTTTGGCCTAACGACCGTTAAATTTTACTGTTAAGTCTAGTTACGTGACATGTACATGAGGATATTTTGGTGCTTTCACACATAAAATGACTATTCTTGTAATTTGTTTCTATGAATGAGAGCTTACAGAAATAGTCCTTTTATGGTAAAAAGACCAAAATACTTTCATGTGCTTTGCACGTGACCTGACTTAACAGTAAAACTTAACGGTCGTTAGGCTAAATGACATAACGTACAAGGTTTTTTTAAACATAAAGGACGTTTTCTGTAATTTTCTTAGTTAAACGACGTATATTGAAATTTAGGTAATACTTAAATGACGTAGTTTGTAATTTGCTCTATTTTATTTATTGAACTCATGTTTTACACGAGGCTTTAACCTAATAATTATATTTAATTTAAAAAAAATATATAGATCATGGGATGGGTTGTCCAAAATTAATATCTAGTTTCAAATGTTAGCAACTAGTGATTGTTTCCCGCGCTACGTGGCGGGGTCGTGACCTCGAATTAAAATATAAGCGATAGCACGTTAAAAGAGAGTAAAACCTTACCGCTGGTGCAAGGGAGATTTTATGTTTAAGACACTCTATTTAGTTCTTTTCACAAACTAAAAATCAAGTGCAAGTAAAAAACAAAAAAAACCACCAACCATCAAGCGACATACCTAAAAAAAGTGAAATAACAAAACAAAAAAAATTACGTATTGCACACTAAAAAAAGCGTTAAAACAAAACGTAGGATGATTTGTTTAGAAGAGCAACTTCTTTCTAAAATACTGAAGAGGTAAAACTAAAGGTTAGAACTAAAACGTAGGAAAGGAGAAAAAATGGAAATAAATAAACTTGATAAGAAAATAACAAAAAATAAAAAAAGAAAATATAAGTAAAACCAAACAACCCCAGGGATCGAACCCTAGATGAGAGGGTGAAAGGAAGCTAAGATTTAAGGAGGCAAAGGCAACCAGCTCAACCAATAATATTTTATGGATTTTTATAGAGAAAGAAAACTAAATACACACAAAAGAAAGTGAAAATCTAAAAAAAAATATTAAACCCAATCAAAAATGGCCATGTGGCGTTGCCACCCAATCCAACCATTCATACTCGTTTACTGTTCACATGTGTGATAATTCCATTTCAAATTGTATAAGTTTTAATATAACACGATACTGTTTAAATATTTCGTTTGGTCATACTACATGTTTTCCCATTGAGACGGAACTTGATAGAAAAAGGACTATAAATAAATAATTTACTAAGGGTTTATACCTTGTTAAAATAAACTATTGTTTTCTACATTAGAGAAAACATGAATAAACCAAACCTTGTTTGTGTTGCCAATAGCCCAAGACTGCTATAACATCCTTCACTTGATTATTAAAGTTATAACACCTGATATTTTTAAATTAACATAAGATGGTGGTGTTTGATTATCAATAACATGTTTAACAATTTTGTTGGGAAGATTAAAATGGTGCAATTAGTGGGTGAAATAAGCTATTGGGGTATAACGAGAAGAAGAATTTATGTCATTCAAGGTTCTATTGAAGGTTAAGAAACATGTTATCCCTCGATATTGAATGATCTTCCGGCACTGAGTAGATGTCAGCCCCCTATACATGTTCTTACGACTTTGCAAAGACATGTGTTTATTCCACCCGAAAGTTTTCTTTTAGTTCAAAACGATCAATATATAGAATCAGAACAAGTCATTACCGTAATCCACGCTATAACATCCACTTTGAATTTGAAAGAGAAGGTTCGAAAACATATTTACAAAGTTAACAGAATAATCATTTTAACAACTTTATCTTTGTTTAATCATCAATGGAACTACAAAATGATACAACATTATCTTCATTTAACTTATTATATAACCATTACATTGACTAAAGATACGACTAGTTTACTTAATTTTGTTTTTATTTCAATATTAATTCTTTAATAAAACACCGTAATTCAAACAAACAACTTCATATATATAATTATGTTACAGAAAATATATAAGGCTATCATTTTGGGTGTATAACTCTTGCTATAAAGGTCTAACATTGTACAACGATTGAAAAGCTGCAAATATAAACAGGTAAAATAAAAAAAGAACGTGAATCTATACATACTAATAAATAAATGTTTTGGGGTGCCACATGTCACTCCCTCATGCCTCCTCATATTGGTTTTCCCGCCTCTCTCTCCTAATAAATGCACCACTATCTTATTAAATAATAATGATATTATAAATATATTATTAAAAAAGAATAATAATTATATTAAATAAGAATATATAATAAGAATACAAAATATAACTAATTAAAGAAAAATACTAATTTGTTATATACACACACATTTCCACTTGATATATCTCGAGACTATCATAATATTCTGACAAGTTAGGACGTATTTATAAATTTATAAGTTTTATCTTTTTTTAATATATACAATCTCGTGTAATACACGGGATTCTAACCTAGTTAGTATATAAAGTAATAAATATCACGCGTGTTGAAGTTGCGTATTATATTGCATCATAACAATAAGTTGATACACGACATACTATCGTGTAACATCTGGCTTGAGTTAGTAGTAACAGAAAAATAATCCGACACACGAGTAAAGGTAGATATGCATATATCAAGTCGCGTTTATCATGAGTCATGACGATAGTAGATCTCTTTTTAAATGGTTATAACTCATTCGTATAGAAATGAAATAAATCAAACCACAAGGGGGTTAAGTGAAACTTCCTTTTCTTTTATGGAAACCCAGAATCGATTTACCCCTTTCCTCTCTCACCTGTTTCGATAACACAGCAGCCATGATCAGCATCCTTGCTCAGGTGACCTTCAATGTTGAAATCTTCTTGTATAATTATACAATTTTAGGTATGTATATACGCAGATGCAAAAACTATTAGGGTTTTTTTTTCTCTTGTTATTGCAGGAGCGTCTCCTTGGCGCTGCCCTAGGAAGTGTATTCTCCGGTGTTGTTATCTTCGAGCAACGGAGATACATCTACAAGACTATCGCACAGAATAAACCTCCCAAATCTCAGGTCATGTCTCCATGCTTCTCTGTCGAATTATTCGATTTGTTGTTTGTATTTTGTGAATATCGCCCCGTATTAGGTTATGAAATCCGTACAGCGATTTGCGATTATTCGATATACGATTTGCTTATACTGCAATCTAGGTATCCTATTGATGTTTACGATCGTGATTACAGAATAACATAATTTTGTTTTAATGCTTCTAATTTTCAATTTCCCTTTTCGACTTCAAAAATGATGATAATGTGTAGATGATAGCTTTATTAATAGTTTTAATTGCCTTTTTTGGTATTAATTCTTCGCTAATTAGTCTCGTTCGTGATTGCATCTTCACAGATGAAAGAGCCTATTCCTAGAAAGAAAATCGAGTTTGCACACTATTGGAACAAATCAGTGGATCAGATTTTTGGACCTGCTATTCAGGCTCTAAGCTCACGGCGCTGGTAGAGACGCAATTTCTTGATCTTATCTGCATTGCCATAGGCACTTTATCAATTTCTCATGTTTTCATCGACTTATTTTGTACTATCTTGTATCTCTTTCGTTGAGGTTTCAATTTGAATATGTTATCCTTCAATGACTAGTCATTACAAGATCAATCGTGTATACGTTTTGAGTTTAGGGGGGAAAGATAATAAACTTTGATGAAAGTACCTGTTTGATATCAGTGTTATATAGTGGAAGGTACAATTGAAGTGAACTGGCGTTGAGAACCTCTTTATGGATGCAGCCTTGGAACCTTGAGATTTGCTACTCTAGTAAGTCCACTTATCACAAAAGATCTATCATTTTTACAGTCTTTAAGTGGGAGCGACCCAATCGAGCTTCAAGTCCGGTATCATTTCATTTGTGTATCGTTACACTCAACCCATTTAACCCATATGATCAAATATGCATTAATCATACAAAAAGTAAACTTTGGTGTAGACGGTTGTATTAAAGTAATTAGATGCAATTAGACACTATAATTTAGGAGTGAAAGTCCTGTTGAAAATGATGAAGCTGAACCGACTCATATATTTATTTGTGTTATAGATATCATTCCTACCACATGTGAAACCATGTAACGGGAAAACGACCCGTATAACCTGTTTAAAACTAGAGCTGCTCCTTTAACAAAAATAAAAAATAACATGATAACCAAAAATATAACGCTTTGGCTTATATGGTTTGTGTCTGTAGTGTTGAATTTTCAAGGTTGTATGTATCACTAGAAGATTAAAGAAGATCATGATTAGGCCACTTTCTTAGTGTGTTATACTTATATGGTAATGCCAGAATTAAATAGGGGAGGGCGAGGTCACCTTGTCGGATAAAGACCCAACTTAATTCAAGCTTCGATGATTACCCCTTTACCTATATGAATAACAAATAGAGAATGCCATGCCTACTTAGACCATGTGTAATGGGACGTTGTAGAGCCAATGTGGCACCCCTATCATGCTGGCACACCGCCCCCCTAGGCGTGATGGTGCAAATGGTGGTGGTCACACCTTTATACTTTATAGTCATCACACCACTGCCTACGTGGTGCCTGTATGGAAGCACCTTTTCATCACTATCACACATCCGCTATACATGCCTACGTGGTGCCTGTATGGAAGCACCTTTTCATCACTATCACACATCCACTACACATGACCTTATTTTATGCTTGATTTCTACTAATTTTATGCAAGAAGTCTGCTAAAGTTATCAAGTTGTGCTAAATTGCTAATTTACTTCTAAAGTTATGCTTGGCTATACTAAAGTTAGACTAATTTACTGCTAAAGTTATGCTAGTCATCTAAGACTTGATTTCTGATTTCTGCTTATTAGTTCATTACTTGCTTTATGCTTGTTTTTTTCATGCCAAATTGGAAGTACAAATTAGTTTGTTAAAGAAGGAAAAAGAAAAAGAAAAAAGAAAAATTAATCTAGATGCCCTAACTGGGAAACAAGTCTCTAGACTTTTACTTTGTTTCGTGCCCCTAAAATGTTGAGCCGCCCTTTAACGACAGAAACGTGTCAACATGGACCTATAAAAAATGTCCTAGATGATGCACTATTATGCAGAAAATTCAACAGAAATACTATAAAAATAAAGTTTAAACGCATAAATATTGAAGAAACCGAATTTTATTATATTTCTTTTTTTAAGCGAAAAACAGGCCACTTACAAACACCTAGACTCGCAATAAAAAGGTTGAAATTACATTTCTCAAATGGAACTGGAAACATATGTCTACAATTGAACACTTTCACACTCATCATAAATCCATCCATTTTAACTATCGATCAAATGTGTTGTCCGTACAATTTTATTCTTTTTGCGTGGATAGATTCATCATCTTTCGATTATGCATTGCTTCTGAAAGAACCAAGCGCTTTAATGGCCGCAGCTCTGAGTACAAACTGGTGGTAGAATGCTGCGGCTGCTGCGCCCAGAAACGGCCCGACCCAGAAAATCCACTGCAAAATATTTGATTTTCATATGAGTTAATAAAAAAAAGTAATTCAAAGATGATGTATTTCAAGACGGTAGTAGTAACAAATTCATACTTGGTCATCCCAGGCCTTGTCGTTGTTGTAAATCACGGCAGCGCCAAAGCTTCTGGCTGGGTTGATTCCGGTGCCGGTGATCGGAATAGTTGCCAAGTGTACCATGAAGACTGCAAATCCTATTGGCAGTGGTGCCAACACCTTCATTTTTTTACAAATATTATTAGTTTTTCTTTAATTTCCGTTATATAAATGAAAAACTGAAAAGTGTTGCTTAAAAATATTAAATAAACCGTTTAAAGATAACAATAAATATTCATTTCTCAACTGCTACATACTAAAAAAAACATGTGGGTGATTCTTTTTTGGTTTTTTTAGTCATTTTGTAATAATATTCGTTTGTCCTCCTCTCTTATCCATATGAAGTGAGAGAAAGCTGACGCGTTTAAAAAATCGTATTATATATAAGATTTAACTGTATTATATACCGTATAAGTGCAATGCGAATTAGTTTTATATTAAAAATCATTTATTATACATGTGTATGTAAGATAAGGAAAACAAAGAATGTGAGATAAGACATGCTTACAGGAACGTGAGAGTCTCGAGCACTTCTCTTAGGATCAGTAGCCGAAAATACAGTGTACACGAGTACAAAGGTGCCAATGATTTCGGCACCTAATCCTGTGCCTTTGTTGTAGCCTGGGGCCAACGAATTGGCCCCACCACCGTACCTATTGTAGTATGAACTTTGGAAAGCTTTGACCAAACCCACACCACATATTGCACCCAAACATTGTGCTACCATGTACAATACTGCCCTAATCAAGGACACCTTCCTCGCCAAGAATAGCCCGAATGTCACCGCGGGGTTAATATGTCCTCCTGCAAGTGCATGTGCATGTTAGCCTTTGAATTTTTTTCCAAGTCAATGAACTAAATAAAATCTATTTTATTAAATTTTATTTTAACTTCATAAGTTATTTTTTTTAGGTTAATATTTACTATTAAAAAAAATAAAAGAAGTAACAAACTAAAATAGTTATTAAAACCTGACTTAGACCGTTACTTTTTTATAAAGTGGTGATATATTTTTTACTTTGGTTTGGTAATAAGAAAAGTAAACATATGATTTCTTGAACAGAGTAATTAAAAAACTCTGAATTTCATGTAATGTTAGTTTTTGTTTGTCTTCTAACGTCTTGCTAATTTCACAGCCGTTTAAAAAAAACCCCACTAGACCGGCTACTTATATAACAATTTACTATTTAACTTTTATATAATATAATATATAAATATTTTTAAATTTAAATATATTCGTATATTGTTTTTCTTTAATTCAACCGGTCTAATCAGTAAACAAGTTTCATCATGTATGGTCGGTTTTTTAATCAGTTTTAAATCATTTTTATTTTAAACGGCGATAACTATCTAAAATGTTACACGTCTTAAAGTAGTAGTATGTGTATACTAACCAGAGATACCGGCGGTACAGTAAACGAGGATGAAGATCATGCCACCGAAGGCCCATGCGATACCGAGGATGCCAACGCCGCCGCACTGGTCAGTGTCTAACTCGGGGTCGGTCTGGCTCTTGTACCCGATAACAGTCAACACGGTAACGTAAAGGAAGAGTAGGGTGGCAATGAATTCGGCGATGAGAGCTCGGTAGAAAGACCATTTGGTCAGCTCTTCCGCGTCAATCAAAGGTGCCGGAGGCGGATCATGGTAGTCTTTGCCGCCGTGGTGCTCCGCCACTTCAACGTCTTTTGTCATAGTTATTAAACAGTAGGGGTTGTTTTTAGAGATGGTGTGAAGTGTGTGGTGGTGAAAGCTTGGTATTTAATGGAGTTAGTGAGGGAGATAAGAGTTTAACGTCTAGTAGATATATGTTTTTTTTTATTCTTTGTTTATACATATTTGGAAAAAAACCGGAAATTTCCGGATCTTGAAAATAACAAATCATATTTAAAGGGGACTACTAACCACACACGGGAATTGCTAAATGGACTTGGCCATATACGCATCGTATAGGGCAATACGATGCGTATAGCCCTTCACAATTTCCCATGCCTGACATCCTCGTACAACCTGGTCATTCAAACCTCGTATACGCATCGTATAGGTCAATACGATGCGTATAGCGTACGAGGTACTTTCTGCTACTAGTCAACCATCACATCGCTATACGCCACGTATAGATCTATACGGAGCGTATAGCGATGTGATGTTGACTAGTTGCAGAAAGTACCTCGTACGCTATACGCATCGTATTGAACTATACGATGCGTATACGAGGTTTGACCAGGTTTGACCCGAATCCTATACGCACCGTATTGCCCTATACGATGCGTATAGGGGCCAAATTTTGTGTATTTAACCATGCAAAATTCTCATTCGAACGTATCGTTCAAAAAAATTTCAAACAATCTCTCAAAAATTATAAACATGTCTTGGTGGTGGGATGGTAACTACGGTTTTCAGGTATATTCTAACGAGTCGCTGGAAAACAACCCGCAAAGTTCTGGCGTTCAAGAGGTGAACTGGGAGGAGGTCTCGTCCGACGTTTATTCTAATCAACGGGTAAGGCTTCCAGATTTGAACGAGCCACTGAGCAATCCCGAGTTCGTATACGGTGAACCGTCTTACCTTACACAACCCACGAACGACTTCGTATACGGTGAAGTCTCCTCCCCGACACAACAAACTAACAACTTCGTGTGCGGTGAAGTCTCTTACCCGACACAACAAACCGACGACTCCAAAGACGAAGAACAAAACCATCAAAATGTGTCGTATAAAACTGACCAGAATTTTCAGTCTCGTGAACAGTTGGTGGATTGGGCTATGCGGAGAGGACGTGAGAATGGTTACGTCCTTGTCACCCGACGATCGAGGAGAAAAGGCGACGATCCGACGGAACCGTTTATCAAGGTGTGGCTTGTGTGTGACCGTCACGGCGAACGTGCGTCTACTGCCACGGTTAGACGTGCCGGTAGCAAAAAAATAGGTTGTCCCTTTAAATTGGAAGGAGAGTATCAAGAAAATACTGGTGATTGGAAATTAACGGTGAAGGATGACAGTCATAACCACGATCCTAGTCAACATCTTGTTATATTCTTTGTTCATCCGAAATCGTACGAGATGTGGCGTGCTTTCCCGCACGTGTTGATGATCGACGCGACCTACAAAACAAACATGTATAAACTTCCATTTGTCCAAGTGGTCGGTGTGACCTCCACACACCAGTCGTTTTGCGTCGCTCATGCATTTATATCAAAAGAACGGGAGGAAAACTTCGTCTGGGTGCTACTTCAAATAAAAGCAATGTTGCAAAAGTGTATGGAGCCGCGTGTGATAGTAACAGATAGGGACAAAGCTCTTATGAACGCGTGTGATAAAATATTTCCGGGCTGTTCCAAGAACCTATGTCGGTGGCACATACACGAGAATATCGCAAAACATTGCAGGGCATCATTTACAGACGAAGACTGGAAAAATTTCAAGTATTCATGGTCGGTATTATGTGAGTCTCCCACGCCAGATATATACCAGTACAACTTCAACCGGCTTTACGAACGTCTGTATGCAGCCAAACGAGGAAGTAAGTTTTAAATATTAAATATTTAATATTTTCAGTATTTAAATATTTATTCAATATTAAATATTTTTCCAGGAGTTATAGATTATGTGACTAAAAATTGGCTGGACCCGTATAAAGAAAAGTTTGTATCGGCGTGGTCCAACAGAAACCTCAATTTTGGTCAACATACAACGAACCGAGTCGAGAGCCAGCATTCGCTCTTAAAGAGCTATCTTAGAAACGCTAACAGCTCGCTAGATAGACTTGTTGGGTTTGTTGATGAAATTGTATCAGATCAGTATTATCAGTTACAGTTTGGGTTTGGAACAAGCCTGATAAGGAAAATGGACAGCCACATAGCTATTGAATTGTTTGATAACCTGCACGGTAAAGTTTCACATAAAGCTCTAGATATGATAGAAAACGAGTGGTACAAGTTATCAAATATACGGAAACTAAATGCAACGTGTGGGTGCCAACTTTTCAGTAGTTGTGGGTTGCCGTGTGCTTGTCGTCTGGCAGATATCGAAGCTACAGGTAAACTGTTCTGACTATTTAGTATTTGTGGGTTGCCGTGTGCTTTTCAAAATGTTCTGACTATTTCGTTTAAAATACAGGTGGCATAATCCCTCTAGATGCGGTGGACGTCTTCTGGAGGAAACTT
The DNA here is from genome assembly GCA_023525975.1 of Smallanthus sonchifolius. Taxonomy (NCBI): domain Eukaryota; kingdom Viridiplantae; phylum Streptophyta; class Magnoliopsida; order Asterales; family Asteraceae; genus Smallanthus; species Smallanthus sonchifolius. The sequence goes on from CM042042.1 coordinate 59,275,511, forward strand.
GATTTAAAACCGTCGTTTGTCGATGATGAAAATGTAGACGTGGATAAGGTACTGGGTCAAGTGAGAAACAAAATCATGTCACAACCCGATCAGGTCAAAAGAAGTATGCTGTCGAGAATCGCATGGGTTGTCTTTCCGAGCAAAAGTAACAAGAAAGCGCCTATGGTACAAGAAGATACTCGCGGTCGTCCAACTTTGAAAAAGCAACAACAAAGGAAACAGGATGTCGCGAGAAACAGCTCATTCACAGGATCCCAACCGAGCAAATGTGACCATGCGAGACACAGCTCGTATATTGCGTCACAAGAGTCTATACAAGCGAGTTCGGTCTTTCAACACAGTCGTTCAACGAAGGGTAAAGGAAAGCAACCGCAAGATGATAACGCCCATCTAGGGTTTCCATTGATTACGGGGAAAGATGCGGTTAACAATATAAAATGTTTTAAGGATTCGATACCGTCTGTGTTTCATCCGTACATTTCACATATACAGGATGTAAATCCAGACGGTAACTGTGGTTTTCGATCGGTAGCTTTGGGCTTAGGGTTAAATGAAAACCGGTGGCTCTTTATCCGACAACAACTTCTAAATGAGATGGACAATAAAGAGGAATGGTGGAGAACTGTTTTTGACAGAGTCGCCTTTCAAGAGTATGATAGGCTACGTCACACAATAGATTGGCAGTATGTGAAAGCCGCACCAGTTAGTCGTTGGATGTCGATGCCATACACAGGACTCCTAATTGCTCAAAGATTTGGGGTGATTGTTCATCTTTTAAGCATCAACGGTAATCAAACATTTTTTCCATTGTGGTTTGGTCCTAACGTTCACGCTCAACATCAAGTCGTATCGTTAGTTCACGTCAACAATGATCATTTCATCCACGTCAAGTTAGACGGAGAATTTCCGATTCCTACGCCGAATGCACTTTGGAATTTGCACCGAAATGATGATGCAGCAAAATGGGAAAATATATACAATGATCGTATTGAACGATTTAAGAAAATAATGGCTACTAATAGATCTAGATTTCCACAATATTTCACGAATCTCGGATGATATTTGTTTAAAATTGTATTGTAACTATTTTTGAATTAATTTTATGGTTATTTTAAATATTTTTATTTAATTATAGCTGATTATAATTAAACTACTAATACGTGTGATTAATTTTAATTAAATATAATTATAATTAATTTTAATTATAAATCTATACGCTGCGTATGGCTTGGTTTACTCGGTCACTAGCCTGCGTATGGTCTTAACTGGTCGCGTATGGCTTGGTTTACCCGGCAACTCGCCCGCGTATGGCTTAATTGGCCTGCGTATGGCTTATTTTGCCCGGCAACCGCCTATACGCCACGTATAAGCCTATACGTGGCGTATAGGTTTTTAAAAAATTAATAATTATTTATTATTTAAAATTAAAAACAATATATTATTATTATTTATTATTTAAAATTAAAAACAATATATTATTATTATTTATTATTTAAAATTAAAAACAATATAATATTATTATTTATTATTTAAAATTAAAAACAATATATTATTATTATTTATTATTTAAAATTAAAAACAATATATTATTATTATTTATTATTTAAAATTAAAAACAATATTATATTATTATTTATAATTTAAAATTTAAACAATATTATATTATTATTTATTATTTAAAATTTAAACAATATTATATTATTATTTAAATTAAAAAATTAAAAACAATTAATTATTATCAGATATGGCGGATCATAATGATATTGAGATGGATCAGCTAGACGATCTTGCGCACTACCCATTTCTGGATTTTCCGCCCGATACGGAGGCTTTTTCCCGTTGCCAGAAGCTCCGGGAGGTGCAGATGGGTCCAGGTACGGCGGTGGATTGGGCCCTCCTCGAGGAGGTGCAAGAGGCCGAGCGAGCCAGGGCCATCATCGGCGAGGACACGCCATGGTCGCGTCTTTTTGACCTTTCTTTTGCGGAGACATACCGAGAGCTGGTCGTCGAGTTTCTTTCGACGTTCATCTACTCAGAGACTGGGCTGCAGCCTCTACCCGGAGAGGCGCCGGATATTGACCCGGATCGTATTTCTTTTTCTATTTTTGGGGTCGTTTACCGTCAGACCCTCAGTCAGTGGGCCGTCACGACGGGCTTATACTACGAGCCTGAGACGGTGACGCCGCTTTTCACCGAGGCGGTGACAGAGGTGGACAAGGAGGAACTCCTTGTTTTTTGGGGCTTGATTTCAGATAGTCCTTGGTTGGGTACCAAGGGGAGGGTCTCGGGTATTAGAGACCCTTTGTATAGATATCTGCACCGGCTTATTTCGACGTCGATCGCACCGCGTCTGAAAAGCCGTGAGTGGTGCACTGATAGAGATCTTTTCTTCTTTTTCTGCCTGCTTACTGGGAGGCGGTGCGACCTGTCCACTAGCATGGCGCTTTATTTTGCTTCTGCCTATATGCGACAGAAGCGCGGACTTTTATATGGCGGTGCTTTCATCACGCATATCATGCGGTCGGTCTTACCATTTGACCAGCATGAGCCTGCGATGTTACCGGCCATTCCCCCTGTCCGATTAGACCGTCGCACGGCGAGCGGCATGCGCATCACGCACCGATTCCCGCAGGGCCTTCGGTTCGTAGGGGCCGTCCAGGACCAGGTTTGGGTCCCGGTGCCGTTGCCGCAGATGCCTGGACAGGGGGACCCGCATATGCCTCAGCCGCTACAGGGTATAGCGATTGAGGACGAGCCGCCACACGTCGAGCAGGTCCACGAGCATCCGCCACAGCATCCCCGACACGTACGTCGGTCTGTTAGGCTGGATAGGGCTACCCAGGCAGTGCTTGATGGCCTTGTTGCCGACTCACGACGACAGGGTCGTCAACTCGATCGCATGGAGGACCTGATGATGTGGGCGGTTGGACAGCTCGTGAATCAGTCACGAGCCGCCGGCATCGAGCCACCCCCACTACCACCGCCACGTCATTATCCGGACGACCCCGTTCAGGGTGAGGGCGGGGCGGGTCAGGGTGACGCCGGAGCCGGTCAGGGTGACGGCGGAGACGGTTAGATTTAGTTCTTTTATTTGTATTTTGTTTCTTTCGTTGTTATGTATGTAAAACATTTTGATGTATATATTTAATTTTTTGATGTAATGTATATAATGTTTAGTTTATTTGTTTGGTTGTAATGTTTAATATTATGTTTGGTTGTAATGTTTAATATTTTGTTTGATTGTAATGTTTAATATTTTGTTTGGTTTGTAATGTTTAATATTTTGCTTGGTTATACTTTAAAAATTTAACAAATGTTTAAAAAAAATAAAATATACAAATGTTTATATAAATTAAAATAAAAATAAACAAAATATAAATAAATAAAAAAATATAATTAAATAAAAAATACCTATACGTGGCGTATAGGTCAATACGCCACGTATAGGATTCATAAACTCCAAATCTTCCAACTTTTGAAGCAAAAATATAACCCGTGCCTCATACGCTGCGTATAGGTCAATACGCCACGTATTGGACCAGCCGCCAGACAGAGAATGACACGTGGCATTCTGTTGGCAGTGACTGAATTCTATACGCCCTCGTATTGCCCTATACGAGGGCGTATAGATCGGCGGCGGGTCCAATTAGCAATATTCCGTGTGTGGTTAGAAAAAGCCTATTTTTAAATCATGTCCATTTAAATTGTACGGTTTTTTGTTTTCTTAATTAAAATTGTGTTCAGACGTGGAAGAAGTTAACGTTCTCAAAATCTTATAAAATAAAGTAATAGAAAAACGGAGCTGTTAAAAAAGTTATCGTTAACGAAATAAATAAACGTACTTGAAACTTTATATAATTAAACTGAAACTCACTCATTGCAATGAAATAGTTGGTAATATTGCAAAAACTTTATTAAAAAACAAAACAAATACAAATCTATTAAATAAAGTTAACCGGTAAAAAATAGAAAAGAAAACTAAACCGTTTTAAAAAAGTAAAGAATTAAAAAAAATTTATAACGACGGTATACGCAAATGGCTAGATAACTTGTATAGTATCACGCTAAACTCCGTTGCAATTACACACAAGTGGCTAGATAACCGTTTTAAAAGGTTAAGAGTTGAAGAATTATATCTTTTCAATCAACAAATTATAAATAATCTGTTTGAATTTTTTTATAGGTGGTTTTTAAAACAATGCATAGTTTCTAGGTGGTATTTGAATCCCACATGGTTTCTACGTGATCCGCTAGTTGAACTAGCGGATGTGAATAGTACAAGCGAACGACTGTATTAATTTTATTTTATTCGTATCTACTAGTTCAACTAACAAATCACTCGAAAACCATACAAGATTTACATCCGCTAACTGTTTGTTCATATGTAATACAACAGAACAATTTTTAGACAAAAACTATATTACATGGGATGTCATGAAAACTTATATTCATAAGTGTTCAAAATTTGATTAATATTTTTAAAAATAGTATAGAAAACATAAAATACAATTTCTATTTCGTTAAATAATCGATGTTGATTACTAAGTGTGCTAAATTTATTGTTTTCTGAAAAACTAACATATATAACGTTTATTCTTGGTTAGTGACGGCGGAGATGACATAAAGACGACACTTGTCAAGAATGTAGTGGAGCCGCCGAAACTTTAGACCTTTGCAAACTAAAAGTTATAATAAGACCGACAGTCGTAATTAAATTAAAATATTTTAAAAACCGTCCACTTACTCTCCACCACTTGATATTTAATTATTTATTTTCCTAAATTAAACATGCTAAAAAAAAATACGAATTATAATTTTTTTCTAAAAAACAAAGCTAATCAAAATTCGACCGAAACCAGAGTGGCCCCACCCCTAGGAGAAAACATGTCACCAGGAAAATTCCAGACTCACCGAGAACATTTCTACCTCAGACGACATTCAAAACGGTAACCTTCTAAATGATGAGGCTCCCGGGCTACACCGGACCAAATGACCACTAGTAAGAAAAGAAAATATAAATATATTGGTAAATTTGAACTTCTTTTTATTATTATTGTTATTATAAAATAACAATTTCATATTACAAAATATATACATCATATTACAATGAATTAAAACAAAAAACCAAAATAAAATGAAATCACAGTAAACATCAGGATCGATGAGAATCTACATGAACATATGATTCATATTTATATTTCACATTGGTTCTTCAAAACCTTCACCTCTTTCTTCCCTAATAGTAGCCAACCTAGGTGGAGAAGACGGTTTCATTGGAGGCACGATTTGCAACGGTGCAGTCTCTCGTATAAGACACTTCACCTGCACCGTCCTCACATCATTCAACGTCATCATGTTGGTTGCTATTGTACTTTGCATTTGCATGTACAATCTCTTTCTCCCTGATCGATATCAAAGCCAAAAGAGAAAAAAATATTTTAAACCCAACTTTTGACGTTAAAAAGAAGTGATAGATAACAGGTTTAAAGAACAATGAGGCTAAAGGTTGAATATTTATAGGCATCAACCATGAGAAAAATTCTCTTCAACAAGTAAATTGGACGATTTAGAGAAAAACTAGGTGTTGAATGTGAGGTTCGGTTTATTTTATGAACGGTCTTAAATAAATAAAGCCATGTGTGTAATCAGGATCTTTTTAAAAAAAAAGTGAAATTTGCATTATTAAATATTTAAATGTGAACTTTGATCATCCGTTTTTTCCCATCAAAAAGAAGAAAATCGAGCATTTTGACCTAACATTTATTTTAACCCGAGTTATATGTCATCACCGATTATGTTAACTTGCATTTTTAGACGTTAACTATTCTTAATTGCCAAAGAGGTTGTAGTGTAGTGGTTGAGGTAAGGCCTGAAGTCCTAAGGGACCCGGGTTCGATCCCTGCCAAAACCATTAATTTTCACGGCCTAGCAAATGAGGTCTTCTTAGGCTGATGCACCTGGGTTTTACCCACACCGATCCAGGGTTCGAGCCTCGGCTCTCACTCAAGCCCGGAAGGGGCCGTATTGGGTGAGATTTTTCCTTGAAAGCTCTCCAACTCTGACGCTAAGTGGGCCCGGTTAAGACAACATATTAGCCGGAGTTGGACGAAGCTCTCCCATGTGACGGGTGCAACGTCACAACATTCAATGTTCGCCTTAAAAAACTATTCTTAATTTTTTTATTATTACCTTTTGTCATTTATAATTAGCATCAAGTATTGAATCAAAAACAAATATTCCATACTAACGTGTATGTTTTACATGAAAAGATTAAGGTACCAGGTAGTATTGTAGCACACTTGCCGTTTTTTACTCTTCTATGACGAATCAATTGATTTAATATAAGCATTGCGCTCTTTACTTTTGTCTTTCCCCGCTTTTCACCCTTGCCCTATTGCTATTGGATACTCTCGATCCAAAGCACCACTTTTTCATTGATAGAGAGATTCAATCATCAAAATAAATAAAAACACCATCATGAATCAAGATCCAAAGAGATCAATCTTGTTGGAAGTGTCCAAGGAAAGGAAATTGTGTGTTTCAATACGATAATGTAATCATATTTTAGAATTTTGTTTTATTACATAAATAAAACGATTGGTAACCCCGCTCCAGTAGCTAGGATGGTGAGGTGGCCATCAGGGATGTGTGGCAACACCGACCCCCTCCCAGCGTCACCACGCTAATAGCAAATGTGCAAGGGATTTTCACCACTCTTTTATGAAAACGTAGAAGAACGAAAGGATGCCTGCTGGATGATGTGGCACTCTTGGGATATGACCATAGCATGTAGTCTAATTTATTCGTATAGAACAAATGTGGTATTGTTTAAAAAAAATAATTGTTTACGTGAAGTGGCTTTTATTTACATATGTGAAAACTTTTAGAGCAGTAAACGAGCCGCGAGCTTTTTGAACAATCCTATTAAGATGTTGTCTATCCTCTTTTCAAACAACATCCTGCAACCAACCTTGACCAACCAAACAAACTTTAGTCCAGAGTTTGAGTTTTTAAATCGATAAAGGTGTGATATATGAGTTCCTGTCAGAAGGGTTCAACTGACGAAAAAAATATGCTAAGAGTTGTTCTATTCTAGGGGTGTTTAAACAGTGAAGGGAGGTGAGCTTTAGTTGGAGTTGGTTCCCCCAAAATTGGTGACGACACTCGAAGGATTGTGAGATTGAAGGTGACCGACAAAAATGATAAAAGGCCATCAGGTTAAGTGAGCAAAAATAAGTCCAAACTGGTCTAACCATCGGTCCAGACCATGCCTCACCTGAAACAGGCCTGACCATGCAAATATTGTTAGGCATCCGGTCTTGTTGCGAGTAAAGGTACATTGTTGCAAGGGTTGATAAAATTGGTCCACACCAGTCAACACATAATGCCCAGTCTTTGAAACAGTTGCAACTATTTTGGGCAGCACTGAAATTGACATTTGGCACCAATGATCAAGCTCACACCGACCTGGTATCAACATGCTACCACCTTAGTTTTAAATTGTGATGCGCTCTAATGCGTTTGGTCCGAAAATTCGATGCGCGATGCAAGCATCACGTATGTGATGCATTCTTTATTAAAAAGAATACTAAAATATTAATTATACATGAAGATTTGACTTCATTTTTGTACTTCTTTTAGCTAACCCGCAAATTTATTTTAAAGATTTGACCCAAATTTACATATTGCAACGCATCAAACGCATACTGTGACCGCATATTGCGCCGCATCATAGCAACATGAGCGCATCATGTAATCGCATCGCAAAAGTGCATTGATGTGCTCTTTACACCGCATTAGTGCATTACAACCAAGGCTACCAGTGATCCGATTCAAAGTCTTCGTTTCCACTCGCCATCGATTTTGATCCTGTCCAGTCTTGAACCCATTTGTTGACTTTTCAACAGTGAAGTGTCACTCACATTCATTTATGATAACAAGATTGTTTTAATATGGCATTAGGATCAAACTGTAACATTAACTATACATGACACATGTACACCGCATAGACAACATGAATTCAATTGCATTCATGTCGAATACACTATGTATGTTGTTCTTCTTCCTAACAAATATGCAATGTTCGCACATGGCATTCCAATTTGATGAAACAGAAACTGATTGATTCAGTTAAACCAAATCAGTATACCATCGGTGTAATTGAACACCACTAATTTTGAATATTTTAGCAGAAACAGATGACAATGTTTAATCAAAACAAAAGTCAATATTCAATATCCAAAAACATATAAGTAATAACAACTGAGATTTAAAACTATATCAAAACATAGAACAAAAACTCCTCACCTGAACTGTATTCAATCCTGCGGAATCTCAACATCTCCATCAGCAATTTCCTGCTGCAAATCCTTGGGATCCTTTCCATCAACAGTACATCCAACAGAAACACAAGTTCCAAGGATCTCCTTCACGCTTCCTTGCAATTCCTTCGCCATCGATCTAGGCCGCATAATCTTCGCGATCTCAATCACATCATCTAGTGATATATTACCGCTGTGTTTAATGTTTTTCACCTTTTTACGATCACGTTCAGGTTCCTTCAGCGCCTTGATTACCAGAGCGGCGGCCGACGGAACAACGGAGACCTTAGCCTGACGGTTCTGGACGGTGAGCTTGACGGTGACTCTAAGACCTTTCCAGTCCTTTGCAGTTTCCTTGGCTATATCTTCTCCGATCTTCTTCGGAGAGAGACCGAGTGGTCCAATCTTAGGAGCGAGTGAACTCGCCGCTCCGACCTCACCACCGGTGACGCGGACGTATACGTCCACTACCTGTGACGGATCAAACTTGGGCGGCATTGTCGCAGAGCGATTAGGGTTTTGGTGAGGAAACTGAGATGAGGGAATGTACACAGATTAGGGTTTTAATGAGGCGAACAGCCTTCTGGGCTTAGATAGGCCCAATGAATCTAAGACTATAACACACCGGCCCAAAATAAGGACTAGTTATTTACTAATTGCAAGTAAAACCGGTTTTTGGGCCGAACCGTATCTGTTTAGAAACCGATTCGGATCGAGTTAAAATCGGATTGGGTTAAACTGGATCGGATTAGAAACCAGTTTTGGATTGGAAAGAACCTGATAAGGTCAATTTTGAATCGGCTTTGGTTCAGATCGGTTTTAAAATGTTTCAATGAAAACATCTTGAACTGATTTCAAACTGGCGGATCGGATTGAATTGGATTAAGACCGGTTTCACCCAAACCGAATTTGGATCGTTTCGGATTTGAATCTTGTTTGAATGTGCACTCCGATGGTAGTAAGTTTTAGTGATAATGTGTATTTAATTATTTCCTATTAAATTCACTTATTTATTAAAACAATTGGATAGATCCATTGGTACATATTTTTCATTTGTGTAATTCTATAAATTCTAATAAAAAAAATATCAAATGATAAATATAACTTTAAGTTTCAAAAATTCAAAACACTTTTTTAACTGGTGTTAACGTATTGAGAGTTATATTTACAGCTTTTTTTAATATACTTTTTGTAACCGGTAATTTTCTGCTTGTGGTTAATTTGGAGACTTCGGAACGTTGCGGTATTCTTTAATAAAAGGCTTAAAAAGAAGCTTTTATTTGATGAAGTTGTTCATTTCTCTTTTCTATGGTACTCTAATAGAAATAAAAAAAAAATATAATTGGACATAGTGGATTCAAAATTATATGATGTACTTGTAGTTTGTTTGTTTTTTTTGCACGGCTAGTTTCTTGCTAGTCATAGTCTATAAGATTCCACCGTTAAAAAACATCTTTTTTATCGAAATTGATACAAGTAAACACAAATACGTATATGATTAGTTTATTTATATCATATACTTACTTAGAACATGAATGGTCTTGATGAATAACAAATCAAAAGTCCTAATATTACTTGTATTTCCTAGGCTTCAGAACATATGAAGTATCTCACCCAAACTTTAATTATAATTAGTGAATCTGAATAAACCTATTCGTTGAAATGCTAGGGTATATAAAAGGTATATGACATACAGCTAACAGGTTATGTTATGTATGTCTAAAAAATACATAAGAACTAAAATGACATAGAATAAAGATAACTTGGTTATCAAATTTGTTAATTTCAAGTATGTTAACTTTCTCTCGGTTTAAAAAAATAAAAATAACTAATTTGCTAGTATGAATACAAGCCTCCCTTACAAAAGATGTGTTTTAGATTATTGTTTTCTTAAACAAACTACTTACAAACCATTGTTGTTTCGTGATTCATTTATACTTACAAATGAAGAAAAAGAGTAGCCTAGGATGGGGATTGGTCGTTGCACATATGATAGACAGCTAGAAAAGAGAGCAACTTCACAAGCAACGACTTTTACTTTACATGCCTTTTTTGCTATTGATGTTAATCTTAGTATACACATGGCACAAGGACACACATCTTGATTCTTTATCCAATAAAGGGGGCCAATTTATTTGAGTATCTGTGATGAGAAGTGATAGGCTAAAGTGACACCCTTATCGACACCCCTATCACGCCTAGAAAACTGCCACCCTAGGCGTGATAGGGCTCACCGTGATGGCTTCGACGGGCGAAAGGCAAGGGTTTATATGTTTTTGAACTATTTGTAATGTGTTCTTCGCCTCCTACCTCGACCTAAAGAAAGTCTTAAGAGTCAAATGCTTGAATCTAGTGTTCAAAAAAATCTGAATCCGAAACCGAACCCGAATCATCCGAAATTTCGAATCCGAATTTTCGGATTCAGATATTAATACTGGAAATTTTTGGACATCTGAATCCAAAAGAAATCAAACCATTGTGTCCAATCAATTTGTGAGTACCCATCTTTCTTTTCTGTTTTCAAAATGAGTTCATATACAGAAAAGTTTGATGCAATGTGAAACTTCATTTTTTCTACTGTTTGCATCTTTCTAAAACTCAGTTTTCAATTACAGGGCTTCATTTGTTGATTTACTATTTTGTAAATAATTAGAAGTTTGAGATTTTCTCATGTTTCTATTAATTGCTGAAAATTCTAAAAGTCATTTGGATGCAAGATCCGAAGATTTTAAAAGTTTAAGTTCTTATTTTTTTTATTTTTTTTTTGAGAAATAATATTTTGGAATTCGGATATTTGTTTGATTATCCAAATCCGTATCCAAATTTCCGGATATTCGAAAATTCAGATACGGATTCGGATAGCGAAATCAACTATCCGAAATTCGGATATCCGATTTTGAACACCCCTACTTGAATCCTCAAACTCGGGTCCTTCCAATAATCAATGAAGGGATTTGTAGACATTTGAAATGATCCAAAAAAGTTATAAGTTTGCAAATGCATGATGAACTTATTGCATTTTTTTGCAAACAAAAAATTCAAGATTGTGATCATTCAAAAAACCTACGAGGACAAAGTAATATAAATGTCAATAGTCAAAGGGATTTAGACCAATCCTTTACAATGTCACAAGAACTACTCCTACCAACTCAAAACTGAAACCTACTTCACCTCCAACATATGCTAGATTTAAACCCTAATGCTAATGGGTCCTTTCATCTTTGTACACCAACATTTATGACTCAAAATTTTCAAACCAGAAAAGAAAACCCTCTTACCTGCCCCCTTCTGGATGCTGCTTAACAGCCTTTTGCCTCATCTCTATCACCTTCCTGTGAGAATTCGAGTGCAGGGCCGGTACAAAGGTTGGACTTGCAGCCGGGCGGTACTCGGGGTAGAGTCGCCCAGACCGGTATCGGACCCCACAAGCATTGCAAAGTGTTTTAGGGCCCATTGGGCCTTCCCTCCATTGTGGGGTTTTGGTTATTTCACAGTGGGCACATTTCTTCATCCCCACAAGTTCTGATTTTTCAAGAGATCTTTTTGTGTCCATGAAAACACGATTCTGAGTTTGTTTCTTCCTCTTTTTGTCTTTGTTAGGGAGCACTATGAAAGGGGACCGCATCCATGAATTAGTGGTTGGTCTCAAACGTTTGCTTCGAGTTCTTACGGGAATTGAGATTTCGATTCCAAATGAAACACCTTTATTATTTGAGCTGGAAGTGCGCCTTTCGAGGACTGAATTTGGGCTTGGTGCCTGAAAGGATGCTTGCAAAGGATAGAGCTTTTTGTCTTCATCAAAAGCTGGCTGTTGTTTTAGTTGAGAAATCTTGACATTTTGATAGTTCTTAAAGGCTTCTTCAGTATGGTTTAGGTGATATTGTTGTTGAGAAGTTTTGTTATTCTGCAAAAGGAGAAAAACCATACAAAACTATATAATGAGAATGCAAATAGATTGTGGTGGAAAAAGATTCAACAACTATAACTATAAAAAACATAAACAAAGTGGTGTGAAGTAAATTAGTAAATCAAGGCAAATCAACGGCTAAGAAGAATCACTATTGTTGACTTTTTATCAAGTACTACCATTTTTAAAACGCAGATAACTTTTTATACGCTTCATTTCTTTTTAAATATTATACCAAAAAGTTGAACATTATTTTCCGGTAGATATCACTAATATTACATTTATTCCCCTAATACTACTGTTTATATTATTAGTATTATTATTTTTACTACTATTATAAAATACATTCATTACTTTGTAATATTATTACCATTATTGCTATAATTATTAATAATATTGTTAATACTAATATTATGTTGTAATACTAGCATTATTAACATTATCGTTACTAGCATTACATCTATTTCCTTAATTTGTGTATAGTATTGTAATATATTTTAAAACGTTTAATGTACTGTACATATAACTGTGTGTTATTATAAACATAACTATGCATGATTATAAACATTTTTTCGCTTCACACGGGAACAACCCTCTACATATATGTGTGCGTGTGCGTGTGTATACATATATATAGTTTAATACACAACTAATGTCAATTAAATGAATGTGAGAACCGTATAGACACTTATGAAGGGTAGAAGTGGCAATAGAAGACATCTAGGAAATAAATGACAAAACAAGAATAATCTAGAAAAGGAGTTGCCTCAAGCACAAGTATATTCAATCCTTGCAAACAAATAAAGCATTTATTCCTCACCAAGCAAGTATTCCTTTCTTTAATGTATTTCTAAGCATGTTCATTTGTACTTGGAAAAGCAGTCAAATGATGATAGATAGTAAAAAAGATAACATATGTGAAGATACTTACAAGCACAGGATACTCAAACGGCACATCAATGGAGTAACCAAAGTTATTAGCGACACCGGTTTGAGAAGCCGGTGGCACAAGCTCCTTGAAAACTTCACAAGGTATAGGCCCAAGTTTAGCTGCCCAATCTTCAGCAAAACCATCCCCTTCCAAATTCTCCATTGGTAAATCAAACATGTTCAGAATGTCACCGAAACAATCCTCATCGTACACGCGATGATTATTGTTAGTATAATCAACGGTCACACCCGAAAAGCCAGATTCAGTCTTGCACATTCTCTTATCCTGGAAGGAGAATTCAATCACTACCAATACAACAAACCCTCAAGACAACTTATATAAATTGGTATTATTGCTTCACAAACCCATGTGAAATAATCATAAAGATTTGGACTTGAATAAATAAATCTTGTACCTTTTTGATAAGTTCGTGTGTGTGGTGGGATAAAGACAGCTATTTCATCAAAGATTCTCCTTTTATTTTAGAAAGTCAACCTTGTCATTTCCAAATTCAAAATTAACAAAAAAAAATTATATTTTTTTATGAAACCAAATTACGTTTGTTTAATGCTCTTTAATACTCGAATGTCGTTATGATATTTTGTGAATTATTCACAAGACTAATTTTTTTAAAATTAAATTTACTGTTACATTTTGACCCATTTGACAGTCAAAAGTGAGGGTTTGAAATTTTAGGAATCAAATTCAAATCATTTATCCGTATAATTTACAAAAATAACCATATGGATTTTTTTTTAAATTATTTCTCTTTTAAAATATTTTTACAGCTCGATAAATCCTGAATATAAATAGAAAAATAAAAAAGGAAATAAATTAACGCCTATGTGTATTTTTTTTTGTAACTTAACATTTCCTACTTTCTTCTTAAAAAGCAAAAACGACGTCGTAACGGCAAATCAAACTTGGCCTAAAAAACACGAAAACTCCGGCCACCGTTCGGCGACGGAAAAAAAAAACTGAAAGAGACAGACACCTACTTTTTCGCCACCATTTCACACTAACCAGATGAGAAACTGACCGGAAATTGAAATAACGAAAACCTGAATCTAATCGACAAAATGGTGACAGAAGAAGACTGACCTGTGACTCCATTGACAATCTCTTCACCATCGAAAGATAAATAGATAGGTTTATGTGTGTGTGTTGGGGGTGGTAATATTTAGGGCAAGTTAAGAGGAAAGGGGGGAAATGAGAAATGGAGTTAATAGGGGGTGATGGTGCATGGGACCTGTGGTGGGGTGAGGTGTAGGTGATAAAAGGAAAAAAAATACAGGGAGTAAATGTGAAGCGATTTATTACATAACATAACAACAGAAAAAGGGGTCCACCATCACATGCAACGCTCCCCGCTTCATGGATCGGGTCCCGCGTTGCTTGTCATTCACCGACACCCCCACATTTCCCACTATTATTAATCTTTTCAAAGGTTTCCACCAAATTATACTTTACGGCCCATGTATCAGTACTTTCAAAACCCTAAAAAACAACAAGTACATGGGCTTAACTTTTTATATATCCTTTTAAAATTATATGATTCTCATTTAGTTAGAGGTGTGCAAACCTGGTTTTTTTTTTCCCAACTCACACGGGGTTGCAATCAGAGTCAGTTGGGTCAAAACCGGGTTAAACCCCAAACTGGTTCTGGCCCAGCTCGGTTTAGGGGAAGGAGGAGGTCGACCCTATTCGATGCGGAGTGGGTCGGGTTGAAATCGGTTTTTCCAAAAAAAACATTTTTTTATTTTAATTAATAAAATACAAATCAAACAAATAAACTTTGAATTTTCATTAAATATTTTTAAAATTACAACAAAATAAGTTTTTACTACGTTACAAAAAAATACATAGTTGTCGTTACTCGTAATAAAAAAAAACTTCTGATACATTATTTTTAGTTTTCTCCGGAACCCGAGTTGGCTCGTAGGTAATCTTCATAAGTGGTTTCTGAAGCTACCGTAGAAAAAACATTCTAACGACTAGTTTTGTTTTAAATGTTCGAAACCGGTTTGGACCTCCACCAGTTTGACTATACGACCGACTCGGGTCGGGTTTGAAACCAACCTATCCAAAATCGGCAGGTTGGATAGAGTTCCAGACCTATTTGACTCAACCCGGTTTCACTTTCAAATCGGGTCAAGTTTGAAACCGGTTCACAGGGCCCAAACCGGTTTTTTTTGCCACCTCTACTCTTATTTTATGTTAATCCTATTATCACTAGCAGAAAAATCTAAAAAATCCATAAAAAATTACCATCTTACTCTCACCGTTATAGACAAAAAAAAAAATTTAAAAACCTTATATGTTACGGAGTGAAATCGAGATCGTTGGAAGATACAAGACTTGTTTCACATTGGTTTTATGAGCAACAAATGTGGTCTATTAGAGTCACGATTAGAGCGGTGTGATGAATAAGGAACACGGGGACGGGCAACTAAGAAGAATACCAAATCTTTAGTATCCAAAATAGAACCATAAAACATGTATACCACATAAACCATACCATTTCTGTAATTCACTTGGAAAGTTCGATTGTTTTCTTTTATAACAACCTAATATGAAAACTGTCCTTTTATATTGTTTAGAACAAATGAACATGCTTAATATGAACATAACTGTTACGTGTGATTAACAATTTGTTATTATAGGTTGTTCGCATGCCGATACTTGTAATATCATAACCATCTAGAAACAAACCATTGGATGGGTCAATCCAAGAACATGTGTGTTCATGAAACATGTTTTGATAAAGCCAGAACATATTCTTTTGATCAAATCCAGGTCAGCTCCATTGTGTGTTGGCGTCAAAGATATCGGACGCACATGTGTTCTAAGAACTCCTACCTCTGTATAACTATAATTTATGACTTAATCATAATTATATTTTAAGTTTTGATATTCTTCTTCTTGCATTTACATAGAGGTAAATGAAGAAGAGTAAGACTATGAACAAGATAAAGTAGAGGATTTCCCATGTGAAACCAATGTAGTTTTTACTATGCATCATCTGCCACCTCTCCTGCAAATAATGGATTTGACAAGTCAACAGAAATGATCAAATCCAGACAAGGAACAACTCTGACTCTGACCCCAGAAGGTACAAATCACTGTAATATTATTGTTGTGTATTTAAGAGAATATCTAATCGTACACCACTCGATGCTATCTGCACACCACCCGCTTTTTTTGACACAATACGGTCATATTGGGCAACACGGATGTGACTGATGTGACATGTCTGGACGTTTGTCTGTTTGACTTTTGGGTTATACGACCAGTATAGCACCTATACGAGTCGTATAGGCGTGATGGGGGTGGTGCACGCATGGTAGGCCCGTATTTAATCAAGAAACTAGGACTATGCTCCTACAAATGCAAAAAAACACGTGTTGTTTGGTAATTTCAACCCATTAACTTTGTATATTTTATCTCTAACGGGTCAAAATGGTTAAGAAAATAGCTTAAAAGGAAACCCGGCCCAAGTGAACTATATTAAGAGCAACCATGTGTTAGAAAAGATGGAAACTTACAGGCCTGTCAGAATCAAGCAACTTTTGATCCATGAATTGACGCTGTCTTGAAAAAATCTTCCGAGCATGTTTATAGAGTTCAACATCTAGACTGTTCAGCAACGTAATTTTCTTAAGTATAGCTTCAGAAACATGAAGTCGTGCCTGAATTATATAAGATACAACATAAGATTTATGTCAAGTTACAAATAATATACAAGAATGAAACTAGGTAACTTATGAGTGGATGAAAACAAATGTAGAAGTGTACCTCTTTTGTAAAGTTGGCTGGAGAGATTCTCTTAAAAGAATTGACACGCCTTTTTGACTGAGACGATCTTAACTTGGAAACACACGTTTCATAAGTTTCCATGAGTTTTCCAACAGTCATCTAATAGAGATAAATGTCTCTTAGTCAACATATATCGAATTAGAGTGTTGAAAAAGTGTAAGAGAATAAGGGTATGTATACAACTATACATTTTCACTTTGTGCTTCAACGGTTAATGTGTTGTTACCCTGTTAAGCAAGTAAATTAAGGCAACCGTTAGAACAAAATTTGAAGATGTACATTTGACTTGTTGCAGTTTTCTGAAATTTACCCGCTTTTACTTACTGCTTCAGTGACTGGATTGGATGCAACTAACTGCGAAATGACTTGTGAACCGACTAAGTTTGCAAACATCGTAGCAGATTCTTTGTGGTCCTCGGTAAGTCCAACATATAGCATGCCATCCAACCTTTTCTGCATTAAAAGGTAAAACAGACGGTCAAACGGTCAATGCTTAAACTACGGTCCCGAGCCTTTCAATTACCTTTGCAACTTCAAGCACATATTTTCCAAGAGTCTGATGTGTCATTACACAGTGGCGTACTTCATGCACCTCCCATTTATTAGAGTTGTTTGTCAAACCAGCAACCTAATAGCAACAACATTTAAAGACTAGGCAAATGCAATAAAGTTGGCATCTTTATATTGAAATGTGACAAAGTTTGACTGGTCACTAGAACTTATACCTGGAAAGTGGCACCATTGTGAATGATGTCCAAAGCTACAGGATGGTTAATGAATTCATCTAACGGCATAACAATTTCCTTCATATTATATGAATCATTCCCATAAGTATAAGGTGGACCTTTTATTTTTCTAGCATCTCTCTGTTCATTACGATAACAAAAAAAAAGACTCATTAGTAAATCATTATTTGTCACTAAAAGATTATTACCATGGTATGTGTTGAAACAAACATACCCTAGAAAATAAGTCTTCCATCATCCAAGGAACTAAATACTTCCATGGCCAAATCTCGAGTGTGCTTATAACACCTTTTTTTAAACGCAAATGTGCAGATGTTTTTGAGGCAGATGTTATGTTGGGATGCACTAAAAACCTAGCTGCTACTTCTATTGAAAACTCATAAGAACTAAAAACACGCTCAATGGGGCTCCTAAATAAGGTTACCACTGAAGTCTTCTCTTTGGGCAGTTTGGACATTATGCTATAGTCATCATGAGTAGCCAATAATCTGCAATTCCGTTTGCTGCAAAAGAAAAAACACCTATGTAGCTATAAAATTTAGAAACAAGAAGAACGAAGAAACAACAATGAGGTTTAAAATGATTATAAAACACACCGGGGATCAAAATGTAGTTTATCATAAGAACGTGGGCATTCTAGTGAACTCGAGTAGAGTTTCTTCAAAAAGCTGTAAAGATGAGGTAAAAGAAGAAAAAATAATCATCATATATGCTGGTTCTGCTTCAATCAAAGGGGCATATAAGACGGCTGCAAAAAAGGTAAAAAAATTTACCAATAGAAATAAGTTCGCCCTCCTGTTCTTGGTACATGAAGGAAAAACAGCAAATCCTTCAAAATATGTCCATCCTTGCTATCAGAGTGAAGGGAAGAAGACGCCCATTGCTTGACAGTATTCGTGCAATGCTCAAAATCATATGCATTAGAAGATGGATGAACTGAAAGCCAATGAAACAATAATAATCACCAAGACAATTACATATATACCGCCACATATTTTAATGAAATTAAATTGTTTCGTTGCATTGCATCGTTACATTTGCTTTTAGTAAGCTCTCTAACAAGAAAAGGAGATAATTTGTAACGAGTTTGCCTTTATTTAACAACCATTATCATAACATCATCATAATCCAAAAACTAATAACCACTTTTGACCCGTTACCCGTCCAACCCGCCCGTTTTTCCAGGCTTAGGAGTTAGCCTTTGAGCTCAGGTAAAGTTTACTCTTTTGAAATCACAAAGCTTATTTGCATATATGCAGTCAGGTGTGCACAAAAAGATTTGTGTCCTTGGTGTATCATGATCAGCAAATTCAGTGAATATACATTTTTTAATAACTAATATACATACCTTTGACAAGAAGCAACAGCAGCAGAGCTAATCTCAGAGCATGATCCATTCACTGAATTCCTAATAGTCAACTTCAATCCAATAAAATACTGAAACAAATGTAAGATAAATAAAAAATTAGCATTTAGCAACTATTACAAAAGAAAGTTGGATCTAAAACTAGGGTTTCTGTAAGAGTGGTATTCTGCCCCAATCAAAACGTACAAAATTAAGCTCTCTGATTATCCAGAAAGCTTTATTCTTTGAAATATGACTAGCTCCCACTCTCCTGATTCGCCGGCGGGCGGCGGCAGGGCAGCACAACGACGGAGAGAAAAATGAGAGGCTTGAAGTTTGGTGTAAACGGATCTGAAAGTAAACAATAGAGTAAATTCCGACTACCGATGGCACAATGCGATGTAAATAAGAGTAATTAATTAATTTCTGATCAAAAGGGGTTTTAAAGAGTTGACAAGTATGAATCAAAACCACTTTTGATTCATGAATCTAACAAAATAGATTGAATTATTTGACATGATTGTAATTACGTTTCCGTTTGTAAATTAATAAAAAAAATTATACTTTTTAAGTTAAGTAAATTACGATTTTCGTTTCTTTTGTCATGTCCATAACAACAAACGTTTTTCGTGGTTAGGCTAATGATGAATCGTTATTAACTTAACAAAAGGTAAAAGGATAAATGATCATGACACTAAACGGTCAAGTGTATAACAAGTTTTGTTCTCAAACTGGGTTATTTGAATACGATCGGACCTCTGTGATGAAAGATGGTCAAACGTTGTTCTTATGTTGCACTTTGTCATCATAAGGACAACACACCAATGTCACGTCATCAACTTATCACAAGGCTAGAGCACGACTCGTGCATCACTGTAGCTATAGGCCTTTATGACACCTCATAGAAAAATGTGAGGTCTATGCATAATTTTATGTCATTTTAAATCAACTTAAAGCTAGATGTTCTCTATAATACGAAGTTTAGAGAGGCTGAAGCCTTCTTGCCCTCTTAATGCCTTAACATATGCATAATACAAAGAGAGATTTACATAAATTATTTTAAACATTTTCACATTTAACATGTTAAAATTAATATATACTCGTCTTTTTCTAGGTTGATAGCCTCAAGAAGTTGTGTTCATCTTATTAATTTTGTGTCTGACATTAACAATATAATGTCACGTTGGTAGTTTGTGCTTGCTTTTAGTGCATTCTTTTCCAATAGAGAGAGGCGTTGGTGGGAGAAAACCGAAATTATCACTTTAATAGGAGTTTAAACCTAATCAAAATAGACCGGTATAAACACTAGTAAAGTGCTTATTTTAGGTCTTCTTTCATAACACTTCTTTCTGGCTGTAAATATGTAATATATTTAAGTCAAGACGTGCTACAAAGATCGCATTATTCTGTTAAACTCGGTCGTTAATTTAATAAGGTTAGGACAAGTCCTAGATGCTATCAACTTAACATAATATAAGGCGGGGAAGTTTGGTTGATAACATGCTCAATGTAAAATGATGTTAGCGTCTCCGATTAAGGTAGTTAAACCTTACAACAAAACTAGCTTATGATGGAAATATGATTTTATATAAATATATAATATGATATGTAAAAAACAAACAAGTTTTTTTAACATAAATACTCATACATTTATTCGTGTTGAAACTTAAAAGACGTGCAAAATTTTAGTTTTTTCACACACAATATTTAAGAAAAAAATATATATCATTTCACATGATCTGATTTATAGTTCGATAACCATCTATATACAAAACTACAACAAAAATAAAAGACTAAATCAAGTCAAATGTGGCATCTTTGGATTTATTTAAAAGAATCAAAATTTCATTTGAATTTAAAAAGAAATTAACACATTTAATAATCCCTAACAACCGCTTTAGCTTAAACAAGGGAGTCTTTCGTTGCTTTCTTCACTTCAAAATGATTTTCTTTATCTTGATGTCCTAAAAGAAGGGTGTTACTATCTTTATCTTTAATCTGTGAATAAAATGAGAAAAAAATTATAATTTAAAAGAAAATTACATGAAAATTATATGCGACATATGACAATTAACTAAAAGAAATTACACAAATAAGGTGCAATTGTTCTATAAAAGACTCATACGAGTGTTTATAGACCGTAGAGTAGACCCTGTTTTGGGTCCGACCTAATGAGTTTTGACCCGCACCATAGATTCATTAGAGTTGACCCAATTTTTCTATAAGAGAGAACTTAACCCCATCGAAAGAGAGCCCCCTATTAGTGTGAGTCAAAGCACATTAGGTCGGGACCAGATCAGAGTATACTTTGACCAAACATGATGCAATTACCTTCAATCATGCAAGATTTTTCTCGCAAGATGTACCGTCACACAAATCTAACTTTATACGATTTATCTTTCTTAGATAAAATTATCAAGAAAGGAAACTAAAGATCTTAAAATTAACATTATTGTGAGTTATGCATAATTTTCCATCTGATTATAAAGTAAAAGTTTCATTCTTGATAAATTATGTACCCTACAGATTAATTTTTGACAAGTGGAAGTCTAATATATTTTTGACAAATATTAGTACCCTAATTATACATGTTAAGAGAGATAGAATGGTACCTGAGAACCTGGAGAAAGATCAAGCATTTGTTTCTTTTTGTTTTCGTGGGTACAAAAGTAAGAATACAGTCCCATTCCAACAATGGCAACAAGTATTCCTATGATGTTCCTCTCTGTGAAAGGGTCATGAAGCAAAGTATACCCAAATCCAAGAACAAGACATGTTTTTAGATGCCCTAATACTTGGTATGTAACTGGTGATGTTTTCCCAATCACCAAAAATGTACTAAAGTTCACCGAAACAGCAATCACACACGACAGTATTATGAATCCCTGCAAAATGGGAGGACCCAACCCGTTGGGTAACGGGTCAAATAAAGTGTGTCAGACACGATTACAAACGTTATACGACGACTAGTGTGTTACCATCAATCAAATTTACCACATGAGAATAAAAAAAGATAAAGGTAATAGGGGAATACCAAAACAAGAGGTGAATATTTGAAAGCAAAAACACTTTGCTTGGTAAGGTACTGATCTACTAAAGGGCCTGTGACAAACAGAATAGCTGCTTGAAATGGTGCTGACTGATACAGCAGCTGAGTTGATGAAACATTTAGTCTCTTCTGAATTGTGTTTGTCAGCTGAAATTTTAACATTTTGTTAAGAATAACTTGTAAAATTATGTTATATTAGCATTAATCCCAATTAGACAAGTGGGGAGGATACAATTTGACCAACACATGTGGTGGCAATAGCTAGCAGGGAGAGAATTGTGCCAAGAAAGTTGAGCTGAAGATCTGTCACTGATGCAATGCCGACTCCAAGAAGCAGGACGAAAAGTGATAACTTTATATTCTGGCTGCAATTTGTCATGGATCAAAAACGGTTTTTACTCGGTATCCTAAGTAATACGCGTTAAAAAGATACTAATAATTCTAAATATGTTTGTTTACCTGAATTGTTTTTTCAAGAAAAGAGTTTCTAAGAGGACAGTAAAAGGTATGATGGCAAGTTTGGTCATCTGTAAAACATAAAACCAAACCAATATAATGAGTTACAGTTATGGATTTATGGTATCCCATATTTGAAACTGCACTGTAAGAATGACAGACCTGATAAAAGCCAATGGAGTTAAACCCGAGGCTCAAGTTAAGAAAACCGATTGAAACCCCATTTAAGATACCAAACAAGATCACAGTTTTGATATCAATTCGCTTGTTCTCGAAGAAATTCAAACGATGTGCCACGTGAAGTGTGCAATATGTTACCATCAGATGCCAACTAGTCAATGTTGTAGCTTCAATGAAATTTAAATAACCTTACTTTAGTATTCAATCCATCGAAAGGGTACCCTCATTCATGTGTTAAGTACCAACCCTATTGTGCAAATATAGTACTGATTCAAGTTATATCTTGTATCAAGGAAATAATTTGGTAATATCTAAAGGGTTCCTTCTATAGGTACAACAGGTGACTTAATTAAAACATCAGGTGACGTAATCATACGCCGTATAGATTGCGAAAAAAGGTTATACGGCACTTATAACATCTGTCAGTGGTGTACGGCGTCACAACTCACAACAACTTTCTATCATACATCCCGGAAAAGAGAAATTCACAACACATACCGCTCATATAGCTTCTGGTGTCTAAATAGTAGGGTTGGTATCTGTATAGTAGGGATGACAATGGGTAGGGTATTGGATCTCACTCCCATCCCAATTGTAAAATCGCGTCTCATACCGGCCCAATACCCGTCGAGTATGGGGAATACTCTCAGGTATATGGTATAACTGTTAATTTGTTAAAAGATACCTGTTGTGATTTCCATGTACATTTTTTTTACCATTATAATTATAGTATAATTTTTATTTATATAACAAATATTTCAAATTAAAATAGGATATATTACATACACATAATCGTCATCATAAATAAATAATATCTTTATAACATATAATTTTATGTATATACGTCACAACATACAAAATATAAATAATATCATTAAATACATATCTCAAAAATATAAATTAAATTTTCACATAATAAACCTACTAAAATGGAACATTAATGGATAAGAGTTAAGCGAAAATAAAAAATAACTATTAAAAAATTTCAGGCATATGGTTCGGGTAAACAAGTATGTAGTTCGGGTAATCGGGCCAGGTAATTTTAAAATTAATCTCATACCTTTGAAAAAAATTCAAACTAATCCCATACCCGTGAATTTTTTAAAGAGCATACCCGTTAGCCTCGAATTTTCGTGCCAACCCTACTGTATACCCTCCCCCTATCTAAAGTGAGATGGAAGAGAGCGTTTGATTAACTTGTTCTCAATGGCAATGATACCCTAACCACAGGACTAATGATGAATCTAATTAATCTGGTTAAATTATGTGTACTATACTAGAAATGGTTACTTGACATGCAAGTAAACATAGAAAAGTTTACCAAAAGGAAAACCCAGATTGCTCATCAAGGCTTTGTTGCAGATAACAATTGACACTGATGATGCCACCGATAGAAACAGTGCACCAATAACCCCCAACTGGTATCCTGTCAATTCTCCCATCTTCTTTTCGCGGCTTACAATCCGAGGGACCTGCAAAAATGGTGAAACTTCATGTAACTGAAATCAAGAAACACATGATCATGATCATCAACAAAGAGGAGAATCAGACCTTATATATGGATTGATTTGAGAAACAGGAGGCTGTTAAAGCAGCATGTAGTTAATGACCACTTGAAATCAATTACAATTGTGAGATTGGATGCATAAGGAATGGAGGGGTTTATAATTTGTGGTCTGCCATCTCCATCGGTTGGTACCTAAAATTGTAATTCAACTTTGTGTTGCTTGGATTTGACGACAAAACAATATGTTTCAACACTAGCCGTTATCAAATTACACCAACAAACTTACTGTTATTTTAATTTACACCAACACAAAATCACCATTGATTGCTTCTTCTTGTTAAATTGATAATTAAAAATCACTATTTTAGTAAACAAATATTTTTAAAAAAAATGAATATTCTCGTGATTTCATGTTTAAAAGAAAAGATTTGTCCAAAATAACTTGATACCATTGTAACTAACAAAGAATAAACAAAACCTAGAGTTGTATTAAAATAGTTACATTATTTGTTAGGTAGAATGAGTGCTTCTTCAATGATACTCCAAACTCAACAACCTTTGCTTACCAATAATTCAAGTTAATTTTTTAAATTGATGTACCCTTCTTAACACATATTTTCACTAAACAAAATCATATAAATAAGGCCATACAATACAATCGCAGTGAGTCAGGTCATTTTATGTTTTGTTATCTTTTATGTATTTGCATATTATATAGAAACGTAACGATCAACAGGATCAAATTCTATATGCATGCATAGTTTTATCTAAAAAAAAAATTAATAATGAGTTATTTTCTAAGATGGATTAAATGTTATTTTGATTTGTAGATGACAAGAAAAAAGGTAGAAGCATGATAAACGTGACATTGTTTGTTGATGGAACATAAAGGCAAAACAAAATTCATCATAATTCATGTTATTTTCTGGCTAAAAGTATATAAGATTATACAAAAAGAGACCAAAGGTGTCATCCTTACAAACATCAAACAGAAAGGAAAGGAAACCACTCTGCTGAATCTAAACCCTGGTACCGTAACATAAACTATGCACAAAAACTGACGTATTCTGATCATATAGTGGGACTATATAGGCTACGGTACAAAGTATGCCGGGCAATGGATCCCTATGGCAAACGCAAAAGCCACCTCATAGGATAAGTTGGGCTTAAAGGCCAAAAACGGGTCAAGAAACGAACAAAACAATGTACAAGGCTTCCATTTTATCCAATCTGCTTAAAGTAAGCTTTATCTGCGTTTGCAAGTCGATCTTGGAACAATGCCCACTCGCTTCTGCATCTATCTCTCACCTGTTACGAAATAAAAACTCAATATTATTTGTATAACTTATTGTTAGATTGAATAACCACCAACTTAAGTAAAAACTACACATACCCCTTTCCATGGAGCTTCACCGTTCTCGGACTGACCCTGAATTAATAGAAAACAATCATGTCAGAAGTAAAGAACTGAAGTCAAAAGATAGATGCTTTATTTCAAACAAAACCGTGATCCACCTGGCTACCCAGAGAAGGAACGACTTGATGAATGATCCACTGTGAATCAACAACACCGATTTTTTCATGTGCAGGCTGTGAGGACATAAAGCCGATAGCCCAGTATTAGCATAAAAATAAGATGCATGATAAGAAAATAAAATGACTGACTCACTGACCTCGACACATCTTCTAAGTGCAAAATCCAAACCCCATCCATGCACCAGATCATTCTGCAAGATAAGATGCATTGTAAATGGTAAGATCTCAAAGGCAGAATGTTTCGCACATGTCCTATTTGACCATAATGTCTTGATACTTGAAATATATCTTTACCTGAACCATATGCCACACACACCGCCATGCTGCCCGAGAGAATACAGGAGCCATAATCTCTACAAATCTGGATAAAAGCAGTAAAACTTATAATTAAACCAAAGTGTCATGCATTACAACTCATAAATCATGCATGTTAACTTTGACATATGAATGAACGAAAGACATGTAATGCAAAATCTTAATTTGTAGTTTCATGCAGGAAACTTTTTATAACTGCAACTTTTCTAATATTAGGTTAAAGTAATAGCTAAAAGGCCCTATACCTAACTTCTGAGACCATAAAAGGTGTGTGTGTGTGTGTGTAGGGAGAGAGATAGATTACGCTGCACATGGAGGCAAATGAAGATCACTGCACCATCCTGGTTTCTCTTCGGTGTCCCTATAGACCAATAAAGGCACGCATGACGTAAGTATGGCCCACTTCTAAAAGCAATTTCAAGAAACATTAGATAAATACAAATAATTAAACAATCATAACCTACTTATGAACTTCTCTATCACCTCTCCTCTTTGTCATTTGCCAAGTTAATCCATTATTAGGTTCAAGACCAGGCTGAGAGATCTCCAAACCATGTTTCTTAACCAACTGGATATACCTGGATACAATGCATAACAAATTAATTTTACAAGTATACTCATCTACAACCTAGGATTAAGCAACAATTCATGAGCAAAGAGACAAAAATACTTGTCTGCATTGAAGTGTTCAACACCGAGGTCTTCATCCCAAATGAAAATATAATCGTATGCTGCTACGATATCTGGATGCAGATACCTCTTTGCATACCACCTATTAAAAGGGTTAAATACTTTAATACAATAAAACAAAGAGGGAGAACAATGTGGCAAACACGAAAATAACATGGTTGCAATAACACAACCTCAAGCATACCATTTGGTTTGCTTCTTAACGCTGATGTGTATTGCCTGCTTTGACCACTCATATTTATCCCACTCTGTGACTAAGCCATCATAGTGAAAGAGCAAGATTTGGAAATCCCCAGAAAACTACAAATAATCATGACCAAACCTTAGTATCCTCAAATAAGTAACAAATTTAATAAGAATGAATATATTATGGAACCTTTTTTACTGATGCATCAATATTATCCCTCTGACCCCAACCGACAGTGAAAGTTACCAAGTACTTTGGCTTTTTCTTCACGTCCTGAAGATCCAACATTTTATAAGCAGCCGAAATTATAAAAATACATAGATTGTGTCTCGAACATTCAGTGTAAACATCTAAAAACATACTTCACTAGGTTCGCCCCATAATCTTCTCAAATATAAGTCCGTCTCTGGGACCACAATTCCTGGAGGCAATGACTCGGCACCACGAGGGTTTGTTGGAACATAGATCTGGTACACAAGAGCAATGAGGTGGCATGAGCATAACTTAATTAAAGTGCTCGACTAATAATCAATTTTTCTAATTTGTCACTCAAAAATGAGAAAATGTAGGTAATTTCCTGAACCATAGCAGCAGAACTGGAAACATAACAGAGGTAGAAGTAGAACAATGTTCATGGTTTGGCACAATATAAAAACGTTGTAATGGATAACAATATGTTAGTTGCAACATATAAATATACTAAGAAACACACCTTAGGTGTATTACTAGAACCAAGATTTTCAGGGAAACTGCGTTCGAGGGCTTTAGATTGATCCTCATGCATTGTTACATCAAATGGTGAATAAATACCTGAAGGTAAGACAACCTGCAAAGATATTAAAGTAAATCAACATTCAAAAAGATGGTTTTATGTAGTAAAAGTATATCCAAGATTCAGAACTTACCTTGGTAAGAGAAACAGACGGAAAAGAAACACCAATGAAATATCCAACAACAATACCCATAATTGTGGTTATAATTAGCTTAGCACTACCATTCGACTTCTTGAAAACACCACTGGGTCAAAAAATAACAAAATTGATATATCAAAACGGCTCAACCAAACAAGACTCACATTTTCTAAGACAAATCAACAAGTGTGATCCAGTGTTTAGTAAAATTATATCAACTGACCTGCGATACACGCCTTTCATTGTGTTAAAAGTGGCAAATGTGAAATGTCGATCTCTAGGTAATTATGCGAGCAATTCCTAATGAATATACAGCATCCACCACAGGGCAAAAAAAATTGGAACAGGGCTAGAATACCTGAAAAGTGGAAACCACGAAAACCATGTCTAGTTAAAAAGAAAAATATCCTACATCCTAAAAACACAATATTGAATTCCACCTGGTATCAATGAAATCCATATAAAAATAAGCTTTACAAAACAAATTATATGGTGAGGATAACGTAGCACACCACACTTAAGTGATGCAATGTAATCAGAGGCCCCTGGAGTGAAGGTTTAGTGTAACAATCCTATTTTTTTGAAGAAATAATGTGGCATCACAAATACAAGCTTAAGCTCTAAGATGTTATTATAATATAAACAATGCATAGAGCAGAATACCACAAACTAACTAAATAGCTTCAATACAACCACAATTGAGATACTATTGTCTTTCAAAATTGGGTATTATACCATAACTTATACAGCTAGTGACTGGCTCTATGTTTAGAGGGCTTCACTCTAAGTTTATCTACTAACTTGCACGTGCGTGCAACTATGCAAGCGTTTAGGATCAAAACTGGTAGTACGTCAAGCTTATCTTCTTGACTATAATTGTATCACGTAAAGCTTCCATTCTATGATATTTTTGAACTTGTTGATGAGTTGTAAATGAAAATTGAATTGATCCTATAAGTTCGGGTATAGCATGGTAAAAGTTGAACAAATCAATGAATAATTCTATACATACCTTGAGTATCAAATGCTTTCCATTTTAAATGCTGCTAAAAAATGCGTCTATATAGCCATGAGGAGTTCAGACTATTACCATATATTGTAACTATAATGGCTTATAAGATAAAGTTCAATTGCTTAAAATTTAAAACACTGAGATAAATTGCACCGGATGCACCCTGCTCATCCATGTTATATAATGCTAAATTGCAAACTACTGAAATCTGTTTGACGTATTTAAGTTTAGCAAAAGAAAGACATGGAGAATACATATTAAATTAAAGAAAAGTGTAGTTATTACTTTATAAAGATACATGCATAAAGAGTTATAATGAACTGAGTCTGTGAGTTGATGTTAATACTAATTTTTCAAATCATAGAATCTTTTATAATGGCTATGTAGAAATTAGATTGCATCGTTATAGATATTGGATTTAGCAAATCAGTTAGATATGCTATTCTTGATGGAGTAACCATAACAACAAATGAGTTCTAGGTATTTTACTCTTCATTTGATCCTATAATTGAAACTTTGAAAGGATACCAGTCCACTCTTTCCGTTCTAATAAAATATCGACTGCAATTTCGATTCTTCTCTGGTTTCAAAAAGATGATTATTTAGATACTATGGGTGTGGGTCCATTACATTTTTGTCAGCCCTCTTTTCTTGTGCCTAATTTGGTCTAGAAAGTTGGCGAATATTAATCCAATTTGGAGGTTTTTGATTCAATAATCATCATAGCTCATACCAACAAATAGAAACCGATTCATTATCCATAAAACTAATCAATAACCATAGGCATAATCCATCCTATAGAGCTAAATAGCGACTCCATAAACAGTTACACTATGGTTCAAATTAGGGCTCCGCTTCAGTACTTGATCACAATGATTACCTCAACAACATCCACATCAAAAACAGAAACACATGAAGTAAACATTTAAGATCTAAGTTGAAATCACAGTGATCCGAAGTTGCAGAAACGCATAAACATAGTGCCAAATGAAGCACACAAAAAAAAACTAACTACAAGCAAATTAAACGTGTATATTAAACCCTAAACACGTCGATTTGAAAGTGTGACAGAGATAGATCAAATCATACTAAATGTGCAAGAACATGTAAACAACTCAATCAAACACAAATTGGTGTAGAGATTTGGAGCATAATAATGAGCAATATGAAACTTACGGAGAAATTATGGTTCGCGGACGCTTACAGTTTTAGGTGACTCGGGGGCCGTTTTCCTGAGACATCGGTATGAATCCGCGGAGATGATTTTTTATTGCGGCGAAAAAGTATTTGTTATTATTATATTGTTTTAGTTTAATAGAAAAAGAGAATAATCAACATGTTCTAACTTCGATATCCTATGATGAGAACTAATTTGCCTTTTCAATGTGTCTATTATGTTTTTATCGTGGGTTATAAGTGTAGGATGTATGTATATGAATTTGGGTTGGAATAATCTACATTTTCATTTAGATGATAAAAGTCAAAGTAAAATAAGTCATTTGTTTGCAAACATGTTGATGTTACTCTTTGTTGGAGTTGGGTTCATTTTGACCGGGCACTATCCAGTGTTCTCTAACTTTGACTTTTCTTTTGATGCGAAATAATTGACTATTTCACCGAGCTTCTTCTCACCTCAATTTTAACGACACTCAAGTCCGTTTAGACACTTGGATTTGTTTAGTGGAGCTTATTAAAGTGGATGTGGATGTTGTCAAACAAGTTGAAAATCGTCTAAAGTTTATTTTAATGTAACTATAGTAGTGTACAAATCACCTCTGTTTTTCCGTTCTTACTAATTGATATGTGTAATATAATCTTCATAATTATTAAGTTTATTGGTTATAGATTTCTGAATTATAATTGTAATTTTATTTTTCATTATTACATGTAATATGTAATTTCAGTTATATAAGGTATTTACAGATTCATAAATTATATCGTTTTAATTGTTGAACTTGTGCAATACACAAATGTATAACCAAACATATGAAATGTAATGTAATTTGTAACTTCATGTATACACATTTTAGATGATAAAAGAAGTATATACACATTTTATTGTTCAACTTTTATATATATTTTATTAATATTATTTTAAATAAGTATATACACATTTTAAGTTTTTATGATTTTTTCTTATTCAAGCTCGTGTAGTACACGGGTCTCTAACCTAGTAAAATATAAAGAAATACACTTGTGTGAGATATAAACCGGTTCATTGGAATTGTTACTAAATTTTCTAAAATGTGTGTGGGGGGTGGGGGTAATGATGAAACATAAAAGAGCAACATCAAGTACACATGAATACCAAGTTAAATGGCCGGTTCTGTTTACATGACTCGTTATAAGTTTAAAACCGCCAGCCAGACTAATAAACCATTCAAATCAAACTATGAACCAATTCGAGATTTAACAAACCGTAAATCAAACTGCATAAATCTCAAACCAGCTAATTTCAACCAGTTTATCAAGGTGGCGTTGGATATTGAAACAAATGAATAAATGATGATAATACGTAAAATTTCATGATATTCAGAGTTTAAATATTCATAAGATTCAACTTTCTAATATCACCAAATTAATTATTCCCTAGCATCCAATCTAATCCAATTGGAAGAAATATACCTATATTCTTAAATTAAAATGACGACATAAACTTAAATGACCAAACAGCCCTTTTAAAAAAGTTTCTTCCTCCTATCATTTAGTGTGTGGCTGAGGAAACGAGTGCATTGACCTTAAGGATTTTTTGTCTTTAGGTGGTGCAGCCGTGGGGTTGTCGTTAACCATAGATGTTGTTGAAGGACTCAGGCTAAAAGACTGTGTGTGAGATAGGTTAACCATGTTCACCATTGACTGTGTCTGGTAACTCAGTATCTCGCTCGTCACCTCTGTCGAGTCACCCCTAGCCGTGGCCCGCTGCCATGAGTGTGAGCTCAACCCTGACAACACATAAGCCCGACCCGTGGACTCATACACTTTACGGCTCACCATTCTATCAATCATTTCCCCCAACTCAGCAACCAAACCAGCAGACAACCTATCACCGTCACGACCTGACACGGAATACACCAGTTTTTTCCGGCAATCCTCAAGCACCGACATTGCTACCGTTAGATTACCATGTTCGGCCGCTGTTTGTGCCTCGGCTATCGCGCTGGCGGCCCTAAGCCTGTTCCTCTGTCTGTCAACTTCTAATGACACCGTTTGCTTTTCCGGGGTTGACTTGGGCCTCGAGATTATCACATCTTCATTTGCACCAATCGTAACCTCCGTTTTCCTTATCGGGTCCTTATAAGTAACTCTAAACCACATCAGTGACATACCATTACCTGATTCTTCAACCGGAATATCGATTGCATCCGGAATATCCATTGCTATAAGAAAATCTCTCTCTTCTTCAGCATATAAATCACCGACTTCAATAAATCCTGATCTCCTGACCTCATCCATACCCACTTTGTAACTTCCGGCTTTGACAGAGCTGAAGCGTAACACAGGATGAACACACATAATTTCAACTAGTAAGTCTTGAACCACAACACTCAAAAGCCCACCAATACACTGAGCAAAAGCATCTTGTATCACACTCTCAGCTTCTATAAATGAAAACGTCCCTCCGGAATGTTCAGATATGAAGTGCATTGCACAAGCATCATGATCCATACCAAACCCAAATGTGTGAATCGGTATGCGGGTTTCGTATTTTTTGCCCTGAATAGGATAAGGCAGAAGAGTCTGATACTTTTCCAAACTGGGCTTTTGTGGGCTGAAGGTATAGTTCGAGTTCTGCCCGTCTGACAACAAGATCATACTGCTGACTGGATTTTTGAATTTCCGGTCGGTCATCACCTTGGTTCCCTTTCTTAGGGCTTCAGCTATATTGGTCGAGCCGCTAGCAACCAATGAGTTGATCATTTGCAAAGATTCTTGTTTCCCGGTTTCGGTCATACGGCGAAGTGGGAAAAGGCGATGTGCTGAAGAAGAAAACGCTATTACTGAAAGCCGGTCCGATGGGCCGAGATTTTGTACTACAAAACCCATAGCTTGTTTTAATAAAGCAATCTTTGTACCCGTCATGCTACCACTAATATCAAGCACAGATACTAGATCTATCGATGCACGTGCGTTTTGATTTCCTTTAGCAATGGGAGCTTTGAGATTGATTAAGATCCCGAAATTATCAAAGCATGTTGATCTTGCTACTGCAGAAACTTCAGGGTATGTTTTCATTTCTATTCCTCCATTGAAACCAGAATCACCAGAAAACATGTCTTCGGCTTTCTGGTTGACTAGTTCATCATCATCAAAGATGGAAGGCTCGCGGGCTTGGAATAGTAAAGGAACATTATCCTTAATGTGCAATTGTTGTAGTGGCACACCAACCATCGTATAATCTTGGTGGGACAATGAATCAGAATTTGTAGTTGATTTCACACGAGAACCGGATTTCTCTACAGGGATTTCTTTCCATTTTGCACGACAAATGGGACAGATTCGATTTCCATGTTTTACATTTGATGTGATGCAATGGAAATGGAAGGAATGTGAGCATTCTGCTGTGAATATTGCGTGACCATTGGTTGCTTTCACAGACATCAAGCATATTGCACAAATTGGCTGCAATCCAAATAGAAATTCTTTATTAAGAATCAAAATTTGAAGATTTAGGTATCCTAATTTGTATATATTAAAAAATAACAATAATTTGATGCATATAAGTTAATGTCTATGTAGTATGGACCATACTTCTGCAGTGATTCTTATCGACGTATCATCACTAAATGAATCATGTATTCAACTCTCCACAAGATTTTGTTTTTCATTAAAATATGATTGGTATTAAATCGTCAAAAGCGTTATAGTTAGGGTTTCTAGTGATACTAGTCGGTTCACTTTATTTCCAACTCTACTCTTTCCTAGAAAGCAATCTATATCTCTTGATGAACTTCAATTTGAAGCCAAGCAAAGCTGTAAAATAATATGATTTCACATGAAACATGTTTTTTCAAATAACATGAAAAGGTCATTATCTATTTTTCTTTTATTGAACAATTAAGTACCGATTTTTTCAAAGTTAATTAGAACCCTACTTATACATGCCAGTTTAAATATATTTAACCACAAATTTGCTATAGTGTCAAAGAATATAATGTCAAATCAAGATCATGCAAGTTGTAAATCACTTTGGCCTAATGACAAGATGTATTTTGGTGGCAAACTTGTGATGATGGTTATTCTTAGTGATTAAAAAACCGAAAACTTTTTAAAGTAAAGATCATTAAGCAACTAATGTTCCTATGAAGGTTTCAAGGCAATAAAGAAAAGCATATGCATCATCTAGTCAAAAAACAATCACATGTATGAAAAGAATTAGTAACCAATAAGAATAAGCTAAAGAGTTTCTACTCTTTTCAAACCTAAACTTACTTTCATCTATTTTATGCTCCATAAGTAAAGTCCAAAAGTGTTAATTCAACTATGAGAAGGAAAGAGAGAAGTTTTGTCATTTGTGTGTGAAAGTGAAGGTGTTGACCAGACAAACCCCCATAGTTGTCAATAGCGCTTGTAGCGGGCGCTATAGCGCGCTACATAGCAATTCGATTAGTCATCGCTATCTCCATTTCTCGAGTGAATAGCGACCCAATAGCGAATATTCCTTTTTTTATTTTTTTTATGTTTTTAACCAGTTTTTACTTGATTAATATAAATAGGGTTGATAATAACCCTAATATATGAAGATTTAGATGATTATTGATTATAATTGCTACATATCCTACAATAGTTGAAAATAAAATATTTCTAAAACTTTCTACTAGTGTATCGCTAAACGTGAAATAGCGCCCGCTATTCGCTACGTAGCGTATAGGTGGCTTGTCGCTATTTACCGCTATTCGCTATTGACAACTATGCAAAGCCCTTATTTACCTTCGAGAAGGATAATAGAACTGTTGAAGAATATTAATTTTGTTGATTCCTAGTGGGAAAACCAGTATGTGCATTAAATAAAAATGATGTAAGAAACCAATAAAAAATTGATGGAAAAGAAGATAACCTTAAAGGAACATCAAGACTCCATCAAGCCATTAAGAGTTGAAAACTACATAACAACAAAAAAACTATCACCATCTCCATCCCCACCCATGTATTGTACATGTAATGGTCTATCATCATCACCATAACCAGCCACTAGCCAAGCATCTCTTAATTCCATTAAAAAACTAAACAAAAACCTAGCCAATTACGTAATCCTTCATTCTAAAGCAATTCTCTCTCAATTTTTTACTTCTAATCACACACTAATTCAATAACATTTAGATTAATCAAATGTCTTTCTATGAATCAATTAACCTAAAGTTGATCACAATCAAACAATTAACAGAATCATATAAAAACAATACGGATGATAAATGAAACTATATTCAAAGGTACCGCGGTGGACGACGTAGTGCTGTGTGTGGAGAGGCAGAGACCGGAAGATGAAGGAGTCGGAGTGGTCGGCATGCGACGACGAACGTCTGAACTAACCGGCGCATGCGTCGATTCATCGTCGTCGGTTGTTCTGGAGACGTAAAGGCACGTATTGAGCCCTAGAGCGAGCTTCATCTTCCTCCATTTACTATCACCTCCCATAATTTGAATAAATCCTTGACGGATTTCAATATTCAATTTATAGAAACGAAGAGGTTATGTTACGACGAGAAGAATGGATTTTATTGACAGATGAACATTGTTGAAGAAGATATGATTTTCCAGAATTCACGCGCGGCGATTTTAGTTTCCCCTAATTTGATCTGCATCTTCTCGAATTTAGGGAACATGGAAACCGATTGCTTTGAAGTTATAGCAGAGAGAGAGAGGAGCTTTATTGGGGAAACGGGTTGGCAATCTACTCTCTACCGAAATAATCAATTTCAATGCATTTAATATTTTAAAGTTATTAATTAATTAATTTTTAAGATGGTAAGAAATCAAATTTGACTTAAACAACCGTTCAAAAAGAATATTTACGACTAAAAGAATGTTGAATTTTAAATTGGTATATAGCCAAAAGCTACAAGTTTAACTATTTAAGCAACAGATGGACTAACATTTATTAAAATAAGGAACAAACTTACTGCCTTTTTAATGATAAAGGAATTTATTAAATAAAAGAGTAAATTACAAATTGTGTCCTTTAACTATTATTCAAATTGCAATTAATTACACTGGATGTCCTTTCTTTAAAACCTTTGCACACTTTAAGTCCTTTTGACTAACCCCCATCCAAAACTTTTGTTAAGTCAAGTCATATGCCCCTCACATGAGGGGCATTTTCGTCTTTTTACCCCTATATTTTATAATTATCAAATTATCATCATCTAACATACCCCTCCCTCTCTCCAACGAAAACCCAGAACCAACCATCATCCTCATCTTCAACTGACAAATGCAACAACATGCTATTTGGGGATTTTTAATTCCATAAAAATGGGTTCATCATCTCCTCCATCAGCAACCCCATACATGACTAGAGAAATCAGAGGAGGTTGGAAACTAACACAGATCGCTGCCACTAGTTATGATTACTCCTTCAAGATTCTGGTCATTGGAGATTCAGGTGTCGGCAAAAGCAACCTTCTTCTCAGTTTCATCTCCACCTATAAAGACCCTTTTCAAGATATTTCTCCCACTATTGGTAATGATTCAATTCCCACTATTTTTATTCTGAATAGTTATTTAGGTGAAGCTACCCATTAAGAATTCAGGAGCATCAGGACCATTTAAGCCATCATAGATCCCAACAAACATCCACCCATGCTCTTTCGAAACCACCACGTGCACTCGATCCTCTCCTGCCTTCCCGAGAGCCCACTGAAGGTCAGTTCGGGGAGTAGAAGTGTTAGCACTTACCGAGGAACCGGAATAGCTTTGAATCCGGTCTCCGGCAGACCGGCCGGCTGCCGTGCCCTGAACGTCGACGATTCGTGCGACAGAGAGAATCGCAGAGACTGCGAGGGAGAAATGAAGCGATCAGAATGAGTATGAGAGAGGAAACGAGCTGAATAACGGACATAACAGAAGGAGTGACCTAGGGTTCGAGTGCAAGAAAACACAACCTAATTGAAGAAGATGAGTACCAGGTGAAGTTGCCCAAGAAATTAGTGATAGAGCACTCAACTGTTGGTATCTGTTTGTAGCCATCAATACCCCCAAATCTTATTCATCTATGAAACTAAGTGGTATGATGACGATGATGAAGAGGTACGATGAAGAGGAGGATATTCGTGGATTTGTTGGAATCTAGGAGACACTGATGAGTTATGCCGGAGAATATGGGGAGGTGGTTTGAAGGTACATCAATGGTGATGGTGGTTTCATGGTCTGTGATGAATAAGATTGGGGAAAAGGTAGGCTAAGATGTTTAAGTAAATTACATATATGGTCCTTTTGGGGTGAAATGACAATTATACCCTCATGTGCATTGCACATGACTGGATTTAACATAAAAAGTTAACTCCAGTTAGTAGAAAGGACGAAATGTGTGCAAAGGTTTCAAAAAAAGGACATCCAGTGTAATTATTGAAGCCAAAGGACAATCTCTGCAATTTGATATATACTTAAAGGACATAATTTGTAATTTACTCTAAATAAAATAAAGGGCTTCATTGATATGGAAAAGGAACATCAATAATACACGGAGTTACGAGCTAGACGTGTAAACGTCTTTGTTTTGGGCGTCTCCACCAACCCTTGTAAATGTTGTCTATACGTCTCTATAATCCTCTAAAAATGTCATCCCTTTGGCGTTTTTGCCACCCCCAAAGCAATACCTCATAGCATGTGAATCTAGTGGTTTCAATCCAAGCCTAGACTTGTTCTTGTTAGAAATCCATTGCGGAGAAATACATTGGATGACCGATAACTGATGTTCACTTCATACTAGACATAACTTTATCCGAGGTTATATAGTTTCACTTATAGATGTTGAAGTAAAAAACTAAAACAACACCAAACGAAATCTTCATAATTGTGAATTGCATGTTACCTACATTGGTGTCTCTAATAAGTAGGTTTGTCGAAAAGGAGAGTCGTTACTAAGCTCATATTATTTCAGAGAGGTATGAGTGACATATATGAGCAGACGATCCATTCATCCTCTTGTTCACATAAAGGTCAAATCATTGGTGTGCCCATATTTACTCATATTGCACATTAGCTCTGGTTAGAAGTTAGTCCAATGAAGCACGATATGAGGTGGTGTTAATCTTTCAAGGCACCCACGAGTTCTAAGAATGAATCTATCACATACCGGATTTTGAAATAAAAATTTCCTATTCCAAAATTGGAAGGGATTTGATATAAAAACAACTTGACTTGTCTAAAGTCCATCTCCTAACATCAATACTCATGGAAAGAAAAAAATTACCAAGAGATGATAACGAATGAAACTCAGCCTATGGTGCAACCTATAAACCAATACTTTAAATTGTTGGTGTCTCACTAATGATACAAGATTTGTTTCATTCAATCGCAAAGAGACATGGAGACAGATCAATCAATCATTGACCGGAGATGCACCATGAGTGCTCCCAAAATTAGTACTAGCGTCGTTACTAACATTCTTTATAACCTAATATTGAAAACGTAGTATCAATATCTCTGAAGTTTTTTGTTATGTCATACCATAGGCCACGCTTCCTTTTCAAATTGTAGAACATCTCAAACCGACACTATCGAATGCTTTCTCTATATTCAAAAAAATGTAGTTCATAATTTCATCTTGAATTAAAACCTAATACATAATTTAACGACATGCCATAAAGGTCACTTCTTTTGGACTGATAACTTTCAGAATCTCCTTTTACATACATCCAATTAGATTAACGGGACAACAATAACACAACACCAAATGATCTTTGACTTTATAGACTAAAACAAATATTATACCCTAGAATTTTGCAACATGTTGATATCAAAAAGATTTATGTTATTAAAAGTATCATCTTTAATGCTTTTTAAAATTGTACAAAACAAGGAATTTGGCTCACAATCGCACGTTGCGACGGTTTTTTTCTCCCCAATTCCTATGTCACTACCGATCGATAAACCTAAAATTAGTT
Source organism: Smallanthus sonchifolius (assembly GCA_023525975.1). Taxonomy (NCBI): domain Eukaryota; kingdom Viridiplantae; phylum Streptophyta; class Magnoliopsida; order Asterales; family Asteraceae; genus Smallanthus; species Smallanthus sonchifolius. The sequence continues at coordinate 59,314,523 of CM042042.1, forward strand.
TACGGAAAAAAAAGTATTTTTTTTTAATAAATAAACAAACAAAAAAGGATATAAAAAGAACTTTTAGAAACGATTTGGTTCAATGATAAGAGAAAAATCTTGAATAATGAAAACGATACCGATTAAAAACATCAGTTCCTTTATTTAATTAGTCAACATAAAACTGGCTATTTAGCTCATAAACTAACCATATCTCGAAAAGACATGTGTAATATATTTGTCTGAACTGCAAAAGTAATTATCATCTTTGACTTGTAACAACTAAATAATGTAAATAACTGGAAGATGTCACTCCTGTAATTATTATATTTTCTTTAAGCCCACCCATTTTTATAATAGGTATAAGATTACTAATTGATTTATAAATTCTGCGCACCATTATATATAAGTTTATTGGAGATAAAGTTATATTTTTTGAGAATTTAGTGTTATATTTCAACCAAAACTCAATTTCATCGATAAAAAATATTATTATTTTTTTATTTTCTTTTACAAAAGCAGTGTTTCAAAAACAAACCAGACCAGGCATGTAGGTCCGATCGGTTAAACCAAAAAATATCAATTACCAGTTCAATTATAGTCTAATGTATCGAGCAAGGCGAATCAACTCATTTAAGCAAACCGGTAATTTCAATGAAAACATAGAGAAAACAAGTCACAACTAATGAGAAAATTTTATTGATTGCCTCCTATGTTTTCTTGCTGACTAACTTGAGGTCGGGCCAACCGATTGAACCAATAAGTTACAGAGTCACCATTCGATTTTTAAAACTGACAAAAAAACAACTAAACTAAGATTTCTCTTTAAAGATTGATAATTTTGCTACCTAAATAAGTAAAATCATATAACCGTGTTAAAGATTGATAATTTTGCTACCTAAATGACTTCACAAATAATTTTTACATAACACGGTTGCTAGATATAGAAAGCATTCATCCAAATAAAATGAAAATATTTTGTGAAGTCAAATCTAGATTTGGCATGCCGAACTAATGGGATGGAGTTGAATGAAGAAATGATGACCACTCACACTAACAAACACAAAACCTAATTTATAAATTGACAATTTGGTACCGCTAATTAAAATCATTTAATATTCATAAAGATGTCTTAAAAATTAAAATGGAATTACTTTCTCGGATAAAAAAAGAGGAAAGTATTTAAATTCGGTTAACCGTTTACTGTTGGAAAGGTGTGATGTTTCTTATAAATAGAAGGAATCGGTGGGTCGTTTATAGGTTGGGAAGGTGTGATGTTTTTGTAATGCTACTAGTGCTTTTATTAAAAAGTGAAAAACGTCTTGTCATGTCAACAAGTGAATCAATAGTTGAAACATAATACTAAAGTGTGTAATGGTTCACTATCCACCAATAATTTTATTTTATTTAAATGTGTGTAATTAGTTGTCTACGCCTCACGCCCCGTGATTTGCCTCACATTCCCGCCCTTCACACATCTAGGGGGAGGTGTTTCACGCCCAAAAAGAACAAGTGAATATGAATAAGTGTTATAGATAACTATTAGTAAATGATTATATCCTCTAAAATATGGAATAAATGAGTTTTGCTTATATTACAAAGACATATTTCTTGAAAGATACTCAATCTTTACACTATGAAATTACGTCTCTCACTAAATAATATAATTCTCCATTAATTTTTTTCATTGTTTTCACGAGGCATCTTTTCAACATAAAAAAACAGCTATATGCTGAATCCAGAAACTGAAGAAAAAAACCATTAAAGAGTCTAGACCTTATCTTGACAATAATTTCCATGAAAAATAGTAGACTATGTAATACCACGCTAAAATGTCGGGTCAAATTACTATTTTTATAGTTATCTTGTCATTTTAAACTTCTCCGATTTCCAAATTTAAAGTATGATAACTACGACTAAATCTCTATACGATAATACTTTAAATTGTAATAATATTAACTTTTTTCTTTTGAACGGCAATTTGTATCACTAACGGACCACTAGCCCAACTGATAATCTCCATCTCATTCGGAGGAAACCCATCATAGGTGAGAAAACCCCATAGCCCAACCTGGACCCTTTTTTTTCTTCAAATGTGGGACTTGAACCCAAGACCTCCTTATTTTAGTGAAATCTTGGGTATACACCCTTTTCACTAGGCTAAGCTAGTACTAATGTTAACTTATTACGGAGTTGATATTGTGACCATTGGTTCTGTCGCTAATAATGTTGTCAATTTTATGACTGGTTTTTTATCATAATTTTCGGTCGCCTTAATCATTTTGTAGTAGTGACTAACGATAGCTTTAAATCACGGTTAAGACTTAATTAAAAACATGTTTTAAGAGGGCATGGTTAAGAGCATGTTACATTTTTTACACCAGTACTGTTAAATCTACATATTTTTTTTACCATGAGACTTCTTACATATATGTAATTATGCTTTGTGTTATGTAATCCCATCGATATATGCAATTCTCTTTTTTTGTTATATAACTTCTACTAGATTAGGATCCCGTGCAATACACGAGTTGAATAAAATATAATATAATATGTTAACATATAAACTCTTCAAAATGAAACAATATTAATATGTAAATATATGATTAAATGTTTTTTATTTAAATCCTACATGGCTATAAAATTATTTTTCGTTTGTACAAATCATAAAAATATGATTAAATAATTTAATTGATGATAAACACAATTTTAAATTCAAAAATCTATAGATAAAAATTAAAACAAATAATTAATTTAGTTGACTAAAGTAGCGGAGTTGATTATTAATAGGAGAGAGATGCGGGAAAATATGAATTAAGAGGCGTAGAATTATGACAAGTGTCATCTTATTTTACTTGTTTATTATGTAGTATAGATTATTGTTATTATTACATATATGTAATTATGTTATATACATGTAATTCTGTTCTGTGTGTGAAATTATACTATTACATAAATGTAATTTTGTTTTCTATTATGTAATTTATATGATTATTATATATACAAAATTTATACCACATATTTGTAATTCTGTTATGTGTATGAATTATACTATTACAAAAATGTAATGATTTTGTTTTACGTTAAGAAAAAAGATTAAATACAACCACAACTTTTTTTTAAAAAATAAATGAAAGTTATTAAGAAAACATCCGATTATATTTACTGCAAGGGGAAACTTGTAATTTTATAAACTTGAAGGGGTAAAAAAAAACTGGAGGTGTAAGTTTTGCCAACTTACAAGGTTAAAGGAAGGTTTTGTCAGTGGAAAAAATCCCCGACAGTTGTAAATGAGTTTATTGATAATATGAAAAGGCAAAACTTGGTTGAGTTTATTTCACTGTTTAATTTTTACAAGTTGGATAGTTTAAAATAAGTTTTATTATGAACTCTTTCCTAAAAAAATAAATACGAATATTGTGTTTAAAATCTGTAAACGACAACTAAAAATTTGTAGTAATGTTAAAAGTATGTTGTACGTAAACTATGCATTACAATTTTATCTATGCTATCGATAGGGCTGTTCAAAAAGCTCGCGTCTCGTGGCTCGTTCGAAAAAAACTTGGCTTGAAAAAAGTTCGGTTGTAAACGAGCCGAGCTGGCTCGAATTGTAATCGAGCCGAGCTTTAGCTAGGGTTGGCTCGGCTCGGCTCGGCCTCGGCTCGTTGGCTCGTCTAAATAACTAATATATGTGTGTATGTGTGCGTGTTATATGTGTTATATTTGAAGTATGATGTTTTGATTTTTTAAGTTCATTTGTTTTCAAGTACTCTAAGTTTTGAACTAAAATTTTACTTTATTTACTGTTGTATTTACTCTCAACTTTATAAGTTTTGAGTTATATATGTTTTTTTTTGTGTTTTATATATTGTCCCTTCCATCTATTTAGTTTTTTGAAGACAATAAATTTCAAAATGAGAATAAAAAACTTTTTTTTGTTTATATATATTAATGTGTAAAAAAAAATAAAAAACGGGCTAGATCGACGAGCCACGCACTAACTCGAGCTTTTTACGAGCCGAGCTCGAGTTCAACTTTTCAGCTCGAAAAAAAAAATCAAGCCGAGCCGAGCTGTCTCGTTTAATTTCGAGCCCGAGAGCCAAGCCTGGCTCGGCTCGTTTACAGCCCTAGCTATCAATCATCAAAATTCAGAAACTTTAAATTAAGGGATAACATGAATATTAAATCATAGGTACTCAGGACGTGGGTATGATCACGAAGCTCAGCTTCATCAATGAAGCACACGTACTAAGCAGAACCACGAAGCCACGTCTCCCAAGCAACGAGGTGACGTGGCATAAATGATAGCGACCCGTTTGGAATCTCCAGGAAGTCAAGGCTATAAGACAACGTGTCTTAATGTCATTGAAGAGAGAGACCTTTATTTCTATAGAGGACTTTGACTCTTTACACTAAAAGGGAAAGGGCCTTGCTGTAGAGACAGGAAAGAGAAGGGGATACCACCGCACATAGCATGAAGCCAGAGCAGACTCAGGTATAAGAGAAGGACTTGGGCTCTCCAAATCCTAAGTCCATTCTCACTACTCACTCTTACACTCTTACACTTATCATTCTCATTCCAATGATCCTTATCACTCCCGAAGAACCGTTATCTTATTCTCACGCCGGAGGCCCCCTCCTGCGGTGAGACTAACGGTGCTTTGTTCTTAGTAGGTACCTCAAACAGTTGATTCAAGCGAGAACGTCAAGACCCTCACTCTGACTTGTATTTGTTGTAGCAATGAGTACCCCTAGCATATTCGTTGTAGCAACAGGTACCTAAATGAAACAAGCGAACATAAACACAATTTGTTAATATTCATTTAAGTTACACTAATAAATAGATAACGAACACGAGCACCTAAATGAACAAAAAAAAAATTTCGTTTAAATAATATATTGCTCGGTATTTGTTAATTTAAGATATAATGAATATAAACGAGGACAAATACATGAAAAATATAAAATATTAAAGAAGGGTAGACTATAATAATAATATTTAAGTTTAAGTTTAAATATACATTATATTAATTTTCTTATACATGTTTATGTTTATATTATTAAAAATATTATATATATATATATATGTATCTATACTAATAAATAAATGTTTAAAGTAAACACTTGTCACTTTCTCGTGGCTCCTTACATTGGTTTTCCGCCATCTCTCTCCTAATAAATGCGTCTCTATCTTATTAAATAATAATGATATTATAAATCTATATTATATAATAAATAAAAGTTTTGGTGGAACATTTGTCACTCTCATGTTCACCCTCAATATTTTTTTCTCATCTCTCTCTCCTATTATATATTCAAGTTTTTTTAATTTTTTATAATTTTTTTATTTCCCGGCTCCCTCTCTCATATTAAATAATAATGATTTTAATAATTATTTTTATAAAACATATATTTAAAGAAAATAGGTTTATTCAAAGAACATTTTTATAAAAAGTTATGATTTACAACAAATTGTCTTTATTCAATTCATGTAATACAGGGGTGCTAACCTAGTATATATATATATATATATACACACCCGGAGTATCTTAACTTATAATTTACCCTTAAGACCGAGATATTTAAATGAATAAAAGAGACCTTTGATCATGTTTATCCATTTAACTAAACAAACTTTTCATCGAAACTTTATTTAATGTTTTCTTTATTTACAATGGTAATTCGGTTATAAAAGTTATAATAATTTTCACTTTACAAGTTTCTACTCTGCTCTTTTTAACCCATTATTCTTTTCACCCATGGCAAGATCATCTTTATGCCGAATCAATTTGCATTCATCTATTATTTTTGAATTTGGAGGTCGAACATGTTTATTCTATTTGATTTTTGTATGCTTTAATGTGTTTCCATTTGGATTTGTAAATACTTATTCCCATTTATAAATTGAAACTAAAATCAAAATAAGATAAATAAAAAAATAATGACAGAATCAATCTTTATAAAAACTAACTTTTAAGACAAAAAGACGTTACATGTTACACACCCACCAAGTATCAAAATTCAAAGACGCTACACGTTACTTGCGCACAAAATTTCAAAACAAATTTTGGACCATACAATATTTGATTTTATTTCTATTAATTACGACAAATAAACTTATCAAAACTTATAGCAAAGGCTCACCTTCTTGAGGCAAATATTCTCAAGTTTACGTAAAGAATTTAATAATACATTTGACACATTATTATAAGATTTTACACACTCCTATGGGAAATTAGATATATCCCTTCATTTTAAAACCTAACTACATAAACATACTTAGAGACCCAACTTAAATTACATACATATATATATATATAATTACATATATATAGGGGTATGTTCTTTTGAGAACCAACAATATGTTAAGAACCGTGAGAACCGAATTAACTCTTCCTCTATTTATAATATAAATTGACTAGAATTCATGTACATTTCAATATGTTTAAGGTTTAGTTTTAAAAGACCTCGAATTTATGGTCGTTTTTTAAAATGCATATATGCACTCACACTATATGCATTAATGAATGCATATATGCATATTTTTATACTTTTCTTAAAAAAATTCAGGAGAGAGGAGATAAACTCAAATTAAGAGTGGAAAGAGATAAATAAAACATTGTTGTTGAATTTTACTTTTTTCACTAAAGCGATATGTACACGTTTTGTGCGGTTCTTTCGGTTCTCAACATATGGTTGGTTCTCAAAAGAACATGCCCATATATATATATATATATATATATATATATATATATATATATATATATATATATATATATATCTGTAATACTATTTAAATGTGTGTTTTCTGTATGCAAACTATGTGTGTGTAGCTCCTTAAATCTACAGGTGTGTTTATAATAATTACTATTAACTTCCTTATTATCGCTTTTATCAGAAAATTCGAGATTTAAAAAATCAAGTTTCTTAAAGATTTTTGACGGATCAATATTTTTAGAGAATTCTGGTTTCTCAGAGTTTTCCGCTTATCTCCTAAAGTTCTTCCATAAGTGTATTTCTATATCCCAGTTAATCAGAGTATAAAAATAAACATAATCAACAAACATATATAAACAAAATGATTCAAACATATATAAACAGAATGATTCATAATAAAATTCTTATGATATCTTGACAAAATTTAGCAATCAAAGCAAAATTTCTCCCTAATCTTCACCTAATCGGGTTTCCATATAAAAAGGACTTAGGCTCTACCGCTGCCTTGAATGGACCTGTATTAGTCTTTGTGAATCTAAGGCTTTGTATCCCATCTATTCCTTCATATATATGACTTCTCTTTGGGACTAAGTTTGAACTTTCTTTTTCTTTTAAATCTGTTATCTGCCATTCTAATCCTGCTAATTCTTCAGGATCTATTTTTATTGGCTCTATCATTTGTATGGATTTTGAAGCTATGGTGTTAACTATTCCTTCTATGTTAACTTTGTACTTCATCCCTGACCTATTACTGGCCTTTCCAAGGACTCCTACACTGATTACTATGTTGTTTCCTTCATAGTTCTCATATCATTTGGTCTGTAGGGCAATTTTTAATTTTTGTAAATCTTTTATATCTTTTAATATTCCAGGTGTGCAATAAAACAGAGCTGAATTACTACTTAAGTCTATTTCCATACCTGAGATTATGGCTTTCTTCATTTCTGTTTTCCAACTTTTATCTAATATTAATGTTAAAAGTTTGGTTCCTAAGTCTTTTCTTCCTAGGGCTTTAATATTAATAAAATTCTTATGATATCTTGAAGGCGTCATAGCTTCTGGGGCTACTGGAACTTCCTTCTTTTCTTTCTAGTTTCTGTAAAAGCTGTGTATTGTTGGCTTCAAGGATGCCAACTTTTTGTCGAAATTAATATTCTCAAACAGAAAGTTGGCATCCTTGAAGCCAACAATACACAGCTTTTACAGAAACTAGAAAGAAAAGAAGGAAGTTCCAGTAGCCCCAGAAGCTATGACGCCTTCAAGATATCATAAGAATTTTATTAATATTAAAGCCCTAGGAAGAAAAGACTTAGGAACCAAACTTTTAACATTAATATTAGATAAAAGTTGGAAAACAGAAATGAAGAAAGCCATAATCTCAGGTATGGAAATAGACTTAAGTAGTAATTCAGCTCTGTTTTATTGCACACCTGGAATATTAAAAGATATAAAAGATTTACAAAAATTAAAAATTGCCCTACAGACCAAATGATATGAGAACTATGAAGGAAACAACATAGTAATCAGTGTAGGAGTCCTTGGAAAGGCCAGTAATAGGTCAGGGATGAAGTACAAAGTTAACATAGAAGGAATAGTTAACACCATAGCTTCAAAATCCATACAAATGATAGAGCCAATAAAAATAGATCCTGAAGAATTAGCAGGATTAGAATGGCAGATAACAGATTTAAAAGAAAAAGAAAGTTCAAACTTAGTCCCAAAGAGAAGTCATATATATGAAGGAATAGATGGGATACAAAGCCTTAGATTCACAGATTTCAGACAAGAAGATAGGTATGAAGAAAGTACCCTGCCCGACGACCAAACAAATTATCAAGATGATGCAACAGCAGAACACCATAAAAATGAAAGAGAATATAATTTCATGAACATCGAATCAGATGATGAGACTGAATATGGGTTACCCATATACGATACAGAGAATGAAGAAGACAGTGAAGATGAGTTAAACTTCGAATTCCTAAAATTCGAACAGGAAGATATAGATTACAGTTCATATGACCTTCAAAGTTGTGAAGAAACTAATACTTTTAAGGTAGAAGAAACCAATAAATCCCTTGAACAAATAATAAATAGAAAATTTACAGAAACAAATATTCAGGATGAAGTAGATGATATGATAGTAGAATGCATGCTAAATTTGACAATGACATATGAAGAAAGCTATAATAAATTACAAGAAATCTTCAACTTACCTTTAGTCAAAAGCATAGCAAAGGGAGACACGATGATCTCCGATTTCTACAAACAAGAAAGTATATTCGTAGACCAAGAGTACGATGCAAAACTAAAAAGACCATACGTAGATTCAAATATAGGAACTAGAACAAAAGAGTCCATGGGAAGAGAACCTTGGACCAAACCAAATACAAGTTACCAACAGGAATCCAATTATAAAGGAAAAGGTAGCAGATTACCGATAGGACATATTTACAGTGGAAGTATGTTATTATTAGAACAACAGAAACCACAGTTATGGGCAGACGAAGTCCTGACATGGGAACAAACAGTTGTTAGAATGTGGGAAACCAATAAAAAAGAGAGTATGGATATGTTTTCATACTTAGAAACCACATTAGGCCCAACAGTCTTAGGAATATGGCAGAGCAAAAAAGCCCATGATCCAGACCAAATAAATAGGCTTAAAGCCATAGGAGATAATCCATATAATTTCACTACTCAAATAAGAGTCCTTATTTTAGGAGTTGATCCAGCAAAAAACAACAGTTTAATCCAATATACAGCTATCAGAAACCTATAACAGCTTAGTATAGCAGATATGAAATATGTGAATGAATTCACATTAGATTTCACTAGATTAATAGCACAGACAGGACAAGCCATGAATGATAATCTATGCGATAAATATTTCATAAAGTTACCAGGAGATCTAGGTAAAAATATACATGAAGAATGGAAAAAACAGTATGGAAACTTAGAACACCTAGGTATAGGACCTAGAATTACTTTCACCTTTAGCATATTAGAAGAAAAATGCAAAGAGGTGGCATTACAAGAACAGCTAAAGAGAAACGCGTTTGCCTTCTGCAAAACCGCGATTTACACACCACAAGCCTACGGATTTTACGATAAAAAGAAGAAAATTAGGAAAAGTACTTCTTACAAGAAAGAGTACAAACCATACAAAAAATACAAAGACAAATATGTCAAAAAACCCACACTAGAACATGTAAATGCTTCATATGCGGAGATCCAGAGCATTTAGCCAATAAGTGTCCTAATAGAAGTAACAATATAGAAAGAAGTAATCTTATAGAACAGCTAAATGATTATGAAATAGAAGCTATAAACACAGATAATACTGACAATGAGTCGATATACAGCATCTATAGCGAAGAAGATGAGCCTATAGCAAAAATAGCTTACACCTACACAAACACAGAAGATTGTAAACACGAGTGGAACCATAGGAAGGGTAATAATTATATAAAATGTTACATATGTGAATATTATCCTAGTATAGAAAAAAGATCACAGTGCAATGTTTGCTTCAAAGAAATATGCCATATATGTCTAAAACATGTGTTCTGCATAGAACCAGAAGCTAGCACTAGCAAAAATAAAAACAGTAGTGAATATGATGATAAGTTCGAAAAAATAGAACTATCCATAGAAGTTAACAAACTAAAAATAGAATTGCTAAACAACAAAGTCAACAGGTTAGAAGAAGTCATAGAAAAGAAAAAAGGAATTGAAATTCCTGAAATAAGTAACATGGCCACCGAACCTGAAAAACCTGAACAAACCCTAATATAGACCAGTGGATCAATAAATATGATAAACATACAGTGTAGGTTATGGCTTGACAACAATACAATCGAGTTACTAGAAGTATGGATATGTTTTCATACTTAGAAACCACATTAGGCCCAACAGCCTTAGGAATATGGCAGAGCAAAAAAGCCCATGATCTTTTTAAACGAAAAATTTCATTTTTAGGACTTGAGATTGGAAATGGAAAAATCGAGTTACAGCCACATATTTCTACGAAAATTCTGGACTTTCCAGAAAAACTTACAACTTTAAAACAGATTCAAGCCTTTTTGGGTTTGGTCAACTATGCTAGAAAATTTATACCAAACCTGTCTAAACTAGTTGGTCCTCTTTATAGCAAGACCACTAAAAATGGACAAAGAAAGTTTAATCAAGAAGATAGCATGCTGATTAGAAAAATAAAAGAACAAGTGAAAAAGATAAAACCATTAGAATTGCCACTTGTTACAGATTACATAATCATAGAGGTTGATGGATGCAAGGAAGGATGGGGAGCCGTCCTCCTTTGCAAACCAAACATACACAGTTATAAAAAGGAAGAAAAAATATGCTCCTACTCAAGTGGAAGTTTTAAGACTGGGACAAATTGGACCAGCCTTGATTTTGAAATACAAGCTCTAATTAACGCTTTAGAAAAATTTAAATTATTTTTGTACAAAGATTTTACAGTCAGGACAGACTGTGAAGCAATAGTTAAATTTATAAAAAATAATCAAAGCAAGAAAATGAACAGGACAAGATGGGTAAACCTTCAAAATATAATCCAGGGATGTGGTTATACTATACAATTCGAACATATAAAGGGAAAAGATAACGGGATAGCAGACTTATTATCTCGAAACATAAACAAACTTCTTTTTGCAGATGGATAAAAATAGAGGAAAAGAAAAAATGGTCGTTCGACCAAAGTCTAGACAGAGCCCATCTCCAATGAGCACTTCATCCAATGAAGAGGAAAAAACAGAAAAGCTGTTAAGCCAAGCCATAACAGCCAGACAAAAACAAAATACTAGACAAATACCGCCACACTTTTTCTACACCCAACCTCCACAAAATCCTATACCACCCTCTTACTTCCTCACACAAATACAGTCTCAACCATCACAAAGTCCCACAATCTACCCCAAAACACCCAAAAAACCCACACCTCAAAAACCTACAACAGTACCCAAACCATCGACCATACCTTTTGGCTCTTATGCCTTACAAGTTTGCACAGATCAATACACAAAGTTTCGCCCTATCAGTGGCATAAAACCAACAGAAAAACAGCAGTGTCTTTTAGACAACCTTTGGCATGTGCAGACTATGCCTCATGCCTCTGCGTTCAAAGTACAAATTCTAAATGCTCTGAGCATTTATTTTCATGAACAGCAGGCTAAAAGCCCTGAAACACAGATTAAAAAGCCAAAGTTTACACACTACACCATTTTTAGAGGAACCAAGATTGGTATCTTCAATAAATGGGAAACAGTTATAAAACATATACAGTGTCCAGGACCTATTTATAAAGGCTATGAAAGCTTCTCTGAAGCCTTAAAAACGGCCAGGGAACATTTTGGTATAGACAGTTTTTACATAGAACCTGAAGAAGTTCAGACGTTCTCACAAATTACACAGACTAGCCAAACACAAATTATAAAGGCACAAGAAGAAACAATTGCAAAATTGCAAGAACAGCTTCTTGAACAAGGAAAAAATAAACAGTCTATACAGAGCCTTGTCGAAATTAATATTCTCAAACAGAAAGTTGGCATCCTTGAAGCCAACAATACACAGCTTTTACAGAAACTAGAAAGAAAAGAAGGAAGTTCCAGTAGCCCCAGAAGCTATGACGCCTTCAAAGCCCGAATGATGGACACTCCCTGGAAGACTTGCCTCCAAACCGTGATAGACCAGTTTCCAGAATTTGACAACATAATATCGCAAAAGATCTGCTCAGAATTCCCCCTCGTAATATACTAGTTACAGCTTAGAGTAATGATTATTGCTCTAAATGAAGAAAAATACAAAGGAGTTACAGTGGTAGAAAGAACAGATGATGAAGGAAACGGAACCTGCCTTCTTCTCCTGCAAATAAATCTAAAAACCACAGACATGCCACAAGATCTAATCTTACAATTTTACCACAATGGTATGATAGACTACATCGAAATGGGTTTAGATCCTAAAACAGAAAGTATTATAAACCTTTTTGGTGAAAAATTTATCATTTCCACAGGAAACATCAGTACACACATATTCCCTCCATACATTGGATGTAAATTCTTTTCTTCTTTTCCTTATGCTAATGATCACACCTACAGACCCGCCAGAAAAAGGGTGTTCATCAGCCATAAACCCACCAGAAAAGAATACCTTAAAAAGTTAGCCGTTAAACAAGAAATTATCTTCTCAGACTTATACTGGGTCGATAATTTAGCAAGCCTACAAACCAAAGCCAAAGCCACAGACATTAAAGACACTAAACACTTTATTACCCAAAACCAACAAACCCCCCTTTTACCTTCTGGTTTTCATTGGGAAGATTTCCATCTCATAGCAGAAGGACACTACATACAGATATGGACACACAAAAATTGGAACATACTTATCCCCTTCACCGGAGAAGGAGACACCTTGGAATTACAACATATAATCAATACAGAATGGGATCATGACATAGGAGACTCAGACGACACAAGAACGCCACCATCACTGCCAGATACACACAGAGACTTCTAGATAGAAACGTACGTAAGCAATGACGTTTCTGTCTCAATAATTTGAAGAAACGTAAGCTCTTACGTCACTACACACTACAGACGCGTCTGGCCGACAAAAGTTGTAATTATTTTCTTTTACTGTAGATAAATAGTGTAAAAGTGTTTTGTTTTTTAGTCTCTTTAAATTAGGTCCGTTAATTTGTTTGATTGTATTTTCCTTTTTTCTACCTATATAAGGGCAGACGAGTTCATTTGTAAAGACACACCGAGAAATATTATCATTAAATGCAATCCAGTTCATTCATGAACAACTAATCTTTCTCTTTCTGGTTTCTTAAGAGTTAGCCCTTATCTTCATAGTTCTTCAAGCCCTTCATACTATATCCTAGAAATTAAAAAAAAAAAAAAAAAAAAAGTGTTTTGGTTCATTTTTCTGCAAATATTTCTACATTTCCGCTGCAATCTTCTGCAATCATACTGTAAGTATCTCTTATGTTGGTTGCTTTAAGATAAAAAAAAAAATATATATATATATATATATATTTATGGTATATAGCCTGGAAGCCTCTAACTTGCTATGAGATCATTCGTGATTCGGACCAAAAGTCTAGGCAACCCTGAGTGAAACGACGGCACGTACCATCTTTATCTTATTTTAAATTTTTTTTAAAGTAAATTATATTTAAAAAAAAAATAAAAAAAAAATAAAAAAAAAATTCTCTGATGACCTCCCAAAAGTTGATATAGGGAGATGATCAAATAAAAAGTATGTTTTCGCTAAGAACTCTAAGAAATGACCAAAACGCTTATAAATGATACCAAACGAACTCCGATTGAGCTCGTTTCAGCGGCGTTGGAACCGTCTCGTCGAATTCTATCATCTTAGCTTTTTAGGGTTTAGCTTTTAAGGTTTAGATTTTACGTTTGAATTTTAGGGTTTTAGCCTTATGGTTTAGCCTTAGGGTTTAGCTTTTAGGGTTTAGATTTTATGGTTTAGGTTTTTTTGGGGGTGGGTGGAGGTTTTTGGGGGGATGGGGTGGGGGGTTTGAGGTTTTTGAGGGGTGGGGGTGGTGGTTTTAGGCTTTTTGGGGTGGGGTTGGACGGGGGTTTTAGGTTTTCGGGGGTGCGGGTGGAGGGGGGTTTAGGTTTTTGGGTCCGGTTTAGAGTTCGATGAGACGGTTCCAACGCCGCTGGAATGAGCTCGTTTGACCAATTTTTTAGCGTTTCTTAACGAAAAACAACTTTTTAGTGGAACCTTCCCCTATATATATATATATATATATATATATATATATATATATATATAGGTTGAGTTTCAAATGCTAACCAATATTTATGTGTTAACCATGATAACCACTCTCAAACTTAGTGTTACGTATACGTATTAAATAATGTTACAAATACGTAAACACTATGTGTCACGTATATGTAACATTATTTGGTACGTATATGTAAGACTTATCATTTTCGTATTTATGTTCAAGATATATGTTCACGATACTTAAATACTCTTTTAAAAATTAAAAGAAAAAATAATTTATAAACTATGTGATTGTTTGATAGTGGTTAGCATGGTTATCACGTAAAAAGTTGGTTATTATTTGAACCATTCCCTATATATATATATATATATATATATATATATATATATATATATATATATATATATATCCTCTTATTTTAAGACATAATTACATATAAACTCAAAACTCCATAGACTGTATTTTGACATGTTTTTTTATACTATAATGGGTTAAAACTTTAGCATTTGTTTTTGTTGATCGTAGAAAAAGGAGAGAAAGTAAAAAATGCTAACAAAAAGGCAACAAAACTAAAAAAAAAATAAGTAAAAGCGGAAAAAGGAAAAAACCTGAAAAAAGAAGTAAAGACCAAAAAAGGTAAAAAAAAAACCAACTACAAAGGGTAAATTTGAAAATTCTACGTTTTATAAAAAAAAGGGTTAAAATAGTCATTTAATTTATTTTTAATAAAACTAATCAAAATGAGTATATTTGATAATTTTTAAGTTTAAGGAAGTGGATATATGTAGTTTAGATTTTGGGCTGGGTGTATATGTAATTTATAAAGTTTTCAGATACATATGAAATTAGCCTCTTTTCAAACTCGATCTCGGATAGGACTCAACTTGTTTTATATTATTAGTTATTTTTAATTTTAATATATATATTTATAATTTTATATATAACATGGTATACAATATTTAATTTATTTTATCGCAACTTTATATAGATCACGAGCGACTCGGTTATATGAAGGTTAAAAGTATACAATTTTATTTCCTGTCCGTCTTTACATCACCTCTCAATTGTCATAGACGCAATTTCTACTAAATATGTTATCCCTGTTTTATTATAAGGTACATATTTGATTTTAAGATTTTAATTTTTTTAAAAGCTGTCATGTTTATATAAAAGTTGTTGTCAAGATTAAGATATTACTTTTTTTATTTCTAAAGATCAAGATCGAAATACGATCCGAAAATTCTATTAAAATAGTCTGGTCTTTTTCATATATGCGTATATAAAAACTAATGGTATGGAAAGTTAATCAAAGTTTCATTATTTTAACAAAATGTTAACAGTAATATATACAGTACAATTCGTAAGGGTTTAATTAAAAATTTAAACTATTAACTTAGGTCATTATTAGGGATTTATATATTGCAAGATTTAACAAAATGTTAACAGTAATATATACAATACAATTCGTAAGGGTTTAATTAAACATTTAAACTATTAACTTAGGTTATTATTAGGGATTTATATATATTGCAAGACAAGGTTAAAATCTCGTGTATTACACGGGTTAAATAAATAAAATATTATATATTTAGTAATAAAATTTTTATATTTTTAAAAACCCGTGTAATACACGGGTTGAATAAACCAGTATATTACATCAGTTGAATAAAATATAATGTAATTTGTTAACAAACACATTTGTCAAAATATGTTTTAAAAAAATGTAATTTATCGTGACAGTTATTAGGTCTGTTAAGTTAGTTTTTAAAACATTTTTTTCAACTGACTATTAATTTTTTAATTTAATTGATAAATATTAATTCACATTAAGTTTTTTTGATTGGTGATATAATAACTATTTATAATTAAATAATAAGTATTCGTAATTATATTTATTAATATAAAGATTATTATTTAATAGGAGAGAGAAATAGAAAATCTAATATTTAATAAAAGAGAGAGGCGAAAAAATAAAGATGAGCAGTAACGTGAGAGTGACACGTGTCCTGAATAGATTTTAATTTATTAAAGTAGTAAGATAAAATGTGATGCTATCTTTGGAAATTGATTATTTTTCAAACGTTTTGCAACTGACATTTGGAATCGAATGAATGAAAGATGGTCAAATGGTTAAAGGTGACGCAAGATATATTCCTGTCTTCGTGTACTTTTCTTCTTCAATATTTAATATAGTTTTATTAAAATTAAATAGTATAGCTCTTTTTTTATTAATTAATTTATTTTTAAATATCTATTCTAGTATCAGATGAAATTAGGGCCGGCTCAAGAGCTACTCGAGATCGGAATAGTAAAAAGCTTGAACGAGTCGAGCCTTAACGAGCATAGTAAGATTTTACTTTTTATATATTTAATATATTATTCAACTTAACTTCCCAAATCAAGCTTGAGCCGAGCTTTGGCTCGTTTAATCGTCTTTAATAAATTGAACCTTGTCAAGCCGACCTCAAGCTTTATTTTCACTTCAAGAGTTGAGCTCGACCAAAAAACTATAGGCTCGAACCGAGTCAGGCTCGAGCTCAAGCTTCAGGATAATCTAAGTCAAGATCGGCATTCTCTTCAGTATAGTGAATGCTAATTTATCATCTCTTCTGTCCATATTCTATTATTTTCATGTACTAGACTAGTAAATCGTGTTTGGTTTATAATTGAATTTAAAATCAGGTATAAGTTTAAAATGAGAGAAAAAAAATAAAAAATGATCATAATATATATTTATATTACCTTTACTTTTATTCATCTCATAAATGAAACATTCTACAAAACAAAATACATTTAATAACGGCCCATTTTGCCCAATATAAAAATTATAAATTTACCACATGGTTTGGAGACTAGCCCAACAAAACCCGTTGAGCTAAATAACTTCTAGTCTTCTAAGCGGTGTGTTTGAGATTTCTTAAGGGTTTTTGACGGGCCTTGTGATTTTGATTAACTAGTTTATACAATTAATTGTATTAAAATTGACTATTACATAGAAAAATGATTAATCATAGTTTTAATTATATTTTAGTATCTTTTTTACACAGACTTTTTGTAATTGTATAATGAATCCTATATGAATTATTTATATTTCATGATAAAAAGTGTGCAATAAAACGGATATCAACCAACATTATTCGGTCAACAACAACATACTTAACAAAATCCCATCAATAAAAAAGCTATTGGTTGAGTCTAAGGAGGGTGAGATTTAGGCAAACCATACCTCTATCCCAGAGGATAGAGAAACTGCTTACATACGTTGGACTTAAACTTTCTTTAGTTCACATAAGAAAGTCCAGGGTTTTTTTGAAGTATTTGGAAAACTTTTGATGACTGTGATAATATGGCTGAAAGTTTTAGAATTGGAATCGAAAGTTTATATAGTTTAGAAAATCTTTTATTTATTGAATGTGTTTGAGTCCTTGTCTAGATAATTTTGGTTATGGATGATTTATTTGAATTTATTTATTAGGTTTAAGAGTTTTAGTAATGTTTGTTTTTGTTTTCCTACTATATAATAAGTCAGATGTAAGCAAATTTATTATTAAAAATCAATGAAGATTACATTAATACCTAGATTTCACCCCCACATTATTTAGTCACTAAAGTAAAACTATGATCAAAAGTTTATAAAAAATATAAAATTAATTAATTGACCAAAGTATACACCCGGTCTTATTATATATATATATATATATATATATAAAATTATTTATCATCTATATATACAAAATTATACAAAGAAATATGCAAATGCCTACATTGGCAACAAATATTGGAACTCAAATTCATATGGTAGCTTCTCTACAATGGATGAAACCTTTGCATTATTGACTCCTCTAAAGCAATCCACCATTGATTTCCTGAGTGAACCAGAAGTGGGCAATTCTTGGCACAACCATTCCACCAATCTTTCCAAATCTTGAGCAAAATCATGCATGTTTCTAAGCAAAAGTTCTGGGAGTCCAATTTTCTTTGCACTTGTTACAACTATTGAAGCTTGTAGGTACTCTAGCTTTGCTCTTTCCAATTCATTCACAACCCCATCTCCTGTATACACTCTTATCTTTTTCCAAACATGTTAATTAGGATACAATTACCAGAAAAGATAATTAATGCAGTACATATATAAAGGATCATTTACCGCGGGAGAAGAGCGTGTGCCACAACATAACGCGAATGTGACATTGGGGTCCGTGGAGTCGAGTCCATGAAGTTTGTGAAACATTGCTTCTTTATCATCTCTTTCCGCCTTTCCATAATTCTAATCGACCAAATTGTAAATTGTTATAATATCTATTCGAGTTTATATGTTGTGGGCTTGATCAATATATAGGATTGTTGGTGGAATATGTGATTTATGTGTGATTATCAAGTTTAGCATGTAGATTTTAACATAGCTTTGTTAAGATTAATCGTGATTACCTTGTCTATGATTGAGGCTTCTCGCTTTCTCAGTATGATGTGTTCTATAGCTTGCGCGTTTATTGTGTTGCCTCCGATCTTTAAGGTTGCCTGATTCACATTCAGATTTGTTTAAGATATTTGAAGTCGTTTTTAGAACAATAAAACGGTATGGTATAGTGAGGTAGATTGTTGGCCTTATGGTAAAAAAGAGATTTTTTTTATTTGTAGGTGGTCAGGACGTTTTTTATTTGTAGGTGATCTATCTTTTTCAATAATCTTTTTACCATTTAATTTGATTTTTCATTTAATAACTTTTAATATTTAATTAAAAAAACTAAGTATACAAAATAAAATACTTTATTTAATTAAAAAAACTAAGTATACAAAATAAAATACTTTTTTTTATATTTACAAGACAAAAAATTACTTTATTTTGAAAGAACTCGAGTCTTTTAATATAGTTAATATTGGAATGTCGAAAAACAATTAAACAAAAATGTGTACTTAGAGTTCTAAAAAAAAGTTAAATATCACAAGTTAAAAAAAATGATGAAAAAAAAACTCATCAATTTCCTAGAACACATGTGAATAAAAAAAACTCTAAAAAAGATGTAACTTTACTGCTTACTCAATGATTCATCAAAAAAATTTTAAACAGTTTTTTTTTTTACTTCTGTGTACTTGAATCAAAGACCTCTAAACTTAGGTGCTTCAAGAGGCTTCAACTCTACCATTGGACCACAAACCCAGTAATATTGACGTACCTTGTTTAACAATGTCTGTAGTTTCTCGGGACTAGAAGGAACTCCATACTGAAGAAAACCCTGAAATTTCAAGAAGTGAAATTGAATAAAATAACATATTAGCAGCCATGATTAACGGTTCATTTAGATGATGAAATGAGAAATGGGAGAACTTACATGCATGATACAAGCATTATACATGTTGATCCAGAATGCCAGTTTCTGTTGTTGAGTCAAAAACATCAAATCCACCTTTTGCAACCCATTCATGTAAGCCCTGCAAGTACAACATTACTAACACACTGTACAACTCAACAATGCATGTATCCTGTTGTTAAGTACCTCAACTTTTGTAGCAAAGGAATGTAACTTGAACTTGAAATGCATTTAGGGTCCAAAGAAGTAGATGTGAACTTGACCAAGTTCTTATAGTACCCAATGTCTCTAGGAATGGAATCTTCCTGGTTAAAGATCCCATAAGGGTCTTGCTGCCTAGACTCCTTTTGAAGCAACATGCTAGCCTTTGAGTTCAAGCATGGTTCAGCCCTAAAGCTCATCGAAAAGTTGGCTGATCGAGAAACCGGTCCTGATTTCTCTATCTCTATTGTTCTCGACATCCTCAGGAGCCTCGTGAAAATGAAGATTAAACATTTCATAATGTTTTCTGAAAGCTTGTTTGGGGACCACTTCACAATATTCTCTTCTTCAGATTGGTTTGAAGCCGAATCTAAAGACATGGCTACATTGCGTTCCCTCTAAAAAAATAGACACAAGCAATAATTTAACAGCTCTGGGCTCATGTTACAATTATTTAGGAGCGAGTTCCATGTCTTTGAGTTGCCAATACGATATCAGGAAAGTGTTTTAGTTTTTTGTGTTGTACTAGTTTAAGTTGCAATCTCATATACATAGCGACTTCAACTAATATAAGTCAGAATGTTACATCCTCATATGATATTTTTAGTTTTTTTGAATTGAAATCTAACAGACAAAAGTCGCTATCTTAGATAGCAACTAACACATAATTGAAAATAAAAAAAATAACCTAATTTGTTTTTAAACCTTTTTAATACAACCTAGTTTTAAAAAAAATTAAACAAATCATATAGAATATAGTAACATACCTTAGGAGTGATGACATGTCTTGTATCTCTTGCAGGTGAGGGTGGTTTCAGAATCCCACTTCTTCTTGGGGTTCGGTCGCGAACCCCAAGTTCCCCACTACTCTCTCGATTTTCTTTTTGTTCAAAGAACGTAACACTTTTCGCTCTTGATTTCTCGTGTAAATTGGATTCTCTAAGATTATAATCACCCTTTATAGCTTTACTAATGAAGTGCAACGCCTTGGTCTCAAACGACAATTTGTCACCATATCCTCTATTTTTTGGTAACGATAATGGTGTCGTGGGAGCTAAAGAACCGTTGGGAAGTTGACGAGATTGCGCGTGTTTCATTTTAGATTCTCTTGTAGCTTCTTTCTCTTTTTCTAAGTCAGTTTGAAGATGACTAATTTGGCTTTCTAGTCTTGTTATTTCATTCTCAACCATGGCTAGTTCTGTCAGTAACTCCTTCATCTGTCACGTAAATTATCAAGTACAGTTTAATTTCAAGATTAACATGAATTTGAGTTAGAATCAACAGCTAGTAGATGAAAAAAAATCACCTTTGGAGGAAGGGATTTGGGGATATGAAGAGCAGAATGATCTTGTTGTTGATACGTGCGTTTAAGAAGCTCCCCGACTTTTTCTTCATGATCTAGCATTTTTTGAAGCGTCGATACCTAATGTATTATCACCCAATAAAAAATGGTTGATTACGCGAAATCATACTAAGTATTGAGATGAATGCGGATGGTGACATGTTTCTTGATTGTTGACATGTTTGTAGATGATGTCAAGAAACATATAACATGTTGCAACTATATAGGGTACCTTTATCACGCCCACAACCTAGACTATACATATAGTACTCTCATTTTCTGTGAAGCAATAATAAACATTTTATTATAGTGAAATAACTAATATTATTTTATACATCAATAAATTTTAATATAAAAAAGAAAATGTTGCAATTTAACAAGTACATATAAATAGAAAAATTAATTATGTATTACCTCTCTTTCTAATTCTTCTTTCTTCTGATTGTGGGTCTTCTGAGAACAAGGATTCATAGTATTAAAACAACCTTGAAATTATCAAAAACTTTGAAATGGTATTAATACGTACACTAGGGGCGGTGTTGGTGGCGGCGGAGGCGGTGGCGGGAACGTGAGCTGCCATCCACATGACTGGAAGTTGAGTTTAGATGTGAATATGATATGATATGGTACGTGAAGGTTTGTGAAGAAACTAATTAATATGGTTGGTTAAGTTGACGATGAAGTAAGCAATGTTGTTGGTGGTGTTGCTTTGATCGGAAGGGTGTTTGGTGGGGGTGATGGTGGTGACGGCGGGTGGTGTGGTTGTGAATGTTGACGTTTGGTTTTGGAGTATAAGGATGAAAAATTAGGAGCTTTCATATTGGATGAATCATGAGAAAGAGAAAAATAGATTCTAATTCTGGTGTTTAGAGATGATTTGGACATTAACAACATAAATGGTATCATAAGATCTTGGACCATTTAATGATCCTTGACAGCAAATTAATTAAATAAAGATAATTTATTTATTTTTATAAAAAATAATTATTTTATCATAAAAGGTTTTAGTTGTTATACCCTTCTATTATCGTGATTTGATTTGATATGTATACATGCTTACACAGACATATAAATATGTGTGTGCCAACATATAAACGAGCATATAAACAAACTTATATGGCCTTATACATGCACAAGTGAGTTATTTGAAAATATGAAATGACTGATATGATAGAAAATGATGTATTCAGTAAAAGTTGAAAGATATACGTTTAACGTAACACTTAGTTTAAATTCATTTTTTTATATTCTCACTTTTCATTTTAGTTGACGTGTTTTTAAGGCAACATTTTAAAATTTTGCCAATAATAAGACATTTTAAGTAAATAATATAATAAATTAAGTATTATATTTTTTGATAGAATTTTGACACAACAATGCTTTTTAAAACACGTACGATTCTTTATTTTAAAAAATATGTTAATTAATAAGATGTCATGAAAAAAAAAAAAAAACCTTTTTCTGTTATGTTTGATGTCTATATTACTGTAATTAGTCATTAAATTAATAATACTGATTAATCTACAAATTCTTTATTTAAACATTTATAAATACTTTAATAAATTATCTACCAAAGCAAAAGCCCATTTTAAGATGACCATGGGGGGTGGAGATCATATCTTTATTTGGTGAAGTTTTAACTTTTAATTGAAAGTGCAATTTGGCGTAGGTTTCACTCGTAAGCATTGGATACAATCATATATAAAATATATAAATAATTATATAATCATAATATTACATAATTTTATGAACATAAAATATTAATATTTAAATCTTACGTATCATAACGTGATAATGATATAAAAAATTAAATTTTATTCATAGCATTACATTGCAATTAAACTTCATTATATATGTACACCTTTTTATCTCCATCCTGAGTCAACTTCACCTACTAATGATCCTTTCCTTTCAAAACTAAAAAACGCTTAAAAACACTAATATTTGTTAGTAATTCTTTTTTTTTTCTTTTTTGATTTTTTACAATTTATTTGTCTTCAGTATGTTTCAGACTCAAACACTTAACAAGAATGGAATTTGGTCGGGTGGTAGGGCGTTCCCTTTCCAGCAAAGAGCACGGGTTTGAGTCCTGGCATTCATGGTCCGGTTTTAATGGTTTTTATGTCAAACCGTGAGCCAAACTGTTAGCAACGATTGTTTTTTTAACTCTTATTTGTTACTTTTAACCTCTTTATATTTTTTTGTGTTTGCTCCGCCACGTTAACGTTACTTTTTATATTGTGTCTATATTTACATTTAAACTTTGTTAAAAATTGATCCGCCTCCCGTCACAGAGCACGAGTGTAACCCACTAGTTTAGAAATAATGTATAAACAACACATTAGAGTATGCAAAATCTTTTGAATAAATAGTTTGACTTTATTTTGTTAAGAAAACAGTTAAATTTTTTATTTGTATCAAGTCAAAAACCTTGGTTTAACACTTCAAAACTCACAAAATCTTTATTCAATACTATAAACTCTTAAATAAAAAAAACGAAAGAACGGATTCACCATAAATCTCTCTTCTAATAAAAACCTAAATGGTTTTAACACTTGGCATCACTATATTCATTTTTCACAATTTTTTCCCCAAAACCACATTTATATCATATATTTAATACTTTCATATTTAGTTTTTTTTTAAATTACATATATAAACATTTTTATCATTATTACCATTGGCTCACGTTTTTTTTAAAACTATCAACAAAAGGTAATATTTTAAAAAAATCAAGAATTATAAAACAAGAGATTTTAAAAAAGAGTTTTTTAAAGTTTTATTATTAAAAAATGATTTTTTAAAATTTTATTATCGATTTTTTTTTATTTTACATATAAAATTTGAAAATACCACGCTTGCATTTTAAATAAATATGTTTTAGAATAAAATTTATTGATATTTAATTAGTAGTTTTTTAATTAAATTTGATATTTATAAATAATTTTTTTATTATGATTTATAAATTTTAATACTTAGTTTTTAATAAAATTAAGAAACTTGAAAATATTTATTTTTAAAATTGTATTATATTTTAAACTTTAATTTTTTTTTAAAAACGAGATTTTTTTTTTCAAAAAACATGTTTACAAGTTTCAATTCTAATTTATTAGTTTTAAAATTTTCATATTTAATTTTGGAATTTTAAATTTAATTGTGTCAAAATATTAAGGAGTGAAATTTTTAAAATTTGGAGTTACAAATTTTAAATTTAAAAGACGATATATTTTTAAAATTTGAAATTTAAAATTTATATGTATCTTTTTATTATTTTTTTATGAGAGATTTAGTATTAAAAGTTTAGCGAGATTTTCCGCATACAAGTACAAATAGTATCCGTCAATCAGAGTATTTTGATAATGATTTTGGTGAAAGTTTATAATATTCCAATTTTCTAAATAGACTTACATTATCAGGATTGTCAAGCCATAAATTAGTTTTAAATGTCGGTGTTCCAGTTATGCTATTAATAAATATTGATGAAAAAATGGTTTATGTAATGTAACAAGTCTTTAGGTCAAATCACAAGGTAATTACGTTATAAAAGCGAAGATTATATTTGAAGCAACATTGATCATCAAAATATTATCCGTATAATTGGGTTAACATGAATAGACAAGAATTTCATTAAAACTTCAAAGAAGAAAATATACAATTATTGTATTTTTGCAATGACCATGAATAAAAGTTTAGGGTAATCACTTTCAAATGTTGGTTTGTATTGAAAGATTCAGTGTTTATAAATGATTAATTTATGTTAAACATGGAAAAATTACCAATACCACGTCAATGTTACATATAATGAAGTATTTTTAAATTTGTAAGTTATCATTGTAAGGTTTCATTTGACATGTAATTTAATGTATTGTAAAAAATGCACAACTTATTAAATGAATTTTTATGTATTTTTTAATGTTTTAATTACTTTAATCCATATAATCTTAACATGTAACAAAATGAAAAAGTTAAAAATACAATATCAAATTTGTATAAAAGAGTTTTTAAGATATTTATCAATATAATATTAACGTTTCAGACCGTGTAACACACGGGGTTAAAGCTAGTGATAATATAAACAAATATCTCTCGATACAAACAAGATTATGACTATAAACACATAGAAACACAAACTCTAGTTCAAAGAATTAGAAGAACGAGGGACTAAAATGAGAGAAACACTAATTTGTGAGAATTGACCAAGTGTAAGAACCGAGCATTCTGAGAAAATGATTCTTGCTTGACCTGCTATGACCAATCTTTTTATACTCGTCAATCCAGCAACTTTTCAACAACAACATCTCTGGTCCCTTAACTTTGATCCAGAGCTTCAACCTCTACACAGCTATAGCCCCTCGGATTTTAAAAAATACCATTTTAACCCTCGCATATAAAACAACTAAATTAGTGAATCTTCACTTTATACAAAGTTTGCAACATTAAATTATATACTTCCAACATATCATATATACGAAATCTTTTCATAATAATAATTAAGTGATTATAAAGTTGTTGATGGTAAAGTTAAGTTTTCATAGTTAAAAAAATAACAAAATAAAAATAAAAATCCAAAAACATAAATAATTAGTTCCAATTCTTTTTTAATTTCAGAGTAAACTTTTTTTTTCATCCCCTGGTTTGTTTAAAATTGTTACTTTTGTCCAACTTAAAAAGTTTTAACCTTTTGAGTCACCATCTTTCAATTTTTAACAGTTTTCGTCGCTAAACCAAATGTCGTCTATAAAATTTGTTAAGTCAATCTCATGTGCCCCTCAGGCGAGGGGCCTTTTTGTCCTTTAAAATCTGTTTGTGTAACTGCTCAAATTTGGAGTCAAGATTATTTGGAGTACACACAAGTGAAACCGAATCAGAACCGTATGTTGATAATTTGGTTTGAAACACGGATTTCACCATCCATCCTGAACTTCTGTTTTTTTGGCATACAATTGCTAATATAATATTATTTTTTTATTAAAATTGATTAACATAACATACCTACTATTAGGGTTAGGTTATAGTAAAAAGGGTTTTAAAAATAAGAAGAGTAAGAAGGATTATAGGCTTGACATGTGTCCTTTTATTGTTTTTAAAGAAAGGGCATAATGGTCATTGTGTATTACACAATGAACTTGTATTACACAATGACCTGACTAATTACACAATAAACTTGTATTACACAATGAGCTGGAAAACGTAAAACACAATGATAAATACATATAACACAATGAACTTGCATTACACAACGAACTTGTATTACACAATGAACTTGTATTACACAATGACCTGACTAATTACACAATGACCGGATATTACACAATGACCTAACTAATTACACAACGAGCTGGAAAACGTAAAACACAATGATAAATATATATAAAACAATGAATTTGTATTACACAATGAGCTGGAAAACGTAAAAAAAAATTCGTTTTTGTTTATAACGACATTATACTCGTTTTAAAGATAAAAAAGCACTCGTTTTTATGGTGTAATTTTTTTGAAAAAATAATGTCGTATGTAAAAGTTATGAAAGTTTAAAAATGAGAGGGACTTGATAAAAAGTCAACAAAAGTGACCAAGACTAAAATAACCTTCCAACAACTTTTTCTCTTATAATTTAATATCAACCATTAAATATTTTTCTACAATTTGATCTAATGGTACTAAATCCTTCTTATAATTAAAATTTTTTTTTACCAGAACCTAATCCCTTACTATTATTCTATTTATTATTATTTTGTTATGAAAAGAAAAGTTTGTAACAATAGGGTGGCTTTTGTAGTAATGGCAAACTACTGGGAGTGAAGTGCAATTTCCATCACAGTTTCTGGGGATCATCGAAAGTTCTGGAAGCGCCTCATCACTCCATTTTAAAACCCTAGCAACATCCCTCACTCTTTGCAAGAACACGATTATAACACTTATCCACAACTACTCCAAGCATCTCCCATGGCGTCTGCTAATGCAATTTCTACAGCTTCTATCATCTACTCCCCTAAACAGGTAGTTATCATCGTCTGTTCAAGTTAAATCCGGTTATTTTCTTATTATGTGCACTCTTTATGTTGTTAAGTCCTGTGTTCTGTTGTTACGAGCAGGCTGCGTTGAGAAATTGTAATGGAGGTGTTAGTCAATTGAGGACTGCTCAGACGACGAATCGATCGCAACGACGGTTAGCGGTTCGAGCTGCGGCTAAAGAGATTGCGTTTGATCAAAGTTCAAGGGCGGCTATGCAGGCCGGTATTGATAAGCTTGCTGATGCTGTTGGTCTTACTCTTGGCCCTAGAGGTATCACTTATATATATGTACTGTTTTAGCCGGTGGTTAATTAATTATAAATGCTCTTTAATTTTGGATTAGTGGTTGGAGTGAATAGTGAATTTGCTTAAGCTTTAGGTTTTTAGGAACTAAATCAATCGTAGTTCTATTTGCAAGCCTTTGTCAAAATAGAATGCCTAACAGTTAACAGAAATTAGGTCTCCTTTATATAACAGATCACTTGAAAACAACCACAATTTTCATACTCGGTACCTATCTCATCAAAAGCGCACTAGGCGCAGACGCTCAATGCAGGCACTCAGGCATATTTTCAGGCTAAATTCCGGCCAAAAATCGTGTGAACAGGTCTAAACAGCCTAAACAAGCCTAAAATATGTCTACTCGCCTCGCTTAAAAAAGCCCTTGCTTATTGAGTGCCTTAAGGTTAGGCTTCGGTGAGGCCTGTGCGCCTTGACAACATAATGGTACTCCTATAGATAAGAGAGGGTTTTGATCCTATTTAACTGTTGTTTGTCAAGTAACTTGGGAAAATAAGCTTCTTTTTTTGTTATGATGTTGCAACTGATCAACGCTTATTGATTGGACGCATTTGCGTTATTTATTTGTTTACATGTAGGGAGGAATGTTGTATTGGACGAATATGGTGTTCCCAAGGTGGTTAATGATGGTGTTACAATTGCCAGAGCTATTGAGCTACCTGATGCAATGGAAAACGCTGGTGCTGCACTTATCAGAGAGGTTTGAGACTAATTTTTTTACAACCACTTTGATGAATTACTAGTTGATTGATGATTCTTTAAGTGCTGATCATTTGGAAACTTGAATTGCACAGGTTGCAAGCAAAACCAATGACTCAGCTGGTGATGGCACAACAACCGCATCGGTTCTTGCTCGTGAAATTATTAAACTCGGCCTCCTGAGCGTAACATCAGGTGCTAACCCGGTTTCAGTGAAAAAAGGTATTGACAAGACAGTTCAAGGTTTAGTTGAGGAGCTGGAAAAGAGAGCTAGACCCGTTAAAGGTTGTGATGATATCAAAGGTAGTATAAGTTCTCTCTTGTTGTTATGATCTAAGTTTTGGTGTACATTGTCTCTTCTTCTGACGGGTTATTCTTTTGAAGCCATTGCGGCAATTTCTGCTGGAAATGATAATGTTATTGGATCCATGATTGCTGATGCTATCGACAAGGTTGGACCGGATGGTGTGTTGTCTATTGAATCATCATCTTCCTTTGAAACAACGGTCGATGTTGAAGAAGGAATGGAGGTCTGTATTAAATTGAAAGTTAATCTTTGTCATGTTGCAATTCAATAACAAGTTCAAGATTATATTTATGGGTCATTTCTCTATGCATATTGCAGATTGACAGAGGATATATCTCTCCACAATTTGTTACCAACGCTGAGAAATTATTAGTTGAATTTGAAAATGCTAGGGTGTTGGTCACTGACCAAAAGATTTCTTCTATTAAAGACATAATTCCTTTATTGGAAAAAACCACTCAATTGAGAGCTCCATTGCTTATTATTGCTGAGGATGTCAGTGGGGAAGCTTTGGCTACCCTTGTTGTGAACAAATTGCGAGGTATCCTTAATGTTGCTGCCATTAAAGCACCTGGTTTTGGTGAGAGAAGAAAAGCCCTTCTTCAAGATATTGCTATCATGACAGGTACCCTTTAATGTTGCTTCCATCAATACACTTGGTCAAATTGAAATGAATAATTGTACATTCCTGATGTTTTCTATGTTTTTAAAATTGTAACAGGAGCTGAATACCAAGCCAGTGACATGGGTCTGCTAGTTGAAAATACATCTGTGGAGCAGCTTGGTATAGCCAGGAAGATCACAATCTGCAAGGACTCAACCACCATCATTGCTGATGCTGCATCAAAAGATGAGATTCAGTCTAGAATTGCCCAGATCAAGAAGGAGTTGGCTGAGACGGATTCTGTCTATGACACTGAGAAACTTTCTGAGCGGATCGCCAAGCTGTCAGGCGGGGTTGCTGTTATAAAGGTTGGGGCTGCAACAGAAACTGAATTAGAGGACCGAAAGCTTCGTATTGAGGATGCTAAAAATGCAACATTTGCTGCCATAGAGGAAGGCATAGTACCTGGTGGTGGTGCTGCGTATGTCCATTTATCCACATTAGTTCCTGCCATCAAGGACAGGCTTGATGATGCAGATGAACGGTTAGGTGCTAACATCATCCAAAAGGCATTAGTGGCACCTGCATCATTGATAGCACAAAATGCTGGAATTGAAGGTGAGGTGGTCGTGGAGAAGGTAAAGGCAAGCGAATGGGAGATGGGTTACAATGCAATGACAGACAAGTATGAGAATTTGGTGGAGGCTGGAGTTATTGATCCTGCAAAGGTAACCAGATGCGCCCTGCAGAACTCAGCCTCGGTTGCTGGAATGGTCCTGACCACACAAGCCATTGTAGTTGAGAAGCCCAAACCCAAGTCACCTGTTGGTGCTGCGCCCCAGGGCCTCACTGTATAATCCAACAAGAGATTTTATTTGATTTGGTTGAGCTTGTCCTAGAAGTAGAATAAATGTGGACTGGTGATGTAGTGTAGAGACTTGAGGGGGTCCGTTTTTGTACTAAATTGAGATGGATGTTGTTGGTTCAGCTAAATGAAGTTATTCGAGTTTAGGTACAT
The DNA here is from genome assembly GCA_023525975.1 of Smallanthus sonchifolius. Classification (NCBI taxonomy): domain Eukaryota; kingdom Viridiplantae; phylum Streptophyta; class Magnoliopsida; order Asterales; family Asteraceae; genus Smallanthus; species Smallanthus sonchifolius. Next base: position 59,344,796 of record CM042042.1, read on the forward strand.
TCAGCTTCTTGACCCATATCAGTTCTTTTGGATTTTTGGGAGTGTATGGCTGTTTCATAGAAGCATTTGGTCATCGTTTGGAGGTTGTATGTAGGAAATTTCTAAGATTGCAACAACGGATATCTGAGAGTCGTGAAACACTTTCATATCGAAATTATTCGATAGTTCACTTTAATACTTAAATCGGATAAAACTCAGATTGAGAAACAAGAAATTGAATGTGTGTATGTATGTGTAAAACTCATGAACGAGAGAGTTTTGACCAAAATGATCCAAATTAGTTTTTGTAGGGACCAGGGCAAATAACTGCCATTGATAATATCAATTTTAAATTTGAATTTTAAAATGAAAATTGTGCTATTTACCTCCAATTTTATAAAACAGATTTCACATATGAAAATTTGAAAAAAAACAAATTCTAATGAATTTTGAGTCATTTACCTTTAGCCAGAGGCTCTGCCCTTTGGACCCCGCTTCCAGAGACGTTGCCCCCTTGAAACCCCCATTGCTTAGGGGCTTCGCTCCTAAGTGTCACTTAAGTTCCTAAAATCATAATAAACTAAAAACAAGCGTGCACTCTGCCCTTTGATTAACAAGTCAATTCAATTATAATAAAATAGCCAACATTACTCCCCATTTTAGTGTAATCCTTGATCAACTTAAATCAAATTCACAATTGATAACAAACTTATACACAAATGAAATATCATGACGATTGAATTTCATTTTAGTATATTACACATTCTAATTATTCGAATATTAGGGTGTCTGTATGGGTTAAACCCTTTCTATTCATAATGAATACATGAATATAATATACACAAAAGTTTACATACTCATATGTTCTTAGTTTACACTATTTTTATTAGCCCGTGTCCTATCCTTCAATAAATATATCAAAGCCAAGTCCTAGCTTTTTGAAGCGGCTAAACTTTATGCTCATATAGGTAGCTTTTCTACTCTTGCACCCGCATATGTAATTTTTCAAAAGAACTATTAAGAAGTTAAACTTCAATCTCCTCAACTTGCATATCTAAACACATACCCTTGGAATGATATTACTAATGTGTTCCAATTTCTGGATGCTAAGCTTTCACATTGAATTCATCACCTAAAGTCATTTTGGATGGGAATTGGGTATGTTAACTTCAAAAATTTAAGGTGTACTTTAATCCCATCCCTACAACCGACGCGTGCATAAGATCTCTACTTAACCCTTTGACGTTTGGTTAGATGTTCGGCTAAATTATGTTAAGTTCTCACAAACTCCACTGATATTACACCATGCATGATGAGCTCACGAATAATGCTATGTCTAACACCTAAGTGTCTAGATTTCCCATTATACACTTGACTATACGTCTTAGCTAAGGTAGCAGCACTATCACATCTCCTAGATATAGGTGATATCGGTTTAGGCCACAATGAAATTTCATAAATCAATTTTCTTAGACATTCAGCTTCTTTATCAGCTAATGCTGCTAATGTTGCAAACTCAAATTTCATTGTTGAATTAGTAAGTCAAGTATGTTTCTTAGATGTTAAAAGATATAGCACCTCCTTCGAGTACGAATGAAAAACAAAATCTCCAGCTCTGGTCTTATTGGAAATCCTGATTATGGACCGTTGCAGATTGGAAAAACTGAACCGGTTAACCTGCAATTTGGCAACTTTGGAATTAGTGTTTGGCCATAGGTGCACTAGTCGGGCTAGTAGTGTTGATGAGTCACGAGCCGAGCTTACTGATAATGGCAGTAGATATCATTCATCATGTTGTAGTCGGTGTATGGAAGCGATGAAGAAGGAGATGATCACCTAGAGGTGGATAGTATAGTGACGAGGAGTCAACAAAATCAGATGAGGAGCATGATGATCTTGCAATGCAGGATATTCAAGAAAAAAGGTTACTTCACTGATGATGAATTTGACCAAAGGCATAATCTTGCTTCCCCCACCCATACTAACCACCATGGTGACAAGTATAGTCGAAATCTAGACCGTTTCTTGAGAGCTAAAAGTGAGTCAAGCCCAGACCCAGTGCCCCACAATTCGAGTGTCATCAAGGATCGTGTCATCTGGAAACTTTAAAGTCAAAAGACGGTCTCACAGCATTTCATGTTTTGGCAAAGACGGGCCATTGAGCCCGACCCTTTTGAGGGTTACTGCTACATTATCTCTTGATCATCCTTAACTTTGGTTATATGGGTTGTTAAACTATCACTCCCATGTTAAAAGTTTCTTCTAGCAGGCTGTTCATTTTGGATCTTTTATTAGATTGATGAAAAATTCAGGGGTAGCACCACATTTCACCACAAAACTCAAAAGTCTAGTTGCTTCTTCAGAACGATTCGACTCGCATAAACCAGTGATAACCATGTTATACAATCGCACATCACCAAACAATCCTTTCTTCTCCACTGTTTTAAGCAGTCCAACAGCATCATCAAACTCACCCTTTTTGCAACACCCGTCGATCAAATCAACAAAAACATTATGCCCCAAATCGATATCCTTCCTCTGTAACTTACCAGCTAACTTCTTCGCTGCCTCCATCTCCCCAATCCCACAAATCCCACTAACCATGATACGATACGTCTCTGCATTAGGATGAACACTTCTCTCAATCATTTTATCAAACACTTGGAATGCACTCTCCATCTTCCCTAATTTACAGTACTTAAGAACGATAGAATTCCACAAATGGATCTCTACCTTCAAATCTTTATCATACATCTCCATTATCATCCTTTCAGCGTCTCCAACCTTCCCACCGCTTAAAAACCCATCGATTAAAAACTTGTAGGTTTCCAAATTAAACTCCACTCCTCCTTTCTCCATCAACACCAACACCAAATCCAACTCTTCAAAATTCCATCTTCTACAACACGCACCGATTAAAGTATTGAAAGTAATCACATTCGGTTTAACATCCTTGCACATAGCCTCTTGGACCAACTCTCTAGCACTTTTGATCTCCCCATTTTTACACAACCTATCCACCACAACTGTCAAGGTATAAACTGACACATGGATACCAGATTCCATCATTTTGTAAAAGAAAGATAAACATAACCCTAACTGTTCATTTCTCATGAGTGCAATCAAGTAAACAAAACAAGTCATTTCATAAACTTCAATCCCATTGTTTTTCATATAATTAAAAGTTTCCAAAGCCTCACCAAATTTCACAGTATCGGAATAAACTTTCAGCATCAAATTGAACATTTTTGACACAATTCTGGAGTCAAAATATTGACTTTCGGCAAAAGAAACCAGATCTGGAAACGAGTACCTCCTTGACCTGCAAATTAGTGTTGTGTAGTGTTCGATTTCGATCTTGAACGGAAGTAAATGTTGGTTTTGTGAGATGACGTTGAGTAATGATAAGCATTTGTGAGTGTTTATAGATGTGTCTGAGATGATCAATTTGACTGTGTTGGGAGTAAGAGTGGAGAGAAGGGAGGGGAGGGTTGTGGTGGTTTCGGTGGCGGAGGAGATGATGGCTTCAGCAGTTATCCGGTGGGAGGTGATTGGAAGGTTGCTAATTTTCTTGATTGTTTTGAGGTCTTGGAGAATTGTTTGGATTGACATCCTGTTTGCTGAGCTGAGATTCAAGGGATTTTTGAGTGGTTTAAATAAGTAGAGTTCAGTTTAAAACTGAAAGAAGAACCGTTTTGGCCCAAACTGATTCGGTTTAAAAACTGGGGTTTAAAGAAAAACCATACCGGATCGGTTTCAAGTCGGATTCAATGTACTATATAACTAGTTGTTCGTCAAGGAGCCTCATATCAATTGGTTTGGGAGGAGGCACCTTCATGACTTTCCAATGTGGAGGTCATGGGTCCGAGACTAACTTGATGAAATATGCTCAGGTGGGTCAGGGGTTTTACCACAGTGGGTCTTCGGGTGGTGGGTTTCTCCTGGATAGGTGGGCGGGCCGGGTCACCCGCGCTGTCTGTGTTTGCGGGCGTGGGTGGCCTTTCACCAATGGATTTACCCGGGTGTTCGGGCTTATAGTACTCGTTGACCGTTAAAAAAAAACTAGCAATTACACCAAACCGTTTCAAAGTATACATACCCAATCCGGATATAAACCGGCGGATCTGATTGGATTGAAACCGGTCTCAGAAGCGGTTTATGTCATTATGATCCGGTTTGGTTACCTCTCTACTTTCAATAAAAATTCAGCTGAAATTGACAATTTTCATTTAAATTAATGCATGAACAACATAGTAAGTTACCCCAAATTCAGTTATAAAACAAGTACTTGTTTTTTGTTTCAGGAAATATGGATGGACCGGACACTCAATTGTTTTTTGATGAGCTTTGTATCATAATTTTAGAAATAACCCTACAAAAGACAGATAAAGATTAAAGATTTTTTGGCTAGACGTATAGTCTAGTCTTAGATTAGCCTTGTCTCTGTCTGTTTTACCATCCTAGCTAGGCGTTGTCTTGCTTTCTAGGTGTCCATGCGTGCCAATTTAGCCTCCTAATTCATGAACATCCAAATTTAGCCTCTTAGTTCATGGACATTACTCTTGTGAGCCGACTAAATCCGGCTAAGCTAGTCTGCTCATATTTTCGTGTCAACATTCCTTTTTACAGTGTACGAACCAACCGGATTGCGACACGTAGCAGGCTAAGTCTTAAAAAAAGCGGAGGCTAAGCCGTCTAATAAGCTTGCTATAGCCGTCTAGCGTTTAGCCGGCAAACTAAAAAGACTTAGCCGACAAAAGTAAATGCTTACCAAGCAAAAACCATGGTCTTAAAAAACAATATTTTAAGGTTTAGTTGGGCAAACTTAAAAGGTGTTACCAAAAGTGGTCACTCTCGACACACATGTAAAATCCCTCTTCGTTCACATATGTCATCGAAAGAGGGATTTTACATGTGTGTCGAGAGTGCCCACTTTTGGTAACACCTTCTAACTTTGCCGGCTAAACCTTAAAATATTGTCTTTTAAGACCATTGTTTTTGTTGGGTAAGCATTTACTTATGTCGGCTAGGCCTTTTTAGTTTGCCGGCTAAGCCTTTTAAGTTTGCCGGCTAAACGCTAGACGGCTATATAGCAAGCTTATTAGACGGCTTAGCCTCCGCTTTTTTTAAGGCTTAGCCTGCCACGTGTCACAATCCGATTGGTTCGTACACTGTAAAAAGGAATGTTGGCACAGAAATATAAGCAGAGGCTAGCTTAGCCGGCTTTAACCGGCTCACAAGAGTAATGTCCATAAATTAGGAGGCTAAATTTGAATGTTCATTTTTTACAACTTTTCTAGTCAAATGTCCATTTTCGTATTTTTCCCAATTTTAGGTGATCCACTTTCATTGTTTTTTTCTGATCTGCTCTCTTCTACTCTTCCCTTCTCTTTTGTTTTCTATTTGTTGTTAAAAAAAAGATTGAACTTTTTGAAGCCCACTTGACTATCCCTTGGAATTGAGGCAAGCCTTCACCAGACTACTCAGAATATTTGTTTGTTACATTGCAACTAGATCATAAAAGTATTACACACTGCACCTGTTCGTATTAAAAATTATACTAAAAGCAGTATTTGTAGAACAAAGTAAAACATAAATTCCATCCTCTTAGATGAACATTCCAGCAGGTGGTAATGCAAAAGTCATGTAAATGCACAAATTGAAGATCCAGCAAGTCTGTTTCTTTCTTAAGAAAAGAGTTTTCAGGAATGATTTACAAAACCTAACTGTATAAGTCATCATCTTCAGCTCCACCAGCAGAAGCAGCAAACGGATCAGATGCAGCAGCCCCACCAGATGTCTCTGAGAACCGAAATTCAGACCCAAATCCTCTTGACTGTTGCAATGTCTGAGCAAACGCCTGGTATTTCCTAATGTCAGCATCGCTCACACTTCTACGTGCATACTTCATAGATTCCTCAAAGTGGGCCGCCTTTATCTCAGCCACATCATCATCATCCTCATCCATGGAGTCAGGATTCTGACTCCTCTTTCTTTCCCTCTCTATATCCTGCAATTTATATAATACACATTCACCAATTAATGATCTTAACATGAAAGCAATTAAACAAACATGTAAAGTTTTAAAATTATCTAAAAGCTTACTTTCTCAATGTTCTCTCTGATTGCATACTTGCAGGCCCGTTGACATATCTCAGTGATATCCGCCCCACTAAATCCTTGAGTGTACTTAGCAAGAGCCCTCAAATCAACATCTTTAGAAACAGGGGATTTCCTCATGGCAGCCTTGAAAATCGAGTAACGCGAGTCCTCATCTGGTAATGGAATGTAAATAAGTTGATCAAGACGCCCAGGTCGAAGTAATGCCGGGTCAATAATGTCGGGTCTGTTAGTGGCTCCAATTATGAAAACCGTCTTTTTAGCAGACATTCCGTCCATCTCAGTCAACAGTTGATTCAGAACCCGGTCAGCAGCCCCACCTGCATCTCCAGAACTGCCTCCTCTCTGCAATAATTACAATATAAATTCCAAATCATGTGAGTAGAATTTGTATATATAATAGAGAGAGGCGTGATCTAATCACCTGAGTTGCAATGGAGTCAAGTTCATCAAAGAAAAGGACACATGGAGCAGATCCTCTGGCTTTGTCAAAAATTTCACGAACATTGGCTTCACTCTCACCGAACCACATAGTTAGTAATTCAGGTCCTTTGATGCTAATGAAATTTGCTTGACATTCATTTGCAATAGCTTTTGCGAGAAGTGTTTTCCCACATCCAGGTGGACCATAGAAAAGAACTCCTTTTGATGGTGACATGCCAAATTTCTCAAACTTCTCTGGATGCTCCACTGGATATTGAACCGTCTATTGTATTTAAAAAAACAATAATTAGAACCACAATATAATTATAACCGAAATGTTTAAATCTCATGAAGTCATATTTCATTACCTCTTGAAGCTCACGCTTAACATTCTCAAGGCCTCCAATATCATCCCAGCTAACATTGGGAACCTCAACAACCTGTTTCCAAACAAATGTGATGTTAAAAATTTAATTGAGAAAATAAAAAACAGAAAATAATGAGTATATTGACATACAGTTTCACGGAGGGCAGATGGGTTGCTAGTTCCAAGAGCAGTAGAGAAATGTTCATTTGTGACAGCCATGGAATTCAGTATCTCAGCATCAATCGATTCGTCTTCCAAATCAATAACATCCATTTTCTCTCTAATGCATTGAAGTGCAGCTTCAGTGCAAAGAGCAGCAAGGTCAGCCCCAACATAACCATGTGTTTCTTTAGATATCTTTTCCAAATCAACCTGCAAAAGAAGTGAAAATTCTTGTCACCGATCAATTAAATGTTTATGGACACAAGTCTTTTGACAAATCATGCTTACATCCTCAGAAAGCTTCATGTTCTTTGTGTGGATACGAAGAACCTCTAGACGCCCAATTTCATCTGGGACACCAATGTCAATTTCCCTATCAAACCTACCAAATCTTCTGAGAGCAGGATCAATGCTGTTAGGGCGGTTTGTGGCCCCCATAACAATAACATGGGCCCGTGATTTTAACCCATCCATAAGTGTCAAAAGCTGTGATACAATCCTCCTTTCAACTTCACCATTAGTCTTCTCTCTCTTTGGAGCAATTGAATCTATCTCATCAATGAAAATAATTGATGGGGCGTTCTTCTCAGCCTCCTCAAATGCTTTCCTGAGATTGCTTTCACTCTCTCCAGCCAATTTTGACATAATTTCTGGACCATTGATGCAGAAAAAGAAAGCTCCTGTTTCATTAGCAACAGCTCTGGCTATCAGTGTCTTTCCTGAACCAGGTGGTCCATAGAGCAAGATTCCTTTTGGGGGTTTGACTCCAATTGACTTGAAAAGTTGAGGGTGTCTTAGTGGTAGTTCCACCAATTCACGAATCTGAGCCATTTGTTTCCTCACACCTCCCACATCATCATAGCCCACCTCATCCAATCTATCCTCATCATCTCTCTTAATTGGCTCACCCTCACAGAAAATTTCAGTATCTGGAGCAACAACACAATATTCCCCTGGATCAGTTTCAATTACTTTAAATTCGACACTGCGCATACCTCCTCTAACAAGGAAATGATCTCCTTTCCTTACTGGCCTATATGCCTCCAAGAAGTACGCTGCAATAATAATTGCATTTAAAGTTTTAGACCCAATTGGAGAGTTTCTATACTCTATAAGGGAAAAACAACGAAAGGACAAAAACTTACGTTTCAGATATGCATCAAATAAGTCTCCAGTGACACCTTCAATGGTGTCATCAAGTGGAAGAACATGAATGCGCTTTCCATACTTGACATCTGGGCATTGGTGCACCGACACAACATCACTAAGCCGAATTCTTAGGTTAGTCCTAATAACCTTATTCATTCTGATCTTTGCTTCATCACACGCCTCATCAGCAAGGGCAATGCAAACTGTATCTCGTCTTTTCTTACCCTGTAAACAAAATGTCAAAGACACCTTTCAATTACATCTTACAAGAAGGTGTCATAACAAAAATTTAAATCCATAATCTCAGTAGCATCCTTGGGGATAAGTGGATAATATCACATGTAAACAAATAAAAATATGTTGTATGAAGACTAAAGTAAGGAGACGTGTTTCTCCTTTTATAACTCTGTCGAATATAGTGAACCCATGGTAAGCAATCTCAATCACGACAAAGGGGAGAATGGGACATTATTAATGAGGTAAGCATCTGCCTCAATGTGTAATAAGCGATAACTTGGTTTTAAAAAGCGTGTTGCACTATGATGTGTTCCGATCCCAAAAGCCAATGCGCGATACGTGCGCATGACGTATTCGAGGAGTTCGATATTAAAACAATACTAAAAAATTATTTATAGACATATTTAAAATTATAACTTTTAAACACTTAATATTTTTCATCATCTCTAGTTGGATTTGTTCAAATACTTAAACCCATTGCTCAATCGATGGTAAGATTTGTTTAATAAGATTTTAAAAACTCAGACCCATTGCAATCATGGTCTAATTTGCTCAAATATGCATCAGAGCGCATCATGGAATCGCATCGCATCATGCGTTCCTGAAGCAAGCATTTTAAAACCAAGGTGAATAACAAGAGAGTGGCAAAAAACGAGGATCCAGAAGCATCTTACAGGCCAGCTAGACAAATTTAACATGTAAAAAAGGAGATAGAAACTCATTACAAACAGAATAACGCTGCGAAAGCAACATGCTAAAGAAGCATGATCCAACAAACAGACTATTTTGATAAACCAAATTTGGAAAACACACTAACCAGATTAACCGTATTTCAACAACTCCCCAAGAAATCTAATAATCTTGAGAGTAAATTTCACAACAAATCCATGTCAGGTAGCATTTGCATAGTAATATATTTGATTTCAGAATGGTGTACCAATTGTTTTCTTCAACAAACCCTAATATACTATGTTCTATTAACCCTAGATCTTAGGAATTGACGTAATGATGCCAGATCGGTATACTAAAGGAAATCTTATGGATAATCACCATCACAGTACACAAATATATCAACAAAAGCATATACTGAAGACGGGGAACACCTTGATGAGTATGGTATCACCACGGAAAAGCTGCAATTTCTCCATCGTAGCAGGGTGCACAGCGACGACGGAGTTATCGTCATTGACAGCCTCGTCAACAACAAGTCGATTCGGAGACTTCTTGCGCTCCAAGATCGCAGTTGAAAAGTCCTTTTTGGACGGCGGCGGCGGAGCTTTCCTGCACAAGAAATCGAATCAACAACACGATAGTTAGGGTCTGATTGAAGCAAATCTCGTAAAATCGATAGGTTAGTAAACGAGAACGTACGGGTCTGAGGAAGAGGATTCCGGCTGGTTGGTCATGGCGATTTGGAGAAGGGGGATGAAAGAATGGAGTGTCTTGGGTAACAATTTATGGAAACCCACCAACCGTCTCAGACTGGGTTTCGGAAATATTTTTGAGAGTAATTAGTATTTTTTTTTTCTAATTTTATTTATTATACCGTTCTGAGTATTTTTCATAAATTCTATTAATTTTTTCTATTAAACGGAAAGGTATAGGGATGTTTTTTTTTTCATTTTAGAGAAAATCAGATAGGTAGCGACGAGATCCATGGGGACGACTCCATGGAGGAGAGCGATTTATACCCCCACTTTAATCATTTTGCTGCACCATCAGAGCTCGAAGTTTGGGCGGAAATTCATAATTATAGGGATGGAGAATGCATGTTGATGAAGCTATTGTGTCAAATGGTTTCAAGATTTAGCAAAAAGGCTCGAACATCTCTATCCCAGCAAGACCATCGGAGCTCGAAGTTTGACCTGTGACCCAGCCTTTATCCGGTTTGAATTTTGTGTGTATTGTGTGAGTTTGATTATATAGTTTTAAATTTTAATTTAAGCAATTTACACAATACTCCCTCAAACTATTAGTTAGTTTTAATAATCTACAAAAAGACTGTAATATCCCTTCATTTAACTGAAAATTTTAACAGAGTTAATGAAAAAGAACTTAAATTGTTATGAAAAATAAAAGTCAAGCCATAGACTGTTAAAAAAAACATTAACCCGGATAGTTAAAGCTGACAAACTTTAAAGACTCAAATAATAATTTACTCTGGTAAGTTGAAATTGGTTTTTTTTTTTTGAGAAAATCAGAAACTCAGAATCTATATCTATACTTTATAATAAATAAATGTTTTGGTGGTACACTTATCACACTTCTATGCATTCTCAATCTTTTTCCCCGCCTCTATCTTCTATTAATTATACAGATTTTCTTTAATTGTTTTTTTTTTATAATTTTTTGTTTCTCGCTTGTCTATCCTATTAAATAATAATGATTTATGTAATTTTTTTATAAAATGTTTTTTATTTTAAAAAATTGGTTTGTTCATAAAATATTTTAACAAATTGAACATTTTTTTTATTTTTTTATAATGCATTTTTAAAAAATAACTATATAATATTTCTAGAATCTGTATTAAAAAATTATATAATATATCATAAATATATAATATATAAATCTTACTTATTAAGTATATATAATATATAATATTATATTTATTTAATTCATGTAATACGGGATTTTTAGCCTACGATAAGCATATATTTGAGTTGAGTTAGTTGATCTTAGCCCTTAGCCCCTTAGGCTTGTCCGGGCTCTGGCCCATTAAGTTTATAAAGAAAAAGTGGGCTTTGGATTAAAAGAAGAAGTGGGCTTGGGATTAAAAGAAAAATTAGGACTTCAAACTTTTTTAATTTATTATATTCACCCAAATCTTTAAATTTAACTAGGTTGGCTGCAACGAAGCTTTATTGTATTTAACTGGTATTATCATCCGCGCTTTGAGGCGGAGCACATAATTTTTTTACATGCTTATAGTCGTATTTACGGTTGTATACTTTAAAACGTTAAAAGAACGAGAGTATTAAAACATGTAATGTAAAAATAATAGTAAAAAGTTGGGAAAAAATATGGACTAAAAAATTACAAAAATAAACTAAAAACTAAAAAATCAAAATAATAAAAATAGCTAGGTACAAAGCTGGTCTTGCAAGTTGCAACAATTAAGTTGTAATGAGAATTGATATATAGCTAGGTACATATGATGTTTATTATATATATGCGACCAAGCTAGATCGATTAAATAAGGATACTACTAATGATACGGGATTTACTATTTGGACTTGACCATATACGCATCGTATAGGGCAATACGATGCGTATAGCCCTTCACAATTTCTTATGCCCGACATCCTCGTACAACCTGGTCATTCCAACCCTATACGCATCGTATAGTGCAATACCTTCTGCTACTAGTCATCCATCACATCGCTATACGCCCCGTATAGATCTATACACGGCGTATAGCGATGTGATGGTTGACTAGTTGTAGAAAGTACCTCGTACCCTATACGCATCGTATTGCACTATACGATGCGTATACGGGGTTTGACCAGGTTTGACCCGAATCCTATACGCACCGTATTGCCCTATACGATTCGTATAGGGCCCAAATTTTGTGTATTTAACCATGCAAAATTCTCATTCGAACGTATCGTTCAAAAAATTTTCAAACAATCTCTCAAAAATTATAAACATGTCTTGGTGGTGGGATGGTAACTACGGTTTTCAGGTATATTATAACGAGTCGTTGAAAAACAACCCGCAAAGTTCTGGCGTTCAAGAGGTGAACTGGGAGGAGGTCTTGTCCGACGTTTATTCTAATCAACGGGTAAGGCTTCCAAATTTGAACGAGCCACTAAGCAATCCCGAGTTCGTATACGGTGAACTGTCTTACCTCACACAACCCACGAACGACTACGTATACAGTGAAGTCTCTTACCCGACACAACAAAATGACGACTTCGTGTGCGGTGAAGTCTCTTACCCGACACAACAAATCGACGAATCCGAAGACGAGGAACAAAACCATCAAAACGTGCAGTTGGTGGATTGGGCTGTCCAGAGAGGACGTGAGAATGGTTACGTCCTTGTCACCCGACGATCGAGGAGAAAAGGCGACGATTCGACGGAACCGTTTATCAAGGTGTGGCTTGTGTGTGACCGTCACGGCGAACGTGCGTCTACTGCCACAGTTAGACGTGCCGGTAGCAAGAAAATAGGTTGTCCCTTTAAATTAGAAGGAGAGTACCAAGAAAATACTGGTGATTGGAAATTAACGGTGAAGGATGACAGTCATAACCACGATCCTAGTCAACATCTTGAGGCGCACTCATTTGCGAGGAGACTGTCTCAGTCGGAACAACTTTTGGTGGCGAAGTTGTATTCGCAAAACATGTTGCCACGAAACATTCTGGCAACTATAAGGGAACAAAACCCAGAGAGTAGTTGCATTAAAAAGGACATTTATAATGCGATACAAAAGATAAAAAACGAAACAAGAGTCGGTGAAACTCCAATGCAGATTCTGGAAAACCTGCTTTCTTCTAAAAATACGCCTACTATACTCGGGAAGATCCTGTCACAAATATTGTGGAGGAGATATTCTTTGTTCATCCGAAATCGTACGAGATGTGGCGTGCGTTCCCGCACGTGTTGATGATCGACGCGACGTACAAAACAAACATGTATAGACTTCCATTTGTCCAAGTGGTCGGTGTGACCTCCACACACCAGTCGTTTTGCGTCGCTCATGCATTTATATCAAAAGAACGGGAGGAAAACTTCGTCTGGGTGCTACTGCAAATAAAAGCAATGTTGCAAAAGTGTATGAAGCCGCGCGTGATAGTAACAGACAGAGACAAAGCTCTTATGAACGCGTGTGATAAAATATTTTTGAACTGTTCCAAGAACCTATGTCGGTGGCACATACACGAGAATAGCGCAAAACATTGCAGGGCATCATTTACAGACGAAGACTGGGCAAATTAAAAGTATTCATGGTAGGTATTGTGTGAGTCTCCCACGCCAGATATATACCAGTACAACTGCAACCGGCTTTACGAATGACTGTATACAGCCAAACGAGGAAGTAAGTTTTGAATATTTAATATTTTCAGTATTAAATATTTATTCAATATTTATTCAATATTTTTCCAAGAGTTATAGATTATGTGACTAAAAATTGGTTGGACCCGTATAAAGAAAAGTTTGTATCCACCTAGTCCAACAGAAACTTCAATTTTGGTCAACATACAACGAACCGAGTCGATACCCAGCATTCGCTCTTAAAGAGCTATCTTAGAAATGCTAACAGCTCGCTAGATAGACTTGTTGGGTTTGTTGATGAAATTGTAACAGACCAATTTTATCAATTACAGTTTGGGTTTGGAACAAGCCTCATAAGAAAATGGACAGCCACATAGCTATTGAATTGTTTGATAACATGCACGGTAAAGTTTCACATAAAGCACTAAATTTGTTAGAAAACGAGTGGTACAAGTTATCACATATACGGAAACAAAATGCAACGTGTGGTTGCCAACTTTTCAGTAGTTGTGGGTTGTCGTGTGCTTGTCGTCTAGCAAATATCGAAGCTACAGGTAAACTGTTTTGACTATTTATCTTGTTTTTTTTCAAACCGTCGTTTATTTTCAAACTGTTCTGACTATTTCGTTTTAATACAGGTGGCAGAATCCCGCTAGATGCGTTGGACGTCTTCTGGAGGAAACTTGATTTAAAACCGTCGTTTGTCGATGATGAAAATGTAGACGTGGATAAAGTACTTGATCAAGTGAGAAACAAAATTATATCACAACCCGATCAAGTCAAAAGATGTATGCTATCGAGAATCGAAGGGGTGGTCTTTCCGAGCAAAAGTAACAAGAAAGCGCCTGTGGTACAAGAAGATACTCGCGGTCGACCAACTTTGAAAAGGCAACAACAAAGGAAACAGGATGTCGCGAGAAACAACTCATTCACAGGATCCCAACAAAGCAAATGTGACCCTGCGAGACAAAGCGAGTTCGGTTATTCAACATCGTCGTTCAACGAAGGGTAAAAGAAAAGCAACCACAAGATGATAACGCTCATCTTGGGTTTCCATTAATTATGGGGTAAGATGCGGTTAACAATATAAATTGTTTTAAGGATTCGGTACCATCTTTATTTTATCCGTACATTTCACATATACAAGATGTAAATCCTGACGAAAACTGTGGTTTTCGATCGGTAGCTTTGGGCTTAGGGTTAAATGAAAACCGATGACTTTTTATTCGAAAACAACTTCTACAGGAAATGGACAACAAAGAAGAATGGTGGAGAACTATTTTTGACAGAGTTGCCTTTCAAGAATATGATAAGCTACGTCACACGATAGATTGGCAGGATGTGAAAGCCGCACCAGTTAGTCGTTGGATGCCGATGCCATACAAATGACTCCTAATTGCTCAAAGATTTGAGGTGATTGTTCATCTTTTAATCATCGCCGGTAATCAAACATTTTTTTCATTGTGATTTGGTCCAAATGTTCCCGCTCAACATCAAATCGTATCGTTAGTTCACGTCAACATGGCTCATATCATCCACGTCAAGTTAGAAGGAGATTTTCCGATTCCCACGTTGAATGCACTTTGGAATGTGCATCGAAATGATGATGCAGTAGAATGGGAAAAAATATACAGTGATCGTATTGAACGATTTAAGAAAATAATGGCTACTAATAGATCTAGATTTCCATAATACGTCACGGATCACGGATGATGTTTGTTTAAAATTGTATTTTAACTACTTTTAATTAATTTTAAGGTCATTTTGATTAGTTTTTTATTAATTAATTATAATTAACTATGACTAATTTTAATTAATAATATATAATTTTAATTAAATATTCTATACGCCACGTACAGGGCAATACGTGGCGTATATGCTTAAATGAGAGGGAATTCAAAATTTTTAAATTTCAGATATTTAAAGGCTATACGTCACGTATAGGGTAATACGTGGCGTATAGGCTTGAATGAGAGGGAATTCAAATTTTTTAAATTTCAGATATTTAAAGGCTATACGTCACATATAGGGCAATACGTGGCGTATAGAATACCAAAGGTTGGTGGCTATACGCCACGTATTGCCCTATACGTGGCGTATAGCCTTCTGATTAAGCCGGATGACGCCTCGTACAGTCCTAAACGATCCACAACAAACCCATACAAACACATACGCGACCAGGTCCAAATTGCTCTTTGATTTCGATTGTCGTCTAAAAAAAACTTCGTAAAGGTACGTATCTCAACTCTCGATCAATAATATTAGGTTTATATTGATGATTAGCGGGTAAAACTGGATAGATTAGGGCTTTTTTATCACTGAAACTTAAGCTCTATACGCCACGTATAGCACCATACGTGGCGTATAGTTTATCTGAGGAAGACGATGAAGCCATACGCCACATATAGTGCTATACGCTGCGAATGGCTCATGTTCTCGGCTACTTACCTTCGTATGGCTTGGTTGGCCTTTGTATGGCTTGGATTGCCCGGTAACAGCCCTGCGTATGGCTTGGGTTGCCTGCGTATGGCTTGGGTTGCCTGCGTATGGCTTGGTTATCCGGTAACAGCCTATACGCCACGTATAAGGCTATACGTGGCGTATATGTTTTAATTTTTTTATTTTAAATAAAAACAATATATTATTATTATTTATTATTTAAAATAAAAAATTATTTTATAAGTATTATTTATTATTATTTAAGATAAAAACTATTTTTATTATTTAAAATAAAAAAAAAATTATTATTATCAGATATGGCGGATAATGAGGATGCTATTCACATGGAGCAGCTAGACGATCTTGCGCACTACCCTTTTCTGGATTTTTCGGTCGATTCGGAGGCGTATGCCCGGTGCCAGAAGCTCCGGGAGGTGCGGTTAGGCCCAGGGACGACGGCCGATTGGGGGCTTCTCGAGGAGGTATAGGAGGCCGAGCGGGCTAGGGCCATCATGCGCATCACGCACTGATTCCCGCAGGGCCTTCGGTTCGTAGGGGCCGTCCAGGACCAGGTTTGGGTCTCGGTGCTGTTGTCGCAGATGCCCGGACAGGGGGACCCGCCTATGCCTCATCCGCTACAGGGTGTGGCGATGGAGGACGCGCCGCCGTACGTCCCGCACGTCAATGACATCCACGTCCATCCGCCACAACATCCCCGACACATACGTCGGTCTGTTAGGCTGGACAGGGCTACCCTGACATTGCTTGATGGACGTGTTGCCGACTCACGGCGACAGGGTCAACAAGTCGATCGCATGGAGGATCTGATGATGTGGGTGGTTGGACAACTCGTGGATCTGTCACGAGCCGCCGACATCAACACACGACCACTACCTCCGCCACGTCATTATCCGGACGACCCCGTTCAGGATGAAGGCGGGGCGGGTCAGGATGAGGGAAGAGCCGGTCAGGGTGACGGCGGAGCCGGTCAGGTTTAGTTATTTTATTTGTATTTAGTTTGTTTCGTTGTTATGTATGTAAAATATTTTGATGTATATATTTTATTTTTTGATGTAATGTATATAATGTTTAGTTTATTTGTTTGGTTGCAATGTCTAATATTTTGTTTGGTTGTAATTTTTAATATTTTATTTGGTTGTAATGTAAAAATATAATAAATGTTTAAAAAAAATATAAAATATATATAATTCATAAATAGATAACAAACTTATATTAACAAAATTATATAAACTAAATTAAAAAAACAAAATATAAATTAAATTAAAAAAATAATTAAATAAAAAAAACCTATACGTGGCGTATTGTCCTATGCTCCACGTATAGGATTCATAAATTCCAAATCTTCCAACTTTTTGAAACAAAAATATAACCCGTGGCTCATACGTTGCGTATAGCTCAATACGCCACGTATTGGACCACCCGACTGACACAGAATGACACGTGACATTCTGTTGTCAGTGACTGAACCCTATACGTCATCGTATTACCCTATATAAATACGTATAAGGCGACGGCGTATCCAATTAGCAATATTTCTTGTATTTAGAATTCTCCTTAAATAATACAAACAAGGGCCACTGATTGGCTAGCTAGTTCAAAGAAGGATGGCATACTACTAGTACTATCCATGGTGGGGCCAAGTGTACCGGTGAGATTTTTTTTAATTATATTTTTCCGACTCCATACTTAAACTATCATTGATTATTATTCGAATCAAACTAAAAAAACCTAAAATTCGAATTTGGTTTTTAAATCGAATCAAAACTTGTGATTTTCGAACTGAACCGATTATTCAATGAATTTTAACCAATCCAAACCTGTGAATTTCGAACCGAACCAGTTATTTAGTGAATTCTAATCAATCCAGACTTGAACTTTTGAATTCAATTAAGTTTAAAAAATGCTAAACCTGAATGACCCGAAAACTGACTAGATGAACACGCCTACGCTAATTTATTGGTTATATATAATACATAGTTTGTTTTACACAAGATGGATATAATTAACTCAGTCAGAATCACTTGCCTGCCTTAGTTTGAATTTAGCAATGTGATCATATATATTAATCAAAGACTAACAGTACAAACTTTTATAGGTCAACTGGTGAACAATATATTATGCACATTTGTTAGATGTTAATTAATTTCCATGGTAGTTTCTACAATCACACAAAGAACATATACAATGTACATTATGAGAAGATGAGGAAAGTCCATGTGATATATATATGACCAGATAAAAAAGCTCCATTGTTGACTATTAAAGGGGATTAACTTTATATATCTAAGATTGTTTTAATGATTAGAGCTTAATGGATCAGTTTAATAATATCAGGGGTATACGCAGTAAAGGATCTTTCGCCATCTCGTTTTATCTATAGTTGAAACTATTATTTAATAATAGTAGGGGAATATGCGGTAAGACTATGAGTAATGGTAGAGCGAAAGTGAGAGTTTTTTTTGTGCCACGTAGGCGCTGGCTTCCCTCACCCTCACCCTCACCTTCACCCAGGTATGTAATGCTGAGGTGAGGGTGACCAGTTTTGTAATAATTACATAATTTTTTTTTAATTTAATTAATACTAAAATTAAAACGTAATATAATAAAAAAACAATATAACATTTAAAAAACAACATAATATTAAAAAAACAACATAATACTAAAAAACATAATATTAAAAAGAAACAACAACATAATAGTAAAAAAACCAACTAAACTACATATTATATTTTTCTTCAATTTGTTTCTTCAATTTAACGAATTTCTCTCGCTCCGAGGGTTGTGGAACGTACCCCCCCCCCCAATAGGGTTGTTTGGGTGATTCGGGTTGTTCAGGCGGTTCGGGTGGTTTGAGTTGTTTACAAATTGTCATGGAAACATTTTTGAAACTTTTATAAAAATATAGAGAGAAGAATGAAGAAATATTGTGTAAAAATTTAGTTGTTTAGGTTGGTATTTATATAGGGTAAATAAAAAAAATAAAAAAATAAACGGTCAAAAACGGTAACAAATGGTCCAACGGTCAAAAAATTAAATGCCACCTCCACTCTCACGCCGGTAAACACCACCACCCGCCCCTCACTACGCCACCTTCACCCCACCCGGCGCGGTGTTCCACGCCCGTAGTAGGTGAGGTGGCACCACGCCCGTGCCCATTACGCATAGTCTAAAGGATATTTCTCCATATCGTTTTATCTATAGTTGAAACTATGATTGGTTTTCAAAAGTATTGAAAAATTGTATTATTGCATTTGTCAAAATTTGGTTGCTTAATATCATATAAAAAGATGGGCTCACAACAAGGATTTCACTTTATATCTACAACGCTTATCCAGACGACATGCGTCGTCCGTATAGATAACCCTATACCGACGACATGTTGTTGGGAATCGGGATAAGTTTCCCCAAAAATTAACCTGGTGAAACCCTGTACAGACGACATGTTGTTGGTATATGCATTTGAATAATAATGGCGTACCGCCGTACCCGATATGAGTCCGGTCTATTTTGGATAGTATTTGGATGTTAATTTGCAAGATAAATTTTTAATATTTTTAATATACGTGCAAACTTTTGCAAAAAAATTTAAAAAGGCCTATACCGAAGACATGTCGTCGGTATTGATCATTTTTTATATTTTATTTCACGCATATAGGGACGACTTGTTGTCGGTATAGGTCAACTCTATGCCGATGACATGTCGTCCCGATAGGTTTAAGATCTATACCGACGACATGCCGTCGGTATAGGTTTTTATTATGATTTTTTTTAATTAACCCTATACCGGTGACAAGTCGTCGGTATAGGCCTACCTATACTGATGACGCCATACCAACGACTTGTTTGACCTACTGGTACAAAATTCTGCCGACGACAAGTCGTCGAGATTGGTCTAAGCACCCGAGATCTACGACATGTCTTCGGGATAGTGTCCAAATCCGTCATCGAGAAAGGATCTGACCTTGTAGTGCCTGTTGGTTATAGATTTGAGGAGATTGAGATTCCTTAATTTATGAGAAAACGTATTTTATTTTTATTCTTTAGAAAAGTGTAGTTTCATAAAAACAAAAAGAACAAGGTAGTGTTTGTTATGCATGAATGTATGGTGGAATTGAATGAGTCATTACATTGGAATGAAACAAAATATGTTTGTTAATCACATAGGAACGGAATGAACCATTACATAAGGAATGCGATTCTTTTCCTTTTACTGATTTTCATTCCGTGGGGAAGGGGTGTCTTTTTTTCTCATTTCTTCAACTAATGGAATGATTTTATTTAATTAATGACCCAAACCATGAATCGAACCATGGCCTGAAACATGCCCATACCCACGACCGAGTCATGACCGGACCCATGACCCGTCCCATGACTCGATCCATGACCCGACCCATGCCCAAAACCATGACCCGACCCATACTACGACCCATGACCCACCCATGCCCTGAACCATAACTAGTCGATTGATCCGACCCATGCTCTCCTGATCCATGACCCGAACCATGACACGTCTCATGACCTGAACCATGACCCCGCCCATGGTCCGACCCATGACCCCGAACCATGTCCCGTCCCATAGCCCGAACCATGACCTGATCAATGGGCAGTACCATGACCCAAACCATGTCTCGTCTCATGCCCCGTCTCATGCCCTGAACCATGACCCAAATCATGACTCGACCAATTCCCTAAACCATGCCCCGACCCATGCCCTAACCCATAACTCGAACCATGACACGTTCCATGACCCGTCCTATGGCCCGAAACGTGGCTCGCCATGACACGACCCATAAGATAAGTTTATTACTTCAAAATATTTTATTTTTCATGAAATATATTTTCGTATATCTGTCAAACAGTATGAAGTAATGGTTCATTTCATTTTTAAAGGGTAATCAAACAGGACAATGGAATGATAATGGTCCATTTATTTCCTTTGTCTATTTCATTCACTCGTCCACTCCATTCTCTCGTTCATTCGATTACCTATAAAAACAGATCCTAAGATTTAATAAGAAAACTAGATCCCACACCAACCGGTTAGGTTACATGTGAGGTTAAAAAAGCCGCTATATTTATGTTTGTCGAGTGTATTTAACTATATGATTGCAATTAACTAAATAACAATCATATGTTGTGTACTGTATAGTTGTATGTATCATTTATTTGTAATTTAGGCACTTGAGTTATGAATTTAAAAGTGGAGCTACTGACAGAATAGTACCATTTATCATAACCCCAAGAAGATATTATGCACCAAAAATAAAGCTAGCATATACTGTCACACAATTACTAGATATAGAAAACAAATAACTTTCTGTTTTCTTGTATATTTTTTTTATATTGATTTCCACTACAATTGCACATACCCATCAGTAATGATAGCATATCTCCTCATCATTCATCATGTGTTGTCTTGTATTCATCATCAGTATTCAACATGTAACTGCTGCTGCCACTGTTTGTGTTACCTATTATCATGAGTTGCTTCACTTCCTCAAGTTCAAATGGTATCCTTTTGGTTCCTGCTCAGTGCAGTTGTGGTTAATGATGAAACTATGACTTTGATCTCCAAAACCCTGAAGGGAAAACCTATCTTCTTGCTTCTTATGATGATTTTTACTACAATTTACATAGCTGATTTGACTTAAACAACTCCCACCTTCAGAAGAAGAACCAGTTGTACTCATCACCTCATAACCACCACCACCACTTCCAAACATGAGCATGGCTTCCTTTAGTTTTACATCTGATGTAGGGCAGTGATCATACTCCATTGGGTTGCTGTACATGCTCCCATGATCATCCTGAAACCCTAAAAAGAAAGAGTTATCATTGTTGTTGCTGATCAACAAGCTTGAATCTGGTGGTGGTGAGAGATGTGTAATGATTTGATCTTGAACAAGGGTGGTATTGTTAGTCAAGTTCATGAAGTTGGGGGTTGTGTGAGTGTAAAAAGGTGAAGAATTGGTGGTCAAGAACAGGTCTGATCTGTATGGTGTTGGTGATTGGAAGGGTAAAGATGGATAAAAAGAAGGCTTTTCTTGAAAAGATTGAAGCATAGTTGCTAAGAGCTTCTTCTTGAGCTTGGTGTTCCAGTAATTCTTGACATCATTATCAGTCCTTCCTGGCAGCTGACCTGCTATTATTGACCATCTGCATACATAATCATAAAATAAAGAACAAAACAGAAATCAAGAAATTAAATAAAATATGGAAGACAGATTAGATCATATCCAACTGATCAACTGGCATGCATGCATCCATATAATTCTAAAATTTGCAGAACATTTTTCTAAATTAATATTGATTACTGTTCATGCATTCTCTCTCTCTTAGGTCTTGATGGTAGCTAGCTTTCAAATAATGAGAAGTCAAAATTGGCAAAAGCAAAAATCCAATATTTGATGATACCTGCTACCAATGTTAGCATACAAACCGCAGATGATCTTGTCTTCATCATCAGTGAATTCACCATGTTTAATATTGGGCCTCAGATAGTTCAGCCATCTCAATCTGCAACTCTTCCCACATCTTTTTAGACCTGCAAAGAAACCCATAAATATATTTGTTCCAAGAAATTACACACAGAGAAATGGAAGAGAGGTTAATTAATTACCAGCTTTGTGAGGGAGAGCAATCCAGTTGCCACCAGTACCATATTTGTCAATGAAGCCCTTGAGTTTTGCATCTTCTTCAGCAGACCATGGACCTCTCTTTACATTTTCTTTGTCACAACATGGGGCCCTACCCATCTCTCCCTAGCTCTCCTAATTCTGGTTCTATATGTATATGTATCTCACTTAGATATTGGCCTTTTTGAGAAGAAAATCTGTGTGTGTGTGTGTGCTGTTCAGGTACAATCTTGTTTGGTGGGTGGTATGCAAGTTGGCATTATATATAGACTATAGAGTGAGAGATTTATTTAAAAGATGGGCAACAAATAGGGTTAGGGTTATATAATGATTGTTTTATCAACTAATAATATCTTTTTTATGTAACATATAATACAAACCGCAAAGGAATCTACTTATATAAATTAGGGATGTGGTTTAACTTAGGTAATTACAAATAGAACCTCCCTTTTCCATCCAATTAAGTTGTCTTCTAATAAACCTTCTCCAAGAACACCAAATTTTAATTATTGTAAATTCAGTTTAAAAACTCCAATAACAATTTGAAGGTTATGAATGCAAATTTAGAATCTCTCATAGTTTCTTAGCTTACAATCACATAATAGCTAGAAATTTAGTTACATATTTCATATAATCATCTCTTACTTTTATTTATATATATATATATATATATAGAAAGAAAAATATTTATCACTTACCAACATTTTTATTAAACTAGTTGCATTACTTACATCTAATTTTGATTAACTAACAAACATAATATTAATGATCATAACGGCTGATATATAACCAAAGGCATTGGCCTAACGGTATCCCCCTTCTATCCTAAAGGATGAGGGTTCGATCCCCACAATGAGGTATTATGTGGATTTAATATGTATAATTTAGGAGTCGTTAAAAAAACAGTTACATTAATCTTCACGTCGTCAAAATTGTTCTTGCACTTGCCATTTCATTCCAAAATTACCACTTGTTAATAATTTGTTAATATTAACACTACAAGAAAACGGGGCAATAGCGGCGACAGTATTAGCGGCGACATCAGAAAAGTCGCCGCTATTGCCTCGTGATCCGCGTTCTACTTTTAATCGAAGATCTGACCATTGATGAAAAATTAATCAGACGGCTGGTGTTTTAAGAGCAATAGCGGCGACAGTCGCCGCTAATACCCTGAAGCGGGAATAAATCACTTTAGCTTTTTCTTTCCCTCCATTCTCACCCTCTCTCACACCAATTCCACAGCAGACGAGTAGAGGCTTCCCATTTTCGACCTCCCCCGTCTACGACCACCCCCGCATCCGGCTTCCCCGTCTCCGTTCAACAAGAGCTCAATCTACGCCCCTCCTGACTCCGGCAGCCCCAACCCGACTCCGGTCACCCCTCTTTGCCGCCCCTCCTATCTCCGTTCAACCGTGTTTAGCTTATTTAGTTTTTGAGGCTGGTAGGACAACCCCATCCACAGGTACACGATTCTGATTTCTAGGGTTCGTAATAAGTATACCGATTAATTTCTTGTAGTGATATTTGCTATTGATCTGTAATTTTTGAATTTTTCAGATAAAATTCAGGAACTCGAAACCCTAGAAGTGTCCGACACAGGTTAAAGCTTGAATCCTGAACGTATTCCATATAATTTGTTAATATTTTGTTCTTAATATATACAAAAAATGGTCACCAAGGACACTGCAGTTCTTGCTAAATTTTCACTCCATGATTGGCGGTCTAACAAAAGGTACACAGTTTCAATTTTATTGTATACATTTTATAGGTAATGTATCTCTCACTATTGAACTCATAAGTAATTAAACTGAAGGTTCCTTACTAAGTAGTTCCCACTTATATGTGCTTATGGGGCTATCCTTTTTTAATGCATTGGCCGGTATATCATCTGAATGATATACAACAATATTAAACTTGAGTTTATTTGATTCTGATGTTAAACTATATATCTTTCTGGAGGTTCACTTCCAAAGCTCTACCTACTTGACAACAACTTAAATGCTAAATTGTTGCAGGTGATTGTTAATTGGTCAAGGGATGATGTTAAAATTTCTTTCAATGTCCCTGTCAGGTATGGTTTTTGTTATATTTTTTTACATTTGTATTTTCCAAGACATAGTAGTAAGACTTTCTACTCAAGTATTAAAGGTAGGAATGTTGGATGATAATATTGTTTCATATTTGACTTCTTTTCTTAAATGATTCATGTGATATTGATGAGTGGGCTTAGCCAAAATGCTTTAGAGGTGCTATCATCTAATAGAGATTTGATGACAAAATTCCCCATTATTCTCAGATATCCCAACTTGAAGAGTGTGAAGGGGTTACAAGCAGATGATTCCTTTGACAAATAACTCCATCGTGGAGCAGGTCTGTTTTCTTTTCAATATATATTTTCTTCAGTTTCTATTATGAAGTCTTAGAAGTATGTGTGTATGTGTTAGGTCATGTCGGGTTAACACCCAATTCATATTTTTTAGTGTAAACAATCCTGAATTCTGAATTAGAGATGAAAGAAACATATGTCATTTTTTTGCAATTGATACTGGAGTTCGTTTCTATACATTGCCTCTTGTCATTAGCATTATCATTTTAAAACATAGTAAGAATAGATGAATATTGGTTTGATATTCATAGGGCTCTTTACTTATGTAAGCATTGATGTTTGATATTTGTTTTAAGAAATTTTATATGTTTATGCTTTAAGTATTTTTATGTTTCAAGACCCGGCTTTTAGTTTTGGTATATATGTTTATGTTTTAAGTCTTATATAATATATAATTTTGTTTTAACTTATAATGTATACTTTATTTTGTAGGCACAAGTTGCGAGTTTGTTTCAACACCCCGCTTTTAAAGATGAACTCCAAAAATTTATGGGTTTGAATAAGACAACAAATGGCGGCGACGAAGATGATACCGACGAGGGGGAACGGGAATGATGATATGGGCTAGCTAGTTTTATGTTTTAAGTATTTTTATGTTTATGACTTGGTATTTACGTCAATGTAATGGATATATAGACAAGATATTTCGACAATGTTATATATGTAGTTTTTTTATATTTATGTCAATGATTCAAAAACTGGAAATTTGCATTGGTATATATCTATTTGAGAAAACCTGGAAATATTGAAAATACCTGTGACAATCCGAATTTTCAAGTTAACTCAGTTAGTAAATTCCGTTAACTATTCTGTTAAAAACTTAACCCCGTTAAATTAGCCTAGTTAAATCTTAACTTATTTAACAAAATTAAACCTCAGGGATCATTCCTGCCAATATTTAATCTTAGAACCACAGGGACTTGTATGTAATTACCAAAAATCTAATCCATTGACTTCTCAAAGTCAAGATTAATCAAATTTCGTTCCTGTTGACTTTTATAGAGTCAAAATCACTACCATTGATTCAAAATTCGAATCCCACTATCAATTCTCGGTTGATATTGTAACTGAAAAACATTCACGTCTTTAACAACAATCATCACGACCATTAACAGCCCAATCAATTTCGAATTAATCCAATTAATGGCTAATGAAACCAAATCGGTCGAAACCGTCGACCCCTTCACCAAAATAGGTAAATTCGTGTATGATTTTCACAATCCGAGTTATCTCACACCTAAATCGCTCCTCTCTGAAGCTGTTACGCAAGTCAATTCCACTGGAGTTGAAGCAGGAGTTGCCGGAGAACGAGCACGTCACCGTCGGAACTGTTTTACTCGATCTCTGTCAATTCGAATCCAATTGAGGTAACAAATCACACCTGGAGTTTCGTTTTAATCATTGGAACAAAAGCCCTATGAAAATTTGGGCTTTCTGCATCAATTCGATCAAGATTCAGAACCTAGGGTTCATAGGTTTTTAGTTTAATCGAGACCCTACTTACACTCAACCAAAACAAAATAAAACTATACCACTAGATTCGTAATCATTTGTAACGTGAAAGCCCTATGGTAATTTGAAAGGATAACATCGATTTGATTATGAACTCTAAGCTAGGGTTCATCACAAAAACGTTTTGGGGCTTTTGACTCTAGACCTAATTGAAATCAAATTAAACCACGGGGGATAATTCGCAATGTTCTGTTTAGTAAAAGCCCTATAAATTTAAAAAGTTTCATTACAAGATTTAACCAAATCGAATCCAAGTTCTATTTCTAGGGTTTCGGCTTTCTTAAACCAAATCTAACGATCCAAAAATGCTTGTTTTTGAAATTAAACTCATTCAAAGATTCGCAAACCTTCGTTTAACAAAACCCTTTTGATACCTTGGCAAACCGCGACCGGATTGGATGGTTTGGAGTTGGATTCGATCGCGGGTGGGGGGAGAGCCAACTGTGGCTTATGGTTAAAACCATTTAAATCCGACTTGTGTTGTGATTGCCTTAGCAGGTGAACTGGTTAAGTCTTGGTGCTGGTAGGGGAGAGACCCGGGTTCGAATCTCTCCCCATAGTTTTATTTTTAAAACAAAATTTTAATATTATTTTGATATTAAAACCCAACCCAATATTATTATATTAATATATAAAAGTGTTTTATCCCGGAAAACGACCCGTAGACTCGGGTTTAATTTATTAATCCATTTTATTAGTTTTCCCACTTTTATAAATAATATATTTATGTTATTATCAAATAAAAATAATATATTTATATTATTTTCAAACCGTAACTTCGTATAAAATGATATGTTTATATTATTTTCAACCCGTGACTAATCTTATTAAATAATATATATGTTTATATTATTTCGTATCGTTTTATACCTCGTGTGATGTTTTCAAACCAATTAATAATATAATTGTTATATTATTTACCCACGTTTATAAACTCAATGAAACGTTTCAAACTTGTAAATAATATAAGTTATTATATTATTTACCCTCGGTTTTATCCTCGATCAAAAATAATATATCTATTATTTTCCACACAAATGATTATTTTGTTAATCATACGAACTTAAAAAGAATATATATAGTTATATTATTTTCCTAACCATTTTAAATGGCACAAACACACGAATATAATTAGTTATTATTATCCGTTATTAGAAACGTTCGACACCAAACGTATTTATCTTAATAATTAATTAATTAAGAAATCTTTATTCCCGTAGACACGTTCGTCTACTCTTAGATCCTTAGAATGCGTTAAGACGTTCTAACTTTCCGTGTCGTCGTCACAAATCCCAACTTGCCCCTAATTTATGTGTTTATAATTCTAGGGCATACGTAAGCCGTGCAAGCTAACATTTGAGGTTCCAAATCTCATACTTGTGTGATACTACCTACTACGCAACGCAGGTGAGTTTCACGGCCCCTTTTACTGTTTTTATTTGGGGGAGAAAACATGTCACAACTTTTTGGTTTATTGTAATTCATATGATATCACTATTGAGGCTAAGCGTAACACATTATCATGAAAAGTCCTCACACACATCGGACCGTTAATATGGTATGAACGAGGTAATTTTGGTAGTACTACTGGGTTTGACAAACCCCACCCGTGTTAGTCGCGCTAACTCGATTGGATGTCGAACGGGTGTTATATTGACCTTAACACATTAGTCAGAGTTGATAGACCTGGCTGGAGGCAAACAAACAAACACACTGTCAGTTTCGGTTGCGAGCGCTTTAGCAAAACATGAATATAGGCATGCAACCTATTGATATGCATATTGAATGTACATAATCCGCAAATGCTTTTATTTGAAATGATTGAAACCTGTGAACTCACCAACCTAGTGTTGACTCGTTTTCTTACATGTTTTCTCAGGTTGGCACTCAGGATCACGTTAAGTCATGCATGTGTCTTAGACTCCAATTGAAATAATTATCTATTGAATAATATTTATGTTTTGTTTGTAATTGGACTTGGGCGCGTTGTTTTGCGCATTTACTTTCATTTAACGCTTCCGCATATATGCTCTGAAACTTGATCTTTTATATTATTACATTTCAAGTCCCATATAGTGTCGTTTGAAGTAACTGATGTCTGAGATCCTGGTTTGTCACCTTCCAAAACGGTAAAACTCCGTTAGTGAAATTTGGGGGTGTGACAATACCAAAAAAACCCGTAAAATGGGATACAAAGCATTAGCGGCGACAATAGGACTATTAGCGGCGACGATATGGTCTTTAGCGACGAAGTATTAGCGGCGACAGTCGCCGCTAAAGGTATTAGTGATCGGTGTCGAAGGGACCGGTCAAAGATAAAGAAATAGAGTGTCCTAATCACCTTAAACTAGTTAGGGTAAGAAGGGTGTCGAACCACGAAGAGTTTGTGGTCGGTGCTCAACTTCAATTAACAATGCAAATTATGAAGTTACAACGGGTCTTTCTGACCAAACACAATCAATGATTTAAGTGAAAACTTTATAAACTCAACAAACAAATCAAGTACCAAACAAAACGGTTTAAGTTGTAAACAATAATTAAAAAGGGTATCACACCCGGGTTTCAAGTTCACAAGTAATTAGGGATTATCACACCAACATTTGAGTTCAAACAATCGAATGGTTATCCAAATCTAATTAACCAAATCTAACCAAGAACATCAACATTCATACATCATCGGCAAATAGTGTAAAACAATATTCACGAATGAAATCGAGACAAATGTATGCAATATAGAATTAGATTAATCAATAGATTCAACATAAATCAAAGTTCATAGCAATTATCATCTAACGGGGTCAATGGTGCAAGAATTTATCGACTCTCGTGAGTTCATAACCATACTAAACATAAAGATTCAAGTGTTTCAAACCAAACGATTACAAGAATTGTTTCTCAAAGCTAGCACATGATAAAACCCTAAAACTTACAAACAATCCACCCGGGAATGATTACCGGTGGATTAGCCGCTCATGGTGGTGGAAATCATCTTCAATCTTTCAATCGGATGTTAGAATCGTGTTCTTTAGCCTCCCAGAACTCCAAAATCGCCCAAGAACTATGGTGTAAAAGATGGATCCGAATTTGGGGAAGAAAAACCTAATTAAACCTGAAAATCGGGCTGTTTCGCCCAAACCCCGCGTCTGAAACGCACCCAGCGTAGGCTTACGCTGGGAGGGCGTAGGCTTACGCTGAGGACCTGAAGCAAGCTGTGAAGAAAATAGTTAGGCGTAGGCCTACGCTGGTGGGGCGTAGGCTTACGCTGGCGGCGAAGGATTACGCCATGTGGCGTAGGCTTACGCTGGCCTGCAGTTTTGCCCCGATTCTTCCGTCTTCCATCCAACTCTTTCGAAATATCTTCAAAGATCGCATTTTAAGCTTCCAACACCTGCACATGCATGACTACACAAAACCTTGTATTCCACATAAAAATTGCATAAATATAACATATTACACCTTTTAATACATGAAACTTTGGCCACTTATCAATTAGCGGCGACAAATGGTGGTATTAGCGGCGACATGTGTCGCCGCTATTGAGTCTTTTCTTTGTAGTGTAACTAATACTTTAGATTAAGTCTTTCTTTTTCATATGAAAGTTTTCATATTCAAATTACTATGTTTGTTGTTAATTATCATCATTATAAGTAATTTTTATATTATAGGTAGTTTTGAAAATCACTCATGGTTTATAGGTGGGTTTTGAAGTTTTCATGTATTATAGGTGATCCGTTGGTTCACCTAGCGGATGTGAATAGTGCAAATGGAGATCCGCTGCTAGTTGAACTAGTAGATGTGGACAGTGAAAGTGAATCAGACAAAATTAGCAAAGTTAATGTTCACTTGTCTAATTCACTTTCACCGTTCACATCCGTTAGTTCAACTAGCGGGATCTCCACCTACATTGCTCATATCCGCTATCACCTAGAAACCATGAAAACTTCAAAACCCAAATAGAAACCATTAGTGGTTTACCACCTATAACAAACGGTATGAGTAACATATATATGAATTAAAGCTACAAATATGTCACCATGAGCATATATGTAGCTTCAATTACATATATGTAATGTAACATGGATTCTTCCCTTGTTACATATCATAGTGTTATATATATATATATATAAAGGTATGATTGGTTTCAGTGGCGAAGCTTGAAGAGAAGCGCAGGGGGCCGGGATTTTTTTCCCTATCTGGGGAGGCAGAACTATAAAATTTTTGGTCGGATACGTATAAATTAACACTACTGAGCGAAAAATCGAGGGGGGGGGGGATTCGGGGCCCCCCGGGGCCATAACTATACTTCGCCCATGATTGGTTTCTTTATAATTGTGTAAGCTAAGTTGTCAAATAACTGGAGGTAATTATTAAGCCAAAGTTTGTTAAATCTAATACTAGATTGATGCTAGAACATAGACTACTATTCGTTTCTCCCTTTTTTGTTATAATTTACTGTAACTTTTTGACCAATTTTGACTTGTTCATTTTTACCCCCACTAACGAAAAATCCAGGATCAGTCACTACTCAAAGGAATCATATTTGGACAAACTATATAGAAGCAAGTGGGCGTGAAAATGGCTTATCTTATAAGTCATAACTTTGGCTACGTTTAGAGTTGCAAGACCCATAAGTAAAGCAAACAACCAAACATACCAGGTAAAATCCCACATATAGTAGGGCTATTGGTAGAGTTTGGAGAGTGTAGATGAGGGCAAACCTTTTATCTATCACAAGAGTAGAGATGTTGCTCGCAGTGAGAACCCCGCCTCCCAAACCTTACGAGCCCAAGTAATGGATGTAAATCTTTTAACGGGGCGGATCATGTGACATACTGAAATTATTGATACGATGTGACCCGATAGTTAGGGATTCATATTGGACCAAGTAGATAGAGCCCAAAGGCAACGTTTTAAACTATAAGAAGCTTTTAACTCGTATTTTAAAAAGTAAAAGTTATAATAATACATTTTTTTCACACATTTTTAACAAGTATGACTAAATATGGAGTTTTACCCGCTCTTATAATGTCTCTTGAAAATTTGTGCCACCGAAAGACATTTTTCTTATATCATTAACTTATTGACTACAAATAAGTGGGTCAAAACACCAATATTGCTAAGAGTTTTTGTTTTTTATTACAAGTAAATTGGTTTTTTTTCTCTACGAGTTGATTCATAAGTAAACTAGCATTATACGCAAAGGACCACTCTTATATGATTAAATGTAGTATAGGACCACAGAGAATTATTGTAGTATCATGACAGGTATTTTACGTATACGTTATTACTTGTTGTTTTTATCTATGCGTTGAAATAATTTATTGGCTTACTCGACCAATATGCCTCATTATTCGATTTATACCTTTTCTCAATGATAATTTTCTAGGAATAAAATGTAAACTAAATCACCTTCTTGTAAAGAAAACCACATGTTTATGCCAAGAAAATTAGATTCAAGTGTTTGTGTTGTAAAGTGTTGGGAGGAAATGTAAACGAGTTGATCTACACAAATCCACAAACCCGTCTAAAGTTGGAATTATAAAAATTATTAACTAAAAATATCAGAAGGATATTCAAAAAATGCGGTGAACGTGGATCGAACACGTGACCTTCAGATCTTCAGTCTGACGCTCTCCCAACTGAGCTATCCCCGCTAACTGGTATCTCTTCCAGTTGAGATTTAAATTAAGTAGACGTTGACGTCATTTCAAACTCAACTTCCTCATCAAAGCGAAGCGACCCCCTTCAATTTTCTTCCCCGGCCATCGGCAACCGCCATGGAACCGACCACCACCATATGCACAGTCGTCGCCATTGATCATACCGCCTTATTTTACACTGTGTGCTCTTTATGCGAAAGAACTCTCCCGGAACCCAACACCGCTGCATCGTCGTTAATTCGCTGCAATTACTGCACGTTCACCGGATCCACCCAATGCAAACGTATGTTTCGTGTCCTGATGTCTGTAGCGACGGAGACGAAGGTGTTTGTGGTGGTGTTGTTTGACAGAGCTGCTAGGGTTCTCTTTGGTTGTTCAGCCCAACACTTCATTGATTTCACAAACATTCATCCTTTATGCGGTTAGTAAATAATCAATTCAAATTTCACATTTGGGGAAAATCTCAGAATTTTAAAATTTTCATCATTTTATCATTGTGTGCCCTAATTGATAATATATATTTTTTTGGTAGGTGAGACTGCAAGTAAGATTCTGGAGGGAGAGATGTTGAAGGTGACACTTTCAAACCCTAAGAATGGCAATGCACAACATCAGCGTGTTGTATCGGTTGTTCCTTTGAAATCTGGTTTTCGTCCGTTAATCGATACTTTAACTGAACTATATGGAGTAAGAGCTGATTGTTAACTGTTTATTCTTATTCCTTTATGCTGCCATTGTTTGATAACAATATGAAATTCTTGCTATTTTGTCAATTACACATAGAAAACATGATAAATGCTTTTTAGTTAAGTTTTCCATCCATCCACATCTTTAACATCTGCAGTGAAGCCTTTGGTTGATCCGATGGAACCATATGTCCAGCGTCATGCACCTGTTTGACGCAAAAAGTTCGGTTTATTAAACCAAGAAAGCGTCTTGAATGCGTTCATGTAGAGTTAATATTCACACACACACATACAGACCTTAAGGAAAGTGAGTGGACCATGGTTCTTTAGCAGTCCAGCTTCTTTTCCATCTACTTCAAACTTAATAGTTCTTGATGCTTCAAATTCTGGTTGACCAGACCATTTCATGGCCTCAACCCATCTATAGTTCCCTGTATATTCAATTCGGAAAGAAACATTATTGTTCATTTTATTTTTAAATTCGGCATGAAAGAATCTTACCAAGCCAGTTGCAAATATAATCATATTCTCCGGCATATACCAGCATCTTAATATCATCCTTCAAAAGTTCCGGAAGCCCAACTTGAAGGTTTCTCATGATGTCTTTTAGCATTGCACGATAAACCATACCGCTACATGATACAAATTTTATATCCTGTGGTACCCCTATTGCCTTTTTCACTGATGCCATGTTCAAGAACTTGTCGATTCTGGAGTTGTCGTTACAATTTTGCCTCCTAATATCATAAATCTGACATAAAACCAAAAGTTGTTTAAGACTTTAAGCTCGTATGTTTTGCAGTGTGAATTATGGTTGTAACATTGTAGGATATTTTAGTGCTTACACATATAGGCTTGATTTTCAAAATCTCTTTATGAATCTGACCACATATACGCAGGGCATTAATGCAGCTGTCTTGGCCATTTGTCCCTAGAAATAAAGATGTAAAGATTACATGGTTGATGAGAATATATCAAGGCTAATATGATGAGTTACAGAGAACTTCATTACCGCATTCCTCTGCTGCCTTTTCACACTCTGGTACCATCTGCTTTATTCTGATGTAATCTTGTCCGTTGATCAAGTTATTCCCCATAGCAAAGTCAGGAGCTGCTTTGAACTGGATTGCAGGTTCAGTGAGTCCATTGCCAATTGCAAATCCCTATACATTTAATCATAATTCCATTAGCAGAACTGGAAATCTCAAAAGGGTTACAAAATTGTAACTTCACCTTCAAGTTTATAT
Organism: Smallanthus sonchifolius; assembly: GCA_023525975.1. Taxonomy (NCBI): domain Eukaryota; kingdom Viridiplantae; phylum Streptophyta; class Magnoliopsida; order Asterales; family Asteraceae; genus Smallanthus; species Smallanthus sonchifolius. The sequence goes on from CM042042.1 coordinate 59,378,817, forward strand.
GAATGCCATCTTTCTTCTTGTTCCCCTGGTTTATACGGGCAGCAAAAGCTGGAATGTAATGCCCTCCGTATGATTCTCCAGTTATATAGAGGTCGTTTTTCACATAATCAGGGTGTAGCTTGAAGAACTCCTGCATTCATTACAGGTTTCAAAATTAGGATTTTAAGTTCGGGATTTTGACCATTTTTAAGTACTTTCACTCACACCTACAAACCTGCAAGAAGTCATAAAGATCATCACTCACGCCCTTTTCATCATGTCGAATGTCTTTTTCACTAGAACTGTAACTGAAACCAGTTCCAATAGGTTGGTCAATGTATATAATGTTAGAGACCTGTCATACCAATTGGAAATTAGAATATTACTGTTACATGTTCGTATGATAGAATACATAAAGTTAGTATAACAGACCTTATCCCAACCGTAGTCATTCCAGACTAGAGATAAGTTGTTGGTCAAATGAAACGGACCATTTTCATCAAAAAGTGCTATTGCACTGCTACAACCTGGTCCTCCAGTCAACCATATAACCACAGGATCATTCTTACTGTTTCTTGATTGAAAAAAGTAGTAAAACATCCTGCAAACATAGTTAAAATATAGTTACTATTTGACCTTTTAGCAATTTCTGCAAATTGTGGTGATAAAAAAGATACCTTGCACCTATAGTGTGACTAATCTGAACATATCCAGCAAGGTGAGCAAGATCATGAATAGAAGCACCTGATTCGCCAAGAACTGGGAGTCTTAACGGTTTTTCAACAATTCTGGAATTTGTAGTGCTGACAGAATCAGACGTGTTTGGCTGAAATATGTTGACATCTAGTTTTGGGTGCAAGTTTAATTCCTCAATGAATTCAAATCCTGTTCTTGTCTGCTGTGAAGTTGAAGAAGGATCATGCATTTGGGATTTAGCACATGAGAAGGGCCAATGGCCAATGAAGGCAAGGAGAAACAGGTAAATTACAACTGGGGCCATTGTGGGTAAGTGTTACCTTGTTAATTTGCTTATGGAGTTATGCGTATGAGTTTTAGGGATTTATAGACGGGTTTAAATATATTTATTTCTACAGAAAACACGATTATTTTAGTATCTAACAAACCAATGGCATCTTGTTTATCTTCTAGGTGAAGTTTTATAGTTAACATTCTTGTATTACTTCGTAACCCGTCAATGGAAATACGTAATCCAGCATCGGTAAAACGCTAGAAATAGTCCAAATTTAGGACCAATCCTTAATAGTTTTGACAAGTAATATTGACATACAAGACATGTAACCATTGAGTAAGGAATCTTGGATTTGTTCATCTCAAAAAGCTGTAATTTTTAGGCTTGAATCAATGAAGTTTCTTTTATTAGGATGCTTAGTTTGTTCTCCTTACAAGAATGCTACTAGAAAAAGGTCTTTCTTCTTTATGTATCCATATCTCATTACTTAATTTATTAGACTTATGCTCTGTTACTAATGCCTTCCGAAAGAATATTTATTATTTGTGCATGAACCAACTTTTGAAACTTAATCCTAAATGTGGCAAATTGGATGGATTGGAAAGCATGTCAAGATGGACCCATTTTTGGTATTGGTTGAAGCGGGTTGGGTTGTCACGACAATGAAAGAGTTAATCCTAATTCCCCAAAACGGGTCGGATATGTCTGAAGAAAAGATAGAGTTGGTTAGAGTTTGAGTCTAATCATTATCTCTTTTGTTTTATGTTTGTCAGTTTAGTAGAGTTCGTATTAGAATAGGTTTATGAAGTTTGATTTAATAGATTATTTAATTGAATTTGTGTTGGATTAGGATTAGATTATATCTAGTATAATTATAGGGTTATGTATTTAGTTTTGTGTGTTGACTTGAGTTTATAATAATGAAAGAGTCGAAGCCGGTCGTTGGCATCAAAATTTTTTTCTTATGGTTGTGTTTATCAAATCTGGGCCAACAGAAAATTTACTTTTTTAAAAACAAATTTGTGTCAAATGTGATTAAAAGGTGTGTTTTTGCAAAAATATATGGTTTAATTATTTTAATATAATTCTTTATGAGGTTTTATGTATTATAAATACACTTTGGTCCCTAACCTTTTCTTTTAGTTATTTTCTAACTAGGTTAGAAACCCGGTGTGTTACACGTGTTGAATAAATGCAATGTTATATATTTAATAATAAATATATACATATTACATATTTATGAAATATTACATAGTTTTTTAATACAAATTTTAAAAACGCCATTAAGTTACTTTTTAAAAATGTTTTACAAAAATAATGAAATAAATGTTCAATTTCTAAAAATGTTTTATGAACAAACCTATATTTTTTAAATATAAACGTTTATAAAAAAATTATAGAAATCATTATTATTTAATAGGACAAATATGCGGAAAACAAAAAATTATTAAAAAAACAATTAAAGAAAACTTGTGCAATTAATAGGAGAGAGAGGCAGAAAAAAAAAATATATTATTAAAAAACAATTAAAGAAAAATTGTGCAATTAATATGAGAGAGAGGCGAGAAAATTTGTCTCACAAAAACCTTTATTTATTATAGAGTATAGATTTTACTCGAAATATACGGTTTACTTAGTCTCCTGACCTTCTGTCAGTTTTGTTAACGGAACTAACAGATTGCATCATAATAACAAGAAAAGCACCACTTATGTGAACGATTTGGTCTTACTTTCTTTCATATACGACTCCAATAACAATTGCTGTCTAACTAAGTACAAGTAAAGTTTGAACCTTTTTTCTTTCTTTCTTTCTTTCATACGCACATGTAATGCAAATATGCGTTGATCTATTTAATAAAATGGAACCTTTTTGTGGTTTCCATTTTCTTAACAATCATAGTGGTGCAACCACACTCTTCTTGGGCGGATTAAGCTTCCCCGTGGTCCACAACTCCAACATCTTCAATGAAGCCTCGGGTTGATCCATAGGAACCATGTGTCCAGCATTATGAACCTTGATGAAAGTCAACGGTCCATGATTCTTTAGAATCCCAACTTCTTTTCCATCAACTAAAAATGAAACATTTGAAGCTGCAATGAAATCTTTCTGACCAGACCATGACATGGCATGAACCCATCTCGAATTTCCTGCCATTCATCCAATCATTTTCAATAAAAATGTCATAATAATCGAATTCTTTTAAAGATTGACTAAGTCAACTTACCGAGCCAGTTGCATATAAGATCATATTCTCCAGCATATACAAGCAGTTGAATATCGTCTTCTAAAAGTGCTGGAATACCAACTTCAAGATTCCCCATCCAGTCATTAAGCATCGCCCGGTATACTGTATCACTACATGAAACAAAATCTATATTACTTGGTACCCCTAATGCTGCTTTAACTGATGATTCGCCTAGAAAGTTTTCCACATTTGAGAAGTCATAACACAAGCTCCCTTCGCATTTCTTCCTTATATCATAGTACTAAAAAAAGAAAATAAATCATGACGGAATAATCAACTTTTTTTACATTTGGTAAGTTTTTCTTTTACAAGTTCTTACATTTATGTTGTCTGTTAAAGAAATTATGTCATCGAAAATCTGGTGGCAAAAGCTGTATGCAGATTGACATGCGTATGTACCCGTTGTACCTGGAGAAAAGAACATCACACCATTCTTTTACAGAAATGAACAAAATTTAATAAACGAAAAAGGAAAGATTACGGATCATTACCACATTGTTTGATTGCCTTTTCACAAGCGGGAAGTCTTCTGTTTATCTGGTTATAATCTGATTTCAAAATCAGTTTATTGGCCAACGCATAATCTGTGTAAGCTTGGTACTGAATTCCAGGATTAGTTAGCCCATTCCCAATTCCGAAACCCTTTAAGTTTATATGAACCCCTTCTTTGTTCTTGTTTCCCTGGTTGATCCGTGCAGCAAAAGCTGGGATGTAATGGCCTGCATATGATTCTCCCGTGATGTAGAAGTCGTTATTGATGTAATCTGGATGGGCCTTGAAGAATGCCTGTCATTACAATGTTAGATTCCCATGGATAAAGGAATGAAAATGTTGATTCCAGCATCCTTACGAGTAAACAAACCTGTAAGAAGTTGTAGAGGTCATTGCTAACACCAAGTTCATCGTGGCGAATATCTTGATCACTAGAACTATAACTAAAACCAGTCCCCGTAGGTTGGTCAATGAATATAATGTTAGAAACCTGTGACAAAATAAAACCAACTCATTATAATGCATGATTTGATGCCTTGATGGGTGTAGAATATGATCTTATTTCAAGAAAAAGAAATACCTTATCCCATCCATAATCATTCCAGATCAGTGACAAGTTGTTGCTTAGCTTAAAAGGACCATTTTCATAAAACAAAGCTAATTCACTACCGCACCCTGGTCCTCCGGTTAGCCATATGACCACAGGGTCAGCTTTGGCTTTTCTAGATTCAAAGAAAAAGTAGAACATCCTGCACACATTAGTGGCCATTTTAGCAATATTAGTCTCTCTCAAATATTTTTTGTAACATTTATCCAATCTTTTGTAACAAAAAATCAAATCTGGATATCTTTACAAGTGTAATCCCTGGATTTGACTTATATTTAGCAGCATTAATCATTCTTTTTTTATTTTACTAATTAAGAGTTAGGTAAATGAATCTTGATCTCCAAATCATATGGATACATAACCCCTGAAACTAATGCACAAAGCTTTTTGTTAAAAGCACAATAGGAAAGTAATGGCCTTTCAGGAATCATGAGAATGTGCCTACTGGACCCTACTCACATGTCCTTTAATTAAAAGATTCCATAATTTAAATGCTACCAATAAAATAACAAGATCACTCAAATCTCCACCAAAAGTCCCCAAGAATCTATTTTTTCCTAATCACAAAGATCTTTCTGTAAGCGTAAGTAACTTTCCAATTAAAAAAACCTATACCCATGAAGAAAAATGATGTCTTGGCATTATTTTCAAAACAAATTGATCAGTTATTAGGTAAAAACAGTATTCTTTGCTTTAAATGCAAATTAATATCCTGTTATGTAACATACCTTGCATCTATGGTATGTTGGAGACGAAAATATCCCGCGTGGTGAGCCAGGTCAGCAACGCTTGCGCCAGACTCACCAAGAATCGGGAACGATAGCCGTTTCTCAACAAGCCTGGATTCAGAAGCTTTAAGCTCATCATCCAAAGAATCAGTTTTTGATTTAAAGATGTTGACTGCAATATTCGGGTGCAAATTGAGTTCTTTGATCAGCTGGCGACCGGATCGAGAAAAATATGATGATGAGAGGGAAGAAGGGTTGATTCTTGCAGACAATGAAGAAATGAAGAAGATGAAAGAAAGAAAGAAAAAGAGAGAGGATTGAAACCATTGTTTGTGTGTGAAGAAGGAAAGGAGGGTCGGTTTTGGTTTTGCATAGTGTGAGTTATGTGTTGTGAGTATATATAGTGTTTCATATAGCATGTAATATTGTTTTTTTGCCCCTTGTTCTCTCACGATCTTACAAAATATTATTTTATATTCCTTTGAATCTTTTTATTTCTTTTTTATACGAACAATACTAAAAATGAGTGTTGACTTTTATGGGAAAGTTGATAAATGGGTGTGTATCTTTATATCGAGGGGATCAAAGCGATATTTTATAAAGTTGAAAGATGAGTTTTGAAGGTTTTTAAAAGTTGAGGGGTAGAAGTTGTCGCTGACAAAGACCACCAACACTTCTGTTTAAGTGTATTGATAATGTTTAGATTGGTTGTATTTGGGTATAATTAGTAATATAATTTTTTTTAAACAACAAATACATACGAATCTAGTCCTACTCACATTATTGTTTACCATGAGACTTGAACCTTTAATCTTATGAAGAGGGATACCACCATGTACACACCCGAATATCATCTAGTCTAGGTAATATACATGTTACAATATCCTCACGGTCATTAATTCAAGTATTTATTTATGTTACTCTATTTTCAAACAAAGAAGATGTTTGACTTGCTTTAAATTCTCTTTATGATTTTACCTTTTTTTAAATCAACGTAGGATTATGTATTCGTGTAAAGTATGGTCGGACCATACCAGAATATAACATTTAAGAGATGTGAATCGAGAACCGGACATCACCAAAACATGCAATGCTTGAGGCTAATTAATGATTTTAGTCTAATTTCTATGTTGTTATAACAAATATGTTTCCAATAAGACCAAAAACCAAGATTGTAAAACCGTGTCTTATACCCGTCGAGTACTTGATTAATCATTATCCGGTATGAATCGGGTATATCCGTTAGTTTGTTAAAAAATACTCATTGGAATTAAAAAGTAAATTTCTTACTTTTTTTCAAATTTTTATCACCCAAGGAATTAGAAATACAATAACTAAAATGTCGATTGATTAGTAGATTTATCTATTACCCAAGAACAAAGGAAGATAGAGAAAAAGAAAATGTTTAAATGTATGGTTCACTTTTTTTTTTAATACTAAAGGGGCATTTAGAACACTCACTTATCAAGATAAACTTAACGTCAATTCAACCTAAATGCATCTCTATTACAAATGTGCAAACTATTGGACTGAACCTGTAACTTCCCATTCCTAAGGGTCATAAGTGAAATATGTGTAAACCATACGGGACATCCGTGTAATTAATGAATCTTTTTTTTTTCTTCTTTTTGAGTTAAATACGATTTTAGTTCATGTGATTTGTCGAACAATAGTCATTTATGTCCAATCTTTGGTTAATATCGTAATAATCGTTCGACTGTACTTGCTTGTTACCCAAACTTTGGTTAATATCGTAAAACGGTTGCAAATGCTCATTTACGATCGGTTTCAACGATAGCTAAATCTTTTCGCAACTGATTTTTACAATATTTTTTACAACCGAATTATTTTGCGACCAAAATTTAACTACCGAATTTGCTTGAATATCTTCACCAAGAAGTGCTACATGAATAGATTGAGACCTGTCATAATTCTTTTTGTTTTGTTTAACCATAAGTCTATCCTTCTTTCCGTTTAGTAATTACATGTAACGATTGAATGAATATTACATGGATCTACTCCAATTATTTTCATGACCATTTTAAGATCAATTTCCACAGATATGAATTAATTATTAGACTGTACTGTAATAAAACTTTCCAAACTCCCAAATAGAATTAAATGTTTGCTACAAAAGTGGTGCGATCTTTCAAATACCCTGAGTAACTCTTCGGATCATATCGTTTAAAACTGCCCTTGTAGACATTAATAATTCAATACTCATTAAGAGCCTTACATTAAACAATTAATCAGTTATGATTTATCATCTATAAATATGTTCATTTTCTTTATTTCAATCAACCATCAATCTCTACCTAGCTAACATGGCTTTAGTAAACACCAAATCAAGCAGTGCATCAAAAAGAAGAACCCACAGCCGCCAAAGCTCATCCGACAGTGATGACTACTCTTCACTGGTTGATGAGGCTGACACTGACCACCATCATCCACCACTTATAACCACCTACAACGACCGCATCCGCCCCTTGCTCAACTGCATCGACAAGCTCCGTCAACTCAAAGTCATGCAAGAAGGCATCCAACTCCCAACTATTGTTGTTGTTGGTGACCAGTCTTCTGGCAAGTCAAGCGTCCGGGAGTCGCTCGCGCAAATCAGCCTCCCGCGTGCTCAAGGCATCTGCACGAGAGTCCCGCTCATCATGCGGCTTCAGCACCACTCGGACCCTCGTCCCCAACTCCACCTCGAGTACCATGACAAGACGGTTGTCACCGATGAATCCCGTATCGAAGAGGACATAATCTCAGCCACTGATGAGATAGCAGGAAGTGGGAAGGGTATATCCCACACTCCCTTGACTCTAATTGTCAAAAATAAAGGTGTTCCAGATCTCACAATGGTTGATCTCCCCGGGATAACTAGGGTTCCGGTACACGGCCAACCGGAGGACATATACGAGCAGATCGGCGCCATTATTAATGAGTACATAACCCCGGAAGAAAGCATCATTCTAAACGTTCTTTCCGCTTCTGTTGATTTTTCCACTTGTGAGTCCATACGAATGTCTCAACGTGTCGACGTGACAGGTCAAAGAACTCTAGCGGTTGTCAAGAAAGCGGATCGAAATCCTGAAGGTCTTCTGGAGAAGGTGACTGCAGATGATGTGAACATTGGTCTTGGATACATATGTGTTCGGAATCGAGTTGGTAAAGAGAGCTACGACGAAGCGAGAATTAAAGAAGCCAAGCTTTTCGAGTCTCACCCGCTTCTTCGGATGGTCGATAAATCGATGGTTGGGATACCGGTTTTAGCCGATAAGTTGGTTGAAATTCAATCAACTATCATATCAAAGTGTTTACCGGACATTGTAAAAAAAATCAATGACAAACTGACCGGATATGTAGGCGAACTTAACAAGTTACCTCGTAAGATGACATCGGTAGCCGAAGCGATGACGGTTTTCATGCGAATCATCGGTTTGGTTAAAGAATCATTGAGGAAGATTTTGATCAGAGGCGAGTTTGATGTTAAATCCATGCACTGCACCGCCAGGCTGTCGGAGATGCTGAATGAATACTCGGTCAAACTGCAGTTGACCGCTGAAAGTCATCAAAAGGAGTCGTTTCTGATAGAAGAAATTAGGGTTTTGGAAGAAACTAAAGGGATTGGGCTACCAAACTTCCTCCCTCGAACCGCTTTCCTCACGGTTCTAAACCGGAAAGTGAACCGGATTTCCAGCATGCCGGTCGAGTTTGTTGGAAACTTGTGGTGTTACATTGAGGAAGTTGTGATAAACGTGTTGATGCGTCATTCGGATAATTTCCCGCCACTTCAAGCATCAATGAGGAGAGCTGGTCACAGTTTGATTGCTAAGATGAAGGATGTTTCGGTTACTAGAGTTATCGAAATGGAAAAGATTTCGGATTACACTTGTAACCAGGAATATACGGAAATATGGAACAAACTGATGCACCATCAACCAGCTTTCATGGAGGCTGTGACTGATCATACAAAGCCGGTGGAGATCGAGATGGAGTGGTTTAAAGTGGAAGTCGCGCATTTAAGAAAGTACGAGCGCGATGTGGTGGGACAAGCGTTTGATATGAAGATGAGGATGATGGCTTATTGGAAGATAGTGTTGAGAAGGATGGTGGATTGTATGGCTCTTCATATGCTTTTTAGTATTCAGAATCTTGTGAATCGGGATATGGAGAGTGAGATTGTTGATGAGATGATGGTGCCACATGGTGGTGGGATCGAGAGGATGTTGGAGGAATCACCGATGGTGGCTGGAAAACGTGAGAAGCTTAACCGGAGTGTGAAGTTGCTGAGGGAGTCGAAGAATAGTGTGACGAATATGATGGATCAGGTTGCGGCATACGGGGATTAGTTTCTTGTTTTGATATGTTATTTACTTCGTGTTTTTTTATGTTCTGTTTCTGCCAAATCTTTTGATTTTCTAAAATGGTTTACTTTTATTTAGTATTTTATGAAAACAGGTTACTATCACGGTACAACATCTTACTAGTTATGTGCTAATTACTTATTCTGGCCTCACTAATTTAATAACCGATCTCTCTCATTTCACTTATAGGTTGATATTGATAATCAAATACAAAAGACTAAAGGAGGATTGAAATATTTTACAATAAGTTCACACACCCAGTGCTTCTTGGTTTATAGAATGTGTAACAATTTATAAACCTTTTTATAAGCTTTTAATTTGTTTTAATAAAGAAAATTCAAGAAATTACTTTGTTTTTTTCTTTTAAATTCTATTGGTATCCTATCTTTTAATTTTAGTTTACCGATATTGTAGTATTGATTGTACCAAACTTGTAATTGAGTTTGATTTTATATCTTGTTTTGTTGATTGTAATTGAATTTGTTGGCTATGTAATTGACATTGTCGATCTTGTATTTGTTTTTTTATTTTTATAAGCCCGAATCTTTATTCGCGATGTTATTCACTTTTATGAAGAGAGGGATTGCTCTTTAATAACTCATATGCACACTAGTGTATATTATAATTAATATATGTTATTATATTTATAATCTTATCTAAAATTTAGAGAGTTCAAAATCCAAACTTAATATCCATATGATTGTTTCTTGTATTTTGCTAATTAACGATATTACGCAATTGTAAAAATTTACCTTTTGAATTTAGTTGACAAGATAATTTTACATACTATTTGAGAAATATCAAAAGGCTCCTTTGTTAGCTTTTTTAACTTTCTATTATATTTTAAAGAATTAATTACATGGATTTCCCTTGGATTTTATTTATAGTCCATAGGATTAGAAAATTCAGGTATCTAGAGAGTTGCTAGTGTGTGTGTATATATATATATATATATATAATAAAAGCTCAGAATCTTTGTGTGGCTACTAGGTGGGGATTGGTATAGATGGCTATTAGACACATACCCGAGTAAACCTGAGGTGGTGTTTTGTATTGTGGATATGTTTATGAAAATATGATTTGTTTATAAATTCACCAGCTTTATGTTGATCTAAATATTTTTAAATGTTTTTGAGCACAGGTGACCCCTAGCTAGAGGCTTGTAGTCTGACATTCCAGGTGATGTACATGTGCTATGTTTTGGTGACTAGGATTGACTGAGGATAGGTTTGTGTGGAACAATAAGGCCGAGTTGGTGGTATATTCTTGAACAATAAGTCTAGTGTAATATGTTCCTGTTGGGAACCATGTTTTGCATCGAGTCTATTCTAGAATGTAAAACAATGTTATGTTTATAAATAATAAAAGATTGTGGTTTAGTCTTCCGTTACGTGTTTTTGATATTAAGGTCACTGTAACCAGTATCTGGGAATTCAGGTATGACATTAACCAACATATAATCTTTTAGTTCAACAACTTAAATCAATTGAGACGCTATTGGATTGACGTATTACATCTTGGTTGATATTCTATGTTTCTGGAGGTCTTATATCGGAGGGAAAACATACAATAATAACTAAGTTTTTGAATTGTTTCGTTAGAATAGCGCAAAGTTTTTTTTTTCTTATAAAGTCATTCAACTTTTATTAAGTGTTTCTACCTTGTGAGAAGTTTTTTTTATATAAATGTTAATATTTTTTAAAATAATATGAAATAAATGAAACATATATTAATCATAATAACTATTATGTAGTGATTAGTTTTTTCTTTAAATTTGATTTAAATTAAAAATTATGAAACTTGGTTATTAAAGTCTTTTCTTTACCATTACTTTTTTACTTCAAGTTAATTAAAAAAAATCATTAAATAGTAATTAGGATCATGCATATTCCATTTAGGTCACTTAATTAAATTTTAAAAATTTTAACATTTTTAAAAAAATTCACAAGATTGAAATAACTAATGAAAGTTGAGTGACTTAAATTTTTTTTGACTAAGTTTAATATAATACTTAAGATACTTATTTACTATTGTATAAAGTTATCCATATATTAAAACAACTAGGTTAGAATCCCGTGTATTACACGAGATTATATATTAAAAAAGATAAAATTTATAAATTTATAGATACGTCATAACTTGTCAGAATATTATGATAGCCTCGAGATATATCAAGTGGAAATTTGTGTGTATATAACAAATTAATATTTTTCTTTAATTAGTTATATTTTGAATTCTTATTATATATTCTTATTTAATATAATTATTATTCTTCTTTAATAATATATTTATAATATTATTATTATTTAATAAGATAGTGGTGAATTTATTAGGAGAGAGAGGTGGGAAAACCAATATGAGGAGGCATGAGGGAGTGACATGTGGCACCACAGAACCTTTATTTATTAGTATGTATAGATATGATTTTACAGAAAAAAATATATATATAAGATGATAATATCATAAAACCAACATGTTAATCTTAACCACTATTATAAGTTTTTTCATGGGATTAGTTTAAAATTTGTATATCAAATTGTTTTTTTAAACAGACAACAAAAAACTCTTGAGAGATAGATGGTATCTAAATCGGGTTCAATTATCCCACTAATCCAGATCGAACCCCCAACTCTTGAAGAAACCCACAACTAAGAAAACACCTTTGTTTCAGGTGAAACTCAAACCTAAAACAATCACTATATAAAATCTTGAGACTACCATTTTACACCTAATCGTTTATATAGATGTTCAAGAACAGTTCTTCGAAATTGGTATAGAATTGATAATATTTCTTTGTATTTTAGGGATATGACTTTTATTTTTATTTTTATTTTTATTTTTTAAATTCAATAGCACGTAGACAGAATTTGACTATTATGCTAGTTTATTGGTTATATATTTTTTAATTCAATAGCACGTAGAATGATGATCTTAAAACGGTAGTAGCTTCTAATTAAAATTTAAGAGCACGTAGATGGAATTTGACTATTTTGTCAATTTAGTGTCTTTATTTTGTTATTTTATTTATATATCAGAGTGTACCCTTGTTAAGTTGGAAAGTTTAAAAAAAGCCATATCTATTAAAATTTAGAGTAAATTATCATTTTCGTCATTGTGGTTTAATTACTTTTGTCGGTTTCATCCAAAAGTTTATTATTTTATCTATATATTTTCGTGGTTTACAAAACTTGTCATTTTCTTCCAATCAATTTACTCGATCCATATTTTATGTTTTTAACGTTAAATAAGACAGGGATGACGAATAGTTATTTTAAATTGTAAATGGAAGAAAAAGAAGAACTAAAAAAATAAATATAAAGACACGGATGACGAATGAGACGTGAAATTTTTTAACAAAGTGAGAAATAAATTTAAGGAATAATGATTTTTTAGTTAAATTAGAGTGATGAAGATAAGTAATTTTACGCTTTAATATATCAATTTAATTTCTCGTGAATTGTGATTACCTTAAATTTCATTTAGGAAAATAAATATTAATCATAACAAAACATATTTTATCAATCATAATAACACATTACGGATATAATAATAACTAGAAAATTTGTCTTGCGCTCTCCGACAAAAATAGACCTTAAATGGTTTAGGTGGTGTCGTTCACGCGCATTGCAGAACGTTAAACCGTGAAAGAAATTAACGTCCTCAAAAGCCTGTAAAATAAAGCCTTAGAAAAACGAAACCATTAAAAAAGTTATCGAAATTATATAAAAAATAAAAAAGCAAAACCTTTACGCTAACCTACGCCAAAATTTTGAATGGGACACCCTATAGCGTGAAAGACATGTTGTCGGTATAGGTGAAAACTAAAATTTTGAATGAGACACCTTATAGCGACGACATGTCGTCGCTATAGGGTTGAGGCAGATTGGAGGGAAAGCTGGCACCCAATGAATTTTTGGGGAAAACCTATAGTGACGACATGTCGTCGCTATAGGTTTTTGATTTTCTTTTTGTTTTTTTTATTTAATCAATTTCCGTCGGTTAAATTTATGGAAAACCCTATGGCAACGACATGTCGTCGGGATAGGGTTTTTACCTTTATTGACTGGTCAACATCCTACGAACCCTATACCGACGACATGTCGTCGGCATATGCTACTTGTACCTACGACATGTCGTCGCCATAGGGTGCAGCGCGAACAAATAGGGAAAACAGACTACAGACCTTCATTTCCACCTAGAATCCTCCAAAACTCCCTCAAATTGTTAAGTGGGGGATTTCACGGTTTTTGGGCTTTTGGGGAGCAACTTTTACAAAAAATTCTCGGGATTTAATGTGAGGTAACATCCGGGTTACATATTTTAGCTACTTTTTCAAGATTTTAAAGTTTTGTTTGTTTATTTTGGTTAGGTTTTGGAGTAATTTCACCATTTCTTGGATTTCTAGCTTTGTGAAGGTAAATACTCGTTTTAATTACTAATTTGTGATGAAATTTGGTTTAGATCTAAGATTTTTATGATTTTGTATGTATGTGTTATGTATGTGTATGTATGTTTGTATGTATGAGTATATATATTTGTATGTATGATGGAATTATTAAATTATGATTAGTTTAGGTCATTTGGTTTAGATGTGTGCTTATATTATATAATTTATGTAAATTAGTGTTTGTATGTATATGTATGTATGTGTGTAATTTGTGTTTATAATTATTAGTTTGAATGTTTAGTTTGTATGTATGTGTGCAATTTGTGTTTATGATGATTAGTTTGGACGATTAGTTTGTATGTATGTGTGTAATTTGTGTTTATGATGATTAGTTAATATGAATGTATATATGTGTATGTATGTATATGTTTGAAATTATGTAATTGGGCTTTTATTTATGTATGTATATATGTAATTGTGATGTGTAGGTATATAAGAGGGTATTTATTCATATGCTTATGTATGTTTGTATGTATATGTAACTTTATTTAATTTTGTTACAAATTCGAAACTTGTTACGGTTGACGAGAGAAAGAACGTCGTACACATAATCAACAAATGCTTGAAATGCAACAACAAATGGATGAAATGCGTCGAATGTGGGATCGCCGAACTAGCAGCGATGATAATTAGCTTGTAGTTGTTGAGCCTTTGCCTTTGTTGTTGGTATTTGTCTTTAACAATTTGCATATTTGTGTGTCGAACAAGTTTATGTTTTGAATGTTTGATTTGTCGGACAAGTTTGTGTGTCGAACAATTTGGATGTTTAGTTTATGTTTCGGATATTAGTTTTTATGAGATTTGAATAGTTTTTATTTAATGATTTGCAAGTTTTTGTTTTTAGAAATTTAATATTTTTGGATAAAATATTAAAAATTAAAAAATATAAAAAAAACAGAAAAGACCTCTACCGACGACATGTCGTCGCTATACGCCTTTTTTCAAAAATTATTAAAAAAACAAAGAACCCTATACCGACGACATGTCGTCGGAATAGGGTCAACCTATACCGAAGACATGTCGTCGGTACATGGTTGGACTCTATACCGACGACATGTCGTCGGTATAGAATATCTTTTTGAATTATTTAATTAGACCTTATACCGACGACATGTCGTCGGTATTGGCTGGCCTATACCGACGACACCTATACCGACGACAATCTTGGGCTATTGGTACGAAGCAATCCCGACGACATCTATATCGACGACTTGTCGTCGGTATAAGCTATCCCGACGACAAGTCGTCGCTATAGGGTAATACTGTTGTAGTGGCGTTGCAACGAAATAGATAGTAATATTTCAAAAACTTTATAAAAAAATGAAACCGTAACAAAACCGTTAAAAAGTTTACCAATAAAAATTAGAAAAATAAAGAAAGCAAAACCCTTAAAAAGGTAAACAGTTAAAAAAATTAATAACGACATTACACACAAATGGCTAGATAACTTGTACACTATCACGAACAACTATGTTACAATTATGCGTGTTTCATGTCTCGTAACTTGGTTGATAAAATAAGAGAGAAAAAAATTCAATTTGTAAATAATAATTTTATTAAAGTTCATGCACTATGGTATAAATTTGTGAAAAGGAAATTTTTTTTTGAAGCTTAAGAGCGTAAAAGTAATTTTGTTATAATTCAGGGGTTAAAATATAAAACTCCAAAAAAAAAACCAAATTAGCTTACGCAACTCATGCTATGAAAACTTTTACTTTTTTGCATTGCATCTTCACACTTTGTGAATGGTAAGTATTTAAATAACAATTTATCTATATTTTGTTAAATTAACGAAATCAAAGCTTGGATACAACAATATAAAACGTATATTTTATTTAGAGTAAATTAGCGTTTGCGTCCATGTGGTTTACACGATTTAACACAATACGTCCCTAACATGAACTTTTAACACTTTGAGTACCTGTGGTATACAATCTGTAACGCTATGAGTACCTGAGCCTAACTCTGTTAAAAAATTCCATTTAAATTCAGGTGAAATGTCAGTTATACCCTTTTATTGTATAGAACTCTGAGTCCCTGAAAACATATAATATCTATTTGCGTCCCTGTAATATATGTTTCCTTTTAGTCCAAACCATCCTTGCGTCTTAAAGTCTTGTATTGTTACCTGCACGAGGGTGGCAAGCTCATCCTGATTTTATTTTTTGCTTTTATCTTTTATCGTCTTTATTTTATTTTTGTTAAATACAGAAATAAATACGTAAAAGTTGTTTTAGAATTGTTTTGTTTAGGTTGTTTATTTATTCAAAACCGAGTCGTGTTAAATAAGATATAATATGCTTTTGTGTTTCTTAACACTCACTGCACAACTATATGACTTTTTATTGAATTCCGAATATATCGTCGCGATATGTTTTTTTTATCTATGTTTCGATTTCATAATCAAGCCGCCAAAACTTCATATGCTCATTTTAACGTACTTAATATCATCACCGGAACGTGTAATAGTGTTTACTACATACGAGTATATGTTATGTGTTTGTCTGAGAACATGTTTTATACACTATTTAAGTATATTTTTCTTTTTAGTGTTTCAAAAATAATATATATTTTTGTCATTACCATCACACAACAAAACAAACAGTATGACGCGTTTTTTTGAACTTCTTGGTTGACTTGTCGTGGTTTTACGCTATCATTGGTGCTTGTACACCTTTTTGACAAAGACAAAATCATGTGTCGTGTGGAATACGATGTGAAAACCACGTTATACATACATTTTATTTGTATACTACCTAGTGGGTTTTGTCTTAATAAAGTTTAAATCAAAATGTAGATAGAGTTAAACATATTTACAACCTTATATTTTGAATTTGAATTTAAATAAACATTGTGTTGTGAAAAAAAAAAATAAAAGAAAAATATTATATTTGACCCATGGGTTTTGGCCACGTGTCATATAAGTAGGTAGAAATAAACACATGACAATGTTATATTCAGAATTAAAAAAACATTAAGTTGACGTGAAAAGAATTAAAAATATATTATATTTGAAGTTTATAAAAAGAGTTAATTACATCAATAGTCTTTGTGATTTATGAAAAATAACATGTATGAGTACTAAGGGTTTTAAGTTTGAAATATAGATATTATGCTTCAATTTTGTAATAATATTAGGTATTAAGACTAACTTACATTAGTTTTTCCGTTAAATTCGAGTGAATTTTTTTTTTTACCCTTTAATGACTACAAGGACCATTTACGTAAACACTATGATATATAAACAAGGGCCATTTATATAATTAAATATATACCCAAATCCCTCTCCCCTCCCTACTAACACTGAAATACAATCGTCACCATCGCCCGGAACCACCGGACTGCGGACACCACTGTCGGGTCTGAAAACAATCGTAAGGGTGAAGGGGGCACAACCCTCACCCAAAAAGTACCCTAACAAAATCAACCAATAAGGGTGTGCAATCTCACTTTTATCCAAATATTACCCTAATACCTTAAAATGATGGAGGCACAACCTTAATACCTTAATAGCCGTTTAAATCCAAACAATTTTCAAGAATGGAACTCGGGTACTTATACCCGCAAAAGCCAACCCGTGGACTCGGGTACTTTATTGGCGGCGGCGTACCCGCACGAACCCGCTTACCCGCATACGCCTCCTTCATCCTAATCACCATTGCCAGATATCTATAAAACAATAGCCAATTAGTGTAATATATTTGAGGGGAGAATATCTATTTACATATTTATTGATAGTTGACGGTCATGCTTAATAATATTGGTATTAATGTCAATAATTCCGTCTAAGTAGACTTTAAACATTGTGTTTGAAAAAATAGTACTCGGAACTACTTGAACCCTCTTGTACTCGAGAAGGTTTTGAGGAAAATAATATTTTGGAATACTTCTTATTTCTTAACTTTTTCTACATCACAGATAAAATAAAATATATATAGGTATTGACTAATTCTTTCTCGAGGTGCTTGTTATGAAATCAACTTATTTGACTCACAATTCTATCAACTAACAAGTAACAATCACCAAAATATATTCTAATAAGGATAAGTATAGTTGATAAGTTCTTTTAATATTGTTTTAATTTAAAAACAATATTAAGTTATACCTCAACTCGATTAATAACTGTTTTAGAGTTGCAAAATCCACACCTTACGTTGTCAAAGTCATCTTTACTCCAGTGTTTGTCGCCTGGGGTCCACTCTCACTGTTCGTACCTTCTCCTTTTTCTATTGTCTTTTTATTCCCTCACAATGTTGAATTATCTTCTTAATTAAAAATTATTGATTAACTCACGCACATTTTAAATATACTTCTAAATCTACATCAATATCAATCATGAGATTAAAACCCTCAGTAATTTTGAGAGGAACATAGTTACTACATAATATGATATAGTTAAACTCCAAGCCCTTTGGTAATTTATTTAGTATTTGTAATAACCAGATATTTAAATAGGTAGAAAACGATATGTGTCTCCCTATGATTTTTATTTATTAATATAAATATTTTACATATACTCTTAGAGTCTGCTTGGTATGAGGTAATGAAATGAACAAATGAATGAAATAGACGAGAGAATGAAATAGACAAGAAAAAAACGGACCATTATCATTCCCTTGTCATGTTTGGTTACCCTGTGGAAATGAAATAAATCATTACTTCGTGTTGTTTAGTAGACAGGAAAATATTTTATGAAAAATAAAATATTTGTAATTAATAAAATTATACTATGAGTCGGTTAATGGGACGTGTCATGAGTCAGAACATAGGTTGGGTCATGGGCCGGGTCACGACACGGATGATGGTTCGAGGCATGGTTCGGGCCTTGGAACGGGTCATGGTTCATGTCATGGGTACGGGCATGGGTCGGGTCACAGATCGGGTCATGGTTGGTCCATGGTTCGGGTCATGGGTCAGGTTATGGGTTGAGTCACGGGTCGGTCCTTTGTTAGGTTCATGGGTTGGGTCATGGTTCGGGCCTTGGGACGGGTCATGGGTACGGGCATGGGTCGGGTCATGGGCCAGGTCACGGGTCGGGTCATGGGCCAGGTAATTTAGTATTTGTAATAACCAGATATTTAAATAGGTAGAAAACGATATGTGTCCCCCTATGATTTTTATTTATTAATATAAATATTTTACATATACTCTTAGAGTTTGCTTGGTATGAGGTAATGAAATGAACAAATGAATGAAATGAACGAGAGAATGAAATAGACAAGAAAAAAACGGACCATTACCATTCCCTTGTCATGTTTGGTTACCCTGTGGGAATGAAATAAATCATTACTTCGTGTTGTTTAGTAGACAGGAAAATATTTTATGAAAAATAAAATATTT
Organism: Smallanthus sonchifolius; assembly: GCA_023525975.1. Taxonomy (NCBI): domain Eukaryota; kingdom Viridiplantae; phylum Streptophyta; class Magnoliopsida; order Asterales; family Asteraceae; genus Smallanthus; species Smallanthus sonchifolius. The sequence continues at coordinate 59,397,990 of CM042042.1, forward strand.
GTAATTAATAAAATTATACTATGAGTCGGGTAATGGGACGTGTCATGAGTCAGGACATAGTTTGGGTCATGGGTCGGGTCACGACACGGATGATGGTTCGAGGCATGGTTCGGGCCTTGGGACGGGTCATGGTTCATGTCATGGGTACGGGCATGGGTCGGGTCACAGATCGAGTCATGGGTCGGGTCACAGATCGAGTCATGGGTCGGGTCATGGTTGGTCCATGATTCGGGTCATGGGTCGAGTCACGGGTCGGTCCTTTGTTAGGTTCATGGGTTGGGTCATGGTTCGGGCCTTGGGACGGGTCATGGGTACGGGCATGGGTCGGGTCATGGGCCAGGTCACGGGTCGAGTCATGGGTCGGTCCTTGGTTAGGTTCATGGGTCGGGTCTCGAGACGGGTCATGAGTCGGTCCTTTGTTAGGGTCATGATTCTAGTCATGGGTCGGGTCTTGGTTTGGTTATTAATTAAACAAAATAATTTCATTCTTTGAATGAAATAAAAAAAACCCTCATCTCCTGTTGAATGAAAATTATTAAAAATAGAGGAATCACATTCCTTATGTAATGGTCCATTTTATTCATATGTGATATCAAACATGTTCTGTTTCATTTCAACGTAATGACTCATTCCATTACACCCTCCATTCATACATACCAAAGAGTACGTTATTTGCCTTATATTCCTTTTCTCTTTTTACATGTTTTACACTTACATTATACTTTATATAAACTCTTATTCACTTTTACCACTACTACAAGAAACTTGATTTTTAGTGACGAACCTTTTAGCAACGACATAATGCCATCGCCATTGGGTCACCAGAAGATACGACCTGTCGTCCTCGAAAGTCCAAGCGGGAGTTTGGAAAATTTTCGCGTTTTTAGCCCTAAAAAACTTAATTTTGTTTTGCTTATTGTTCCCCGCAACCAAAACCATCGTTTCCAGCCACCAAAACCACTGTCGTCTCCATCCCAAAAGCAACCACCACCAACCACTGTCGTCCACCAAAAGCTCGAGTCTTTGACCTGACATACGACACGACGCACCACCAACCATCGTTGCCCACGACCTGCTCGTCTCTTCCACTGAGTTCGGCATCCACCACACCACCACCAATAGCCACCAACGAAAAAGCACAAAGCCACCATCGTCCACCAGTGTTCGTCTCTCTCGCTCTCTGTATGTAACTCTGATATTCACTCATACGTAAACAACTTATACCACACATGGATAGAAACACCTTATGTATGTTAATTTGTTTAATAACTTCATCCTGATTTATATTAGTACTTGGAAGTCATTAGACAACTTATGACGTCGGATTTCAGGCTTGAAATGTACAAACGATACTAGAGTACAATCCTACAAGGTTTGTAAGTGCGACTCATACATCTCTTGGGTATTGATTATAGGCATGTAGGTATGGTGACAACATCATTGTTTAAGGTAAAGTTGTTTACCTTACCATTTATAAACTTTCGTAGTCACCCAATCCCTCATGTCAAAGACTCTCCCTTGATATGTTACATCTCAAAATTTTAGTAATTTAATTTACAAACTTAAACTTCACTTGTTCATTAGTTGTTGGTAATTACAATAATACATTATTATTATTATTGAAGGTACACTTTATTGGAATGTTTTATGAAAGTAATGATTAAAAAACTAAATTTGTAACCAATCTAACTGAACAATAACTTTATTGGTTTGAAATGTATGATTATAGATTTTTAAATTGCAAATACGTTGTATCATCTAATTGGAGTAATTTAAATTAACTATAACACCCTATTTCTCAAAAGATAAAAAATATTAGAGCATCTCAAACGCGCTATCCGAATGAAGGCGAGGAGGTGCAAACATCACGCATTGGAGGCCTCTTTTGGATGAGTTTTTTGGAATTTCAAAGGTTAACACATATAATATATGTGTGTATATTTAATATTGTCTTAATATTTAAGTGGGTGTTTGAAAAATGATGTAATATTGTAATAAAAATAAATGTTTTCAAAAGATTAGAGAAAAACTAATTTGACGTGTTTATTGATGTTTGTTGCATCCATCCTTGTGTTGTGGATACTCTTATTGAAATCATTTTTTTCATAGAACCCTTTTATAGAAAGTCAGATTGTTCATTTGGAGGGCAATGAAAGGAAGGATTGCAACTATGGATGCACCGGCAAAAAGAGGAGCAATAATAAACAACTCCATGTGTCCCAACTATGGAATTAATCAAGGAGCGGATCACATTCTAGTGTCATGTATGTTTGCAAGAGCAATTTGGTGTCAAATTTGGGTTTGGTGCAAGATACCCATACCACACAGTTTTAATACAATCAAGGAGATCATAATCTATGTGGATAAGCTACAGATTCCAAAGGAAGAAAATAATCCACGCCATATCGTTAGCAACTTTTTGGAACCTATGGCTCGTGCGGAATAAGAAGATTTTTGATGGCAAGATAACAAGAGACTACAACTACGTATGCCAAATCAAATAATCCTCATACCTATGGATATCGAATAGATCAAGAATAAGAACCATCTCTTGGGAGGATTGAAAAAAATTTTTCGGTTTAATGTCCCTTAATGTTTTGGTGTTTTTGTTTCCGGCCATTTATTTGGCTTAGTTTGTACTTCGCCTCCTTTTAGCTGCTGGTTTGGGGTAGGCTTTTTTGTTGATGTTTTAAAATTCCTTCTTACTTGTCAAAATAAAAAAAATGACAATATAAAGCCCTTCAGAAAACAAAGAACGAATATTGGAATCATCCCTTCAAATAAACGCAATGCCCCATATTTTCAACGAAATCAAACATCGAAGACACCTCAATACCTTGCTTATACAAATTCAAATGATTTGGTAGACTTTATTCAGGGTTAACTTACGTGGCTTGTTTTAGTTGGTTAGTTTTGTGGACTCATGTGTTTTTTTTTCTTTTCTCGCATCGGCTAAAATCTAACTAGGTTAGCCGGGTAAGCTAAGGATAAAAGTCAATGTTCATTTTAAGAATTCAACTCATACGTTTATTGATTTTCCCCTATTTATGGTTAATTTTTAAAAATGACGAATTACATACATACCTCACACATATACTCATGCTCTCATTTGAAACTTTAAGTATATGTATTTAGTTTGTCATATTAAAAAATTAATCATACATATAGCACAAGTCATAGTTATAACAACTGTCAATCTTTTCTCCTTGTCTCTTTGAAAAGAGAGTGGAAAGTATTTCTAACAAATTATATAAAGATTGATAAAATGAAATGACATGTAGACGTATACATCTTCTCTTAGCTTATATTCCAACTTTCTTTTAGAACAAAAACATAATTCTATTTATTTTTAAAATTAATATTTATGTTGTTTTAAGAATAGCAGAGTATTATTTTCTAAAAAAGTCATAGGTATTAATTAATTAACTCACTTTTTAACTACCTTCATATTTGTTTTATGAGTTGATTATTCAAATAGTTCATGTGATTTATGAAAATTAATAGGTTTAGATGTTAAGGGTTTAAAATAACATGTTTGGGTTTATTCTTTCAACCTAGTAATGAGTTTGAGTAGTATTAAGTCTAACTTTTATTATTTTATTTGTTAAGTTTGAGGTTTTGGATACTAAGAGTTTAAAGTAAAAATAGTGTTTTGGTCATTTTACTCAAGTTAACAGAAGATAGCTTTAATACACACTCATTACAAAATTGAAAAACATAAAATCCAAACATGTTACTTTAAACCATTTATACATAAACATGTACCGTTAACCATTTGGTGCAATGGTAACCCCAAGACTTCTCATAATCGAGGTCTAGGGTTCAAATCATGACCACATAAGAAAAAAAAAAAAAAAAAGGTATTAATTAGAAATAGTTATGAAACTATTAGTTTGATAAAACGTTACAATCACTTCTAAGACCGAGGAGCAGCCTTTATAAGGCCACTACAACCACCCCTTCCTTCACAATTGGAAACACACTTTTTTTTCAGGTTCATGGAAGATCACCCCAACTTCATTCTTGATTGCCCATCTTTCTACAAACAAAAGGTCTCAACTTTATCTTTAATTTTCTTTAATTAATTCTAGAAGAATTGAAACTTAATTTGGATCTTGAAATGAAACAGAGTATAGAAGAATTGACAGAGTCACTTTGGTTGACTACAATGGAGCTTCAAGAAGAGATCAGAGCAAGAGACGATCGGTTAAATCAACTCAAACATTTTCTCAACGACGTCGTTCATCAAAGAAATGAAGCTCGAACCAAATGTCAATCCCTCGTTCTTGACAAACTGCTTCTCCAACGCCAATTTCACCATCGCCGCCATCAAACCACCACAGCTCCGCCACACTCCGGTGTTGAAGATGAAGAAAGCAGCGTCTCTTTCTCATCCAATGAAAACGCAGTGCAATTGCTGCCGCCGCCGACGAGGGATGGGTTGCCGGAAAATGGAAAGTTTCTAGAAGCAGTGATGAAAGCAGGGCCGTTGTTACAGAACCTCCTCCTGGCTGGAGCACTGCCGCATTGGCGCCGCCCACCACCGCCGCTGGACACGTACCAAATTCCGTCGCCGCCGTTGGTGATCCCGGAGACAAAATACCAAAAGAAAAGGGGGTTTTCTGAAGACTCTGTTTCTTCCACAGAGACCAAATACCAAAGGTTTTCACTTAATTGAAGACTCTGTTTCTTCTCTTAACAATCCAAATAATTGATTTTACTAGAATTGAAGTTCTGATTTACCCAAAGGGCAATGTTTTCAGAACCGGACCGGACATCGAACCGGTCTTCTTACCGGTCGGACCGGTCGGACCGGATTTAAGAACCGGACGACGTCATAAATATTATAAAAATATATCAGTCTAAATAGCTTTTAATCGTTTCAAAAAACATCAATAAGTCAATTCTAATAATTTTAAACTAACAATTACCTACGAAATAAGAAGCCAAGAGACTTAAAAAGATTAAAAAAAAAAAAAAATAGTCAAGCGGTTCAACCGGTCCGACCACCGGTTCGCTGCAGAAACGGTTCAACACATGTAACCGGACCGGTCAGACCACCGGTTCCCGGTCCGGCCGGTCCGGTCCGGGTTTCAAAACATTGGGTGAGGGTGATGTTGACGATGAAAGTAATCATGGCGGATTTAGGTCCAACTAGTAGGGTTCGGGCAAGGCCCACCAATTTAGAATCAAAATCTACTAGAATGTGATTTGCTTTGACTGTTTACTACATTTCTTACCCATAAAACCTTATTTTATTTGAAAAGATAGATTTGTTCTTTCTAATACTCGATGGGACAACTTTTTATTTTTATCGGCAAATAATATATTCTTATTAATTAAAACTTCCCAAACATACACGCTATATGATTCGAACCAACACACAACTGAATCGAATTAGAGATTCTTCAGGTTCACTCGTTAAGTTTTTATCAGACAAACGAACGGTTCACGAACACATAACCGAAAAGAAACTTTTGTTAGTGTTTGTTAACATTATGAACAAACACAAATGGCACAAAAGAACATAAACAAACACAATTGAATATAACAACACAAACAAATACAGAAACGAATGTATAATAATTTAATTTTAATGGTAAAATAATTTAAAAAATACTAAAAACTTGTAATAAACGAACAAACCATTAACGAAGTTAACAAAAGTTCACGAACAGTATTGAACGAACGCGGCGTGTGTTCGTATTTGTTCATTTATTAAACAAACGAATGTAACTGAACTTTCAGATGAACCGTTCAGTAATAGTTCGTTAAACGTTCAATTCGTTTACACCCATATCCGTTGATGAAAAGAATACACTATTTATCACTGGATGTGTCATGAGAAGAATTGTTTTACTTTTACCGTCAATATTAAAGATGAAATTCATGAATGCTTTCATTTGCATCTAAACAAGGGTGGTAACATAAAAGCTAAACATATTCCCATTTACATAAAAAAAACATTTTGTATGTTATAGTTCTAACTTGTTAACTAGTCGGTTACCTATGTGACGCATAGATGGCTAACATAGACTTTATATAAATTCAATAAAAGCATCTAAATTCAATATTTTTATCAAGAAAGGAAATTTAATCCAATTTTAATTATTAAGTTTCTTAAACATATTTTTTAAAAATATAATATACCATTGAAATTTTAAAGTCTATGAACTTCTTTCTTATTAAATTTAAACTATTATTGTTTTTAATATAAAACTAGATGGAGGCCCCGCACGTTGCGGCGGCGGCTTCCGACCAATAGTTCTAGCTTTTTAATTTAATAGTGACATTCCGACCGATAGTTCTTGCATTTCGATATAGTTGATACATAAGGTTCCTCGAAACCTAAAATAAATAATAAATCCTTTGAAAACAAACAAAGAAAATTAACGTTTTCGAGACATTGAAAAAAACATCTGTATAGAGAAAACATAAATTTCACACTTTCTTATTGTTGGCAACTTTTATTTGTGAATGTGGCATATAAAATCATGTATATTGTAATTCCTGTATCAAATTAAATAACGATTCTTTTCTAGATTTATCGTTATTTCGTAGTACAATCTTATTAAAATAATATAACGAATTATTAGAAATGCTTGTAACAAATAAAAGAGCGGTGTACCAATCGTGAATCCGCAATGTTTATTCATAATTATTTGGTTGATAACCTTGTTAACTTAATCATATTCAATTATTTGTTGTATTCATAATAAACAATAAACTATAATTGTGTATAATATATTGATATTAATATTCTACTGACTCCGATAAATTTTCATTAAATTAATAAATGAAAATAATTGTCATGACATTATTTCTATCTATTTTCAGTAATTTATAATGCATAGAGATTGTCTCATTTTCCCTTAAAATATGATAGGCTATGTTAAAACTTAAAAACCAATGCTAGAGAGAGAAATTTTCCTTATAACATTTTCAAAAGGAGTTTTTTTAATATAAATTACTAGTATATTTTCTTATTAGATTAAAATATAAAAATTTATTGGTTTTTATACTCCAAGGTCAGTAAAAATAGTTTTTAATTTCGATAACCTAATTATTAATAACTATAATAAGAATATCGAAATGATAAATTGACATGATATTTTTTATTTAATATGTAAAAATATTAATTTGACATTTTCATGAATCATATCAAATGATAAATAAATACTACACATTATTTAATAAATTATTAAATTATTAAAAATAACAATATTCAATTATTTGTGGGTTAGACTAAAAACATCAAAGTATCAAACATATAACCAATGTTTCGGTTTTTCAATTTTGATAAATTAGGTTATAAACAGTCCGTTGATTCATTTATTGGGGATTTTATAAGTAGATAAATTTAAGGTAATTTCAATTAATAATGAAGTGCTAGAAGTGATTTATATTGATATTACCATTTTACTTATTTTAGAATGAAATATATTAAATGTTAGTGTCATGTCTATTAAATTGTATATATAACATGTGTTAACGGAGCTTAATGACACATAAGAATGTTAATGGACTTCTTAAGTTCTTATAAGTCAAAAAGGTCAAGAAAAGATCTCTAGTGATCACAAGACCAGTGAAACTTAGCAAAACGTTAAAACTCTTAATGCACATTTAAATATTGTACATAGAATTTAGCTAATATGTTTAAAAGTGAAACGATAGATTATGTAAATATAAAGTGTACACTCACCAACATAAGCTCAACTATTTTTTACATGTATTTCTAGGAGGTTTAAGGTATCTAGAAGCAAGGGTTGGTAAATGGTAGGATTTAGAGTAGTGATCTCACATTAACCAAAAGTTACGGGTTCGATTCTTGAGGTGACAGATTTATCCTGGATTATTTAGTTGTCGCACCCGAGATAATAAACCTTTCTACATTTCAATAGATTAGCTAAACTATGTTTGGAAATTTAAACATACATGTAAATGTTTAGTATGATGTAGTATTCGTATATAACTCATGTCTCGAATATAGTATGGCATAAATGGGTCAACCTTTATAAAATACTAGGTTATATACCTATGTATTACATGGGGCTGTCTAATAAAAAAATAATGTGTAAAAAAACTTAAAATAATGTGTAAAACAAAAAATAAAATTCTTTGTTTCCTTAATTAAATAATATTTAGAATTCAAATTTTATATTATTTTTTAAAAAAATAAAAACATTAAGATAATCAAATTTCAAAATTCAAACTTACTTAAAATAGGAAAAATTATAAGATTTTAATAAAAATAAATATACGATGACATGTGTCATTCTTTGTAATCATTTATTAGAATAAGAATAACATTTTAATAGTAACCGTTATCATCATGTATTTTGGTTTTATATTTTGGGAAGAATCCACTCTTATCAAACCTCATACAACAAGAACTCGCCTAAGGTCATAAATATATGTTTTTCATATCTAATTCGTAATTATATAAATATGTCCAGGGGCGGATGTAGTGAAGCGAGGGGGGGTGCACAGGAACCCCCCGAGTTTTGAAATTTTAGTGTAACGGTAGGTAAAAAAACTAGGGTGAACCCCCTAAAATATTATAGGGTGAACCCCCTTACGACGGCGCCCACTGCTGCTCGGTTGATCCGGTTGTGAAGCTATAAAACTAAGAACTCTTTCTTGAACTAAATGTGTGTTCTTGAGCATTCATATGATTAGAGGTAAAAAATTGATAGAAACAAATGAGTAGATGACTCTTAAATACAAATTAGTTGATTTTGTGAACATTTGAAGCATAATTTTCATGTTTTTTTCTTTGCTTTAGACCTCCAAAAATGGTTGAGCCGCCCCTGCCCGACCCGACCCGACCCGACCAATCGAACCGAACCGAAAATTTTTATGTCCGGCCCTATGAAATTGGATCATCTAAAAACAGTGAACCCCCTGAAAAAAAATTCTGGATCCGCCACTGAATATGTCTTAATTAAAAATAACAAAACTAAAGCCAAATTTAGCACTTGCGTGTTCTTAAAAAGAGTTATATACACACAAATATATATAGAATGGGTTTCTGTATGATTGTATTGAATCGTTTGTAGGCCAGGTTTGTTGTGAAATATTCAGTAGGGGTCTTGGGTGTTTTGATTAGATCGAGTAGGGGTCACAAAAACAATTATATAGTTGTTTCTCCACATATATAAATCTTTAAGTATTATGAATGCAACATTCATTTTGCTCATCAATGGTTTTAAGTTGATCAAAAATAAGAAAACAATAAAGATTATTATGTAAGACTATCCGTAGTAGTTGGGTGAGGGTGGTGAATTTTCCGTGCCACATAGCTGTCACATTGACACTGCTTTCACTCACCTTCACCCAAGTGCGTAATGGTAAGATTATGGTGACTAGTTTTGTAGTGTGTGTGAGAGAGGGGGCTTCCCTTGCCCCCAACGTCCGTCAACACCACCACCTACACCACCACCTTGAGCATTCCACGCCCACCCTCACCCCCACCTGGCGTGGTGTTTCACACCCGTGATGAGTAAGGTGGCACCACGCCTCCACCACCACCCTCTCACTACACAGATAGTCTAGCCTTGTGTTGCATCCTTATTTTCCTAGTAAATGATCAAAAATGTTCGTGTGAACTTGTTTGCCAACAATTAATATTGAAAACATACTATCAAAAGTAAAACACCAATATCATTGTTTGTGAACAATATTAACAACTCTACAAAGAATCATGAACCTTAAATTTTCATTCTCTATCTATATATAAACTTGTTATCCCATGTTCCATATTATCTTTTATGTATAATGATCAAAATTATTTTTCAAAAGAATGTGTGTAAATAATAGAAAAGAAACATAAAAATTAAAATTATTAGCTACGAGAAGATATATTTGAGAGAAATATTCAAACCGTGGTACATTTGACGTGATTGATCCTTAAACTTATTTATTTTTATTGTTACAAATGAACTGAATACATATATATATATATATATATATATATATATATATATATATATATATATATATGCTTCCGTTTATATATTGATTGTTGTGTAAATATATATATAAGACGGATTGTTATTACTAATTCAAAATCATATACTATGACTACGCCTTTTCCTAGAGGAAAATGACGAAACCCTAATGTTAAAGGATCGGAAAAAGTCATCTACCTCTTGGCGCCTTGTCTTTTCAAAGAATTCCGTCGTACCATCATCCAACGACCTCCTTCTCCTTTTTAGGAGTTTGCGTGGCGGTGGCAGCCATGGTGGCTCGATCTTGTGTTCATCGGAGGTTGGAGTTTGACAATTACTATCTTCTTCTTCATGCTTCGTGGTGTTTGACTTTGATGGTTCATCAATTGATACATCCTCATCATTGTCATCGTCCTTTGGATGATCACCAGGTTTTGCCATGGAGTAAGATTCATTATGTTTCTTAGACATGACTAAGCTTTGAGTTGTAAAGTTTTCAGTTTCGTTCAGAAGACAAGCGAACGTTGTTGTGATGAAGCCGGCCACCGTAAACTGAAGATTTTTGGGGACGTCTTCGTTGGCAGCTTGATGGAAGGAGTACAGGCGACTTTTAGGATGAGCACTCCTATATATGATAACTCAGAGGGAGGGAGGGAGGGAGGGAGAGAGAGAGAGAGAGAGTCGAGTTGTATGGGTCATGACTTGTTAGTTCTTATCATGTCAATTTATTCCAAATTTTAATGCTAATTTCATAAAAGCTGGAATATGAACTATATTATTAAGAAGAAGGCGCATATAACTACCGGGTGGAGTGAGGAAGCTTGAATAAAAAAACAGTGAGGCCGGAACTTAATCCTGTAATGTTTATTTTCTATCAGGGGGCCTGGAACTTAATACCTCTAAAATTTTTGACCAAATATATATAAATTAACATAATTAAGCAAAAAATGGGAGGGGGGGGGGGCACTAAGCTTCGTCCCTGAGTGGGCGTTTACCCGCGTGTTGTGGTGGGCGCACGGTGCGGTGGCTTAGTTCTAGACATCTAAAAAACACGTCACGGTGATATATCTAGAAATTAGGAAAAAGTCACGTCATGTGTGTATATATTCGGAAATCAATAAAAAGTAAAATCATTGTAAAAATGGTCTTATTGACTTATTGGTTTTTTGAAAAGCTAATAAGTCAATAAACATTTTACCACCACCCTCTCAAACACCCTCTTAATGTGTGAGATATGCATTTGCTTGTGTAGCTGTGAACGAAGGAACCGATTGGGTAGGGGAAGCGTGGGCTCGAACCTACGCGATGCGATTAAACGCATGCTAGTGATGCGTTTAACCACATATGCTTGTGTAGCTGTGAACGAAGGAACCGATTGGGTAGGGGAAGCATGGGCTCGAACCTACGCGATGCGATTAAACGCATGCTAGTGATGCGTTTAACCGCATATGCTTGTGTAGCGATGCGATTAAACGCATGCTAGTGATGAGATTAAACGCATGCTAGTGATGCGTTTAACCGCATATGCTTGTGTAGGTATGATCTTTTTTTAACGACAAACAAATAATGTAATTAATAAGTTGATTATTAATGATCGGATCTAGAACAGTCAATAATCGAAAAGCCATTTAGATTTTTTTAAAAGATAGCCGCAACCCAATTAGATTTTTTCTTTTTTTAATCTATTTATATATAAGTATTAAATCGGATCAACAACAGATCGATAGTAGAAAATATAATAAAAAATCAGAATAATCTTTTATAAATATTTGTCATTTATGTTGTTAATCACCAACGAGGTATAGGTGGTTGGCTCGATCTAGTAGGTAGGAACTCAGTTGCTACCAAAGGTTGACTCAACAATACTTTCACTGGGAGAGTACTATGGTTGGCTTTGGAAGGTAGGAATTCGGTTGCTACCGAAGGTTGACTTATGTCGGCAATGAAGTGCCGACGACACTTTCACTGATGGATATATACCCGACGACACTTAAAGATAATATCACATCTCTTGCTTGCCAGTGAGAATGTATCTGCGACGAATATCTTGTGGGTGATTCGTCGGAAATAACTATTGTACACACAACATGAACACTACTAGAAAACTGGTCATTTGCGACCGCATTTTCGGTCGCAAAATGGTCGCAATTGCCCTGTTGCGACCGTTTTGTGACCGAAAATGCGGTAGGAAAAATGCACGTCGCAATTGCCATGTTGCCACCGAACTGCGGCCGCTACTACGTTTTGCGACCGAACTTGCAACGATGAAAACCGTCGCAAATTTTGCGACCGCCTTCTTTTGCCACCGCTTTACGACCGCTTCATTTTGCCACCGATTTGCGACCACTTCAGTTTGCCACCGATTTGCCACCGCTTCAGCCTTTTTTTGCGACTGCTTATGTTGCTACCGATTTGCCACCGCTTCATTTTGCCACCGATTTGCCACCGCCTTCTTTTGCGACCATTTTTCTGTCGCAATTCAGTCACAAATCCGATGCATAATTAAAAAAATACATTTTTTAAAATTCTTTACAAATCTATTAAAATTCCCAGTAATATTCATATACAAATCAAATCTAATGCACCAAAAATCTCATAAAATAAATACATATTCAAAATACTATACAAATTCATAATTTTCTAAACAAAATATACAATAATCAAACAAAGAGATTTAAAAAAAAAAAATTATAAGATGCATCTCTAATGCCCAAAACCATTTGGGGGAGCAACATCTTCAGTCAAATCTGGTACGGTGGCAATATTCAAGTCAAAGTGTCCTTGTTCTTCAACCCATGTTAATTGAAGGACCTTCCAAAGGTCTCTGACTTTAGATCCACAGTGAAGTGCAATGTCTTTGGAACCTGAGGTTCTTTCGTTGTGAGGAACCCTGACATCAGCGGGGTTCTTGCATGGGGCAGGGATAGAAACTTCTGCAAGAGGGAAAATAAAACATTCATTACTAACAAATAGGTCAATTCGGGTCACGTTTATCTCTAATGGTTGTGAAAAAAAATAAATGTTATGCAAGAAATAAGAGGTGACTTGCTGAAAAGTAGGTGATAATAGGTGTTTCTGAGCTTCCTGTCAAACCTGAAAATTGGATTAACAATAATAAAATATGTGAATTATTATCTTATAATGATAGGCCTTATATTGAAAGGGTCCATCTAACCATATATGAACATTTATAACTGGAACACCAACTAATTTTTCCAACCTTTTGAAGTATGGAACCGGTTTCCAATCTTCAGGCAGATGAAGCTTCAGAATGTCAACTGCTTGATACAAAACAACCAATAAAGCTTGATGGATATATTTGGAGACTTCAAAGTCAAATAGTGGTTTAGTCAACATACCTGGAGTAGCAAATACATAAGCATTTGATGATATTCCCGTCATTCAGTAAAAGTTGTTAACAGTTCATCTTTGTTTAACTCGATCTTTTGTATTCGTTAATTAAGTCTGACTTGGCCACCTAGTGATTCAATATGGTCAACAATTGGTATGTAAAGCCTTTCAGGTGGGCTGCCATCTAAAAATGCCATCAGGTATCCAATCTGCCCAATGAAGCAGCAAAAAGTACTAGTGATCAAATCTGTTAATTGAAGTAACCCAGTAAACATAATTCCTAATTTCTTTTATCTTTATTTCTAAACATGTTTATAATACATAAAGGCGTAAACAGAAAGCAAATGTCGCCAAATGAGGCAATCGCGTAATTAATTATAATAAATTGTAGAATAAATTTTCTGAACAACATGCCATAGTTTAACAGTGATTTTAACAAAATGCCTTTGAAAATGGTAGTTAACTTATGCATATACATAGCATAAGGTTCTGAACCTAACTAGTAACTACTAGTTACAAAAACAATTAAAAAAAGATCAAAGTTTCATGGAAATTCCAAGGGACTTGAACTTACACTCTTCCCAAAGAAATAAAGCCCGGTCATGTTTGATACAATATGTCCAACTTCATTATGACTGAAAGCACTAGTTATCGTATTGTGCAACCGTCCACTTTTTTCTTCTAACTGTCATAGCACCTAGTCGGCCCTTTTTGCTTCTCTTAATAGTGTTCCCCCTTATTCCTCTACTGTCTGTCATTTTATTTCAGGTAAATTTTGAAGTGTTAAACTGCCTTATATTTACATTAAAAATATCAACCTAAAAGAATAAAATTAATCACAACTTGCTTGGAGAGCAAAATAACAAACTAAATTCTTCCAAATATAACTTGAACAGTCGATTATGTTCATTGTCATAACAACACTAATTGAGCATAGCAATTATTCAGTATATTATTAATGAAGTAAATTCCATTTGCATAGTAACGCATAACAACAAGTATGGTCACTTGCAAGAATTAAAATATAGAACCTTCAGTCCTGCAGGAGCAAGCGCCTCTAGATCTTTAATAGGCTGTTATTCCATGCCAAAAACTCGTTGAACGCCGTCAGTCATAGACAGCTTTAGGCACCTCTTTAAGCCAGAATTTGCCTTCTTGTAACAGTCTCGAAGAGGTTGACTAACATTTACTATCTCATAAACCTGCAATATGCATTTTAGTGTGATATAAGCAAATGTATAAGACCAGCAACTATCTTTTCTTTTGATGCTGCTCTGAACTCCATTACCTATTCAAGATGTAAAATGGATAAAAAATTGCATAAAGAAACCTTTCAAAGTAAAAGTGAACTGAATGTGCAATTAAGTTTTCAGCATTTGTGTGTTTCAAATTCCTAGTGAAGTTAGATCCACTATGTAACATATATATCTCATGAAAATTGATCTGAGCAGTTCTGAACTCATATCAGTTTCTGGAATGTTAATGAAGTCCGATTTATACAACAAAAACACCAAATAAGAACTAAATTGAGAACAAAAAGATGTGAAATACCTGTAACACAAATGGTCCAAGAAGATGAACATATACCAAATCATTCACAGCTTACACAAATTGACAAAACAACTTGCATCACATGCTTATTTGAAGATTAAACTTATAGAGATTCAAGAATTTTCAGAATGAACAGTTCCTAGGTCAAAAGAACAACAAACCAAGCCAACAAAACCCTAGAAAACACAATATCCTTTAATCCGTACAATCAGAGCAAGTATAAAGCATCTCAAGCATCATTAAGTGTCGTATGTTGCAATCGGAGTAAATAACAATAAAAGTTGATGATAGCTTGCCCTAATTCGAAGATGATTGATAATCGAATGCCACAAATGAAAGATAGTCGGAGTAAATAACAAGCATCACCAAAATCAGTTGATTAAATATGATCGGAGAACGGTAAACGCTTACCGTCGCCGGCGACTAGATGGCAGGAGAACTAAAAGTTCTAGCCAGAGTCAGGGACGGAGGAGGTTAGCATCACTGAATTGAAAACGTGAAAGTGCGACGTTGTGAGAACTGAACTGAAAACGTGAAAGTGGAGGAGTAAAAGCCCAAACAAATTTAAATAAAAAAAAGCCTTAATAAAAAGTTCAAAACGTGTTTGCTACCGCCACACCCGTGGCAAATCTGGATGGTCGGTAGCTAACTTTGCGACCGTCATTAAAGGTGGCAAATCTTTGGTCGCAAATACCCAGTTTTTTAGTAGTGGAACCTCGGTACGGTAAGGTATGTGAGCTTTTGCACAGGGTTAATGTGTTTCAACTTCTTGGTGAACTAGAGATCCATTTTTGTAAATCCATGATTTCCTAGTATTATTTTTATCGTACTCTATACAAAACTGACATCCTTCTTAATCCCGTATTTGTTCAAACACATATTTGTCACATCAATTATCCTTATTAACATGTAAAAAAAAAAAGAATGATAATGAAATAAATAATAAGTCTTATGGTCTTATAAAAAGAAAGAATTATAATTTATTAAATTAATTAAATGAAAATTTAACCCATCATGTCATTTGAACCTCATCAATAAGCTTTGAACCCCTTTTCCCCAATTCTTGAACCATGGAACTAGTTTTTTTTTCACAATTTTGACTTGCAAAAGTCAAACTTGCTTCAATCCCATCCAATTACCTGAAATTTCGGGATCTAAATCTTTCCAAATCAATTTTCCACCCTTGTATAACTGCTTAGAACTCGGAATCAACGTTTTGATTGAGAAATCCCAAATTCAAAACCCATTCACGGGCGTTACACGAACGCGTTTGAAAAAAAACCATGATTTCCGAGTTCAAATCCCGTAAAGCTCGCGCATAATCATAGCTATAACGCGTTTCCTCACCATTCAACTTAATCCCTGTCGTTTGGCTACTCGAACGAGTCTCAAAACCAACCCTTTTCTCTCCTCTCTGTCGCGGTCGGCTAAGGTGAAGCAGCCCCGTTTATCATGACGAATCGAGTCCTGATTTCTGGTAAATTTCATACCCTCCTACTCGTTTTGATTCCCCAAACTAAAGCCCCAATGTTTTTGTTGCAAATCTGTGGTTAATCGTATTCAATTTTGGGCTAGGGTTTGCAATATCTTGATTTGGGGAAGATGACACAAGTGGGTTTATCTTAAAAACATTAATTTCTAATCTTTAATCAAAGTTGGGGGCTGGTCCAGTGGTAGATCCTTTCGCTAACAGCAAATAGGTCGCGGGTTCTAACCCTGGTCAGACCTGTTTGGTTCCTTTTTATTTTTTGTTGCATTAGTTTACTTCTTTTCTCACTCACACATGAATATATATATATATATATATACACGCACATACTCACATAAGTATAAACTCACGAACTTTTACAAAGATAAAAGTATACTCTACATTTTTATTGATAACAAACTTATATACATTACTTTAAAACTTTTATGGGTGTATAAACGTAAATATATATATATATATATATATATATATCTTTTTTTTATATAAACAATTATTGTGATAAACCTACCTTTTAGAAATCTGCAAGGGTTTACAATTATCATCATTTTCAAATGAATATATATAAATATTTATATATATGGATATTTACAACTATGATAAATTGCTCTAATTATCTCAAAGGTATAACGAACAATATATGAGCATTATTATTTCTACACGTGTATTGTTTCATTATAAATATATATTTCTAAATGATAGGCAATTATTAAGTGTATTTTTTTAAACCCCCATTATTTTATAACTTTTAAAAATTATAGCGACGTCAAGAATTTTTATTAAACGAAAGGTTATGTATATATTTATAAGTTAAACATTTAAGACGTCATGATCTATAATAGTATTAATATACATATTTACACTAATTTTCTTTAGGACACATTATTCTAATAATGAAAAAATGAAAAGAATTTACTTATTTAAATTATTTAGCTATTTTAACAAAAAAAAAAACCTTTAAATCAATTATTACTAAATTCATACGGATAATTTACATTTTCGGTATTAAACACTTTATTCAAACACCAACTCACACTCATCCATTTCATGAAATTACACAGATACGTTTGTACCAACCCCCGCTCATCAAATTTCGTTGAAACCCTTTTGTGCATGTTATTAATTCATATCCATATATATTACACTCTAGGTTAACCTTGTGAGTTACAAGAATCACGCTACTACCTATTCCCTCATGCTATCTACATCTTTGACACAGGTGAGTTTTACATAGCCCATTTTTCATTGTTTTTACATTTTGGGGTGAAACATGATCACAATTTACAAAGATTTACATAAACTACACAATACAAATCCACTTTACAATTTGTGTGCAATTTGAGCTTCATGTTTGAACGCTAGGTGTGTTAACTGCTTATTTGCAATTACATGTACAATCATTAACTAATCAAGCCGACGGTTAACAATGATAGATCTATTGAGTCTGAAAAACCCACCCAGATTGGGGTGATTGTTACCGACAACACAATTTTGCATGCTAGTTACAAAGGTTTGATTGTACTACTTGGTTACACAATAGTAACTCCCCATAAATGCCTTGTTAATCATGACTTGTATGGATTTGTTTACACACAGCACTTTGATGCTATTTAGAGTTAAAATCCTATGTATGCTCACCAACTTTTTAGTTGACCTCGTTTTCATCATGTTTCAGGTACAAAAGTGAATTGAATAAGCTTGCTACACTTAGGTTGTGGACCTAGATAATTGAAACAAACGAATATGTTATGTATTTCAAACGTTCTTGTACTGTTGTATTTGGAATTATGAGTGGAAAGAGTAACATTTTAATATATTAAATTTTAGTCAACCATGTGCTCATGAACAGTCTACATGTCCCGCCCCGACGTATTCCGTCGTCGGTTGGGGTGTGACAATTTTGCACAGGGTTAATGGGTTAATGTAAAGCATTATATGGTATCATATTTATCGGTATCGGATTTGTAACATGCTACAAAATGACTTATTAATGTATGAAACCATATATAAAAGTCAACGGTTATTGTTATTCCCCTTTTACCCCTTACGATCATAAGTAACTTACATTTTATTACAAAATTCACACCCCTCTTTGTCTTAACCAATGATCGAGATTTATTCTTACTCTTCTTACGATCGAGTTTTGATCTTTTTTATTTAGTCATTCCCCTATATACAAATAGTTGAATTTTAATCTTTTTATTTGATTATTCTTCTATATGTAACACATGTAGTATAATTATCACTAATAATGCATGATACTAAGAATGCACATGTCGTGTAATCACTAATCATGAATACATTCAAATATAATTACAAACAAATATAATGTAGTCATGCATCAATGTAATCATACTAAGAATGCAGTATACTCTAATTATCAATACATACACTAAACTATAATCGAAAACATGTTTAGTCTAATTACCAAGGCATACACTAAAGTGTAACATAACGCATAACATAATCGATAACCAAGTGTATACCGCCTGAAATTTCAATATCACATAATATAATCATCAATGTACACAATATTTTCAGGTTATTCTAAGGGTTGTGCTGGGGACATCGCTAGGTTTTTTTCCACACGTGACCTAGCCGTCACGTATAGGTCTACAAGTGACGGTTGTGACCCAAACCATCACGTATTGGCCTAAACGTGACGGTATGTCTCTTGTGAGTCCGGGAATAAAAATGGCACTGCTGATACGAGGTTGTGCAGTCTACAAAAAGGGAACCCTACCCGTCACGTATAGGCCAATACGTGACGGTTCAGTACGTGGTTGTTTTGACAGAAAGTTAACATTGACAGTGTTGTACCTAACCTAACCGTCACGGTTGGACCTATACATGACGGTTAGGTATGCAGATTCAGCATATATTAACACAACTCTCACCACTCACTCTCACCACACTAAACCCACCATCCTACACAAACCCGACACTACCATCTTCACCATAATTAAAAAGAACATAAAGTATAGACGAAAGTGCGTGTTTGAGTTCTTGGTTGTGGTTATTTGATGTTGGGACACCGTTGTTTTTTTTGTTTCACGCATGACACCGATGTCGAGTTCGGGAGATCCTTATCAGAAGTCGAAGCTTTCAAATTTGAATGAGGAGCCAACCTTCGAAAAACAAAAAACTAAATTAAAAAAATAAGTCGTTATTCACTTTTACAACTCAAACCGATAATCGAGGTGACCGGATTTTAAAAAGTATAACTACCGATTTTTACAAACTCTTAACATTATAAAAACCAAAACGCTAAATAAAAAAAATAGTAAGGGGTGACGGATTGCCTTATATGTCACATATACACCACCAAAACCTTAAAACTCAACTCAACCCTAAAAAAAAACTCGCCAACACATCCCGACATTCTCTGGTGCGCTGATTCCAAAGTCTGGTGGTAAGGGTAACGGATTGCCCTATACGAGACATTTGGTGCCCTAAACGCCACATTTAGCCCTATACGTAACGGTTAGGACAGAAGTAGTTCAAAAATTAGACGGTGCCTCTAAAATTTCCAATCTAAAATGTAATGTAAGGTTGTTTTTATTGAACATACAAGTGAATTATTGTTTTATTGGGCGGGTTGGTGGATAAGGTGTTATTGTTTTTTGTATTGTTTAGGGGACAGTGGTGGGTGGGTTATGTCATTAGTGGTGCGGCGGGAATAACAATACCAATACGAGTGAATTATAAAATATGCTATCAAGATTGATACTGACAATTGAATATATGATTTTTAGAAGGTCTAAATATGGTTTTGTATTTTTTTTTTATTATTAAAAAGGTGAGCTGGGGATTATTAGGATGTTGCAGGCTAAGCCGTGTTTTGGGAAAGCTGGACCCAGCCGGCCCGGTTTTATTTGTCTGCACCTGTTACACTAGTCCGGTTTAAACCAGACATTCCAACATGGGCGGCGGCGGCGGCGGCGGCGGCAGCAGAAGAAGAAGAAAGTGGAATTAGGCGAAATAAAGTTTGATACAAGTAAATTGTTTTGGGACCAGAGGACAGAGGTGGCTCCGGTATATAAAAAATAAGTTATCGATTAGGGCCGTTATATGTAAGGGCCCCAATTTTTACAATTCAATTTCGTTTAATTTTTAGGTTTTAACATAAATAACAAAAAATTAATAAACTTGAAAAAGTTTTCTTTTTACTAAAATTTACTTAAACTTTAATATGTATGATTGTGTGCATTTAAGAAATTGTATAAAAAAAATACAAATCATCTTATTAAGATTCTAAGAAAAAAAAAGTTTTCTTTTATGAAAAGTGTCCCGATTTTATAATTCACTTTGGGCCTTAAAAAATTGAGCAAACCCTGCCCGAGCATATAGTTTATAAACAAATGTCTAAATGCTAGCAATATATATTAGATATGAATAGATACAATTGATTATTTGAGATTTGTTATGTAGATAAGATTTATCATAAATAGAAGCTATATATATGATTATACTAGACACTTTCTTTGTAACTATTTTATTGTACTCCTATAAATAATAAGTTGATCACTAATACACAATATCTTACAAGGTTTTCATTATTTTTACGGCGAAATATCTTACAATGTTTTCTTTATTTTTACGGCGAAACTCGTATGCTCAAGAGACCAATGCCCAAAACTAAGATACAAAGCATAGTTAAACAAGAATTAACACTAGCTTGTAAGTTTGATTATTTTCATCAAGATGTATATTTTCATGGACTTTTCATTTGTGCAAGGGCAATAATTTGTGTAAACATCATTCATATCAGAATTGTATAACCAAAAATTATAAACATACAACTGCCTATATAAACTTACTAAAATCTTTTTAACACTTGCAGTAATCATAATTTATGTTGACAACACTTATATCTTATGTATAAACACGAGAAATATTTGATAAATACAATCAAAAGAATGATATATGCTTGTGATAATTATTAATATATATTATTTAACAACAGAGATTAATGATTAATAAATCATATACTATGACTACGCCTTTTCCTGGAGGAAGACGAATTCGAAGAAACCCTAACGGTGGTAAACAATCGGAAGAAAGCATCTACCTCTTCACGCCTCGTTTTTTCAAAGAATTGCATCGTTGTTCCGTCATCTGAGCACCTCCTTCTTCTCTTCTGTAAGGGTTTGTGTGGTGGTGGTGGCGGCAAGTGGAGATGGATCTTGTTATCATCGGAGGTTGGAGTTTGACAAAAACCAAGATCACAGGCTTCTTCAGGCGATAATACTTGCTGCTTGTTGTTTGATGTTGGTGCATCATCATCTTTCTGATCATCACCATGTTTTGCCATGACTGAGTTCAGCTAGAGAGATGGCTTTGACAATCTTGTTTGTGTCCATGTCTTGTCTTCTTTTTCTCTCACTTTAACATAATTAAAAAATATTTAGTTTTATGTTTTATTTTCATTTGTTGGTGGTAAGACTTTACCGGGACTTCAGTTACATTTTCTACACATGCAATTAATGGTCTTTTATTATCCAATAAATGCATAATTAAATAAACCATTGACATTGAAACAAATATATGTTGTGTTTTATTTTTATACTAGGTTATCATCTCGTGTATTACACGAGATTGTATATTAAAAAAGATAAAATTTATAAATTTGTAATATGTCTTAACTTGTCAGATTATTATGATCGTTTCGAGATATATAAAATGGAAATGTGTGTGTATATAATAAATTAATATTTTTCTTTAATTAGTTATGTTTTGATTTTCTATTATTTATTCTTATTTAATATAATTGGTATTTTTTAAATAATATATTTATAATACATTATTATTTAATAAGATGGATGTACATTTATTAGGAGAGATAGGCGGGAAAACTAATGTAAGAAGACACGAGAAAGCGACAAGTGTCCACCTTAAACCTTTATTTATTAGTATAGATATGGTGATCTTAGAGAGTCTCAAAAGTAGTAAAAATATGTTAATTATTCTTAAGACATGATCATGTAACTATGGACTCTTAAGGCAGTAAATCTGTGAAGTAGCTAGGGTTAAATTGACAAAACAAACAAATTTGTAAGGAAAAATTATAATTGATGTACATAGTCTTATGTTGAAATCTATGAACATGTTGTAGCACTTTGGCCCTATCTTTGTTGGATGGATATGCAAAACCTTACTCCTTATGATCTCCTCTCTGACACACGGTATATATATCTACTTGTTTTGACTTGCCGTCCATCTATTCACATTTTCAATCACTTATAAATTTTCCTAAGAAGACAATAATAAAGAAGGAGAAACATGATGTATAGTAGCATGTGTATATATATAACATAGGATACCATCATATATTGTAAGCGGATAATTCAAATATTGACAACTTAAGCCACTATGCTACTCCCCGTCCCCCACCACATAAAAAATATCATAGGATCATATAAAGCATATTGAATGGACAAAAGAATAATTGTATTCAATTTTAAAACACCATCTTAAATACCACTTATTAAACATAATGTACAAGTACATCAAAACCTAATACATTAAAGGTAAACAAAATGTTTTTTTTTTACTTTTTAGCTTTGTCGCACATTGGTGGTTTAGCCAACCTAATCATAAAACAAACCACTATAAAAAGAGAAGCCTCCTTATTTGAGAAAATTGAACCATGTGTTACATGCCCTTTTTTGCTAGATTGAGTAAACAACAATTATTTTTTTAATGCAAAAATCGGGTATTTAACCGAGGTTCGAATCTTGCTTGAAACAAGCTCGGCTTGATATCGTTCCGGTTGTATACTTGCGGACTTGGATCGGTTTGGTTTGTAAACAAGCTGTGCACAAGCTAGGCTTGGCTCGGCTTGTGAGCTTGTGAGTTAGGTTTGATTATAATAATAATAAAAAGAATACTCAAATATAATCAGTGTTTAAGGCATGTCGGGTTAAACTACATTCTCGAAAAGAGCGTCGGTGGCACTCACCACTTTGCGCGAGCCAACCCACTATTTATATATTAAACTATTGGAAGGGGGGATGGTAATTTGCTCTTATTTTAAGACACTTAATAGAGTTAACGACTGCTTAACGGAGTAAAATGATGGTGTTCCGTCCTTCAACTCTCTAAGCTTCTTTTAAACTTTCATCCCACATCGAATGGGAGAATAAAAAAGGAAAATGTTAAAGCTTGATAAATAGAGGTTTTGTGTTTTTATATCCATCCCACCTCGATGGCTAGAGAACTTCATTGAGATAATCTTTTATAAAGAGTTATTCTAGAAGATGAATAATTGTTGAATATTGAACATACATGTTGCGCTCGAATGAAGAAGAAAGCAACGATCAAATTTATGGTTTCCACATAGAATGATGAATGAAGTGGTGGGGTGCGATATTCACAACTAGAGTTTCATATGAAAAGTAAATTAGGTAAAACAGAAACTAGTATGGATCCGGGTTAAGATCTGTGTGTATAGTTAAATGGGTAAAAGGGTTTAGGCGAGAAAATAAGGGTGAAAAGACGTCAGATATTAACAAGTGGCATAAAAGTTACTCTTTTGTTATAGAGTATAGATATAGATAAAGAAAATACTTATAGCTAGTAATAAATATGTAGGAATTATAAAACGGTACTTTTAGATAATATATGATTAAAATTACTTTAAATAGATGCAATTGAAGTACATTTATAATATCATGATTGAGAAAAATAAACAAAAAGAAATTTTGTGCTCGTAGAATTATGACACGTGACGTAAAAATTATTTATTTATTATTATGTATAGATTACTCAAAGTTACTATGTTTGGTAATCTATATTGCATAACTTAATTCACATTAAAATGTCTAACTATCAAGTGTATCTTTAAACCTATTTAACAATTTCGCTGAAATCTCTCATAATTCTTGAAATATGGAAGTTTACGATTTAATTTTACAAGGTTACAGAAAAGACCTTTCATATTTGATACTTAATTTTTATAAAATTAATAAAAATTTAAGCATGTTAGTTATTATCAGGCTTAGTTCAATCAAATCTTTTTATAGTTTCAATTGCAGATGATGGCAGCTGTCTTGAATTGGGGTAAAAGGGAAGATGATTAGGGTTTTTAAGATATTTATATTTTTTTAATTAACAGGGGTATTATAGTCATTTTATATAAACTTTACAGACAAATTCTAACAGTGTTAGTGGACTGGACTTTAGTTGATACAAAATTGAAACTATTAGAGTAAAAAAGTCAAATTTAAACTTTGAACTAAAATGGTTATTTGTGTTAAAACACAGGGACTAAAACCGTATTTAACTCTTTTAATTATTACATTTAATAAATGAATTAGGCCAATATGTGTAAATTTTGTTGGTGGGCTGCAGAATGGGCGGATGAAATGGGTAGCGGCCTAGTCCATAAAAAGGCAACTGATTGGACGGGGTAGGCCTGAAATCGAATCGAGCATATAAGGCCCTAAACTGATAGTTCATTAGTAAACAACCTCAAACTCGAATTTTATATGATCGTGGTGAGCGTAAATGAATATATTATTGATATAAATATAATATATTCATTTAATATAGTTATAAATGCATAAAAAGTATTACTAGAAACTAAGCCAGTGCGTAGCGCGTTAACATTAACGTGACTAAGTACATAAAAAAACATATGAAGTTACGGTAGTTTGATCCTGAAGATCGAAAAACAGATTAAAAAAAGAGTATCATGCCTCGTGTTTTGAGGCGCGAATTGGAGTTAGCATTGAAACGACAAATTCGCTAAAAAAAGTTAGCAACAAAGAAACATAAATTAAAAAACGGTTATAAAAAGGTAATTTTAACAAACCAATATTAAAGAAGTAAAAAAAAACCTAAAAACACGGTTTGTCACACCTTGAACTCGAACCCACGTCGAAGGGTTTAGCAGAAGCGCTACCTTACCGGTAAGCTAAGGGACAGATTATGGTTTTAATTTGAAAATTTTGAAAAGAATTGTATTTGACCATAATCGTAAGGAAAAAAAATAGAAGAAAATGTGTTATAGCTAGTGTAAAGACCCGCGTGTTGCGATGAATCTTAAAGTAATTTACGTCAAATAAGTATGTCGATCGATTCCCCACGTGTTACGACTTGCCCGCGCATTACGTCGTAAACACGACTCGGTTATCGCGCGTTCATGATATGTTGAATTTTACCAAATTCACGAAGAAAAAAAATTAGATTAAATTAAAAAAAACAAAACATTTAGATGTTGTGGCTCGTTAAACCGCGAAATTAATCAACGTATTCAAAACTTTGTATAAAAAAAGAATCAAAACTATTACGTAAACTCATATGTTGTAGTGTATTGATAACATTGAAGATCTTATATAAAAAACCGCTTAAAAAGTTATCACACATGTTGCAGAACCACAAAAAAAACTAACGTAAAAACTCATAAAAAAAAGTTTAATAAAAGCTAAACAAAAAAATGTAAGGCATCAAAATAAGAATAAAAAGAAGGTAAAATAAATAAAAAAAACCAGTAGAAAACGGTCTGTGGGGGTTACGACTCGTTTGATTTCATAACTTAGACACTTAGTATTAGGATTGCAATCGAGTTGATTTCATAATTTAGTAGTTACCAAATCTGTTGTGCTACAACATCCAACTGAACAGATTTGGTAGCTAATGAATGGATTTGGAGGAGGTACAGAAACTTATTGAGTGCAGTATTTGCTGAAAAATGTCTAATCTCTAATGGGATTTGGGTTGACTTCATATATGTAGGGTAAGTTGTTGAAGTTATCATTTTATTTTGTTATTTAAAATGTTGGTCCGATCATAATACCAGATAAAGATTGGTACTTTTGATGGGTTTGTTATTCCATTCAAATTAATTTCTTTATTGCCTTCAAAGATCAAAGAAACGTTTATTTATTTTTTATTTTTTTTGAACGGCGAACATTGAATGTTGTGACGTTGCACCCCTGTCACATGGGAGAGTCTCGTTCAACTCCGGCCAATATGTTGTCTTAACCGGGCCCACTTGACGTCAGAGTTGGAGAGCATCCAAGGAAAAATCTCACCAAATACGACCCCTTCCGGGCTTGAGGGAGAGTCGAGGCTCGAACCCTGGATCGGCGTGGGTAAAACCCTGGTGCATCAGCCTAAGAACTATGTCTCATTTGCATGTCTCAGAAATTAATGGTGGTGGCAGGGATTGAACCCGGGTCCCTTAGGACTTCAGGCCTCACCTCAACCACTACACCACAACCTCTTTAGCATCAAAGAAACATTTATAGTCAATTAGCTGTAATATTTTTATTTTTTTAATGTAATATTAAACCATCAAGCCAGATAAAGGAGGTGATTGCTAAAAATGAAATTCGAAAAAGGGCCTCAGTTTTAGAGTTTGCTTTATTTCTCTAAAATGGTTGAGCCGGCCCGGGTAATTAGAGGATTGAATTAAGTGGTATGAAGTTTTAAATCATTAATTTATTATATGAATCAATTACGTGAACGGAAGTTGGTAGTTTGGTACTCAATCCATATTCACCTTTAGCTTGTGGGGACAACCCACCATGCTAAGTAAAGCAACATGTCCAAGGAAAAAAATCACTTTAAGATGTGATTTTATGCTTTTAGTTATACTCATGGTCGTTAGTCTTATAGTTTATTGTTTATAATATTCTAATAAAATAAATAAATAAAATATCAACGATAATAATAAACCTAACTTGAATAATAATAATAATAATTTTAACATCTGTGATGTCCTTCGCACACCGGTACATAATAGTATAGAGAGCTCAATGTATTTGGTGATCACAAACGAACTAGAAATTCGGGGGCTCTTTTTCAAAAGTTATGTTATAAACCAAAAAACTAAAATTTTTATAAACACTCCTCTTTTAACAATCACTCAACAAATAATGAAACTATATGGAAGGAGCTAAGTAAAGTAGCTAACTAATGGCCTTCTTATGAATAACCTTAATCAATGTTAACATCACTAAAGGCTAAAGCATGTTCAACTAGTGTTCCTAAATCAACATTTAATCTTGTCTGCTACCCTGGTCATTCTTATGCAAAAGATAGATTATGCTTTTGACGAAGAAAGCACAAAGGGCAATGGCCAACCTAAAGTCTAAAGGTCAATCAGAAGACAAAATCAATCATATATATACCAAATTTGTATAGGGGACTACTAATGGGACACGGGAATTGCTATCTGGACCGGGCTCTATACGCATCGTATAGGGCAATACGATGCGTATAGCCTTCACAATTTCCCAAACCCGACAACATCGTACTCCTAGACATTCCAACCCCTATACGCATCGTATAGGTCAATACGGTGCGGTTTAGGGTACGAGGTGACTTCTGCAACTAGTCATCCATCACATCGCTATACGCCACGTATAGGTCTATACGTGGCGTATAGAGATGTGATGGATGACTAGTTGCAGAAGTCACCTCGTACCCTAAACCGCACCGTATTGACCTATACGATGTTGTCGGTTTGACCAGGAGTCTATACGCATCATATAGAGCTATACGATGCGTATAGGGGCCAAATTTTGTGTATTTTACCATGCACAATTCTCATTTGAACGTATCGTTCAAAAATTTTCAAACAATTTACGGTTTTCAAAAAGTTATAGCAATGTCTTGGTGGTGGGATGGTAACTACGGTTTTCAGGTATATTCTAACGAGTCGCTGGAAAACAACCCGCAAAGTTCTAGATTTCAAGATGTGAACCGGGAGGAGGTCTCGTCCGACGTTTATTCTAATCAACGGGTAAGGCTTCCCGATTTGAACGAGCCACTAAGCAATCCCGAGTTCGTATACGGTGAACACTCTTACCTTACACAACCCACGGACGACTTCGTGTACGGTGAAGACTCTTACCCGACACAACAAACCGACAGCTTCGTGACGTATAAAACTGACCAGGTATAACATTCCTATATATATGCATACATTTAGTTTGTTGTTTCTTAACTTTTACCGTACCGTTGTTGTAGAATTTTCAGACTCGTGATCAGTTGGTGGATTGGGCTGTCCGCAGAGGACGTGAGAATGGTTACGTCATTGTCACCCGACGATCGAGGAGAAAAGGCGACGACCCGTCGGAGCCGGTTATCAAGGTGTGGCTTGTGTGTGACCGTCACGGCGAACGTAAATCTACTGCCACGGTTCGACGTGTCGGTAGCAAGAAAACAGGTTGTCCTTTTAAATTGGAAGGAGAGTACCAAGTAAATACTGGTGATTGGAAATTAACGGTGAAGGATGACAGTCATAACCACGATCCTAGTCAACATCTTGAGGCGCACTCGTTTGCCAGGAGACTGTCTGAGTCGGAACAACTTTTGGTGACGAAATTGTATTCGCAAAACATGATGCCACGAAACATTCTGGCAACCATAAGGGAGCAAAACCCCGATAGTAGTTGCATTAAAAAGGACATTTATAATGCAATACAAAAGATAAAAAACGAAACGAGAGTCGGTGAAACTCCAATGCAGGTTCTGGAGCACCTGCTTTCTTCTAAACATTACGTCTACTATACCCGGGAGGATCCCGTCACAAATGTCGTGGAGGAGATATTCTTTGTTCATCCGAAATCCTACGAGATGTGGCGTGCGTTCCCGCATGTTTTGATGATCGACGCAACGTACAAAACAAACATGTATAGACTTCCATTTTGTCCAAGTGGTCGGTGTGACCTCCACACACCAGTCGTTCTGCGTCGCTCATGCATTTATATCTAAAGAACGGGAGGAAAACTTCGTCTGGTTGCTATTGCAAATCAAAGGTATGTTGCAAAAGTGTATGGAGCCGCGCGTGATAGTAACAAACAGGGACAAAGCTCTTATGAACGCGTGTGACAAAATATTCCCGGAAAGTTCCAAGAACCTATGCCGGTGGCACATACAAGAGAATATCTCAAAACATTGCAAGGCATCGTTTACAGACGAAGATTGGGAAAATTTCAAGTATTCTTGGTCGGTATTGTGTGAGTCTCCTACGCCAGAAGTATACCAGTACAACTTCAACCGGCTTTACGAACGACTGTATGCAGCCAAACGAGGAAGTAAGTTTTGAATATTAAATAATTATTATGGTTAAATTATTTTTGTAGGAGTTATTGACTATGTGACAAAAAATTGGTTGGACCCATATAAAGAAAAGTTTGTATCGGCCTGGTCCAACAGAAAACTCAATTTTGGTCAACATACCACGAACCGAGTCGAGAGCCAGCATTCGCTCTTAAAGAGCTATATTAGAAATGCTAACAGCTCGCTGGATAGACTTGTTGGGTTTGTTGATGAAATTGTAACAGATCAGTATGTACAATTACAGCATGGGTTTGGAACAAGCCTAATAAGGAAAATGGACAGGCACGTAAGTATTGAATTGTTTGATAACCTACACGGTAAGGTTTCGCATAAAGCTTTAAATTTGTTAGAAAACGAGTGGTATAAGTTATCAACTATACGGAAACAAAATGCAACGTGTGGTTGCCAACTTTTCAGTAGTTGTGGGTTGCCGTGTGCCTGTCGTCTGGCAAATATCGAAGCTACAGGTCCGGTCAACCTTTTAATATTTATCTTGTTTTATCTAATTTCAAACTTTTCTGACTATCTCGTTTTAATACAGGTGGCAGAATCCCGCTAGATGCGGTGGACGTCTTTTGGACGAAGCTTGATCTAAAACCGTCGTTTGTCGAGGATGAAAATGTAGACGTGGATAAAGTACTTGGTCAAGTGAGAAACAAAATTATGTCACAACCCGATTAGGTCAAAAAAAGTCTGTTGTCGAGAATCGTAGGGGTGGTATTTCCGATCAATAGTAAGAAGAAGGCGCCTATGGTACAAGAAGATACTCTCGGTCGTCCAACTTTGAAAAAGCAACAACAAAGGAAACAGGATGTCACGAGAAGTTCACAGGATCCCAACAAAGCATATGTGACCCTGCGAGACATAGCTCCTATATTGCGTCACAGGACTCTCGACAAGCGAGTTCAGTCATTCAACACCGTCGTTCAACGACGGGTAAAGGAAAGCAACCACCAGATGATAACGCCCATCATGGGTTTCCATTAATGATTGGGGAAGATGCCGTTAACAATATAAATTGTTTTAAGGATTTGATTCCATCTTTGTTTCATCCCTACATTCACGTATACAGGATGTAAATCCCGACGGTAACTGTGGTTTTCGATCGGTAGCTGTGGGCTTAGGGTTAAATGAAAACCGGTGGTTATTTATTCGTCAACAGCTTCTACATGAGATGGACAGTAAAGAAGAATGGTGGAGAACTGTTTTCGACAGAATCGCCTTTCAAGAGTATGATAGGCTGCGTCACACAATAGATTGGCAGGATGTGAAAGCCGCGCCAGTTAGTCGTTGGATGTGGATGCCATACACAGGACTCCTAATTGCTCAAAGATTTGGGGTGATTGTTCATCTATTAAGCATTGCCGGTAATCAAACATTTTTTCCATTATGGTTTGGTCCTCATGTTCATGCTCAACATCAAATTGTATCGTTCGTTCACGTCAAAAGTGCTCATTTCATCCACGTCAAGTTAGACGGAGATTTTCCGATGCCCCCTACGAATGCATTATGGAATTTGCACCGAAATGATGATGCAGCAGAATGGGAAAATATATACAGTGATCGTATTGAACGGTTTAAGAAAAAAATGGCTACTGATAGCGATAACTTTTCACAATACGTCACGAATTATGGATGAAGTTTGTTTGTAATAAAATACATGTTTATACTAATTATATCAAAAAAGAAAACAAAAAAAAAAGAATACAATTATACTAATTATATCAAAAAAAAAGAATACAATTATACTAAAATACATGAACTATACGCCACGTATAGATCCATACGTACCGTATGGAATTCCAAAGGTCATGAGCTATACGCCTCGTAATGTTCTATACGATGGCGTATAGCGACCGGTATACTCAGAAGAGCCAGCGTACAGCACCAAACGCCCCCCATTTTTAACACACACACACATACGAGGAGACGCTAGATTGAGATTGTCGGGTCAAAAATTTCCTCTTTTACTCGTAAAGGTACGTATTCTAGACTCGTGATATATAATATAGGTTTAATTTTGATTATTTGTCATTAAAATTGCGTAGAAATAGAGATTTATAAGTTGAATTCGATGAACTATACGCAGCGTATAGAATTATACGTGGCGTATAGTTCATCAGAGGAAGAAGATGAAACAATACGCAACGTATGGGGCTATACGCTGCGTATGGTTTAAGTTACCCGGTAACTGGCCGGCGTATGGCTTGGTTGGCCGCGTATGGCTCGTTTTGCCCGGTAACTGGCCTGCGTATGGCTTGGTTGGCCTGTGTATGGCTTGCTTACCCGGTAACACCCTATACGCCACGTATAAAGCTATACGTGGCGTATAGGTTTTTAAAAAAATTATTTTAAATCATTTATTTATATTAAATAAACAATTTATTTATTATTTTAAATAATTTATTTAAATAATAAAAACAATTTATTATTATTTTAAATCATTTATTTATATTAAATAAACAATTTATTATTATTTTAAATATATTATTATTTTCAGATATGGCGGATCACGACGACGATGTTCAGATGGACGAGTTACAGGATCTTGCGCACTACCCCTATTTGGATTTTCCGGCAGACTCGGAGTGGTATGGCCGGTGCCAAAAGCTACGAGAGGTGCGTTTGGGGCCGGGGACGGCGGTGGACTGGGAGCTTCTCCAGGAGGTCCAGGAGGCGGAGCGGGCCAGGGCCATCATAGGCGAGGACACGCCATGGGATCGGCTTTTTGATCTATCATTCACCGAGACCTACCGAGAGGTGGTCGTCGAGTTTCTTTCGACGTTCATCTACTCAGAGGAGGGGCTAGCGCCCGTTCCCGAGGAGGCGCCGGCAGAGGAGCCGGATCAGGTCTCCTTCCGTATTTTTGGCCACCAGTACCGTCTGACCCTCCGTCAGTGAGCCGTCGCGACGGGCTTGTACTTTGAGCCCGAGACGATTTTGCCGGTTTACACCGCGGCGGTGACGGAGGTGGACAAGGAGGTACTCCTTGTTTTTTGGGGTTTGATTTCCGATAGCCCTTGGTTAGGTACCAAGGCGAGGGTTTCGGGGATTAGAGACCCCCTCTATAGATATTTGCACCGGCTTATCTCGACGTCGATCGCACCGCGTCAGAAAAGCCGTGAGTGGTGCACCGATAGAGACCTCTTCTTTCTCTACTGCCTGCTTACAGGCACGGGGTGCGCCCTATCCACATGCCTCGCTAGTTATTTCGCGTCTGCCTATATGCGGCAGAGGCGCGGGCTTTTGTATGGCGGCGCTTTTATCACTCAGGTCATGCGTAGTATTACACCATGGCATGCGCATGAGCGTGAGTTGTTACCGCCCATTCCCCCTGTCAGATTAGACCGCCGCACGGCTAGCGGCATGCGCATCACGCACCGTTTCCCGGGGCTCGGCCTACGGTTTGTAGGGGCCGTCCAGGACCAGGTTTGGGTCCCGGTGCCGTTGCCGCCGATGCCTGGACAGGGGGGCCCGCAGATGCCTGACCCGCCACTAGGTGTGCCGTTGCCGGCACCGCATCAGCCGCACGTGGAGCCCATCCACGACCATCAGCCACAGCATCCCCGACACGCGCGTCGGTCTGTTAGGCTGGACAGGGCCACCCAGGCATTGCTTGAGACCCTTGCTGCCGACTCACGGCGACTTGTTGCCGAGTCACGGCGACAGGCTCGTCAGAGCGACCGCATGGAGGACCTTATGATGTGGGCGGTTGGTAGCCTCGTGGATCTATCACGAGCCGCCGGCATCGAGCTACCACCACTACCACTGCCACGTCATTATCCAGACGACCCCGTTCAGGATGACGGCGGGGCCGGTCAGGATGACGGCGGGGCGGGTCAGGCTTAGTTGTTTTTATTTGTATTTAGTTTGTTTCTTCGGTTATGTATGTAAAAACATTTTGATGTATATATTTAATTTTGTGATGTAATGTATATAGTCTTTTACTTATTTCTTTGGTTGTAATGTTTAATTTTTTGTTTGTTTGTAATGATAAATTATAAATGCAAAAATATAATAAATGTTAACAAAGTTATATAATTTAAATTAAAAAATATAACAAACTTATATTAACAAAGTTATATAAATTAAATTAAAAAAAACAACAAACTTAAATTAATAAAATACCCTATACGTGGCGTATAGGGCAATACGCCACGTATAGTGGTTTTTAAATCGACTTCTGCCAACTTTTGAAGCAAAATTAAAACCCGTGGCCCATACGCTGCGTATAGATCAATACGGCCCGTATTGGACCCAGCCGCCAGACCGGGAATGCGACGTGGCATTCTGTTGGCAGAGACTGAACCCTATACGCCTCGTATTGGCCTATACGAGTGCGTATAGGGCGGCGGCATGTCCAATTAACAATATTCCGTGTCTTAATAGATTCACCCTTTGTATAAATTTCAAAATCACTCGGGAGACAAAGTCAATGACATATAAACCTAATGCAGGTGACAAAAGTAAATAAATATAGAGCATGAGAAAAAAAATTAATTAATCTTAATTACCAAAAAAGAGTATGCAAGAAACCAGCAGGAGCCTCCATTGATGATTGAATTAGTGGACCGTCGATTGACATCCCTAGTGATAATCGGTTTTCCGCCAGCAGCCACCCCCTAGTCCCTTCGTCCCCTCTTCTTCGATTGACATCCCTAGTGATAACGTTAAAATGTAGACGGAGTTAGTCAGTTTGATGAAAATGACTAGATTTTGTAAAGTTAGGAACGTAAAGGAAGTTTTTGGATGAAACTGGATAAAATGACCAAATCACAGAGACAAAAATAACACTTTACTTTTTATTTTATAAATTGGAGACCCCATGTCCTAACATGAACCCGGTACCTTATTGGACCAGCCCTCATAATAGTATGATTATATTTCGAAACATCTATACTATATAATAAATAAAGGTTTTGATGTGACACTTGTCACTCTGTCATGTAATCTTAATTTTTTTTTCTCGTCTCTCTCTTCTATTAATTATACAACTTTTTTAATTATTTTTATATTTTTTTGTTTCCCGTCTCTCTCTCCTATTATATATTAATGATTTCTATAATTATTTTTATAAAACGTTTTTCTTAAATATGCAATATGAAAATATTTATTACTAAATATATATATATATATATAACATTGCCTATATTTAACTCGTGTAATATACCGGGGTTCTAAAATTTAACATAAATTAACATTTATCAGTTACATAAAAAAATTAATATTTAGCTAAAAAATGTTTTGCAAATGATGTCTAGCTCAGTTGGTCATAGACCCCTGAGTTAAGACTGATGCATCCGGGTTCTTAACCACAAGAGACCAGGGTTCGATCCCTGTAGATGGGTTTTATCCCTCAAGCTGTCAGGGCCGTTCTTTGTGGGGTTTTCTTCTTAAACGTTCGCCAACCTCGAAGCCACGTGGACCCGATTTAGACAACATACTGGTTGGTTGAGGTCTCCTCATGTGATGGGCGGGTGCGTCACTCTATTCGACAGATTGCCGTTAAAAAAAAGTAAAAAATATTTTAAAAATTAACTTAATAGAATTTATAACTTTTACGTAAAATTTTATTTAACTCGTGTAATACACGGATTCTAACCTAGTAATACTATATAATAAAATTTTATAATTCAAATGAGACACAAAATGAAACAAGATATCCGAGTTCTGATTTGATTTAATAAGCAAAAAACTAGTCAAAATCAGGAACCGGCCTCGAGCGTTGCAAGAAATCACAGTCGTTGGATTAGTTTACCTACTTTCCTCTAGGCTCATTGACCACATAAAAATTAATAATAACAAAAACTGCCAAGTCAAAAACCAATAATATTAAAAATAATAACCCGGAAGGTACAACAAATTAGGAACACGGTACAAGTCTTCAATGCTTTGGGTCAAAATCGAAAGGGAGTAGCCGTGTGATGGCGCATACATAATTACATGTGGAGGAAAAAGGGTGGTGTACATGCATATATGATGATGGCATGCACGCAATTTCCTCTTCTTTCCTTTCTTTTTTCCACGAAGGTTACATTTGGATTCTTATAATGACCTTACAGCCCCTTTACTTTAGTTTATCACCTAAATATCCTATTTTCTTGTTTCAAATTATATTTATGTATATATGTCATGGTATTGGTAGTTCATAGTTTGATCAAGAATCAAAGAATGTTGCACTATCTTGCAATCAATGGATGCTTGTAGAAATTGATGTTAATGTTCGAGTTGAATATGTATAGTTATTAACGCTTACGTCATATTGTTTAGACATGTATTTATCACCAAGTTCATTTTAAAGTATAAAATCTTACTATCAAGGGCGATTCTAACTTCTAAGCATGAAATAGATTCAACATAGAAAATTTAACCGTTCTTATTTTAATTTCTAATGCAAAAGACGGAAGTTTAAAGGAAGAAAAAGTTACAATTATATGACTTTGACAATTTTTTAAAGTCTATGTTTATCAAAGAGGATAAAGATAAAATGACCGTTTTCTATCCATTACATTAAAAACCCAAGACCATAAGTATTTGAAATGATTTGGCTTAACCAATAAAATGAGCATCTTTCAGAGTTCTAGATTTTAATACTAGCAGATCATCGTTCTGACCAATATGTATTTTCTTTAACTTTTGCGTTTGATTATTCTTTTATCAATACCTTTTAATACAAGATTTTGTTTCTAACATGCTCAAATCAACTAAGGCTATGCGGTTCCTCGTTGTGTGGCTTACGTGGAGGGAGGGGCCGCTGGTGAACACTGCCCCCCTCTTTCTCCTTGCTGCTAGAATAGTTAACTGCGTGGAGAATCCCATTTCAAAACCCACGCCGAGTGGAGTATGATATGTGTAGGTTTGTATATATTTTTAATATTGAGAATGGATGAAAGCATATAGTGAAGTATTTCCTTAATGGAGTGAAATAGAGTATGATATGACACGGAGTAGAGAGAAGCAGATAGTGGAGTATATTAGGCTGTTTTGCTACAAGCATCAAAAGGTTATAAATTGCATTTTGTTCGAAAAGTGCAAGTTAAATCATAGATGAGGGGCCAGATTAGTAACTTGTTTTAAAAAGTCTGTAAGAATGTCGGCTAAACCAAAGGAGTATTTATTATAATTCAGAGGATGATTAGGTCCGATATTCCAGCGAAAAACAGTTTTCAAACTTCTGTTTCATCTCCAGCGCAAAATCAACCACCTCCTTCATATTCAATCATACAAAGGTGGTCGGAATCTAAGAGATAAGGAATGCTGGTGACTTTGACGTTGACCGGTGCCGTCGTACTGGTTTTATTGCAGGCAGCGGTTGTTGTTTGTGATTTTCCGGCGACTCTGACGCTGGAGAGAGCTTTTCCGGCGAACCATCGAATTGAATTGAATGAACTTAGGGTTAGAGATAGTTTCAGGCACCGTAGGATATTACAGCAGCAGTCTTCTCCAGTAGGTGTTGAATTCCCTGTTGAAGGAACTTATGATCCGTATCGTGTCGGGTAATTCTTTCATTTAATTTGAATCGGATCATGATCCAAAACAACCAAATTGTATAAATATCTTCGAAATTGACTTGTTTTAAGTGAATTTGATTATTTTATATTCAATCCCATTAATTAGAAGGCAATTATTCTTGCTTTGATTGCTTGTATTTTCAAGATTTTATTTAGAACACAATCTTTTAATATTATGTATCTTGAAGTAACATATTGCTCTACATAATTGTGAATTGTAGCCTACTCTTCATTTGTTGGTTCATCATTGACTTTAAGTCAACGGATATTACCTTTGTTATTTTTTTTAATTTCTCTCTATATTCCCTCGGATATAGGAAATGTTTTCCCCGGATACTGTCAATAGCGCTGCTATATATGGGATTTTACTGTGTATGTTTGTTTGTTTTTATTACATCATTTATATATTGGAATTTTAAACATCCTTGCAGGCTATACTATACAACAGTTCAATTAGGATCTCCTCCAAAGGATTATTATGTACAAATCGACACAGGAAGTGATGTGTTATGGGTCAGTTGCAATTCATGCACTGGATGCCCGACATCAAGCGGACTCCAAGTATGTGTGTTATCACATATAAGTGAACTAACATGTGAAGTAATGAACTGATAAATTAATGATATTGTGTTTCTTTGTAACAGATTCCGATTGAGTTCTATGACCCGTCAAGCTCACCAACTAGTTCTTTGATCAGTTGTTCAGACCAACGTTGTTCTCAAGCGAGCCGGTCATCTGCTTCGGGTTGTTCTCGTTCCAGTAATCAGTGCAGTTACACATTTCAATACGGAGATGGTAGTGGGACTTCAGGTTATTATGTATCTGATTTAATGCATCTGGACACAATTGGTATTGATTCAGGGTCATCAAATTCTTCAGCTAATGTTGTATTCGGGTGAGTTTTATCAGCAAGTCTACGGCTTTTTACAATTGCATATCAATACAAGTATAGAGCCGTTGTTAATTTACTATTTTACTGATTTGTGCAACAGTTGTAGCACATCTCAAACTGGAGATTTGACTAAAACTGATAGAGCAGTTGATGGGATCTTTGGATTTGGTCAAAATGGTTTGTCCATAATTTCACAACTTTCTTCACAAGGGATTGCTCCTGATGCATTCTCGCATTGCCTTGTTGGAAGTGGTGTTGGTGGGGGTATTTTGGTAATTGGTCAAATAATGGAGCCAAATATGGTCTATACTCCACTTGTCCAATCGCAGTAAGTTTTCTTTCGGTTATAATGAAGTTTAGAGGTGTCGTTTAGCTAAGCGGTCAATGTGTTTATCATGTAACATTTACTATGAATTGAAAAAAAGACATTTTTAAAGAACAATGTGAAATCATACACTTATAGGAGAATAATATTCTTAAATTCTTATACAAGCTAACTTTGATTTCCGTTTATGCATGTTTTCAGGCCACACTACAATGTAAATTTGCAGAGTATATCTGTCAATGGTCAAACGTTGTCCATTGACCCGTC
Organism: Smallanthus sonchifolius; assembly: GCA_023525975.1. Classification (NCBI taxonomy): domain Eukaryota; kingdom Viridiplantae; phylum Streptophyta; class Magnoliopsida; order Asterales; family Asteraceae; genus Smallanthus; species Smallanthus sonchifolius. Next base: position 59,436,397 of record CM042042.1, read on the forward strand.
AACTTTTGCAATATCAGACAACCAAGGGGGAACCATAATTGATTCAGGAACAACTCTAGCATACCTTGCTGAAGATGCTTATAAACCTTTTGAGGATGCTGTAAGTACAATAGCTTAAAAATCAAAATATATATATATTTTGTCAAAGTTTTGTGAAACTACCTTCTTTAAGTGTTAATATTGTGAATACTTAAAAGGTTAGTTTTTAACTTTTTACATCATTATGGGTTTTTTGATGTTTGACTAATGGTCAAACATGTTCATTTAACTATATGCTATGTTACCTTAATGTTGGTATCACTTTTGTTTCTGCAGATCACACAGTCGGTTTCACAGTCTGTACAACCTCTTATTTCGAAGGGAAATCGTTGTTATTTAATTACCTCAAGGTTTTCTTTCTTACCCAATAATCTCATAGTTCATCGAAAATTGTACTTCTCTTATTTTAGTAAATTTAGGTTCTTGAACGGTTCATGCAGGGGTGTATGTCATATGCCATATCATAATTAATTCTTAATTATTTAATATAATCATTTATCCATAGCTAATAATACCATCTATTTAACCAATTTGTAATCTGTTGTGTATGTTACAACTTATAAAGGTATACAAATAAACATTTACAAAAGTATTGCTATTGTATATCAGTAGTTCAAAACAAAAGGCAATATTGTCTTTAAATTCAGGATTATAACATATTTCTTTGTGGTAATATAATACGAAGCTTTTAACGTTGTTTTCAGTGTCTCTGACGTATTCCCGATTGTAAGCTTGAACTTTGAGGGTGGTGCTTCAATGCATTTAAGACCTCAGGACTACCTTCTTCAGCAGAATGCTGTGGTATGTTATATACTTATATGACATTATGTTTATAGACTATGATAAGTTGATTTTTTTCCAAATTGACCTTAATCTTTGTTCTTTTAATTGAACAAAAAATGTGGTTGCAGAATGGGGCTGAGGTGTGGTGCATTGGCTTTCAAACAATTTCCAATCAAGGAATTACTATTTTGGGAGGTATATTTATAGAAATCAAAAATCTTTTCTGAATTTCTGACTACCTTTTTGGCTTTTTTTTTAATCTTTGTTTTTATCTGGTGATGCAGACCTTGTTCTTAAAGACAAGATTATTGTTTACGATTTGGGTGGTCAACGAATTGGATGGTCGGATTACGACTGTAAGTTCTCTTCACTGTTTGACTGTTTTCTACTTTAGCAGCGTAGAAGAGTCAATCTTAGTCATTATTCAAAAACATAATATGGGTTGTTGGGTGATAGTTTTGGAAGTTATTATCTGATTTTAAATATTCATAATCAGATAATCAACTTTAATATAACATGTTATAGGATATAGTGTTTGGATATGCCTTTAGGATATTAGTTTTTATATATTCTAATAGTTGTTAAAATCATGTTAGGTTCTTCATCTGTAAATGTGTCTTCCACGTCAAGTGGCGGCAAAAGTGAAGTTGTAAATGCTGGCCAGATTGATGGCTGTACTTCGTTGCACATTACGCGTTATGAACTGATCTTGGCTCTTATTCTTGCTTCTTTATTACACATGGGAGTGACAGCTGGCGGTTTTTATTTGTAGTCCCTTGTGATCTGTTTTTTTTGTCAAGATTCTAATATTTTTTCTTCTCTTTTTCATTTGACTTGGTTACACACTGCTGATGTGCTTGAGCAGTGTAACGTTAACGTTTATACACACACGTAGTTCATATATTGTATGAGTGTATATAAAGAAATACAAGTTGATTTCAATCTGTTCTATGTTTCATATTTTTGTTATGTGGATTAGCATAGTCTACACTTGATAGTCATAACCTATTATTCAATAAATGAGTTGATTTGGATATTTTCTAAGACAACATGTTTCAACCGAGCCCATTTTGGTGAGAAGCGTTCAAATGGCTGTTGGGTCAAGCTTTTAGATATTTTCCTTCAATGTGATTGGGGGACATAAAAGCCAGCAACTCCGGCAATGCGGTGGGTATGATGGTTGGACTTGGACGACTTTGACACAAACATACACCAACTCCTTGTCAAATTCCAAGAAGCAAGAACAAATTAATAAATATTGTATTTTTGGGTTTGTTGATACCTATTTACAAGAAAATATCTATTAACTTATACTTTTTTTTAACGGAGAACATTGAATGTTGTGACGTCGCACCATCCGTCACATGGGAGAACCTCGTCTAACTCCGGCCAATATGTTGTCTTAACTGGGCCTACTTGGCGTCAGAGTTGGAGTTTTCAAGGAAAAATCTCACCCAATACGGCCCCTTACGGTCTTGAGGGAGAGCCGAGACTCGAACCCTGAATCAATGTGGGTAAAACCCAGGTGCATCAGCCTAAGAGGTAGGCCTCATATGCGATGCCGCGGAAATTAATGGTGGTGGCAGGGATTGAACCCGGGTCCCTTCCCTTGGGATTTTGGACATTCCCTCAACCAGTACACCACAACCTCTTTGACTATTAACTTATACTAACTAACAAGTTCTCTTATCTTTTGCAACCGAACCTATGAAGAACCTGTCTCAGTAGTGTGTAGCATTTCATCGAACAGTTGATGTGCATATTACATAATCATGACAGCAAAAAGAAAAAAAAAAGGAATTTATCTATAAGACAACCATGTAGCCATGTCAAGACCCATTAGTTGGGTTGGCAACGATCCTCTACATAGCAATGGTCTTAACCATGGTTCTGGTTACCTACCAGACATTGGTTTCTGTCTTTAGGAATCAAGAATACAAAGGTACGAGCCTATATAAAAGATCCTGTTCAAGTAAGGTCATGCTTATAAATCTATCTCTTCCATCTATATATAGACTTCCGTTTGCACCCTCCAGCGTGGGACGACACAAACCCCCCACCTCCCCTTTGGGTTTAATCAACGGCTCCATCATTCATCACCTTCAATTATAAAAAAACTCATTTGTTCCCGGATCCATCATTCATCACCTTCAATATTTAGACATTAAAATCAGCTGAAATTTGAAGTCAAAACCCCAATACTAAGAGTCGCATACTGCCAATTTGGAGACAGATAGAATGAGATTTGTGAGGGGAAGAAAATATATTAAAATGAGACTATATGATCTCTCTTAAAATGGTTAGTATTTTTAGAGGGATTTCGTATAAATACTATTGTAAAACTTCAAAATTATATATGGAGGGAATTTTTCTCCGCGCTTCGTGACGGGATACGATCCTTAAAAGGTTAAAATTGTGACATTAATGTGGCTAAAAACGTGGTTAAATAGTTAAAAGAAATGTATGAAGTTACGACGACTCTGCTGTGGAGATTGAAATATAGATAAAAGACAGTTATATAATGGTATCGATGTCTTTCAATCGGTGCCAGTCTTATTATTCACAGTACCAGCACGTTACCGTCAATCGATACAACACACGATACCTAAATTTGAATACAACTACGTTTTTAACAAAATCTATACCGGGACATCAAGAAAAAAAAACTAAACAAACAAACGAAAGTTATTAAGGAAAAATCAGAATATATACTACATGGAGTAAACTTATAAATTTAAAAACTTTAGGGGGTTAAAGTGATATTTTACAAAGTTAAGGTGTGAGTTTTAAAAATTTTTGAAAGTGGAGAGGCAGAATGTATTCGGTGAAGAAATGTTGGTTGCTTTCCCCCAAAAGCCATCTTAGTGGCATTGTTTCGAAAACAATATAATTCCTCTTTTATATTAGAATGATTGTCCATGAATATGACTACATAAATCAAGTACTTGTTTTAACTTATTATTATTCTGCTAGATTTCTTGTCTTCCATTCAAATGATAAAAGTTGTATGAGTGCACATTAATATAAAGTACAAATTTATAGAAAATAGAATCAACCAGATTAAATTTGACAAGCATTCAGTTTTAGAATCTATATTATATAATAAATAAAGGTTTTTACATGCCACATGTCGTCATCACGTTCATTGTCGTCATTTTTTTTCCGCATCTCTCTCCTATTAAATGAACATTCATCTTTTAACAATAATATATATTTAAAGAAAAATATTAATTATACTAATAAAACACATTACTTTAAATTATCACTTATTAAACTTTGAAATCTGATTATGTAACTTTTATTTTTAATCAAATAATAAATGAAAATCAAATTATATTAAATAATACTTAATTTATTTTCTAAACCCAATTATATATTAGTTTTTACATATTTTGAGTTTTGTTTTCTATCCTTAGTATATGATACATTTTTACACATGTAAAATATACACATAAAGATTTAAAATTTTATTTATTGTTATTTTTCACCCTTGTGTATACACGGGATTTAAACTAGTAATAAAATAATTACAACTAAATAGATAAATTTAAAGTTAGTGTTTATTGTAAAAAGAACATTTTTTTTAAAAGATGACATTTTTAAATTTAGAAGATATGTAACAAAAACTGATGAGAAAAAAATGATGATCAAAAATATTATTTTAAAATAAGGTAAACACCAGCTAATCATCTTCTCTCCATCCATTTCATTCCATATGAGAACAAAAGGAAAACCAAAGACCAGAGTAAGTAGAAACCCTATTTGGAGGTTCGAGACACTGTAGGGTTTCAATTCCAGATCGCTTTATTCTAATCGCACAGTTACATTCTGTTCGATGGCGGAAGATAATAACAGAAGAAACGGCGGCAATGGAGACGATCGGAGCGAGACGAGTGATTACACTTCTGAGGACGAAGGAACAGAGGATTACAGGCGCGGAGGTTATCATGCAGTTCGTATTGGTGATAAATTTAAGCATTCTAGATATGTTGTTCAGAGCAAGCTCGGCTGGGGTCATTTTTCAACGGTCTGGCTCGCTTGGGACACTCACAAATCGGTATATTTTTCTCCTTTTGCTTTTCCCGCCATATCAGAGCAAAACTTGTTTAAACATGAGTTGTTTTAGCTGTAAATGAAGGAAGGTCATTTTCTAGCTAATTAGTTTGATTTGAGCTAATAATTTGCTTGTTTAGGGATTTGTTAGATGATTACATTGTTTTAATATTTGTTGTCAGTTTAATTTTACTTTACATAAGGTAGAATGATTGCAGTTGGCATGTGACTTGTTCTTATGAGTTAAATGCCGAGTTTGTGTATGTTTTGGGCAAAAGAATTAAAACAACAGTTTGGATTTGGTTTGTAGAGATATGTAGCCTTAAAAGTTCAAAAGAGTGCTCAACACTATACGGAGGCGGCAATGGACGAAATTACTATATTGAAGCAGATAGCTGAGGGGGATCCGGATGACCAAAAGTGTGTGGTAAAGCTTTTGGATCATTTCAAACATTCTGGACCAAACGGACAGCATGTTTGTATGGTCTTTGAGTATTTGGGTGATAACCTGTTGACGTTAATCAAGTATTCGGATTACAGAGGGATTCCCATTCACAAGATTAAGGAAATCTGCTTTCACATTTTAGGGGGTTTGGATTACTTGCATCGCCAACTTTCTATTATACACACAGATCTTAAGCCAGAAAACGTTTTACTTCTGTCTATGATTGATCCAGAAAGAGATAGAACAAAAACAGGTGAACCCATCATCCTCTCGTCAAACAAGGATAATAAATTGGCTGACTCTGGTGCTTCTAAAGAAGTCAAGGTTTCAAATAGTGATCTTACCAAGAATCAGAAAAAGAAAATCAGGAAAAAGGCTAAAAAGGCTGCCCAAAATGCTGCTGGAAAGGAAGACTTTGAGGAAGTTGAAGCAGACAGCGAGACAACTGGTAATGGTGCTGATTCTTTTCCCAATCAGAAATCAAATGGGGAACCCCTTGAAGAACATGCCACGTCATCAATTGTAAAATCTGAATCCAAGAATCAATCTGAAGTAAGAAATTCCGACCAACGAAATCAACTTTGTGGAAGAGGCAGCCGATCCAAAAGGCAGAGGCTTTTGGAAGAGGTTGATGTTAAATGCAAGTTGGTTGATTTTGGCAATGCATGTTGGACAAATAAGCAATTTACTGGTGATATCCAAACTAGACAATACAGGTGTCCTGAGGTTTTACTAGGATCCAAATACTCGACCTCTGCTGATCTATGGTCATTTGCCTGCATATGCTTTGAGCTTGCCACTGGTGATGTTCTCTTTGATCCTCACAGTGGTGACAACTATGAACGAGACGAGGTATGAATCCCAAATATTAAAGTCTAATTTTTTGTTCAATTCAATCAAGTTAATGCAGTTGTCATTTGGTTATATTTTTTTGTTCAATCCAATCAAGTTAATGCAGTTGTCATTTGGTTATTAACTTTACAGGATCACTTGGCCCTAATGATGGAACTTCTTGGAATGATGCCTCGAAAGGTTATTCATTATTTCTTTTTTTTATATATGAATAACTGATAACATCTGTGTAGGTTTATTTATAACTTGACAACTATATCAATATTCTGCAGATAGGTGGGCGTTACTCTCATGAATTCTTTAACAGGAATGGGGATTTAAGGCATATCAAGCGATTGCGATTTTGGCCTCTGCATAAAGTGCTCAAGGAGAAATATGAGTTTAGTGAACAAGATGCAACTGATTTGGCTGATTTTCTTGTTCCAATACTTGATTTTGTTCCTGAAAAAAGACCTACAGCTGCTGAATGTCTTAGTCACCGATGGTTGACCGGAGGACCACCTCGTGGTTTGACTTCTGCTCCTGCCGCTAATTCTACTCCTAAAGCCAATGATAATAAGACTTCTGAGAAAACTCTAGAGATAGATGAGAGGGAAGCTATGGAGGCTGGAGTGGGAAACATAGCTTTTGGAGGAGTTTCAAAATCACTATCAAAACAAGCTTGCTAAGTGTCATAGGTAAGCTCCTCCTGTATTTTTGTTCTTTTTTTTTACTTCTTCTTGATAATATAACAAGACCATTGATTTTTTGCTAGGATAGTTCTGCTAATCGTTATTTATATAAATCCCCAACTAAGAATCCTAACCTAATTAAAGTTTTAGTTAGTAATTTCTTATGAATGTGGCTACCTGATTCAACTTGTTTGACCAAAAGGATGTAATGCTTTTTAAATTATTATTTTTTTCTTACCTTTTTCAGTAATGAAGTGCAAATTCATTTTTTTACAATGCAAAAGGAACCTCTCTACTCATTGGAAACATTGCCAATTTTCTTAAACTTGTCAGATTCTTTGTACAATTTATGTGACGGGAGATTTATGTATCCGGGCATTCTGTTCCATTCCCTTTGTAGATGGTATTGCAATTTGCTTTGATGTGGTGATCCCAATTGTACATTTTGGATTTTTATATTTATTTTGCTACCAAACAAATGAGAGAATGCAATGTCTAATTCTGGATTTTTTTCATTACTCTGCTGTGAACTTTTTGGTCTCATTGTCTCTATTAATATCCGTGTGAGTGTGATTCATATCAAAGTTGCTTGGACATGTTAGTATTCATTTTAGTTTTTAACATTATTATTAGCAATAGCTCAGAAGTTAACTCGACAAAGCTGCTCTCTCCTCCGTAGATTTCGACCTCCTAAACCTACCAGGCGGGCGAGACTTTGATGGAACAGGAAACACAAAATCACAAGTGTTCATCACAGCGATTGCTCGACATTTTAACTGGATCAAGGGAACTGAGATGACGATGAACCAATGGTAGGTGAAACAACTGTGATGATGAACAAACCAGTTGTTAACACCATTTTGTTTTCTTTGGTGTGATTACAAACATTTAGGGAATTTAATTGGTATGAATATATTGGTCTGATTGTGGTATGTTGCTTCTTGTCATCCGGCTGTATCCTAGTTAGAATCTTGGTTTGTAAACAACAGATGGAAGGTGACCATGATATAAAAAACGCATCACGTGTGCATGTTTAGAAAAGCATAGTGTGGACATGTCCATAGAACAAATAAGAGATCAATTGCATTTGCCTTTTTATTTAAGGAATCTACAACAAACATCACACTTTTGTTTTTTTGGTTTCTCCAATCTTCACCCAAAAATAATATAAACTAGACGTTTTATTCAAATTTCGACATAAAAATAAAATTCACAATTCTAGTGCAATAAATGTAGGCTCAATTTTAGTAAATAAGTAGGTCTGTAGGTCCTTGATCCAACCAATTTTTAAATCAGAAAGGCCCAAACGAATCCCATTTACCTTACGTAATGTTGTCGACTTAGGGTGGTGGGGAGCCCACGGCAACACCATCGCCACCACCACTACGTCATCGCACGGCTTTCATTTGCGGTTTTCTAACGTCGTGGTTTATCTCTCCAAATTCTACCTTTTTTCTAATAGTTGGAGCCCAACGGCTCTTTTGCCTTATAAAAAAAATAAAAACACACTATAAATACAAACATTTAACAACCAAAATCCAAAATCTACTCCAAATGGATCTAAGGCAACACACAAAACCCTCAAAAAAGTTTAGGCCGAAAGTATACTCGGGTCCTAGTGAACCAACTCCCCCAACCCATTCGTTTCAAAATACGACCCCGTACTACCCAAATCCTCATCAAAATGTACCCAAAATGCCAATTCCCATAGCTCCCGATTGTTTTTATTTGTAAATTATATTTAATTTATGAACTAAATGAATTAGTTAATGTTTGTGGCTTCATGGTTTGGATGGATGCCCCCACATCTGAGGCTTCTTGTGACTTCAAATGGCGTATCACAGTCTCATTAGTGGTTGTGTGGCTTCATGGCTTGGGTACCCCCTCCTTCCTTAGAGATGGACAAAAAAACCGGTTTGGACCCAGTGAACCGATTTCAAACCCGACCTTATGCGCTAGCCAAACCGGTCGGGAACCAGGCCTAACCCTACGTTTTAGGATTGGTTTGTTTATTTTTTTAGTAATACCGGTTTCAAAACCGGACCCGAGTCAGTTCGTATAGGCAAACCAGTTTCAAATCAGACCGGAGTCGGTTCACCAACTCCTATCCGGTTTAAAAAAAACTGTTACCATTAACGTGACCGTTAGGGATGGCTTATGACATCTTTTTTTATTTTTTTACCATTTTGCCCCTAGTATAAATAGGTATTGGTTGAATTGCACCTTTCTCTATTCTCTCCAATCCCAAAAATGCTCAATATTCTTAAAAACATTCAAAAAAACGCTCTCAAAAATTCCAAATGATTTCCAAAAGTATGCATTCTAATTTCTACCTACGATTTATGTTTTTGGAAATTTTAAAGTATTTAATAAAAATTTCAAGTTTATTTGTTAAATTTGTATTTTATCAATTAAATTTCTTTCTTAAAACCGAACATTTTCAGGCTGTAAATCCAAGTTTCGTCACTCCGAGTAGAAGAAATCAAAAAGCAGCAGCGAGCCCTTTCTCAAAACCTAAAAATGTCGATACAATCGGAATCAGTGGCCGAAGAAGAAGAAGAAGAAATAGGATTCCAACAGCCTGCGCAAAACCCTCCTGCTCCCCCCGACGAGGTAAAACCCTTGTTGCATTCGAAAAACCAAATTAGGTCTGAAATTTGACTGCTATTGTGATGCTGCTGTAAGAAACAAACAAAGTTGAATTTTTTATTTGAAATTGGCTCATTACATAATAATATATACTAAACTTGAATGTTGCAGTTATTTGACATCTCAACTACAGTTGATCCTAGCTATGTTATATCCTTGATAAGGAAGCTTCTACCACCCAACATCAATGCCACTACTACTTCCCAACCACTTACCGGTTGTGAGATCATGGATGATCAAGAAAAACATGTTGGAAATGATTCTTGGGAAGAACATGGATGCATATTATGGGATCTGGCAACAAGCAGAACCCATGCTGACTTCATGGTACCCCCTCACACTATTTGATTTACTTTATGTGTTTGCTATAAGTGACTCACCGCAACTTCGTGTTAGTTATATTAATATTATCAATTGGTTCAAAACTCATATGCAGGTACAAAATCTGGTTCTTGAAGTTATTTTGGCTACTCTAATGGTTTCCCAGTCACCTCGTGTCACAGTAGGTTACCTTTTCATGTATTCTGTTATTATATGCTTATATTATTGGATTTTAATAATCCCACCTTTTACCAATTGGCCAATTATAATCCCAACTGAAAATATTTTTACCACCAGTCCCTACTTTCAAACTATTTTCCTACATTGGACCTCCGTTAGAAAAACTTAACGCCGTTAGATTTTATATGACGTGGACATCTGCAAACCGCCGGAAAGTCGAGTCAAGCTAGCAGGGTCTCGTGGTGGGTTTTGAAATTGGCTCTGGTGGTGGTGTTTAACTGGTCTCGTTAAACCCCACCGTTGTCTCTGTTTGGACTTGCCGGAAAAACGAGACCAGTTAAACACCACGAATTTCAGAACCCACAACAAGACCATTTCTAGCTTGGCTCGACTTTCCGGCAGTTTGCAGATGTACACGTCATATAAAATCTAACGGCGTTAAGTTTTCTTAACGGGGGTCCAATGTAAGAAAATAATTTGAAAGTAGGGACGGGTGGTAAAAATATTATTATTGGCCAATTGGTAAAAGGTGGGATTATTAAAATCCTATATTATTTCAATTTTTTTTCCTCATTTTTTTTAATTTATTGTGCAAACCTTAACCATCTTCAAAGCTCTCTAATAATTTTGTATGCTCAAAATTACAGAATTTATAGATTTGACTATATTTGCAGGAGATTAGCCTTGGTATTGTTGGGAACCTTGCTTGCCATGAAGTGTCACGGAAACAAATTGCCACTGTAAAAGGATTACTTGAAATAATTGTGGATCAGTTATTTGTAGATGACACTCCCTGCCTGTGCGAAGAATTCAGGTAACTTCTTGCAAAAACTTAAGAATTTCATTATTGGTTGTAATGAAAAATGCATGTCGTTAATGTATGGCCTAACTGAATGCTGTTGTTAAATACATGATGCTAAAAACATTGATCTGCATATCTTCCTGTAGGTTGTTAACTTTATGCATCCAAGGTAGTGACGGTATGACTTGGGCTCATGCTTTGCAGACTGAAAATGTTCTATCACGTGTATTATGGATTGTAGAAAATACATTGAATCCACAACTTATAGAAAAGGTAGCAAATGATATTATTTTTTATTTCTTTTTCTTTTCGGTACTTTTGTTAAGTTTTTATGATATTCAACACAAATTGCATTTTTTAAAGAGTGTAGGTTTCCTGTTAGCTATATCGGAAAGTGAAGATGAAGTAAGAGCTCTTCTTCTTCCTCACCTGGTGAAATTAGGTCTTCCAGTTGTTTTAATTAATCTTTTGGCCTTTGAGATTAGCAAACTTGAGGGAGATGAACGATTATTTGAAAGGTACACCATGTTCTTTTATTTAATGCTGACTTGTAAGTTGTAAATTATCTTTAGTGGGTTACATTATTGCTAAATATTTTCTGTTCAGAATACAACAAATTATTATTCATTTTGCTAAATAACAATTTTTATTCGTTATCAGGTACTCTGTTCTTGATACTGTTCTTCGGGCTATTGAAGCCCTCACTGTAATAGACAGCTGTTCCCAAGAACTTTGTTCCAGTAAGAAACTTTTTAATCTGCTTGGCGCTCTGATAAAACTTACCGATAAAATTGAGGTATGTAATGTGATATAGTTTATTTAAAGCAACTGTTTATAAATTGAGTTAAGAATATAGAAAACAAACAAATGTACCCAGTAAAATCCTACGCATAGCAGAGCCATTGGTAGGGTCTGGGGAGGGTGGGATGGGGACAAACCCAAAGGGGTAAAGAAACCCTCGGCTCCAAAAACTTTTATTTTTATTTTTTGACGTGTACAACCCAGGTAACATAAAAATGTGACTAAGAGTGTTGGACAATTGGATCGAAATTACTCAAAAGACAGCAGCGATTTTTGTGGGAAAACACACCCACGACTCTTAATTTTTATTAAATCAAAACCACACACCTTAAACTCTAACAATGACCCTCTTTTATACTAATCCTAACCTTAATTACTAAGAAATCACAGCTCAAACACAGCTGGAATGACAACCCATTCACAGCCAAAAATAAACACTCAATACCTTAAATAAAAAACTAAATCAATCTATCTTTAGACTCATTACGATTCCCCCCCCCCCCCCGAACTTTCACATATGAACCACATTAGGATTAAAAACTCACAATCACCCCCTTAATCCTAATGTGGGCTTTCTCTTTGTCTACAGTAGAGGCGGTCCAGCATCCCCACGAACCAAGTTGGCTACCTCATGCTTTGGCTTTTGGACATTCCCCCGCAAAATGACCAAACTCTTCACACCAAAAACACTTGAACAACAACTAAAATCTATCTTTGCCTTGCGTCTCACATAGCCCTCCAAGCAAATCACTTGCTTTCTCCTTTCTGCACATTCTTTGTCAATAATCGAATCACTCAGGTCCTCTTCACTGCCGATCGCTGCCTCACACAGGAATCGCCTTCTGTTCTGTCTCACACAAAATCCAATCTGCCTCACACAGCTTCTGTTCTGCCTCGCACAGAACCAACTAAACCTCTGTTTCACACAGATTCTTTCGCGTGTCACACAGTTGATAACCCTGTCTCGCACAGGTTTGCCCTTCACTAAGCAGATTCGTCTCTCACAGAAATCACTACCTCTTGATCGCTTCCCACGATCAGAACCTGAGTCGCTCTGGTCTTCGTCTTCAGGGATTGACTCACACAATCCCATCAACCTTGATTGAGTCGCACAATCAATCTGCTCCAGCCGTATCTCACGGCCCAAATCTGTCTCGCGCAGACCTTCTGGTAGCTTTTACAGCCCTTTGATTGAAACCTCGCAGCAGCCTTCACACTTCGATCTATATCAGATCGGATTTCAACAGCCTTCAATCGGTCACAGCCCTTTACAATCGACTAGTAGCTTTTCACAGTCAACCAACAACCCTTTTGCAGTCGACCAGTAGCCTTAATCGATCAATGCCCTTTGCAGCCCAAAGAAAAAATTGCTGACCCTCTCCTTTTCAAACCGCCAATCAGCAGCCCTCAACAGCGACCCACCTGCTATTATCTGCTATGGCAGCCCTTGGCTGCTCCCCCCTTTGAAAGTCGACTCTCAAAACCTCGCTCTGATACCAATTGTTGGACAATTGGATCGAAATTACTCAAAAGACAGCAGCGATTTTTGTGGGAAAACACACCACAACTCTTAATTTTTATTAAATCAAAACCACACACCTTAAACTCTAACAATGACCCTCTTTTATACTAATCCTAACCTTAATTACTAAGAAATCACAGCTCAAACACAGCTGGAATGACAGCCCATTCACAGCCAAAAATAAACACTCAATACCTTAAATAAAAAACTAAATCAATCTATCTTTAGACTCATTACGATTTCCCCCCCGAACTTTCACATATGAACCACATTAGGATTAAAAACTCACAAAGAGAATCAAAGCAATAACCATACAAAAGTACTACTAATGATGGTAGTAAACTACCGCTAGCATATGGTGGTAGAAACTATAATAGCAGATGCCCAGGTAACATAAAAATGTGACCAAGTAGTTAGGAATATTATATACTTAAACATATGCCAACTTATGAACTTCAGATTGACACTTATAAATAGATAGTAATGCCTCTGTGCCAATAAAGTGTTCACTTTTGATCTTCAGAATCCAATCTAATACCTCCCAAATGCAAAATTGACACAAACATCTTTGCAACTCCAAAATAGTTTTAATCAAATCTGTTTGATGTCCAGAAATAAGTCATTTGTTACTTAAAAGTTAAGTAACTTTGAGAAAATTGTAGAAATGACTAAATAAAAAGAAATGCAATATTGCAGTGAATAAATAGGAAATTTTATTAACTTTAATGGTATTCCTATATTTTTATTTTTATTTGATGCAACTGTTCCGCGAATATCGCGAATATGGCGAATATGAAGCCAGTGTTTACTGTTTTTTTTTTTACAAAACAGGTAACCTCATGTGTTACTGCTGCTGTTCTGATTGCCAATCTTTTAAGCGACACTGGAGATTTGATTTTAGAGATAAATCAAGGTAATTAGTTTTGTTACTTACTAAATCCCAACATCTCAAATTCCATTTCACCCATATGTTTGTATTCTCAAACTTATTTCGAGTTAACAGTGACACTTTAGATGCATTCCAGATATGGTTTTCTTACAGGGTCTTCTGGATATCTTCCCTTTTGCTTCTGATGACATAGAGGCCAGAAATGCATTATGGGACATAATTTCAAGATTATTGGCTCAGTTTCAACAAGTGGAAATGGACCCTATAAATCTTTATCAAATCATATCAATTCTTGCAAGTAAATCAGATGTGATAGAAGAAGAGCTTCTTGATCACCAGTTAGCTTCTTCAACTAAAGATCAAACTGCTTCTGGTAGAAACCTACGCATAAGAACCGAAGCTGTATCCTTTATAACATTTATTAAGAAACTGCTCAATTTTGATTACGTGGAAAGGTGAAGGACAAAGTTTGACCTTTTGAAGTCAAACCTGTTACTTTCCTTTCCTAAAATTTGAAATTGGAAATTAGGGGTTCTTACCTCAAAAGTCAAACCATCCCTCTTTTTTGTTTCTTGAACTGGTAGAGTTACACAAAATCTTGTTTCCCTTGACCATTTGCTACAGCTGAAAAAAATCGATTGCATTGCAAGTCAATGGTTGACCTTCAAGGGTCGGGTCAGCCCTACCAATGAATATCTGGTTAGCGAACAAGATCTGGATAGATTAAGGGACTGCTGTCATAAATATAGCTAGTAAGACAATTTCTTTTTTGTATAATTGTTTTTAGTTTTGTGTAAATATTACATTATTTTGCTTTTTTAGGAACTGACAGCGATTTCGGATCCAGTTGATGATTGGAATGTGCATCATAGAACATGGTTTGATACCAAAATCCCTTGCTTCTTTTGTATCAATTTGTAGATGTTTATCTTATGCTATTCTTGGTAGTTCCTTTGTTCCAGATCTAACTAGCTTAATTTGTACTTGTGCATTGAAAGCTGTTAATTGTTTTTGCTTGTGGCAATTTCATATAGATCTCTTCAAGTAAAAAGGTGGTGTTTACATCTAGTTGAAATAAATCCCATGTTTCAGCTACCCATTTAGATGAGAGAGCCTTTTTTAGAGGAGGCAAGTGTTAGGATGCAAAGCTTTTATTTCTTTATTTATAACTTTTAACAAGTGGATGATTAGAGGCTTTTTTCTTGTAAGATTTTGGTTCTTGAAAGATGAATGTTGAATGTAGGGTTCATATAAACACTTAAACCTGACGCAGGGGTAAATGCTAGAGTCCCTACTTGAGAAGTGTTTGAATCCAAGGTTCCACATGGTTTAGCTCAAGTGGTGAATTCGATATCAAAAACAAAAACACGTTAATTTGGCCAACTCTCAAACAACTCTTTATTATAACCGGAGAATATAACTTAAAAAACCGATTACAATGACTCTCATAATGAAACCCTAATCCGGTAACGTCTGTTTATAAAGCAATCCAATAAAACCCCTTAACACATGGTTTGGACCCGTATCTTAGATCAATCTTAGACCAAACAACAATTGAGTCAAAACTAACAAGATGCACACTATTCTTTGTTTTCCATGACATGTTTTCCCAATAATAATGGGCTCACATGTAAATCAAACAAGTTCTCGGGAGTAAGCCAATAAAATTAAATTACGAGATTATGCTATGTTAGATAGAGAAATATGACAAAACTAGTTTAGATGTCATGTCTATACACGAGGTAAAAAATATCAATATATAAACTTTTTAAATCTGTATGTATATATTTTATAACTGTAAAAATATATTACATATACTTAAGATAGAAAACAAATTCAAAATATGTAAAAATTAATATATAATTGAGTTTTGAAAATACGTTAAATATTATTTAATATAATTTGACTTTCATTTACGAATTGATTGGAAATAGAAGTTACATAATTAAATTTCAAAGTTTCTTATAATTAGAGATAATTTAAAAATAAATATTTTTATTAATATAATTAGTATTTTTCTTTAAATATATATTATTAGTAAAAGATATAAATGCATTAAATAAGAGAGAAGCGGAAAAAATTGATGAGGATGAATATGGAGGCGACACGTGGCATGAGGAAACCTGTATTTATTATATAGTTATAGATAAGCGTGAAAGCGTAATTTTAGAAAGACAAGATATTGGATTAGAGGTAAAAATACAGTATAATTTGTTTAATTAATATTTTAAATGACTATTAATTAATCTGAAAATGTTTGACATAAGGTATTTGATATTCAATGGAGAAGTATTAAACCAAAAGTGTGTTATTTTTTAAGGACCTGAACCCGAAATATGGAGTGTGTTTCCAAACTTCGTCACTCCCTACAAGAGAAATTAAAGTCGCAAACAGAGCCATCCTTCCTTCCCTAATCAATGCAAGGTTTCATGATCATAAATGGGAGCCATTAATCGATTTTGATCAAAAGGATTCTTCGTTAATTTTAGTTTCTTGGTAATCGGTAGAGTTCAAAGCTCGTTGATGTAATGGTCTTTTTGGCTTATTTCTCTTGTTCAACTTAATCTGATAACATATATCCCCTTATTTTAAAATCAAATTAATCTCTTGTTCAACCTAACCTATACCATCTAATAAATAAAGTTTTGATGTGATACTTGTCACTCTAATATGCATCATTAATCTATTTTTCTCGTTTCTCTCTTCTATAAAATAATAATGATTTTTATAATTTTTTTTATAAACCGTTTTTTATTTTTAAAAAATAGGTTTGTTCATAAAATATTTTTATAAATTGAAATTTTCTTTCATTCTCTTTATATAACATTTTTTAAAAATAACTATATAACATTTATAGAATTTGTATTAAAAAACGTAATATGTCATAAATATGTAATATCAAAATCTTAATTACTAAATATAAAATATCATTGAATTTATTCAACCCATGTAATATACGAGGTTTCTAACCTAGTTGCATATATACCTAACCCAAAACTTAAATTACATATATTCCCTTATTTTATAAAATCATGCATTACGACAAAAATAACCTTTTAAGCTTTCAAGAAAAACATGCACTTCTGTTTCTCGAACCAGTGATACGACCTTTTGATTCAAACTTAACCGGCGATTCAACCGGCGGCTAGCGATTGTTTCCTAACCAGCGACCGACGGTTTTGATTCCATGGATCCCAGTACCACATATAGATTCAACCACACTCATAGAAGTGCCCCACGCCCCCTCTCACGGAGAGGCAGGCGTGGAATGAGAGGCTGCGTGTGTTCCACGCCCGCCTCATCAACTGATCACGAGACTGGTACACACATTCTAATGTTTTTCTAATCCTCCTTTCATACATTATAGAGGCAATACTTTATAAGAGAAGTTTAATATGTATCTATGTTATATTACTAGCTATTTTGTGCAGCCAGAAAACGCTTTTCTTCCTCATCAAGTCTTTTTAACCATCTAAATCCAAGATCATTTCCTAACTTTGCAGCATTCTCAAATTGTTCTCTTGCCAATTGGATTGGATTAGGTTTAGGTTCGCCTGATTTCTTCCTTAGTTTCCTACCCGTAAGCTCGTTCTTTGAAATAAATTTCGTTACAGACTTGGGAAGTTCATAGCCTGGTAAAAGGAACCAGATAAATCCATGTCATTAGCAAAGCGGCAGAAAGAGTCCAAGAAATTGAACCCAATATCATATCTTAATTTCTAGATTTTTGAAAAAAGTAACTCAAATGACTGCATATTTGAAAATACAAGATTTTAGATGATAAGGTTGTATCAAAAAGTAAATATCATACCTCTAATAAGAAGAGACCCACATGCTATTGCTGCCCCAGCATGACCCTGCACATTATAGAAAATACAAGGTTCAAGGTTCTTTGATCTTTACCACTAAAAATTACTTGCCCACAAAAACAATAAATCTTTAAGTTTGACTTTTGAGGTAAAAAGATTATTTTTTTACAAAATGATGTGAGTTTTTGGAAATTTGATAATAATTTCGAAGCCATGTTAAATTACTTAGAGCGTCTAGTTGTTGTTGAAATTATTCAAAAAAAAGTAAACACATGCACATATTAATATGAATGATAAAACTATGACTTATTATACCTTCTCTGAAGCTCTATGAAAACACCATAATGCTGAGGCGATATCTTTCTCCACACAGTCGCCTGTCAAATAGACAGCTCCCAGAAGGTAGAGAGCATCGGGGTGCAACTAAAACATAAAAATGTCAAGCCCAAATAAAAATAGATAAATAAATTCTGAGAAAGCATCACCAGTAAAGTAGTAATTATGTCATTAGTGATATACCTGGTCGGACGCCTTCTCCAAATAATAAAAAGCTTGTTGATCCGTGTCAACACCTTCATTCTGGGCATAATAATATTAGTTAATGGAAAAGTAAGTTCCACAAATGAAAACTTACATTGAAGATTAACTCTAGAGAGCCTAACCTCGATTCTTAAATTACGACCCAATTCATACTGAGCATCTGCATCACCCATTTCTGCAGCTTCAACCAATAAAGCAGCTCCTCTGTTGCAAAATCAAGAAAAATGAAGCTGCATTTTACCACAAACATTCTCACATTTGAGATATTTATGTTCTTACATAGCTTTACATTGACCAGGCACGTGGTATTTCAGGTGCAGTCTGGATAGCCAATATCTGGCATGTGTGTTTGAATTATCAACTTCCAAAGCCATTTCAAAATTTTCCTTTGCAGTCTAAGAAAATAAGTATTAACTAAAGTAAGAATATAAAATACAAAAAGAGATAAACGTAATTATGTATTATCTTCTTTATAGCGAACGCATAGTTACCTTAAGGTGAGGAATGAGGCGTTTATCTCTAGGTTCACAATAGTCAATCACCCTATCAACCTCCTTCAATGCATTCCACCCTTTTGCAATGTATTCCATTGCCATCTTATTTCTGCTATGCAACCCTCTCTGCAGTAAAAGCAAACCAGTAAGGAAGAAAAAAGACGGAAAACGTCTTTAATTTAAACGTGCTCGAAATAAGCATATATGAAGTTGTTACACAAGTTTCAATTTACTGTTTATTTGTTAATAGTACCTGTTGATTGAAAATTTTGTGTGCAGATGTAGCTTTCAAAACCATTGATTTGAACATGTTCAAAGAGCCTGTATGTAGCCACCAGATCACAATGTAAAATACATATTTACTAACAGAAGGTTAAGTTATATGTTCATCACTATAAGAAACAAAGTCGGAAGCAAAACAGCATGGGCAAAAGGAACACATAAAAGTCAATATCAGGTGATCTAGGTTTTGATTCGGATAAACATTTCCCTAATTGATTAGAAATGTTAATGAAATCTCGAATAATAGCCAGCACAAATGTAATAGAGTTTGAGAATTTATTCAAATGATGGTTAGTTCTTCAGGAACGTTACCTGAGATCGACACTGAGGGTTTAGACGAAAGCCAATGAGGAAAACAAACCCTAGATGATGTAATCGAGACCCAAGATATCCAGATACATTATGACGGATCGGGTTGGTGATACCAAGTTTAAGTACCCAAAACCATATACTCATAATACCCGAACTATATATCCAAAATATTTTATTTTTCATTTTTTTTAAATAAACTTTTATTTTAAAATAACTAACACAACATTTACAAAGGTCGGTTTCATCCCATGCGATTTTAACTGTTTTTTATCAACCCATGCGATTTGATTGGTCAACAAAACAAAGTTTTGTTTTTAACTATTTTTTATTAATTTAGTTTCTATAATATTTAATTTTTATAATTAGTTTATGTCATATATTGTTTTTTTTATAACTTTTAAAATTTAATGTGTTACAAAATTCCGAATGTATCGTTACAACGTGTCTATTTTTATCTACGTTTCGGTATAATTTCCGTTCGAAAATGAATTTTCGGTATAATGTAAAGGTTATCAAAGCACATGACGTAAAAGTCGTCGAAGCTTTTTTAATATTCCATTTTTTTGGCTTACAACGTTTATGTCGTTTCCACGTGTTTGTTTATAAGCGTTTCTGTTACTTTTTTTCCGCATGGTGAATAAGTGTATAGGTAGTCAAAATTGAACCTTACATATTTTAACACTTAATCGATACTGACCGCACAACATCGGTACAGGCATCAGTATCATCGAAACCGATACCGGTTTTTTTTTTTTGGCTTTTCGATCGATGCAAAACACAACCACCACCCTCTAAAAGCCTAAACCCCCAACCCACCCAAAAACCTAACCCCCACCCCACCCTACTCCCAAAAACCTAAAACCCCCACCCCCCCCCCCCCCTAAAAAAAAGCCTAAATACTAAAAGCTAAACTCTAAGGCTAAACCCTAAAAGCTAAGATCGTAGAGTTCGACCAGACGGTTCCAACGCCACCGAAATGAGTAAAATCAGAGTTCGTATAAACCGGTTATGAGCGTTTTAAAATACTTTTTACTGTTTTTACACTTTGTAGCGAATCTCTATACTATGTACTTGTGGTGGTGATGAAATACATATGGACGTCTCTACTAAGTAATTAATTTAATTAAATAAAGCTAAGGTTTATACCCAAAAATTTGCTTAATAATTATATAAATAAATAATTTGGTGAAAATATTGATAATAAAATTTGCTTAGTAATTATATAAAATTAAACAATGCGGAAGATTGAAATAAATTTTTATTTACTTATAAAATTCATCGAAAACATTATAGTAGTTTAGATATTTAGCAACTAAAATAACACCTTTTTTTTCTACAGTATATATTATTTACTGCCCAGAAAAAAAAACATTTTAATAATTTTACCAGTAGAAAAAGTAGACTTTAAATTTTATTAAACAACTTACACAAAATAAAGTTAAAAGTTAATTATTAATAATTAGACTCTTTTGCCACGCATAACTAAAGATGACAATAAGAATGATATTGATAAGAGAGAATAAATCAAAAGATTAAAGAAATACTAAGATTGATCAAACTCAATCATCGAACTTAGGTTAACTAAAGATGAAAAATTATCTAAATAACCATTCTCAAATGCTCCTTCCTACCCGTTTTGATCTCATATTTAGAAAGTCTCACAATTAGAGGTGCACAAAAAAACCGTTTTTTTTTTATCCGGTCCAAACCAGCAAACCGGTTTGGACAAACCGGTTCGGGTTAGCCTAAAACCGTCGGTTTGAAACCGGTTTAAAGCTTTCTGGGTGTAATCGGGTAGGGGACCGGTTTGTGTGAACCGGTTCGATAAACCGGTTTTTAAACCGATTTTTTCGTAAACGGGCTCGAGGTACCACCCCGAGTAGCTCGAAAGATGTTAATTTGAATTTATATAACGAAATGTTAAATGAATTTAGTAAACGGGCTCGAGGTACCACCCCGAGTAGCGAACTCGGAAGGTATATTGACACAAACTTTTTAGCGTTTATGCCTCCTACCGTTTTTGAGGAGTTTGATATTTTGGCTTGGTGGAAAAAAACGAAGCTTCGTTTCCGATTCTTTCCGCCATGGCCCGTGATGTACTAACCGTCAAAGCTTCCACGGTAGCTTCGGAATCTGCGTTTTCTTTTAGTGGCAAGGTCTTATCGATACGAAGGACTAGACTCACCCCCCCTAACGATGGAAATGTGCATTTGCTTGAAGGACCATTTGGATGCGATGGATAGGATACAAGACCAAACTTCTCTCGAAGACGAAATTCAAGCCGAAGAAATCATACACAACAACGAGGTTGATCTTGGAATATCCGAACCAGTCACCGATGAAGAACTAGCCGAAGATGCAAGGCTACGAAGCTCCAGTTCCGAAGACAACACACAAGAATAATCAATCAATATTTCAAAAAATAAAAATATATATTGTCATTTGTAATGTTTTAGAATTTTATAATTTTATCTTGTCATGTTTTTTAATTTCCGAACTTTCTAAATATTAATAAACCTTGAACTTTATGTTTTATATTTGTTATATTTTTTTTGATTTAATATTAAAAATATAAAATTTATTTGAATTTTTTTTTTAATAAAAACCGGTTTAAACCGGTTTTTAGGGCAAACCGGTTTGTAACCAACCCTAACCGGTTTGACCAGTTAGACATTTTTCACCTTCGAAACCGGTTTAACCCGAACCGATTTAGGGCCAAACCGGTTTTGACTTTTCGTTAACTAAACCGGTTCGGTTCGGTTTGAACCGATTTGGGTTAAAAAACCGATTTATGCACCACTACTCACAATCACGAACCAATTTCATGAAACACAAAAGTGGGCCTACTCAAGATGATAATGGTTGGACTTTAGAGTAGAGAATGAACTTTGATTGTTGTAATGTTTGTTAACTCCATGTTCTCCAAAATACTTGGCCCATAAGACTGTAACAAGCCCACCTTTGATTCCAATATGGTGTATATATGGTTAGGTTAGGGACTTTAGTTTAATGTTCCTTTAGTTATTCACCGGAGAATAATAATTATTTTATTTTTAAACTTTATTACTACAAATGCACTTACGCTACGTGTAGTAGTCATGTAAATGTGATTAAAAAATATTGTCATGTAGACGTCAACGAGGGAGTGACTTTGTCACACACTCATAATCACTATTCCTATGGTGTATAGTGGTTTAGTAAGTGTCACCGGTTTATATAATAATTACCTAATCATTAATTAATTAATTTGTTTATTTATTTTTAAATATTTGTTTATTAAAAAATAACACTAATTATAAAAATAACATAAAAATACTAAGGTTTTTAAGCAATGCAGAATGATAATAAAAACATAATAATACTAAAACTACATGTCATGTTTTTGTTTAATATATTGTTTCATGTTCACGTATTGTTCACGTTCCTCCCACTCTAAATGGTCAATCATAATCAAATATAGTTTCATACACATGGGCTTTTGTCTTGCATCTCTTTGTTAAATCTTTATTTTGGTTAAATCATTAACTTGTTCATCCAATCCAATATATTATCCAAACTTTGTTTGTAGTCGGGCTCTATAGAGGTTGATGCATGTTTATCATAGTTCCTCCCGGGAGGCCGAATTGGTTCCTAGGGAATTAAACTCACCATTCGTGGCATTGAGGATAATGTGACTACGTCTGTTTGTAGTAGGTTGACTATTATTTTCGTTGTCGGATGAGGTTTTTAGTCATTTTGATGATTGTCATAACAGTGGAACATTCGTCCACTTCGAACAATTTCTCAAAACCTCCCAAGGTTTGATCATATAGAAAATGCCACACCTATATCACTTTTATATTCATCAAACGATTCCTGAAAAATATTCATGTCACTTGCTCCACTACGTTAGTAATTTAAATTGTTGTAGATACCACAAAACTTTTCAACCTTTAGACGGATATCCCTCCATTTTAATGATATAATATCAGATGTACGGTATTCTATCCGGCACATTGCTTTCTTGAATTCCTATCCAAAAAACTCTGAATTTTTGGCTCATTTCTATAAAAATAATACATTATTAATAAATAACCATCATTAGTAAATATATATTGTTAATAAGAACAAAACATTATTGATAATAAATATACATTATTAATAAGAATAAAACATTATTTATAAGTATACATTATTAATAGAATTAAAACATTATTAATAAAAACATAACAATACCTATAAGAGGATCCTCGGGCATGTCGACCCACGTCCAAGCCAATGCTAGTTTCTCATTTGGGTCCACTCCTCATATCATGTTCGTACGGTCCCGTAGGTTGAGGAAGTTGCAGCTTCTTGCATTTATGGGATCGGGTTGCTTTTTTAGGTTGAGATTGAGGTTGTATTTCGGCAACAAATTTGGGATCCGCTTGTATTCCCGGAATAAAGTCGGTGTGGGCCGAGATGAATTCGGGTATTGACTCCAATTTGCAAATGTCAATATTGGGTTTTGTCTAATGATTGGGGGATGTAATAATTGACCCACGGGTTGTGAGGGTTGCTCGTGGTGTTGGGGTTGTTCGGGTTGTTGAGGTTTAACCACAACTTTTTGGGTTGTTCGCGTTATGCCACGAGTTGTTCGGCTTCATGTTGTTTGTAAGTGTCTAAGATATGATAAGAAATTGTATAGAAAATAAGTAAAAGATGAGTAGAATAAGTAATTTTGTTTGGTAAATTAAAATATAAAAGAACAGTATATAAGACATGGTGTTTCACGCCTCTTCAAATCAAGTGGCTTACACCCTCTCCTGATGGTAGTACATACATAGTCTTACATATGAGGAGTCTGCATGTGTTTGTTTAATTTATTAAAAAAAGAGAATAATAATTATTTTAACGTGTTAGTTAATGTTCGTTTAATTATTCACTGAGAATAATAATTATTTTATTTAAGAGCTTTAGTACCGCAGCTGCACTTACAGACGAGGAGTCTCATTTAATGTATTAAATAACAAGGGAGGCATCCTGGCAGAGGGATGTAAAACGTGATGTTAATGTTATTATTATTGAATTTATAATACATTTTTGATATTTTTATTCTTTTATTGTTTTTTATATATAATTCCATAGAACGTGATTCATTTGAAGACTACCACAATGTTTAAATTCCCGTTTAGAAACTTTTTCATCTTTCACTTCATAAAAACCAAATATAGAAATAAATAATGAGAAGAAAAAAAACAAATCATCATTTAAACAATGATAAACTAAACATAAAGTTATAAAAATATAACGTCAATTTAAAGTTTTATGATACTTGTATTAAAGCTAGATTTGGTGCTTTTGTAAAATTATTTTCGTAGGCGTTAAAAAACCTTGTATTAAAGAAGGTTAAAAGATATTTTAAATAATAAGTTACACCGAAACCTGGGAATGCAATAATAAGAAAATAGGGATGAGCACGTTGGTCATCGAAGTTGTGTTGTTGCCTAATAGTCAAGTGTGGATGGTAAATACTTCTCTGGTTGGTCAATAATGTTCAAAACCACATACGTCCACTGAACGTGTTGCGGATGTTTTAGCATCGTGAGTCATAGTAATATTACACTTGATTAGTTGATCCATTGTCAATGTGGGATGTGATGAAATATTTGGTGTAATTTAGGAGTAGGATAGATCTGCAGTTAAAAAAAAAAATTGATCCGTTGATTATTCTTTTTGTTAAACATTTTTGTTTATAATTTTTACAACCAAACAAAAAGTATTACATCCTTTTCTTTTTAATTTTTATAGAAACAGTCTCTGTATTTACATATAACTAGTTTTTACCCTCGCGCTTCGCGGCGAGAGTCTGGTCGTTATTGGTTTGGCTCGTTTGCGTGGAATCGCAGACTCGTTATAGCGTACGATACCCAAAAACACTCGAAGTTGAATACAACTTTGTCTTCAATAAAATTTAAACCAGAACGTTGACAAAAGAAATTATTAAGAAAACGGCGCATTCCGTTATTTAAAAAAACATAACGAACGAAAGTTATCATAGATAACGTTGTCGGCCCCATTGTTAATAAAATTTAAACGAAAGCATAGGCACAACGGTAAAAATAATGTTAATATAAAGGAAACATAAAACTAAATAATAAAAAAGGGGAAAACAAATTAAAAAAATTACCGGTTCGGTTCGTCGAAAATCATAAGGCGAATCGATAATACCAATATCGACAATGATGTTGTTCGCCCATAATAGGTTCGGTTCGTCATGGTACCACAACGGTAATGGCACTCGATACAGGCAACGATAAAAAAATCGATTTTGAATACAACTCCGTTTTAAAACAAATTTATATCGGAACGTTGACAAAAAAAAACGGCACACCCGTATTTTGAAAAAAGTTAACAAACGAAAGTTTATTGAACTTATGTGGCAAATCTATAAAAAAACGGAGTTTTGAGTAAAAAAAATTACAGCTTATTTTGAACTTTAGTGGCCAGTTTATAAAAAAAAACTTTTATAAGAAAAATGAAAAAAAACCCTATAAGAAAAGGGAAAGCACAACTCGACTTGTACTCAATGCAAAGAAACTTGTACATCCCTGCTATACTATTTACCCCCATGAGGTTACTATTCACCCTATCGGGTTTAAATAAGTTAGTAATGAGTACCAACTGCTCCAAACTGTTATGAATTAAAGAATAGTTCATAAAACCCCCTAAAGTTCAAAACATTTGACATTGGTCCAAGAAACTTTCAACAATCTCCACCTTTGGATAATGTCAACCAACATTTAACAAACCCAAACAAAAATCAAACTTTGAACCCGATAGCACTTTAGTGAACATATCTGCCCATTATCTAAGTATCTACCTTTTTAACTTAACATCTATGTGCTTGGTTCTATTATGGAATACATGATTCTTAACTTCAATCTCATTTGACTTAACCACATCTAGAATGAAATGCAACTTAACATCTATGTGCTTGGTTCTATTATGGAATACATGATTCTTGGTTAGCAACAATGCACCTATGTTATCACATAACACAACTGACTTTATCAATTCAACTCCTAAATCTGTCACAAAGCCTTTTAACCATAGACATTCTTTGACGACCTTAGTTAGTTCAATATACTCGGCTTCAATTGGTGACAAAGTCACTATATGCTGAAGTGTAGCTTTCCAACTAACAAGAGATCCAAACACAGTAAATACATACCATGTCATAGATATACCACTGTCCAGATCCTTAGCAAAGTTTGCATCAACAACCCCAAAATCAACTTATCACAAGCACTTTTTTTTTCTTCCAAAAACCAACTGTAATATCCGGGATTTTTACGACGTAACTTTTCCTAAACTTCTACACGTTAAAAACTTAAATTCTTATTAAAACTATTTTCTTGAAATATTAAATTAATTAATTTGGATTTAAGGAAAAACGATCATACTTATATGTGTGTGTTTTATAAATAAAATACCATTTAAATTCTTTGCAAGTTTGTAATTATGTAAATAATTTAAACTTATAAATCATAAATCTTAGAAATTGTTTTATAAATTTATAAAATAATAAAACTTATAAAAACAATTTAACTTTCATATATCTGATTTTTATAAAACCCAAGGACTAAATCTGCCAATTCCCAAAACTGATTTTTAACAAAAACCAAAGTTTATCATAAAATGATAAACAATGGAAACCTCAGGGGCCTGGCATGTCATTCCCGCAAACTTCCAACACCCAGAAACCGGTCGTGGGTTCGAAATCCACAACCCTCCGCCTTGCCCCTTTATCGACCGAAATTGCGAATCCGTCCAGATGCGATGCACCTAACGGCTTCCAGTCACGCATACGACCCGTCCCCCAGGTGCATTAACTTCCAATTTCGATCGAGGCCACGCATAGAGTCGGAATTAACTCCGACCGGCTCAACCACCCATCCACAACCCGTTCGATCATTAAATGCTCAAATTAGCTATAAATAGCGACTGCAAAACCACACAAAAACTACCTGCACTCTCAATTTACCGAACTAGAACCTGCAAGTATCGATTCAAACCCGTGACCGCCGAAGCCAAAGCCAAACTCGAAATCGATCAATCTAACACCATTTCAGGTAAATCGGGTATCCATATGCGTCGTTTTTTCCCAAGGATTGAAAACCCTCTGTCAAATTACAATGACAGAGGCGAATTCGACATGTATTTGAGGATCGACATGCTAGGGCTCATACGAGAATTTGGGGGTCGTTTGAAATGATGCTTAAAAACTTTATTTTTCGGTTATATTCTCAGCGAGGCCCGTAGCCGGGTTGGTTAGTGTGTGTGTGCAATGGTGACCCGGGGCAGGTCAGGTGTTCGATCCGGTTAGCCCCCTTTTTTTTCTTTTTTGTGAATTTAAAATAATTGTTCAGTTTTAAAAATTTAATAAATTTTATTAAAACTTTTGAAACTTATCTTAGACTTTCACGGTATTTATACTTTCTGAAATGTTTTATTAGTAATAAATTAACTTCTCAAAAAAATTGATTTAAAATACTTCGAACAAAAAAAAACATATATACATATGTATTTGATACACTTGAAACTTATTTATATACAAACAGGATGTTTTACTTGGTCGTTTAGCAAGAAAAATATATGAGTACAATTGTTTATATACAATGGGATACATGTAAAACTTATAAACTTTATAAAAGTATGAAAAGAGTCAAAAAAATATATATATATACATATATATACTTGTACATTTATTACTTATTTAAAGCGTAGCCAATATTTTTAAATATTATTTAGTAAAATTTAATTTGTGATATTTTCTTAAATGAATAATTATTTTAGAAAGTTATGCATTTATTTAAATGATTATTTTCCCTTTTAGATAATTAATAAATACGCTTAATAGTAAATATCCAAGAAACTTAATATCCTTTTATAGGTATCATTCTTTAAATATTACTTAAACTTACTAGGTAATTTCTACTATCAAATACTTGTTTATTAAATTTCCAATATAATAAATTTAATAATTCGAAAACTATTTAGAGGTCTTTATGTAACATATGAGTATTCGTTTAAACTTCAAACTTAATGATAATCTAAAACTTGTTATGAAACTAAACTTTATAACACGACCACTCCCACTTTCCAACCCGAGAACCCTAGTCAAATCTCGAAATCCTAGATCTTTTGCCTTGGACTTATAGAAGCAAACTTAAATCTTTAGACTTGCATTCTTAGGCTTTTTGTGAGGATATTCTCCCTCAAAGTCTTGCAAATACTTACCCGTGTCGGATACTCTTCATCAATCCATGTGAGTATATTTAGCCCCTTTTTCATTTACATTCTTTTGGGGTGAAACATGTTCAAAACTTTAAACTTATACAATTCTTGTACAACTATGACTAGATGCTTATTCTTATGTTAAACTTGAGACTTGCATGCTTAGATTAAACTTAAAACTAGCATATTCATTAACTTTGATCAAGTCTATAGTAACAATGATAGATCTATTGTATTTGACCAATCCACCTTGATTGATTGACCCTTCGGGAGGAGCCCTTGGTGATTGTTACTGAATTAAACTTTTAGACTTGAGATTTATAAGGATAACCTGCGGGTTATGCCTAAACTTGGTTGAAGGGTTGATATGCACAATGTTTAAGATGCAATGTTCTAATACTTACATTATAGAATGCATAAATCATAGTAAATTGTAATTCTTCTCAAATACTTGTTAAACTGTGTCAAAACCTTTGTATCTCACCAACTATTTTGTAGTTGACAGATTCATTCGCATGTTTCAGGTTCTACATCATGAGACTTATTTGTGATCACATAGGATGCTTTGGACCTAGACTACTTATCAATTAAACGTTGTATTCTTGTTATGTTTCCTTGTATTGAATCTTAAATTATTTATTAATGAAATATTAAAACTTTAATAGTCAGCCTTGTGCTATTGAACAACCGCGTCCGCCCCGACGTATAATCCGCCGTTGGTTGGGGTGTGACACCAACCCAACTTTGGTTGAACCATTAAGATACCTTAGTATCCACTCAGCAGCCTCCCAATGTACCTTTTCAGGATTTGAAATAAACCTGCTAATAAGACTGACAACGTAGCCTATGTAAGGTCTTGTAAACACCATAAGGTACATGAAACTTCCCACCACATTGGCATACGACATTCTCTATCCAAGCCTTCTCATCCTTTGTTTTTGGAGAATCATGAATGGACAAACTTAAAATGAGGAGCTATAGGAGTAGTTACTGGTTTACTTACTTCCATTCTATAGTTTGCGTAACACTATTTTAGAAACAAAAAACGTTAACTTCTCTCTTGTTATTTCCATTCCCAAAATCCTCCTTGCTTCCCCAAACTACTCTCAAACTCCACCTTTAAGTAACTCTTTAGTAACTTTTAACACAGCAATGTCTTATAAGTGTATGATCTTTTCTTATTCTAAGAATATATATTTTAAAACATTAATATGTTAGAAGTTGATTTTTGGGAATGTAATGTGAGGACAACATCTATTAACATTTCTTTTTATTAACATATAATAATATTTTATATTTGGTATTGAAAAGTAAAAGCAAAATAATACAAAGTCAAACAAACACTTGAAAGAAGGAAAGAGCGGGGTAGGTGTGAGATTTGACCCAACCACCCCCAAAACCATCCCCTCCACCCACATATAAAAACCATTCCTCTCCTCTATTCATCCTCAGCTTGGCCGTTCCAACAGAATAACAAGCTTCCATAACTTTCTCCCTTCTGCAAAATGCATTGTGTTGCTCCTTCATCAAGTATCGGTTTCAAGTCCATAACGGCAACGCCATCGCATACCGTTTCCAACCGACTTGCTCAGATCAATAATATTCAATGTGTTGCAAGCAGATTTGACGCCGCTGCCACCAATGCTATTAATCCTCCACTGTCAGCCACCACCAACAACTTCTCTTCTGGCGGAATAGGCAAGAGCCGAGCCGATTGGCAAAGCTCGTGTTCTATATTGGCTAGTAAGGTGGAGTCGGAGAAGCAGAACGCAGACAAGTCCACCGCTGCTGATAAAATCACCGTTGTCAACGGACATAATAGTCTAGATCTGGTGCCGATTAACAAGTTACCGAAGCCGCTCACCATCGCTGACCTGTCGCCGGCGCCGGCGCATGGTTCAACGCTGCGCGTTGCGTATCAAGGTGTACCTGGTGCATATAGTGAAGCTGCTGCCGGTAAGGCTTATCCGAATTGTGATGCGATTCCTTGTGACCAGTTCGAGGTTGCATTTCAAGCGGTGGAGCTTTGGATTGCAGACCGCGCTGTTTTGCCGGTTGAAAATTCACTAGGCGGGAGTATACATCGAAACTACGATCTACTTCTGCGCCACCGTCTCCACATCGTCGGAGAGGTTCAACTTCCGGTTCACCACTGCCTCCTAGCCTTACCAGGCGTCCGGAAAGAATACCTCAACCGCGTGATAAGCCATACGCAAGCTCTAGCTCAGTGCGAGCTAACTCTCACGAAACTCGGCTTGAACGTCACTCGCGAGGCCGTCGACGATACTGCCGGAGCAGCCGAATTCGTTGCGGCTAACAATCTTCGCGACACGGCAGCGATTGCATCTGCTCGCGCCGCCGAACTATACGGCCTCAATATCCTTGCCGACGGAATACAGGACGATTCAAGCAACGTGACACGCTTCGTGATGCTTGCTCGTGAACCAATCATACCACGGATCGACATTCCGTTCAAAACAAGCATCGTATTCGCTCACGAAGGAACTTCGGTGCTGTTCAAAGTTCTATCGGCGTTCGCATTCCGGAATATCAGCTTAACAAAAATCGAAAGCCGGCCACATCGCAACCGTCCGATTCGACTCGTCGGCGACGAGAACGTTGGGACCGCAAAGCACTTCGAGTACCTGTTCTACGTGGATTTCGAAGCTTCAATGGCGGATGTTAGGGCACAAAACGCATTAGCAGAGGTCCAGGAATTCACGTCTTTCCTGCGGGTGTTGGGTAGCTATCCCATGGACATGACCCCTTGGTCACCATCTCAATAATTTTTCATTTTTTAAAAATAAAAAAAATATGTTTTTTAGTTTAAAGTTTGAATTTGTCAATTTTCATATTACCTTTCTTTTTTGAAGAAAAAAGAAAGTGTTAATGTTTGGGTAAATATGGTGGATGTCCATTTCAAAGACTTAAATAATCCCACATTCCTATTTGTATTTGTTATTTCAAATGTTTTCATTATTAAATTATTTATTTTATTCCATGTTGTAGAGTTACCTGCCGCTACAGACACTTTTCATACCAATTATTATTTTTTAATTATTAATGAGTTGTATTCTTATTTGTTATAAAATTAATAACAATAATAATTAACAACAAACACATGATATTCTAGTTTTAATAATACGTAACAACAAACAAAAGAAAATGTAATATTCTCCCTTTGTGTTTGTTTGATTTTGTTGTTGTTTATGTTATAATTACGACGAATAACATATTAAAAAAGTAAAGACCTACCACCTTCCACACAAGAGAAAGAGCCAGTCAATTCCCTTGTGAATGATCATAAAAAAACTTTGATTTCACGTTAGATGTTTTAAGGAAAAACGGGCCGTCTTATCAAAGCACGAAGGGATTACTAAATGTGAAAGTTTCTTTTGTGTTGAATAAAATAGAAATTCCTATAAAGTGGGTGGAGAAATTAATTAATTGCTAATGATGTGAGATTAAGCTGATTAATAACTAATCTGTAAAATAAAATGAAAAGTAGGAAAGGGTGTTAGGTGAGAGTTGAAAATTAGTATCTTGTCAACCACAGTCCAATGTGTGGGGCTGTGGTGTGGTAGTTGGCGGATGTGAGAGTTAAAAAACGAATAAGAAAAAGGATGTTATCAATATATGGTTTTCTATTTGCTATTATTTTATTCAAAAACTCTATATCACTGCAATAACTGTGTGCCTTGTTGATGGATGTCATACATGGGCTTAAGGCCCAATAAAATTGATGTTTATGTGTAGGCTCAAATGTTGTATGATCAATTACATCTAATTTGACCCATGTGATAGCTGGCCATTATACCAGTCAACCCCACTAAATCTTCCTGTAAAAAGAGACCTACCCTTTATTGATTGAAAGAGGCTGTTTTCTCATTCTTAGTTTCTCCATCTCTCTTCATAACCTCACCCATCAACTACATATCTTATCTTTACTCTATATATACATGACTTGATGCATATTCGTACATGGATACTATATATTTGTATACCATACTGACTTGATGTAACGAACCAAAATCCGGGTTTCGTTTTCAAATAAATAAATATTTCTAAATAATATTATGGTGAAAATAATATTTTAGAAATAAGTTAAAACAAGTGGGTTTCAAGTTAGTAATGGGGTTATACTAGTTTATAACTAGTTTTGTAATGAATTGGGTGTTATGAAAGTCGAGGGGCCAAAAGTGTAAATGACAAAATCTGCCATTTTGACTAGTGAAAGTCAAAATTGAGCTCATTTGGTGTTTGGGGTCGTTCATTCCAAGAGGAGAAAAGGAGAAAACGATTTTGAAGCCTAAATCATGCAATTGAGCTTGGATTTGTGAAGGTTTTAGCTCACACAACATCTTCCTAACATCAAGTAAGTGATTATCTTCATTTGATTTCACTTTTTAATGTGTTAGTTGGTGGGCTTTGTAGAAATCCAAAAATTATGAATGCATGTGGTTAATTGGTGTTAGATTGTGGATAATCTAGCTAAGCTAAAGGTAAAAAGTGGCGAATAACATCCTAGAACCCTTTGATTTTGATTATGAGAAGTTATGGTTAAGATGGAGAAAATTGGGGGTGTTTGGATCATGATCCTATAATGTTAAATTAGTGATGATTAAATGTTTATGTAGTATTAGACACTTGAATGAACACTAAATTGACCTAATGAAAATAATTGAATGAAAAATGAGTGTCAAGGTATTGGAAAGAAAACTCAAGTAGGTGAGTTTGGTTTGAAAGAGGGTGTTTGGTTATGTGAATAACCCAAACGGGCCAGTTTGGGTTGGAAAAAGGAAATTGGGTTGTGAACTCAATTGTAATGTGTTTTTTATGTATGTTATATTACTAAACTAGGTGTATATGTTTAGGTAATCAAATTGTGAATCGAGAAGGTGGTGCGGGATCTTCTAACCCAAAAGTGCCTATGCACTTATTTAGTAATATTGATAAATGGGTGGTATATGTGTGATGATGCATATTATGTGTTGAAATGAAAGTGTATGTTATGCATGAACTAGAATGTGAAAATGTAGGAATGTAGTTATAGTGATAAAACTATAATAGATATGTGCAAACGAAAGAATGTGGTTATAATGGTAATACCATAATAGTTATGTGCAAATGAATGAATGTAGTTATAGTTGAATGCTATAATGGATATGTGCAATGAATGAATGTAGTTATAGTGTAATACTATAATGGATATGTGTAAATGAGGTTATGATCTATGAATCATAATGGATATGAGGTTATGATATAAGAATCATAATGGATATGAGGTTATGGTTAAAATACCATAATGGATATGAGGTTATGGCCGAAGTGCCATAATGGATATGAAAAGTTGGATTATGAATGTTATGCGAAAGAATGAAACTTGTAGTGGAAATGCAAGTGTTAAGAAGCTTATTTGACTATTTAGGTGCAAACGGGTCAAATGGGTAAAAACAAATAGACTTAATTTGTGATATAAGGTGATATATGTAATATGTTATGCATAATGTGTTATGAGTTAAGAATGTGTATAGAGGTGAATGAATGTAGTTATAGTCATAATACTATAATGGATATGTGTAAATGAGGTTATTATCTAAGTATTATAATGGATATGAGATTATGATCTAAGTATCATAATGAAAATGAGGTATGGCCTATGTGCCATAATGGAAATGGAAAAGTGTAATATGAATGTTATATGAATAGAATGAAACTTGTAGGTGTAATGCAAGTGATAAGAAAACTTTTGACTAATTTGGGTGCAAATGGGTCAAAACAAGATTTAATTACTTTTTGATATGTTTATCTTCATTACTAACGGCGATATGTTCATGTGGTTATGTAGGAAAAACTCCGATGTAAGTCCAAGTCAAGTCCAAGGCGTTTAAGGGTTCCCGTATGTGTTTTTGGTGTTTTTTGGGGTTTAAAGGAAAACCCTTAAATTGTGGTGTAAATTGGTACATGAATCATGTAGTTTGGTGTTAAAAGTGTGGTATGAATGTTTTTGGTCAATACCCAAGTGTTGGGAAATTTTTGGGGTCTTGTAGGATTGAAAATTGTTGAAAAATGGTTAAGTATTGAAAACTGGGCAGCTGAGTAAACTTTTTGTTTACTCCGTCTCCCCGCGGTACGCGAAGACATGGACAAGGTCTCTCGCAGTACGCGAGAGACTTGTCTTCCGGGCAAGGATTTGGATCTCCCTCGCGGTACGCGAATGGAGGTGTCAAATCCCTCACGGTACGCGAATGGAGGTGTCAAAAAAAAGAAAAAAAGGAAGAAAATTATGGGATAAAAGCTTTCGCGTGTGTTTAATGTTTTTAATAATTGATGTTCCAATTATGGGTGTTACACTTGAGCGCCGGAGAGTGGTTTCGGAGGCACCCCTCGAGACCCTTCTAACGTGGTTGCTCGTGTTACAGCAGGAAAGACGAAATCCGGTCCTAACAAGCACGAGACCCTAACTCATTGTATCGCCGCCTCTATAGTAGGTCCATTCGAAGCTCAGATAAGGCTAGGATCGGTTTCTACGACACCAAGAACGGAACCCAAAAAGTTACTCTTCAACAAGCCTTAGCAAGAAGTTTTATTGTTGTAAACTAATTTTAACTATGGTTTACCTGTGTGGTGCGATGATAATGTTATAATCTAAGATTTCTCAAAAAATAAACTTTGAAATTGAATTGACGACTTTCGATGATTTATAAGAGAATATAAGTGTTGTATGAGGGACTCGAATCTATGAAATCCTCAATAAAAGTGATGTAGTTTTCAAATGTTCATGATTGAGAAATCAATGGATGAACATGTTAATGCTCTTGAGAATTCAGTGAAAGAAAAGATTCTCGAAAAGTGGGTTAATTCGGTTGAGATAATTGGAATTGAGAGAAAGGAATTTGTTATTACTTCTTGACCACCTGTTACAAGAATTGAAATATCTGTTTATACACAGTTTCACTAGAGTTGACTACTGTTGACTTCTAACAACTTTTAACCACACTTGACTAACTAACAAACCATAGTAACCACAACTAATATTGACCTAACCTTAACTAACCATTTAAGTACATATCAAAAAGTGTAAATTAATGGTTTTCCAGATGGTTTTTATAAGTGTAGGATATTATCATCATGTTTTGGTGAATCTATGATACCAGGCAGTGGCGAAGATTGAAGAAAAAAACAGGAAGGGTCAGGATATTTTCTTCTATTCAGGAGGTCGAAACTATAAAATTCAAGTATAACCGGCCTTCAACTTTGTAAGAGTTTATGACAATCAAATGTGAAGTAGACTACTAAATCCAACTTGCAAACCAATCCTATCCAAAACTTACGGCTCAAACATCCTAAGTCCAACCATAATCCTTCAATTTCCATGTGAATCCCTTTAATTCTAAATGCTTTCAAAACACCCCTTTGAATTTTCATAATGATTAATTTCCAACGGTTCTAACCCTATCAAAATATCAAATTATGTCATCTTCAAGAATTAAATCGAGTCCATGGCATGTTAGTGGGCCCTGATAACATGATTATATGTTTGCTATTCGTATATCAATTTCTTCATTAAAGTTATAATAATAACGTCAAAATTGATTGGTTATCATCATCTTTTTTGTATATCTGATTATATATTAATAAACTAGCTTGTAACCTATGTACTACATATGGTGAAAAAATATCGATACATAAATTCTTAAATATTTATATATGTATCTTATAGCTAGAAAAATCTATACTATATGATAAATAAAAATATTTTATGGCACGTGTCGTCTCCATATTTTTTCTCATAATTTTCCCCCGTCTCTCTCTCTTATTATGTAGACCTCTTTTTTTAATAATGATTTATTTTTAAAGAAGGTATTAATTATAGTAATAAAACACATTTATTTTAAGTTATCTCTTATTTTAAGAAACTTTAAAGTTTAATTATGTACCTTTATTTAACCAAATAGTTAATGTAAGTCAAATTATATTAAATAGAAATCAATGTATTTTCAAAAAATAATTATATATTAACTTCTATATATTTTTAAATTTTTTTAAAAAATCATTAGTATACATAATACTTTTTTCCACTTATAAAATGTACATAAAGATTTAAAAATTTTATTCGTCCCGTGTAATACACGGGTTTTTAAATATATAAAATTTTGTATTATTAAGTATATATAATATTATATTTTATCAACTCGTGTAATACACGGGATTCTAACCTAGTGTATTACATATGCTAACAATAGAAAACAATACAAAAAATATGTAAAAATTAATATATAATTGAGTTTAAAAACTACATTAAATATTATTCAATTTAATTTGATTTTCATTTACTATTTGATTGAAAACATAAGTAAGGTAATTACATTTCGAATTTTCTTATAATACGAGATAATTTAAAATAAATGTGTTTTATTAATACAACTAGCTTAGACCCCGTGTATTACACACGGGGTGAAAAATATCATACATAAAATAATAAAATCTTTATACGTATTTTTTACAAGTGTAAAAAATGTATTACATATACTAAAGATAAAAAATAAAATTCAAAATATGTAAAAATTAATATATAATTGGGTTTTAAAAATACGTTAAATATTATTTAATATAATTTGACTTTCAATTACTACTTGATTGAAAATAAAAGTTAAATAATTAGATTTCAAAGTTTTTTTATAATAAAAGATAATTCAAATAAATGTGTTTTATTAGTATAATTAGTATTCAAATTGTATGCCACGTGTCGTCACCATATTCAATCTCATCATTGTTTTCCCGTCTCTCTCTCTTATTAAATGCATTCATATCTTTTAATAAATTAATAATTTATACTATATAATAAAGAAATGTTTTTGTATGCCACGTGTCGTCACCATATTCAATCTCATCATTGTTTTCTCGCCTCCCTCTCTTATTAAATGCATTCATATCTTTTAATAAATTAATAATATACTAATAAAACACATTTATTTTTAAATTATCCTTTATTATAAAAAAAACTTTGAAATCTAATTATGTAATTTTTATTTTCAATCAAATAGTAAATGAAAGTCAAATTACATTAAATAGTAATTGACGTATTTCGAAACCCAATTATATATTATTTTTTACATATTTTGAATTTTTTTTTATATCCTTAATATACAGTAATACATTTTTACACCTGTAAAATACAAAAATAAAATTTAAGAAATTTATGTATTGATATTTTTCACCCGTGTGTATTACACGGGGTCTAAGCTAGTATATTATTATTATTAAAAGATGGAAATGTATTTAATAGGAGAGAGAGGCGGGAAAAAAATGATGAAAGTGAATATGGAGGCGACATGTGGCATGAAAAATCTTTATTTATTAGATAGTATAGATTAATAATTTGTTTAAAAATATATTATTATTGAAAATATGGAAGTGTATTTATTATAAGAGAGGGGCGAGAAATTTTATAAGGATTAATATGAATACGACACATGACATTGATAAAATCTTTATTATATGTAAAAACTGGGCTTATTATTGGACACACAATACAGACTAATTATGGGCCTAGTGAAGAGACCAAAACACCGACTCAGCGAGTCCTCTATAAAACATTATCCATTGACATTTTGGGCTAAACATGTCGGCCTTTTTCACACCAGGCTTTTTTACGGAACTCATTTTACCTGATATGAAATTGTTGAGCAATTGATGAAATAATGAATTAACCTAAAATAAGAATTAAACTGTTTTAAATTCCAAGTATAAATAAGAATATGCGAAATTTTTTTTTTTTACAAGTTTAGCAAATATAGAAAAAGAACTGTTTAACTCTAAATATTTGTAAGTAGTGAATATAGCGTGTGCGTTGCGACGGGTTGTTTTTTAAAATTGAAACGTAGATAAAAAAAACGGTGTAATGATGCATTCAGATTAAAAAAAAGTTATGTTTCTTTAAAACGTACATTCATTGGCATACATAAACTGGTGTTGGCGGGTCGGCCGACACCGATAAATTTTGACATCGACCCCTATAAAAAGTTATGTTTCTTTTTTTTTCGTTATATATATAATATATTTCCGAGCGACCCCCAAAAAATTTTGACATCGACCCCTATAAAATTTTGACACCAACACTCAAGAAATATTTTTTAGGATTATAGATTTTATAAATAAAAACCAATTAAACCAAACATTTAACCATATAACAATTGACCGATAACCCACTAATTATAAATTTTTTAAATCAAATCTTTAATAGTTTAACCCAATAACCTTTAAAAAATTAGGCCGAAATACAACATAAACCCATAAATAAACCAAATACCTATTAAACCTAATTAACTATTGAAAAAACAGTTGATAGTTGTGTTTGTTATATTGAAAAAGAGTTGCTTAAAAAAATTATAGATGATGTAATGGTTCGGTTTCAAAAAATGAAAACTCATAGAGAACAATTATAGGGATATTGTTTTTTGATCATGCATTTCTAATGAAAAACATTGTATTATTATGTTCGTTTATAACTTTGTTAGTTTTCATTGTTTCATTGCGTGACCAGACCCGACTCGGGTAGAAAAAAATAATATTTAATTATTGACGATCGACTCAAAAATCTCCGACCCCCATAGAAAAGATTTCTGGGTCCGCCACTGCCTACATTAAGTAAAATGAAAGTGAACTTTAAAAATTGTTAGTTAAATATAAAACTGTGCAAAACCGTCGTCTATCTTGATTTAGCATTTAAAAATTTAGTTTTTTATAAATATTATAATTAATTAAATTTAGTTAATTAATAAAGAAATAAAAATAATTCCAATATAATCGAACTGCTTTGTTCCTTTCTCCTACCTCACAGACCTACCCTTTCTTTCTGATCCTCTCTCACAGAATATGCGCTTCATAATATACAGTCTGTCCAAAGGATGTTATCGTATCCTCTCCTTTTGCATAAGCGCTCAAAACTCGTGGAGAGACGGAAAAAAGATATATATGGAAGAAACAACTTTACCGATGAGGACGACGGGTAGTTTTATTTTATTCTTATGAATGTAGTTTTTTTAAATGTATTTTAGTTTATTTAAGAATATATTTTTTATGATTTAGTTTTTTATCAATTAAAAATTTAAAATTGAAACTTTTAAATTTAGTTAATTATTAAAAAAAGAATACGGGGCGTGAAACCACTAGGCACCTTAGTGATTCCGGACATAAGTTGCATTTGTGCTAATGTGACAATTACATGACAATGCGTGAATCACTTAGATGTGAAACCATCACGAATGAGCTTACGTGGTTCTACAAGGGTAAACATGTTCCCACATGGTGATTTTTGTAAATAAATACATACGTGGTTCGGTGGTTGTACTTTTGGTAAGCTATCAAGTGACGAATTATAAGATATGTTGATGTAAGATGATAATGAAAATTGTTCACTCATCCTTTCTATGATGTAAGAAAGAATTACTACCTTATTTAAACCCCATGGAGGTGAATAGTAACCTCATGGGGTGAATAGTATAGCAGAGATGTATAAGTATCTTTGCATTGAGTACAAGTCGAGTTGTGCTTTCCCTTTTCTTATAGGGTTTTTTTTCATTTTTCTTATAAAAGTTTTTTTTATAAACTGGCCACTAAAGTTCAAAATAACCTGTAATTTTTTTTACTCAAAACTCCGTTTTTTTATAGATTTGCCACATAAGTTCAATAAACTTTCGTTTGTTAACCTTTTTCAAAATACGGGTGTGCCGTTTTTTTTGTCAACGTTCCGATATAAATTTGTTTTAAAACGGAGTTGTATTCAAAATCGATTTTTTTATCGTTGCCTGTATCGAGTGCCATTACCGTTGTGGTACCATGACGAACCGAACCTATTATGGGCGAACAACATCATTGTCGATATTGGTATTATCGATTCGCCTTATGGTTTTCGACGAACCGAACCGGTAATTTTTTTAATTTGTTTTCCCCTTTTTTATTATTTAGTTTTATGTTTCCTTTCTATTAACATTATTTTTACCGTTGTGCCTATGCTTTCGTTTAAATTTTATTAACAATGGGGCCGACAACGTTATCTATGATAACTTTCGTTCGTTATGTTTTTTTAAATAACGGAATGCACCGTTTTCTTAATAATTTCTTTTGTCAACGTTCTGGTTTAAATTTTATTGAAGACAAAGTTGTATTCAACTTCGAGTGTTTTTGGGTATCGTACGTTATAATTCCACGCAAACGAGCCAAACCAATAACGACCAGACTCTCGCCACGAAGCGCGGGGGTAAAAACTAGTTTTATTTAAGAGATAGCCATATCTCTATCATTATATTTAAGATAAATACTATAATTTTTTTTTTGAAAGGCAAATTTAAAAGCCAAATAGCTAGCTGAAACTAGCAAGGACATGCCCCATACAAGAAAAAAAAACAAGAACAAAATAATAAAGAGAAGAAAAAAAAACCCTCATAAACTACATCTAGAAATTGAAACATCACCGGTTATTCCAATCTAAGGAGACCAAGTAAGCCCTGTACTTTATCCAAAGGAACCCAATGTTTTAACTTCTTCAAGCACTTTAGTAATAAAGATCGGGAGGCCTTAAAAAATGAACTTGTTTCTGGCTTTCCATAATAGGGGTGTTTAAAACCGGATATCCGAAAATTTCGGATAGTGGATTTTACTATCCGAAATCTTGAAAAAAAAATATGGCAGAGTTTTGTTGCAATTAATTGACTATTAAGTGGCTTAATCTAGCATAAAGATGATTATCAAAATCAACCTAATGATATTTAGCATATTAGGATTTATAACGTCAAATCCAAAAAAAGATTGTTTCCACCTAATTTCAATAATATGGTGCATATACCTTTTTCTTCTTGTTCAATAATCAACACAACCTTACTTTAAAACCAAAACACAGAAACTGAAACCTAAACAATCCTAAATCAAACCTGTTCCATATTGAGGTTTTAGGATTTGAAACCTAGGAATGAGGAACGGCGGAACGAACAGTGGCGGTAGTCATCGGAATGAGGAACGGCGGAACGAACGGTGGCGGTAGTCGTCGGAATGAGGAACGGCGAAACGAACGGTGGCGGTAGTCGTCGGAATGAAGAACAGTAGAAAGAACGGTGACGGTATTCGTCGACGCAACGAAGGGTGCCGACAGTCGTCGGGGTTGGAAGGGAGTCAGAGATGTGAGGAAGATCTGGAGTCTAGAGTAAGTGGTGGCTCATGGGCCATGCCATGGCTGCGCAGAGTGAACGGGAAGGAGGAAAACATCCTTTTAGATTAGGGTTAGAAATCTTAAGTAATATAAATATATATAATAAATAATTAAAAAATAAAATATTTCGAATATTCGGATATCCGAAATATCCGAAATTTTCCAATATTGGTATCCGAATCCGAAAATTTGGATATCCGAATTTTCGGATAGTTCGGATTCGGAATTTCAGATAGTTCGGATTCGGATATTTTTGAACACCCCTATCCATAACGCCCAACATGCTAGGAGAATAATCGAAAATACCATGTGTTGCTTGGAAGTTTGCAGCCCACCGAATCACCGGGGGTTAAACAAGTCCCGAACTGTGAAGGCAAAGATTGGGGGTATCCTACACCAAGAAGAATTTTTTTTTTGCCATAATACTGAGGCAACATAACACGATGTGAATACATGATTCACCAACTCGTCCGCTTCCCCGCATAAAACACACTCTAAAGATGCAATTTGGATATTTCGTCGTAGAAACGCTATTCTTGTTGGAATTCTCTCCTCCACCGGTCTCCACCCGAAAATGTTGATCTTCATTGGAAGCCATGTGTTCCACTCAAAAACTCGCCTCTGATTGTGCACATTCTGCCCAGCTAGGATCTCCCTAACTGACTTGACAGAGAATATGCCATCTGAGTTAGTCATCCAAGTCCATTTATCCATTTGATCATACAGACGAACCTCTTTAAGCATTTGTAAGCAACCTTGTAGTTCCTGTAATTCACACGGAAGCAAAATATTTCTAATCCAAGATTTGTTAGATTCGATTCTGAACAGGGTCGGGAAGGAAACCATCAACGGAGCCGAACCAATCCAATGATCCACCCAAAGCCTTATGTTTTCCCCGTTACCTAACGTACTCATTATCGAGAGTGGGAGGTTAATGTTCAAATTAGCAATCGACTTCCACGGCCCAGGAAATCTGTTGTTACACGGGATCTCTTTCTAGGATGATATATTACTATGGATGGTAGAAACAACCCTTCTCCACAGCCTATTCCCTTCCACTTTATACTGCCACCACCATTTCACAAGTAACCCGAGATTGAGATCTTCAAGAGAGCCAAGACCGAGCCCTCCCCTATCCTTTGGGGATGTAACCCGCTCCCACTTAAACCAATGTATTTTCCTTTTCTCCATAGTCCCACCCCAAAAAAAACGTTTTCCTAAGCCTTTCAATTCTTTTTAGGATACGCTTAGGAGCTTTATACAGTGAAGAATAATAGGATGGGAGTGCATCGAAGATTGATTTAAGTAATGGTACCCGGCCCCCGATGGATAATGTGTTAGCTTTCCAAGTTGACAACCGGTTTTCGATCTAATAAATGACCGGATCCCATGCCTTGACTGTGTTCATTTTGTTCCCAACTTCGATTCCAAGAAATTTGAAGGGGATT
The DNA here is from genome assembly GCA_023525975.1 of Smallanthus sonchifolius. Lineage (NCBI taxonomy): Eukaryota > Viridiplantae > Streptophyta > Magnoliopsida > Asterales > Asteraceae > Smallanthus > Smallanthus sonchifolius. The sequence continues at coordinate 59,479,754 of CM042042.1, forward strand.
TCACCCTTTATGCATTTAAGATAAGAAGGATGTTCATTGCATATGCCTGGTTCCACACCAATCCCCATTATGGATGATTTATTGCAATTCATTTTGAGGCCAGACACATGAGCAAATGACCTCATAATACGAGCAATATTCCTTATATAAGCGACCGACCATTCACCTAAGATCATAATGTCGTCCGCATACATCAGGTGGGAGATAATTGGGCCCCCGGACGGTAAAATAATCCCATTAAATATGTTCACCTGACAAGCGCTCTTCATGTAACTTGAGAATGCTTCCATAGCAAGAATAAATATGAAAGGTGACAAAGGGTCTCCATGGCGGACACCTCTATGGCATTGAAATTCAAAGGTTGGGGAACCATTGACCAGCACCGAGGATCTAGCCGAGGAAAGAATAGCCCGAGTCCAACTTCTCCATTTTTCTTGGAAATGCATTTGATGCATCACCGAGTCCACGAATTTCCAGTCCAAAGAATCGAATGCTTTCTCTAGTTCCAATTTGAGAAGTAGCGTTTTTTTTTACACCTTTCGGCCCAATTAATGATCTCGTTAATTATCAAGGGACCATCGAGAATGTTCCTGTCACTAATGAAAGCAAATTGTTCGTCCGAGATCACCGAATTGATAATGCCTTTTAGCCGATTAGCAAGAGTTTTAGATATGACCTTACTGACACAACCAATTAGTATAATTGGCCGGTAATCTTCCAAACCTTTTGGGTCTGTACCTTTGGGGATGAGGGTAATAAAAGAAGATCCACAACCATTACTAATCTTGGCCGATCCATGAAAAAATTCCATCATACGAACAAAGTCTTGTTCAAGTATACCCCTATGCGGTTAAAACCATCCGGGCCCGGAGCCCTATCCCCTTCGCAATCCCAAACAACAACCTTTATTTCATTAGCCGAAAATGGGCCACTAGACCATCGACCAATGATTGATCAAGTATTTTGAGGTGAAGGCATGAGAAAGATGGTCTATCCGGCATCGGGTTAGAGAACTTATGAGTAAAATATTTTTGGTTCTGTTTTTTGATGAGGCTAGGTTTAGTGCACCATTGGCCATTGACCTCCAACCCATGAATTCGATTTTTACGCTTAATACCGTGGAAGAACGCTGTATTTTCATCCCCACCTTTTTCCCACCGGACTCTTGATTTTTGTCTGATATCACATCAATCTTTATGGTCCATTTCTAAAAGCCGTTCTTTTGCATTCCAAATTTCGTTTAATAAGATTGTCACTTAAAAGATTGTTTTCAGCCAATACCTCAAATTCCTCCAACTGATCCTCCAGATTTCTTCTTTCGTCATCCCGGGCCCCATTTATCCCTAGCCAGCCATGCTTTGATAGCTTTTTTAAAATGCTTGAGTTTTAGAGCAAGAAATTTGTCGAGAGACGATGAATTCGCATCCATGATAACTAATTCGAAGGAAGGGCGTAATAACCAAGAGTTGAAGAATCAGAATGGGGTTGTCCCAAAATTCTGGTCAGAGGTGGTCAGCAGAATAGGAGAAGGAAACACATTTTTTTAAGTTACATGAATTTAAGAAAGACATATACTCGAATTTTATTAGTATATTTGTTTCTAGGGCAAATGTTATAAAAAACCAACATACTTTCTTGTTTTTCTTATAAAAGTCACTCAATAATTTTTTTCACATAAAAAACCAACATACTCTGTTCTTTTTCTCACAAAAGTACCTCAACAAATTTTTGCACATAAAGAACCAACATAATTTCTTGTTTTTCTCACAAAAGTCTATCGACAACTATTTATCTTATCAAATGAATCCGCAAAAGTAACGCAAGGGAAATCGACCGACAGAAGCAAGAGCAAATGAATCATTTGCCTTGCTTCTGTCGATTCATTTGCTATGATAAATAGTTGTCGAGGGACTTTTGTGAGAAAAACAAGAAAGTATGTTGGTTTTTTATGTGTAAAAATTTGTCGAGAAACTTTTATGAGAAAAAAAAGAGTATGTTGGTTTTTTATATACAAAAATTGTTGAGTGACTTTTATAAGAAAAGCTAAAAGTATATTAGTTTTTTATAACATTTGCCCTTGTTTCTAATATTTTTTATGTACCATAATCAAACTTAAAATTTGACATGCGTATTCTGACGTGAACAAAAGAGTATTAACTATTATTTTTTTGATTTTAAGAGGATAAACGTAAATAACTATTTAAGACTAAAAAAAATGTGAATAGATTCAAATACTTATAAAATCCATATGTGAAAGACTTGATGCATACCATACATTACCTATGCAGTTTTATTATTTTCCTTTCCTCTTCCTTTTACACATGTTCTTACAATACTTTCTTTACTAATTTTTCTTTTCAAATTTTAAACAAATCTATTTTGTTAGAGTTTCAGTCTTTCTTAATGAGTGTTTCTTAATCAAAACGTAAATATTATAAAACGATAATTGGTTACAACAAATAACTAAAAATAAGAAAATGTTATCATAATTTTGTGTCGAGAACGTATGACCTATTTTATTATTTTGGTAGATAAAATTCGTTAATGTTTTTAATTTCTTTAAACGGTTTTGCTTTCACGTTTTTTTTTTAATTTTTAACCTTTTTAACATTTTTGCTACGGTTTCGTTTTTTTAATAAAGTTTTTGAACATTACTAACTATTTCGCTGCAACGCGTGAGCATGTGTAAAGGTTCAACTTTTTTTTTTTATATAAAGTTTCGAATACGTTTATTTTCTTACACGAAAGCTTTTTTAACGGTTTCGTTTATCTATATAATATCTTTAATATTATCAACACTCTATTACATTTTTTTAAGTATTGGTATTTAATGTGCCGATACGTGCAAGTTAACGCACCACAACGCGCGTGACTCTTTGAAGATTTTTATTCATTTAGCGGTTTAGCTTCTTTTATTTTAATTTTTAAGTTTCGAAGCCGTTTGACGTATTTTTTCTTTTACTTTTTCGAAGACTTTGATTTATTTTACGATTTAGCTTTCTTTTTTCTTTTATAAGGTTCGATCCATTTAGCGTCCATTTCTTAACATGTCGCAGTGTGCGGCCAGGTAAATTATTAGTTAACTATGAATATTTAAGGGACTAAACTTATATTTAGTCTAGAAAACCACCTCGCTCATTATAAAAAGGGATATTAAAGTAAATCTGAAAAAAAAGTAAAATATGAAGCATAAAAACTCGGTTCTCATCAGAAAGAAAATCCATTCCAACTGTGTATTTGTTTCTTGTATAACCATTCTCTCTCTCTTCCATGGGGTTTTGCCGTCACAGATCTTCCTTCAAAATCGCAGACGTACTCTAATAATTTAATCGGATTGAACTGGCCCTACGACGTCGCTTCCATGGCTCCACCGCATAACCAGCCAAATCAGGTACGCGCATCGCCGTTACCGTTGTCGTTTTCCACCGATCATCGCCGTCGCCGCTGCTCCAAAGCACAAATGTGCTTCTTCAAAATTCTTCACATAATTTCCGTCTTCCCTACCGCTGATGTCACGGACAAGAAATGTTTGAGTCATGATTGTGAAAACCGAGGGTTTGTTGTTGACCTCAACATCTGCTTACGTCCTCCGCCGGAGGCTGAGCATTTCGAGTATCCAGCGACGGCCGTTGGTGAAAATTGCGTGTTCGAGAAGAATGAACGGCGCAAAACTGAATCCTCAGATTTAGCGGTTGAGGAGGAGAGAGCAACGGAGCACTCGGAGATCTCGCATGTAGGAGATCAGAGCTCAGGTATTGATTACAATGGAGTGTCGGAACTAATTGTAGAAGAAGAAAAACCGAGAGATGAAGGTTATTTAGGTTTATTAATCGAAGCGGCGCAATTACTTCTCGTCGACGATTCCGAGCAGGATAATAAACCGCCGAGCGGCAAAACGGAGCCGACGGCGAGACGAGGAGCGAAAAGGAAGGCGCAATGTTGGACGGCGGCGGCAGAGGCGGAATGGCACGCTGAGTTCGAGGACACATCGCCGGTTGTTAAATCTAAGCGAGGGAGGAATCAGGTGTTGCCGTATAAATACAGAGACTCGGTGGTGGAGCCGTTGGTGCGGTGGACGAGCCACCGATCAATCTCAAACGCAGCAATCCCTTCGAAGAGAAGGTCAAAAAAGGAAATATCGACATCAACCTCCAAGGAGAAAACCGCAGGTGCTTCAATATTTTACACCTAATATTATCTTTTTTTTAATGTCTTAATTTATTTTAGTTCTTTTAATTTCAATTACAAAAAAAAAAAAAAATTTTTGGTTATGATGTGCAGACGTAAGCAATTCAACAGTAGCAACTAAGTGTCTTAATTGACAATAGTTTTATATTAAAATTAATATATGTTAATAAAATGTAATCTATAGAATGAATGTACCTTTTATAAGGGTAGGTTTTGGTTCTTGTGTGAGGTGGTCCTTTGAGGGGTCTCGTGTTCTTCTGCTAACGTACTAACAGAAATACGTAGGGTACAACAGTTACTAATGGTTTTACTTTGGTAAAATGTGCATGAATAGAGTAAAGTACAGTTGATGTTGTATGTACAAGTTCTTAAATGATTTCCCTTTTAGGTTAGGCATTTGAGAAAAGTTTTTTTGATTTAATCAAGGTTTAAAATTAGTGAGTTTTTATGTATTTTCTAATAAAAATATATGATTGATTAATGCTACGTTGGATAACATTTGAAAATTTGATGTTATGGTCCCTCGGTCATGCGCCGTAGTCACGCAAACACCGCCTCACCCTTCTGTCATCGTGGCACGGTAGTGGGACACCCTTCTGTCATCGTGGCACGGTAGTGGGATTTGGTGACGGTGGTCGCGATTAGGGCTTGTTGTTGCCTGACCTCTCTAACGGCTATTTTAAAAAGAAAATTTTAATTTAATTAATATTTTCTTCGCACCCTTTAAATACATATCCAATTTACATATTTTGCTCACGCCTTTTCTTCTCAAACTCTCTCAAATTTTTATATTCAGTGGATTTATTTTCTTCATCTAGCTCCTTCGTTTGAGGAATATAACAAATTGATTTTAACGAAGATGACTCAAGGTGCTATTCTTCTACTGAATGATGATGAAACATCAAACGACACTAATTCAAGAAAATATATAGATAGAGATCGGGAATCCGCACATGATCATCTCGTACATGATTACTTTTTCCCAAACTCCTTTGTACACAACATAGATATTTGATGAACGGTTTCGGATGCGAAGGGGGTTATTTCAACGAATCGTGGACGACATGGAAAGATAATATCTGATGCAGATACGGAAGCAATCAAATGACTCAAGAACGATTAGTTAATCAAAGTCTCAAAAGGAACCAAAAGGTTGAAGAACAAAGTTCTTATAAATTCAAATCAATCATAAACTATAAAACTAAATAACCAAAACCCTACTTATACTAAACAACCAAAGGAGATAAACATGGAAACGCGATAAACATATAATAATATAAGGTAAACTAATAAAATAAAAGATAACATCTTAATCTTCTCTAAATAAAATATCACATTCTAATCAATTCCAACATGTTTCCAAGTTCAGGTCCAATTAGTAATGCCAATATAGACCACATTTGCTATAGACTATCATAAGTAGAAACTATTTCCATTGATTATCAAATAATATTCAACTTATTGCAGCCTTGTTGTGTCTGAATTGACACACTAATAGCCATAATAACAATCATCAAGATGTTATAGGTAGGAACATATGTTTCTTCTCTTCCAAATTGGTCCAGACAGAACCCCCCACCAATGGGCGAGGAACTTAACAGGAGTCAGAGGGGGGCCATGTCCTCCTTATTTTGTTGCTTAAAAATATTGATTTCGTCTCAATATGTTTATTCCATATTAGTTATTCTGTTTGGACCCTTTAATCCTGACCAAAAACAAAAAAAAATTTGTTTTTTTACTGATAATCTCATGTGATGATGATAAAACAAATAAATGTTGCAGGGAAAGTAATTAATGATGTGTAATTCGAAATTCCAGTGGACCAAAGACGGTTTATTTTGGGGAAGTCCAGCCTTGAATAATGACATTGAAACTCCAACTACCAAACTCATTGAATAAGACTGTATTGTCAGCTTTTTATCATATTCGATCGTCTTCATAGTCACACAAAGAGTTGCAGGTTTAAACTTTAAATTGGGTTGGCAGTATTATTAGAAAGGTTCAAAAATATTTTAAGTATCATTAAAAAGTTAGCTTTTTTTTATAATAAAAGTTAAAAGACTATTTGCATATAGAGAATAATAACTGACTTGTTCTATTATTAGAAAGGTTGAAAAGTATTTGATGGCTTTATTCTTTTATTGATGTTAGTCAAGAAACGTAAATTATAACGTAATGTATTTAGTTATGATGACTATATTAAGACCTATAAATTTGCATCATTTTATATGATTTGATCAATTCCACCACTGGGTATTATGGTTCGTCCTTTGCGACCCCCCAAACCCCAACAAATTGTTTGTATAATTTTGCTATTAGTATTTGGGTCATTCTTATTTTACACAACTTTTGAGAAAATTATAAAAAGACTTTAACAATCTGTGTTTTTATTTTATGCTTATACTTGGTTAAAATCCCGTGTATTACACAGGAATAAATAAAATGTTCTATACTTAGTAATAAAAATTTTATATTTATAAAAACTCGTGTAATACACGGGTTGAATAAACCGTTAACATTACATCGGTTGAACTATTTATAATTAAATATTAACTATCCGTAATTAGATTTATATTAAAAATCTAATTTTTTTAATATCATTATTCAATATGAGAGATGTGAGAAAAAATGATACATATGAACCAGAAAGTGACACGTGTCCATATAATTTTATTTAATAATATAAAGATTATTAATTGATATTATTATTTAATATGAGAGAGAAAAACAGAAAAACTAATATTTAATAGAAGAGATGAGGGAAAATAGAAGAGATGAGGGAAAATAAAGGTGATGAGTAACTAGAGAGTGACACATGTCCTCCATGATTTTCCTTTATTATATAATATAGATATAGATATAAATATGACAATACATGTTTTAAAATGTATAAATACAACACGCTTTAAGAAAATAAGAGATTCTCAAAATTTGATACACAAAAATTAGATGCTCAAAGTTTATATCTAGCAAAACCTTTATAAAGAGACACAAATATAAAATAGACGCAAATATACCCTCATGTGCAAGTCACATGAGTGGACTTAACTAGAAAAAAATAATTATAGTTAGCAAAAGATCTAAATGTGTGCAAAATTGCAAATGTTAAATTCATTTTGACATATATTTTAATTATTGAAGTTAAAGTACACAATCTACAGTTTACTATATAGTTTGTTGGCTACTTTAGTGTAATTTGATTGACTTGTTAACCAAATGAATCATAATATGCATCAAACAAGTCAGGAGATGTGGAGTACACGCCTATTTGAGTTTATTATGCTTTAGGAATTTAATTGGCACTTCGCCCCTAAGCGATGAGGGTTCCAAAGGGGAAACGCCTCTGGAAGCGGGGTCTGAAGGACAGAGCCCTTGGGTGGGGTCGAACTTCCAAGCCAGCTTGAAAATTTTTTATTAGACTGTTGTTGCTATATTAAAAATTTATTAGACTATGATTTTCAGAATTTTCACATGTGAAATACATTTTATAAAATTGGAGATAAAATGACACAATTTTATTTAAATTTCGAATATAAATGTATAATAGCCAAAGGTTGTTTCTAATCCTAATCCTTGCAAAACTGATTTCTTGATCATTTGGTAAATTAACTGGTTCATGAAAATTCCCTCATACACACATATTCGACTCTTGTTTCTCAATCTTACATAGTTAAAAAACATAATTTGTAGTTTACTTAAGTATTTTGTATTGTCGGTGTAGTGTATTGTTCATTAAACAGTAACAATTCTTTAATTGTTAGTATATTAAAATACTAGCTTAGATTCTTGTTTATTACACGAGTTCATTAAATGTAATTTTATATACTTAGTAATAAAAAGATTATGTTTTAAACTCGTGTATTACAAATGTTGAATAAAATTTAATATAATTTGTTTATAAATACACTCATCAAAATATATTATTAAAAATGTAATTTGAAGTGACAGTTATAAATTATGTTAATTTAGTTTAAAACATTTTTTTGAACGGGGTATTAACTGTTTTGATATAACTGATAAATATTAATTAATATTAATATGATTTGGTTAATGATATAATAACTATTGATAATGAAATAATTAGTATCTATAATTAGATTTATATTAAATGTTTAAAAATATATTCTTTTAGTATGATTATTTAATAGGATAGAGAGGTGAGAAAAACATGTTAAGGATACAACAAAAAGTAACACGTGTGTCTCTAGGATTTTTATCTATTAGGGGGTGGGTATGGGGCTTTCCTGATTTGGGAGCCACAGCACGGGAACACCGCCCCCTACCCTTGGTACCGAAAAAAAATCTCAATTTGGGAGGGTTGTCCCAATCAAGTATTGAAAGCTTGTACGTGTGTATATATCTCCGTGTGCGTATACATATGGTTTGGGATGAATTGAAATAGATTGGGAAGTAATACCACCCTTTTGGAATGGATTGAGAAAGAATGTAAAAGATGGCGTGGCGCTTATATGGTTTTGGGATGAGATCCCAAATCGGGAAGTGTAATCACCACTCTTGATAAAAAGAATGTATTTTCATGTGATATATCAGTTTCATTAGTTAGAAAACTTCATTGTTATCTCTAAAACTGGATTAGTTTTGTATCTTGATCCAACTTAAATGCCGAATTTGAAATTTAAAAAGTGAGCTCCTTTAAGAGTAACAATTTAATCGAGAGGGTTTATATGTTTTGGTGTGGAGATTTGTCGACATCAACATGAAAAACACACCAGATGTCTCGAATGTCCAAAAAGGCAAAAACCCATTAAACAATAATATGTGATGTTTTTATTGTGCTTATATCGTAAATATTATTTTTATTTAAAAGTGTAAAAATATAAGCCTTTTTTCTGTATCGTTGTTGTATCAAAATAAAAGCGAAAACCCTATAAGTATATGTGAATAGTTAATTTACTCGTGTTTATTTTAAAATATCTAAGTTAGTTTTAGTTATCAATAATGAGAGACATAACATCCTTGGTTCTTGAAGTGAAATGAGGATAATGTAGCATTTGACCTATCGTATTAATAATATTGTCTGTTTTATCCATTAAAAGTTTACATATTTATTTTTTGTTGCCTGGTATTCAAGGTGAATCAATCTTTATGAATCAAACATCTTTCCCATGGACATAATAGAACAATGTGGAATTTGCTTAAGGTGTTACAAACACCCCTCTTGGGTCTTATCGTCATAGATAATATTTGCCCCACCATCGTAAACAGAACAGAACAAGAGTGACTCTGATACCACTGGAAGCTTACTGATTTATTTTTGGTTGTCTAGGTGGAGACTTCACAGGAGGTCACACATCCTTGTACCACTACCATCTGAGCAAGCTTAACTGTGGAATTCTCTTCTCATCCACAGTCAATGTGTCTAAAACGCATTGATGATATTTGACACGGGGCATTCCTTATAAATCCAACATCTCTCCTTTAAACAGAACGTAACAAAACAATGTGGAATTTGCCTAAGGTGTTAAACATAATTTCTTTCTCATCGAGAATTCAATAGTATCTTGATCATGTTGACAGCAAGCATGAAGCATCACATGTCAATTTCATGTAAGAGGCTACTTATTTCGTAGATTTAAAGAGAAGGTTATTTGATATAAAAAGACGGATAACATCAAGCCTACATGATGTTTTAAATAGAGAAAAGTTGTGGGGTTAAAAGTACCCATTTGGATTCCTATTACCCGAAATCCAATCTCAAATTCATCTTGAAAACCAATTTGAAGTATCAATTAGTTAAGTAAAAAATGTAATAGTTTCATATCTATACTATATAATAAATAAAGGTTTTTGTATGCCACGTGTCGTTATCATATTCAATCTAATTAATATTTTCCCGCATCTCTCTCTTATTAAATGCACACAAATCTTTTAATAAATTACTAATTATACTAATAAAACATATTTATTTTAAATTATCATTTATTATAAAAAAAACTTTGAAATCTAATCATGTAATTTTTATTTTCAATCAAATAGTAAACGAAAATCAAATTACATTAAGTAGTAAGTGACGTATTTCCGAAACCCAATTATATATTATTTTTTACGTATTTTGAATTTTGTTTTATATCCTTTGTATACAGTAATACATTTTTACACTTGTAAAATACATAAATAAAATTTATGTATTGATGTCTTTCACCCGTGTGTATTACACAGGGTCTAAGTTAGTTTCTAATAAATTTAAGTTCTAACAACCTTAAAATACTATTTTTAGATTTTCTAAGATCATATTGTATATATAGTTTTGATTTTGGTATCAGATGGGTAACTTGCATTTGCGAAGATGCAATGAAATAATAAATATTTTATGCAACCCACCATGAAGCCTTAATTAATAATTAAGTTGATTTTTTACAACTATCGTGCTCTCAATTTAAACAAATTAAAAGAACAAAACTCGGTTAGCAATTAAAGTTACATTTATTAAGGAAACCCCAAAAAAGACAAGGAAAAGTCGAGCCGTGTTTGCGAATCTAATTGGGCCGAACTGGTCTTCTATATACATGTTTGTATCAAAATCATGTCTATCTTAGGCCCAACCCATTAAAATCATACAGCCCAAAACGAATTTTATTTGTTATCATGAAGACAAGGTCTTATTCTCACATAGCACAATTTTGGTTCTATTTATTTTCACGTAGATGTCAAATATCTCGAAATCATAACAAAGAAAAAGAAATATTCCAAGTATATCCTAATTAAGAACAAATATGAAAGCTATTAACAAGATAGAAACATAGGTGGCATCATTTAATTCAACGCTAGTTTACATCCTAATCTCACATTATATAGGAATCACCGACATCCATTCCTAGTGTTTATAACCACCATCAACACTCTTCTTTTTTTTCTCTCTAGATCAAGAACACCCCCTCACTGCATATATGACTTGTACAATCTTCTTCAGGACTTGCACACTTCTGTAATAAAGGTGCAGTTGTGCATGTTGGGATATATAATATAGTTCGTCAATGGAAGGTCAAACTCAAAGTCAAAGGGTTGTGTTGGCTCATGATGCATCAAGAGGAATGAGAGTGAACTCTTTGAGAGTGATTCTTGATAAGTTGTTGAAGGCTGGAGATATGTTCACTTTACTATCTATTGTTTATCAAATCCAACATCCTAGTATGTCCCTACCTACTACTTATTCCTCATAATCATTATTTCGAAAAATTAATTCTAGCTTGTTCTTTGTTAAAAAAAAAGACCAAACTGCCCTTATTTTTGTTTGGATGAGTTGTTATAAATCTTTGTAATTGTAGTGGGATACATGATGAGAGTAGATAGTTCCATGTTTGGTGTAAACCAACGGGCTATTGATGATGAAGTTGCTAAGAAGAAGAAAGAGTACGAGAAGAATATCGACCTTGTGCAAGTATTAAAACTATACGAAATGCAAAAGGTAATCAATTCATCTCTTTATACTTATCATGGTTAAGTTAATTATAAAACCATGCAGAATAATGAAAACCCTATATATTATTGATTCGCATCTAATTAAAAGTAGAGGTATAGTGATACATTTAAAACTTTAATGAACCCTCAACTCATCTATACAATCTGGTCTCGAGTCGGGTCAACTATACTGGACCAGTACTCCCTAAATATCTATTTTATCTAATATATATACAAATATGATGAAGTGTAATACATACATTTTTTTTAAAGAAGACTTTCTTAAACCTCTACTCCCTTCGGGAGCAGCCCGGATGTTCCTGTGAGTCATGCATGTCTTTCCCAATGGGTTAGCAGACTCGAACCCGGGACCCACCTAGGAGAAAACCCACCGGCTCAACCTGAAACAATTTGTCCCAAGCGAGACTCAAACCCATGACCTTACATTTGAAAAGTCATGGGGCTACCACTCCACCAGAAGGATTTGTGGTTGTAATATATTCATGTTTATAAGGGGTAGGATTCTTTTGGTAGCATGTATAAAGGCATCCATATCAAATATCACTAATTAAGCATATACATTAATATATTACTCGTTCTTTTAAACATACTAATTAAGTTATACAATATGTTTATAGGTCGATTTCAAAATCGAATGGGTGGCCGGATCTATACCGAAGAATGTCGTTGTAGAAGCATCCAAGAAATTTAATGCGACATGGGTGATTCTTGATAGGTAAAGCTATAACATTTATATAGCTCACTACTTACTTTTTCTGCTTTATATGGTACAAAACAGGACGGAAGAAAAAAAGTATTAAAAAAAAGAGTAAACTGTCATTTTCGTCCCTGTGGTTTGGTCAAAATTGCCACTTTCATCCAATAGTTTGTTTTTTTGTATCTGGGTCCTCATGGTTTTAAAATATTGCCATTTTCATCCTCGTGGTTTTAAAATATTGCCACTTTCATCCAGTCAGCTAACACCGTCCGTTTTTCTCAGTTAAATGAGGGGTATTTCAGTCCTTTTACTTATTTGTTTTATTTTTTCATCTTTTTTACTCTCACTTTTTAATCATCCCCAATTTAACCTCTAATTTAATCATCCACCTGCTGGCCTTCTTCCTCTTTTCCTGACCAGTTTTCGACGAGCACCACTGGAACACCTCCGTCGCTTGTTTCTATGATTAAAAAGTGAGAGTAAAAAAGATGAAGAAATAAAACAAATATGTAAAAGGACTGAAATACCCCTCATTTAACTGAGAAAAACGGACGGTGTTAGCTGACTGGATGAAAGTGGCAATATTTTAAAACCACGAGGATGAAAATGGCAATATTTTAAAACCACGAGGACCCAGATACAAAAAAACAAACTATTGGATGAAAGTGGCAATTTTGACCAAACCACAGGGACGAAAATGGCAGTTTACTCTAAAAAAAAACTCTTCCAAGTAAATTAAATTAATACATCGTTAAACGAGGACATCAAAGTCGGAAATTTCTAGCATTTGTCATCAAACTTTTGAAGAATTAATCTCGACTAAATATAATTATTAATATTAATTATTTAGTTGAGTTCGTATTAGACTACGAGTGATTTGTTTATTTATTTGAATATTTAATAGTTATTGAGTTGGGTTATGATTAGTTTAGTTTTATTATAAATAAAGAGTTTAAGGCTCATTGTAAAATATGGTTTTGGTTTTAAATATTATTAAAAGAGTCTATCTTGGTTGAAATCAAAATCTATGTTCGTGTTCTTGAGAATGATTTCCAACGAATATAATACATTAGTAGGTGAAAACTTGGATTTGGTTATTAAATGAGAAGTCAAGAAAATCTTCAAACTCGAAAGGGGCAAAAGTTATACCCTTTTCTTTGCTCTTCTTTCGCATTTTCACCAATCCATATATATGAATCGATCGTTCAAGTTATTGGTACCTTATCAAAATGTTGTTTTGATCTTACATATATTGAATCTTTCAGGAGAATGAAGAGGGACAAGAAGTATTTCCTACAAAAGTTGTCTTGTGGGATATCAACAATGAAACGAAACGATGACATAATAAAGCTAAGAGGACCAAAGCAGTCGACAACGACACGTCTATCGTATGATGAAATGTTACCCGTCGATAACAAAAATTTCGTTAGGGAAGAAGCACAGAATGATGAAGATTTATTTAGTATCGAATTTGGATCCTCATGTAAGTATATATTCAAACTAATTAATTGATTTTTAATCGGATGACTACGTCTTTTATATCTAAACTAAGAAAAAAAACCATCGTTAAATATATAAGGTTCAAGTTCCAGCACAAGAACTAGCATTAGCGATGGGATGTTAACGCTAGGTAATAATCAAGACGACGAGATAAATCAGTTGTCAGGAACACACGGGGACGAACAAAAGATTTCTCCCGCAGGTGATCATGATCATGATCATGTACCAATGCCGGCGGAGGAGAAAGTACAACTTGATGAGAGGAAGTGTACAACTTGTAACAGCACAAGGCCACCAAGTGCATGGCAAAGTAGAGAGTTTTCATACACGGAGCTTGTTGAAGCAACGAATCGATTTTCATCTGAAAATTTGATGTATCGAGGAGAAACCGAGGTTGTTTTTTACGGGATCCTGAAAGGTAGTAAGCTAAATGTGATGGTTAAGGTACAAACGGATACGAAGAAGTACAAGTCGGAGATGCAAGCGCTTGAAGAAACACGGGGAAACGAGAATGTGATCATGTTGTTAGGAAGTTGTTTGCAGGAAGGGCCGAGAATGGTGGTTTTCGAGTACGCATGCAATGGTTCACTAGATCAACATCTGTCACGTAAGCTGATTAATGTTGGTTTTTGATACATTTATTTAGTTTCTAAAATGCATGATATATAAAACGTACAGAGCAAAACACTAGAGCTTTGACATGGCCAGAAAGGATCAAAATAGCGATTGGTGCATGTAGAGGATTGTACCATTTGCATGTGAATAACATAATACATGGAGATATGCGCCCCAAAAACATATTGTTGACACATGACTTTCAACCGCTGGTAAGCCACAAATCCTTAATGTGTGTGTTGTTGGGTTAATCGGGTAGTTCACGGGTCAGCGGGTCAGCAGGTGAACGGGTCACGGGTCGAAGTTATGGACCAGTTTATGGGTTCAGCAGATTTGAGTTTATTTATTTTAGTTAATTATAGTTAAATAGTCACATGATTTATTAGAGTTTATTGTTTTCTTATTTAATGTAAAGTTTGCAATCAATGAAATGTAGTTCAATCAGTAAACAAAAATCCTTCTATACGTGAGTTTCAAGTGTGTGTATTTTTGAGGCCTGAACCAACATTTGACTCTTTTCGGGTCAAGCGGGAGTTTTAAAAATTATTGATTTCGTTCGAGTCAAAATGGGCTTAGGAAAAAGAAATATCAAAACTTTTGGGTTTTTTACATTCACGACCCTTGACTTCTAACATATATAACCGATACTAAATACAACTTTAACATAATTACAAATCTGGCCTATTAACTTGTATCCATACTTGGTTAACAATTAAAGCTAACGTCGATATCATATTCTTTTTCTCTATAGATTGCAGGGTTTGGGCTAGCAAGCATGAAAAACGAGTCACAAAACTCTTCAAATCACTATATAATAGGCACATTGGGGTATTTGGCACCAGAATATAAAGAAAGAGGGAAAGCCACCACCAAAACAGATGTTTACGCCTTCGGAACGATCCTATTGCAACTCATTACAGGCTTGAGTCCAACCGATACACGACTACAAGGGCAGAGTTTGATAAAATGGGTAACCCTCAATTACATCCATATTTTTTAAATAAAAAAAAAACAAGTTAAGTAAACATTCTATTTACCCCACTCTTTATTTCTACGTGGATACTTAAATATGGTACTTATGTATTGCATGACTTTATAAATTCTATTTTTTACAGGTTAATTCACTCGTAAAAGAAGGAAAGTTTGTCGAGTTGATTGATCCTGGAATTGCATACGACATCAACGAGGTGGTGATCGTTGTGCTATTGGCTTTAAAATGTGTACGTAAGGATCCACATATAAGATTATCCATGGAGAAGGTGAGTTGTACGATAGACTCTCTCTCTTTGCTATGGAAGTTGTACTATGATAAACTTGTTGATCATTCCTGTAGGTAATGTTCACGCTAGATTACATCAAAGATGAGAAAGCCAGCTACAAAGGCAAAGTGGGAGATGAGGTCAACAAAAATGTGGAAACAATTGGTCAAAGTCAACACACGAAACTGGTTTTTAGTTACGGTGGAATGACCCCTGTGCCCAAACAGGCGAAACATTTTTACCAAAGCACAAGCATATAAATATAATTTTACACCCTTACTAATAACAATAAAGAAACTTATGTTTCGTTCAAAAAAATAGTTATGTGATGATAAATGCACGACGACCAATTTACTTCGGGTGTTATATAAAATTGATATTGTTTTTATGAAATGATTATTAGCATATGAACTATACTTTTTTATCCAATGTTTGTGGTTGACTTTGTTTTTACGAACAGATGGATTGGTATAAATTATTAAAAGGCCTTTAAAAGAAGGTATTTTTTGCTGTTAATAAAAAAAATTAATTTTGTTTTGATTTAACATACATTAAAGAAATACACATTGATTTCGTCTTTTAGCAAATAAACTTTAAATTTTCAGTTAAATTCGTGTTAAATGACTAATCTAACTTTGTTATATATAAAAAAGACAAAAGCAAAATAAAGCTAAATTGGAGTATTTATGCACCACCGTATAAAAGACTGAATTGCAAAATTTCTTCAGACCACTTCTCAAATTACTTTAAATATCTGCTTTTCCTCCTAGATGTTTTTCCCTGCTTTTCCTCCTAGATGTTTTTCCCGGCACTATGATGCCGGAGTCTAGTTGTTATCCGTTCAGCTCGTTTGCATTGTTAAACTTACACTGAAACGTTTACTCGCTATAGCATACAATAGCAAAAAAATAAATTGAATTTGAATACAACTCCGTTTTAATAAAATTTATACATGAACATTGACAAAAAAAAAATAAAGAAAACGGTGCAATTCGTTTAAAAAATAAATTAACGAACGAAACTTATCAGAGAAAAATGAAATTGATAAAAAAATAAATTGGTATTGTCGTTATCGGCTCGACTCGTTTCCAAAGCTAAAACATACATAGACTCGCTATAACGTATGATACAAAAAAGATACTCAAATTTGAATACAATTATGTTTTCAATAAAATTTATACCAAAAACGTTGAAAACTATTTAAAGAAAGCCGCATTTTTCCTTTTTTTTAAGTTAACAAATGAAAGTAATTACAAAAATACGAATTTATTAGAAAATTAAACGGGTGAAAATCGTATATTATATATAATATGAGATCGAAAACAAAAGTAAAAAAAATTGACACGTGCCAATCTCTTCTTACAGGGGATGACACTGTTCCTTGTCATTAACTAACTATTATTGGGCTCCGCGTCATTAACTAACTATTATTGGGAATGTGATTACACAGTGAAGTTTTCTTTTCTTTTTTTTTTATCACAAAAGTTTTCTTTTTCATAGAAATGGCACAAAAATATTTAGGCTTTAATTTTTTTTTAGATTTGTCACAAAACTTTAATAAAGTAAACTTTAGTTTTTTTTTCTCAAGCTAAATTTTTTATAAAATTGTAACGAAAGTTCAATGGGTTTGTTTTTAGTAAACTTTCGTTAACTTTTTTTAAAACGCTATGCATGGATTTGTTTAGTTTTTTTTTAGCGATCCGAGTTTTTTTGGATCGTACGCTATAACGTAACTTTTATCACCATTGACGAGTCAAACCGACAACTATCAAACTCTCGCCGCGTAGCATGGGAGGAAAAACTAGTTGGTCTTTAAATAAGAGTAATAATTTCTGCAGTAAATTATTATTTTAGTCCCCTGATGTTTGTCTATTTTAACTAGTTGAGACTTTTATGTTTCAAAAACTCGGTTTAAACCATGACTTTTCATTTTTAACTCCATTTTAGTCCAAATGACTAACTTCTTAGATTTAACGGTTAATTTTTTTTTCTGAAATGATCAAAATACCTTATAGACTCAAATAATTAAAAAAACATTATATATTCCACCACCACCACCACCACCACCACCACCACCATCCGTTCATTCATTCATCCTCCCCTCATACCTACCATTTGTACTTCCTTCTCACTCATTCACTCACTGACACTGCGATTGTGAAATCATGACCATCAAATCCCCATTTTCACCATTCAAGAATCTCAACATTTCAGCGACTACGGCTTCGACCCTCAAATCAACTATTTCTAGGTCTCTTAATCTCTTCACCAATTATTATTTTCACTTCACAATCAACTACATCAGCTCAATTTCTCCTTGTGTGTCGAATATTCTTGGATGGCAAGGAACAAGCAGATAAAGTTTGTTAGAGACCAGTTTATCTCTATCATTAATTTGAGTCTTTATCCCTAAGTTTTAGGAATTATATTTGAATTATGATAGGTTTTAGTTTTGCTTCTGTTGCAAGTTAGTATTATTATAAATAGCGTAGGTTTTATGTAATTGGTAGAGAGTTTTATTCGTGAGTAAAATAAACAAAGAAAGAGTCGGGTGTTTGTTCCCAATATCTGTGTCTTCGTCCTCTGTCTTCATAACCTTGTGTATATCAATTGTGGTTAATCCAACAATTGGTATCAAAGTGTTTAGGTTGAGTGTTTTCAAGATCTGATCAAGAACCAAGAGGGCGCATAACCTCTAGGTTAAATCGGAGCCGACGAGCAAGAAGTCTCAACTTCCGATTCAGACTTGATCCAGGAAAACAGCAAGATCTGACAGTATGGCAGAAGGAGGTGAACATAATCAGATTATCATACACCAGGATTCCAGTCCCACCTCTCTCACCGTCCCTAAGCTCACTAGTACGAATTATACTACGTGGGTTATACTTATGGAAGCCATGCTCGATGCTAAGGACTTGTGGGAGGCGGTGGATCTAGAAACCGGGGACGCAGCAGAACCAAAGAAGATCAAGTATGCCCGAGCTTTGATTTATCAGTCGTTACCAGAGAATATATTGGCTCAGGTTGCAAGAACTCGAAATGCCTGAGAAATCTGGGAATCACTTCGGGTCCGGTTCTTGGGTGCCGAACGAGTTCAACAGACAAAATTACAAACTCTTAAACGTGAGTTTGTTAACCTCAAGATGAAGGATAAAGACTCCGTAGAAGACTTCGCCGGTAAGATGTCCGAGTATGTGCAGAAAATAAACAGTCTCGGTGAAGACATGGAAGAAAAGGAATCGGTGAAGTGTCTACTTGATGCCATGCCGCCTCGTTACATCTCCATTGTAGCCACTATTGAACAAGTGGCTGACTTAAATACGTTGACATTTGAAGATTGCATTGCTCGACTTAAAGCATATGAAGAAAGAATCAAAGGTAACGAAGACGTCGTTGATAAAAATAGCAAGCTATTCCATGCAAGGGCAGATCACAATAAGTATGGTGAACAAAGTCATAAAAACCAAGGACAAGGTCGTGGGGCGTACAACCATGACAACCGAGGAAGAGGAAGAGGTCGTGGCCGGAGCAATGGTCGAGGTCGAGGTCGAGGAAGAACTAGTCAGAGCAACGAAACCCGTAGAGATGAAAACCAAGGGTGGGATCCTAATCAAAACCGAAGTCGTGACAAGTCGAATGTAAGGTGCTACAATTGCAATAACCATGGGCACTTTGCATGGGAGTGCACTAAGCCTCAAGAAAATCAAGAAGTACACCTCAATCAAGTGTACCAAGGTATTCCAGGAAACAACCAAGGAAATGGAGGGCCAACATTAATGATGGCTTCAGTAGAGAGACTTGAAGATGAAATACTACTAAATGAGGATAAAGTTCACCCGAAGATCTATGCGAATGATCCTCATGACTCATCGGTTTGGTACTTAGACAACGACGCGTCAAACCACATGACCGGATGTGCAAATCACTTCACCACTATAGATCATAAAATGAACGGGTTGGTTCGGTTTGGTGACGGGTCAAAAGTCCGAATTAAAGGAAGAGGATCTATAGTCTTCGATTGCAAAAACGGAGAGCAAATGGTTGTTGATGATGTTTACTACATACCCGACTTATGTAGTAATATATTAAGCCTTGGTCAAATGACAGAAGATGGTTGCAAGGTGTGGATGGATGGGGATCAATTATGGCTCTATGAAGAAGGATATAAGGTGATGATGCAAGTTCAAAGAAGTGCAAATCGCCTTTACAAGATCACCTTAAAAGTTGGAAAACCGGTATGTTTACTATCCTCAATCAATGACCAAGCTTGGCTTTGGCATGCAAGACTTGGTCACCTTAATTTTAAATCTATAAGTGACATGAAGAAGAAGGGCTTAGTACATGGAGATTTAACCACCATGCAAGGTGAGCAATTCTGTAATGCTTGTTTGGTAGGTAAACAAAATAGAAACTTTTTTCCAAAACAATCCATGTATAGAGCCTCTAAACCATTTGAACTAGTCCACACTGACCTTTGTGGACCGATATCACCTCCCACACTTGGAGGGAATCGTTACTTCATGCTCCTTGTAGATGACTACACCCGATACATGTGGGTGTACACAATAAGAAACAAGAGCGATGCACTTGGTACCTTCAAAAAATTCAAACAGGAAGTGGAATTAGCATATTCTTTAAAAGTCAAAGCATTGAAAAGTGATCGAGGTGGTGAATTCCTAAACGGTTTATTCACCAATTTTTGTGAGCAAACGGGAATCAAGAGACTCTTTACCGCCCCGTACTCACCACAACAAAATGGGGTAGTGGAACGACGCAACCGAACGGTGTTAAACGCCACCAGAAGCATGTTGAAAGCATTAGATCTCCCTCAAAACTTACGGAGAGAAGCGGTGAGACACTCCGTTTACCTGTTAAATCGTAGCCCTACTAAGGCATTAAAGGACGTAACTCCGTATGAAGTATTAAATGGGAGAAAACCAAATATAGAACACTTAAGGGTGTTTGGATGCCTGACCCACATGACGGTCCCTAATGTCAATCGCACAAAGCTTGATAATCGAAGTATGCAGGTGGTTCACCTTGGTAGCGAACCCGGAACCAAAGCATACCGGCTATACGACCCAGCCCAAAACAGAATATATGTGAGTCGTGATGTTCGGTGCGAAGAAAACAAAACAGTGGAATGGAAAAAAATAAGTAAGCCTATAAATATGGGGGTGGGACCGGAATGGGTCGAGTTTGTCATAAACATGGAGCCGGAAGTCAGTAATGTATTTGCAGCATCCCAACGGGCAGAAGACAACAACATGCCAGAACTGCAGACCGAAAACAGGTCTGAGTTTGAGGCTGAAACCATTGCATCACAGGACGAGAACCCTGCAAGCCCAAGCCCAGTCCAGTTTGAGCAGCCTGCTGGATCGCCAAGCCTAGTTCTGTTCGAGCAGACCACATCCGATCCAATCCATAGTATGCAGTACAATAGCGACAGTCTCGAAGAACCGAGTCTTAGACGATCAACAAGGCAATCAAATCCTCCTAAGCACCTTGAAGATTATGTTATGTTGCAAGAGGATTACATGATGCCTAATGATGAACCGGTAAATTAATATGAAACAAATTTCTATAAGGAATGGCTTGAAGCCATGAGAGATGAGTTAATGTCAATTGAAGTCAACAATACATGGGAACTGTGCACATTACCAGCTGCAAATAAAGCAATAGGTCTTAAATGGGTGTTCAAGATCAAAAGGCATGCAGACGGAACGATCTCTAAATATAAAGCGAGACTAGTGGCTAAAGGTTACGTTCAAGAGCAAGGTATCGATTTCGAAGAAGTATTTGCTCCCGTTGCACGTATAGAAACTATCCGGTTAATCTTGGCTTTGACAGCTCGTAATGGTTGGTTAGTCTACCATTTGGACGTTAAATCGACATTTTTAAATGGAGACCTAAAGGAACTGGTATATGTAAAGCAACCGGAAGGCTTTCTCGTTCCCAGAAAAGAAAACATGGTGTATCGTTTACATAAAGCCTTATACGGCTTGCGCCAAGCTCCACGAGCTTGGAACGAGAAACTTGACATGACATTAAAACAAATCGGTTTTATTCGTTGCCCGAGAGAGTCGGCTGTCTACAAAAGAGTTACATAAGGAGGGTTAGTTATAGTCGGAATCTATGTTGATGACTTAATAATCACCGGCTCGAGTTCAAAGGAGATAGAAGATTTCAAGTCACAAATGAAGGAACTGTTCGAGATGCAAGATCTTGGATTACTCACATATTATTTGGGATTAGAAGTCACTCAAAAGAATGGAGAAATAACCCTAAAACAAGAGAGTTATGCAAAGAAGATCTTGAAACTTGATTTGTTGAACTCATGCAATCCGACCCGATATCCTATGGAACCACGGTTGCATTTGACTAAAGATGAAGAGGGGCAAGATGTTAACCCGACGGAGTATAGAAAACTCATTGGGAGCCTTACACACAAGACCCGATCTAAGCTATTCGGTGGGAATGGCAAGTAGATTTATGCAGCAACCAAAGTTATCACATTGGTAAGTGTTAAAACAAATTATACGTTATGTAAGAGGTACGACAAGTTATGGCATGAGTTACAAACGAGATGGTCAAAATGTGATTGTGGGGTTTTGTGATAGTTCACATGAAACCGATAAAGGGGATGGAAGGAGTACAACGGGTATGGCATTCTACTATGGGAATGCATTGATATCTTGGAACTCACAAAAGCAACAAACCGTTGCTTTATCCTCATGTGAGTCCGAGTTCATGGCGGCTGCAGCAAGCGCATGCCAAGCAGTTTGGTTGAAAGGTCTCTTGAGTGACTTAACGGGTGAAAAGGAGGAAATGGTAACTTTACGGGTAGATAATCAATCGGTAATTGCATTGATTAAAAACCCGGTCTTTCATAGCCGGAGTAAACATATTAATACTCGTTTTCACTTCATAAGAGAGTATGTGGAAAGAGGTGAGATTCAAGTTGAGCATGTCCAAGGGAGTGAACAAAAGGCTGATATACTCACAAAGGCGTTGCCAGGAGTAAAGTTTGAAGAGATGAGGAAGTTGCTCGAAGTTGTGGATTTGGGAGGAACGAGCAAGGAGTAAGGGGGTGAATAATAGCTTTACTCCTTGTAGAGGTGCACAAAAGAACCGGAACCGGAACCGATCCGATGGATTATCCGAAACCGGATCCGGCTAGAACCGGTTTTTTTTAGAACCGGTCCGGATATTTTGAGAACCGCCGGTTCCGGGACCGGTTCTGGGTTTTTTGACGGACCGGATAAAAATCGGATATTTTGGAACCGGTTTTTTTCGGACATTTTGGAACCGGTTCCGAACCGATTCTAGCCGTTGGGGTTAAAAAAAAAACGGCTATATAGCCGTTTTATGCCCGTTTTTTTTTTGTTTTTTTGGTTTTTAAGGATTGAAATTTAGTATAAATAGGTATTGTGTGTATGGGTTAGTTCACCACAACATTCTAGCTCTTAAAACTCAAAAACGCTCTCAAAACGCAAAAAAACACTCACTTTAAGCAAAAAAAAAACGCTCTCATTGCTTCCGCTTCCGCAAGCACTCAAAAGTCGGTTGGTGGTTCTACTAGCGATGTTACGGTTGTGTCAATACTTCCTTGCTCCCGAAACCAAGAAATATGGGCTTATTTCGATTTATGCGAAATGTCGAACGGTTCGCAAAAGGCTCGTTGCAAACGTTGTGGTAGACTTTTGGGTGCGGCGGGAAATAACAGTTTGAGGAAACATATTGCTAGTCACGCAAGACACACTCAAGAAGGTGAAGATCAAACTCAAATTGGTAGGGATGGAGGAGTTTGGCAATACAATGTCGAGAGGGTTCGTGAGAGAATGGCACATTTCGTCATTCAAGAAAGCTTGCCTTTTGATCATTTTGATAATCCGCGCTTGACGAGGATGATACAAGAGACGCTTCAACCGAGTTACACAAATGTAAGTCGTTCTACTTTGAGAAGAGATTGTTTAAAAATGTGAAAAAGAGCTAAAAAAGAATTAATTTTAGGTTTTGAAAATTTAAATACCGGCATTAACTTAACAACGGACGTTTGGTCCGCTCCACATGGTTTACCCGAATCGTACCTTTGCGTTACCGCACATTGGGTTCAACCGGAGTCGTGGCAAATGATGAAGCGTACGATTGCGTTTGATTATTTTGGATATCCACATACCGGTGAAAACTTATTTTATATTTTAGACTCGGTAATTCAAACTTATAAAATTCAACCAAAAATATTTTCAATATCTTTTGATAACGCTTCAAATAACACAAACGCGGTCGAAAAATTAAAAATAAAATATGAACCGCCTTGTAACGGTGTTTTTTTTCATAGTCGATGTGTTGCACACATCATTAACTTGGTTGTGCAAGACGGTCTAAACGTCCAAGAAATAAGAGACGTAAAAGAAAATTTTAAAGTGATGTTACGTGAAGTTTTTAGCACAAGCAAAAAAAGATATATAAACTATAGAAACTTGTGCCAACAAACGGATTCCATCTTTTTAGGTCCGAATTGGGACGTACCTACTAGATGGAACCCGACTTGGAAAATGTTTGAATCGGCCTTAAGGCAAAGAATTACTTTAAAACATTTTCATGATGAACTTGTACAAAAGAAAGGTTGTTTACAAAAATTTGATAATATAAGTTGGGATATGATCGAGAAACTAACTAATTTGCTTGAGGTTTTTAAAAATGCAACTACATGTTTATCGAGAGTTTATTATCCCACGTCTTCGCTAATACTTCAACAATTATACTTAATATGTAATAAATTAAAAGAGTTTGAATATCACGGCCCTATTTTTGAAAAAAATGGTAAAACCTATGAAAGCTAAATTTAAAAAATATTTTTCAGAAATGCCGGCCGTTGTTACATGTTCGGCCGCTTTAAACCCAACGATTAATGTAACCGGTGTTGAAACATTAATTGGATCAATATTGGATGATTTAAATATGTTCAAAGAAGACCCAAATTTTGAATCAAATGCAATAAGGGATTTCAATTCGGCTTTTAATAATATGTTTGATTATTATTTACGCAAATATGGTGGAAGTGGTGATCCATCAAACATACGTGAATCAATGGGTTCGGGTTCAACTTCTAGTAGTTCAAGGAACCCGATGCTAAATTTATTTAACACTTTAAGAAACGAAAATACTAAACGAGCTCGTGGAACCACACCAAGTAGCGAGCTTGGGAGATATCAAGCAACCGACTTTATTTCTACTCTAAGATCCGAAGAGTTTGAAAACTTTGATATCTTGAGTTGGTGGCAAGGAAGGGAATCCCAATATCCCGTTCTAGCCGCAATGGCCCGTGACCTACTAACCGTCCAAGCTTCCACGGTAGCTTCGGAATCCGCTTTTTCTCTTAGTGGCAGGGTTTTATCTATTTGAAGAACGAGGCTTACACCGGAATCTATGGAGATGTGTATTTGCTTGAAGGACCATTTGGATGCCGCCGAACGTGTACAACATGTTACAAAACTAGAAGGCGAGCTTGACGTTGAACAAGAAATACATGAATTCGAAGTAGAACATGGGGCGGCGACTCCACTTTCGGACGAAGAACAAGCTTACGATGAAACCCAACGTATCTCAAGCGAAGAAGAATGAAAACCGATGTTACAAAGACTACGACGAAGAATATTGAAAACATAATAAATAATTAATGCTTTGTGATTCAATTATGTTTTTTGTATTTTTTTTGTACGAACTATTGTTAAATAACTTAAAAAAATCTACAAAATAAATAAAACATGTATTTTATAGTGTATCTTTGTTAATTTTTAAATTTTTTTTTTCCGGAACCGGTTTTTTTTATCCGGTCCGGTTCTAAATATCCGATCCGGTCCCAATAGGTTCCAAGTCTCCACACCCGGAACCGGATCCGATCCGGAACCGGTTCTAATGGATCCGGTTCTTGACCAACGTTGACGGAACCGGTCCGGATCCGAACCGAATCCGGTTCCGAAAAAAAACCGGTTTGTGCACCTCTAACTCCTTGTGTGTCGAATATTCTTGGATGGCAAGGAACAAGCAAATAAAGTTTGTTAGAGACCAGTTTATCTCTATCATTAATTTGAGTCTTTATCCCTAAATTTTAGGAATTATATTTGAATTATGATAGGTTTTAGTTTTGCTTCTGTTGCAAGTTAGTATTATTATAAATAGCGTAGGTTTTATGTAATTGGTAGAGAGTTTTATTCGTGAGTATAATAAACAAAGAAAGAGTCGGGTGTTTGTTCTCAATATCTGTGTCTTCGTCCTCTGTCTTCATAACCTTGTGTATATCAATTGTGGTTAATCCAACAAATTTGACCTGTGCAGGTGTTGGAAGAAGCAAGAAAGCACAAACGTGAATCTTGGTAATTTCCAAAATAGTCTCGGCGACACTTACTGTTACAATATCACATATTTAACAAGTAAAAGAAATTATCCGGTTCAATAGAACCCGAACCGTGTATTCGGATCCACAATCTTTCTTCCCCCTTTTAGGGGGTGTTTGGGATTACTTATTTACTCTACTTATTAACTTATTAACTTATATAAGTTAATAAGGTGTTTGGGAAAGCTACTTATTTAGCCTACTTATACCATTTTTCAAGAAGTAAGTTCATCCTTACTTATTACTTATAACTTATTAACTTATAGCATAAGTCAATAAGTAGTTTTCAAAGAAAATCCCAAAGTTTTTGAGAAGTTACAAATTGTGACTTATGACTTATGACGTATTACCTTTTTGAATAAGTCATAAGGAGTTTCAAATAAGTAATCCCAAACACAGCCTTAACTTCATTTTCTTAACCCCCATCTTCCATAGCCGTCCTACACCTCCATACACACACAGGTCTTTCTCACACTCTCTCTCCTTATGTTATATGTATAAATCATCTGCCCTAATTGTCGATTCATCTCCGTTTATTCAATGTTCACAAATCAACAATTTGATTTCTAGGGTTTGTCACCTTACTGAAATTTTGACTGGATTAACGTTGAATTTTGTGCTTTTAAATTATTATGAAGCAGTAATTACTAAACACTTGGTTGTTTAGCTTGCTTGCTTTTACATTTTCATGGTTCCATGTCTTGTATATACTTGAGGTCAAATTGATATTAGTTGGTGAATTATATTTAGCTTGTTATACCTTTTTCCCATCAATAGTGACTTAAACTCATGTAATCGCGTATAGATTCACGTATGTATTGTTGTTTCTGAAACCCTAATCGACCTTTGTATTTGTATTTTTGCATTTGCTTGAAGACCTGCCTGTGATTTGTATTTGTTTCCATTCACACCCGTAATCGGCCTGTAATTGTCTTTTTTTTGTTTCTAGGATAAAGCTGCTTGTTTCTTGGTATTAATGGCATAGATAGCATGATTTTGTAAATATGATCAAAAATAGAAACTGAAATCAACTATCAGAAATGTCTGCGAATTTGAATGTGTTTGTTGAAATGCCCAAGTGAGTTATTTATTTTGGTATTAGATACATCAGTCTCTTAGTTAGGGTTTGTGAATCTATAAGTACAAGTGCAAGATCAAGAGATATTAACCGATCATTATACTTATATGATATGCGAGAACCACTGATTCACAATGTCTTTATCTTGTTAGTTAAGTCAGCAAAGTAGGATGGTTGTATTGCAATATACAGTACGTTGAAAACTCAAGAAATTGCAAATCAATTCTATTCGTTGTTTAAACTCTAATATAAGATATTAAGAGAGACATATCTGTTTATCTGAAAGGATGATATATTAATGGTTTACAAGATATACAAACAAACGTGCCTAATGAAATCCCCCACATAGCGAAGCTAGAGGTAGGGTCTAGGGAGGGTAGAATGGGGGCAAATCTTTCCTTTACCCGTATGAATAGAGAGGCTGCACCTAGGGCTAACATAACATGTCAGACACGGCACGATAAGACACGATGACCTGTTATGTTCAACACGAACACGACACGATAACTAATCCTGTCATTTTTTCCAAACACAAACACGACCTGTTTAGAAACATGTCACCTGTTAAGTGACATGTTTATGTAATGAAAGAAAAAAATGCCAAAACTTTATAAAAATTTAAAAATTCGAATCATAACATCCATTATCATAATAAACCATAAAACTTTTTAAAACAAAAACCCATAAAAGTCTCTAAGGGTGCGTTTGGTTGGATGAAATTGGAATTCAAATTCCATTCCTTAGTATGTTTGGTTGGGTTTGAGAAGGAATGAGAATTGGAATTAATTCCATCCAATTCCTTCATTTAATGGATTTGAGATTCCTTTCAACTTTCAAAGGAAAGTTTTAAAATGGATGGAAAGTTTATAAATGGACCAAAATAACTCACATCCTTTTGGGCCTGAATCCTTTTAGACAATGGAGCCCAAATCGTATCAAAAAAGCCTTGAAAGATCTGAATATGTCAATCTGGGTCTCATGCTCAAGATCGTTGCCACTATCTCTGGTCTCTTTTCATCTTCTTCATGATTTAATTGAGTGCCGCCATAGCCGCTGATCAAAGCTCGATCTCCCTTCAATCCAACGCTTAATCGTAACTCATCTCTCGTCTCTTTTCATTTTCTTCATGATTTAATTAAAATTTTGTAATACACACTTATGCTTTATTAATTGCCAGTTTTAATCGCAGTCTGACTATTTTAGGGTTCGTGTTTTGGATATTTGAATTATGTGCGTAGATGATCCAGTTTCGTTAGCACTATGTCAATTTTAGTTTACTGATCGGATCTAAAACAATTCGAATTTGTGCTGTTTGTAAAAGCCCTAAAATCTGTAGTCGAGTCGATCTGCTTTTAGTAGATATCGAATGCTTTGAGCCTCAACAAAAACTCAAATTGAAACGATTTTCAAAGGTCTCAATTTGAATTCATATTAGCTTCTGAAATTTGAATGGATAGAGGGATCAAATCTGTAAATTGTTGAAAACTTTAAACAAATTTTGTATGATTATTATGCTTTTAGTAGCTGATGTTCTCTTCTTTCACTTCAACTAACTTGCTATCTGCATTCTTCTTCTGTTCATCTTCATCAAAAAGCTCAGTTATATTTGTTTATAAGCATTTTCTACTGGGTGGGGATTAGACATACCTTGTATGGTTTCTTCTTGAGGCATATTATCATTACTGGTGGAAATTGATCATTTAATGATGGAAAAATAAAAGAAATTTGCTTATGACAGAATGAGGAACTTGCCTTGTATAAATTGAAATGCAGCCTTTTGGGTTGGGTTGGGGTGGGGTGGGGTGGGTGGGGGTTGTACGGGTAGGAGTGGGGTTACCACAATAGTTTTTTTAAGATATTTGATTTTTGTTTTACATTTGTTAATTTAAGGGTAATTTTGTCTTTTTAAATTTTTACACTCCAATTCCGTTAGCAAATGTATCAACCAAACACATTTTGGATCTTCAAAGGAATCCCTTACATTCCAATTCCAATGAATTCCACGAACCAAACGCCCCCTAAGTGTAAGTGTTAACATGTTCCTAACGGGTCTTAACAGGTTAACATGTCTTTAACCTGTTTAGATACGAATTTAACATGTCCCTAACGTGTCGACCTGTTTAAGACACGAAACTTGTTAGGGTCAAACACGGGACATGTTAATTACGTGTTGTGTTAACAGGTCCGTGTCAAAATTGCCAGCCCTAACTGCACCTGATGAGACCCCTGACTCCACAAACCTTTTCTTGACAAGTAAAGTTTAATAACCATATAGCATATAATGTTGCACAGAGAATAATGGTTTACAAGACATCTGAACCGTAAATAAAAAAAAGCACATGAAGAAACATAGCAACTACTATAACAGATGCCCTAAGTAAAGCTTAAGTGGTGAATTTTATTTGTCTAAAACTTCAGGACATGGATTTTGCTCATATATACATATATATTTTCTATTATTTACAGAAGCATGAACATAGAGAAGGAAGAAGTGGTAGCTTTACCTAGACAAAAAGTATCTTGCACCACTTCCTTTGATGCTCTCTGGTTTTGCTATTGTAAGTCTTGGCTCTCAACTTTTGTAATTTATAATAAGCATATCGGCATGTGTGTGTATATATATTAATATTCTATATATAATATTAAATGGAACTTCATGATTATGACAGCTCCAGTACATCAAATGCAACAATACTATAGACTTGGATCCCTTGATAATTGTTCTGGGAAGTGGAATGCTCTTGTTGATTGTTTAAAACTCAAAACAAAAAGGTCTCAAGAAGTTGAGGTAGTTTTATTTGCTTACGTATAAAGATATTTAAATCGAATGGCCTATACACATTCAAAAAACATCAGGATCATTGTATGTTCTTGACACTATTGGAAGTGTTGGGAAACAACGATGTTCCAATCAATACTTTATGTAATTAAATCTTGACATCTGTGAACAAATGATTATTTTCATCATTTTCTTTATCTGTTTTTTGTTTTGATTTCGAATTTCCACTATCATTTTCTTTATGGTTATAACTGTGGTCTTTCTTATATCATTTGCTTGATCAAATTAGAACTTTTGAGACTAACAGTAATTAACTAATAACCGCAGGAAATTCTTGAAACCCGAGAGAAAGAAAAGACACACATTTGGTCTTTTAGAACACCCGAGGAAGCCGCGACTAATTGGAATGATATTTTTGGACATTTAGATGATGGTAAATGAGATTCCATAAGTTTTTATACTTCATCACTTGCATTAGTTCATTCGAACTCGTTATAGGAATGTTGTAAGAGCCATGATTTGTTTATGATCTAAAAGAAGAAATTAGTTCTGAGAACAGAGTGTATTGATATTTGTTATTTTTTAAATGAACTTTAAATGTTGATGTTGTTTGTCTTAAATGGAGTTATAAAGAGGGTAGGAAGGTGCCTTTCATTTCTTATATTGCAATGTTTAGAGTTAGCCCTCGTGTAAATGTGCAAGCAGTATTCTTCTTCAAATGCCATAATATTAAAAAGTATAAATTTGTGGGGTTTTTTTCCCAATGAAAGTGGTAGATCATCATAACCTTGAAGGGAACTAGTTTTCTAATCTTTACCCCTTTGAAGGTAACGTGTTTAACGCAAACTGCTTCTTACCTGATTTCATTGGTTAGTAGGATATGGTGGGGCCTCATGAGTTTTCTTGTAAGACTATGTGTAATGGTAAGGTGAAGGTGGTGGATTTTTGATGCCACATAGTCGTCACGTAGACCAGAGCCTCCTTCACCCACACCCTCACCTAGGTGTGTAATGGTGTGGGTGAGGGTGAAAGCTTGGTAGTAGTGTGTGTGTGTGAGAGAGAGATGTGTGTGTGGGAGAGCTTTCTTCACCATGCCTGTGAACACCACCACCCGCCCCTCACCACGCCCCCGTCACCCCCACCCGGCGCGGTGTTCTACGCCCGTGATGGATGAGGTGGCACCATGCCCCTGCCCATTACGTATAATCTAAGACTATGTGTAATGCTAAGGTGAAGGTGGTGGATTTTTGATGCCATATAGGCGCCACGTAGACCAGAGCCTCCCACATCCACACCTAGGTGTGTAATGGTGTGGGTGAGGGTGAAAGCTTGTTACTGTGTGTGTGTGAGAGAGAGAGGTGTGTGTGAGAGAGCTTTCTTCACCACGCCTGTGAACACCACCACCCGCCCCTCACCACGTCCCCCTTCACCCCACCCGGTGCGGTTTTCCACGCCCGTGATGGGTGAGATGGCACCACGCCCCTGCCCATTACGCATAGTCTAATGTGTTATCACTATGCTCAAGTATAAAGCAATGCAAATAGTTCAATGATAGGGTGATTTCTTGTTTGACTACAGTAAACCTATAACTGTTCTTATAGATAGGCATAATGAGAAAGTGAACATGAGGAAAAGTGAATATCAGAATGTAAGGTCCTGGCGCATATAAACTTCGATAGAAAATTAATTAAAACTACTTTATTTTTATTAATTTACATCATTTTGTTTGAAGTTGTTTAAAACCGATTTAACTAATACCTCTTGAAATATAAAACATAAACCGAAGGATCATTTCGTCAACTTTCTTCGACTTCCTTCATGATTTCAAGAATCTCTATTAGTTTTGGTTCAGAAACCACAATCACAATGTACGTATATTATATACTCTGTATACCCATGGAAGTCCCCCCTCATTTTTAGTTTTGAGTTTAATTTGGAAATACTTTAAAAGATTATCTTATGAAACCAAGCTAAAAATTAGTTACCCTATATTAATTGCAACCCATAATCATCTTCCTCAGACAAATAACGCGGGCGTCAAGGGTGGGGCGCCGTGACTTTTACAGGAGCGAGGGAGAGAGGGGTTGATGGTGAGGTGGGCCAATGAGCCAAGAGGGTGGGGCGTGAGTGCGAGGGCGTTAGGGGAGTACACTTGGTCTCATGTTCAAAAACCAGAACAAAAATGAAAAATTAATTTAACCAATATTGGTATCTTATGGAAGTATTTTTAACAAAAAATTGAACCATTTGGAGAAAAAAAGTGATTACATGGAGGTTATAATTAGAAAAAGTATTTTGTAGGAATTCAACTTAAATGGTGTAGTTATAATTTAAATTAATCAAAAAGACGTAGTTTCTTGAGGTAAGATTAAACGTATTATTCACTTTCCTATACAAATCAATTTTAAATTAAAAAATTTACTACAGTTGTATACATATATATCTATTGTTTTAACTCTAATACATCATGTAAAATCATCTATGTTTTTCTCTACCACTATACCTCGTCAACACTGTACACAAATGTTTATTTGATTCTCACGATACTTTAATAAAAATTAGTTTTGCATTACACATATAAACATAATACACGTATGTTGAAGGTGTGATTTACAAGTATTAAAGCTGATGGAATCTGGACCACGAAATATGATTGACTATGAGATTTAAGTATGAGGTTACACCGACAAGTTTAGTCAAGTATCAAGTATCGCAATCAATGTCATAATCATGAAAAAACTATCCTTAAAAGGTCTTTAAGATTTAAGGTTGGACAAGTAACCAAAATTTATTGATGATGAAGCAGAAACATCAGGATGAGAAGGTAACAAAAATCAATTAATGGTGGCTCAGTTTAAATTTGGGTATGTGTAAGGGTTAAATGAAAAATAATTAAATACTTGAGGACCACAAAGTTAGAAAAGACATAAATTTTAGGTTTTGTGAAAAGGACGTATATATCTATTACACGTTAAATAATTATTGTCTTAAATTCTGAATTTGTTAAAAAATATATTAAAACTATTGTTTTTTTTAGAACACCTCAAAACCTTAAACGTGTGATCTTTAATCTAACTGCAGATAAAGGTAAATTTAGTGTCCGTAACATGAGATGTATATTGTTTTGAGATATGTTGTGTATGTGTGACTCAAGTCAAGAAATAGAATTCCGAAAAGTAAAGGGTGAGATTAAAGCAAACCGAAATGACTAAGGGGGTGAAATGACATTATTGATAACTATGAGGATGGATGTGGAGTTTGTTGAGCCATCAAATCAAGAGTAGGTACCACACGACACACAAGGGACAATTTTAACGGCATAAAAAAATGTTTTTTTTTAACCAAATACAACCACCGACACAAAATGCACCAAAACGCCCTTCTACTTATGATCATATCAACGGCTATAAACGTACATATTTGACTTTGTTATTGTGTTACAATCTCGTCGTTTAAAATATTTGTGTTTCACCATGCATCCAACATTTAGACCAGGAGATAATCGGTTCTTTTGTCTCACCATGCATTCTTTTAAGTTGACAATCATTTCCATTTTAATCCAAAACTTATTTGTGCCATTATTATTTCCAATTCAATCAAGTTCCTTGTCTTTATCCTCTTTGAATTAAGTTCATTGATGATAAGTGGTTTGTCAATTATTTGCCTAACTAATAATGTAATCGGTTTGGACTTGGCTTATGATAGAAGACGTAATTTTGGAGAGTATTAATTAGAATCTTGATTATGATGTTATAAGACACCAAATATTATAAATATATATCAATTTGGATTCTTCAAAACAAAATATTAAAATATAGAGTTAAGTACTCGGATGGTACATGTGATATGTCTAAGGTTGGATTTGGTCCATATTTTGAAAAATTACACTAACAGTATAAAATTATGTATAAACGTAACATTTTTGATCAATTAAGTGGAAAATAACCAAAATACCTCCTTTTTTTAAAAAAAATTCTATATAATAGCCTTAGTTCTCAGGCGACACCACAACTTTTTTTAAAACATATATTTTTTTTATTTAGGGGCATTTTGGTTATTTTTAAAATACTTAAGAGAAAAATTAAATGTCATCTACTTTATGGACCAAATATATTATGTTTATGTATAATTTGAGATTGACAGTTTAATTTTTCAATTTTAAAGACTAAATTCATATTTAAACATACCACATAGACTTTCCGTGTAATCAACTCTAAAAATTATATTTTGTATGCTAACTAAATTTAGTGGCAAGTATTTAGTAATTATTTCCATTATATTATAGTATTATAACTGAGTAAGGATCATTTGAGAACTCTAAATATATTGATAACTTTGTGAACTCTTATCAATGGTTTATATTTTTTGAATTTTGAATTTTTTAAATATTGTCATGTGTGTTTATGAACATAAAAAACAATCAAACTAATTTTTATATATGTTTTTATATTTTTAAATTTTTACATATACATGTGTAGGTAATAAAACCTACACATGACTACACATCTGTAGGTAAAAATTTAAAAATGTAAAAATTAGTTTGATTGTTTTTTATGTACATAAACATACATGACAATATAAAAAAATATAAAATTTAAAAAATGTAAACCATTGACAAAGTTTTCAAGATACTTAAAAGTTCTCAAATAATCCATTCCCTATACTATTATACTCTCAACTGTGTAAACATTTATTTTCGTTTGTAGAATTTATTATAACTGTTTATTGTGCCATCTGTTCTTTCGAATATATACATGGGCACACTTGTCTAATTTTTAAAATCAGAAAAAAGTCCAACTGGCATTTAAAACTAAATTTTGACAGATGAAGAGAATTGAGTTGTCATTTTTAAATATGTGCTTTTTTTTTTCTACAAGAGAACTGACAACCATTTATTTGATATTAATATATTTATTTTTCTTGGGGGCTAATTATTTTAGTATGATTATTATAAGTTGAGTAGTCTACATTACCATGTTAAGCATTGGCGGATTATATTCTTGGTACGGTGTAAACAAAATTAAGCACGCAATAAAGCTTTAGTTTAAAAGATAGAGATGTTGCTTCTAGATAGACCTTCGGCTAAAAAAACTAAAAAATCTATAATAATGAGATAGTTTAGACTAAGAGACACCTAAGATTATCAGCCCATCTAAAAACTAGAGACACAACTACACACTAAAAGACTCATAAGCCTAATGGTAGTCATAAGCCTAAAGGAAATCTAAAACTAAATAGACACCCCACCTATGACTAAAGGTAACCTAAGTGAAGTGCAAGGCTAAAGTACGAGACCTCAGTGAAAACTTTTATCTCTAACCTTTATCCCTCTAAAATTCCCTAACTTTTATCACTAATGATATTCTAGGAGAGTTGCAGGTCTAATAAATCTATCCTAATATGTCTGTATCATGTTAGTCGTCGTCTACCTCTTCTCCTCTTCCCCTCTTCCCCTCTACTGTAAGGGTTTCCCCTCTCCTTACATCTGCTGTCATTTTTTTTCCTCAAACCATCTTAATCTCCCCCTTCCTTATTTTATATGAAATGTGTGCTACCTGTAGTCTAGCCCTAAAAACTTTATTTTTTTATTTTGTCCAACCTTGTGTGCCTGCACATCCACCTCAACATTCTCATCTCTGCTGCCTCTCGCTTTCCCGCTTGTGTCTTCTTCATTGCCCAACGATCGATTTCGTATAACATAGTCGGTCGGACTACAAATCTATAGAATTTCCCTTTTAATTTCTTTGGGAACCTTTTGTCACACAAAACACTTGTGGCCGGCCTCCACTTGCACCAATATACCTGAACACGGTGGGGGCTACATCGCAGTCCACTTCCCCGCCACTTTGAACCCAAGACCCTACGTACTTGAACTTATTTGTCTGCGGTACCACTAGACCTTTAATACTACATTGGGTATCCTCTTCAATGCTCATACCACTAAAACTACAATGTAGGTACTCGATTTAAGAGTTATCATTAAACCTTTGTACTCTAGGGCTGCGCGCCACTCTTGTAGCCTCTTATTCTGGCTCGATTTGCTTTTCGCTACTAGCACATTATCATTTGCAAATAGCATGCACCACAGGTTTGCCTCATAGATCGACTTGGACAACTCATCAAAGACTACTACGAAAAGACACATGCTCAACGTGAATTCTTGGTGAAGGCCCACCTCTACAGGGAGGAAATATGTATCCCCCATAGGTGCATAGAGGGTTGTTTTAGCCCTGTTATACATATCTCTAACTGCCTCTATATATCTTTTAGGAACCCCTCTCTCATCCAGGCTATCCCAAATAAGTTGGCGTGACATACTATCATAGGTCTTTTCCACGCTTCTTCTCCTTATACTTTTTCATTAATCTCCTTAAAATGTATAACGCTTCAGTGATAGACTGCCTTGACATAAAACCAAATTAGTTTACTATAACATGTGTTTCCCGTCCAATTCTTATTTCAGTTACTCTTTTCCACAATTTCATAGAAATGTGTCAATAAACGAAAAAAACTCACGAATATATACATGTTACCTCCTCATTTCTTCTTACGTTTTACTTTTTAGGAAGAAAAAAACTTGATACAGAAACTTCACTAATTTATGTGTATATATTGTTTTATTTTGTTGCAATTTTGGTAATTAACGTTTTGTTAATGATAGGTAGGTATTGGGTGCTTCATATTTATATATGAAACGGAACAATAAAAATAAATGACATTAAAAATAATGGAGAGGCATGTGCAAGTCAGCTGTTATTTTCACATATCAACGTGCCACAAAAATGTGTCACGTGACCATACTCCCATGCTATAAGAGGCTTCTTCCTAAAGTTTCCCTTCTTTGCTTTTCAATTTTGAGGAAAAAAACTAAATAAATTTCTAAAATCACTTAAGATCGAGATCAAAACTACAAATGATGACTCGGAGTTTATTTTGTTGGAGTGACTTCTTTAATAAATCATTTTAAGAGTTTTAGTGACGCTTCACACAATCTACATAATAAAGAGATAAATCGTGTGAACCATATAATTTTTTTGTTATGTGTTAATTATATTATTGGTTATACAAAATTTTCTTTAAAAATAATGTAAAAGTTATATAGAAATGTTTAAACAATACGATTTAAGCAAATTATGTAGTGAGGTTTGATAAAGAAACAAGACGAGGAAATAATAATAATGTCATATACCATATGTTAATAATTTATACACGCATTAAATATTTATGTTGATTAATTTAATTAAACTAATTAAAGGATATATTTTAAGATAACTACAAAAAACAGAATATACTCTTTGATACCGTATGTTATTTAAATAGAATTTACAACATATAAAAATTGTAATTACGTTTAAATGAATTTTTGCCTTTTTCTGCTATAACGGAGCATGTTATAGTACACCTAGTTGCATTTGTTTTTTTTCAATCATGGATTTGATTGAGTATAAAAATATATGTCGAAATAAACTTTTTATAAATAAAATATAAACAAGCATTCAATGTCCAAACTGAAAATACAATTTTTAAGTATAATATCTGTAGCGAAGATTGAGTCAATAATATGTGCTCTATAGTTATCGTGGAGGTCAAATTTATTTGTTCAATTATATTTGTTTAGTATGATCTAAAAGGTATTCAGTCGATTTCCAAAACTTGATTTCGGATTATTCGAATCAAACATGTTTTCACTCGGTCTAAGGCATTTCGAAACGGGTTTCAACACGGGATTACACCTCCATGTCCATTCAATTGCCTAATTTAGCCCGACTTCTAGGATAAGACTTAAGTTTAAAATATCAGACTTCACGCTCGTCTCAATTTAAGCTCTATATTTTGAAACCCGAGCTCGACTCGTTTATTAAATATATATAATAATTTACATGTATAATTATTTTTATATATTTATAATTCTAATTTCATATATACAATATAGAATATCTTTTAATTACATTTATCATAATTATATATGAAGTATTATTTATTATGTAATTTTAAAAAAATTACAATAAATAAAATTTATTTTATCTATGTAAAAAAAAAGTTCACTATCCTATTCAACCTTGGAAGTAAAAATTGACTGTGTTTATTAAATAAGCTATAGTATAAACTTAAGTTTGAGCTCATTTAAACTAAGTTTATTTAAACTTTTAGAGAGTAAGTTTCAAATATCTTACCAACAACTACAGTCGTTTACCCCCTTTTATTCACTATGTTCATCTCTTTCAAGGTATCAATATATGATAACTAGGTTAGAAACTCGTGTAAATGAATAAAAAATATATTAAACAGTTAGTAATGAAAATTTAGAAATCATGAAGAAAATATTAAATAGTAATAACTGTTTTAGAATTATAAAGAAAAATAAAATAGTAATGAAGATTTATAAATTAATAAAAAAAATATTAAATAATTAGTAGGGAAATATTAAATAGTTAGTGATTAAAAAAATAATCAGAAAAAGAATTTTGGGCTCACATTTCGATGACAACATTTCCATGACACCCAAACATTTCTATTACTTTTTTGATACACGTTATCGTTTGATCCACATAATGCTAAATTATTTTTAGCAAGATAATTCACTAGTGCAATAATTTTCAAAATGACTTGTTTCCGGTGATCTATTTCCTTATTGAACTACTCGTATTGAAATTTATCAGTTGGTTCATTAATCTTCAAACTTTGATGCATATCAACCCAATTAGTCGTATATGTGAGATAATCCAATGTAACTTTGTGTTCTTTAAGTCTGTTTCTAGCATTTTTCAATCCGCATAACCTTCACCATCCACGTTACTTTTCGAATGCCCTTTTCTAAACACTTTACAACAGAAACAAAATACTATGTCTAGCTCTTTCGATTACAATATTCATTCTCTATCACACTTCTCCATATTTGATATAGTTATGGTATACATATATGCCGACAAGTGTCAACCAAATTTATACTTGGGTCAATTGATAGAATTAGTATCTCTTTTAAGACTTTTCTCCACTAAAAGTTTGATCTCGTCATAATTAAGTCCATCCCAACTTCTTAGATCAAATATATTAACAGTATTGTGCTCAACATGTTCATCATTTAAATTAGGCTTAACATGCTCTTGCTCTTCAACATATTATTTATGGATAAACTTATATATAGCTTATGCTTGAGACTTTCTCATTTCTTTATGTACTTTTTTATTCTTTTTTTATGCTATCGGATGACCCTTTAGAAGGCATATTTTCTGAAGATGATATCTA
This sequence comes from Smallanthus sonchifolius, assembly GCA_023525975.1. Taxonomy (NCBI): domain Eukaryota; kingdom Viridiplantae; phylum Streptophyta; class Magnoliopsida; order Asterales; family Asteraceae; genus Smallanthus; species Smallanthus sonchifolius. The sequence continues at coordinate 59,518,955 of CM042042.1, forward strand.
AATTTGAATAAATACTATTCTAATCAAGCACAACAACACTAATAATGTAAAAAAAATCCATAGGTTTTAGCAAAGAAAAACATACACCAATAGTTGTAATATCCCTAATCAACTTGCAATTCTCGAATCCTTCTTTCTCCAATATCTGTTTCCAAAAGAAAGAGGCCACATATATGTCATCAAAATAGCAATAAATATATAAAGATAATATGTTGATGAATATATAAAGATAAACTTATAGTTCTGATTGCCTCTAACAAATACGGAATATCATGCCCAAGTCACTCCTAAAATTGTCGTTTGATCGATTCCCCTCTCGTGAGCCTCCCCTTTTATTTCATGCCGGCCGTGGACTAATGCGTTATTATAAAACATGCACAATTATCATTTTAAACATGTGTTATTGTTATGGTGCAGACAGATTTACCCTTCACCTCCTGAACACGTATCGCATGTTGGTACGTTCATGCGCTTCGTATATTAAAAACCCGTTGTAAAATGACCGACCCATATATATATATATATATATATATATTATATTCGAATAAGACCAATTTTAAAAGTAAATTATATGGTTTGCAAGTTGAAGAAGTAATACTTTAATCAAGACGATCCAAGCCTTAACCCTAGATTCCTTACATGCCTACACGAATAGAGTTTCAACTACCTTTAGTCTATTCAAGTTCCATATCGAACTCCCTTATAGGAGAGTTATGCTTAATAAATAATTTATTAAGTCAAACCGGTTATAAAACGAGATGACCGTCACAATTACAAACTAATGACAGGTAGACGGGCAACAAGCTGCGCCGCTACCCCCTTATCAATGATAGATTGATAGGAACCTCCTAATTCGTTTTCTCTATTTTATCCCAGATGCCATTTGATCCAAATATCCAAAAGAACTCCGAATTCGCACAATCAAAGCCATTCTTAAGGCGGTCACCTTCATTTCGATGATAGACAAATTCCGTTTTATTCATGACAAGCTCGCATACTTGTTTTTAGTAACTCAAGTGGAATTTTCTTAGGAGATTAATTATTCTCACTTAGTCACGTTTAATTATAAAGTTTTCATATTATTCACAATTAGTTCGTCTAAACATGTTGATAATATTTGAGGTTTAATATTTCTTATGACTCGGTGTCTCTTTTTTTAACAAGACGATATGAGATTTGTCTAAAGTTTCAAAAACTCAATATTTGAGTACTATTTTATTTGCTGGTAAACTGGTGAATACATCTATTCGTCACTAGTTGATACAATATAATATTTTCATATTTTGCAAATAATGTATTCACCACATATACACTAGAATTTCTAATAATTTAATAAAGAGTGTATTCATTTACGTAGTATGTGTATTATTGAATGAAGAAAATTATTTCAAGTATCTAATATATACATATATATTAAAAAATTATTTAACTACTTTTAAATTGTTAGTTGGATTTATTATCTGTTATAGTAATTATTATTTAATTTATTATTCATTATTTAGTTTGTTTGTTAATTATTATTTTATCTTTAATTTAATTATCAGGATAATTATTAACTTATTAATATAATCATTTGTTTGTTAGATTTATCACCATCCTTAAAACCATTATATAAATATACATAAACCATTATATAAATTGGTCAGGAATAAAGCAAAGTTTTTTTTAAAGGTAAATTTCTTTAATTATATGAGAGTAGGACTTGAACTCATAACCTCAACAATTCATATTATTTTAAAAGGACTTTCTTTTATCATTGGACCAAACCCGAATGTTTTAAAGCAAAGTTTTATAACAATAAGAAAATGTGAGATCCTTTTCTTTCTTTGTGAAGAGGTGACTTTAAATCGTAGTATTTATGTGATATTCCCTTTTTTTAGTGAATAAATCTTTGAATATATGCTTTTACATTGTTAAAAATTTATTTGGAAAAGTATAACAACAATATTTTAGTATAGTTTGTAAACATTAAATATTTGTGGTTGTATCTGAATTTTTTATCTTGCTCAACTTCCGGGTATCTTTTATAATAAAGAGTTCAAATTTTATTTTATTTGTTGTGGTTTTGTTAAAAGAATACTTTAATTAACTCAATTAGTTTAAATTTAGTTTTTTTCAGTAGCTATGATTTATGTTTTAACATCGTTAAATTTTTTCTATAAAAAAAAGGGTATTTCAGTATAAATGACTATATATGTAAATTATTGTCATTGTGGTTGGTGACCGAATGGTAGAAGTAAAACTTTTTGAAATACCAAAGTTTGAGTAGTTTATGATTCAAGTCTTACTCCCACAGATAGGGTTAAAAGAAAGGAAAAAATACGAAAATGGACATTTGACCAAGAAAATACTTAAAAATGGGCATCTATATTTAGCCTACTGTTTCATGGACATTTGTCATGACAGACGGCTAAAGACGGCTAAAATTTCCTTGCCAACATTCCATTTGTCAGAGTACGAACCAATAATATGATGACACGTGGCCGACTTAGCCGTCTAATAGACTGATATAGCCATTTAAATAAACAGTTTTAGCCGTCTAATGCATTTAGCCGTGTAAATAAACAGTTATAGCTGTCTATTAGACGGCTAAGCCTCCGAAAATTTTCAAAAAATGTTTTCGGAGGCTAAGCCGTCTAATAGACGGCTATAATTGTTTATTTAGACGGCCACGTGTCGCCATATTATTGGTTCGTACTCTGACAAATGAAATTTTGGCACGAAAATTTTAGCCGGCTAGCTTAGCCGTCTTTAGCAGGCTGTCATGACCAATGTCCATGAAATAGTAGGTTAAATATGAATGTCCATTTTTTATAATATTCTTGGTCAAATGTCCATTTTTGTATTTTTCCCTAAAAGAAATTTGCCTTTCAAAAAATACATGTAAATTATTAAGATATTTAATAGTTGGGGTATGTTTATGTAACTTGTTAAAATTTAATAAACGATTTAAAAATAAAAACTCATTTCTTCCACACATGACACCATCTTCTTCATCGACAAACTAGAGTAAACCCATGAACCCTTGTTGGCAGAAGCTTTAATCAACCGAATGTGTAACAAAATTACAAGAACCAGTCATATAAGGGCTCGTTTAATCAACAAATCTAAACTTTAACTTGTTAGTCGATCTCTTACTAGTCGGGTTAGTATTTATAGTATGTTAAAAAAAATATTACCCGGTCGTTAAAAAAATAATAATCTTCCAATCATTAGAAATTCATATCATGAAAATTGAGACGGATTAGTGTTGAAAATGATAACAACCAACCAATCTAGTTAGCGTAATTATTGTTGAAATTTAGAAGTAAAACGTTGTATTTAATCATGGGTGTTGGGTACAGTTTCCTATGAGACAACTCATTTGTATTACTCTATGATGCTACCCTGTCGGTGTACATTAATGCCATAAAAAGAAGCAGTACATTTCTTTAAGGATAAAAGCTTATGCATTAAAAGTTGTACGTTACGCAGCCAAATCTGTAATGAGAGAGTGATGCGAAAGTGTCGGTGGGTTTTTACAAGTCCCCTTCTTGGTTTAAGGACACAAATCCCACTTTAATTAATGCATCTAAGAGCTATTTTAAAAAATAATTAATGAAAATAAATGGATACTTGAAAAATATAAATAAAAGTGATAAATTTTATAAAGTTTATTAATATATAATATTTCAATATTTTTTTTTATAAATACTATAAAGCCCAATCACATTTCTTATTCTATATTATTTTTCCATTCGACTTTGAAACCACCAAAACCAATACAACGGCTAACGTTTTCTATTTCTACTATTTGATCACTTTAAAACCTTTTATTTATTTATTTAAAGCTATATTCTTTCCCAATATTTCATATGAAATGAATGATGGTGATTAGTTACCGACAAGATTTTTATAATGGTTAGAAAATTTGTTAATTATTATTTTATAGACGTTTAGAAAACAATACTTCAATTCATATATTACAAAATATTGACTAAATAAACATTTATGTACGTTTCTTTAATCATTTATTAATTATGTATTATTCTAGTAATTATATACATAAACTCTTTGTTTTTATTAAGATAGAAGTTCTTGTTAGGATAAAGAAACTAGATATTTAGTTTAGTAAAAAATAAAAAACTAAATAAAATATTATCTCTATGTGAATAGACAGATTAAAAAAAAACCTTTAGTGCTATTTCTATTATAGTTTTATAGATGTTAATTTAGTTTTAAGTGGGAGGGAGTAGATGGGTACTCATTGGTTAAATTACTCGACAGTTGGGGGACAAATGAATTTAAAGGTAGGGGCATCGGGTTCCTTATTTAACATGCAACGACTTTTTCTACATTCATCTTAAACTACTATATTAATAAAATAAACTTTAACCACTGGGGTTGGTGGCCAAGGAATAGATTAAATCTCTTGAAACACTTAGGTTTCGAGATCTTGGGTTTAAAAAATTGTTTTAATAAAAATATACACATGGCTTTTATTAACAAGTCACTCTCTTAATGATGAACCTATAATATACGAAAATGTGTTGAAATTTCTTTATCAAAAGTTGAAGAATGAATCAAGGGTTTACTTTGCATCTCGGAAATAGTCATATGCAAGCAATTGAGCAAACACTCAAGAATCCAAATACTTAATATCATGATTAAATTTCTTTTATATATAATTCTATCCTTTTATTTGGTACAAACAATATAAATTTAATCATGTTTACTTTGATGCACGAATAATCGGATTGACTGATTCTAGTTTAGAAACAACCTACCGATTATCGGATGCTTATCTTACATTCATAATAAGAATACCTTTATAAACACGTCAACTGAATCGGTGTTGGAATAAAAGTTCTTCAACTAGTGAACATAAATTAGTAATAGAAAACAACAACAATATATATAGGTCAAACTATAAAAGTATGATCATATTAAATACTTGTATTAATCGAAAATTTGGTTAGTTGGACCCTGGAGGGTCAATAGACCTCTTTGGGCCATTCTGTAGTTCCGCCTATGGCAAAAGAGATTCGTTTATTTCATCATTTTAATACATAAAGTTTATATGTTCTATCAATTTAATTCATGATATTTGGCTATTTGTCATAAATTGGTTAGACAAAATTTTCGTCTTTCTCTCCTATTAATTGAACAAAGTTTCTTTAATTGTTTTTTAATAATTTTTTGTTTTCCGTCTCTCTCTTCTATTAAATAATAATGATTTCTAAAATTCTTTTTAACAAACGTTTTTTATTTAAAAAATATAGGTTTGTTCAAAAACATTTTTAGAAATTGAACATTTATTACATTCTTTTTATAAAACATTTTTTAAAAGTAACAATACTATGTTTCTAAATTTTTTTATTAAAAAACTATGTAATATGTCATAAATTTAATATTTAAATATTTATTTTTAAATATATAACATTGCATTTATTCAACCGTGTAGCACACGAGGTATCTAACCTAGTATATTCATATAATAATCACATATTATTATAAAAAAAAGTATATATTTGGTAGTTGGAAGGAAGGAATCTTATGTTACCCAAATAAGGAAGTAAAAGATATGTAGACTCTAGAGAAGCTTGAATGTCACCAAATTGGCTTTTTAAAGGTTCTTTATGTTGGGCAAAATGCTACAGCTTTTTACATGAAAGTGAAAATTGGATTATTGATGTGTGTACGTGCAAAAGGGTACAAACAACCTCAAGACAAATTTAAATAAATATATTACATCATTTATATCATCTTTATAAATAAATATTCTAATTATGTTAATAATATACCATAGTTGTCATATTCATTGTGTTCATTCATATTATTTAGATTCACTACAAAATCCATGGGTATGTATCTAATTCTAGGATCTTTGAATGCATCATGCACATTAGTTTTCATAAACCGTTACCGTAATTAAAGTTAGACGTATATCACTACACAAATGATGAGTTTGATTTTATTCCAATTATGTTCATTTATCGACAATCAACTATCATGGTTTTCTTGAAGTATCGACTATTATCGGACGCCAATCGCAATCGTTAATCCCGTAGTCTAAACCTTTTTTGTTTTTGTTTTTTAAAAGAATAAATATATGTTAATATAATTGGTTAACAATTTGACTTATTACCCTTTTCACAAAAACATTAATTCAACAAAAAAAGAGACTTATTGGCCCGTATAAAACATGTAATTACCAATAACTTTATATATATATATATATATATATATTTATATATGTTGTCTTACGGTACATAAATAACAAAAAAAAAATAGACCCCTCTAAGTCTATGTGCGATCGTCTATCTCAAAACCCTATGTACTTTCCAAAATTTAATCTTACTAAGACAAAAAAAATTAATGTGAACGAAAATGAAGGGTTAGAAAAAGAAAACATGCGACGACGTTTGACCAATTTTTGTTTACTTGGTTTTCTCCTTTATATATGGTCGTCTTAAAATTTTTAGTGTATTAATATTGACATTTTTGTGTTAATTTTGTTTGCATCGGCGCAAATTAGAGCTTGGATCAAGGGACGCTAAAAGTAGTTATAGTTTGCATAACTACCAGTCAACGGTCAACTACATACATCTCCCATTTTCTTCGCCCTCAAATCTCCCCCACTTTCTCAGCCTCCTTTTCCGGTTTTATTTTTTATTTGGTCCTTTTCTTCTAAATAGTCTGGAGTTGATCACGAGTCTTTTAGCCGGGCCATAAAAACATTACATGTTATTTTTTATGTAATCGATCAATTTTCGAGTCTAATTTATCAATACTCCTTTGTAGTCCGGGACGTTTGAAGATGTTCCTCGTTTCTCTTTTGTTATTACTCCAGGGCGGTTAACGAAGAATGAGTTGTTTGAGTTCTAAGGATTCATGATTGTAGGTTGGATGAAGAATATTGTTTAAAGATTGTGAAAAAGGTTGAATGATTATTGTTTGAAGAGTGTGATAATGGGATTATTTATAGATTTTTTCTAAAAATAGTTTTTTTTTTAATTTCAAATTGAGCCAACGGCTCTTTCTCCGTTGGAAGACGAGCCAACGGACCCGCCCAAAGCGCCTTTAAGTGGGAGGTGTTCCACGTCCTTTTGGCAGAAGACGTTAGCCTATTACATATAGCCTAAAAGTCGAGCTGACTCAACTCGTAATATTTAATCCAAGCTTGAAACTCGACTAATATTCATCACGAGCAATCCCGTACATACGCCGGTGAGTTGCGTTGGCTTTTTTTAATTTTTAGGATTTATATGTTTTGATTATAGAAGTTTAAATACACATATTAAGAATTTTGAAATTTAATATGAAATCAAAACGTTATGTTTCTAGCTCATCTATATCTATACTATATAATAAATAAAGTTTTTAATATCACGTGTCGCCTCCATATTTATTCTCATAAATTTTTCCACGTCTCTCTTTTATTAAATACACATATATTTTAATTGTAGTATATTTTTAAAGAAAAAATAAAATATACTAATAAAACACATTTATTGTCAATCAAATAGTAACGAAACTCAAATTACATTAGACAGTAACTAACGTATTTTCAAAACTCAATTATATTTTAATTTTTACATATTTTGAATTTTATTTTCTATCATTAGTATATGTAATACATTTTATGCCTGTAAAATATACATAAAAATTTAAATATTTTATATATTGATATTTTCACCCGTGTTTATTACACGGGTTCTAAACTAGTATTGAAATATATAAATTATAGCTTGTTTGAATTAAGAGAACTAAGTTTATTTCTAAATATATTTTTGATTTTTTTGAAAAAATGATATATAATTTTTCTGAAATAACTTATACAAATTAGGGTGGAACAGACACCCTCTACGCCGACGTGCGGCCTGAGGGGCTCCTTCTACGCCACTGCCGCCACTACCACTACGCCGACGTGCGGCTTGATTTTACGGTGCTGGAACATAGCACTTGAAATGTGACCGTTTGAGGATATAGTCGTTGGCAACGACTAACTTAAATAAATAAAAATTAATTAAATTATCATTATAAATACAATCAAACACCCAAATAAAATTACACTCTGTTCCAAAAATACTCCAAATGGATCAAAGGAAAAACTCAAATGTCGTCAAAAAAATTAGGCTAAAAGTTTGTTCGGCTCCTAGTAAAACCGACTCCTTCAACCCAAATTTTAAGTTATTTTTATTGCTAGTTAATTTTTTGATTTTATTTTGTAGATGTAGTTTATTTAATTTTATGAATTAAATGAATTAATTAATTAAATTGTGTTTTTAAATTTTAATTAAAAAAAATTGGTTTGTGGCTTTAAGGGGATTGGGTGCCGTCACCAACGAGGCTTTAAGGAGCTTCAAATGAGGTGTCACACAGGGTGTGGAGCTTCAAGCCTTGAGTGCCCTTCCACCCTTATGTTTACGTACCACACATATTTACTTTTTTTTAAATGACAAGTTTTGTTTAGTTAGTGGGACCTGATCTATGGCCATTAGGTTTTTAGGAGTTTAAAAGACTTTGTCTCTACTATTGCACCACCACGTCAAAAACTCCACACATATTTACTATTAGGATTTTTTTAATACAAAATCAATAACTTATGAGTAGATGCATATTTTCCGAATGATTTCGGTTATTTAAAATATAAACATCCACATCCATATGATATTCTGAAGATATTGTTCTACCCCTACCCCAACAATGAAAATTGGCTTTTGAAATCCTATCAACATATATGTTTTTCCTTTATTTATTAAATCGAATTATTTTAATAGGAAAATAACTTTGAAATCATAATTTTTTTTACACGTTGTTAATGCTCTCTCTTTTTAAGTGGTGAAACATTTATTAGTAATAAAATAAATATAGATAGTTTGTTATAAGATTATGTGTAGTTATTTAATTAAAAATTATAAAAGTAAATATCACGTATTAGTGGGGCTTTTAGTAACTAAACCATTGAAAATGTGTAATGGTTTAACTAAAAGAAATTAAAAAATGAATATGATTTGTCATGGTGTGATTGGCTAACAAAAAGGTTAAAAAAGCAATCTCCCCTCACGCTCGTTAAGCATGTGACACCCAACTCAATCACGCCATAATGCGCCAACCACGTAGTGGTGTTTAACGCCTTATGTGGAGATGGCGCCCACTACACCTAGTCTAATAAAGAGTTTTTATATTACTTATTATGTGGATTTTATCTGTTAAGTTTTAAATAATAAAAAATATATATTATCTGATTTTATTATAATAAAACTAAAAAATATATGAAGTTGGCATGTTAGAGTAACTAAAGAGTTGCCGATATTTATGGTAAATCCCCCCATGATACAGGGAAGTAAGCTTTTCCCTTTTTTCACGATTGCCTAATAACATGTTCAAAAAGAAATGTTTTCATAGGGTTGCGATCACGATGAGGATAAAATGCGGCGTGGCATTTTCTTGTGTTCTTTTGGAAACATTACGACCCCATGTGCCTTCATCCATCAAACATTTTATCATCAAAATTGATTTTTAAAATACCTAACATATATATATAAATCAAGTTATATTTGTTGTATTATAAATACCACAAAGTACGACTATTATCGATTACAACAGTCCTATCATTCATGTAATCACACTTGCTTCTAAAACAATAATAAATATGTTTATTGCGTACTATGAAAGAGTGATTGGAACCGTGTTGACATGCATCATGTGTATCGTGGTAGGGGATAAATACAGGACCGGCTTGGAGGGTGGTGGGGGTGGTGCCGCGGCACCGTGACATGTTTATGAGTGAGGCATATATTTTAAAAAAAAAATTATGTATATTATAAAAAAATTAAATAACTTATAAATTCTGTAAAATTTTATAAAATTTAGGGGTAAGTTTTTTTTAATTTAAATCCAATCCAATAATACCCAATTTAATAGTTATACCCAACCCACTAATACCCAAATGGCCCAATCTTTATCCATTTATCCCATGACCCATCCCAATTACACAACCCATTTACACAACCCAAAACGTGATTACCAGTTTACGTGAATGCCTGCGATGCTAAGAAGCCAGACAGACGCTTGGACGAAGAGACGCTGTTGTTCGGACGCGGGACGACGACGTGATTGACTCCCAGGGTGACGACGGCGCTGTTGTTGTTGCTGCTCGGACGACGGCGTCACAGCGTTGCTGTTGTTGTTGATGTTCGTTCGCACGCAGACGACAAGTTTGATTTATTTTGATTTCTTGATATTGCTTTGGGTTGTTTACATAATTACTAATTATGGATTTTGTTTTATTTTATTCTTGATAATGCACGTTTACGACAGGTTTGATTTATTTTGATTTATTAGGTTTGATTTTAAAATATATGGATTTTGATTTTAAAGTCACTTGATTCATACATAATTAATAATTATGGATTTTGTTGTGAATTATGGATTTGTTGCTAGGTTTTGATTGTTGATTTTTATTTGAATTTTAATGCTTGAATAAGAAATTATGTCTTCTAAACAACTATCGGGATATCAGAACCGCAAAAAGAGAATTAGATGAAGCATTAAGAAAGTCTCAAGCCGGTGCTTTACTTAAGTTTTTAAAACCACAACCACAAGGTTCTACTAATATTGATGATGCAAAATGCTAGGAGAGCCTCCCGACTCATTTAGATGTGTAACTATTAACTAGATACTTTTCTATGGTAGTTTAATTTTCTTTATTATTATAATTACAATTATCGCTGTATTATTAATATTTTTTAAATACGTGCATATTAAGGGGGAATTGAGGCATTTTTTTATGTCGAGTCGGATACTTAATTTCTCGGGAACGGCCCTGGATAAATATACACATGAATGTCACTCGTCTTTGAGTGACACTTGATAAATTTATAAATAGTTTATAACGTATTAGTTCGATATGAAGCAATTCATGCATTTAAATATAGAAACAAATTTCCTCTTTAGTTTTTTTAAACTTACACATTATATGCTTAGGATTTGAATTGTTAACATGTGATATAGAAATCTTCATGCAAACATTACGATAACTTTCACACAAGAGAGGGTGGTGTTGTCACCATGTGAAAATTTTCACGCCCCCTCTCAACCAATCATATAGCTAGCATCTTTCTTCTCCAACTCCTTCACGCCCCCTTTATCCCGTGAGAATTCTCACGCCACTCAATTCCTTTTCACTCTCATTTTCACGTCCCATACATGTTAACCTTTGAGATCCAAAAAGTTAGGTTTTGTTAGTATTGAATTGAATAATAATTAAATGTCTAATAACAATATGATGTTAGTGTGTTTATTTACAAGAATAGCACATGTGTCACAAAAGGTTTAATCGAAACAAATTTATTATGTCACGTTGCAATCAATTGCTTGCATTTATTAATAACTATCCACTTTACATTTTCAGATGACATGTCACATTTTGGTGTTTGTTTTTCACATGATGCTCTTGTATATAGACTTTTCTGCAACTTTTATTTATGGTTCCATTAACATCCCATGAACTTCTTTTATTGAAATACTCATATTTGTTTTTTACGGTTAATTTTTCCGTTTTCAAAATTGTTCAATGGTGAATCATTAATGTGTTTCAAATGTGTCGTAATGATAAGATGCACCGGTATATATGTATGTTTGGGCTGTAAGATCTTGGAGAATATTGTGTTTCATGGAACCAGGGGTTTTCAAATGAATCGAATCGAGTTATTCGCTTTATTCGAATTGAATTATTTGAATTTGGAATTTTTTTTATTCAAATTATTTTTTTAATCGAATCGGGTTATTCACTTAAACTGATTTGATTAAGCTTATTCGAATTCGAATAAACCGAATTATTATTATTATTTTGTTTGAAAATAAAAAATAAAAAAAATCACAAATGTTCAGTCGTGTCAACCATACTATAATAGTAGTCAAGAGAGTTCAAAACAACCCCAACAACATTACAAATATTCAGTCGAGTCAACCATACTAAAAACACAACCTTTGACAACATAAAAATAGTCCAAAACAATCCCAAATGAACTTCGAAGCCCATAAAAAAACTTTTAAAAAAATCTCACAAGTAATTTGAAGTTAGAAAAATTATAAATTATATAATATATAAATTCGGGTTATTCGAATCAAATCGAATTGGAGATTTTAGAATTCAAATTCGACTTATTTATTTGAATCAAATAATTATTCGATTCAAATAAGCTAAAATTCGAAATCGAAATTTTTATTCGAATTCGGTTCAAATAGAATTTCGGGTTATTCGAATGAGATTCGAATAATGAACACGCCTACATCCAACAATAATCTCACATCATTATCGTGTTGCTTCCAATTAAGAAAAATTAGATAGAGTGTGGGAGCATTTGGCGAATGACAAAAGATGATTAGGACATTGATAAGATTAATATATTCAAACATCGTGTGTTAAACATAGTCGAACAATAGCATATCAGTAGATACAATTCCCATGGAATAATAGAACCATCTTTGGTCACCTCTTGAACCACCGTCAAGCAGTAGTTTCCATAACCACCATCGTCCTTACCATAGAAGTGAATGAATAAGTTTCTTTTAAGTTCTTAACCACTTTTTTAAGAAAATCTTTGTTTGATAATAAAGTACTTAATAAGATCTTTTTGTTTAAGACAGCAATGAACAAATATAAGGTAGGGCAAATATCAACACACAGACAGAAAGATTTTTTATAGTTAAGTGGAAGCTCACGACCACTCTGTGGTCTTCACCAAGAATCTGTCTTCACTAAGAATACCCGAAACCCGACATATTCGGGGTGGGTATACCCGAAACCCGATGGGTACGGGGTCGGGTATGGGATTAATTTTAAAATATTTCACGGGTATGGGACGGGTATGGGATTAGGTGATACCCGACCCGATTACCGAAATCACATACCCGTTTACACGAACCATATACCCGAAAATTTGTAATTTATAATTTTATTTTCTCTTAACCCATGGCTTAATGCTTTATTTTAGTAGGTTTATTATGTGAAAAATTAAATTTTCTTTTGAAATATGTATTTATAAATATAAAAAATAGAGTAATAAAAAAGTACACGACACAAACCCGACTGTTATTGGCCGATACCGCGAGTATGCCCGATGCCCGATACTAACGGGTATGCCCGTTACCCGCGGGTATACCCGACGGGTAATGAGCCTGGTATGGGACACAATTTTACAATCGGGTATGGGTTTGGGATTACTGATACCCGGCCCGAAACCGACCCAAACCCGACCCATTGTCATCTCTACTTTACAACTTCTTACCCTTTATCATCTCACTAGGTTGGTAGTGATCACCAATCCCGTCCCACTAGTTATAACATCCCAAAATTTAAAGGATCGAGAAACAAGAACGACGAATAATTCAAGTAAAGCAAAATCCAAGGTCTAAAACGAAAAATTGGGAAAATCGGGCGGTCACGGGCAGTCATAGAATGATAACGGCGAATACTTTGTTAGTTTTTTCTTCTTAAATTTGTCTCTTTTTCTTTTTCTTTTTTGAGGTTTTTAAGCATTTCCTAAACCATATGACTGCATATTGACATCTTATGAACACCAAAACTGATTACCTATGTTGAAAATATTTTCAGATATTTTGGACATGGTTTTAAAATAAAATTTATGCCAAGTCTCCGAATGGTTATGTCCTGTGAAGTACATGCCAAAATATGAAATCCCGATTGAAACTAAAAGTCCTAGCTAGTACTAAAACTATATGCACCCTAAAAATTACTAACCCTTGTCCGTCTTTTTCTAAAACCCCTATCATCGATCATGTTTTCGGAGAGATGATAGTCTAACAAATCCTTCCTAATATGCTACTCTTAAGTCAGTTTTGATCTCCCTTTAATCAATTTCCCTCCACTGTAAGTGTGTCCACGCTCCTCACAAGTGTTGTCGTATCTCTCCCCCGCACATGTATGAGGCATCTTAATCTCCACTCTCTTATATTATCTGAAATACGTGCTACCCTAATAATTCCGAACCCAGTCTCACCTTGTATGCCCAAACATCCATCTCAACATCTTCATCTCCGCTACATCCAACTTTTACGTTTGCGTCTTTTTAGTTGGCCAATCCTTATAACATAACCGGTCGAGTTACAGCCATGTAGAATTTCCCTTTTAATCTATCCCTAAAAACTTTATTAATATCCTATTATTTTGATATCTTCCCTTTCACATTAACCAAACGTATGATACGTTTCAATTTGTTTATATTCAAACTCTTGTTATATTTCTTTATATAGGGTTTTCAGAAATACTCTAGTAACCAAACGACCAACATTTATCTATACTATATAATAAATAAAAGTTTTAGTGGGACACTTGTCATTCTCCTATGCATTCTAATCATTTTTTTTTCCGTCTCTCTCTTCTATTAATTATACGAACTTTCTTTAATTATTTTTTTATATTTTTTTTGTTTCTCGGGTCTCTCTCCTATTAAATAATAATGATTTCTATAATTATTTTTATAAAACTTTTATATTAAAAAAAAATAGGTTTGTTCATAAAACAATTTTAGAAATTAAACATTTATTTCATTTTTTTATAAAACATTTTTAAAAAATAACTATATAACGTTTCTAAAATTTTGTATAAAAGAATTATTTAATTTGTCATAAATATGTAATTATGTAAACTTTTTAACCCGTGTAATACACGGGGTTTCTAACCTAGTACTATATAATAAATAAATATTTTTAGTGACACGTGTCGCCTGCATATTCATTCTCATTATATTTTTTCTCGCCACTCTCTCCTATTAAATATTAATCTAACTATGGATATTAATTATTTGATTATAGATAATAATTATTATACATTAACTAAATAAATTTAATATGAATTAACATTTATCAATTATATAAAAAAATAATACTCGACTGGAAAAAAAATATTTTAAAAATCAACTTAACAGAATTTATAACTGTCACGTCAAAATAGATTTTTAAAAACATATTTTGACGTGTGTATGTGTTAACAGATTATATTATATGTGTAATACAAGGGTTTATTCAACTGGTGTAATACATAGGTTTTTAAAGACATAAATTTTCATGACTTAGTAATATTACATTTATTCAACTCGTATAATACACGAGAATCTAACCTATTACAATAATATTAACATGTATGTATAAGATGTTCTTATTTAAAAAAATCTGCTTGTAATTATGGTATTTTTTATTTTGAACGGTGTGAGCTCAACTAACACGTCCCACTAGGGGAGGCTCGTACATCAGTCTACCCGAACATCCCCCAAGGAATTCAAAATCTGCAGAGGGTGTTCCTAGTTTTTATTGCAAGATTCGAACCTATTACCTCCACAGAGGGGAAACCCTTTGGAAAAACCTCCCTAACCATCAAGGCAGAACCTTGATGGCATGTAATTATGGTATTTAACTATATACATTCAATTTCTAAACTTTGTCACTATATATCCAATATGTGGTCAACTAAACTCAAAGTCTTTTAACTCTTTTAGTTATAAAATAAGTACACACTTTGATTACTTTCTTTAACTTTAAGATAAATTACAAGTAAATTTAAGGGGACTACTAACCACACACGGGAATTGCTAAATGGACTTGGCCATATACGCATCGTATAGGGCAATACGATGCGTATAGCCCTTCACAATTTCCCATGCCTGACATCCTCGTACAACCTGGTCATTCAAACCTCGTATACGCATCGTATAGGTCAATACGATGCGTATAGCGTACGAGGTACTTTCTGCTACTAGTCAACCATCACATCGCTATACGCCACGTATAGATCTATACGGAGCGTATAGCGATGTGATGTTGACTAGTTGCAGAAAGTACCTCGTACGCTATACGCATCGTATTGAACTATACGATGCGCATACGAGGTTTGACCAGGTTTGACCCGAATCCTATACGCACCGTATTGCCCTATACGATGCGTATAGGGGCCAAATTTTGTGTATTTAACCATGCAAAATTCTCATTCGAACGTATCGTTCAAAAAAATTTCAAACAATCTCTCAAAAATTATAAACATGTCTTGGTGGTGGGATGGTAACTACGGTTTTCAGGTATATTCTAACGAGTCGCTGGAAAACAACCCGCAAAGTTCTGGCGTTCAAGAGGTGAACTGGGAGGAGGTCTCGTCCGACGTTTATTCTAATCAACGGGTAAGGCTTCCAGATTTGAACGAGCCACTGAGCAATCCCGAGTTCGTATACGGTGAACCGTCTTACCTTACACAACCCACGAACGACTTCGTATACGGTGAAGTCTCCTCCCCGACACAACAAACTAACAACTTCGTGTGCGGTGAAGTCTCTTACCCGACACAACAAACCGACGACTCCAAAGACGAAGAACAAAACCATCAAAATGTGTCGTATAAAACTGACCAGAATTTTCAGTCTCGTGAACAGTTGGTGGATTGGGCTATGCGGAGAGGACGTGAGAATGGTTACGTCCTTGTCACCCGACGATCGAGGAGAAAAGGCGACGATCCGACGGAACCGTTTATCAAGGTGTGGCTTGTGTGTGACCGTCACGGCGAACGTGCGTCTACTGCCACGGTTAGACGTGCCGGTAGCAAAAAAATAGGTTGTCCCTTTAAATTGGAAGGAGAGTATCAAGAAAATACTGGTGATTGGAAATTAACGGTGAAGGATGACAGTCATAACCACGATCCTAGTCAACATCTTGTGGCGCACTCGTTTGCAAGGAGACTGTGTCAGTCGGAACAACTTTTGGTGGGGAAGTTGTACTCGCAAAACATGTTGCCACGAAACATTCTGGCAACTATAAGGGAACAAAACCCAGAGAGTAGTTGCATTAAAAAGGACATTTATAATGCTATACAAAAGATAAAAAACGAAACGAGAGTCGGTGAAACTCCAATACAGATTCTGGAAAACCTGCTTTCTTCTAAAAAATACGTCTACTATACTCGAGAAGATCCTGTCACAAATAGTGTGGAGGAGATATTCTTTGTTCATCCGAAATCGTACGAGATGTGGCGTGCTTTCCCGCACGTGTTGATGATCGACGCGACCTACAAAACAAACATGTATAAACTTCCATTTGTCCAAGTGGTCGGTGTGACCTCCACACACCAGTCGTTTTGCGTCGCTCATGCATTTATATCAAAAGAACGGGAGGAAAACTTCGTCTGGGTGCTACTTCAAATAAAAGCAATGTTGCAAAAGTGTATGGAGCCGCGTGTGATAGTAACAGATAGGGACAAAGCTCTTATGAACGCGTGTGATAAAATATTTCCGGGCTGTTCCAAGAACCTATGTCGGTGGCACATACACGAGAATATCGCAAAACATTGCAGGGCATCATTTACAGACGAAGACTGGAAAAATTTCAAGTATTCATGGTCGGTATTATGTGAGTCTCCCACGCCAGATATATACCAGTACAACTTCAACCGGCTTTACGAACGTCTGTATGCAGCCAAACGAGGAAGTAAGTTTTAAATATTAAATATTTAATATTTTCAGTATTTAAATATTTATTCAATATTAAATATTTTTCCAGGAGTTATAGATTATGTGACTAAAAATTGGCTGGACCCGTATAAAGAAAAGTTTGTATCGGCGTGGTCCAACAGAAACCTCAATTTTGGTCAACATACAACGAACCGAGTCGAGAGCCAGCATTCGCTCTTAAAGAGCTATCTTAGAAACGCTAACAGCTCGCTAGATAGACTTGTTGGGTTTGTTGATGAAATTGTATCAGATCAGTATTATCAGTTACAGTTTGGGTTTGGAACAAGCCTGATAAGGAAAATGGACAGCCACATAGCTATTGAATTGTTTGATAACCTGCACGGTAAAGTTTCACATAAAGCTCTAGATTTGATAGAAAACGAGTGGTACAAGTTATCAAATATACGGAAACAAAATGCAACGTGTGGGTGCCAACTTTTCAGTAGTTGTGGGTTGCCGTGTGCTTGTCGTCTGGCAGATATCGAAGCTACAGGTAAACTGTTCTGACTATTTAGTATTTGTGGGTTGCCGTGTGCTTTTCAAAATGTTCTGACTATTTCGTTTAAAATACAGGTGGCATAATCCCTCTAGATGCGGTGGACGTCTTCTGGAGGAAACTTGATTTAAAACCGTCGTTTGTCGATGATGAAAATGTAGACGTGGATAAGGTACTGGGTCAAGTGAGAAACAAAATCATGTCACAACCCGATCAGGTCAAAAGAAGTATGCTGTCGAGAATCGCATGGGTTGTCTTTCCGAGCAAAAGTAACAAGAAAGCGCCTATGGTACAAGAAGATACTCGCGGTCGTCCAACTTTGAAAAAGCAACAACAAAGGAAACAGGATGTCGCGAGAAACAGCTCATTCACAGGATCCCAACCGAGCAAATGTGACCATGCGAGACACAGCTCGTATATTGCGTCACAAGAGTCTATACAAGCGAGTTCGGTCTTTCAACACAGTCGTTCAACGAAGGGTAAAGGAAAGCAACCGCAAGATGATAACGCCCATCTAGGGTTTCCATTGATTACGGGGAAAGATGCGGTTAACAATATAAAATGTTTTAAGGATTCGATACCGTCTGTGTTTCATCCGTACATTTCACATATACAGGATGTAAATCCAGACGGTAACTGTGGTTTTCGATCGGTAGCTTTGGGCTTAGGGTTAAATGAAAACCGGTGGCTCTTTATCCGACAACAACTTCTAAATGAGATGGACAATAAAGAGGAATGGTGGAGAACTGTTTTTGACAGAGTCGCCTTTCAAGAGTATGATAGGCTACGTCACACAATAGATTGGCAGTATGTGAAAGCCGCACCAGTTAGTCGTTGGATGTCGATGCCATACACAGGACTCCTAATTGCTCAAAGATTTGGGGTGATTGTTCATCTTTTAAGCATCAACGGTAATCAAACATTTTTTCCATTGTGGTTTGGTCCTAACGTTCACGCTCAACATCAAGTCGTATCGTTAGTTCACGTCAACAATGATCATTTCATCCACGTCAAGTTAGACGGAGAATTTCCGATTCCTACGCCGAATGCACTTTGGAATTTGCACCGAAATGATGATGCAGCAAAATGGGAAAATATATACAATGATCGTATTGAACGATTTAAGAAAATAATGGCTACTAATAGATCTAGATTTCCACAATATTTCACGAATCTCGGATGATATTTGTTTAAAATTGTATTGTAACTATTTTTGAATTAATTTTATGGTTATTTTAAATATTTTTATTTAATTATAGCTGATTATAATTAAACTACTAATACGTGTGATTAATTTTAATTAAATATAATTATAATTAATTTTTATTCAATATTCTACACGCCACGTATAGTCCAATACGTAGCGTATAGAATATAAATCAGAGGGAATTCAAAATTTTGACATATACGACACGTATTGATCATTAATGTTAGGTTTTAATTGAATATTAGCGGGTAAAACTGGGTAGATTAGCGATTTTTAGGTCTGAACTTAAGGGCTATACGCTACGTATAGGGCTATACGTGGCGTATAGTTCGTCCTAGGAAGACGATGAAGCCATACGCCACGTATAAATCTATACGCTGCGTATGGCTTGGTTTACTCGGTCACTAGCCTGCGTATGGTCTTAACTGGTCGCGTATGGCTTGGTTTACCCGGCAACTCGCCCGCGTATGGCTTAATTGGCCTGCGTATGGCTTATTTTGCCCGGCAACCGCCTATACGCCACGTATAAGCCTATACGTGGCGTATAGGTTTTTAAAAAATTAATAATTATTTATTATTTAAAATTAAAAACAATATATTATTATTATTTATTATTTAAAATTAAAAACAATATATTATTATTATTTATTATTTAAAATTAAAAACAATATAATATTATTATTTATTATTTAAAATTAAAAACAATATATTATTATTATTTATTATTTAAAATTAAAAACAATATATTATTATTATTTATTATTTAAAATTAAAAACAATATTATATTATTATTTATAATTTAAAATTTAAACAATATTATATTATTATTTATTATTTAAAATTTAAACAATATTATATTATTATTTAAATTAAAAAATTAAAAACAATTAATTATTATCAGATATGGCGGATCATAATGATATTGAGATGGATCAGCTAGACGATCTTGCGGATCATCATGGAGGACCTGATGATGTGGGCGGTTGGACAGCTCGTGAATCAGTCACGAGCCGCCGGCATCGAGCCACCCCCACTACCACCGCCACGTCATTATCCGGACGACCCCGTTCAGGGTGAGGGCGGGGCGGGTCAGGGTGACGCCGGAGCCGGTCAGGGTGACGGCGGAGACGGTTAGATTTAGTTCTTTTATTTGTATTTTGTTTCTTTCGTTGTTATGTATGTAAAACATTTTGATGTATATATTTAATTTTTTGATGTAATGTATATAATGTTTAGTTTATTTGTTTGGTTGTAATGTTTAATATTATGTTTGGTTGTAATGTTTAATATTTTGTTTGATTGTAATGTTTAATATTTTGTTTGGTTTGTAATGTTTAATATTTTGCTTGGTTATACTTTAAAAATTTAACAAATGTTTAAAAAAAATAAAATATACAAATGTTTATATAAATTAAAATAAAAATAAACAAAATATAAATAAATAAAAAAATATAATTAAATAAAAAATACCTATACGTGGCGTATAGGTCAATACGCCACGTATAGGATTCATAAACTCCAAATCTTCCAACTTTTGAAGCAAAAATATAACCTGTGCCTCATACGCTGCGTATAGGTCAATACGCCACGTATTGGACCAGCCGCCAGACAGAGAATGACACGTGGCATTCTGTTGGCAGTGACTGAATTCTATACGCCCTCGTATTGCCCTATACGAGGGCGTATAGATCGGCGACGGGTCCAATTAGCAATATTCCGTGTGTGGTTAGAAAAAGCCAAATTTAATGAGTTTTACTTCCACACTGAGAGGAGTAACAACTAATCATGATAGCTTTAAAGTTCATTATATTTTCGTATGATGATTAATTTTTTTAATGAACACAAAACTTAAAGTAGAAAGTAGATTAATAGGACAACTCAAAGTTAAAACAAATGCGTTTCTATTGTGAAACAATAAATTACATTATATAATATTAATAAAAAAATTTGAACGACCAACGAATACTATAAGCCCGGCCATCTAGGTAAACTAATTGACGACAGACCACCAATGTCCGTGAAGGCAGACATTGCTGGCCCATCGTTCTAGATGAAACCCACCACCCTACGGTTCAGTATGGTAAAAACTTTGACCCATTTAAGCATATTGTAACAAATGATACTCGAACCTATAACCTTCATATTGAAACCTTATGCCTCCTCCCGAACCAACTAATCTAGTACTTATTAACAATATTAATAAATTACCAAAATAATTTTTTTTTGCTTATAAGGACTTACCGACTTAGTTTATACGCCGGAATATTCTTTGTTACGAGTTACGGCGTCGTTCTATGATTATCGCCGTTGACTCCTATGTTTTAAGTAGTTTATGTAAATTTCACTTTGACCCCTGCAATTCTTAGTTTAAAGATTTAGCTCCTCAACTTTCGACATATGCACATACACTTCCAATAATTTAGCTATAAGAATGAAGTTGAGATCTACCTAAGCTATTAAAATGACAAACTTTTGAATGAAAACGTCTGATGGTACAGATGATACTATTAATGTTCATGCATTTTGTTCTAAAATTAAAAATGGAAGGAACATCCATTATTGAAAGATCACATGTTGCAACTAATGTGAAGTAGCAAATTTTATCAGGAACTCACTCTTTGTAAAGAATACCACCAATATGACATATGATGGATTAACTATTTATAAACTCCTCTCCTTATAAAATCAGACAACCTTGTCGATGTCAAGTAAAAAACAAGCAATGATATGTTTTTGTTGCTCTATGCTAAAATATTTGGGATTCCGTGCATATATAGTTGAAACTTGAAATACTTAAAGAACGTTCTTAAAATACGAAATTTCTAATGAATAAGTATGACGAAATATAACCGATTATTGACTATAAGATCAAACTAGCTATTGATGCATTATGGCTCATATAAATTGCATATATTTGAAAAAGTTGCATCCTTAGATTATTTTGAAAAATCTTAGACGAGCCAAAAACCTTCACGGGTTGGGTACACCCTCTCTCCTCTCCCCTCACGGTCTCTCTTTTCTTTCTCCACAGATTCTTTACGAAGAAGTACTTCCCAACCAAGTTCCCCCTCTGGCTCAACGTCACCTCAGATCTGTCACTCCCAAAGACCTCCCGGTTGCTAATGCTCTTATAGACACATATACTTTTTATTTGTATCAAAATGTCTGTAGTTCACAATGTCTAGATAAAATATCAAAGGTTAGATGACTAAAAATGCAATTACATAGAAAGTATAAGGACTTAAAGTAACACAAATTGAAAAGGAGGAAGGTAGAGTGTAAAGTCGGTACAATTAATTTATTTCACAAAATAAAAAGAATAAAAAATGACTATAAAAAACCTTAATCTCTCTTCTTCACTCCTATCATCTATCTTCCTTCCTCTCTCTACCTTCACCATTTCCTATCGTCTCTTCAGCAATGCCACAACACACCTCTGCTTCTTTTCTATTCTGATTCAGAAGCAGTCTGTCTGTTTTGGCATAATCTGTAAACTGAGGAGGAAGGTTTCTCAATCCAGGTAGAGAGAGAGAGAAAAAGAAACCCTCAAATCTCACCCACATTTAACAGATCTGCAATGGGTGACGTAGTGTCCGGGAAGAATCTGATACCGGAGAGTTTTCCGGGGGCGTCGGTGGACTTGGCGGCGCAAATTGGGATGTTGTGGGAGCTAATCAAGGCGCCATTGATAGTACCATTGTTGAGACTGGCTGTTTACATCTGTTTGGCGATGACAGTTATGCTTTTTCTCGAACGGCTTTATATGGGTATCGTCATTATCCTTGTCAAACTCTTTTGGAAAAAGCCCGACAAGCGATACAATTGGGAACCCATTCGTGATGATTTGGAAATCGGAAACTCTGCTTTCCCCTTAGTTCTTATTCAAATCCCTATGTTCAATGAGAAAGAGGTTTGTCAATTGTTTGTGTGTTTGTTTAACTTTTGATTTTCAATTTTATCGAAATTAAGGTTGGATGGATGGATGATGTGACCACAGGTGTATAAGATCTCGATTGGGGCGGCGTGTAATCTCTCGTGGCCGTCCGATCGTCTCGTGATTCAAGTACTCGATGACTCTACTGACTATGTCATCAAGGTACAACTCGATCAAATCTATATCTATGATTATGTATCTTATATAATATGCTCATAAAGAGGATTTCAATCATTCATTCAACCCTTTTTTAGTTATACAAATCATTCTGTATGTTTTTTTTCCAAAAATTGGGTTAACGGTTTCAAGATCCAAATATATTTATTTTTACCAAATTTAATGTCATTATTAATTAAGTCTACCAAATGAGCGGATTTATAGGATATGATTGAGAAAGAATGTCAAAGATGGGCAAGCAAAGGGGTTAATATTAGGTATCAAATTAGAGAAACAAGAGGAGGTTACAAAGCCGGTGCTCTTAAAGAAGGATTGAAGCATGATTATGTTAAAGACTGTGACTACGTCACCATTTTTGATGCTGATTTCCGGCCGGAGCCTGATTTTCTCCGGCGAGCCATCCCCTTCCTTGAGTTCAACCCTCAAATAGCCCTTGTTCAAGCTCGCTGGCGATTTGGTAACCCTTTTTTATTCCTCTTTTAATTTAATTGTTAAAATTCCTGTGTTCATTTTAGCTTACTAATCCCATTATAATTATAAATAATTAAAATAAAAAAAAGAAATAATAGCACACAAATGTATACTGTAGAAGTGTCGGTGGTATGTTCTCACATTCGGTCTCGCCCCTTGTTTTGTAGAAAAGAATATAATCATTTTCAGAATGATCTTACGGAAAGCATATATATTTTTTAAATCTTTTAATTATAAAAAAAGGGTTATAATATTATTCTAAAACATTATTATAAACGTTGAAACGATCAAATCAACGTTATATATTTATTTATTTGCTATTTATATTTATAATGTTTCAAAGACCGTTTACAATTTCCAACCTAATAAAGAAACATATCTTGTTGTATGAACGTTAGACTTTTATAGCCTTTACTTGCCACTAAAAATCTAAAATTTAGACATTATTTTGTGTAGATTTTGTCTATTTGGTTGTATTGGGGAAATAACCCTGGTTTGGAAAGTTACACAGAGCATTATATCAAAGTACAAGGATCATTACTAAAAAAAAGAGTATAGTACAAGGGTACAAGATGTAAATTACATGTTGCTGGAAAAATATGCGGGTCTAATTTGACTCCACCAATCACGGCATCCTAGCCGTCCGATCGTGACACTAATAAAATGCATTACTTCGTATTTTATGGTGACTCATTCGTACTTAGGTTTAGTTTAATTCATTTTCAAGAATTTAAATCTTTAACAGTTTTATTAAAAAGAATTAATGTGAATTTGGTTAGTTAATATAATAATGGTAATTAAAGAAAGAAACCAACCACGTGTGAGTAGGTTTTTTCTTGTTTTATCCGTATTATAACTTATGCTTTCGAAGTTGTACCCTCATAATGACTAAATGTCCGAATCAACTACCGGAAATAACTTATGGGTCACCCCAGAATAGCCGGCATAAATGGTGGTGGTACGGGGGTGATTTCGTCATTTGAACATTTATCATCATATTTATTATAGTAAATTTCTCTTTGGGCCCCTATGTTTGTCCTGTTTAACCATTTTAGTTTAAAAATGAATCTTTTAACATATCAGCCCCTGAGTTTGTATTTTTGTAACCATTTCAGTCCATGACACTAACCCTGTTAATTTTTTCTGTTAAGTATAGGGGCATTTTAGTCATTTGATTTCTAAATAAATTAATTTAACCTTTTTAGTCCAATAAAATTTTTTATTTAGGCTTTTTCATAAACACTTTTTTTCTACTTTTATAAACACGTTTTTTTTACTATTTAAAAATAATTTTTTTAGTTTTTTTTTCGTAAAACGTCTTTTTTTAACCCTTTTAAAAACGTTTATTAACTTTTCTAAAAATATATATATTTTAAATTTTTTCATAAAAAACTTTTTTTTATAAACGTTTTTTTTATAAATTTTTTTTTATAATTTTTTTTTAGCTTTTTATAAAATGTTTTTTAACTATTTTAAAAACGTTTTTTTTTTTAATTTTTTGAGTGAACTAGTTTTAAAAATAGTGAACTATTTAAAAAATTACTTTTTTAAAATATTTTATGAATAAGCTAAAAAACGTTTTTATAAAAAAAACTAAAAAATGTTTTTAAAAACGTTTTTTTATGAAAAAGCTTTTAAAAAAAAAATTTAGAAAAGTAAAAAAACGTTTTTAAAAAGATTCAAAAATGTTTTTTTTAAAAAGAAAAAAAAAACGTTTTTAAAATAGTTAAAAAAAATATTTTACCAAAAAAGTAAAAAACTTTTTTATAAAAAAACTAAAAAATGTTTTTAAAAACGTTTTTTATGAAAAAAAGTTAAAAAAGTGTGTTTTAGAAAAGTGAAAAAACGTTTTTAAAAAGATTCAAAAAATGCGTTTTTACGAGAAAAAAAACAAAAAAAATGATTTAAAAAAAAAACGTTTTTAAAAAAAGTAGAAAAAAAGTTTTATGAAAAAGCCTAAAAAAGTTTTTCTTTAACTGAAAAAATTAACTAGTTTACTTAAAAATAAAATGACTAAAATGCTCCTATACTTAACAGAAAAATTAACAGAGTTAGTGTAGTGGACTAAAATGGTTACAAAAATACAAGCTTAAGGGCTGATATGTTAAAAGATTTTTTTTAGACTAAAATAGGTAAACAGACCAAACCATAGGGACCAAAAACGAAGTTTACTCTATTTATTAAGGACCTGGTTTTCTTTTTTTTAAGAATAAGCTACACTATACAAGGGGCAGTGTAGTAAATTAGCACTCTGTAAGTCACGTGCATTTACACTGCGCATTGTCGTTCTGGATTCTGCTTTCTCACCGACAGTCAAGGTTCTTAATTTTACATTTTACTCCCCTGCCCAAAAAATCTATTTTTGTATTTTATATTAAATAAAAAAATGCTAGCTATATTTAAAGCAAAATTAATATTATAGAATATTATTATTATTTTTAGGTGGTTAAAATTTAATTAAAAAAATGTATTTGAGTGTAGAGGTTAGGTGATGAGGTGTGGTTGATATAATTTCTTGTGGGATTGTGACAAAAAACAAGCTGCGAGTTCATGTGCTTAATGGCATGTTGTGTTTGTGATGTAGAGACATGTGTAATGTAGCTTCCATTGGCCAAATAATGCATGGCCCCACTTTCACTTTATATATTTTATGCTTAAATTTTTATTTTATTTTTTAATTTGAATTCTCTAAAAAAAGTTTCAAGGTCATTTCTCATAGCTTTCTTCTGTCCTCTAGTGATCATTATTATAAATCAATAATCTATTGATTATATGTGGAGTCAAATATTACTATTTGATATTATCATGGAAATATATAACTAATTTGTGGTCAAATTATGCAGTGAACTCTGATGAATGTTTATTGACAAGAATGCAAGAGATGTCACTAGACTACCATTTCACAGTGGAGCAAGAAGTAGGATCAGCCACTCATGCATTTTTCGGATTCAACGGTAAAAACCAAAATTGATGATCCAATTAATAAACTTTCAACATTTCAGTAAATAATCAACAGGGTAACATGAATTCAATTACCACAGGAACTGGTGGTGTGTGGCGGATTGCTGCCATTAATGAAGCCGGAGGGTGGAAGGACAGGACGACGGTGGAGGACATGGATCTTGCTGTCCGAGCAGGTCTTAAGGGGTGGAAATTCCTCTATCTTGGTGACCTTCAGGTCAGTCCTTTTTTATCATCTATCTTTAAATGGAACCCACAATCAAAATACAATCTTTCAACATGACCCATGATCAATTCTTGAATTAAAAAGCAAAATTGATAAATGTTATAGGTAAAAAGTGAACTTCCTAGTACATTCAAAGCCTTCCGTTATCAGCAACATAGGTGGTCTTGTGGTCCAGCCAATTTGTTCAGGAAAATGGTGATGGAGATTGTTAGAAACAAGGTTAGTTAAGCGAATCTTTTAATCTTTTTTCTTGATGCAAATTAACTGCAATGGGATTAATGTTGTTGATTGTTTGGTTGCAGAAAGTGACATTGTGGAAGAAGGTCTACGTGATCTACAGTTTCTTCTTTGTAAGAAAGATCATAGCTCATATGGTCACGTTTTTCTTTTTCTGTGTGGTTCTCCCCCTCACAATCTTGGTCCCTGAAGTTGAGGTACCAATTTGGGGTGCCATTTATATCCCATGCATCATCACTACCTTGAATTCAGTTGGAACTCCAAGGTATCATCATCATCATTGCATACAAATTTAACTGTATCATGAGACAAAGCGATTGGTTGTTTTCATATATATTAATATGTAATGTTTTATAAATTTTCCAGGTCGATACATTTATTATTCTACTGGATTCTTTTTGAGAATGTCATGTCCCTGCACCGTACCAAGGCTACATTCATTGGTTTACTTGATGCCAAGAGATCCAACGAGTGGGTCGTGACTGAAAAACTAGGAGATGCTCTCAAGAACAATAAAACTGCCAAACAAGCTCCAAAGAAGTTCAAAATCAACATTGGTGACAGGTAAACGTCTTAGCTATCTCATCTTCTTTTCTTAACTTCTCAAACTTCACCAAATCCAATTTTGTTTGGCCCTTTGAGTATAGTGTTTGGTAAACGACCAAATCCTCCAACTTCACTAACTACACAATACCTTTTGATAAGGAATGGAATGGAATGGTGAATAGTGTATAACTTGTATTAAAACTAAAAAAGTGTATAAAATAGACGTAAAATTGCACACCATCTATAAATAACATTAAAAAATATATAGGAAGGAAGATTCATTCCATTCCTCCAAGGCAACCAAACATGATAACAGACAATCAAACAATTTATGTGTTTTTGGTGATGTAGAATTCATCTCACGGAGCTTGGATTTGCTGTGTTCCTGTTCTTCACCGGATGCTATGATTTCATGTATGGAAAGCACAACTATTTCATATACATATTCCTCCAAACAATCACATTCTTGATTGTTGGGTTTGGGTATGTGGGCACAATTGTCCCAAGCTCTTAAAAACTCAAAATGGTATTTGAAATTTAGCAAACAAAATGGTGCAACTTTTTTCTCTTCCATCTCGACTTATTCTCAGTATATACAATCTTTCGTGTGATTGAAACACATACAGTCGTGTTGACAAGGGGAACAGGAAAGAGATTGGAGTTGTTGGGAGATTGATATGTTTGTGAAAATTAAGGAGACATAAGAGAAATAGGTGGTTTGTAAGAGAATCATAGTATACAATTGAGTTGAAGAAAAATGATGTTTATGTTTTATTGGATTCCTAGTTGCTTTTACTTTAAATATTTATTATATGCTGAGTTGGGTCTTTTAGGTTTATGTTTTGTGAAGGGGTGGCAATCAGAAGACTTGCCATCTATTGTATTCTACTCTTCTTTTTTCTTTGTTTCGAGTCATGTATTGTAGTACAACTTCATACCATTAAATTAAACAAAATGTTTGGTCCCTTTTTATATTTTATCATGTGTAGTTCTTATTGACATAGGGCGTGTTCAATATATAACCATGCGTAGCACTTAAAGAGTTAAAGTTTGGTCCCTTTTTTTGTATTTGTTTTTCGATCCCAGATGAGTTATACCCCTCTCTAACCTCATTTTCACATAAACCCAATTAGAAAATTCCTACTAAATCCTCTCTAGCCTAACCCTAATCTGCATGTTCTGACTCTTGCGAAATTGGGACTTCTAAATCGACATCAGAGGTTAATAGAAGCTGGTTTGCCTGAGGAATCGTTCCTAGATTGTTGTGGTGAGTTCATCTAACCTTGTGTTAAGCTATGAACATGGTTTTGGGAATTAGTGTGCAAGAATTCTGGATTTTAATCCTTTGGGTTGACATGCATGATAATTGTTGAGAAATGGGATGTTTAAATTAGTTACAGAAGGTTGGAATTATATAAAACAGCACTCACTTTGTTAAATGTTGGTTTGGTAATGGATTGCATGTCAAAACAGAGGGTTCTGGTGTTGTTCGCCAAGGTGCATGACCATGCACCATAGTTGCATGGCCATGTGAGTCGCTGGTCATGCATGGATTATCTGTTACCGAGAACTAAGCCATGTGAGCCAATAACCGGGATTGGCATGGGCATGCCGTGCCTACGCATGGCCATGCACGATTATCAAAACCTTTAAGTTCATAATTTTAAACCCGAAAAGTTTTTGGACTCGATTTTGTTTACTAGGGTTGGTTAAACTTTCTGAGATGTGGTAAGACTCGTCTGTGGGAACCTGAGTAGGATAATTTATTTATGTTAGGTTAAATTTGGTTGTGAGCTAGTGTCGGGAGCACACACACGTACTTATACGCTTTATTTAAGGTTAGTTCTAAGACTTTACCCTATTTTTAAATGTTTTGGGTTGGAATGATTGTTTAGATTTTGTTAATGTAAATGCTTTACCATTAATCGTTTACAAATACACAAATGTTATGTTTTGTATGAAAATGACATGGATGGTACAAAGAATGATTTTGTATGTTTTTAGCATAATAAATATGCAAAGGAATGTGGCTAAATGCCTTATACTTTTACCATTCGAATAACTACTAGGAAAAGTTGATATGTGACTAGAATGGTGTCTCATTGAGATGTGTCTGAAGTTGTATATCAGTAGAGTAGTACCCTGATAAAGTACGTACTAGGAATGTTTTTGCCGGCACGGTACTGCCTAGTTTAAGTGATTCATTCATTTGAGATGTGTCTGGAATTGTATGTCGTTAAGATGAGTATCTTGTTAAAATGTGTCTAGAATTGGATCTTGTTAAGATATGTCTGGAATAGTTTGTTGTTAAGATGTGGCTAGAATGATCTCATTTAAGAGTATCGCTTTAAGGTAATTATGATGGCATTAGGAGAGGAATGACTGAGATTATCTCAAGGGCGACTACAAGAGGTCATTTTTATGCATTAACGTTTTAATTTGAGTGTTGAGGGTAGAGGTGTACAAATCGGGTTTTTTAACGAAACCGGTTCGGGTTTAAAACCGGGTCGGGTTGGGCAAAACCCGCTTGGACCGGGTCGACGTACGAACCGGTTCGGGTCACGAACCGGGTTCAAGGATCATCGAACCCAACCCTACCAAACCGGATCGGACCGGGTTGAAACCGGGTTGGCTACTAAACCGGTTCGGGTCCAAAACCGGTTTACCCGGATTTTTTTTTAAAAAAAAAACCGTTAATTTTTTAAAAAATTAACCGTTAAAGATATTAACTTAACTTAAAAATTACAAAACATACAAAATAAAGTTTAGAAATTACAAAACAAATAATTAAAAGTTTACAAATTAAAAATACATTAAATATAAAAGTCTTCTTCGTGGATATATTGAAAATCCGGGTAGTCGGTACTAGTCGGATCCCGAACTCCCTCGTAGGAGGTCTTCGCCGATTGCTTCAATCAATCCTCCTTCCACCTCGTCCTCGTATATCTCTCCCTCGACTTCGAGTTCGCCTTCAAGGGAAGATATATGTTGTATTCTTTCCGCCGCGTCCAAGTAATCTTTTAAGCAAATGCACGTTTCCACCGATGGCGGAGTTAGTCTTGTTCTTCGTAAAGAAACAACCCTGCCACTAACAGAAAAAGCAGATTCCGAAGCTACCGTAGAAGCTTGGACGGTTAGTAGATCACGGGCCATAGCGGATAGGACGGGAAATTGGTTTTCCTTCCCTTTCCACCAAGCCAAGATATCAAATGTCTCAAAATCATGAGCATTCATACCGGTTAAAAAATCCGAACCGATATATCTACCTAATTCGCTACTTGGGGTATTACCCCGTTGACGTTTACTATTTTCATTAAGTATAGTATTAAATAAGTTTAACATTGAACTCCGACTAGTACTTGCACTTGATGGAGCGTTTCTAAATTGCTCATGAACGGTAGATGTTGTACCATATTTTTCAACATAAACAGTAAATAAAGTAGACAAATTTTGTGTAAAAATAGTTTTTGCTCTATCCGTTAAAAATACGTCTTCTTCGTATAAATCCAAACCGTACATTATTTTTTCAATTAAAGTTTCAACACCCGAAACATTTAAGCACGGGTTTAAGGCGGCGGCGCAAGTAATAATCGGAGGCATTTCTTTAAAATATTTTCTAAATTTCTCTTTCATTGGCGGTATCATTTCTTTAAATACGCCGCCTCGCATGGAATATTCGTTTAATTTTTCCACCATTAAAAAAAGTTGATTTAAAACCAAAGGACTTGTGGGATAGTAAACTCCCGATAAATAGGTTGTAGCGGTTTTAAAAATATGGAGCATATCGGCTACACCTTCAATGATACCCCAACCCGCTGTCGGAAATTTTGTTACTTTATTTTGCCTTGCTAGTTGGGCATGAAACATTTGCAAACTTCGTTTTTGTTGAATGGCTTTTTCGAACATGTTACACGTTGAGTTCCAACGTGTTGAAACGTCCCAATTTGGACCTAAACATTCGGTTTCACCGTCTTTACAAAATTTTATATATCGATGATATCTTCTTTGACTTGTATGAAAAATGTCACGCAACATTTGTTTAAATTTATTTCTAACATCGTCAATGTGTTTAAGACCACCTTGCACAACTAAATTAATAATATGTGCAACACATCGGCTATGGAAAAAAATACCATTACAAATCGGGTTATATTTTAAAATAAGTTGGTTTACCGCGACGGTATTATTCGAGGCGTTATCAAACGATATTGAAAAAACTTTTGTTTCTATTTTAAAAGTTCTTATAACTTTGTCTAAAATATAAAATAAATTATCACCGGTGTGGGGGTATGCAAAAATATCGAACGCAATAGTACGTTTCATCATTTGCCAATTTTCCGGATTTATCCAATGAGCGGTAACGCAAATGTAAGAATCCGGCAAATTGTGGGGAGCCGACCAAACATCACAAGTTAAACTAATACCGGTTTTTAAATTTTCAAATTCATTTATTATTTCTACTTTAGCTTTTTTCCACATATTTATACAATCTCTTCTAAGAGTAGCACGACTTACATGAGTGTAGCGAGGTTGGAGCGTTTGTTGAATAAGCCGAGTCAAACGCTCGTTGTCAAAGTGTTTGAAAGGTAGACTCTCTTGAATCACAAAATGCGCCATCCTTTCCCGAACCAAGTCAACATTATACGCAAAAATATTACCTTCGTTTGTCATACTTGGTTGACCTTGCGAAGCTTGAGACTTTATAACCGAACAATAGTTTTTTTCAATGTGATTCTTCAAAGTTGTGTTTGCGTCTTTTCCAAAAAAATGCCCGCACAACTTGCATCGAGCCTTATGACCACCATTCGACATTTCGCATAAATCGAAATGTTGCCAAACATTGGGATTCCTTGTTGTAGGAATAACCCGCACAACCGTGGGAGCACTAACACTTTGAGAAGCACCAACAATATTAGATTGTTGAGATTCGTTGGCCATTTTGGGAGTTTCGACTTTCGAGCGTGAGCGTTTTTGATAAATAAGAGCGTTTTTGAGAAATGAGAGCGTTTTGGAATTGTGTGGTTGAACCAATACAACCCACACCTATTTATACAAGTTGTAGGGGCTCCAAAATACAAAAAAAACAAAAAAAAAACGGTCATATAGCCGTTCCAACGGCTATAAAACCGTTAAAATCGAAGTTTACAACGGTTCGAACCGGTTTGAAACCGGTTTGAGAACCGGGTCGGGCCCGAAACCGGTTTGAGGGTGAAACCGGTTCGGGTCGGGTTAAGAACCGGTATCCAAAAATTTTTTAAAAACTGGTTACACACCTACGGGTTTGGATCGGGTTTCGGATCGGGTTGGGTGAAACCGGTTTGTTTGCGAACCCGGTTCGGGTCGGGTACCGGGGACCCGGTTTGAAACCGGTTTTTTTTGCCCACCTCTAGTTGAGGGCATGCTTTTGGGCCCTTTTCAGCTTAGTTTTGGGCTTTTTGGACCACTCAATTTTGTAGACGGGCGGGCAATAGAAACGGGTTTTAGACAAATTAATTAAGCACACATGTTTGAAAATACATGACCCGCTTATATTTGAATGCAAACTAGCCCGTCTTGTTCTTTTTTCAATAAAAGCTAGGTCCCGGCAACCCGTCTTTTACTTTTACTTTAAAAAAAACAATGATTTGGTGTCTCCTTTTGTTTATAATAATTGTATTGTGAGTTGGGCATAGTGGGCTTTCCACCTCATCTCCATTTTTTATACCAAAAAAGCTACTGCTTGTGCTCATTTTAAACCCTGCAATGCATCTCTAAGAGAATACAAGAAAAAGGGTGTCCATTGTTGGAAAAATGGCATGCTTATCTACAACATTAGATCAACAACAACAACAACAACAACAATCAAAGAAGATGATTCGAATGAAGAGCTCGGGTCAACCAAGCCCGTTGATTGATTGTGATGACGAGCTGTCAAAATCCGCCTTGTTTGCTTTCCGGGCTAAAGAAGAAGAGATCACAAAGAAGAAGATGGAGGTCAAGGAGAGAGTTCAAGCTCAGCTAAGTCGCGTCCAGCAAGAAACCAAAAAGTTAGCTGAAATTCGTAATGTGAGTAGTTTAATTTTCACCTATTGAATCTTGTAACTATTTTTAGGGGTAACTTTGTAGAAAAGTAACCAAGTTTCAAAAGTGTTCCAATTAGGTCACTCAATACGCATTTTACACGGTATACACCCTCGGGATATACTACAGTGAGTGACCTAATTTGAACACTTTTGAAACTTGTTACTGTTCTGTGGTGTTTTCCCTTATTTTTATAACCAAAGGTTTTTTTGTAATATTGTTACAACCAGCTGTATGGCTGGGATTTAGTTGTATATATTTATAAAACTGAAATAACCGAATAGATGCTTAGCAACCGAACCAATATCTTTTTAATATTCTAGGATCTTGAAGCACTTGAGGATCCAAGGTGGAAGGAAGGGACGATCGTAAGAAAGAAGGTTGACTTGGTCAACAAAGAACTAAAGTCGTTGGGACAAAATTGCCAAAAGAAGGTAAGACTTGGTCGAGAAAGAAGGTTGACTTGGTCAAAGAACGGTTTCATGGTGGTGTTGTCCTAAATAGTAAATTATTTTTTTAAGTTTTATTTATCTTTCTTCAATTTTATTTATTGAAATATGATGCAGGAAAAAGAGTATAGAGAAGCTATAGATGCATTCAACGAGAAAAACAAGGAGAAAGCACAACTAATTACCAGATTAATGGAGGTAATTTCCTTTATTTTACATTTTTTATATTTTTAATCCGTAAAATTTTATTAATATCTGCTATACAATTAAGTGTATATCATTGTGTCAATAGTTAAAGAAAATTATTCTGTTCAATTTCCGCAGCTGGTTACCGAAAGCGAACTAGTGAGGATGAAGAAACTCGAAGAGTTAAATGAAAAATTCGAATTATTTGTCAAAACATAATTAATTAAGTTGTTATAATTATTATTATATTTCGTCATGATATTAAAGAATTATGAATGTCTGATTAGTTGTAAAACAGAATGCTGCAAGCGTAATTTAGGGATTGAAGGTTGCATTTGTAAAACAATTATTTACATATCTCGTGTTTGTTATAAGTTTGGTTTTATAAATATTATTCTTTGTGTTATCTCAGTTATCACCACTGATGATTTCAAGAATTTCCAATTTTATCCAATGTTTCCAATTTGGGCTTGTTTAAACATCTAATCTTTTTTTTTAATGGCAATTTAAACATCTAATCTAGATAGTTTTTTTTAACAATAGTTTTTACACATAAATACCAACTAACGTTGCATTTGTAAAAATTTGAACTCACACCACTTTTATGAAAGGCACACAACATACCACTAGATCACTAGGTCATGTGTATTTGATCCATATAGTTAACTCAATAATTAATCACAATCGGGCACAAGTTTAAGATATCGTATTAACTATAAATTATCTTCATTGTCTAAACATACAGATTTGATCAAACAAGTGAATATAGTCTTCGTGTTGCAACGGGCTGTTCTTGAAAATCGAAACGTAGATAAAAACACGTCGTGATGATATATTTGAAAAACACGAAAAAGTTGTCATTGTAAAAACATACGTTAAGAAATACGAAAGCAAACTTTAAAAAATCGTTGGTTAAGGTTACTAGCATCGCTGATGTCATCGAACATGAAATAAAGGGACTCGAACCTGCGACTTTGGTGTTAGGGGGAGTGCGCTACCACTGGGGGCGAGCCCATTCTTGTTATTTCTTTTCATTTAACTGTTGATTGAAAAGATACGATTCTCATTCAAATTAAAACAGAATTACAAAGCAAGTATATATACAAGTAAAGAAGAAGAAGATGAAGCGATACTAACCATCTAATTTCGCCTAATAACAAACTAAGCGAATCTAATCTAAGCTAACCTAATCTAGCAATCTACTAAATAGTTTCGCTCACTTAAAACATCAGTTTCGCTCTAATATATATTATAAAATAGTACTATTACCTAAAAAAAGAAAAATCAGAGACAGCCACGTGACAACTATGATTGGGCCACACATTAGTGTTCACCACTCTCACATTCCCTTGGCCATGTATATGTTAGTTTCATTTTAATATGGGAATCGAACCTGGGTGGAAAGTGTAAGAGGCGTGCACTTTATCACCCGGTCAAGGTAAATCTTTCGTTTAAATTATAGAAAAATAAATTTGTATTTAATAACGCAATAATAAAAAATAATAAAGCAATTAAACATTGTATTCACAAATTTGTATTTAGAAAGAGTATTTAGACGTTTTATCCAAAAATATTTAGATCTTATTATTACATTAAACGTTCGAGTCATTATACGTTAGATGTCCCTCTCCTTCCTTTCTAATCAACTGTTGCGAAATTTACTATTTATCCATGCCTCCAGTTATCTTTTGTTGTTTGTGAGTCATATGTTAGGTCTTTACAAACGCAGTTCTTCTTCA
This sequence comes from Smallanthus sonchifolius, assembly GCA_023525975.1. Classification (NCBI taxonomy): domain Eukaryota; kingdom Viridiplantae; phylum Streptophyta; class Magnoliopsida; order Asterales; family Asteraceae; genus Smallanthus; species Smallanthus sonchifolius. The sequence continues at coordinate 59,555,143 of CM042042.1, forward strand.
TTGGCTTGTTATCTTCACACTGCCCCGCTTGCAAATCTGTACACTCTGGTCTGTTGGGTTAATCGTTTGTTCACGGGTCATAGGTTAATGGGTCGCGGGTCAACAGGAGAATGGGTCATCAAGTTGCTCATTTAAACCGTTATTCTGTTGGGAATAATTGTAATGTTGCATCATGAGAAATAGAACTGAAAATTGGAACAAAGTCTTCTTTTAGAATAATAGCCATCTCGAATAGGCTTGTAACACATATGCAAGTATTCTAAAGCAAGATGGATTTCAGCAATATAAAACCTACATTTATAGCCCGATAAAAGAGTAAAGTGCAGTTTTTGTTCATGTACTTTGTCCATTTTAGCCACTTTTATAAAAAAAACTTTTTTACTTTATCTCTGACTTTTCAAAATCTAGCAATTTTCATCCACATGACTAACTCCGCCTACATTTTCACGTTAAATCAGGAGCAATTTTGTCTTTTCAAAAATCCTTCTTGAATGCCACAGAGAGTAGGCAGTTGAAAAGACCAAATTCCTTTAATTTACGTTAAAATGTAAACGGAGTTAGTCAGGTGGATGAAAATGGATAAAATTGAAAAAAAGTTAGGGACGAAAAAACTAAAAAAAAAATTGCATTAAAGGGGCTAAAATGACCAAACCATATCGACGAAAATAACACTTTGCTCCCGATAAAATAATCATTTAATACGAAAAAAAAGCTTAAATTTTTTACATGGCTGCTTGTTCAGAGAAGCATTTGTTGGTCTGCTTTTGTCTCGGTACATGTAGACCCCCACCAGGACGATAATATTTATCAGCTGTAAATTGAAAAATATAAAGCAGGGAGAAATAGGTGATCAAACAACTGTAATATCTTTTTTCAGTTTCAGCCCGTGTAGCTTTTTTCCTAAAGCCCAATAACTTGTCATCCAGAATTATAAAAAAAAAAACAATTTGATCCAATAAGTTCAGCAAGACAAACTTAATAAAGATTCCTCTATTTAAGTTTCCATAATGCTTTAGAGTTTAGAGCATTATAAAAGAATTATAATACAAATATTTGTATTGGTTAGGTTTAATTAGTGGTTATTATAATTATTTTTATTATGAGGAGATATTGTTTGATTATATTTTTTTATTATTTTAATTATATTCTTATAAATAGGTGACTAACAATAGATAATAATAGATAATATCTTACAGATTTTTGTTATTTTATATGACATCATATTCTTAGGTTCTTGTTTTCTACCTTTTTGTTGCTCCTGCCGTTACCACCATCAAATCTTGTACTTTTAGAGTATTCATATCATAATTTAACTAAAAATCGACATTTACTAAATGTATCTATCATTTTCCAAATACCTTCCACGTCTCATTCATCATCCCTATCTTCATATTCTTTTTTTATTTTTTCTTTCTATTTCTTCCAATTACAATCTTAAATACTTTTTGACATATATATGTAAATTTATAAGAACTTGAGTCATATTATGTAAATATCAATACGTCATTACGTCGTATTTATTTTTATCTACGTTTTGATATAAAATTTATAAGAACTTAAGTCATATTCTATAAATATTTTTATAAACCGAAAACGACTTAGTTTTAATAAAATTTGTACCGAAAACAACAAGTGTATGTTTGAATTTATATAAAATATATATATATACACATATACATATGTAAAATAATATTTAAAAATAAAAAACTAAAAAATAATAAAATAATTAGGTTGAACAGTAAAAACCCTAAATTTAGGGACTTACTTTAGCAAACTTTAAAATTTGGGAGATAAAAGATGTTGATAAAGAAAGTGATGTGGAGTGAAAAAAGAAGGATTTTTTTTGGCATTTGACTTAAATTTTAGAGATTATGAGGGATATGATTGCCCTTATTGGAAATCATGCCTAAAAATAAGAACACGAAATTTGATTTCAATCAATATCGACTATTTCTTCTTTATTATTATTTTTGACTTACTACAATAACTCCTAACGTATCTATTTATACTAAAATAAACCTTGGTAATCAAGTATTATAATTCTACTCAGACACCACTTTTAATTCTACTATAACTCTAACAAAACAATAGATAAACATAAAATAGCTTTATCAAAACATTTAAATAATAATTAATTAACAATAGATAAACATAAAATAAATTTATCAAAACATTCAAACTATTAATTAAAATAACTTTAACAACTTTCACGTCCTTCATTGTGAATGCTCTTAACCATTATAAACAACTTGCCATCTTAAATCTTTTGAAACGTGGAAATACCTGGCCTATAACCAACGGACAGAAAGGTCTCAACGAGCCGAGTCATCTAACAAACAACAATAGGTTGTTTGGCCCATCTGTTATACCCGATTTCCTTCATTTAAGGTTTCCATTCCATCGATCAATATGTTCCCAATTTAAGAAATCTTCCATTGTCTTCGTCACTGCATCTGTCGTAGTGTTTTTTTTAACACAAAAGAGTTAATATATTGTAAACTTAAAATACAAAATTATATAAAAATATTGATTGTTGATACAAAATTACATTCAAGTTTTTTTTAGTATATAGAATTGGATGTATTCTAGAAAAGAACATTAAGAATAGATGTTATAAATATGGAGACATGCGAAATAGAAAGACACCGCCCGTGATGCCCTTAACAAACATTCAACTGAAATTGAGGTCAGTATTGCTAAGTTTAAACATTTTTATATCAAAAAAGTCATTTGTCTCACGTAGTCGTGGGGGAGACACCTCATGCCTTAATTCATTTCACATGTTCACTTGTTTATTTATCTTTATTTATCCTAAATACATATACAATAACTTCTTTAACAACATATCTATACTATATAATAAACTAGCTTAGACCCCGTGTAATACTCACGGGTAAAAAATATCAATACATAAATTTCTCAATTTTTATTTATGTATTTTACAGGTGTAAAAATGCATTACTGTATACTAATAATATAAAACAAAATTCAAAATATGTAAAAAATAATATATGATTGGGTTTCGAAAATACGTCAGTTACTATTTAATGTAATTTGACTTTCATTTACTCTTTGATTGAAAATAAAAATTACATAATTAGATTTCAAAGTTTTTTTATAATAAAGGATAATTTAAAATAATTGTGTTTTATTAATATAATTAATAATTTATTAAAAAATATGGGTGCATTTAATAAGAGAGAGAGTCGGGAAAAGAATGGTGAGATTGAATATGGTGATGACACGTGGCATATAAAAATCTTTATTTATTATATAGTATAGATAAAGGTTTTTGTATTTCACGTGTCGCCACCATATTCAATCTCATTATTGTTTTTCCGCCTCTCTCTCTTATTAAATGCACTCATATCTTTTAACAAATTAGTAATTATACTAATAAAACATATTTATTTTAAATTATCTTTTATTATCAAAAACTTTTTTACACCTTTAAAATACATAAATAAAATTTAAGAAATTTATATATTGATATTTTTCACCCCGTGTGTATTACACGGGGTCTAAGCTAGTATTAAATATAACAAGTCCAAAAGACTGATATCTACGCTAGTTTTGACACTAATCAATACAATATATTTTAAAATTTCATCTCAACAATGAAGTTACATATACTTCGTATCTTAATCGTCTTACGCTGTCATCATCATCATCAAGTACGTTTTTACAATGTTTTATATAGATTTTCAGCAAACCGTTATTTAAAAAAATAATTACGAGATGTGTTATGTACAGAAGTTAATTTTCTTACATTAATAAACCTATTCTAAATGAAAAGTACAGTGGTTTCAACAAATATTCTTTAATATTTTATTCAATCAAGGTTTGACAATGGTGTGAAACGTTGTTCATAATTTTCTTTAATATTTTATACAATACAAAATGTGACACTGATATCCTTTGATGTTTTATACTCTCCTTATGGAGGTGGAAGTGGTACCCTGATAATACTTCAAAGTACCCTCCCAAATTCATTAACCATAAGATACCACCTTATTTTGACAAACTACCCTCTCAAACTATTCTTTAAGGTGTGAGTGGTACCCTCCAAATACCCTCCAACCCTCTTATTTTAATATTTTTTAAATTAAAATAAATTAATAACCAAATTAAAAAACTAAAAATTTAATTAATTAATTAAAAATACATAACAATAAATAAAAACAAGTTAAAAAAAACTTAAAAATTTAATAAAGTTAAACTATATACAGGTCTCTAATTTTAGTATATAATATACATGTTTATTCAAATTACCCTCCCAAATTTTTACTCTTTTAAAAAATGATATAAATTTAGTATATAATATACATGTTTATTACTCTATAGTGGGTGTAGAAGACACTCTTTTAAAAAATAATATACATGTTTGAAACAAATTTTTACTCTATGGTGGGTGTAGAAGAAAATAACTCCAGCTATCCTCCCCAAAAATTCAACCAACTTCTCCAAACTTCAGCGGCTAGTTTCAATGATTTGAGCGGGTAACGTTGGCCTACCCGCTGAAGCCGCTGGGCTTGCGGTGGTGTACCCGCGAAGCAGCCTTCTACCCGCATCCTACCCGCTCACGACTGCCAGTCCCCTTATAACCAATCTTTTATATCATGCAATTTTATTTACTTTTACATTAATTTACTAGTTTAGATTCTGTGTCTAAACACGGGGTGAAAAATATCAATATATAAAATTTTTAAATATTTATGTATATATTTTACAGGTGTAAAAATATATTACATATACTAAGGGTAGAAACAAACTCAAAATATGTAAAAATTAATATATAAGTGAGTTTCGAAAATACATTAATTACTATTTAATTTAATTTGACTTTTATTTACTATTTGATTGAAATAAAAGTTACATAATTATTTTAAAGTTTCTTATAATTAGGGATAATTTAAAATAAATTAGTTTTATTAGTATAATTAATTTTTTTAAATATATACTATTATTAAAATATAGAAATGGATTAAATAAGAAAGAGATACGGGAAAAAAATGATGAGAATGAATATGGAGACGACATGTGGCACTAAAAACCTTTATTTATTATATAGTATAGATATTTCATACAGTAAAGTTAATATATAGGAAAGAATGTGTAGAATCGTATTCGATTTCGATGTACATTTTTATTTGTTTCGAGTCGAAGTGAAAACGAAAAAACTCATGCTATGTAATACGAAGAAAAAACAACCACCTGCCCCGCGATGCGCGGGGTAAAAGTACTAGTTCCTTCTAATAAGTATTTTTAATATTTAATTATTAATAAATTATCTTTTAAAACTATACTACAAATAAAACAATTTTTGATAAGCATGAAATTAAAGTTGAGTGCAGGAAGGAAGGATTACCGAAAAAATGGGCCAATGACCCACCCTTCTAATAACAGATGGCTTATTACCTGTTGTGGGCCCAAACCCAAACCTCCCCTCCCTTCAAAAACAATATTTTCTACCCTCATATCTTCCATCTCTCACCGCCAATGGAACCACCGTGGACGGACGACCTCGCCGATGACCTCCAACGCATTAGCTTCAACTCCACCACCACCACTACAGCCACCGACATCAACCGTAGCACCAGTTCCAGCTCTGAAACCACATGGACCTACTCCTCACGCCACCACATCTCACTTCCTAATTCCACCATTCCTTCCGGCGACCCCTGCTGGGACGCAATACGTCACGCAGGAAACGAATCTGCTACTAATTTATCCTTTTCTGACCTCCGTTTCATCCACCGTCTAGGTGCCGGAGATATCGGATCTGTTTACCTCTCTGAGATCAAGTCTGCTCCTTCTACCACCTCGCCGGCGTTTTTCGCCGCCAAGGTTATGGATAAGAGAGAACTAGCTAACCGTAACAAACAAGGCCGAGAGAGAACAGAAAAGGAAATTCTACAGATGCTAGACCATCCGTTTCTTCCGACGTTATATGCGTCGTTAGATTCGCCGAAATGGTCATGCTTACTGACGGAATTTTGTCCCGGCGGAGACCTTCACGTTCACCGGCAACGTCAACCTTGTAAACGCTTCCCTGAATCCTCCGTCAGGTTCGCATTTAACAACTCTTCTATTCCAAATTGCATGCGTGATTCTGTTTCAATTAATAATCCCCTGTTTCGCACGCCTATCGTCTAATTTACACTCCGGCTATTTTAATCAAAATCAACGGCCAGTAATGTCTCGTGAGGTCTGGACCACAAAGGAAGAAAGTCCAAGGGACACTCGCTGGCGCATCATGTTTCTAGTGGACTGGTTCACACCTGATCATTTAATTTAAAAAATTAGCTTAAACCCCGTTGAGTTGAGAAGAAAGTGAACAGTCCACGTGAATTCGTGTGCGTATAAAAAAAAGTCAAACTTTACCAGTGTTGCTTATTGGCACGTGGGTGATCATTTCACCACTTGATTTATGATTTAAAAGACATATCTTGTTACCAAAATAAAGTGATATTCTAATTTTTTTTTTTTTGTAAAGTTAAAAGGAAATGTTTTTTTTTGTTGCGTGACAATCGATTTTAATTATAGAGATGGTATCCTTTCCATTCCATTAATCTATTTATGTTTCATTTGATTTTAAATTTAGTAGAGAAGTGAAGACACCTAAAGTGGGTAGGATTAAGTAAATACAATAAATAATTGTTTGTTGTCTCTACAACTACTAACATTTAAAATTTCCATCTTATTTTTGCTCATTGGCATATGTGATCACGACAAAATTAATTGTTCTGCATGAGTGATACTGCATTATTACTTACAGCATTCAGATCAATTCCTCATTCTTATTCTTACAATTTTATTAAAAATTATCATATCTTAAATTTACGTCTTACTTCTCAAAAAACTTAAATTGATGATTTAATGTATGTTTAGAAATAAATCATTATAAGAGAATTCACATTAACTTCCTCATCATCATCTCTACAATTTAACTAAAAGTTATCATTTATTAAATTTATATCTCCACTTTTCAGAAAACTCACATCACTCCTCAAATTTATCCTTTATTTTAATTAAATAATACTTATTTATGTATTTATTATTATTTTTTTCTATTTCTTCTACTCACACACGTTTACAAAAAGTATAAAATAATAAATAAAGGGTGAATGATGACCTTTTAAATACAACTGGTGGTTATAGTTTCCTTTATATTTTTAGAGTCATCATTCACCACATCTTTATTTTTTATTTTCATTATTTTATACTTTTTGTAAGTGTGTGAAATGTAAGAAAGAGAAAAATAATAATAAATAATTAAATAAGTATTATTTAATTAAATAAATAAGTATTATTTAATTAAAATAAGGGATAAATTTGAGCAGTCTGATCTGAAAGTTATTTTAAAAAGAAAGATACAAATTTTAAAAATGATAACTTTTAGTTAGATAGTAGAGATGAGGATGAGAAAGCCGATGTAAATTCTCTTATAATGATCTACTAGGTTAAAATCCATGTATTACATGGGTTGAATAAATACAAGTTCTAAATTCTAAAATCAGATTTTAGAATTATAGAAATCAAAAACGAAGTGTAAATTGTAAAACTACTTTTTTATACAATCAGTTTTTATGAAGATTTATAAATTCTAAAAATGTTTTATAAAAAAATGAAGAAGTGTTCAAATTAAAACAATGTTTTTATGAAAAAACCTATTTTTCTTAATCAAAAACGTTTTATAAAAGTAATTATAGAAGTCATTATTATTTAATAGGAGAGAAAGGCGGAAAACAAAAATTATAAAAAAAAATTAAACAAAATTGTGTAATTAATAAAAGAGAGAGGCGGGAAAAAAATTATTAAGAATACATGTGTGAATGACAAGTGTCCTCCTAAAACTTTTATTTATTTTATAGTATAGATTTCTAAACATACATTAAATCATCAATTTAAAACCTCGTCCGGGTTGATTAGGTGGGTCAAACTGGTCAAAACGGTTTGTGTTTTGTGGTCCGAATTTTTTTTTAATTGTAAGTTTGTATTAGTTTTTTTTTAATGATAAGATGATTTATATAAAAATTAGTTACATAGAAAAACTTAAAACAAACAAGTTGCCTTGTTTTAGTGTAATGAATCCTAAAAATACGGTGATTAATGTGATCGATGATTCCGGAATTGTGCGGTTGAGTTGGTTTGATTGCCTTTTTATTTTATCAAGGATTTTTTTGTTGTATTAGGAAAATATCTTTTTACTATATTTTACTTTTCTACGGTTCAATAATACTCTATAGCTTGGAAAGTGTTTGATAATACTTTTCTACGGTTCAACCACTATCTTAGTATAGTGGCAAATGTGTATACCCAAAACTTCACTAAAATAGTGAGGTCTTGGGTTCAAGTCTCACTTGTGACAAAAAATGGGGGGTCCAAATTGGGTAGAGAGTTTTCTCACCAATGGTGGGTTTCCTCCTATGAGGGTGGAGATGATCGGGTGGGCAAGTGGCCCGTCAGTGATCCAAATTACTGTTCAAAAAGAAAGTAGTTGTGATCCCTTGTGGGTCCGGTCTATTTTGATGAAAATTCTGCGTTTATGATTATGAAAACCGTCCGGGTTCATTAGGTCGGTCAAACTAGCCAAAAAGGTCTGTGTTTTGCGGTTCAAATCTTTTTTTTGTTTTTAAAAAATTGTAAGTTTGTACATATACATGAATATATATATATATATATATATTCCAAAAATAAAAAAATAATAAATATTGAAATTTAAAGGTTCGATACGGTTTACACTACTGATTTCATGTCCCAAATCGTCGCATGAACTGTTAGAACTGGTTTTCCAAGCTATAAATCGAATCGTATGAATTTCAAACTAGTGGGAAACGATCACTTTGTTTCAGTTTAAATAATTCATTTGATTTTAACGATTTATGATTACACCTTTGTAAAATTACATAGACATCATGCCTAGGGGCGGAGATTTGTGAGGGCCCGAGGGGGCCTCGACCCCTCCTGATTTTTTGCTCAATAGTGTTAAGTTATACGTATTCGGCCGATTTTTCGCTAAGTAGTGTTAAGTTATACGTATTCGACTGCAAATTTTATAGTTTCAGCCCCCCTTGATAGAAAAAAAAAATCCCGGCCCCCCTACATTTTTTCTCAAGCTCCGTCACTGATCATGCCATTCTATTTTATCTGTAATAGAAGTTACTTTGTTAAAAACTTAAAATTAAGTAAAATAAAATGTAAAAAATAATTAAAAAAAAAACTCTTAAAACATGGCCTTGTTTTAGATTAATAAATCCTAAAAATATGGTGACTAATGTGATTATAGAATTTTGCGGCTAAGTTGGTTTGACGAGGAATTTTATTTTGTTAATCGAAGTTTTTAATTTTTTTTATGAACGGCTACCGAAGTCTTTAATTGTAATGAAGAAGTTTATAATGAATATATTTCCAGGTTTTACGCATCGGAGGTGGTGGTAGCTCTCGAGTACCTTCACATGCTGGACATTGTTTACCGTGATCTCAAACCCGAAAATGTTCTGGTCCGATCCGACGGTCACATCATGCTCACAGATTTCGATCTCTCCTTGAAATGCGACGTCTCCTCCGCCACCCCTGCTCAGGTCTTCACCGATCACAACCGCCCTAACCCACCACCTCCGGCCACCTTCAAAGTCACACCATCTTCTTGCATCATCCCTAACTGTATGGTTCCTTCAGTCTCCTGCTTCAATCCTATGCGCAAACGCAAGAAGAAGCCCGGGAACCCACAGTTCGTGGCGGAGCCGGTGGACGTCCGATCAATGTCCTTCGTCGGGACTCACGAGTATCTAGCACCGGAGATTGTCTCCGGTGAGGGGCATGGTAGTGCGGTGGATTGGTGGACGTTAGGGGTTTTTATTTTTGAACTTTTCTACGGCGTTACGCCGTTTAGGGGGGTGGATAATGAGCTGACTTTAGCTAATATTGTTGCTCGGGCACTGGAGTTTCCGAAAGAGCCTGTGATTCCGGCTGTGGCTAAAGATCTGATATCTCAGTTGTTGGTGAAAGATCCGGCGGGGCGATTGGGGTCAACAATGGGGGCATCAGCCATTAAAAAACATTCGTTTTTTCAAGATGTGAATTGGGCTTTGTTGAGATGTACACAACCGCCGTTTGTCCCGCCACCGTTTAACAGCCGTCAAGTTATGTCGGATGATAGTTGTTCCGACACTCCGGTGGAATACTATTAGCACAATTTGTGTGGAAGTGAATTATATTTGCTTAATTATTCTAGAATCTAACTCACTTTCATCTTTTAAGTTTTTGGTAAAATATTTTTAATTTTGTATCATAACATTTTATCTCTGGATCGTGATGGATAAATCCCGAAATTGTTCCCAAAGGAACTTCAGTTTCTCCCCGTGCATAGCAAAAGTGAAAGCAGAAAGTTGATTTTGCAGATTTAGTAGTTGTTCCGAAGGCATGTGTTCATAATTTATTTTGGACTTCAGCTGGTTTGCGAAAAGGGTAAATAGAAAATAGAGTCGACAGAGAATCGTTCGGCTCTGATACCAAATGTTGTAAATCCGGTTAGGAGTAACGGATAAAAAGTTGTGTTGAAAGAAACCAAGACATGCAACGGTAATTTGAGACACAAACACTACCAAAACTAGTTGTTGAGCAAATTCTAAACTTGAATTGTAATTCAGTTTCACCACTCAACCCTAATCTAGATTTCAAAGAAGACCATTTAAGTTTGCCAAACTTGAACTAGCAATGGAAGTATCAATTAATTAACTCATAATCCAATAAGATAATTTAACCAAGATTTTCATTCATAAACTCACTCCCCTTTCTACATTTAAGGAAGTAGGATAACTAACTAAGGACATAACTAAATACATGGTTGTAAAAATCTCGACTAGCCTCCGATTAATCGGCTAATCCCTCCCTCACCGATTAATGGCCGATTAGTCATTAATCGGTCCAGTCGTTCAAATCATTTTCAACATTATGATTTTGGTTAAAATTGGATCAAATTTGGTCAAAATTGAACCAAATTGGTTTAAATCACCTGGTGAAACTCATTTATGTGAACTTTAAAGTATTATATTCATATTAATGTGCGTATATATAAAATTTTGGAAAATTACATGTAAAAATTTCAATCTGATTAACTCCGATTAATCGCTAGTCGGTACCTTACCGACCGACTAGCGCCTAGCGATTAATAATAAATAAAAATAAGATAGAAATAAAGTTTGCATGTGGAATGAAAAGCTGAATTTCAACTACCGCATGTTGTGAGAACGTGGGTTGCATGGGGAGACTATAAACCGTCTCGTCACGTTTGCTCCAACGTCTAATTCATCAGCTAGTGTATTTGAATTGGTTGGGTCACGTCTATCACTACTTATTATTATGATAGTTATTTCTCACGTTTTATGATATTATTTTTAAAAAATATTGTTCGAGAGGTTTAATATATATATTTGTTGGTAATTAGTATCGAATTATACTTGCAATTACATTTTGAAATTTAATCATGACAATATAAATAAAATTGATAAAAAAAAATATATGGATATTGTTTTGTCAAACATATAGCACGTTTGTTTTTTTGTCCATGATATTTCCTGACAGCAATTATGAAGCTCATTTTTATTAATTATGTCAACGACCATGGGACGATGAAAGGTATGTTTGTGGTTTGGGCTAAAGATGGCCACCGCCCAGCGGTGGTGGTTCAACATCGTCCCCACCATGTGAATTTGTTTCCACCGGTGGTGCAATGGTGGGGTTCGGGTGTTTGTCATTTGTCTTATGATTATAAAAACAAAAAAATGGCATTTGGTTTTATGTATAAACACAGACTTTGGGTAGGTAAAAGGTAGGTCTGTTGATAGAATGGCAGAGACGGAAAAATTAAACACTGATCAACTTCATTTCAGCTTGACCGACATATACATATACATATCCTATCCTATCAATGCTGGGCTTACCAAGTTTTAGCCCAAATACACCCGTTTAGTTACAAGTTACAACCTAATCTGATTATCAGTCTTGACAAAGCCCATCTACAAAATCAATTTTGCTAGTATCAAGACTAGAGGTGTACAAATCAGGTTTTTTTAATACCCGGTTCCAGGTATGGAACCGGGTTTGGGTATGATCATTTATTGAAAAATCAGGTTTTCTTAATACCCGGTAGGGTTCGGGTACGGGTATTGGAGGAAAAAACTCAACCCTGTGTTCCCAGGTAGGGTAGGGTATGGAACCAGATATGGTTCGGGTTGGATATACAGGGTATTTGCCACCAAGTTGCAAACGAGACAATAGCAAGCTCAATCGAGACCGACTTAAAGTTTTCTTCACAACTGTGAAATGAGTTTGAGCTTCAATTTAGGTAACTGACTCATAAACACACAAAACATACTTTGGGATTTGACAAAATCAAATTGACAAGGTGACCAACCATTTAGGGGTTTTTCTTTGATGTTCGTTAGCAGTGGTAGAAACGAGGGAGTGATGGTGCCTCGTTGATGTCAAAGGGTGGGTTTGATCCGATGATTAGCGATGGTCAAAGGATGGAAACAAGAGGGGGAGCGAGTAATGGCGCATCAGCCATGTCTGACTGCCCTGATCTTCCTTGTGTTGTATTAACGAAAGTGGTGTTGGAAAAAAAAACTAAGACCCAAAAAGATGAGTAAGTTCACTGCTTACACAAGTCCCTACAGTTTTTTTCTTTTGTATGATAGACTAATCAGTTGATGAATTATACACTCACATGGTACATTTATATATTTTTTCAAATTTATTTTCCGTTATATAACTTCTATCGTATTATAAAAAAACTTCTATAATTAGAATGGATATTTTTATAGAAAATAAACTGAACACCTAAAAAAAAAGAGAATATAAAACCAGATGTAGTCAGAAAATTTTGGATAGGAACTCTTCATTAAAAAGTCATAACAAACTTTTGCATAGCCTTACAAAATTGAAAATTTGAACATAACACTAAATCAAAAATCTAATATAGATGACACAGGATAATGTTTCATTCCATGATCCTCAATCAAACAAACTGAATCCCATGTCCTGTGAAAGAAATTAACAAAAAAATCAATCAGCAACATGTAACAAAAAAAATGACTCAATTGGAATTTAATGAATATCATGAATAAAATGTTAGTGAGAGAGCTTACATCATCAGACTCTTCTTTCTCTTCTACTTTTTCTTCTTTCTTTGTCTCAGCAGCCGCAGGTGCAGCGCCACCACCGGCTGCTGCAGCAACTGCAACACCACCGCCACCAGAAGGAACTGAAGCCAGCTTCTCCCTTCCTGCTGCAAGTAGTTCGGTAATATCTTTACCCTTAACCTCTGACAATAGCAACTCAATTCTATCATCATCGGCATCAGCTCCAACTGCGTAACATCACACAAGTTTCCATCACATAAAATATAGAATATAATGGAATAAAATCACAGAACACAAGAAGAAGAATTCACAGCAACTCACGATTGTTGACCAAACCTAATTAGAGTAAAATCCTAACTAATAGATAAATAAATCTAACCCATAACAATCTAACTAAACCAATCCAACATAGAATAATATGACCCATTTGAACTCGAATTTTAAATAAACCCAATTATGAACTTAGTCCATCCAACTTTGAGTTATTGACAAGATTAGTCTAACAGAATGTCATTTTGCAGCAAAGAAAGTAGAAATCTGAGTTAAAATGATACTACTTATAACACAATAAGAAAAAAAATCTCAAGACTCATCTGGTTGTGTGCAGATATACAAATAACCTAGAAAAAGTAACTTGAGTAGAAATTACAAGGTGATTTCTTGATGATTGGTTGGTTCATATGTAAGTTGAGAGATATCAAATTCACAAATAAAGCCTCAATCATGATCTACTTGTAGCAAAATAGGGTAATTGACATGGCAGGTTGAATACAAAATGATTTGTTGAATACTGAATAATTTATGAAATTCATTTGTTATCTGTAAATTACCTGAACCAAGAATCTTCTTCAAATCATCAGCAGAAGGGCAGGTGTTTCCTCCTAACAAAGCCAACAGATATGCAGCCACAACCTTCATTTTGCTGCTACACAAAACGACTAAACAAACTGGATGTGTGAAATCGTCTGAAGAATTATGCAGCAATCACAAGATTACAAGTGCAGATCAGAAGGAAGAAGATACATGTTACAGCCGCTGTGGCCTGGACTGTGAACCCTAATTATAACAGTTAAGGTCCATAGTTTGTGGGCTTGGTGGGCTTGCCTAGCCCATCCATGGCCCAGTTTATCATTCTTTTACTTGTGTGATGAAGTTCGTCCAGTGACAAGCAAGCACAAAGGGCAAAGTGTCATAATCAATTTGCATTGGTTTTTCATATAACTTTTAAAAAGTAACATTTTTTTTATAGAAAAAAGAATCAAGCATAATATTATAAAAAGTAAGTTTAATAATACAAGTAATTTCAATAGTGAAACTTTTGGACAAAGAGTTGGTTGACATACACACAAACCAATCTTTGTAAGTTGAAGAGGATTCTTTTCATCTACGGTTATTCAGTTTAATGTTTCAGTTCAAACCGGTCAAGTTACTTTTCAGTTTCTAAACAGTGCTATCCAAATTTCAAACTGCCACACACTCAAGGGGGTAAAATTCAGATACAAGGATGACTTACGAGTGGATAAAGGTATATTATAAAGTATATAAATGAATGTGTGAAAAGGTTAAAATGAATCCCTATTCATTTTCTTATAAGTTCCTTACGATATGTTATCCTTACATTATGGATTCATATTTTAATAATCAGCTTAATTGCGTTTTGATTGGGCTTAAAAATGTGATGAAACTGATAAGCTTCCTTTTTAACCTAACTCTACATATCGGGTTTTTTTTTAACCGGATCCGGATCGGATAAGTCAACGATGATCCAGTGGAATCGGATCCGGTTTTGAGGTATGAGATTTGGAACCTTTTGTCTGGTTCTATCCCGATTTTGTGTCCGATTTTTGTCCGGTTCCAAATTTGTCCGGTTTTTATCCGGTCCTTTGGAAAACCAAAGAACCGGTTCCAGATCCGGAGTTCCAAAATATTCGATCCGGTTCCAAAAAATCCGATTTCGGATAATCCATCGAATCGGATTCGGATCCGGTTATAATGCCCACCTCTAAGTCTCTATCCCTATCCCTATATAAACTCTTGTTGGCAACTTAAGAAGAGATTCATGAGTTTTGATTGGGCTTAATTGCGTTTTGATTGGGCTTAAAACTATGATTAATTTCTGAGACGATACAAACTTAACACGAGATTCATGAGTTTGACCGTTTAAGTTTAGTCTACACGAGTTTGGTTTAGTTCGGTGTTGAATCAGTTAACACTTTAACAAATTAGGTCGTGTCAGCTTAAAACAGAAACCAATATCAAGTAAATAAACCAAAGCATTTCCTACAAACACCAACACATTCAAGAAATAATGCTGCTTACACCATTCAGAAATCCCAAAATTAGGCCAACTACAATAATAGCATCAAATAAATCTGTTCTAAACATACACAAAAATTTCAAAACCCTTGTACTTTTAAATTAAACCATCTTACTCTTCTGTTTTCTTCTTTTTCTTATCTTTCTTCTTCTTACTTGCTTTTTCAGTGTCTTCTTCGTCATTAACTTCAGCATGCTTTCTCTTCTTTTTCTTCTTCTTCTCAGCATTCTCCTCTTCACTCTGCACTTCAACAGCCCCTTCAGTTGCGTGTTTCTTTTTCTTCTTATCTTTCTTTTTACCTACATCTTCAACTGCTGCTGCTTCTTCTTCGTCAGTAGCGCTTTTCTTTTTCTTTTTATATTTTTTCCCCTCGTCAGATGGTGGTGCTGCCTCTTTCTCAGCCTCCGCTTCTATCCGCCCAAGAACCGAATCTGCTGATATATTGTATGTCTGCAAAACATAAACATTGTTAAAAAAGAATGGGTTGAAAGTTAAACAGTCATGAATCGTATGTATTCAAGATTTAGATTTGAATTGTAATAATGTGATCACAATGCCTCTAATTAAAAATTACACGAAAACATGTCCCAGGGTGGACCCCACCCGCTTTCAATCTGAACCCGTACTGAAGATATGTTTCAACCCAAACGGCCCACTAAAATTATCAAGGATAATGGGAGTGATAAAACACGTTTGTAAGATTTAGAATTATACTGTAATCACAATGCTGTACACTTGATAAAGAAGAATGGACAAAAAACCCCAACCCACTTTCAATCTGAACCCGTATTAAAAATGACCTATTTCAACCCAAACGGCCCACTGGATTTTATAAGCATGATAAGGTTAATGAGAGTGAAAACGCACCTTTGCTGGAGTGATCATTGCTCCATCTCCTTTCTTGAAATCCTTGTTGTAAGCTTCAATCTTAGGCTTGCCTTTAGTTGATCCAGCAGAACGCCCGAGTTCCCGGCCTTCAAGACTTCTTAATCTTGCTTCAAGCTAAATTAGTACCAATGAAAAGTCAGCATTTTTGCACAAAGAAGCTTCTGATGATACAAATAGCGTCTAGATAGAATACCTTGAGACGATTCTCCATCCCCATAGAATTATCTTGGTTATCTCCAAGAGCATCATATCGGATAGCTAATGCTGTTTTAGCAGCAAGAGAACGTGAAATTTTCCCCTTATGTTTTGGTGCTGCTTGACCAATCAAACTTGCATGATAAATAAGCCCGTATTTAGGGGTTGCATGTTTTGTCTTTAAAGCCCTAAAGAGAGCCTTTTCAGCACCAAGAATCTGAACTGTACTACCAGGCTGTTTTGCAAGATTCAACAAACTACCTCCATGAGCAATAAGGCGGGCACCAACAAGTTCGCCAACTATAGCCGTGAGATTTGGAGCAATTGTATTCATCCTGCTTTTTAAATAATCGTACAATTGTGCTCTGTATTCTGAAAGAGATAATACTTGATCACACAGATCCTTAATATTCACCAAATCAAGATCACTGACTTCGGTTCCCATGGAAACTACAGCCGCCTCTTTTAATTCCGCCTCAACCTCTTCTGACAGTATCTATTAATAATTTAAAACTCATTTAATAAAACAGGAAAACGTTTTGTACAAAAAGCCAAAAAGGGAGGAAATAACCTCAGAAAAATCAAGTTTTGCAGCATTTGTGCGGTAACCCATGAGCTTCACTGCCTTGGCATAAAGAATGTTGTCTTGCACAATCTTAGCAAGCTCAGGAAAATGCCAACCGTACCATTCCCTAACCCTCATAGCATATGTGTTAAGTTCTTTATCGAGATCATCTAACAAGCCAATTGCTTGAATGATCATAGTATCCACCTATAAAACAAAACTTTTCAGAATCATATTCATACGAGTAAGATATTATTACTCAATGAGAAGGTCACCTTATCTGGGCTGAACTTAAGCTTGTATCTAGACAAACTATGAGATAAACCCAAACTCATTGGAGCTAGATCTTGTGCACCTAAACCGGTTATGAGTTCGGTCAATTGACTTCTTACTCCCCTCATAAGTTCCATAACCCCTTGGTTATGAACACAATCAATTTGCTGCGAAAACGGTTAGTTTGAAATCAAAATTCAGATACATTAAACACATTTTTTGGCCATAAGTACAACTCACCAGTTTTTCCTTGATAGCATTTCCAAGTTTGGAGTCTGCAACCGCTAATGATTCGCCATCACAATGCGCACGCAAGAACTTGCGCAAACCCTTGCTGGGCTTGCTGTCAAGCAACAGAGTAGCTGCTGACAGTGCTTCTGATGTGTTCTCAAACTTGGAGAAAGCTTTAAGCTTTACAATCTGTTGTGTTTAAATTGAGTTAATTAATAATCATAGCAGTCACAATCTGATATTAAAAGTAGAGAATTGAGAAACGAAATGAAACCTGTCTAGCTGTGTCGGCAGATGAGAACTCCTTCCACAGATCCTGTAAACACAAGATTAATCAATCAGAGAGATACATACATATATATAGATATATATATATATATATCTACACACGTATCGTATCATACTCACATCGACTTTGGAAAGCTTTCCTTCATCCAGTACTTTGAAAAGGGCAAAACCCGCTGGGGTTTCAAAAAGCACTAGCATTTTCTTGATTCCTGCAAAATAACACATAAATCATGATTTTATCATACAGATAGAAGTTGGTACAGCGAAACCCTAGAAGCCGTTTTACCTCACTCACCAGTTGCTGCCGTGACCAAGAGGGGAGCGAATTAGGGTCTAGGGTTTAAACAGAAAGGAGGCGGTGTGGTGTGTGCACAAATAACGTATAAATATATCACCCGTTTCTTCCTTTTATTTTACTAATTTCATATTTAAACTCGTTTATTACACGGTTTAATTATTAAAATAATATAATTTTTAAATACTTCGTATAATTGAGATTTAGAATCGTCTCAGCCCGTTGCCTTATGTCAATGATTTCCCCGTCGTTGTTCCTAATACCAGGCTTATATTTGGATATTTGCTTCATTTTTGTTTCATTTACAAGGCTTAGATGATGCTTAACAATGTCTGACGGTTTTTTACACGTTATGAATTTGAGTTGATCAATAGTTTCTATATTCTCTTGTGATATGTATGAGAGCATTCACAACCCGTTTGGTATAATTATGTGAGTGAGTTTTATATATTTTAAGAAGTGGTTTAAAGTGATTGTGAGTGGAGGATAGAGAAAAGATATAAGGTTTTGTAAATATAAGGATACAGGTAGTGGTTTTTAGTATAATTAGAAGGATAAGGAGAGAGAAGAATAGAGATAAAAGGTAGAAAAAGTAGTGTTTTTTAGTATAATTATAAGGATAATGATATGAAATATAAAGAACAGGCTGAGAATGCTCTGAGTGCTTGAATTTTATATTGTTGTTCTTCGTTTTTATATGGTTGTGTAGAGTCCGAGCAATAGACGTACTCCACAGGCTTCAGTATAATTATTTTTGGGTTGGAAACCGTCAATCTAAGGCTCTTGCTAAGGATAGCAAGTGATGAAATTAATAACAAGGATATCTAAGCATAAGTGCTACCTTATTATTAAACAAAAAGTTTTGGAAATTTGTTAGGGTTTTTCTAGTCTTTCAAAAGTGTAAAGACCTATGGCGAGTGATGCACCCTCTTTGATTAGGAGATTCTAAATCACAACTTCACAAGTGAATTATCAAGTTTTGCTTTATGGTCTAAGGTTGTTGATGTGTGTCTATAGCATTGCCATCCTTCTTATCATACGATTTCAAGCCTTGAACACTTTAGCTCCTGAATTGTTGGTACTTCATTGTAGTAGGATCTAAGGTAACCATCGTTCAGTTATGGAAACTTTAGATCACATATTCGTCCAAGTAACTATGGCGAGAGCATACTAGAAACAATTATCATGACCCAATAAAACTGTCATTTAAAGTTAAGAGGATTCGATGTCTATATGATGTTTATCTCCCTTTAATATCTTTGTAATTCGTTATTTTCTCAAAATATCAAAAAGATTGTTTGATTGAATACTGATAAGAGTTTAATATCAGGAGTTGTACGTCGCATCCATCGATCGATACTTGGTTCTTACTGTTGTTATACTATATATGTGATAGGTGTACTTACCTATATGTATGTGGTTTGGTATTATGGTGATAATCACTTTTATAAATTAAAAACTATGAAGTGTAAGATCTTTATTGAAAATTTCTTACGTTTCACACAACAGATCCTTTATGAACTCGAACCAACGAGACCGTCCGCATTCTCGTCTTCTTCTCTCACCCGTTTAGGATTCTTATCAGCTCGTATGTGTAAATGAGCTTGTCATTCACTTGAATGCGTTGGATCTTCCAAACAGTTCCTCAGGTTAGATACATGAATGTATCATGAACTCCATTCAAATTTTATGGTAACTTTAACTTGTAACCTATCGCTCCCACTCTTGCAACTATTTCAAAAGGTCTTATGTATCTAGGCTTAACTTTCCCATTTTTTTCCAAATTTCACGACTCGTTTCATGGTGAAACTTTCAACATCACGAAGTCACCAACTTAAAACTCCAACGTTTTCTTCAGCTATCTGCATAACTCTTATATCTATCTCGTGCATCTTTCAACCTTTCCTTAATTTCAACGACTTTCTCATTTATCTCCTCGACAATGTTTGAGCCAATCAACTAATTCTCACCCACTTTTACTCAACATGCAGCGTTCTACACGTTCTACCATACAAAGTTTCGAAAGGCGTTCTAAACGATTCTTTAATGATGCGTCTTCAATCTTTGCTTGAATTCTCTGTTATCCTAATTAGCCAGATGAAAAACTACGTGGCTTATTTGTGAGGAAAGATTAGGGGTTTAGTTAGGGGTGCAAACGAGCCGAGCCGAGCCCGAGCTTGACTAGGCTCGAGCTCGGCTCGTTTAACTTACTGTGAGCTCGAGCTCGAGCTCGGCTCGATTCGAGCTCTAATTTTGAAGCTCGGGCTCGGCTCGTTGGTAGCTTTACAAGCTCGAGCTCGGCTCGTTGGTAGCTTTACAACGGCTCGTTTATTATATATTAATTAATTTATATATATTTATAATTATTTTTATATAAATTTTATTATAGTTTTTATATATAACATAATACATATTATTTAATTATATTTATCTTAATTTTATATATACTAATTATTATTATTATTTTATAAATATATATTAAATATATTAAAAACATTATATAAATAAAAGGCTCGTTAAGGCTCGCGAGCCGGCTCGAGCTCGATAAGTGAAGCTCGGGCTCGGGCTCGGGCTCGTTTAATAAACAAGCTTATTCTTAGGCTCGAGCTCGGCTCGAGCTCGTTTAAGCTCGGCTCGTTTCGAGCTTTTTAACGAGCCGATCTCGAGTAGCTCGCGAGCAGCTCGGCTCGTTTGCACCCCTAGGTTTAGTTCCCTAAACTTCATCTCCAAGTCTTACGAATGTTTCACAAATAAAGTGAATGGGCTCATATAAAACTCGACTAAACATCAAAGAAGGGTAAAAAAATATTAGCTTATGATTTAATCGTGTTTTCAGTTATAACCGACTTCATAACTTGTCTAACCGTTAACTGAATCGAATAACCATATTGGTAATTCGGTTACGATTAAAATTAAGCGAATAAACACATTCATATTCGGTTCGATTTGATTCGATTAATCGGTTTTTATGTTCACACCTACTAGGATACCAGAACTCCACACTAGCTACACCATTCACAATTTAGATTGCGACCCTTCAAATTCAAAACCTTTGGATGACTATGAAAATAATAACAATTATGAGGTAAAACAATAACATCTTAGGCTTTATATAGAAACTATAATTACCACTAGTGGAACTCTCTTCACAAGCAACCTGAACAACAATACCAATGCACAACTTCGATCTGAGATATGCAAACTGAATATGACACAATTATTTGTTGAGGATATTTGCAAGCTCTGTGTAGTAGCAACATAAAGAGTCGAAACGGAGCAAAATCGAGCCCATATCATGAATAAAATGTAGATCGATATCAAGATACTTTGTGCACTGATAAAAGAAATGTTTTAACCATAAGAAGTGTCACCAATGTTGTCTCGAATATAATCCAAGCTCATGCATCAAAAATATAATCACCAGAGCTCAGCAGCATCATGAGAAACATCACGATACTTGGTTTTATCATACTAAGGCGAGAGACAGTGTGTTGCTACTTGGAAGTTGGAACTCCAATTGATGAGGTTGGATCCAAGAAAGATACAATAGCATGTGGTGGATCGACGATCATCTGAGGACCCAACCCAATTTGCATCTGCATAAGCATGAATGACAAGACTAGTAGACCCGTGAGTAGTGAGAATAGTAGTACCTTAAGGTACTAAAGAATAAACATGAATAAGTAATACCGCAATCAGAAAGAAATTGCCCCACTAGGCCTCAAGATTGGGAACCAAGCCAAGGGATTATGAACGACGGATCAAAGAATATGTTCAAGTGAACCGAATAAAATTAATAAACGTAATGAAATAGCAGTTACAAGAACATAAAAGGTAGGTGATGGACCCCAAATGTTATACTGAATGATATGTGAAGTTATAGTGCTACGAGACAAAGATAAAATGATAATTAAGTAGATTTGGAACCACTAAAAGCGTTTCAAATTGGTTTTGAAGATTTAGAAGAACTGATAAGAGACAAAATATAAGAAAAGTTAAATCATACGGATGACCAACGCAAAAGTACCGTAAATCAAGAAATATGGATTTAATACCAGAAAGTAAATAAAGCTCTCGTGCTCTTTAAAAGAAGATGATGGAGGATCTGGGCTGCAAGAGTCTGTATAAGCATGTCATGATGTGAGTTACAATGGGAATGAGACGATCAACAACTAATTGAGTGATAGATTAAAGGTTTCTGCTTAAGCCAGGAACAACATGTACATTTTTTAGTTTCACAATGCAATGTTATGACACAAGTAAAGCATGAATGATATGCGAGATAGTAAGCATCATTCCATTGTCGGTAATCATTTTTTTCGAACCGAGATACGGTGACGCATCATAAGCCGTGCCTACATCTGAGGCTATACGAGCTATGGCACTGGAGCAGGAAATCCATGTGTCGGTCATCATATGCGTATTTGATGAATAGGAAATGGGCTCAACTACCAACCTAAAATTTATAAGATCCGGTTGTTGATGAGTCATGTTATGAAATGTTTTTATAAGATATGGTTGTTGATGAGTCTTGTCAATGACAAAGGCAAAGCCTACCTAAGTTTTGAAAGTTACGGGTTCAAGTCCCACTAGTGACAGTGTTAAAATGAAATTCGCCGTTATAAAAAAAATAATTTGCTATTAAATTAAAAGGCCAAAAATAACTATGATGTTCACCAAATGATCCAAGTGATGTGGGCTTCCAAATATAGATTTAGTGAGCTGTGATTGAGACGGGTTGTGATGTAGAAGGCCAACATCCATAAAGTCCATGTGGCAAGCAACACGGCTGTGAGAAAGAATAATCACACGACCACTCCTAATCCTAAATGAATCCGAATTGTCCAAGATCAGAAATGCATTTGAAGGTTGGTCAATCATATGGATCACATGAGGAGCGGTTGTACATACCACATTATAACAATTCAGCAAACTAATTATTATTAAAATAATACTTCTAAATCAAAACAAGACATCAATCCTTATTAAAACACTATGTTAGAGACCTGTGTATTACACGGGTTAAATAAATAATAAAATTTAAAATAAAAATAATAATATTCATAAATGATCTAATAGACGGTTTGAATAAAAAACAATTTAAAGTAAATAAGAAGTTTGTAATATTACATAGAATATCTCACATACATCTTAAAGGAAAATGATGTACCCCATAATTCTCTAAATACTTCTAATAATTTATATTGGATATTAGATATAATAATAAAAAATAAAAATTTACAGTTATAATTTAGAAATACACAAATAACTGACCTGTTTTATTTTCAGTTTAATCTTTTAATTTTAAAATACACAATGAAATTTGCAAAATTTAATAGTGTAAATTTCTTTTTATAAGTATCAAATTATAAGTTTTAAAGGTTATGGTAATTAAAAAATAAAAGTAATTATATGAATAGAATTCATTATAAGTCTCAAAAGTTCATTGCAAATTTTGTGTTTTAATTAAATGATTAAATTGAAAATGAAACAGGCGAGTCATTTGTGTATTTTTAAATTATAATTTTAACTTTTTATTTTTTATTATTATATGCAATATCTCATATAAATTATGAGAATTATTTAGAGAACTATGGATTACATCATTTTACTTTAAGATGTCTATGAGATATTGTATGTCATATTACGAATTTCTTATTTACTTCAAATTGTTTCTTTTCCCGTCTATTAGATAATATTATGGACATTATTATTATTTTTAATTCTTTATTCAACTCGTATGCTACACAGGTCTCTAACCTAATATATATATAGGGGAGGTGTAATTAAATCGCTACAATTATGGTATTTAAAAAAATATATAATCCGTACAAATGTTGTTTTAAAAAATAAAAATGACTGTAAGCGATCAAATTTTCATTTGTTATTAAATATTAAAAAATAATTAGGAAATTAAGTATTTAGTTACAAATTTACCATATATACATAAATAGTTTACAAATATCTTTCAAAGATTATGAGAGATGAAAATTTTGACAAATGAAAATTAGTGTGAACTTAAATTTGGAATGTAAAATTTAAAAAACGAATTTAAATACAAAATTATTAGGAAATTAAAACGTGATAAAAGTGGGTTAAAAAGATGACATGTGACAAAAATTATGTTTCCTTTATTAGAATGTGAAGATATTTTTTTGATAATATACTAAAACTTATTTAAAACTAAAGAGTATATAATTCTGGTTTTTTCTATTAAATTTGTCTAATAAAATACTTAAGTATATTAAATATCTATATCTATATCTATACTATATTATAATGCATCACCAAATGGCATCTTAAAATTTAAGTAATACAAGTATGAATGCTTAAGGTACAACACTTAATGCATGTGTTAAAAACTTTTACTATATTATAATGCACCACCAAAGGGCATCTTAAAATTTAAGTAATACAAGTATGAATGCTTAAGGTACAACACTTAATGCATGTGCTAAAAACTTTTTTGAGGTAAAAATGTCTTTTAAATAATATTTACACCTTTGCCCCCTCAAATTTATTCAACTTCTGGTTATTTAAACAATAATTACATATTTAAAATAACTACCATCCATGATTTTTAAACGGCCATAACTTTTTCATACCTTGGTATTTTTTATAAAAAACTACACCATAAAAACGAGCATTTCAGTCTCTTTAATTTGAGTATCATATTGCTATAGTTTTTTTTAATTTGTATGTTACGTGATTATATATCAACACCTTCGTTTTTGTTTCATCTATAGTAACTGACGGTATTTTCAGGACAATCCTGAAAAATTCTAAAATTCGCCATACACCGCTAAAAAAAAAAAAAAACTTAAATTCAATGATATAAGATCCGACTACTTTGACTGTTTTTCAAATACACATATAACAAAGCATCGTACTCCCATTTTTTAGGTCTTCGTATAATCAGCACCCACCCATTATTCATTTAATAAACAACACATCTCATAAAGTTAATAAATAATGATCGGTTGTCATTTTAAAACAATTCCGTTCATATCACATATTTGAACGCTTTGAAAAATAAATAAGAATGACATATTAATTGGTCAATTTGTAAAATTTTAAAAGCCCGTCATTAACCCTAATGTAGTTAGGTTAGTGGATAATTATGTATGTTCACGCACATAAAGATAATTTCACTTAATAATGTTTTTAAGAAAGAAACTTTACTTCCTTTTTTCTGAAACAATTTGTATATAAATATGATTTATAAAGTTAACCCTCACAAGATCTTTGCAGTTCACTAACATTGAACCTATAGTAACATGTGTAAACCCTGGAATTGAGAATGTCGACATTATTTTTTTATTTGATTGTTTAAAGTTTTCAGAATGTTATTTTTAACGGTTATAACACTAATATTAAAGGATGATGATCATGTGGTATGTCTAAATTTTATATTTGTTTCTAAGTTTGAAAATTTACATTTTCACTCCTTAAATTATGCATAAACGTAACATGTTTGGTCTCTTCAGTGGATGAGTTAACTTTTCTGTTAAATATTTTGAAAATGATAAAAATACCCTTATATTAAAAAGTTAAAAATTAAAAAAAAAACATGTATTTATACCCTTAGTTCTCAGGCTGCCTAAGTTAGCCGACACCACCACTTTTTTTTAAACCTATTTTTTTAATTTTATGTTCTTTAATATTGGTGTTTTTTGGTTATTTTAAAAGGTTAATTTGTAGAATAGTAACCAAGTTTTAAAAGTATTTCAATTAAATCACGTATGATGAGTGAACTAATTGAAACAATTTTGAAACTTAGTTACTATTGTGGTGTTTTCCCTTTTAAAAAATATTAAAGAAAACTTAAATGTCATCCACTTCAGGAACCTACATGTTACGTCTATGAATAATTTGAAGACTAACAATGTAAATTTTCAAACTTAAAGATCAAATTCAAAATTTGAAAATACCAATAGGAGTATCTATGGACTTTAACTCTATATATATATTGAAAGTTAAAAACAATGAAATTTTAGTTTTGTTTAAAATTAAAACTAAAGTCAAAGGAAAATAAGGAATGTAAGTTATTTCTTGCCCAGTTTCATTTTCTTCATAAAAATAACTGTAGTATATTAAATATAATAGTTTAAAACTCGTGTACTACATATGGTGAAAAATATTAATACATAAAATTTTAAATCTTTATATATATATCTTATAGGTGGAAAATGTATTATATATACTAACAATAGACTACAAAATCAAAAAAATTTAAAAATTAATATATAATTGAGTTTTAAAAATACATTAAATACTATTCAATGTAATTTGACTTTCATTTACTATTTGATTGAAAACATAAGTTAGGTAATTACATTTCAAATTTTCTTATAATATGAGATAATTTAAAATAAATGATTTTTATTAGTATAACTAATAATTTGTTTAAAAATATATTATTATTAAAAATATGAAAGTGTATTTATTAAAAGAGAGAGAGGCGGAAAAAAATTATAAGAATAAATATGGATGTGACACGTGACATTGTGAAACTTTTATTTATTATATAGTATATATTGGAAGCTAAAAATAATGATATTGTACTTTTTTTTAATGTTAAAACAAAAGGAAAATAAGGAAACAAGGCATGTAAAGTGCTATCTAATTCCTTTTTTTGTTTTTTCCTGGTTTCATGCATATTTAACCTTATATTAATTACAAATCAATCTTTTTTATATATAAATATAAAGTATAATTGGTAAACTCACTTTAGTTGTGTTGAGACACATATAACCTCGTCTCATAGCACGTGTCGTATGTACACTTTGGAGGCTAACTTTACTTTTTACAATAACATGCCTTTGTGATTAATTATAATAATAATTTATATATGTGTAGAAGGTTAAAAAAAGCGAATTTTTATTAAGAAGGCTAAAAAATGATTTCTATTTTAACTGAAATCGGGTCAAATAAACTCCGATTGAGCTCATTCTAACGGTGTTGAAACCGGCTCGTTGAGGTTTTTTTGAGGAGTGGGGGGATTTAGGTTGTTTGGGGGGTGGGGTTTAGGCTTTTAGGGGGTGGGGGTTAGGGGATTAAATGAAGGAAAAAATATCAAAATTGACATAGTTCTCTAAAAAATAATAAAATGAACATTTAGCTAGTAATAAGCGATTAAACCTTTGAAAAATGTCCATTTTGGTATTTTTCCCTTAACTCAAGTGCATGATCGCCGGAGGGGATAAGCTAGGTGGGTGGCCCGTTCGTAGCTTTAGGAGTCTCAAACGGTGAAGAAAATGAAAAGATGTGAAGGACGTGTGGTGGCAGGATTTTGAAGGAGTCCACAATGCCCTGTTTGTCCACGTGTTACGTCATCAATCAATAATAGTGCATGCCTTGTTTGTCCACGTGTTACGCCTTCAGTCAATAATAGTACGTGCATGCTCCCGTCCCACATCTATGTATCTCTTTCTTTGACCATACCAATGCCAGGATATATATATATATATATATATATATATATATATATATATATGAGCTCGGTTTTTTAGGGAGTGGATGGGGAGGTTTAGGTTTTTGGAGTTGGAGGGGGGTGGGGGTGGGGGTGGGGTGGTTAGGTTTTTGGGTTTAGCTTTTAATTATGGTTTAACTTTTAGGGTTTAATTTTAATGGTTTAGTTTTAAAGTTTAGCTCTAGGTTTTATTTCGACGATCCGGTTCTAACGTCGCTGAAATTAGTTCAATCGGAGTTCGTTTGACCAAATTTCTTAGGTTTTTTTTAAAGAAATATCCCTTTTTAGTGGAACTTTCTTATATATATATGTGTGTGTGTAAATTTAATACGTTTTATAGAGGATTAAATGAAGGAAAAAAATACCAAAATGGACATAGTTCTCTAAAAAATAAAAAAATAAACATTTGGTCAGTACTAAGCCGGTTAAAAATTTGAAAAATGTCCATTTTAGTATTTTTCCCTTAACTCAAGTGCATGATCGCCGGAGGGGATAAGCTAGGTGGGTGGCTCGTTCGTAGCTTTAGGAGTCTCAAACGGTGAAGGAAGAAAATGAAAAGATGTGAAGGACGTGTGGTGGCAGGATTTTGAAGGAGTCCACAATGCCCTGTTTGTCCACGTGTTACGTCATCAATCAATAATAGTGCATGCCTTGTTTGTCCACGTGTTACGCCTTCAGTCAATAATAGTACGTGCATGCTCCCGTCCCACATCTATGTATCTCTTTCTTTGACCATACTAATGCCGGGATATATATATATATATAAGGTTAGGTTATAGTAAAAAATATTTTAAAAATAAAAAGGGTAAGAAGGATTTTAAGCTTGACATGTGTCATTTTATTATTTTTAAAGGGAGGACATAATGATCAATGTGTAATATACCAGGTCAATGTGTAATACACCAGGTTAATGTGTAATACAAGGTCTGATATTACACAATGATCAGACCTGATATTACACAATGAACTGATATTACACAATGAACTGATATTACACAATGACCTAACATATTTGAGCGAATTACACAATAATGAGCGAATTACACAATGAGCTGGAAAACGTAAAACACAATGATGAAAACATATAACACAATGATGAAAAATATTTGACACAATGAACTTGTATTACCCAATGACTTGACTAATTACACGATGAACTTGCATTACACAATGACGTGACTAATTACACAATGAACTTGTATTACACAATGACCAGACGTGGTATTACACAATGAACTTGTATTAAATGATGAACTTGTATTACACAATGACCTTACTAACTACACAATGAGTTAGAAAACGTAAAACACAATGATAAATACATATAACACAATGAACTTGTATTACACATTGAACTTGTATTACACAATGAACTTGTATTACACAATGACCTGACTAATTACACAATGAACAGACACAATGAACAGATATTACACAATGACCAGACGTGGTATTACACAATGAACTTATATTACACGATGAACTTGTATTACACAATGAGCTGAAAAACGTAAAACACAATGATAAATACATATAACACAATGAACTTGTATTACATAATGAACTTGTATTACACAATGAACTTGTATTACACAATGACCTGACTAATTACACAATGTCCAGACGTGGTATTACACAATTAACTTGTATTACACGATGACCTGACTAATTACACAATGAGCTGAAAAACGTAAAACACAATGATAAATACATATAACACAATGAACTTGTATTACACATTGAACTTGTATTACACAGTGAACTTGTATTACACAATGAACTTGTATTACACAGTGAACTTGTATTACACAATGACCTGACTAATTACACAATGACCAGATATTATACAATGACCAGACGTGGTATTACACAATGAACTTATATTACACAATGAACTTGTATTACACGATGAACTTGTATTACACAATGAGTTGAAAAACGTAAAAGACAATGATAAATAAATATAACAAAATGAACTTGTATTACACAATGACCTGACTAATTACACAATGACCAGGCGTGGTATTACACAATGAACTTATATTACACAATGAACTTGTATTACACGATGAACTTGTATTACACAATGAGTTGAAAAACGTAAAACACAATGATAAATAAATATAACATAATGAACTTGTATTACACAATGACCTGACTAATTATACAATGAGCTGAAAAACATAAAACACAATGATAAATACATATAACACAATGAACTTGTATTACACATTGAACTTGTATTACACAATGAACTTGTATTACACGATTAACTTATATTACACAATGACCTGACTAATTACACAATGAGCTGAAAAACATAAAATACAATGATAAATACATATAACACAATGAACTTGTATTACACATTGAACTTGTATTACACAATGAACTTGTATTACACAATGAGCTGGAAAACGTAAAAAAAATTTCTTTTTTGTTTATAACGACACTATACTCGTTTTAAAGATAAAAAACGCTCGTTTTTATGATGTAATTTAAAAAAAAAATTAATGTCGTATGTAAAAGTTATGAACGTTTAAAAATGAGAGGGGAATTTGATAAAAAGTCAACAAAAGTGGCCAAGACTAAAATACCATTCCAACAACTTTTTCTCCTACAATTTAATCTCAACATTAAATTTTTTCTACAATTTAATCTAATGGTTCTAAATCCTTCTCACCCTTTTTAGAATTAGAATCCTTTTTACCTGAACCTAATCCTATATATATATGAGCTCGGTTTTAGAGCCTGAAATAAGTATGTTTTTTATATGTTGTAATAAGTAAAATCTAGTTCACCCAATTCTTTTAGAGCACTTCGTGGTCACATCGAAAATAGTTATCTATTTGTTATTTTTTCTTTATAATCGATCTTCTTGTGATAACTTTGGTTGCAGCGCCTTTGGATGGTTAGACATGAATGGCCGGTGTTTAGATTAATTATGAAAATATGGGTCACAAGTATTTAATTCACATGATTTTATAAAATACATACTAAACATATATAGTTTCTAGTGACCCTTAGACTTAAGTAATGAACGGGTCCACAGGATTCACTAACATTTTTGTTTCCATATACCAGTTATATATGTTTTCACAGCAAAAAGTCAAGTTTAAATCCAAAGCATTATAATCTAAATATCCTTCAAATGATTAAGCAAAATCAAGTAAACTTATAAACTTTATATAAAATCAACATTAATTTATTCCCATTACTAGGTTAAAAAACCCTTTATTTACACGAGTTGAATAAATACAATACTATACACTTAGTAATAAAAAATCTATATATTGCAATATTTTAAGGCGACTTTCTTAAACCCATACTCCCCTTTGGGAGCAACTCGAGTGTTCCTATGAGTCATGCATATCTTTCCCAATGGGTTGTAACTGCAGCTGACTCGAACCCGGGACCCGCCTAGGAGGAAACCCACAACTGGGAAAACTCACTGGCTCAACCTGGAACAATTTGTCCAAAACGAGACTCAAACTCATGACCTTCCATTTGAAAAGTCATGAGGCTACCACTCCACCAGAAAGCTTCGTGGTAATTATAGAAATCATTATTATTTAATAGAAAAGAGAGGCGAGAAACAAAAAATAAAAATAAAAAACAATTATAGAATATTTGCATAATTAATAGTAGAAAGAGACGAGAAAAAAATGATTAGAATGCATAGGAGAGTGACAAGTGTCACTTTAAAACATTTATTTATTATTTAAAACATTTATTTATTATATATATAGTATAGAGTATAGATGCACGTAATGCAAAATATGAAGTCCAAATTTCCACCTTCCTGGTTAAAACTATAAATCAAACCCAACATTAGTAAAATATTAAAGTGATAGATAGTCAAGAAGAAACTAAAGTGGGAGCACATAATTCGGCCAATTAACTTGTGATATATAATACAGACATTAATTAATTCCACCCGGCCGGCCCCCACTTGTTTATTCTAAGCACCCAATAGATCTTACGATACATTATACGTACTAACTAGTAGCAGTCATACCCATTCATTCATGTTCGATATATAAATTAACCTCATTAACTTTATATTGAATTAATGAGGCAATTAATTAGCGCCTTCTTGCGGCAGTTTCCCTTTGGCAGTTGAAGAAGACACCAGCAACAGGCGATCCAAGTTTATTTTCACGAGCAAAATTGCGAGTGTTGAAAGCATGCCTTGATGGTGGACAAGTAACAGTCTCTCTTCCCCTTTGCTTGAAAAGCAGAAACACAAACCTGTGAATGCCTATGTTTGGCCTTGGTATTTCATAGCTCACCACCTCTTTTCCTAATTCGATCATGTAACAAATCATTATTCATCAGTTGGCCGGCTATCATTGTTACCGCAACTTAATTATATATACTTTGTTTAGGGAAGGATGATTTCTCATGCCCATCATTAATTGCGTTATTTTAATATTTTATATAAGAGATCGATCGAGTTTCATCATATTCAAAAGTTATAATTTGTGATAATGGACTTGTGAATATTTGAAGGGGTCAAAATGAATACTAACCTTTTAGGCCGGATAATTGGGACCAAGATTTCATGGGGTCAAGTCTAGATAATTTATATTTTGGTTAATTAAGATTACTAAAAAGAATATATCTATGTAAACTTGACAATGACATTCATACAAAGCATAAAGCTTAACTATATATAATATGACGCATGAAAGAAAGAAAAATCCAGCCTTAGGGTTTATGAGTGGTAGCTAGGCTGGGACTATCATGCATGTTGCTATTCACCTTTTGAAAAATTGTTTTTCTATTCAATTCATCTAATTATTAGCTATATTAATTACAAGGATGCATCCATGATGATCATGTTTGGTTTTACTAAGCTATATATGTGGCTTTTAGCTAGCTAGGTGTCACGGACCAAATATTCGGAGATTTTTTTGTTATATTTGTATTTGAACGTTTGGGTTTGCCGGCTAGTCCGGACTTCATCGGGGACGGCCTCAGTGGAATAGACGACATGAATATGCCTAGGTGTCTTGCACACTGAACGCATCACTGGTCGTGAGTTGTTGTCGCTCGTCTGATGAGTCCAAGACAGGACAAAAGAAGTAGACCATATCATAAGCGGGAAGGATTGACTGGATCTGGGTAACCCAGGACGCCACACGAGGCCTTGAGAGATGACTCCGTGACATAGGGTTGGGAATTTCAAACATCGGTGTAACACTTATACATTTCTTGGACCCAGCCATCACTAGTTGTACGTAGAAAAGACAAGACATACCTATAGCTATATATAACAACAAATGATCATGATGTTGTTTTACATGCAAATTAACTAATTAAGGTGAAGATTTTAGGGTTAGGGTTTTGAATTAGTTAAGCTAGACTAGCTATTTAAAAAGTCACGTTTTCTAAAGTAGTAAAGCATAAATAAAATGATAAAAGAAGGTACCGAATGAGGAGTCCGTTGTGCCTGGGATATCTGTGACAATCCTGTGAAAGGTAAAAACGTTGTCAAAACATTATTGGTCGTCTAATGTTAAAACTGGTAAACAAGTTGAACCTGACATATTGCTTTTTCTAGTAGACCCAACACATTTGCTTTTTTTCATTGTTTGTTCAGATAAATATAGATTGTTCAGTTTCAAATTCTCTGGTCAATATTCATTTGGAATCCATTTCTTCTTGTATGCTACTGTTATATCATTAATTAACAGATGATGTAGACAAGATCTTTCCATATCCAGAATCCAAAAAACTATTTTATCAAGGGAATTGAAGATTGTTTAGGTTTTTTTTTTTTGGTGGGGTGGTGGGGTTTAGGTTTTTGGGGGTGGGTTTAGGTTTTTAGGGAGGGTGGGGTGGGGGGTTTTGGTTTTGGGGGGGGTGGTGGTTTTAGGTTTTTCAAGGTGGGGTTGGAAGGGAAGTTTAGGTTTTTGGGGATGCGGGTGTAGAGGGGTTTAGGTTTTTAGGGGTGGGTTAGGGTTTGATGAGACGGTTCCAACGCCGCTTGAATGAGCTCAATTAGAGTTCGTTTGACCCACTTCTTGGCATTTCTTAGCGAAAAACCAATTATTAGTAGAACACTATGATCCGGAGAGCTTTGCATTGTAATACTAGTAGGTGTGCCCATAAATAATTTTTTTTTCCTTAATTGGATATCCCCATGACACTACAAGGAAATGACACTTTACCGACGTCGCCTATACCGACGACGGCATAGGTGAAAACCAAAATTTAGAATGGGACACTTTATAGTGACGACATGTCGTCGCTATAGGGTTGAGGCAAATTGGAGGGAAAGCTGGCGTCCAAAATTTTTTTGAGGAAAACCTTAATTTTGATTTTCATTTTGTTTTTTTTATTTAATCAATTTCCGTCGGTCAATTTTTTTTTAAATTAAAAAAATTCTGGAAAACCCTATGGAGACGACATGTCGTCGGGATAGGGTTTTACCTTTATTGACTGGTCAACATCCTACGAACCCTATACCGACGTCGTTGGTATAGATTAAAACCAAAGTTTTGAATTGAACACCCTATAGCGACGACATGTCGTCGCTATAGGGTTGAGGCAGATTGGAGGGAAAGCTGACGCTCAATGAATTTTTGGGGAAAACCTATAGCGACGACATGTCGTCGCTATAGGTTAATTTTGATTTTCTTTTTGTTTTTTTATTTAATCAATTTCCGTCGGTCAATTTTTTTTTTAAATTAAAAAAATTCTGGAAAACCCTATGGCGATGACATGACATGTCATCGCCATAGGGTTTTTACCTTTATTGACTGGTCAACACCCTACGAACCCTATACCGACGACATGTCGTCGGCATAGGCTACCTGTGCCGACGACATGTCGTCGCCATAGGGTGCATCGCGAATAAATAGGGAAAACAGACGACAGACCTTCATTTCCACCCAGAATCCTCTAAAACTCCCCCAAATTGTTCTATCCGACGATTTCATGGTTTTGAGACTTTTTGGGAGCAACTTTCACAAAAACTCTCGGGATGTAAGGTGAGGTAACATCCGAGTTTCATATTTTAGCTTCTTTTTCAAGATTTTGAAGTTTTGTTTGTTTATTTTGGTTAGGTTTTGGAGGAATTTCATCATTTCTTGGATTTCTAGCTTTGTGAAGGTAAATACTCGTTTTAATTACTAATTTGTAATGAAATTTGATTTAGATCTAAGATTTTTATGATTTTGTATGTATGTATGAGTATGTATATTTGTATGTATGATTGAATTATTAAATTATGATTAGTTTAAGTCATTTGGTTTAGATGTGTGCTTATTTTATATAATTTAGTTTATGTAAATTATTGTTTGTATGTATGTGTGTAATTTGTGTTTATAATGATTAGTTTGTATGTATGTGTATGTATGTGTGCAATTTGTGTTTATGTTGATTAGTTTGGATGATTAGTTTGTATGTATGTGTGTAATTTGTGTTTATGATGATTAGTTAATATGAATGTCTATATGTGTATGTATGTTTGTAAGTATATGTTTGTAATTATGTAATTGGACATTTATTTATGTATGTATGTTTGTATGTATATGTTTGTAATTATGTAATTGGGCTTTTATTTATGTATGTAATTGTGATGTGTAGGTATATAAGATGGTATTTATTGGGAGCAACTTTCACAAAAACTCTCGGGATTTAAGGTGAGGTAACATCCGAGTTTCATATGTTAGCTACCTTTTCAAGATTTTGAAGTTTTGTTTGTTTATTTTGGTTAGGTAGGTATTAGTCTTGAACAATTTGCATATTTGTGTGTCGAACAAGTTTATGTTTAGAATGTTTGATTTGTCGGGCAAGTTTGTGTGTCGAACAATTTGGATGTTTGGTTTATGTGTCGGATATTAGTTTTTATCTGATTTGAATGTTTGAATGGTTTATATTTAATGATTTGATGGTTTTTGTTTTTAGAAATTTAATATTTCTAGATAAAATATTAAAAATAAAAAAAAAACAGAAAAGACCTATACCGACGACATGTTGTCGCTATAGGCCTTTTTCAAAAATTATTAAAAAAAACAAAAAACCCTATACCGACGACATGTCGTCGGAATAAGGTCAACCTGTACCGACGTCGGTACAGGGTTGGACTCTATACCGACGACATGTCGTCGGTATAGGCTGACCTATCCCGATAACACCTATCCCGACGACAATCTTGGCTATTGGGACGAGACAATACCGACGACATGTCGTCGGTATAGGATATCCCGACGACTAGTCGTCGCTATAAGGTAAAAAAAATCGTCTGGATAAGGTGATACAACAACTGTTGTAGTGTGACTAAGATAACTCAGGTAAAAAAGACAAGGAATTTGAAATCCTAAATATGGCTATCTTTTGGGTGTGAAAATAGGCCACCCCTTGGTTTAGTTGAACTTTTTTGACATGAGTCTAGAATATTATATTGATATAATTTAGTACATTTAATTATCTATAGTATACCTGCTATCATTTGTCAAATTAATGAAGCCAAAAAGAACTAGTTCAATCGACTATATGCTACAAGTAAAAGGTTTCTAGCACACATCCAAATAAATAAATTTTGTATTTGATTTGTTATATAATTATAATATATATAGAGGGGTTATATGAAAATCGAGAAAACTGGCGAGAGCCATCAACTAATTTATAGATTTTTCAAATTTATTTGTAATGGTATTATTATAATTTTACACATTTTACCAAAAAAATCATTTTATCATTGCGTGCACTCAAGTACTTAACCTAAATACTAGGGATGGACATTTTGTTCCAAGTACCGGTAGATTCGGTATGGTATTCGGTACCCACTTTTCTTGAAATTCGGTATTGGTACTTTCGGTACCGATACCGATACCATCTAGAGATGAGCATTTTGTACGTACCGATAGATTTGGTACCCACTCTAGAAATTCGGTATCGGTATTTTCGGTACCGATCTCATCAGATCTACTTAATTCTATGTGAAAGTATTTGATTATTTTGGATTAACAATGTACCAACTAAACCCTAGCAAACTACGATTTGCTATTTTAATTTCTTCATCTGTGTATGTATTATTGTAAACATATCTAGGTTTCGAAAAAAGACGCAACTGAATATGTAATCTATGAAAGTTCATGGGAGAAATCTAGAGTACATCTTTTAGTTGGCTTAACAAATTAAATGTGTAGAAGAATAGTTTAAAAATGGAGCTATTTTGGTGAAAAAGATATAGTAAACATGTTAAAAAAGAAACTGAAATTTCTCATACAGTTGATTAGATGCAAAGTAGCATGTGAAATAACTAAAGAAAAAGAAACTAAAATTAATTTACATGATGTGTCATTGGTAAGACAGTGTTCATCTTTTTATGTTTCAATTAAAATCTGAATAATTTTTTAACAACAAATTTTTTCTACTAAATACCGCCTAAACCTTGTCACTTGCGATATATACTTACATTATTTGAATCCACAACACCTTTGTGAGGGTAATCATCAATACCACCAGAGCATAAGGTCTGAATAATTAGATGGCTAGAATACCATATGTATCCGGATATATTATATGTGTAACTCCTTCATTATATATAGATGGAAGTTAGGGTTTAAGATGATGAGTGGTCCAAACCCATGTGAAGAAACCCACAACCAAAACAATAAAATCTGGAAGTTTGTTATGCAGAAAGTAATTGATAAAAAAAGGGACTTAATTGGTAATTGTACCAGTGCAAGTGCTCCCTGAGATACGGATCACTTGGACCAGGAACATCTGGGTCTGTCATAATCTGAAATTTCAATAGATACAAGACTTCTAGTTGGTAGGTTTTGTTTTGAAAAGTAAGATTTAATCAATTAAAAAAAGTAAAGAAAATATATAGGTTACCAGAGTAAAGAAGGATCTGAGATCACCACCAGGAACATCAACCTTGGGTTTAGCTGTGACAGATGAAGGGAAGAGCTCATGGCCATTGTAAACTTGCTTTGATGAGTTGTATGTTACCGACATATCCACACATTGGGTGAAATTATCCACTACATCTCCCACCACCCTGCCAACCACAAGAGGATCTGACATTCTTGCCATCACTAGCTCGCTTATAATTTCACCCTAAGGCCGGGTATGTATGTATGTATATATATAGACAATTAAGATTCGTAAATAATCATAAAAACTTCACAATTTATATAAACATTGGGGGAAACAACTCTAAGTTGTTCTCCCCGCAATGAGTTTTTACTAATTATTGTTTTATTCTTGCCACTTAAGTGATTTAGTATATAGTATATATTTGTGAGGAAAACAAAAGGTGCGAATAAATATAGAATGAGCTTAATGTAAAATGTTCCTTTAATCACGAATCTAATCTAAACTATATAATAAATAAAGATTTCTTAATGTCACTTGTCGTCTCCATATTAATATTCACTTTTTTTACGCTAGTCTCTCTTATTTAATGCATCGTTTACTAATAATATATATTTAAAGAAAAATACTAATTATACTAATAAAAACATTTATTTTAAAGTATCTCTTATTATAAGAAACTTTGAAATTTAATTATGTAACTTCTATTTCCAAACAAATATTAAATGAAAGTCAAATTATATTAAATAGTAATTAACGTATTTTCGAAACCCAATTATATATTAATTTTTACATATTTTGAATTTGTTTTCTATCGTAAGTATATGTAATATATTTTTACAGTTGTAAAATATATACATAAAGATTTAAAAAATTTATATATTGATATTTTTCACCCCGCGTGTAGACACGGGATCTAAACTGGTAGCATAAATATACCAACATACTTTATTGATTTTTTTCCTTTCTAAACGGTCTTTCGACAGCTATTTATCCTAACAAACGAGTCGACGGAAATAAGGTAAAGGAAATCGAGGTAAAAGAAAAGCAAGCAATATGATTGCAAAACGATTTGATTGTTTATGTGTTCTCACATATTTTATAGGTATTTTTACAAAATGGATTCAATTTGATTACAAATCATCTATTTATAGAATGAATTTGTCGGTCGATTTCCTTTGTCTGGCTTCTGTCTATTCATTTGCTAGAGTAAATAGTTGTCATTGGATTTTTGTGAGAAAACCACAAATTATGTTAGTCGATTTCCTTTCCTTTGTCTCTACGAGTTTTTTTAAGTGTTAATTTCACCCCTTATAATATTAATAATACACGCATTTAACTCATTAATTTTTTATAAATTTGATTTTCCTCTGGTAACTTCCGTACATCAACTTTTTTATAAAACTTAATATGAGGCCGTGTTTAATTTCGCTCTCTCAACATTTTGTTGAAAACAAAGTTGTATTAGAAATAGGGTCTTCTTTTGGTATTGTATACGGTACCGTAACGGACAAAACCGTTACCAACTGAACAACAACAGTACCGTTATTGGTCCGTTTGACTTTATTACAACCTGTACATACTTCATGACTTTATGACAACACTAGGTTACACACATGTGTTTTGTACGTGTTGAATAAAGTAAATACTAAATAGTTAGTAATGAAAATTTATGAGTTATAAAGAAAATATTAAATAGTAATTAAGATTTATGAATTATAAAAGATATATTAAATTTAGTAATAAAGAAAAATAAGCGAGAAAAACAATACAGGGCTCACAGAATAATGACACGTGTCATAACCAATTACTTATTTGTTATATTACGTATAAATATGTACAAGGAGAATACGAAATGATAATTACCACAATAAATGGAATTGTATA
The DNA here is from genome assembly GCA_023525975.1 of Smallanthus sonchifolius. Lineage (NCBI taxonomy): Eukaryota > Viridiplantae > Streptophyta > Magnoliopsida > Asterales > Asteraceae > Smallanthus > Smallanthus sonchifolius. The sequence goes on from CM042042.1 coordinate 59,594,536, forward strand.
CGTACATCTTTTGTAGTCAGATCATGATGTTCCTAGTGACCCAGGTTCAATCATTGTCCTCTACATTAGTTTCTGCGGCATGCAAATGAGGCCTAGCTTAGACTGATGCACCTGGGTTTTACCCACGCCGATCCAGGGTTCGAGCATCAGCTCTCCCTCAAGCCCGGAAGGGGCCGTATTTGGTGAGATTTTTTCTTGGATGCTCTTCAACTCTGACGCCAAGTGGGCCCGGTTAAAACAACATATTGGTCGGAGTTTGACGAGCCTCTCCCATATGACGAGGGGTGCGACGTCACAACATTCGATGTTCGCCGTTAAAAAAAAAGATCATGACCACTTGTATTTTTTATCACCCTTTTAAATATGATAATAAAATGTGTAATTTTGTGACGCAATTTTAAGTGTTCAAAACATTTACAATATTGATATATCTAATCATATTTAAAGACTTAAATTTTAACTTGTGGCACCATAATTCTATAAATTTCTAACTATATAAAAGGTATAGATATAATTTACTATTTATTTTTATTGTATGTATGTTATATTATATGTATTTGTCAAAAAAAAACATATTTAACTTTTGTTGCTGAACAAGTAACTCAATATGATCTGACCTTTATGAATTAAGCTAAAATAGACTTCATACCTGGTATAATGTAGTACTATTTTTGGGGCATTCTCTAGTCTCGACCCTCATAAAGCACTAAGAACTTTTACAAATATGGAAAAGTTAAAATATTAATATTAATTAACAAATAAATAAAAATGTAATAAACATACACAATGGTATTGTTCGAACCTTCCGAAATTGATTATTCTCATTAGACCATTTACCATAAGTAGAAATAAATAAATAAACAGTTTATTATATAAAAGAATTGGAGTATAAAGCAATTCCACCATCACCATAATTATAAATATTAACTTTTATAAGAAAAACAGAAAAGAATTTGAGAAAGGGGAAAAGAGTTTGTGGTGGTGAGAGGTCATGTCATCAAAGCAAAAGAGTTCATTGACTTAAATCTTCCTAAACAAAGTTTAGTTTACCACACATTTTAATCAATATTTAACAAAATTTAAACACCAATAATCTTATTTATAAAAACTAAAACACCATTAACTCATTAAGTGTAACATCCTAAAAATCATGTCATGTATTTTAAATTCGGGGTCGAAAGAAATAAAGATCAAGGGGTCAAATCAGAAACACACGAAAGTTGAAAGAGTGGGAAGGCTCTCCATAGGTGCCACCCTACTCTTCATCTTCGTTTGCGTACACTAGAGAAAGAAAGGAGAGAGTTAGAGAGAGAAAGTGAAAGAGAAGCTTAATCAAAGCCTTCAACCTTACTCCAAACGGTTCTAAATCGATTGAGGAAGAGATAGCACGAAGCAACACACGATTTGAGGAAAGAAACCGACTATAAATCTCATGTTTTTGTTAATATGGGTTAAAGTGGGTAAAACTAGGGTTTAATCCTAAAAGTTTAGTTTTTTACATATGAAATAGCTTAAAACAATAGATTTGGATTATATGAAATAACCTAAAAACCATATGAAATAGTTCATTTTTTTACATATGAAATAGCTTATCATGGGAGTTAAACAAAAGATTTGGACAACAAAAGTTAGAATCTTGATGCATTTTCGGATCATACGTCGTTCATGCAAATATTATGTTTTCTGCGAAAAGATGAGCAGAGTATTCGCACGAATACTCTAAATGCGAATACTTAGAGTATTAGGGCGAATAATGGTGTGAACACATAGAGTACTCAAGAGAATACTCTATTGCGAATACTTAGAGTATTCAGGCGAATACTCCACTACGAATACTTAGAGTATTCAAGCGAATACTCTAGTGCGAATACTTGCATAGTAATCGGGGCGAATACCTAGTGCGAGTACTCGTCTTTTGAATTTAAGTTTCACATAATGAACTTGTACATATTTGGCATAGTTAATAGAGCCCGCAGTTCAATCAGAACTCGTCCACATGCTTGTACTATGGTACCCTGAGTTCTACACTTCCTGTGGAGTGTCCCATAGGCATGAAATTGTGGCATCGATATTGTGTGCATTATTCGCGACTGTGAGTTTAGTTTGTGGCATCTCCATTAATACTAGTGAGGTACTTTGGTCTTCGATCATATGATTTGTATGTTATGTTTGTGGATGGTTTATGTGTATCCCAACACTCCGTCACACTATTGGGTGCATAGGTCAACAACCTATGTAGTCTCACTGGTATGTTATATGTTTCAACTTTTAGGTATCATCTGTGTGATACGAATTACTTTATTGACTTGTTTGCATATATCATATCATTTTATCGTTTGATCTTGTAATATCTTATATTTATTGTTGCTGAGCCTTTATCCGTACTTGGCATTTGGCTCATTCCGTAACTTTGTTTACAGCAGGTTCACTGGTTACTTTGGGTGGGGTGTGAATAGAGAAGAATAAGCTTTAGGACTTGACATGAGGAAGTTAACTACCTTTTAATATATGAATAATCTGTAATTTAACCTTAGGGTCCTTGAACTATTTTTTGAGTGTTGTAACTCTAAATGTTTAATTTATGGAATTATTTCTTATGTTTTGAATTTGAGGTCCATTCATGGTCCATTCACAACTTGACTATGCATCCATTGTTATTTAATTGTCCATTTTTCTTAATGCTCTTTAGTTGTTTAATATTTTGGACAACTTTGCTAATGATTAGAGAATGTAGATTATGAGCATATGAAAAATTATATCTAACATTTGTATTACATGTTCATATTGTCAATAAAATAAATAGTGCATTTCATAATTTGAGGCCTTGTATACATCAATAGATAAGTTAACAGCATAACATACCACCACTCACATGAGTAGTGGGTTCATAGATTACGAACCAACCACATGTTGCAATTAATGTTGTGATTTAAAAAAACCTCAATTGTGTCAAGAGTTTATCATTTAAGTTCATTAAGCTCTTGTATAATAATGAACGTTCCATGCATTAACCCTATGGCTTCTCTTCTCGAGTTCGTTAACTTTTGGCGCTTGATCTAATCTATCATTTGAAGTCCATTCACAACTCGACTATGTATCGATTGTTATTTTATTGCCTTTTTTAATATTCTTAAGTTGTTTAATCTTTTATACATCTTTGCTAATGATATAGAGAATGCAGAATATAAGCATATGAATAATTACATCTAACATTTCTATCGTATATTCATTTGTTATTATCATTAAAATAAAGAGTGCATTTCACAACGTGAGTGAGACCATGTATACACCATAGGTTAACAACATAGCATACCACCACTTACATTAGTAGTTGGTTCATAGATTATTAACCAATCACAGGTTGAAATTAATATCATTATATAAAAAATATGTAATATTGATTAACGTTTTGTAGGGGTAAATTTCAAGGGCCTAAATTTGGCCCTACAAAGAATGTGAAACATAAAAAGGTTAGGGTTGTGGGTGTGAGTTCTTGATTCCTAACATAATTTCACATTATATTTACAGAATATTAATCATTTGGAATATCTATTAATTGATTTGACATTTCATTGTGATTCATTTTTTTGTTATCAATCATATCTTTTCGCATTTAAAAATAGGAAGATTATATAGTTGATAAAAGAATTATTAATATATAGCTATATATCCTCGAATAACAAGAAATAAAAAAATATAACAAATCTTATAATAGTTGTTTATAAACAGTTGATATATTTTTAAAATAAATTATACAGCCATACTCGAATTGAATAAGAGACATGCTATAACTAATTCTATCCCACACCTATTTATGTTAGATAGCCAATTGAAAAACTCCCAATTGTATCACCAACGTAAATAGATAAAAAGAACATCAACATAATCTAATCGTTAATCATCATAAATTTCATAGTTTTTAGGTTTAATAAATCAACTGAATATTTAAAAAATATTGGGTTTTTAACCAAACATCTAACACCTAATATTAATGTTTATAGATGTTAATCAATTTCAACGAATTGAACTGAATTTCTATGAAACTAAACATCAAAATAAACATATCATGAATGAGCTTAAACAATTACAAATTAGTAATTTATCATGCATAATGCATATTTTAAATGGATGCATGTTGACTTTTAAAGTCAAATATAAGGATTTTTATTGAAAGTTTTAATTGAATTATCAAACAGGAGATTTCACTTTAGAATTACACTTTACTTTTTTCTAGAATAAGCAAATCTAATCGAATGGTACCAATGAAGAATAAACTATAACTAATTTTAAACATGATCCACTGATGGTAATATGAGTTCCATAGTGAGAAATGGAAGAAGATAATCCGGTGATGATTTTTTCTAAAGTGAAAATCCTTATTCTAATAAATGATTTAAAAAAATGTCACATGCCAAGACATGAATACTTAGCTAATACTAGTCTATACACCCCTCTAAAGTTTCCTATATCTGTCTTCTCCCGGGAATCTTATCACCGATCATGTCTTCAGAGAGGTGCAAATCTAACAAATTCTGTATAATCTGCTCACCCCATGCTAGTTTGGGTCTCCCTTACTCCATTTCCCCTCCATTGGAAGGGTTTCCACGCTTCGAATGGCTGTTGTCGTCTATCTCCTCTTTACGTGCCCATCACATCTCAATCTTCGTCCCTGGTCTTACTCGAATTGTGTGCCACCCCCAATTTAACCATGAAAACTTCATTACTTATCCGGTCCAATCTTGTGTGCTCACACATTCACCTCAACATACTCATATCTGAAACCGACAACTTTCGCACTTGTGTCTTCTTGATGGTCCCACAATCAGTTCCGATAACATAGCTGGTCGAACTGTAACCCATATAAAATTTCTCTTTCAATCTAGTTGAAAACATCTTGTCGCACAAAACTCTTATGGCTGCTATCCACTTGCACTAACATGGTTGGACTCAATGAGCTACATCAATGTCAATCTCCCTGTCACTTTGGACGAACGAACCTAAGTTCTTGAATTTAGTTGTCGTAGGTACAACTTGACCTTCAGTTGTTATTTGTGTGCCCTCCTCGTTGTTGGCACCATTGAAGTTACACCGAATGTATTCAGTTTTAGACCGACTAATACGTAAGCCTTTGGTTTCTAAAGTCGCTCGCCACCCCTCCACCCTCTCATTTAGGTCATGTTTGTTCTCCGCCACCAACACAATATCATCTGAAAAGTATCTATACTACGTAATAAACGCGTAAATTAGGAGGACACTTGTCACATTTCTAAGCCTCCATGTTTTCATTTTTCCGCCTCTCTCTCCTATTAATAATCAACTTTACTATTTTAGACAACTAAATTAATTATTTGTTTCAATTTATATATACACATTTTTGAATTTAAAATTGCGTTTATCATCAATTAATTTGCTCAATCATATTTTTCATGAATTATATAAACTGAAAACAATTTTATAGTCAGATATGATTCAAATAAAAAACTTTTAACCATATATTTACATATTCATATTTTTTTCATTTTGACGAATGTATGTGTTAAAAGAATACATTATATTTTATTCAACCCATATAATGCACAGGTTTATTCAACCCGTGTATCACACGGGTTTTAAAAATATAACTTTTTATTACTAAGTATATAACATTACATTTATTCAACCCGTGTAATACACGAGATTCTAACCTAGTGGGGTAATAAAGTATGACAACGACCGATAATATTTAAACAGTTTTTGAATTGTTCTACGTCACCCCTCCACTCTCTCAGTTACGTAACGAAGTTCACAAACCCGTTGTATCACACATGCTTAATTTATAGTTATTTCACAAGCCCACTATTCTTGTCTTCAAGTCACTTTGGGCCGTTCTGTTTGACAGATCATCTACTTTTTAAGAAGAAAAAAAATTTGATAATGGGCTAGTTCAAAGCTCAAATAGTACAAGGCCCGTTAATCTGTTTCAGGATTTAGGGTTTCAATCTCATATATACGATCAGCAGGTTTTGGTGCGTAATTCTTATCTGCAGTTCGAAACCCTAACTCTCAGGGTTCTTCCAGAGGTACGATCTTCTTCATATGTTGTTCTCATTTAGAGTTGATTTGATTGTACTTGACAGTAGATAACGAATATTCCGTTGTGTTTAGATGCTTATTGTTAATTAACATGTTTGTTCTTATCATCAATCATATGAGTTTAGATCTTATTCGACGGTTTGTTGATGTAAAACGTCTGAATATTTGTATTTGATTATTAGCAGAATTGAAGTTAACTAGAGGAGAAGTGTCTGAAAATGAGGTATGTTTATAGATTCGATTCAGTCATATTGGGATTTCGAAATTTTTCTGTTGAAGTTGCTAAATGATGTTTGCGTATAAAATATCAGTGTTCATTATCAGCTACAGCCTACATTTTTGTTGATTAATGATTTTTGAGGAAGATAAACACATTTTGTAATCATATAATTGTGATTCAGTAGATATCTTTGTGTAATACCTTGATGATGTATTTCTGATTGTATTTTTACCTTTATGGTGTTAGTTTAAATCCCTTAGCTACATTTTTATGTTATCTTGATTACTATCTGTCAACGCCTGGGTCTCATAAGGGAGCAACTTTTTTTATCTCCTACATTAGAGGAAACGTTTGCTCTCATTCCACCCTCCTAGATCATTGCTATGAGCAGGACTTACACTTTTTATGTTTGCTTTTTTATTATCATATTATACTTGCTTTACGAATATAGGTCCGATTTAAGGCATAGGATAAGAAATTGCAATAAAGATTTTTGAAAGCTGGATTTATTTTGATTCTATGTTTATTGTTTTCCTTTTTATATTTCCCAGAGTCACAAATGATGTTTTTATTTTTATTTTTTACTTCTATTATTGTAGAAATGGTGCACCAATTTATGCTAATTACCACACAAGTTCACTATTTTCTATATCTGCAGCAAGCTTCAAAGTGAAGCCCTTAGAGAGGCAATTACTCAGATCACTACTGATGCGAAGGAAAAGAAACGTAACTTCACTGAAACCATTGAGCTTCAAATCGGTTTGAAGAATTACGATCCACAAAAGGATAAACGTTTCAGTGGTACCGTGAAATTGCCTCACATTCCTCGTCCCAAGCTTAAAGTTTGCATGCTTGGAGATGCTCAACATGTTGAAGAGGTATTTAGATTTCACCTTTTTTAGTTTATACTGACAGTGAAAACAAACATGATCTTGTTTCTTGAAGGAGTCATTAAAGTTTATATGTAATGGCTATATTGCTACTTCTACTTTGTTTCAGGCTTTTGCATTGTTTTTATAGACAGAATTCGAGACATTTTAAAAATGATATTCATTTTTTTGTTTTTTGGCAAGTTGATTTATCTATATCAGTATATTCTTATCTTCAGAGTTTTTGTACAATCAGAAGATGACTAACATCGTTACAGTTTCATGAAGTGAAATCTACATGCTACAACAGACTGTTTAATTTATGTTTTAATTTAACTTCAGGCTCAAAAAATTGGTCTTGAATATATGGATGTTGAGGGTTTGAAGAAACTGAACAAGAACAAGAAGTTGGTGAAGAAACTTGCTAAGAAACATCAAGCTTTCTTGGCTTCTGAGTCTGTCATCAAGCAGATTCCCCGTTTGTTGGGCCCTGGTCTAAACAAAGCAGGTTGGTGCATCTGATTCAGCTAAGTTTTTTGCTTTATTTAACCAACACACTGTTTGTATTTCATTTTATTGGCATTATTTTTTACTATCAACTTTAGTAACATGATTTTTGGCATGACACAAATTCAGGTAAGTTTCCTACTCTTGTTACCCACCAGGAATCTCTTGAGGCAAAAGTCAACGAGACAAAAGCAACAGTCAAGTTTCAACTTAAGAAAGTGCTTTGTATGGGAGTTGCTGTTGGAAACTGCAGCATGGAAGAAAAACAAATTTTCCAGAACGTTCAAATGAGTGTCAATTTCTTAGTTTCTTTACTTAAGAAGAATTGGCAAAATGTTGGTCATAATTCCATTTTTCTGATTGTTGTATCCATATTTTACACTTGGTTTTCTCATGTTATTTTTTTCAATGGATTCAGGTGCGGTGCTTGTACTTGAAGACAACAATGGGAAAGCCGGTTCGCATCTTTTAAAAAGTTTATATTTTACGTTGGTTAATGTTGAGGTCAGAACCGGAAAACGTATTTCCCACCCATGAAGAGGGAATAATCCTTTTTGGTTTTTTACATGTTTGTTTGGTACTATATTTTTGGACACACTGCTTTAGACTCATTTTGATTTTGGTTAGATTTTGTGAGTGCCCTTTGCCTTGCTACCTTATTATTAACTATCTTCACTTCTGGATCTGCCCCACAGGATTTGTTTGGTTTTTGACTACTATGCTACCAGGTTGCCTGTTGGTTCTTGTTTATTTTTTATTGCGAAATGCTTGGTTAACCACCAAAGTTTCAAGAAATGTCACCTTTATACAATTTAAAAATTTTAGTTGTCAACAAAGGGACTGAGGCAAGAATATATTTGGTCAGTCCATTAATTCGCATCACCTGCATTGAAAAAACCAGCTTAATGTATTATTTTAACAAAATTCAATATACGTTTAATTATAAAAAGAAATAATGGTAATGTGGCATACAAATACATCAATATTCATTCTAAAAAACGTAGTAACTAACCTGCAATAATTAACAAATACCCAATCAAATATAAGCAGAATGTGTATTATTAGTGGCTAGAAAATATCATTCTAATATAAGCAGAATGTGTCTGCAAGATGATGAAGCCTCTGGAAGTTGAGAATCATGTTTATGAAGGAAAAAAGACGCCAACAAAGACCAGTCAATCTTTGCTTGCAATGAGAAACTATCCATAATTCCTGCTTTACAGAAATAAATAAAAAACAACCAAGATCCATAAAACTTTTAGATCGGAGCTCATAAAGTTATCAAGTAATACCAAATTATTAGTTCCGCTCAAGAGTACCAATATAAAAAAGTAGTAAACTTATTAGCAAAGATTCAAGGTATAACTTTACATATCATCCAAAAGCTCTTTTTGTATAAGTTTTACTTGGTTAAGTGACATCTGATTGTTTGTTTCTAGAAACGTGTAACTATTAGTATTATACTTCCGTAGCTGTAAAATCATGATTTCTTTTATGAATTATCATCATCTTCATAAAAAAGTGTAATAAATTTATGAAATTTTCCATGCTTTTTATTGTTATAGATGTATATTTGTTTTTATAATTATAGAGGTATGAAAATGACTACATCTGTAAGTAATTTTCTCTTGATATTGTAAAGATGCCATGCCTTATTTTGTCCACGTTCTTGAAATGGTATATAATCTGTGATATCCTTTTTTTATTTGAGAGGCTTCTCTTAGTTGTGAGATGGACTTTTTTTAGCACTCTTATTGTAAAATGCGGACATTTTGAAAATCTGTGAAATGGTTTTTGCATAATAGATTGTTACTTTATATCAATTTCTTAAATGTTGGCAAAGTGAGGTATATGGTATTTTGCAGAAAGGTTTTGGACTAGTCCATTCAAATAAACATGTCATGTTCGAGGTTTAAACATTAATCTGTTTGATAAAATCTATTTACGACCCGTTTAACCCATTTATTATAACTCACTATAAGTCTCATTTAACACATTTACAACTTGAGTGGTCAACCATATTTCACTTTTGCAATTAGGGTTGTTATTTAAAATTTGATGTTGGTTCTTGTACTTGCAGCATTCAGTCCATAGTTGAAGACAACTTTGGATAAACTTGTTAAATCACACCATTTGATGAAGGGAACTTCCCACTATGTTGATTCAGTTGTTTCCATTTTGAAGGCGGTGCATGTACATTTTGGTGGTTGTGATATAACCGTCGGTAAGCTAGTTCCCTCCTGGTTTTTTAAATCTTTCCGCATTTTGAAATGATCAAGATTTGACTTCTTGTGATATAACCATGTCTTGTTAGAGGCATCATACAAGAGCTGAGAGTTCAGGATGTTGCATGTTTGAATACTTGTAATAATAGAGGGACTGGAAATGTAACAATTGTAATTCTAGGGGTCAGATTGTAATAAGAGTGTAACGACCAACTAACCATCGTTGGCGGTTGAGCTGTATTAATCCTTGAATCGTAAACGAAGTCGGTATTTATGGTTTGAACGAACTCCTCTTCTCTCAATTCTTTTGTAGCTAATAGTGGTATCAAAATGTTCGGTCGTTCTTTGGTAGTGAGTTACACCAGCGATTCAACCAGTACGATCAACAAACAGGAATAATGGCGACTACTCGTGATCAAGAATTAGAAAAGACCATTAAGAAACTTGAATTTGTCGGGAGTGAGAAAGATACACGGGGAATCAAAGCATCAATAGACAAGAATTCGACGGAGATGGCAACCAGCCGATGGATGAAATCATCAAGAATCTGCAATTGGGTGAAGGGGATGGGATTTGGAGATTAGATGAATCCAATCGCCTTCGATTTTAGATTGACACAAGTTGTGTGACATTCAATTCTGCAAGATTCATATCCTGGCAGCCAATGAAATGCAAAAGCATACAACATCAAGTCCTAATGTAATAGCAAACAATACATGTTAAAAAAATGTGTCCACCATCACCTATGGGAACTTAGACTATTCAAATTCAAATTCAAATTGCCTAAATCTTTAACATTACTAGTGTATAAGCCCTTTGAATGATTGCATCACTCACCACAACATTTTCTTTCCTAAAAGTTCTACAAGATCAATAGGTAAAACGTGAATTCGTATCAAACTGACATGGTTTGCCAGTTGAAGTATGCATGTATGTTTATAGACGAGTACCTTGCTATTTATGAATCTGCAAGCGCGATAAGTTGATCAACAACACTTGGATCTGCTAATGTGCTTGTATCCCCAAGCTCATCTAGCTGTCTAGAAGCAATTTTCCTCAAAATTCTTCTCATTATTTTCCCGCTTCTTGTCTTTGGAAGACCGGGCGCCCAATGAATTTTGTCAGGCGCTGCAAATGCTCCAATCTGATTAAAACCATAGCGGAAGTCATCAGCAGCCTCGAATACAACTCAAGACTTGTAAAATTTTCAATACGGGCGTCACATAGTTGATGGGTTAAAGGGTCAATAAAAAAAACTTACATTGGTTCGGACAGAAAGCACAAGACTTTTTTTAAGATCTTCACTATACGTGACACCCTTAACTGGAGTCACAAATGCATATATACACTGACCTTTGACCTGTTATGACAAAACATAAAATGACTTGCTTGAACAGATTTATTAAACTTTAATCTATTCAAAACAAGCCACTACCTCATGCTCAACACCAACAACTGCAGCTTCAGCACATTTAGGATGTGAAACTAGAGCCGATTCAACTTCTGCCGTGCCAATTCGGTGTCCACTGTTCATGTTACAAACTGTAAACTTAACTGAACTATATGATAGTTTTAGATATATGCATGATTAAGTTTACCTGACATTAATTACATCATCAACTCTTCCAGTGAGCCAATGATATCCATCCTTGTCTCTGAAACAAAAATAAGCTATCACTGAAGTAACAAATGAAGCAATATTTGTTCCCAACACACACCTTTTCCCTGAATTTGGGTACTGAAAGTAAAAAATAAAAATAAAATTATATTACCTCCTGCAGCCATCACCACTGAAATAATAACCGGGGAATGCACTGAAGTAAGTTGTTTCATATCTTTCATGATCCCCAAAAAGAGTCCTGAATGCTCCGGGCCAGGAGTTTTTAACACATAAATAGCCACTGCACTCACCTTCCATTTCCTTTCCCTTTTCGTCCACTATGACTGGCTGCATTATTTTGTTTTGGAGTGTGATTTAGACGGGCCGTTTAAGATGGAAAAGAAAATATGAAGTTTTCATTAATTATATTATATACCTGAACCCCAAAAAATGGAAAAGTAGCAGAACCTGGTTTTTGAGGCCATGCACCAGGCAAAGGAGTGATCTACAAAGCAACAACGGTTAAGCTCAATTTTTTATAAAACATGTAAATAAATATAAGATTATTTGTGCATAAATACCATGAAACCGCCCGTCTCTGTTTGCCACCAAGTATCTGATATCGGACACCTTGCATCTCCAACTACATTGAAAAACCACCTGTCATCAATAAAAGAAAAGAAAAAGTCGATAAAGGAGACTTTTAATTAATTAAGCACATATAATAAAAATAAATAAGAGAACCTCCATGCAGTTGGATTGATTGGCTCGCCTACACTACCAAGGACTCGTAAAGATTTACGAGAATAACGAGTCACATGCTGCAATTTGAAAAGAAACTTCATGTGAGCACAGACTTTTACCCCTAAACCGTCTACGAGTTTACAAGCATATATAAAGTACAACTCAAAAATCATAATATGAATGGATGAAGAGAATCCTTGCCTCATTACCATCACGCATAAGAGATCGCACCAATGTAGGAGCAGTGTAGAATATTGTCACCTTGTACTTATCAACAATATCCCAACATCTTCCAGGATCTGGATAATTAGGCACCTGCAGATAGCGAGTATTTAGGGCATCATAAAATATTATTATTACATCATTTATCATACCATCATGCTATTTATTCAATAAAATACTTATAACCCTGCATGCAAGACTCAGTTTTAATGTTTTACCCCTTCGTAGACTACAACTGTTGCTCCATTAAGCAGAGGTCCATAAGAAACATAGCTGTGTCCAGTAATCCAACCACAGTCAGCTGTACACCTAGAATTCAAGAGGAAACAAGTGTTAGTTGATGTTTGTTTAATGTTTAGAAATCAAGAATTACCAGTATATATCGGATGGCTTATAGTCAAATGCATATTTGAATGTTGCTGCAGTGTATATCATGTATCCTCCTGTTGTATGCAGAACACCCTATTAAATGGACCAACATGGTTCGTTAGAAAACTCAACCGCAATACAACTTCAACCAATTTACTTATGAATAGGTCAATAAAAAATTATCTAAAATGGGAACGGGTTATGAATTGCCCAAAAGTCTATTTTTGGTGCATACAACCTCCTAAATTGTTTTTATTCAAAGATTTAAATTATTACAATAACCGTATTGCTTTGGTAATCATAAATTTTAACAAATGTTTTGTAACCACAATACAACTTCAACCATTTTACTTATAAATGGGTTGATTTGGGTTGTGTTTTTATCTCAAAGTGGGTCAAATAAAAGAATTACATATGGGAACGGGTTAAGAATTGCCAAAACGTTCTATTTTTTAGTGCATAGAGCCTCCTAAATCATATTTATTCAAAGATTTAAATTATCAAAGTAATAGTATTGCTTTGAATCTCATATATTTTAGCAATTGTTTTGTAATCATGATACACACATCAGTTATTTAAAAAAATTACAAAAAGTGTCCGGGTCAACCTAACCAGGCACGGCCTGTTTCAACCCCAAACAATCTTGACCCGTTACCCAATGTGCTCGCCCCGCTCATTTTGCCACCTTTATCAGGAAATACAGATAAATAAAATAAATTCAGGAATACGGTACATAAATACCTTAGGCTTTCCTGTGCTTCCACTCGTATATAGAAGAAAAAGTGGATCCTCTCCATCAACCCACTCCACATCACACTTAGTAGAATATTTTGGAACAGCATCCTGGAAATTTTATTAAATCAAGTAAATAGTATAAATACTGGAAAAAAAAATGAAGCTGGTGTGACCTTTCAGGGTATAATAAAAGAATTTAAGCGCATTTTAGTAAAAAAAAACCCATTGTTTTACTACCTGCCACCAAATATCTCTTTCTTTTTGCCATTTAGTAACTTCCCTTTTCATAGCTGATTCATTTGCATAAGTCAAACATACGCCTGTTTGTGAGCAAGTAAACAATAACAGATATTAGATAAAATATACATGTATTTTGAAAACAACAAAAGAAAATATAAATACCCTACCAACATGGATTCCATTTTGCGATGAACCCGAGAGTGCAGAATCAACAATATCCTTAAGATTGATGACTTTCGTGCCTCTTTTAACCGCATTACAAGTTATCACAATCTTGGGCTTGCAATCAATAATTCTTTGCTCAAGAGATTCTGCAGAAAATCCAGCAAAAACAACCTGAAATCCAAGGGTAAATTGGTATAAAAAAGTTATAAAATAGTCAAGAAACGAGAATAGTACTAACAATTACAAAGTAATACCGAATGAACAGCTCCAATACGAGCACACGCAAGCATGGAGATTGGCAGTTCCATGAGCATAGGCAAGTAAATAATCACAGAATCACCCTTTTTAACTCCATTTTCTTTCAAACAATTTGCAAGCTGCCATAGAAATAAATAAATTAAATCACAATCATGATTCAACAATTAGTAAAGAATCAAATTGATGAACCTGGCAAACTCTCTCTAGCAGCTGATTGTAAGTCAATGAGTCATCAAAACCAGGTTCATTTCCTTCCCAATGAATCGCGATCTTTTCACCATTCCCTGATTCTATGTTTCTATCCAAACAGTTATAGCAGATGTTGGTGATTCCACCCTTGAACCACTGCCAAACCCATCAACCGGTTACGAATTCTACACAATTGCATGGTAAAAAAAATTAAAAAATGAATAAGTGAATACCTCTATATTGATATTCCCTTTTGTGATATCAAGATTCTGGGAGTAGACCTGTTGACCCCATTTCTTCTTCCAGTAGAAGTGGGAAGCCATTTGGGACCAGAATCCAGCAGGGTCTTGAATTGACCTCTTATACATCTCCTGATACTGAAATTAATAGACTTTAATTAAGCATGTGTTTGTAGATAAACAAAATAGGGACAAGATTACCTTTTGGAAACTGGGAATATGAGCCTGTTGGGAAAAATCTTGATCGGGTAAGATAAGATGATCATCATCGGAAGCGACAGCCTTGCGCCGTGAAGGAAGCTGACGGAGGCGGTGGGCGGTGGTGATCATCACTGATCGGAACCGATTTGAAGAAATGGGATTGATCCTAGTTCTACCCACAACCACAAACGGATCGGTTTTATGAAGCTGTGAAGCCCCAGCCGTGAAATAGCTCCTGTAATCATAACTGAAACATGCAATAACCGCCATCTCTCAACCACTTTCTCTCCTAAAACTTATTTCACAACTCTATGCAGGCAGAATGGGTTCCCATTGTTTTAATCTTACCCACAAACCCTGTTTCTTGTCGTTTTCGGTGTCTCTGTTTATTATAATTATTATTACATCTTGTCTTGTGTGAATTTTAAAAATGAGGATGAAAAATCTTTAATTTACCGAATGTAAACAAGAAAAAGGAGGCTTCTTTTTGCATGGAATTGGATCTCCATTAAACCACAATTCTTGTATGGATTTCACATTTGCTTTGTTTATGCAAATTCCACACCCCTCCTTTTCACAATACGGCATCAGTCTGTTGATAAGTTACTCATCCATTGCTCATAATCTTTTAAATTAAAAGAAGCTTTATGAATTTCACGTGTTGGCATCGACTTTAGAAACGAGTGGTGCCAAAAAGGGGAAATTATGTCTAAAGTAAGCAAATGATAGATTATGGGTGGTAAAGGTTTGGGGATGTTATGGATCGAACCAGTGTAATGTCATACGGGCAATAAATGTGGGTTTATAAATCAAATGGATTAAGTTATTCATCAAACTAGTCTTTTAGGTTGAGTTCTTATATTTGGTTTGTAACATTGGTATCACAGCCAAACTCGGAGTGATGGCCTGGAGGAAACCAACCGTGGTCAACAAGGACGTTGGCCTTTAAGGAGGGTCAATTATTATGAACTGAAACCATTGCAATGTATGTTATTTGTCCCACATCAATTGTATGGGCAACCAATGTGAGATATAATATTTATTCTATGTCACATAATGAATATCAAATTACAAATATAGATAGTGTTAAAAGTGTGGATACCGTTTTTTAGTAATCAGGTCAGGATCAACTAATATCATACTATAACTCACGAAAAATTCTCTAATTAATCTTAAAAATTATTAAATTAAGTATATATAAAATAGTCAAATTATGTTAAATTGAGTATAATAAAATAGAGTAAATTACAAATTATGTCCTTTAGCTTTATTGTAAATTGCAGGTTATGTCATTTGCCTTTAAAAATTACACTAGATGTCCTTTTTTGAAACCTTTGCACATATTTAGTCCTTTCCACTAACTGGAGTTAACCTTTTCTGTTAAGTTTAGTTATGTGTTTTGCACATGAGGGCACTATGGTCATTTTACCTTGTAAAAGATGAAAAGTGTAATTTAAAACCTAAATTATCTGGCCCTCTCACTCTGTGTCTACTCTCTCTACCTTCTCTGTCTGTAAACACGGTGGATTCTCTCAGGTGGATTCACATAATCTGAAAGTCAATGCCCTTACGCTTTTGACATTACATTCATATACTTATAATCCTATAGTCAAATCAAGATTTTTATACACTAACTTTTAGATTTGACAGAGAGATTAAAATTTCTAGAAATAAAAAAGGAAACGAATTCTACTTTTCTCCCCCACCCATTTACTAATCATTTTTACTCCATCGGAGATCTCCTTGGCCTGAGACTTAAAAAATTCCCATTTCCACTTCCTTCCATTTACTCAAAAATGAATCTAAGTTGATTTCACAGGTGATTGGTCTTCCCAAATCATGATAAAATCTCAACTCATTTTGGTTTCTGGATTCTGATCGATTTCACAGCCTCAAATCTGTTTGGGTTTTT
Source organism: Smallanthus sonchifolius (assembly GCA_023525975.1). Lineage (NCBI taxonomy): Eukaryota > Viridiplantae > Streptophyta > Magnoliopsida > Asterales > Asteraceae > Smallanthus > Smallanthus sonchifolius. The sequence goes on from CM042042.1 coordinate 59,611,303, forward strand.
CGTATTGGGCTACTTATATAATGGGCTGCAGTTTCAAGTTGGTTTATGTTCTAGTATTTTAATTTGTTTTGAATCAGTCTTGTTTATCTAGTCTTTAGGAAGTAGTTAGTTTGTTCCGTTTTGTTGGGTGAACGTTACTTGCATGTTCGAGAGTCTGTAGCCATATATATGGCATTTGCTTTGTTGAATAAGATTATCACGAGTGTTAACTTTGCTTTGTTCTCTTGATACTTCACAAAATCTGGTCTTCCCAGCTCCTACAAATCTTGTCTTCCCAATGGAAGATCATTTTGGTTTCTTGTAATATCCAGTATCTTTCCGACCTATCCTTACCCTAACCCTGGTGCGCATTCGAATCCAAATCTTAAAACATAATTCTAAATAATAAATGTGGATTCATTTATTATACATATATATATACATAATTGTATGAGAATCGATTATAAATATATATATATATATATATATATATATATTTATATATATATAAATATATGTATACTTATATCTTATAATCTTTATAAAACTTATTTGGTTTTATAAAAACAAAAGAATATATATATATATATATATATATATATATATATATATATATATATATATATTTATCTTCACAAAGTCAAGGGACCAAAACCGTCATTTCCTGAAACTTGCCTTAAACTAGAAATAAACTTTTGAACATAATATGTTAACTCAGTGAAACATCAAGGACCTGTTCTGCCACAAACCCAAACTTCCGAATCAGAAACAGCCTTGAGTTCGAGTCCCATGGCGACCGGTTTCGAACCCATCTCATCGAATACGCGTTTTCCCGTCCAAGTTCAGTGAACCTCGGGTTCGACTTCCGCGTGCGACCCAACCCCGATGACAATCAATGTCCGGCTTCACGCATGTGGTGCGAATTTGAAGCCACCGGCTCAACCACCACCCACTACCCGTTCACACATTGAATGCTCAAATTGCGTATAAATACCAGCCGTAATCGACCTAAGAAATCACACTACAACTCTCTACACTCTCAATTCTCTCAAATCAAGCCTACATTACCGATTTGGAACCGTAACCGTCGAAGTCGAGCTTGAACCCGTTTCTCCCTCGTTTCGTCATCGTTTAAGGTAATTTAAAAGGCCATTTCTTTCGTATTCGTGCTATGAGCATTTGCCCTCTGTCAATTTACAATGAAAGAGGGATTTCCAATGCGTATTTGGGGGAAATCGTTCCTAGGGTTCATAAGAAAAAGGGGGCGATTGGAGATTCTGTTTATCTTTTATTTATTTATTTTTTTTCAGTATTAACAATAGCAAGCCATGGTCGGGATGGTCAGTATGCTTGTGTGTAGGTGCGACCCGGACAGGAACCCGAGTTCGAGTCCGGGTAAACCGATTTTGTTCCTTTTATTTTTTTTAGTCCTTTAAACAGGATTTTAAACTCTTAATAAATTTTATAAATTCTGAGATATTTTTATAAACTAAAAAAAAATGAATCTTATTTACACTTTTGTATTCCAGAACTATTTTATTTAATTAAAATTAGTTAAAACCTATAATGTTTAATTCTTTAAAAATAGTTTTAAATTCTTAAAAATTACAAAATACATTTAAACTTTATAAAATCCGTCTTTCAAACAAGGATGATTTTATAAAATCGGAAAAGCTATTACTTCTAAAATAAATGAATATAGTTAGTTTATTTAAACACATTTATCAATTTTTATTAAAAAGAGAAGAAACTTATATAAATTATTATAGAACTTATATAATAATTTGAAAACAAAAACTCATAAACTTTTACATTTTATAAAATTTATACTTATTTAATTCAAGGCTTAATTACTTATTTATTTGAAACAAAAATACTTTTATAAGTTATAAACTTGTGAATTCTATTTAAATACTTAAAGTTCTATAAGAAACTTATTTAAGGAATTCATAAATTTATAGACTTTTAAACTTATAATTTGAGATATAATCTTTATAAATTTTACTTACCTATATTTGTTCCAAATTATAAATTTATTTAGACTTATAACCACACTTTTAAACATTAGTTAATTACAAGATAAATTATGTACTAATACTTAACATTTGAATACTTTAATAAAACTTAATTATATTGATTATCTTTTATAATTATTTACCCTTAGTAATTATTTACAACTAATCTTTGAATCACTGCTTAGACTTTAAATACTTGTAATTAATAATTACTTACACTTGAAATAATTATTATAGATATCTAACCCTTGTCTCAAATAATTATTTTAATCTATGAACTTATTAAACTTTGAAAACCAAGTCTTGTTTGAACCATTCAAAAACTTTATTTTTAAACTTGATTTAAACTTCATAAACACAAATATTTTCGTCTCCCACTTGGAACCCTAGTCGAATCATGAAATCCTAGATCTTTTGCCTTAGACTTGTAGAAGCAAACTTAAATCTTTAGACTTGCATTCTTAGGCTTATTGTGAGGATATTCTCCCTCAAAGTCTTGCAAATACCTATCCGTATCGGATACTCTTCATCAATCCAAGTGAGTATACTTAGCCCCTTTTCCTTTCTATACTTTTGGGGTGAAACATGTTCAAAAACATTAAACTTATACAATTCTTGTACAACTATGACTAGATGCTTATTCTTATGTTAAACTTGAGACTTGTATGCTTAGATTAAACTTAAAACTAGCATATTCATTAACTTTGATCAAGCCTATGGTAACAATGATAGATCTATTGCATTTGACCATTCCACCTTGATTGATTGACCCTTCGTGGGGAGCCCTTGGTAATTGTTACTGAATTAAACTTTTAAACTTGAGACTTATAAGGGTAACCTGCGAGTTATGCCTAAACTTGGTTGGAGGGTTGATATGCACAATGTTTAAGATACTTGTTTATCATACTTACATTATAGAATGCATATATCATAGTGAATTGTAATTCTTTTCAAATACTTGTTAAACTGTGTCAAAACCTTTGTATCTCACCAACTATTTTGTAGTTGACAGATTCTTTCACATGTTTCAGGTTCTACATCATGAGACTTATTTGTGATCACATAGGATGCTTTGGACCTAGAAACGTTGTATTCTTGTTATGTTTCTTTGTATTGAATCTTAAATTATTTATTAATGAAATATCGAAACTTTAATAGTCAACCTTGTTCTATTGAACAACCGCGTCCGCCCCGACGTATAATCCGCCGTCGATTGGGGTGTGACATTTCTGGCCTCTAATCGATTTCACAGCCCCTGCAAGAAACGATTTTCGGTTTTGAGGGGTCGGAATCCACTGCACCCTTTGTCTCATCGAGCCATTTTGTGATCTGGGTTTTTGGGTACACGTTGTGAGTTGAGAGAAGCAGTGTCGTGCTTCGTGGTGGTCGTTGGAAAGAGTGGCGGTGGAGGCGGTGGTGGCCGGAGGTTTGTGGTGGTCGCCGGAAGAAGGTGTGGCGGTGGTGGCCGGAGGTGATGGAGAGGCTGTGGTGGTATATGCTAGGGTTTGATGGGAGAGTTCGGTTTTACGAGGAAGATGAAGTGGGGTGGGGTTTTAATGGTAAAATGACCATATTACCCTCATGTGTATGACATATGATTAAACTTAATGGAAAAAGTTAACACCGGTTAGTGTAAATGACGTAAACTGTGCAAAAGTTTTAAAAAAAACACGTCCAATGTAATTATTAAAGTCAAAGGACGATACATGCAAGTTTAACTGTAGTTAAAGGACATAATCTGTAATTTACTCAATAAAATATAATAAGGTAGCAAATAAACAAATCCACATTTTGGACGATTATTAGACCACCTCCTTATACTTCTACATATTGACATATGTTGCACAGACATTTTTTCAGTTGTCTCAAACCACCTTTAAAGTAATTAAGGTTAAATATGTAACACAATATATATATATATATATATATATATATATATATATATATATATATATATATAACCTTACTAGGTTAAAATCCCGTGTATTACACGGATTGAATAAATATAATATTTTATATTAAGTAATACAAATTTTATTTTTTAAAAACATGTGTTTTACACGGGTTGAACAAACCCATAGAATACAATATAATCTGTTAACACATACACTCGTCAAAATATGTTAGAAGATTTATTCATTAATATAGTATATAGATTAGCATTTCTTTAAAAATGTATTATTATTAAAAATAGAAGTGTATTTAATAAGAGAGAGAGGCGAAAAAAAATGGTGAGAATGAATGTGGAGGTGACACGTGACATGGAAAACCTTTATTTATTATATAGTATAGATGTGTAAACGTATGAACAAATTACATTACTTACAAAACACGAAATAGAAACATTTTATGCACAAGATACAACACATAAATGCATTAATAATTAACATACTATTTTCTTTTACTTTTTCGCAATATAGTACATAAGTTCTTTTAGTGGAGTTGGTAAGCCTGCTTTGCCTCAACACGGGAGGTCCCGTTTTTGCCCCCCGCGAAACTATTTTTTTCTTTTTCAGTTTTTTTCTTTAGTTTTTAGGTGCTTCAATATTTCTTTAATCCATTATTTTATTTATTTTCTATTTTTTTAATATATATTTGCTATCCAACCGGTTGTTCTAGACATTTTTTTTAAACTTTATGGCGCCCATCTCAAAATACACAATTGCAATGTTTTTTTATCTACGTTTAAACCGACCCGTCGTAATGCTTACTTTTATCTATATTTCGTTATAAATTTTTATCGAATAACTTTATTTTCGTATACGAGGTAAATTTTTCGTTACTATTGAATGTACTGTTGCAACGTGTTCTTCTAACATCACGTAGAATGGACCTTTGCTATTTGTTTATTTTTATCTACGTTTCGAACCCGTCGCAGAGCGCGGGTGGTAACCCACTAGTTAAATACAATTCTATAAGGGAAAAATACCAAAATGGACATTGTGTCCATCTAGATAAAAAAACAGAGGCTAAGCCGGCTGAATTTAAAGGCTTAGCCGGCTTAGTAGCGGCTAAATGTCCATTTTAGTATTTTTTTTTAAAGAACTATATCCATTTTGGTATTTTTCCCATTCTATAATTATATTTAAGTTATTAAATTTTGAAACTGTAAACAACAAACAACTATATATTTAAATTAAAATTACTTATTATTTGGGATTAAAATGTATGTCTATGTATTATGTAACATCCATTTTGGCACATGGAGTTTTCTAGGTTATCCTTTGAAATAGTACGGATTATCCCCAATCCCATACTGAATCTCCGACTTTGGTTACACAGAAGAATATGGAAGCGAACAGCGATCACAACCAGGATGGATCCGACGAGCAACAGAGACGATCGGAGATCTACACCTACGAGGCGCCATGGCATATTTACGCCATGAACTGGAGCGTTCGCCTTGACAAGAAGTACCGCCTCGCCGTCGCCAGTCTTCTTGAGCAGCACCCTAACCGCGTTGAAATCGTCCAACTCGATGATTCCAATGGTGAGATTCGATCCGACCCCACGCTCTCCTTCGAACACCCCTACCCGCCTACCAAGCTCATCTTCATCCCTGACAAGGACTGCCAGAAGCCCGATCTCCTCGCTACCTCCAGCGATTTCCTCCGCATTTGGCGGATTTCCGATGAGGATGACACAGACGACCGTAGGGTTGAGATGAAGAGCCTCCTGAACAACAATCGTAACAGCGAATTCTGCGGCCCGGTCACTTCTTTCGACTGGAACGAAGCGGAACCTAAGCGAATTGGAACATCCAGCATTGATACCACCTGTACCATTTGGGACATCGAGAGAGAAACGGTGGATACACAGCTCATTGCTCACGATAAGGAGGTTTACGACATCGCTTGGGGCGGCGTTGGCGTGTTTGCATCGGTGTCCGCGGACGGCTCGGTTCGAGTCTTCGATCTTCGCGATAAGGAGCATTCAACCATCATCTACGAAAGCTCCGAGCCTGACACGCCGCTAGTTCGCCTCGGATGGAACAAACAGGACCCTAGGTACATGGCCACCATCATAATGGACAGCGCCAAGGTTGTTGTGCTCGACATTCGCTTCCCCACGCTTCCAGTGGTTGAACTGCAAAGGCACCAAGCTAGTGTCAACGCCTTTGCTTGGGCTCCGCATAGTTCGTGTCATATATGTACGGCTGGTGATGATTCGCAGGCTCTTATATGGGATCTGTCTTCTATGGGTCAGCCTGTTGAAGGTGGATTGGATCCGATTTTGGCGTACACTGCTGGTGCTGAAATTGAACAGTTGCAGTGGTCATCTTCACAACCTGATTGGGTTGCCATTGCTTTTGCATCTAAGCTTCAGATTCTGAGGGTATGATTTGTGTTTGGTTGCATTGGTTTTAGGTTGACTTGTAGCCAGGAATACACTGACATTTGCATTTGCTTCTTACCAATTAAATGTTTTTGGTTTTGTGATTGTGATTGTCCATCATTTATCTACATCCCATACCATGATAAAAGAAACAACATTGATCCTGATGTTAATATTAGTTGGGAAAACTTACACATGAATGTTTGATATTGTATACATATGAACAGAAATAGGAAACTGATGTTGCCATTACATCAAAGAAAAGATGATAAAAAAAATAATCTTGAAAGCTATCTCTTCCCTTAGAATGAACAAACATAACTTCTGCAACTATGATTAGCTTAATTCTAAGATTCTTCCCTAGTTGTAAATTAAAGAAAGCCAGTGATAGATACTAGAAAATCAAAGTTCGATTTATTGAAAATATAAGATAGTTGGCCCGATTCGAGAGGGGTAATCTCCCATACAAGAACACTTATAATTTAGATAATTCAAAAATAAATAAGACAATCTAAACTAGAACAGGGAGTGGGATATTTAAACATAAAGTGAGTATGTATCAACCGCCTCGGATTTCATAAAGTGAGTTCAGACCAAAAGCTTAGCCACAGTTGTGTGAAGGAAAACCGAAAATATTTGATCCAAAGGATGATTAATGATTTATCTATTTCATTTCTTTGTTATGGCTTTGCTGGTGAATCATGTTTAAAAAATGGAGTTGATGTGAATGTAGGTGGCTGATGTGGATTTTTGCAGCAAGCAAACTGGATGTGCATTTTCTGGTATTAGTAGTTTTCAATTAAATATACTTCAAACTGCGTACTTAAAACAACCCTAAAAACAGCTTATTGATGTATCAAATCAAAACAAAAGAAGCAAACTAGGAATCCTAATAAGTAATCCCAAACATTACTGGAATCCATCAAGACACTCTTGTCTATAATTTAATTCATTGATGCTGATTTCTGGCATTAAATTAAAAGGATGTGCATTTCCTGGTATACCTGAAGTTAACATGAGATGAAAACAGAGCAGCCGCTTGTAAGGTAACATGACCCCCCCCCCCCCCAATCACCAGTTCTGTAAATGCTAGGATTCAGTAACTAACACACACATATATATACATACAGTCGTCAATACAAAATCAATTTCTACTTTATAGAGACCGTGAGAACCTCATAAACACATGTATCTATTGCTTTAACTATAAATACACTTAAATTTATTTTCTTTATAAATAAGCAATTGAATTTGAAATTGTAATTTGTCCAAATGATTTGGAATTTACGGAAATTGAAATCTATTAAAGTAATTTAAATTTCTAATTCATTTGACTATTTGAGTAACAAATCATAAAGGAATTGAAATTTATTACTATGACCACCTCTTACCGAACGTCGTTGCCCCCGCCACCGCCGCCCCCCCCACCAATTGCCGCCACCGACCACCCCCACCACCGTCATCGCCACCATCGCCGTCGACCACCCCCGCCGCCAGTACCAACCACTCGTCGCCAAAGGTAAGCGTGCCAACTGTAAGTGGTCGGAGATTCTATCTCCTTTTGGTGAATTTCACAATTTGGAATGAATTTGAATTTCTTTATTTGAAGGGATCTAAGGGAATTAATTCCAATTCGAATCCAAATTCTTTTCTTACCAAACACATTGAAAAAAGAATTTAGATTTCAATTCCAACAAATTCTACAAATCAAACACATTGACAAATGAAATTCAGATTCTATTGAATTTTGACGAACCAAACACACCCTTTAACCGTATCCTTTAAAAGGGTAAATTGAACGTTTAACTATTTAAAAGGGGATTTTTTAAAAACTTTTTCAAGACTCAACTAATAAACACCTATATTTAAAAATAATAATAAAATACAGTCCAACACATACCCACCAGACCCAAAAATACAGCCTACAATTGCCCCCCACAAAAAAATATATTAAGAATCACACAAGATATACATCCAAATCCAATCCAAGCAAATGAAACAACTATACAATGGCTTACAAGTGACACGTGGCACTTTCCTCTTTCCCCGTTACTACAACAATTAGAAGGATAAATATAACACCCATGTAGTGTAATCAATCCTCTTCACTTGAAATAGATTCCAGCATATTTACGGTTTCTTCCACCACTGGAATCCTATTCCATCCAGATGGGTTTCTCAATGACAACATCTTTGACCTGTCACCACCTCTAAATCCCGTTATTTTTGATGAAACCATCGGCATTGCAAGAACAGATGATGCATGCATTGTATCATCTCCAATACCCAACAATAGTGTGCAAGTACTCTGTACCCAAACACGTTAAAAACAAATAAGAAATTAATTCCATTCCATTGTTGAATTAGAATTTGAATCTAACCTTTGCCCTCATAACTGCAGCTGTGGCTTTTGTTGCCACTGCTCTCGCAAGTGACTTCATATCCTTGATTGGTGACTCTTCAATCAACCTTTAAAAAACACACTCGATTAGTCAACTGTCTTTTCTTCTTAAAGTCAAAGCCAGAGGACTACAATCTCTGACTTTGTTCTTGATAGTCAAACTAACCTTTCAACATCAGTGTTGACTTTTGATGAGTGACTGTCCTTGACTTCTTCCCCTGCGAAAGTAAAGAAATAAATCAAACAATTTTTCAATGCTGAACAGAGAAGGGGCAATTTTGTTATTTTGGCCCAAATTGACAAGACCAGGTCAGTTTGGGTTCTACGGTTAACCTTTTGGGTTTGTTTAGGAGAAACAACAAATCCAAACGACCCAGATGGGTTGAGACTAAAAAAGCAACTTGAGAATTTGTGGGTCATAACAGGTTGGATCTGGTTGTATTGACCCACTAACACCATCTTGTTTTTTTTTAACTTTATAAATAATTAGACTATTAAAAATGATTTAAAAAGTTACAGCATTAAAATAATTTTCTAATGACTTGGAATCAAACAATTTGATAGATGTTGTAAGCATTTAACAAATCTTATACTTTTAATGCTAAAATTACTACTTTATTAACAAATAACAGAACTCTATACATTCAATATATTTGTTATTATGAAATTCAAACGAAATAAAAAAAACTACCAGGTCTAACCAACCTGGAACCTTTTTTTTAAGCCCAATTTCACCCAAACCCATTTGACCCGTCTCCCAACCCAAACCATCCTGGCCATTTTGTCGTCTCAAGCTGAAATCGTAATAAAGGAGAACATATATACCTTTCGAGTCATCAGGTGCCAGCAATGAAATTCCTAAGAATACTGAAATCATTCCCAGAATAAACATCACTGTCCTCAAGGCATCAAAGACCTGATATAAAAACAAGTAATGTCATATAATTTCTAGAGAGAGATTATCTCACATACCCACATACACACACAAAACCTGATATTCCTGGAAATACACGAATCCAGTACAAATTGAGAAAAAGGTCCACGCGATCTGAAACATGGGGACTATAAGTATAGCATCAAATTGTGATAATCCTTCATTCAACCTTGCCATCTGTAAGAAAACAAATCAATATTATCAAAATTTGAATTCCTTTTGCATCCACTAAAGAAACAAGTATGCTACTAAGCATTACCCAAAATCCAGCAGTCAACAGAAACAATAAAAGAATGGAATAAGTGAACCAACTATCCAGGCGATATGAACTTGACATGGACAGTCTTAAAAGATTCGAACTGAAAAAAAGAGAGAAAAAAAGAAAAATCGTTTGTTAAGTACAGGTAAACCGGTTAGAATATTCTAGAAATCGTTAAGCAACCACTCACAGTGACTTAGCAAAAAGAACTGAACATGATCCTATGGCCCCTGAAACTATAGCAAATGAAAAGGGAAGCAGTAATTTCCAGTAGGACATAAGTTCTTTCCCTGGAATAGCAAGCAGCAATTCTCCTCTCCTGATTATCAGGATTTATAAAAGCAACTTAATGAAAGTAAAAACCAATATAATCAATTAATCACAATGCTTAATATAATCACATGCTTCTAACCTGTATACATAGTGATGCATGGTAACTACCACCACCAAAAGTAGGCAGTAAAAAAGGAAGGTAATGTTACTATACTTCTCTGCCAATTCCTCCTGTGTGTAAACTGTAAAAATTCAAAAAAGAAAAAAAATAATTCAAAAAAAGAAAATCATAACAAAAAATAAACCCAAAAAATTTTGGTATACCAGGTGATTGGTGATTGCCAAATGCAACAAGGAAGGTGTTTCCAAGGACAATAAAAGTTGTGGCAACTAATACTCTGCATAATATAAGTTACAAATGTTAATTCAAACTTATTTTAAAATCGTATAATTTAGAAAAACATGCTGCAGATTTTAAAACATACTTGACAGTTACTGTTTTGTTCAAGACAAAGTAGGCAAATGCGATGTTTGACACAAATTGGACAGATCCCAATGCTGCAAGAAGTGACTGCTCAAGCAGAAGAAAATCAAGTAAATGAATAAATTTTAAAAAAAGGAGCGATCTTAGTACACTTCACTACATAAAATTACAAATTTCGGATTTCAAATATTACTCTTTAAAATAGCCTGAAAGATTAAAGTCCACATAAAGTTAAGAATAGATGATCCATTTTTACATTAAATGAAGTCATTGAAACCTTTTATTACAATTCTAGTAAACAAAGAACATTCATACTAACCTGGGCAGCATACCCGAATGAAATAAAGTTAAGAGCGTTTCCAAAAGCGAAAAATAGGATACCTGTGACAGATCAAAATAGAATCAACATGAAGCATAATTTAGCAGGAAAGAACAAAAGAAAAAAAAAGAGCGCCAGAAATTTTATGTTTACCTATTCTCCAAGATTGGAAGCTTATAATAGGCCTCAATATTGTCTTTCCATTTATTCCTTCATCTAGCATGGCATGTCTATCTCTCTACAACGTTTTTTAGAAGACCCAATAAAATTCATAACAAATATCATAATGCATGAAGGAATCTATAACAGAGAGAAGCTAAATTATTCACATTGGAGGTTAGTGACTTTCCAAATTATTGTCAATTAGTGCAGTGGCAAACTGAATAATATAGAAACGAACTTCAAATGAGACGCAAAATAGAAATCAACTTACACTTTATTATTGATTTTAACAACCAAGTTGCATTTTATTACTGATTGTAGTAACCAATGGCCTGTTCAACCGGTAGCAGGTCATTTTTTTGTTGATTTTTAAAAAGTTACTAAAGTGGCATCTTATTTGTCATTTTAATGTTATGTATAAGCCATGTGGCATCTGATTTGGGATTCAATAATTCTTTTTGAACATAACTTTTACAAAAATCATTTTTGCAAACTCTACAAATAAACTTATTTTTTTAAATTATTTTCTCATAAGCATTTTTGCATATACACAGGGACGGACCCAAGTGGAACCCAGTCACTCAACTTCTTAATGGGTTTGTATTTGTCTTTCAAAAATAGGTTAAAAACCAAAAGGCCCCATTTCAATTTTTGTAAAGGCCCCCTTTCAAATTTGTTACATCCCCAGCTCCAAAAAAAATTCCAGGCCCAATATTGATACTTCATGATAAGAACTAGCGACCATCCAAATTCCCTGCCATTTGCTAAAATCAAATCGCAGATCAAAATCAAAATCCGCTCCAAAATCAAAGTCGCAGGTTTGATAATCGATAGCAGGTTCTAACTTCCTAAACCAAAATCGCAAGTAGCGGGTTCAAAATCGTTGTTGATGTATGCTTTTGATTGCAGGTTCAAAATCGATGTTGGTTTCAAAATTGCAGGTTCAAGTTTCATTGTTCAAATACTAATTCTTGATATACAAAATATAGTAACAAAAATTATTTACCTGTTGGTTAGGTGGCGTATGTACTTTGTTGACAATCAACAATATTGTAAATTATTGTTTGCCCGTTGGAACTACAACAGTTGAGAGATGTTTTTCGGCAGTAAATATCATAAAGACAAATTTGGGCAATCGAATTGCCGAATATTTTTTTGTATGCTTCTGTAATTTGTACCGTGGAAGAAAAAGTACTTGAAAGTGTTACGAATGAAGCTATAATTGACTGTTTCTAAAAGATGAAATCACGTAGAAGAGAATTGTAATATGTACTTTGTTTTATTATATTTAATGAAGCTTTTCTTCGTTCACAATTTTAATAGAGTTTTTTTTGCCCCCACTAAGTAAATTTCCTGGATCCGTCACTGCATATACACCAGATGTGGTGGATAGCATGGTAGCCCTCTGCCCTTTACAGTTAACACTAATTACCGTAATAAAATATTGTAAGTTGGTTTCTATTTTGCACCTAATATAAAGTGTGTTGCTAAAATCAGGAAAAAAGTGTAATATTCGTTTTTATTTCAGGTGCAGTTTGCCCTTACTGCAAATCTCATATCATAATACAAGAAAGAAAGCTATGACAGAAAGAAACTTTAGTACCTCATCATGACCCAATTTAAGAAGATTAGTTCCAAAGTTAATGGCAATGCTGCCAAAAAGATTGATGAAAGCTCCAATCACCCACTCGCCCATAGATTAAAACCACTATGCGACGATGGTGTTTCTAGATATAGTAAGCAAGTTGGTGTTTAGACTCTAAACCAATAGTTAGGAGATAGTAATCAAAAGAATCAACTGCACGACACCAACACTTTCTCCAAAATCCATTAGTGAGCCCACTTTGTGTTAATAGAGTGAGAAATAAATTGCCTGCAATCTTTTATTTCACATAGAACATATTAGTTTTCAACCAATTAAAGACACATGCATTCAATGATCACAAATAATTGCAGAATTAAACGACTAATAATCATAAAAAGATATAAATCATAGGAAAATTGGATTTTAATAATCCAAGCTATCACCCATTGGCGGATACTGTCAATTTGACCAATGACACTCCTAACTTTCACTTTGGTGGCCAAAGCAATTCCAACATCATATGTTTACACTCGATTTTGTCAAATTATGAACAAAATGGGGAAAAGTACAAGCGAAATCAATTATAACAAAAGTGAAAGTTCCAAGTCAAAGTTTGGATTCCAATTTGCCTAAATTGTAACATATAATAAGAGGATTAAGTTCATTGAGAAGCAATTGCGGCACATGCATTGAATGAGCACAAGTAATTGCAGGATTAAAGTGTCGGTAGTCTTGATGGTAAAAAGAAAAAAAAATAGAAATTAAATAAATATGATAGCAGATCCCGTATACAACAATCCAAATATATTTCGAGCGAAAGTTAAAAAAGTATTAATGAGATCGGAAAGAAAATTGTAGATCTGAGAAGAAGAGCTGGTATGTACCTGAATCCAAATCTGGGAAATTCGTTTGAATATGACCTCCAGATTCAGATTGAAGTTGAAAATGGAAGAGACGTATATATGATTATGAACACCCTGTCGTCGGTGAAATAAGTAACCAACAACAATTCTTATTCTATCTTAGCTTTGGGATTAAATTACCATTCAAACTTTGACTGTTTTATCATTTCACTTTTTGGTATTTCCATGTTTCAGCTTTCAACTCATTAGGTCATGTTCCAACATATAATAGATAAATTGGATATAATATAAACACTTCAACTATGTTATTTAAAATATGTTAGAAATAATTGTTGCTAAAGGTTAACGGGTCAAAAAAATGTAATTTGTTAAGTTAGAAAGGTCTGATATGTAACTAGGAAACTTAGAAACCGTATGTTTAGAAGGTTGCATCAGTCATGAAAAGTCACGATGGTTCGATTCATGTGTATATATGTATCTGACCGGAAACAGCTTGAAAACCCAGTTAATCCAAAATTCGTAACTAGAACTAGAATGGTTATGTGACTATTTGTGACTGAAATAAGCTAGATCTAGCGGTTTAAAGTTGGTTATGCCAAACGTGCATGTGTTCTTCAAACTTAAAATTAGGAATGATGACCCATTTCATTTTTAGTTAAATCTTTTAGTGTATCCTACTTGCCTCGTTAAATATAAACACGTAACTCAAATCGAGCCTTTTATGTGTACATAGGTTAAAATGACCATCTCTAGCCAACCTCTATGTTGTTCATTGAACAGGTTTCAATTCTCTCGAATTGGGATTTTGTAAAAGCAATTTTGAAAATCGAGCCAAAACTAAATTCAAGGTTGAAAACATATATGATTTTTTTAGAATTTATTAATAGTTACTTTTCATTGTTCTTTCAATCTGAAATTTAGTGTTTTCTTTTTGTTTATTGTTATATATGATTTTTTGAGAACAACTGATGCGCTTCAAGAAATGTGTCATGGACTATGGGAAGGATGCTTAAGGTCCGAAGTACACAAATACTAACCTTAAGAGAAAAACTCCAGCCGGAATTATGTCCACCTTGTGGGTGAATCAAACTCCAGCCGGAATTATGTCCACCTTGTGGGTGAATCACTCTGCCAGGTGGAATTTTGAATACTCCAATTCTTAAATAACATGCTCGTGTATTTGCCACATAAGCTCTAATCTTGTTTTTCACCCACAATCTATCCACATCCGTCATGGGATTTACATAAAAAATCAATCAAATATTCGTTAGAATAAAATCCGACAAAAGCCGTTTACAAATGGTGACAATAATCGGAGACCACGAAGCAGATGACGAGATGTCCCCATGGGACAACCTAGTCACAACTTTAATGGCAGGACCACGAGCAACCGTTGTATTATCACATATTCTTGTGTAGGTGTGTTTAGTCACATGTCTATAAAGTGTTTGTTGACAGTGGTTGTAGTGTTGGGTTAATTCCCGTATGAGCTTTCCTCACAAGTCGGTGAGGTTAGCCGACCTAGTCCATATCAAAGTAGGTTATGGTATTCGGGTCTAATTAGATTACTTAGTAACCAGGTTTGGTTTATCACTATAAATACATGGCTAGGTCTAATAGGTTATGTATGGGAGATTATTGTAATCAATTTTGAGATATTTTTTAGTTATAATAAAAGAAGAGTTAGTCCTAAATGTGTGTGTTAATTCTCTAATATTTGATTACGTGGACTTGATGTAGTCTGATGATGGCGAACAAGACGTGCATAGAAGATTCTTTTTGTGACGGTGCTCCACATTCTTAAAAAAAACTAGGTTAGGCAAATTAAAAAAAATTAAATGATAAATCCCACCTTAGGCGTATGTAGCGGGTGATTTTTTCGACTATTGTATGATATGAAATGATTATTTATAATGATGATTGGTTCATGTTTGTTAATTGTATAGTTAAAACATTTTGATTTGAATGATATTTATAATAAGAACGGTTTCTATTATAACTGTTTTATGCATTAAGATATCATGATATGTATAATGTACGGTTCTTTAAGGTCATAAAGGAAAAGCTAGCTCTACATAATCAAGGGCTACAAGTAGTAATCACATCGAGGTAACAAATTTAATTGATGAATATGAAAATCACACATTTATTTATTTGTATTAAAGACATCAACCAATTTATTTAAACGAGTCAGATGGTTTAATGGATTGTAAATGAGTTATAGTTTAGCTATAAATAGGTTTACACGTTATGTAATAAACGGATAGTAAGGCTATGGGGACTACCTTCACATTTCCATGTTTTTCACACCCTTCCACATCAGCGTCACATCAGATTCCATAGTTTTATCATATTCTCCACATTTGAGGGAAATGGTTCCACATTTTCACGTTGCCACGTCATTTTCTTTTTCTAATTTAATTTAATATTAATTTGTTTTAATAATTTAAAAAGAAAATAAAATTAATAATAAAAAAAGAAAAATGAATTAATAATATTATTATATATATATATATTAATTTTTTAACAATTTAAAATATATAAATGTAAAATAATATATAATAATAAAATGGTACATTTGTAGGTACTGTAACTCTACCAATCTACCATTACTCATGTACTATACTATTTGTCCTTTTTTATATTATTTTAATACCTTTAGCCATATATTTAATAGATTATCTTTTCTAACCTTCACGTAATTCTTCTTCTTCTTCTTGACATTGAGAACCAGAGTCTACCATCGGCCGACCTCAGATCCGTCAAAACGCGAAAAATTAATTTAAATATAGTCACTTTTGTGGGGAGGAAGAAGAAGAAGAAGTCAAGGGAGGTGGCCCCACCCACAAACTCTTCCACGCCGTGCAAATACGCACGCTACCTCTCCACGAGCGTGGTCCACGGCCAGTGGGCCTGGTGTTCCACGACGGCCAGCTCAGCTCCACGGCCTAAATGGGTTTTTGACGGATAGTAAATGGGTTTTTGGTTATAATAAAATATATATTTGAATTATTATAGTTTTAAAGGGGGCAAAAACATACATAACATATTTACTAAATTGGTATATAAAAACATACATGATTCTTTTTCACCCAAGCAAGTGGAAAGAATATGCTATTGGCAGCCTGATATGATATCTAGGGCTGCATTGTTAAATAAGAAGCATCCCCTTTGAGATTCTCGGAACGGAGAAGAAATCTGAGATCATGGCGGTTTCCGACGAATCTCTCATCCCGAATTTCCTCTACAAGTCTTCTAGCAGCCTACTCCTGGGCAAATCATCAAATCTTACCTTGTTTCCTTGTGCTAAACAGCTCGACAACTTCATGATTCCTGCTCCCAACGAGCCTCTCGGCAAGATCGAGATGTATTCCCCTCGATTCTACGCTGCTTGTACTGTCGGTGGTATTCTCAGCTGTGGTCTCACTCACATGACCGTTACGCCTCTTGATCTTGTCAAATGCAACATGCAGGTAACTCCTTGATTAATATGGATCTGTTTTCTTACTCATGTAACCGTTGGATGCGTCTATGACCAGATCTATGTTTATCATTTCCTTCAATTGTTGTTCTGAATAACAACCCTGCTACTGCTTGGTTCAATGCTTATTCAAGTAGAGTTTATTTAGGTAACTAAATTGAGAGTTTTGAAATATTATACATACATAAAGGTTTTTTAGTTTACATTAAGTGTGAATTTTCAATTATAATTCTTGGAGGAGTGAATGAGTACTTGTCCATTTTTGATCTGCAATCATACATGAAATAAGTGCCCTTTATACATGCGTATTGGGTACTTAATGCTGAAAACTGTGCAGTTGCAACTTATTTCACTTATGATTTTATTGTGAAAGTAGATGAACTGATGAGGAATGAGACATGTTGTTAAATATTTATTTGAATTTCCAAATCTATAACAATAACACTAATTGGACATGATGTCATGCTACCACTTAAGTAATTCTTGTAGCTTAATCAAGTTGGATTTGAGTGTCATTAGCATCCCGATTGAGCCAGAAATGTTGATCTGCTCATGTATATGCATCTTAGATATTTGTGTTCCCATTACATATAAGGAGATAACACAACCCTAAAGGGTTCTGATTATGTTTATAGTCATTGGTATACTAGTAAATCCAGTAAATTTTTCCCAAAATTGTATCTGCTAATTATGAGATGCCAATTCTCTCCATGGTCTTTTTTCATGTGTTCATAACATCACATCCTTGCAATTCTTTGTTGATTACTCAGATTGACCCTGTTAAATATAAGAGCATCTCGTCTGGTTTTGGGGTACTGCTCAAGGAGCAAGGTGTAAGGGGATTCTTTAGGGGATGGGTCCCTACCCTGCTTGGATACAGTGCTCAGGGTGCCTGCAAATTTGGCTTCTATGAATTCTTCAAGAAATATTATTCTGACATTGCTGGCCCAGAGTATGCAGCCAAGTACAAGACTTTGATCTACCTTGCTGGTTCAGCATCTGCTGAGGTAATTGCTGACGTGGCTCTTTGTCCTATGGAGGCGGTGAAGGTTCGTGTCCAAACACAACCTGGTTTTGCCAGGGGTTTGGGAGATGGACTTCCAAAGTTTGTCAGATCTGAAGGCGCACTTGGGTATGCATAATATTTAATCGTTTATTTCTTTTTTGTTCCTTTGGAGCTACATCAAAGTTATTATGTAGGTCTTTTCTTCTTTCCTTTGTTGCCTCACTGAGTTTTGACCTATATTATAGGTTGTACAAGGGATTGGTACCGCTTTGGGGACGTCAGATACCATGTAAGTTGAGGCATCGGAGATGCAAGATATTGTAATAATTTTATTACTAAAAAGTATAATAAATACGTGTCCTATTCGCTCTGAATTAGTCTGATGGAGGAGTATTTATTTGCTATTTGTGTATTTTGTTTTTGGTGTCTACTTTGGTTTAGACAGGCTGAGTAGGGAAAACTTAGGAAACTATTAGGGCTTTGATAATATATGCGGTTTTATTAGGCTATGGTCCTGGTAGCTTATACAAGCCATGATAAAATAAATGCCTCCACATTAGCATCTGATGGTAAGATTCAATATATCTCCTTTGAAATATGAGTTATGGCAGTGTTTGCATGTTCAGTAAGATGCGTTATAATATTGCCTATGTTTTTGCTTGTGCTGTTTTATGTGTCACTATAACTGTCAACATCCAAACCTGTAACCACATTGTCTTTTTCTGTTGATTTCATGATGGCTTTATTTCTAGATGTGGATTATCTTATGCCTTATCCGAACTGTCATTAGGATTCTGTCACACCCCCAAATCCCACTAACGGAGTTTTACCGTTTTGGAAGGTGACACATCAGGATCTCAGTCATTAGTTACACGGAACGACTCTATATGAATTTAAATAAACCACTAATACTGCTCATAGTCACGAGACAACAAAAGTTCAAGTTTGAAAACGTTGCGGAAGCGTAAACATAAACCAATGTAAGTAAAAGTAAGTTGCGCAAAACAAAGCGCCCAAAACCATGCAGTTTAAGTAAATAACGTAAATTCAATGTTCGATAGTGATAAGACTCCATGCATGCCCTATGCTCATGCTTGGATACCTTAGTGACCTGAGAAAGACATGCTAGAAAGTGTCAACACAATGATTGGTGAGTTCATAAAGTAATGTAAGTAAATCCAATTGTTTAACGCAAGCATCCCATGCTCAATGTTTGTCAGATAAAGTAATTATTGTTTACCGATAGATAGCTAGTCTAATGCATTGCTACTTTAAGTGTTCGCAACCGAAGCTGACTATTTGTATGTTTGAATGCCTCCAGCCATGTCTACCGAACACTGGCTAATGTTTAGGCAAATTTTACACCCGTTGACCTCCAATCATAGTTAGAGCGACTAACTCGGGTGGGGCTTTGTCAAAACCCAGTAGTACTACTCAAAATCCCATCGCTATTCCCCAATACTAACGGTTCGAAATGTAAGGACTTGTTTGGTATGTTTGTGCACTTTCAGTACGCAAGCGGTAAAACAGTAATACAGAATCCCATAATATTTGAAATGTTTGAAAGCATGTTTTCTCCCCCAAAAAGGAAAACAAGTAAAATAGGGGTTATGAAACTCACCTGAGTGCGTATGCAAGTATGAAAGCTAAGAAGCAACTGCTGGACTTCTAACTGCCACCTATAACCGTAGTCTATAAGTGCGTGTTCGTGATGTTCGATATAGACCCATATATCCAAACAATGTTGTTGTTTAAAGGTTTTAGAAAATAGTTTGCAAGTGCGACTCAAGTTTGACACGACGACCCGTTGGTGACACGTTTGTGTTTTAATGTTTGAGTTGCATACTAACACATAGCACACAATTGATCATACGATGGCACGTAGCAACAAATCCTATTTGTTCTAGAAAGATAGCATGTTTCCATTAATGGCAGGTTTCCATAATTAGTAAGTTTCTATAAATAGTAACCATGTTCGGGTTTCACATCATTGTTATCATATGCTTGCAGGTTTCAATTCAAGTAGCACATAGCAATCATCATATCCTACAACAATTCTATTCTACTTAGCATGTTTGACTTGGTTCCGATAAAGTTTCTATTTTTAGCAACCTATGATGAGCATGCGCGTTATATAATCATCAATCAAGTTTACACACATTATCATGTCATGTCAAGTACAAAACCATCATCAAGAAGCAATAGAATTCAAAACAAGTGAAAGATTGAAAAACTGAAAAACTAAATTATCTTTCTGTTAACAACGATCCCTCGCGGTACGCGATAGATGAGAGGGTTCTCCCTCGCGGTACGCGAGAAGATTAGGAACTCGCCCAGGTTAGCTTGTCTCCCGCGGTACGCGAGAGATGTGACCTTGGTGCCTCGCGGTACGCGAGAGAACCAAAAACCAGTCCCGACTATTTTGTCTCTCGCGGTGCGCGAGAGAATGTTCCGAAGGCCCTCGCGGTACGCTAGAGGGTTAAAATTCAGCAAATTGTTTTAAACATTAGGGTTTAGCCGTTTCTCATGCAATACAACGATTTCATCAGTAAAGTTCTTGACTTTTATCATGTTCTACACCATTATAACATTACTAGTTTCATTATTCAACAATTAATCAATCAAATAACACTAGGGTTTAGCAAAACATCATAAATCAACAATTATCATTAAATACCAATCAAGCTTGCAACTTTATTATGAAAATCATCATGTTTGGATGGATCTAAGGTCTGATCTAACTGTAAGAATCAAAAAGTATTCAAATCGGTCGAAACAACTTACGTGTGGATGTTAGAAACGCAAAGAGGATTCCGAATACGCGTTTAGTTCCAAGATTGAAGCTTGAATGAGCGATCCTTGCTTGGTTGCAGGTTCAATTTCGTGAGAGAGGGTGAGAGAGAGAGAGAGAGACGGCGAGATTGAGAGAGAGAGTGATTTAGGTTAGAAACTTTTATAAAAATCTTTTTATAAATCTTGTACGGGCTTTTACTAACGGGTTTGGGTAATTACGGGCTTTTAATTTAACTTTAACTAATTAATAATTAAAACCCTTTAACTAATTTATTTTATAAAAATACAATTTTTATAAAATAGCAGATAAATAAGCAGTCCGGTAAATCTACGCGATTTAACGTAAATTTACGTAATTCACAGATAATTCACGTAGCACGTAAAAGCACATAATTTATATTCATTATAAATTATTTATTGCTTGAATTATTATTTATTGTTTATCACCAACGTTCCGGGTTCGACTCGTGTGTGCTCCGATGTGTGTGAACTATCTGACACATTTAATTAATCCTAATTAAATGCAATGTATGTGTGACGAACTAAGATAACTGAGTTTGTAACGAAAAATGTTTGAACTAACGAGGTTTGAGTTAACGGAGTTAACCTGAAAATGCCGGATGTCACATCATCCCCTTGTTGAAAGAATTTTCGTCCCGAAAATTAAGCGAAGTCGTTAAATTTCTGAAACAAAAGTTTGGGTTGTCACAGATTCTTTTATAATTAAGACTACAGCAACATCACCAGAAGCTTTTCACTTTTCAAGGTTTTTGAAGTCAACACAAGTGTATATTTTTTACTGTTTCATATGTGCAGATACAATGATGAAATTCGCTTCATTTGAGACGATTGTGGAGATGCTGTACAAATATGCGATCCCTACACCAAAGAACGAGTGCAGCAAATCCCTGCAACTTGGAGTTAGTTTTGCTGGTGGATATGTGGCAGGTGTCCTTTGTGCTATCGTTTCTCATCCTGCTGACAATCTTGTTTCCTTCCTTAACAATGCCAAGGGAGCAAGTGTTGGAGATGTAAGTGTTTATGTTTGAGAATTCTCTAACTTAGAGGTTGCAGAACGGGGGTTGGGAAACATGTGTATTTTGTTCATGGTTTGAACTACTTCGGGTTGGGTTGAAGGGAAACACTTTTTGTCTGATTTTTATTAATTAGTTTTTTGTGCTAAATATAATTAAGAAAATATTTGTTATAGTAAAAAATGCAACTTTTTTGGATAAAGCGATTAGTAGGATCACATGTTGTATGCAATAAAAATACGCTTTGGGTGACTTTTTGACCCATTTGACCTGTTTTCTTTTCAGCTAAACCTTTTGATTTTACCCATTTCACATGTTAGAAATTAGATAAACCTAACCCCACTGACCCACTCATATGCAAATTGGTCGAAGTGGCCACATCTTGTCCAATCTAATTGGATGAAGAGTGTTCCATTATCATCAAAAGACTTCTTAAATTTATATGGCCTCAAGTTATTTCCTTTTTTTTTGTTTCAGGCTGTGAAGAAACTTGGACTTTGGGGTCTTTTCACCCGGGGGCTTCCCCTACGTATTGTCATGATTGGAACTCTTACTGGAGCTCAATGGGGAATTTATGATGCTTTTAAAGTGTTTGTTGGACTGTAAGTTCTTCTGTCCTTGTCATTTCAGATTCGTAGGAGTTTACAAAACCCGGTCCCAGACTCTTGAAACCAGCAAACGGAAACGAAACTTGACCGGCCCTATCTGGTCCAAACTGTTCTTTTTAATTTAATATTTGATGAAGCCACAATGTTTAGGCGAAGAATTATGCTAAATTACTAGCCAAGAAGTTTTAAGTCTGGTTCATGGTCTGGTTTTGGACCGAACCAGTACCAAACTGACACCAAACCAGTACAATACAGTCCGTCCGGTCCTGTTCATGTATCTTGGATATTTTCCTTGTCTTTTGACCAAAATTTCTAATTTGATTTGATGTACAGGCCAACAACAGGTGGTGCTGCGCCTGTTCCGGTTGCTGAGACTGACGAGAAATAGGTGTTTGTCTGGCTATGGAGCCTGAGATGCTTATTTTTTACCCCTTCAAAGTGAGTCAATAAACATAGGATTCCTGACAGTAATTTTGGAGAGTTTTAACTCTTTTTCTTTGGGACACTAGAAAGGCTGCAGTGCGGCTTTTAACTTGTATTTGATTTTTTTTTTTTGGGTATTGAAAGAGGGAGAAGTTTTGTTATAATGATACGACAAAAATGATGGAAAATAATTGGGGGACCATATAATATGGTTATACTTTTGGTTATGTATGTTGTTTGATGTTTCAGCTTTAAATATTACTTGAAACATGCATGATTTAAATGGTAAGTGTCATATGAATATCCTGGTTTGTCGCAAGTACTTGGTCGGTGTTAGTAGTGGTGGTCATGTGAACATCTCGTCATATCTAGTACAATTGTGATAAAGTTGAATATAATATTTTATGGGTAAGTAAATTTTAAAGTTAAAAATGGATAAATATGAGAGTTTAAAATTTAAAAAAATAAGGGTAAAATGTGCGTCAAAAAAAGCAATCTATGTATCACCGATCACACCGACCTGCATGTTTAAAATATATATAATAATTTCATATTATTTTTTTCAGTTGGAAGATCAATAATGATATTAGTAGTATCTGAGATCCATTTAGAGGTAAACAGTAGTTTACAAAGAAAGAATGTTGGTGTGCGTGACCATGGAAGGCTCAGTCTGGTTTTGTGGTTGGTTTGGGTTTGTGGTGCCACGGTCCACCGTGCCAGAAAGTGACCCTGTGCACATGAAACGCCTTTCTAAATCTTCCTCCCTTTTTATCGGCTACTTTCTTCCCATTCGAATCCTCCCATACGCAAACCTACGTACAGATACAATCATCATCACATGATTCATTTCAATTCATGTGTGTAAATTCATTGTTTTGGTTACCTCGCGGTTGCATATCAAATTTTTACCTCCAATAACGGTATGTTCATCACCTGCATTGCATTGCATTCATTGTTAGTACGTTTGGGAATTGATATAAATGATAGATGATGCGGATGTAACAACACCTTTAAAAGCGTCATCGGATTGAACGTACACCCTAAAGCTAGGAGATCCTAACCACATTGGTTCGCTACTTGAAGAGGGAACCGTATTGATTTTTTGCAAGGCCAGTGGTTGGATTGTTAGCAATTTGGGAGTGTGGTGAAAGGGGCTGCGGGAGCCAAACGCCTCATCCAAAAGGTTGGACCTCGACATACCGCAACCCATCATAGAGGATGAAGGAACATCACATACATTCATATATATTTTATGGCATATAGATAGATGAGGAAGGAACAAGGGATGTTACGAGTATTACGGACATCCTATCCTTTTTTACATTCACATTCTTTCTTTCTAATAACAAAACACCTTAATCATCAAAATATTCTTTAACATTGCCTGCTTCTATGATATTATAGTCACACATCATCAATATTAATCAACTTCATTTTAATGCTCTTTATTAATTTTGTTGTGAGTTTTAATTCATACTAAGGAAGAAGACGGTTATGATGAAGAAATGGCCCAATTTCTAAACGTGTATTTCTCAATTTTGACATTCTAAACAATTAATTCACGCATTTAAAGTAATAATCATGTTTTAAATTAACTTAAATTATGTTTTTCATTCTAGTCAGTTCACAATTAATTTTGTGTTACACATTACTTTAAATTATTTTACACATTATACTTTCATTTTTTTTATTAAACAGTCTCATGTAATACATGGGTATATAACCTAGTAATAATATATTTAAATCCTTACTATGATTCAACATTCGTGGACAATCTGAATTACACGTTCAACAAGTTGATGCCGGACCATTTAAGTTTATCATACATCAAGTTGAAATTTGTACTCTTAAATTTATGTTCTTATTATATGACATTATATATAACACATTTAATGTCGGTGGTAGACTCATTTTCTACTCTTTATAAGAACCACTAAGAAAATGTCACTTGGCAATGTAAAATATTTTTAAATTTAAGTTTCAATTTCATCTCTCATACTATATATAGTATACGCCTTTAACCCGTTTAATTCCAAACAGATTGCAATCGAGCCTTCCTTACCCTATCAATCCCCACAAATATGGATTTGAGCGAGTCCCAAATTTCTTTGGTTGTGGTGTACATTGCAACTTGAAGCACCGGATCTTCTGTCATCGCCTGATACAAGTGATATCATTGTTATTCTTCTTCACATTGACCTCAACACCCTCTTGAACATCTATGAGCTCCCATAGGCCATGAACATTAAAGATCGCCTTTAAATTCACTTTCCCAATCGTGTAATTCATCGTGGTAAGAAGATGACACCGTAGGGGAATTGGGGCATTCTCTCTAGTCGTGACAAGTTGATTGTTCGGAGCTGTCATTTCCTTTATTGATTTCCTCTGATACTAGTTACGAAATCGAGCATCCAGATCCAATCCTTTGGATTTCAACACAACTCTGATACCAATTGAAATCAGGCACCAAGAAAACGAATTTAACACAAACAATCTAGGGAAATTTTTATTGAATGTTAACACTAAACCGATTACACTTATTTGGACTATATTTATAGAGAGACCCAATTTGAAAAATTACAAAACTAACCCTTATACTATTTGGAAGTTGTTATCATGCGACCTGCGAGTAAAAAAGATTTGACATTTCATACATCCGAAGAATATTCTAAATCTGATTGATTGCAGCAGCATCATAACGGTGTTCTGCTTGTTGCTTCATGTCTATATTTCTCTCCCCACATTTTGGCCTCTGCTATGGCCTTTTCTCTTTCTTCCTCCTCATATTTAAACATAGAATCTGAATCAGAATCAGAATCAGAATCTTGATTCTGACTGGAAACTGCGTGCGGATCAGATAAAGATGCAACAAAATCCAATGTATCAACAACTTCACTCATGTCTGGACGTTTTTCAGTATCATCATTCATACACATCAATGCCACCTGTACAGCCTTTTTTAGTGGTCTATGCATGAACTCCCCTTTCATTTTTGGGTCCGCTAGCTTCACGTATCTCCTTTTGTCTATCAACATTGGTTCCGCCTAAACATAACATTACCAAGTCAAGTTAATCTAAAAACAATGACTGAGGGGGATTTTGTCTTTTTGAGTGTGGTTATGTTGTTTGAATTTACATAATCAAATAACTCAGTGGTTGGCAAATTCCGATTATTTATTTAGTTAATTAATAGGTAAAATGACACCAAAGCACCTTTTTTTGTGAAAAGGGGGACAGAAGCCTTACAAATAAAAGGAATGTCTCAAATCAGGCATTAGAAACTTATTATTGTGATTTACTTGGATGATAAATATGATCAGAGGCTGAATCTGTTTATAAAAATCAAATAATCACTTAATAATCCAAACAACATTAAAGAAAGGAAAGGACATACCCATTCGATAAGATATTGGCCTCCTTCCTTTGTTTTATCTAATGCTTGTCTTCCTGTGACAAGTTCCAAAAGAACGACCCCAAAACTGTATGTATCAGACTTAATGGTCAAGTGACCCGTGAAGCCATACTCAGGTGCACAATAGCCCATTGTGCCCATTACACGAGTTGAGACATAAGATTTATCACCTAATGGCCCGAATTTAGCCAAACCCAAATCAGAAATCTTTGGGTGGTAGCCTTCACCCAATAAGATGTTGGCTGATTTCATGTCTCTATAGATAATAGGAGGTTGACAATGATGGTGCAGGTAATTGAGGCCTCTAGCTGTTCCTAATGCTATTTTGATCCTTGTATTCCAATCGAGTGGCTTCATATACGGTTTAGGATCTATTAATGAAAATAATAAGCATTATATTGGTTGATAAGTATAATAAAATATAGAAATATTATACCATACCATGTAGGTGTTCTTCCAAGGATCCTAAGGGCATGAATTCATAAACAACAAGTAGCTGGGCCTTGTCAGAGCAGTAGCCAATCAAATTAACAATGTTTGGGTGGCAGAGGAGGGAAAGCATTGTGATTTCAACTACAAATTCTGTATGGCCTTGCAAACCATTTTCATTTAGTTTCTTAACAGCCACAACCTGAGCATTATTAGATTAAAAAAAACAAACAAACATTGATTTAGAAATTCTTTCTAGGTTAGATTATTTACTTTACTTTACTTACTGTTATGATATCTAGAATGATCACTAGAAACAAGCGTGAATGAGAGAGAATGATTGGGGGTAAAATTGATTGATAACTCAAATGATGTTTACAAAGAGCTGTTTATTTACAATGAAAAGAAAAACTAACAAACTCATCTGAGTTCACCCCTAAGTTCGCTAACACTTACTTGGTTTGGGTTTTGTAGGTTTCCTTTGTATACTTCCCCAAACCCGCCTTCACCAAGATAACGGTTGCTCTTGAAGTTATCAGTAGCTTTTACAAGTTCTTGGTAACTGAATTCTCTTATGTCCATCTTCTCATTTGCTTTTGTTTCTGAATCTTCGTTATCCACTGGATCAGACTTTTTTATTATGTCAAATAGTAAATAATAATATGAAGTTTAACCTAACCTAACCCTAGATGTTATTGTTGATCGCCATCAATCAATACATACATACATATTATGGATTGGCAAAAAGAGACGAAGAAGAAGAAATACATACGTAAAGATATAGATATGTATTGTGAGGAGACCTGTGTTAGATTTGTTAACTTTCCGACGGCCGGGAAAGCAGAAACATGACAATCCTCGCATCTTCTCCAACCTATTATCAATACTCGCCTTCAAACCCCAACTTCTCAAATTCATTTCCTTCCGACGGAAACTTTTCAAAATTCCAAAATGGAAGGGTCTAATGTGTTTGTGTTCATCATGGCAAACACAAATTAATATATTAACTAGAATCGTGTCTCGCGTTAAACCGCATGAGAAATTAACTATCTCGAAAGTTTATAAAATAAAACCATAAAAAGTTATCATTTATGAAATAAATAAACGTATACAAAAGTACAGAACCTTATATAAAAACAAAATATTTGTGCAAACTCACGCGTTACAGTAAAATAGTTAGTAATATTTTAAAATCTGTGTAAAAAACCGTAACAAAATCGTTGAAAAAAGTTGACTATAAAAAAACTAGAATAAGAAAGCAAAAAGTTTAAATAAAGTAAAGAGTTATAGAAAATTACACGAAGTTGTACGGGTTCAGGGAATGGGCTGGGGTGATTTTTTTATGTGTTTTTCTTAAAATTTGAGTATGAGGTTGTGAATGAGGAATGAGATGGAATGATCTTATATTATTATAAGAGTAAATTACCGTTTGCGTCCATGTGGTTTACACGATTTAACACAATGCGTCTCTAACATGAATTTTTAACGCTTTGATTATATGTGGTATACAATCTGTAACACTCTGAACCCCTGCGCCTAATTTCGTTAGTTTTTTCCGTTAAGTTTAGTTTCAACAGAGGTTGACCTGAAACTATAACTTCACCCGAAACTACTAATTCACCCGAAACTACAAAATATGCTTCGATAGGGGTAAGATGGTAATATTCTTTTTTTATAACCCTAATTCATAGGTTGAACCCCCACCCCTATTTTAATAGTTGCATCCCCACCGAAACTCCCTATCGAACCGTCCTTTCCTCGCCGTCCTCCCGATCGAAACCCTAATTCTCAAACAATGCCTCTTCATGTGGATGCCATCATAGACAACCAGGCTGTAACATGTACACTTTTTGACCAATTTTGTGTTTAATCGTTTTAGTGTTTTTAATCGGACATTCAATCGGTGTCCAATTTTTGACCAGTTTTTTTTTGTTTGAAGCCGGAATGTGGGTGCACGCAACTGCTACTCGCCTTCGGGTGCGGGGTAAGGGTCGTGTTGAAGTTCTTTTTCAACTAGGACTTCAAATTTCAGATTGAATATGGCAAGACGATTAGCAGTTTCGGTTGTTGATTTTTTGTTAGATTAGTAGTTTCAGTTGTTTTTTTTTTTTGTCTAATTAGGAGTTTTGATTGGATTTTTTTGGTCAGATTAGTAGTTTCGATTGGATGTATTTGGTCAGATTAGTGGTTTCGATTAGTTTTTTTTGTCAGATTAGTAGTTTCGATTGGATTTTTTTTGTCAGTCCTGTCGAAACTAAACTTAACGGAAAAAAAATTAACGAAGTTAGAACCAGGGGTTCAGCGTGTTACAGATTGTATACCACATGTACTCAAAGCGTTAAAAATTCATGCTAGGAACACATTGTGTTAAATCATATAAACCATAGGGACGCAGACCGTAATTTAGGAGGCCATAAAAATTAAAATTTGATTTGAACACAACGATTTATTGAGAAAAAGCAGAGGTAAAGTTGAAACGAAAAGAAATGGGGTTTTAAATTGACAGTGAGATCGGGTCTAGGGTTCTTCAGAGTCCACAATCACATGCTTATTCCTTCTGGATGTATCTCTCACTACAATTGAAAGAAGGTATGAAATTGTTGATGTTATTTATTGCAATTTGAGTTTGTGCGAAATGCCGGAGGAATATCTTGTAGAGCTCAAGTTCCGATTGGTTGATGGATCCGATATCGGTCCGTTTCTATACCCTCCTTCTTCCACCGTTGCCATGCTCAAGGAACGAATTCTTACCGAATGGCCCAAAGGTTACCTCTCTTTTCTTCATGTTTTCATTCCATAACGATCCTTGTTTGTTGGCAGTAAGAAGATAGAGTAAGTAATGTTATGTGTTATGGTTCAAACTGCTTATTGTAAACAACTTATTTCATCCAAAATACTTTTCTTCATCCAAATACTAAAAAATGCTTTTAAAAACAGATAACTTTAAGCAATCCCATAGAGGAGAGATCTGCTACTGCCTGTGCCACTCTTAACATCTGAACCGACTCAACATTGAGGTTGGGTTGGGTCGGGTGGGTCGATGGATAGTATAGGGACTAAAAGTGACAAGTTAGTTTCCTAGTTCGTATGATATTAGGATGCCTCGTTTAGGTTAAACATTATAACTACCTAGTCATGGTTAGGCATTATGTAATTCAGTTTTTTGAGAGAGATTTTCAGATTTATAAAAGTGTCACTAATTCAAATTGTTCTTGTTTACTACTTTCGGGATTTGAGCCACATCATCATAACACATTGGACATCTTGGTTTCAATGGGAAGGATCCCTTCTCTGACTTCATTGGATTACTGCTAAACCCTTTCTCTGTCAATAAGGGAAAGCATGTTGCATAACTTGGTTGGCTAGGATATTTCTTGAGACTGTTCTTACAATGAGCTCATGTAATTTGATTTCATACACTGAGCTTTAAACTCGTCTTTTTTGCTTTCAGGATATTGTTCTCCATCTTTTCTAACGATAATTATATCTTCAAAATGGATTAGAATTAGAATGATAATGAACTTTCTTGATGAGTACATTAGCCACTCTCTTGACGCCAGGTCTTGTGTTTTCCTATAGAGCAGATATTCGGGATTTTCAAACCATTTATAAAATAGGATAAAAGTGAACTCATAAATTTTCTAGGGTTATAAACATGTCCAAAAACTCTTATCTCTGAATAGCAAATCATACTATTTAGTTTCTCAAACGAGTGCTTGATGATTAAACGCATCTGTTTTTCGAGGTTAATAATTTGGTTGTATGTGTTAAGTTCAGATCTTAATGTAAATGAACTCGTTCTTGAGTAGTTTCTTATGCTAGGGAGTGTAAGTAAAAGCTGTCATATTTTTGTGAAATTGATTTATTTGCTCAAATGTAAGGTCTTGAATCACTGTATCATTCTCAATCATCTTTGAACACAAGTGTAACTTTCCTTCAGATAAAAAAGGGGGACCCAAGTCAGCAAATGACATTAAGTTAATAAATGCCGGGAAAATTTTGGAAAACAGTAAAACTGTTGGGCAGTGCAGAACACCTTTTGGGGAGCTTCCGAAAGGGGTAATTATTATGCATGCCGTTGTACAGATGTCTTTAACCAAAGCAAAAACAGGTAATTTCATGCCAAATGTGTATGTGATGTAAGTTTTCTTCAATTTTAATGCTCTTTTATGCAGCTTCTGCAATGCAATTTGATTATTTGGTCTTTAGAGCTCATGTTGAATTCTTAGATGGTGATACAAATGACTGACACATGTTATTTGTGACTCCATAAGTAAAGAAAAGGAGTGAAAGTAACTTTTTTGTTTGTATTCAGTTGCTTGAGTAAGAATATCCTCTTTTTAAGATCAAACAGTTCCATATGATCAAGTAACATGGAATGTGTTTGATATACCCTAAAACAAATACCATGAATAGAAGCTTTTAGTCGTATCACTTTTTTGTTGACTTGAAAAGGTTGTCTAGTTGATTTTATAAGTCCGTTGAGGACCTTAGATTGAAATCAATGGAGCATATATATTTAGTTTCTTTTTCTGGTTTTGAGTCAAGTCCAACAACGATAACAAGAACACGGTTTGATATTGACTGACTCATGTTTGATTGCGAATTACAAGTGTTTAACCCTAACTTGGTATTCATACAACTAACCTATACTCGTTAGACTATGATATGACTATGTTCCTTTTCGACACTCCGCCAAGCTACTGTTTCACCCTGAAACTTAGCTGAAACACTCTGGTTTCTGCCCCGCTTGCTGCACTGTTTTGGCAGCCTAAAATGACTGTTGTTCACTTGTTTGGTGTTATTTGGCCACCGTCCCAGACCCGAAACACCTCCTCATCGCACACACACAACTGCCGCTGGCCACTTGATAGAATCACAGCCCTTGAACTGCTCG
Organism: Smallanthus sonchifolius; assembly: GCA_023525975.1. Lineage (NCBI taxonomy): Eukaryota > Viridiplantae > Streptophyta > Magnoliopsida > Asterales > Asteraceae > Smallanthus > Smallanthus sonchifolius. The sequence goes on from CM042042.1 coordinate 59,642,995, forward strand.
TTCGGGTTCTGAAACCACCCGAAACGCCCCTGTTTTGACTACCCGACGGCTCACTGCCGATGAGATTCCCCTGCTGTTGTTCTGGCAGTTCCTACCGCCACTGCTCCATCGTTTCCCCTTCAACCGGCTACCAAAAACACACCCGCTTGGTGTTTGACAAATTTACCCTCATACTCTGTATGAAAATCAATTATCTTTGTATCTTGATGCTTATTGTATGACACCTGCATTAAACACTGTTGTGAGTGAGAGAAGAAAGTGATTAGATACCTAGTCATGCTTAAACTTATGTTTTTTTCCCCTTTTTTTAAACAGAAAAGAAGATCGATGAGGCTCCAAAGAACGTGTGTGGGTGTACCATATTGTAAGATCTTTCTTATTTATTTAAGTTTATTTCTTCAGATTGCTTCCACAGTGGTTGGTGTTATTTATGTGTAGTGTCTTTCTTAATATAAAATGTTGCTTTAAGAACAAGTGCATTTGTAGCTTCCGCTTACAGAATGTTTTCACAAACCTAAATTTGGATTCATCTCATCATTGTAAATTTACCAAGGCCAACATCTTTATATATATATATATATATATATATATATATATATATATATATTGGATTCATCTCATCATTTGTAGCTTCAGCTTACAGAACAAGGAAAGTCTTTGATGAAGAACTCGCTTACGATGAAGCGCAACGAAGTAGTAACAATAACCCCGGTGAAGAATAAACACCAATCATTAACGACGCCGATTAAACGACAAATAACAAATAAATATCGTAACGTTTTTTATGATTTTGTATTTTTTCAATTTTTATCATAACGTATTTTATATTTTTGTATTTTTTCAAACTTCAAAAAACCAAATAAATATGGTATATGTTTAAGTTTTTTAAATTTTTTTTATAAAATAAAGGTTCAAACCGGTTCTAAATTTGCCCGGACTGGTTTATACGGTTTGGGTTTTCAACTTCAAAAACATGTTTCAAACAAACCGGTTTTCACGTTGTTTGACCTGTTTGAAACTGATTCGGGTTCAATAACTGATTTATACACCTCTAGCATCAGATGCCGCTTGTCTTCATAGACATGACAATGATAATACCTTATTTTTGTAAAATAATAGTATGACAACTCAAATTAAAGAAGCTATTTTTTTAAATAATATCTATAAAAGAATATAGGGTTTGCCCTTATTTCATCCGAGTGTCTAGACCTTACTCTACGATTGAGATTTTGTTGTTTTGAGTCCGTTTTGTGATTGTCCTGAATGAGTTTTCGAAGTCGACTCAGGAGGCTATACCGTGGTGCATGCTTTTCGCGGATGATATTGTGCTAGTATCAGAAAAGAAGCAGGAACTGAACGTGAGGCTAGAGGAGTGGTGAGTAGCCTTAGAGCGCAAAGGCTTATGCATCGGTCATTCTAAAACCAAGTATCTCTATTGTAACTTTAGCGGGGCAAACAATGAAGGGAAGACCTAATGACTATTGGAGGCCAAGCGGTAGCGCAAACAACCAAGTTCAAGTATTTAGGGTTATTCTGTTGGATATAGGATGTTCGATTCCCAATTAAGTTAACGTTACTATCGAGGTACGATCCAAATAGTTACAATTTGGGTAACGAGCAATTGATAATATTTAGTCGTAAATATTACTGTTCATGGAACACGGTTTTATTAAACGGCGAATAAATATATAATGAAATATTTATTGGTTTATTCGGTGATTAATTATTTAATTAACTAATTAAATAAGGAGAAATAAATGTTTAAGTGTTAAAGATTACATTATTAAGTTTTACTATATATTTACTTAGTAAACTATGGGGATTAAAAGTGATTAATAGTTAATTGTAAGAGAATTAACAGCTAATACCTGGGATGCAATTTGTATTTATAATCATCTATAAATATAACCTTAACACTAAAACTTTAATTATTATTCTTGCCTCCACCTTCAAGTTTGCGAAAAAGAGGAGGTCACCACCTCTCCCCTTTTCGGCCGTGAACCACCACCGAGCCACCACTGTCGCCACCGACCGGCCACTGTCGTTGCCACCCGTTCGTGCGAAACATGAGACGTTCTTGCGCCGGTTTTCATGATTAGTCACTAGCGAGACGCTCATTGAACTGAAGTGTGAATCTTCCGGTTAACCGTCTTAGCTATAACTGTTTACCCGCTATGGTTGGTTTAATTTTATTATTTATACGCGTATAATCAAATCACTGACAGGATCCCGGTTTATAACCGTTAATTGTACTAAATGCTTCCGCTAACTAAATCTGATTTATTTATTTATTTAAAAGGTTAAATAATAATTGCTTTAAAAGTTAAAAACCGATACACATATTCCCAACAAGTAATCATGTCGTGTCGTATCAAGCATGGTGGTGATATAATACCTTTACATGGTAAGATGATGTATTATTTTGTTTTGAAGATCCAGCACTAATTAGTAGCTTTACACCTACTACATAAATGGTTGCACAAATCATAATCATTCTCGATCTGCTTTAAAAAAGAAACTGCCTCGGGATCAATAATTGTTAATGAAGAAAAGCAAAAGCCCCACTCCATTAGAAAAAAGAGAACATACCTCCCTTACTCACCAAGTAATTAAGGAACCTGCATATTAATTTGCTCTCTGCACTGAGACTTGTAAAGAGATCGAAATATGCATACTGATTGGGGGCCTGCAGCTGTAGCAGTGGTTATGTTTATACTCTTATCACCGGGGCTGCTGTTTCAACTACCCGCCAGGACAAGAGTCATAGAGTTCGGGAACATGTACACCAGCGGCATATCCATTCTTGTTCATGCGGTTTTGTACTTTTGTATTTACACCATCTTGGTTGTAGCTATCGGTATTCACATTCGTACTTGATTATTAACTATATATATCTGCTACTTGCTTTATTAAGTTTCTTCATCTTCAATACAAAATTCTGTTCATGGCAAATTGGAATTCTCGTGATTTAACATACTATGGATCGACCTTTGAACATGATCGCGTTACTTTCTTCATCTTGGCATACCCGTTAGTTTGTTACGTTAAACAGATTTTCAACTACATTTTTTTGCCATTATAATTATTGTGCAATAAGGCAAATTTTCTTTAATTGACCTTGGTGTTCCAAGATATTTTACCTCTATCACTATGCCACCATGACAGTTTTATTTATTTATATAACAACTATTATAAATTAAAATATGATACATTACATGCATATAAGCATCATCATAAATAAATAATACCATTATAATTTTTTTATTTAATTTTATGTATATATATCACAACATACAAAAATATAATAATATCATCAAATACATATTTTGAAAGAAAAATTAATTTTCACATAATGAAGTATTAATAGACAAGGGTTAATGACGTGTTCCCAAGTTTAAAAATATGGAAGTATTAATAAAAGAAAGAAAATTGAAGTAAGGAGAGAAAAGAAAGGATACGAAGAGAAATATGTAATTTCGAATTTCAAAGTTCAAAAGAAATGAAATAGGTGACTTCGCTAAGTCGATTCTTTGAAAATCTCTAATCAAACCATTTGTCCTTATTTCAACAAAGGAAGCAAAGACATTTTTTAAACCCCCGTTAATCAAGAACTCCCCACAGTTTATTGCACATTCTTTCATATCGGTTATATGGATTCTTGTTCGAAGCATTTTGTGAAATCGGAAGAAAGCAGTCGGAGAGATAACAAGCATGTTGCTTGTATCAAGATGAGAATGTAAGCTACATATAGACCACGTGTATGAAAACTTTACCTTCATTTTTGTACAAGGGCGGAATCAAAGGGGGGTCAAGAGGGTCCGGTGACCCTCCAGCCGACCAAATTTTTATTAATAGTGATGTATATCGTAGACTAGTGGCGGAGGTGGTGGCCACGGTGTGGGCTAATGGAGATGGAGGCGGAGGTGTGTGGGTGGTGCTAAGCTAAGTCTATTTGGGAAGTTGACAAGCTAGGTTGATATATATATATATATATATATATATATATAATTTTTTATTAGATCCAAATTGCGTTACATTGTATCCTAGTTTGGTGGCCTCTTTTTGGGTCCAATTATTAAAAATTAAATATAGAATAAAACAAGGAGTGATAGATATGGGAATAAAAACAATATGGATGATGATATGAGATAGCTAATGGATGTGTGTTTGAAGAAGACGAGGTTGAACAGGTGTGGAAAAAAAACCTCTTATATATTGTCGAGAGTGGGATTTGAACCCACGCCCTTTCGGACCAGAACCTTAATCTGGCGCCTTAGACCAACTCGGCCATCTCGACTTGATGTTATTTCCTTCTCCAAAGATATTGAAATTCAGAATATTAATGGTATATCCTCAAAACGAATACAATTCCTTTCCTCGTTTAACTTCATCCCCCAACACAATTAAATTAAACCTCCTCCTTGTTTAAGCGAGGGAATCATCATAACATTTACACATGCTTCGTGACCTAAGCTTACTGTCCGGACATATGTCACCTAATCCTAAATGTCTAGCCAAGGTTTATGACATTTCCATACGATTTTGGCTACACATATATATATGTTACATTGGACTACTATATGAACCATGACCTTCAACAACAAAATTGGTAATCAAACACAAACACACACAATTTCAGCATTAAATCAATCCCAATTAATAAACGATTTTAATGTAAATTACTAGTTTATGTGCTAATTTGCATTACAGCGAATTTATAGGTTTACTTGGCAAATAGAAGTAACTTTGAGGAAGAAAACAAGTAGATATTGAAGTTCGAGGACTTGAAAGAAAAAGAGAAAATTCGCAGAAGATAGCGTACGACTGTATGATTCTATGTGGGTCGTACGATTGCCCAAGTTCTTGAAATATAGTAGCGTCTGAAGAGCCTACGGCCGTATGACCATATACGGGTCGTATGTAGAACCCTAATCGAACTCTATATAAATAGATTGAAGGATAGAGACTAAAATATACCGATGATACCAAGAGATACACAGAAAAACAACACAAGATACCCGGGAGGTACACTCTTGAAGAATAGGAAGCCAAAAGGCTTAGTTTTGGAGTCAAGATCATTCTCAGGGAGAAGTACTGAAGACTTGAGCCCTATACTCGGTTCTATCTTTCTTGTATTTCTTTGATTATGTTCTTATATGTGATTGTTTTGTTCTTAACCGCTATGAGTGGGTACACTCATATGTGTCATCTAGATGTAGATGAATTTTGACTATGAATGCTTATTTGTTTGATTGATTTTATAAAGCTTTAATGATTTGATTAATCTTATTTCAAGATCTTATGTTGTTTATGTGTTTGTATTGTTATCTGATTCATCTTTGATATGGGCATTGGTTTGATTCTGGAGGGTAAGGCTTGCTTGTTGCGCTATGTCAGCAAAATGTTTCCACCTTCAATGAACTGGGATAACATTGACTTGTCTACAAGGAGGCCACAAATGGATTTCCCTGTCTTCCTAGACCTTAATTACACGGCAATTATGTTAATTGCTTTGTTAAAATGGTAATTATGATATTTCCTTGGTAACACTAGTCTATATAAGAATGATTACAAGGATTATATACTATTGCAATCAAGTCAAATAAAAAAGATGGCTTGTTAAGCACGTAAAAAGCGGCTAAAAAAAATTATACTTGATAAGTTTTCATATGATGACTCCGAGTCACAAGCAAAAGATCACTTCAAAGCTACATCGATAAGCTCCCAAATTGATTATTCCAGTCTTCATATGTCCCAAGTTCATTAACAGAAACAGAAGGTCTCACCTCTTGCAGTGCATTCTCAAAGTCCTACATGTCAAAATCAATAGTTTCAAATAAATATATTTTAATTCGTAATGAACATTAGCAATCTGCATTGAGTTATAGAAATTTACCTCTAGAGTAACTGGTCTCATGTCCTCCTTTTTAAGTTGACTGATTTCTGTGCGTCTCATAGCTTCTCTCAGTGGACCCATGGAAGCATCTTTCACTAAATTCTTCATGTCAGATCCTGAATACCCTAAAAAACTCAAAATACAAGCCATAAATCAGACTGGCTCAGGAAAAACAAAAAGACTCATAATTTGTAAATAAGTTACCTTCAGTTAATTTGCATATGCTATCGATGTCCTCTGTTGAGAGTTCGAAAAGCCCATCCTTCACTAATAGATTACGTATTATCCAGGCTCTCGCTTCTTCACCCCGATACATTGAATGCAATTTTAGATCTTATTATTAGCCTCATGTTAATGGCATAAGGATATGTACAACTAGACAAAATTGAAGTTGAGAAAAAGGCAGGTCAGGTAACGGGTCCAAATGAACCAATTCAGAAACGAGTCAAGCAGGCTTATACCGAGTCGGTTTGATTAGCTACTAATTTGTTTTCTTATAATAACCAATAAATTTTTAAATTTATTATTTTATTACTAAAAGTAAGAAACTGTAACATACTAAACTAATTACAATGGCAATGTAATGGGTCAGAGCATTATATGCTTACAACCTCACCTAAATCATTTTATTATAAAATTTCAGTCATTATCTAAATTATATAGTTTTTGTAATCATATAATATATAAAACTCAAAGAAAAAGGGCAAAAAACGTTAACCCGATCCGGCCCATTTTGACACGCAAGTTCTTAAAGCCCACTTGGACCCGTTTGAATAGACTAATCCAGTCTTGCTCATTTGGGCCAAAGCTTTCCCCTTGTAAGATAAATAAAAGTTGTACCTGAGGAAGGCAGTGGAATATAAAGTCGTTTGGTAAGCCGCCTCCTAGCAGCCTCATCTAGTTCTTGTGGTCTATTTGTTGCACCTGCCATATATATAACCGAATGGTGGTAAATTAAGTGGAAGCAGATAAAACTTTACAAGTTGTGAAAATGAAGCTCTAAATAGTAATTGTGGCATATAGTTTATGCATAGACTAATCATAACTTGCAAGGTTATCTAAAAAGGTGTTTCAAGTACATAGACATTTTGCATGGAAATTTCTTGCCTGTTCTCAGTGTTCAGATTTACTACCTAGGAGCTTCAAACATGGTAAAAAAATGTTATTCTTCATTCTTTTAGTGCTCGAGTTTAAATTACAGACTTACAAGTTGCTAGAAAAGGACTGAAAGTGTCAGGAAGCTATAAATGGATAGACTTCATAAAAATTTAGGTTTAGCATGTGACCTATAAGTAGAACTTGTTCATTTCCATTGTCAAATCCTTCCATTTCTATAAGAAACTGTGTCTTCAGTCGCCTGCTTGACTCATGCTCACCGTCTGACTTGCGCTGCAAGATATACATCCTTAGTAGATTGTCTTTCATGCAATCAAAGAACAATTGAAACAAAAGAAACCAAAATGGTCATTAAGTTGCAATAAGCAGTGAATCTATTTAGAGTGCTTGAAAAGAACCCTAAAAGTTACTTTGTTCACGAGATCATTATCTAACATACCTGGGACAGCAGCGAATCTATTTCATCCACAAATATTACGGCTGGCTGGCGACAACTGGCAACTCCAAAAAGAGCCCTCACTAGCTTTTCACCTTCTCCAATCTACAGTCACCATTTAACTTTTTTACTTCAGTATATAATAGAAAAGTCAGCAGACCTGTGGTGAATATGTTGTGACTTGTGAGCAATAAGGCTACTGCTTTGTGACTAAAAGATCATGGATTCAAGTAGAGGTGGCAAAATGGGCAGAATAGGAAGGTTGGCTAAAGGTTCAGAACCGATAATTCTGTTACGGGCCAGGTTGACCCGACTACCAAGGCACTCTTTGTCCATATTTTTAACTTCTTTATAATGGTTACTATCATATATGAATACTAAAATTATATCATTTCAATAATAATAATCTAATCTTCTAAATCAATGGCTTTCACACAATTAACCCATTCAACCTTTTACTTTTAACTTTTAAGCTATTTTGTTTACCCATTTGACCTATTAGAGATAGAACATAATCCAAATCGACCCATTCATAAGCAAATCGTTCGAAATTGCCACCTCAAGATACCTTGCACAATGCAAGAAAACGTCACATACAATGACTTTCTTCCTAGATCCTCACAAAGCTAAGAAGCTTAGTGGAATCAAATTTCCAGTAATATTGAAGAAGCCCAGCCATTAAAACCATGAACAGCTTACAACCACAACACTGGAGTTACATATTGCCAGAGAACAAAATTCAATATTTTAGTGCATATACAATCACAATTTCTCTGTAGTACTATAAATCATTTGCATAAAAGAATCTTATACATACCCATTTACTGGTTAGTGAACTCGCAGATATATAGAAAAATGTTGCTTTAGCCTCTCCAGCAATTGCTTTACCTATCATTGTTTTACCTGTTCCCTAAACCAAGAAAAAGATGCAAACAAATTAAACAAAGTGGCGAAACGGTTTGGTCGGACAGGTTGGGTTGACCACTAACACTATTTGTGTCTACCTTTTCAGATTTTATAAATAATTATTGTATTAAATATAATTACAATAACTAGAACACTGAAATAGTATCTGATCTCTTTAAAACAAAACAATTTAGGAGGTCTTAAGTGCACTTTAGCAACTATCGACCCTTTTAACGAAATCTATTTGCCTGCTTCTTCAACAGCTAGTTTCTTTTCTAACTTACCTCTTATCAGTAAAATACAACCTGAACCAATCCATTTTCATATAAATAGATTAAAACGGACACCTCTACAACAAACTAGCATGTATTACACTTACTGGGGGACCAAATAAAAGAAGCCCTCGTCCTGGAGAACGGCAACCTTTAAAAATATCAGGCCGCAACAAAGGCCATATGACCATCTCAGTTACACATTTTTTTGCATGATGTAACCCAGCTGTTAACAGGCAACATATTAGAATTTTATTTAAGTTAACTACACATTTATAAAACATGAAAAATCTCTAGGCATCACTAATACCAATATCATCCCAACGAACATTAGGATCTTGATCCATTATCTCGTTACTAATGTGCTCAATAAGGCGAGGCTCTAAATTCCTTAACTTCTCTGGAAGTTCACCATCAGGACCACATAGCATATCCATGCTGTAATCATATAATGGACTACGTTTAGAGAAAATTGTCAAAGCTATATCTGAATATCATTTTCCAAAAGTTAAAGTGAACAAGATGCTTGACATCGATTTATGAAGTTATAAACAGGCACTAAACTTACCATCTTTTTGTTGAATCATCTAATGCATCTTCGCCTTTTGATGCACGCGATGTTACGTTACCAGTATTACCACCGTTGGATCTAATTGGTGGTACAAAACCACGTATTCCACGACGTGGTCCATAGGATTTGACCCCATAGCCTCTGTTAGTTCCATCACTTTGTGGGGATACTGAAGGATTTGGTGATCCAGCCAACCCTCTCTTATGTCTTACATCCATTTCCTGTGGTATAAACGAGATAAATCATATTCAGTGACCAAAAAAGCCTGCAAATAAGTGGTGGTTATCAAAATCAAAGATTACAACCAGATTTTAGGAATACATTTGCAGTTCAGATGGAAAAACAAGAGAAGAAAGTAGTCAAGAAGAGGTAATAATAAATTCAAGAAACTGATTGTCAATATTAGTTTCTTCTGAATTACCTAAAGTGCCACTTTTAATTGATGTGATTAACAAGGATGCATGGCAGTAAATAAAAGTTAAAAAAAAAACTAATTTTGTTTAAAAAATTATAGCTACAAGCATATAAGAAGGGTTTTCAACATTCAAAGTGGATACCAATTTTGTTCTAGCAGTAACAAAACCGTTGCCAGTAGCTTCAGTGTTAGTTGATGGAGACATGACTTTTTCAATCTTTGGGCTACTGATTTCCATGTGAGATCGCTTCGATCTCAAGTTACTTCCATTTGTTCTTTCTTCATCAGAATTAATATATGTAGACGAACCACCAACCTCAACAGAATTATTATACATACTATTATTTTTCCCTAAGATGCCTCCATGCATGGTTGTTGATTTTCCAGGTTTTAAAGTCTTGCCACTGGAATCTTCCTGCTTTCCAGGTTCATCGTCCTATCATGAATTGTTGTCATTAGCCACTGAATTTTAAAAGAATATCACATGTTATTGCAATCTAACAAGAATACTCTTCCATATCCTATATGTGACATCTCTAAAAATTGTATGATTTTTATTTCGTGTAATTCTACTTCGGCATAATGTACGAGTTCGTTTTGCCTCATTTTAGTTAATATATCAATTCAATTCCCATTTCTATTTATAAAAATGTGAAAGTTATAAAATTTAAATGTTTAAATTGAATTTAACTGATTAATTATCAAAAAGAATTGTAATAAAAAGGCTTTGAACCCTTATTTTGTGTTAAACCCCCTCAAAAACATTTGAACCCCCTATTTGAACCCTCCTTTTTATCTTCTTTGAACCCTGGAAGCAACAAGAGCAATTTTGACTTTTAAAAGTCAAAATCGCATCCAAGTCAACCAAAAATCCACCAAATTCGGGATGTTTAAACCCTCTAAACTCGTTTCTAATCATTATCCATCAAGAGGAACGAGAAATTCGTGAGAATGGTTAGCTAATTCGATCCTTTGAGATCAAATTTGAAAACCCGCGACTAGATAACCCAAGTTTCAAAAACCCACGATTCTCGTTCTAATCTAACCGATGATGCGTTTATGGTGGAGCTACTCACACTATAAATACCCACGTCGATTCCTAATACGAAGCTACCACAAAAATTCGTCCCTTTTTCTCCTCGAATTCCCGATCGACGCAGCCTTCCGACGCGAAATCGTTGACGACTGGGATTCTAATCCGTGTGGTTTTCGACTCAAGGTAATCGTTTTCCTGTTAATCGCACCTTTCCTTTACCATTTTCAGCATCAAATCGATTTTAGGGTTGAGGTTGGGTTCTTGTTTCACGATCTGGGTGTTTGGGGAAGGGGATGAAGATTTATTCGAGTTTTAGTATTTGATTTTCGGAAGGTTTAAACAATGGGGAGTGTGGTCTAGTGGTAACACCTTTACAAGGCAACCCAAGGTCTCGGGTTCGAGCCTTGGGGCTGCCACACGGGTTTCTTTTTATTTTTTGTCTTGTTTCTTTCACACACACACAAATATATAATAAAAACTTACATATTTGGTATTAAAACTCTTATTAATTAACTTTTATAAATCATTTATGTTTAAAACCTATTTCTTTCTCTAAAAATTTCTAAATTTATTATTTACATTGGTTATATAAATAAATAAATAAATTGTATTCTTTTCTTGTAGATTGCATAAATAAATAATGTATTTTATTCAAAATTAGATATAAAATGTATTTTTCTTTAAACAAACATAAGAGAATTAAGCATCACGTTTGAAATAAATTATGTAGTGAAAAACCGTGTAAAAACTTAAGGTTATGTTTTATTTTAAACGAATAACGTTATTTAAACTAGTGAATTGTTTATATATTATTAAACGTTATTTAAAGAGTTTGTTTCGTTCTTTAACACATAAGAATTTTAAAATATATTTTATAAACCCTTTAAAACTTGTTCAAACGTTTTATTAACAAACTATATCTTTCTTAATTTCTTTTTATTTATAGAATTATGTTTATATTTTAACTCTATAATTTCCTATTAAAACCCTATATTATTCAACATATCTATTTCAATCTTTATTAAATGCACATTTTCACTTTAGTCCTTATCTTTTCCTAAACTTACCAGACGTGTCCTAAACTCGGTTAAACTATACGAATTGAGTAACTTTCAAACTGGTATGTAGTTATCTGGCAAACAGTAAGGTTCTGGCTAGGAAAGACGGGGTTCTGATCCGGCCAACTCTTTCCTGGGAACTTTGCTGTTTGAGGTACTACTCTAGTATGATAACCACTCTAGTATACGATGACTACTTTCCTCTAATTACAAAACAACCCCTCATCTTTCCACGATCCTGTAAACTAACTCAAACTCGAACTTATTTAGGCATCTTCTAAACCAAGTTACTTCAGCAATCAAGATCAATCCCACCTGCTGCAAGGTGAGTTCATAGCCCCTTTTGCTTTCTATTTTGGGGTGGAAAACATGCTCTTATATCAAAACTGAAACCAAGTCTTGAGTCAAAACTATACTTTGCATTCAATAACAAACTTCTAATTCTAGTAACATTAAACTGATTTATACATGTTGCAAATGTCATTTTTACTACAAAGTCTCTCTTATTTCTTAAAATTACACAACCATTAACTTCGGGGAAGCCACGGGAGTACGTAAATAGATCTATTGGCCTGACTAGCCCATTCAGTTCTCGGGTTGATGCATGCCAATCAATTCCGAGCGTCCTTCAAGTTGTGGATTCTAATCAACTTGGAAGGAGCTGGGTGTTCAGAAACTGCATTCTTGACACTTATACTATAGTCTAACACCCTGACAAGGTGTTGGGCGGGAGAGCTATCGATCACTAGGGTTGGTTGTGAACTCATGTATGATAGTTTAAATTACTTGGAATTTGAAACTTGTTTATGATTGTTTCTGGTTATCTATTATTATATCTATCAAATCCTATGTTCTCACCAACTTTTTAGTTGACCTATTTTAGCATGTTTTTCAGATGAAGCTAACTAGGATGTTGACAAGCTCATGATAGGATCAAGGACTATGCTTTAGTGGACTTAGCTAGAATTAATAAAAAGAAGAATTATTTGTTCTGTTTGTTTTATTTGGTTTATTTGTTCGGAAATACTGATGTAATAACTATTTGATTTTAATAGTAAATTTCTTTTGATCATGTGTAATGATTCAATTTCGTCGCCCCCTCGTGTTTCCGCCTTGGCGGGGGTGTGACACTATACCACAATTGGTGGTTAGATTAGAATCATCACAACAATGCAGAAATGAGTTGATTGTCTTGTAAAAAGGTATGCAAAAGCTATAAACACCAATACCAGAAAACTAAGCATCCATGACCATGTGGTACCTCGTTTAGAGTGTTTACTTTAGAATGCTGGAGAAGAGCTTTGAAATATTTTGATTGCTTAATTTTCTCAATGCTGATATCCCCTTGTTTGTGGAAAACAAACCCTAGATCCCTACCAGCTTGCTCAAAAGCTTGACTGCAGTCAAATCAACAGCTAAAAACTTTGATAAAAATAAAAATTAATTAGAAGTTTAAAACTACATCTGTTTATATTCCATAGATTAAAGCTTACTCTGAGAAGGACCTAAAATTTAGAAGTTGCAGTTTGACATAAATAAATAAATACCGATCGGAGTGAGGAATGAGTGATTGAGTAGCAGACTCGAGTTTGGAGAGAGCTTGACGGCGAATAGGACGAATGTATGCGGCGTCTACGTCGTTGAGGGAGTGAGAATCGAGGAAACCGATGAGACGGAGGGAGAGTAGCTGAGCATAACTGTAATCTCGCTTCTGGATAGCGATGTCCGCGCCGAATAGAAGAGATTGAAGCCTCTTCAGCTTCGTATCCAACTCTTTTCGCCAGCAATCCGACGACGGTTTTGGTTCCGCCTCCATTCTTCTTCTCCTCCGCTTATTTTCCCGCCATTGTCTACCGCCCTAATTGAAACAATGACTAAATTACTTTTTTCTAGATTTTGTCCCGGGATACTAATATATATATATACTTGGAGGAAGATTTAAGTGGATGTAGAAAGTAATCTAATGGCTAAAATTATTTTACAAGTTGCTAAAGGAGTAAAAATAGAGAAAAGATAATAAGAAAACTATTTGTTTAAGAGAAAACTCGAGAAAACCAACCTAAACGAACTTCAAGTGAACTCATTTTGACGGTGTTGGAACCGGCTCGGCATTTAGGTTTTTGAGGGTGGGGGTTTTAGGTTTTTTGGGGTGGGGTTTTAGGTTTTAGGGTTTAGCTTTAGACTTTAGATCGAGTTTGATGAGACGGTTCTAACGCCGCTGGAATGAGTTCAATCGAAGTTCGTTTAGCTCGGTTTTCACGGATGACATGAGAAATCCACAAGACATAAGAAATCCACAAGTAAATCTACTTTACAGATGACATAGACAAGCTAAGGATGATCCAACCCAAAATATGTGTTGACATACACACACAGGGGCGGATCTACATAGCGTCGAGGGGGTTCACCGGAACCCCCGAGTTTCGAAATTGTAGTAGAAAACTATATTGAAACATGCAACTTTATTCAACAAAATTATATTATTAATAATTAGTAAACTAATTTATTTTTATATATCTATTAGTTTTTGTCATTTAAATATGTATAATAGTGTGTGTGTATATATATATTATTTTTTAAAATTTTGAATTAATAATACTATTTAATAGATTTTTAATTTATTATTAAAGGAGTTATTTCAACAAGTTTCGATCGAAGATGTAATGCAACGATTTCAAAAGATAAAAACCCGTAAGGAACAACTATATGTAGTTTTTTTAATTCGTAAAGACCATTTTATCTATATTATGTGTTTTTTAAATCTTAATGATGATGTTTTTTTTATCATTATATCGTATTTTTACTATGTGATGAACTTTACACGACCCGAACAATCTAACCGCACTGATCCGAACCGATATTTTTATGTACAGCCCTATGAAATTGAAACATCTAGAAACAGTGAACCCCCTAAAAAAATCCTGGATCCGCCACTATACACACATACATATTATTCTCAGTTATACAACCACAAACAGAGTATTCAAATTTGATACCTCCTATGAAAATGAAAGCCAGCCAGCCAGCCTGCCTTACTCAAATACCAACCAACCTTTACTTAACATTTAACAGTAAAGTAAACATAATTTGACGACGTAATTAGGTCAATCTTATCTTGTCACACATTTTTTTACTATGACAATTTGTCATGAACAAATAGCTCCCAAGTCTTATCAATACTCGCTAACAAGATTCAGCAACCAACGATATAGAATATGATACAGAAATAAAAATGATAATAAAATCCATGCCACTGGCTTTAATATTTACAAATAACCATCTATCTAAACACCACTAAATGATATTTCTTCCATCACACCAGACCTATTATTAAATTTTAAAAAGAAAAAACCTTCATGACGCTTGGTTACTGATCCTACTCACAAATCATCATTAGTCATCGGTGCCAAAGTAACGGTCACCAAATTCCCCAAGACCAGGTATGACACAATACTCTTCATTCAAAGCAACATCGATCTCTGATGTTACTATCTTCACTGAAGGAAACCGTTTCGAAACACAATGGATTCCTTCTGGGGCCTAAGCAAATCACATTGAAAATGCTTATACACTTTCCAATTTTCAATCATTTACTTCAAACATAATCATTTCATACAGTAGCATTTTCCTTACTTAATGATATTCAAGTATTGTACTTTAACCACATCAATTACCCAACCATTCTGCTTAAATTATTGTACTTTAATCACCAAAGCCAATAGCCATAATCATTTGCCATTAAAATAATATAGTTTTCATAATCAAATTTGACACTGATTAACTATAAAAAGTTGAAAAGTTTGGGAAAAAAGTGGTCCAAGTCAGCTCAAACTGTCCTAATTGGCACCCCTGGTTTTAAAATGCGCGATGCACTCTGATGCGTTTTGGTCCAAAAATCCTATGTGTGATGAGCGCGCATCACCTATCTTTCTTATAAAAAAAACTAAAAAATTAATTATGCATAACAACTTTTATATTGTCAATGCGTAAACATTAAAACGTACTTATAAAACATAATTAAGCATAAAAACACGCTTATAAGTTGCAATTAATCATTGATGAAGAAGAACGAGAAGAAAAGATCAAATTTGTTTTTGCATATTGTGGCATTGTGCACATCATGGCGCATAATGCGAGGGACCGCATTATGTGTGCATCGCTGCATCAAGCACGCATCATGGAATCGCAATGCATCAAGTGTGGCGATGTGTTCTCTTCGGCGCATTTTAAAACCAAGTTTAGACCTGTTACCAACCCACCCATTTTTCCACCCCTACATATGTACAAGACCATGCAATCGAGCCATAAATAATAGGAACTCACCGAGATCAGGTTGAGGAATATTATGTATGATTCTGGCACTCCTTTCCGTATCAGTAGCTCAACTGCCTGATTAGCTGAATTACCTGCAATCAAAACAATAATCACTCATCTCAGGGAAGTTGCAAAGTTGCAACATGTTTGTGATATTTAACATATTCAACAATGAGCCAAAAGCAAAACAGTGAACTAATATTTCCCTTTTTATATGAATAATAAAAGCACAAAGAGAGAAAATATATTACCAACCTGTAGCAAGAACTGGGTCAAGGAGAAGCACATGTCTTTCCGAAATGTCTTCTGGCAGTTTTTCATAGATAAGCTGCGCATATTATGAAGATATCTTTTTGGTTATAAATTAATAAAACCATCGTGCAAAATGTGCAAGAAAAACTAAAAATAAAAGGTGGATCTATTAATCAACAAACTAGAGATGCTTACCTGCTTCCCATTGTCACCATCACGATGGATAAGGATTTTTCCAATTTTTATGCCTTTACAACATGCACGCAATGCATTTTCCATACTTTCACCACTATAACATGAGAATTAAAAACTCCAAGGTTAACGCCCATGTAACTTTCAGCACTATAATTTATAAATAAAGGAAATTTTAAGATTGTAAATAATGTATAGCCCAATACATTGTCCAATGGGCCCTAGGGTTTTGTTATGTTTAGGTTCCCTCTCCCATATATTCCGTTGAATATTCTTTTGTTAGTAACTAGTTATGATACCCGCGCTACTTGGCGGGACACGTTTTTATCCTCAAAAATAAATCAATTGCCACATTAATGGTTCATTGAACTGACTAGTCCAAGATGTGTCAGTTTCAGACCGTTTACTTCGAAATGGGGTGATTTAGTGTGTGGTTTATCCCTAATGAGTCAAATGGATTAAAAGTGGCCCAAAGTGCATATTTTAATGCTTATACTCTCCTAAATCATTTTATGTGAAAATATTAGATTATTATTTTAAATTTGTAATAACATAACTCATGTAGCAATATTTAATGCATTAACTGTTAACAAAAATGGACAAAAGATGTTTGATGGCCATCCAACATGACCCTGCCCATTTCGGAACGCACTAAAATAACATGTTTTAACATGACACCATTTTTACATAATATCCAACCCACTCGATCCACCCATTTTGCCACATCTACCTAGTCTCAAACTATGGCATACACAACTATTCAGATGAAATAATAAAGCATGTATTTACGGTAACATAAAGCACCAGCACCCATATATAAGAAGCATACATCTAGTAATATTTCAGTAGTTAGGTACTACTCACCTTCGTTGGTTGTGGGGCTTTATTGAGGGTGGATTCATCCTCTAATATCACGCCATGTGGCGCTGACTGGATGCTGACTAAGCAGTGGATAAAGCCCCTGCTGAAGCACTTGAGGGTGTTGTGGTGCAGGTGAGCGGGGGCTTTATCCAAAAACACTTTTTTCACCCATATCACGCCATCTTCTCCCGCTAGCCCACCCACGCCCACCCCCTAGCGCCCCCCATCGCTGGACACCCTTGCGGTGTTCGCCACCACGGTGGCTCAAGCCCACCGTTGGCGCCCCTCGCTCGCTTACCACAACCAACAGTCTAACAATCGAGACACCACACAGTTTTTTGCAAAAGTCAACTCCACTATATACTGATCCTGCAACAACAGTAACTTGTCAATGATATTCAGGCAACTATTAAAAAAAGATTTAAAAGTGAAAAGTTACTTTTTTTTATTCATGCAAATCACCTCTTTTTACTGAATTTGAAATAGTTGCTCAAACAAAATAATATTAACAGGTGATGCATGCTTCATACATGATAAATCCAATAATTTCCAGCACCTTTAGTAATTTCTTGAAAACAAACAGTAAATCGTACCTGTTGGAGTGACTACTTGCATCTCAGTAAATGGTAAATGACCAAGGCCATGCTCCACAACCTGGGACCAATATCATATAATTATTGGCATTTAATGCTAAAGAATCCAGACTGACTATCAGTTTCCAAAAAATTCATATAGGATAGAGAGTGATGTACCAGTCGAATTAGCCGATCTGAATAAAATACAAAATCATGCTTTGATATATCTTTATCTCGAATTAATGTGTGCATGCCTCGAATCTGTAACACAGATCTTGAATTAATGTACGTATTTATATCATAATACAAACATAATTATCAGATTAACGTTGTTTTCTCCATATGTGACACTATTTAATGGTGATAAGAAAACTGGCAAAGAGAATACCTGAAATGTTGACTGAATTACATATATGTTAGGATATAATTTGCAAAGGTCATGCTGACATAGCTTTGTCCGTATATGTTGCACTATCAAGTCTATTGCCACATGATTATCGCCACCTCGTGGTATGATGACATCAGCATACTTTTTCGAGGGAAGAACAAAATCATCAAAAGCCGGTTTAACAAACTTTGCATACTGCACAGATAAACAGAGCTTCATATTGCTGATGAAATAATATTAAATCGTTGGTGAGAACTTATAATCAAAAATCAATTCAAACTCGACTTTCACTCGTTAAGACACTGATCACAATATCAACAGCTAAAATCAGTAATAAAAAAGAGACTCCTGCCCTTGGTTTTAAAAAGCATGAGGTGTGTAGGTCCCAAAAACTGAGGCGTGTAACGGCTGAAAACTTTTCTAAACCTTTGAACCCTTACATTTGAATCGTACACTTGAGCCACCAAATTTGAACCCTAAACTTTGAACCTTGAAAAATTTCCCTTAAACCATGAACTTTAAGATATGAACTCTATCTTAAACCTTTAAATCTAAACCCTAAACCCCAATCTTGCCTATAATGGCTGAAAACTTTTTTAATGTCTCCTATAGTTGTAATAGTGAGCATAGATTATCATGCATATCTAATCATCTCCATACATCACCTAGAATACAGACGTATCCAAATAATCTTGTACTTCATTTTATTCTATTTCCTTGTTGGTTATCCTGTATACTCGTTAGAACCAAGGGCAAACTCCAAAAAATACTCTCGAGACTTTTAGAAAGTAGAAGAACTTACCTGCTCAAGCACAGAATTTACATCCCTGCCCCTTTCAACTGTGTCTCGCCTTATTCTACGAGCAAGCCTCACATCAGCATCTAGTACAAATATTTGTCAACAAATAAAAATGTGAGACATGTTGGTTAGGGCAATGAATATGTACAAGAAAGAAGGATTTAACTAATCAGGATAAAATCTATAAGCCCGTTATAATTCAGTATAGTAAGAAGGTCAAGAAGAAGGTACATTTTCAACAGAAACTACACTAGGGAGTGAAATACGGATATAGATCAAAGTAAACCTTATTATTAGTGCAAACTGCAGAAATAGGAACAAATTTACAATGTTTTTCCTGATCTTAGCAACCAACTTTAAAGTGTAAATTAGGCCCAAAAAGAACCAACTTACAATGTATTATCGATCTTGGCAACCAACCGTATTTCAATTGATTTACCTGTAAATTGATGATGTGTGGCAAAAAGTGTACTAGTTGATACCATGCCAGCAGCCACATCAGATGTGTACATATGCAAAAAGTGCTTATGTATACAAAAATAATTATTAAATGTCAAAACAAGCGTTACATATCTTCATAACCTAAAATGACAAATAAGATGCCAAGTCATCTATTCTTGAAAAATCAGCAAAAAATCGCCTGCTACGGTTGAACATGTCTTTTGTTCCTACTATCGGCAATAAAATTTAAGTTTCTAAAATCATAATAAAGTAAAAGTTGGTTTCGGTTTTGCTCCTAATTCAAAGTTGGTAGCTAGAATCAGTAAATAACTAATTGATATTTGAATCACGCTTGAGACTTAGAAAAGGTGAAACAGGGCCAGCAGAAGTAAAAAAAAATAAGGTCCCATCAGAAGGTACTTATTGCAACCAACTTATAACATCGGAGGACTTCATTCATACAAAAATACTAAATAAATATGTAATCTCCACAAAAATATGGTAACAATAAGGGATGATAGAATATTAGAAAGAGAGCTAAAGAACAAACACCTGTGTCAACAAATATCTTCATATTCATCAATTCACGAACCCTTTGGTCATGAAACACCAGTATTCCCTCCAAGATAATTACATCAGATGCATTAACCTAAACAAGCACACAAAATATAATTTAAAAATGTAACATTTAACAAAACTATCTTGGTAATTTTTTTAAAGATATACAATAACATTCAGAATTACCACTCTTGAATCCTCTGCCTTCTCACTACCCAACCCACCTCACGTCCTCACCCCAGATTTCTCACCCACCAAACTCTTCGGATTGAGTCAAAAATTCAATTGATGTTGCCAACTGCTATTGGAAGTTAGTCCTAATTAGTTTAAATGTGAAAGTTAAGGGGGGTGAAATGTAAAAAGTTAACAGATAGTATTAGTTTATTTGGTATGTTTATTTAGTATGGTAAGAATATTAAGGTTTATTTTGTTTGCTAATTTGAGTCTAAGAATTTTAATATGAATAAAGGGTTAAGGTCTATGTGATAAGGGCACAAAGTTATTAAAAAAAAAAGAAAGAGTCGTGATCTTGGTTTGATCACAAAAACGATTGTTCGAGTATTGTTTTTGGGGCCTGATTTCCAACAATTGGTATGAGCTACATATGAGTAACACACATGAGCTACATATATGTAGCTCGAGAACTACATACGTGCAAAGTTTAAAAGAACGGAATCGCGCCTCGAGGCGTTTTCCCTTCGCCTCACGAGGCGTAAGCCCGAGGCGGAATTAAAAAATAAATATATCTTACAAAAATAAAATACTAAACATCAAACAATGTTTGTATCTTGTTTGTTGACTACATCAACCCCTTCCAAACCTTTCCCAGGTGTGATGTGTGGGAGAAGAATGAGAAAATAGGTCAAATTAAGGAGAACCAGACGCGAATTAATGACTTTTGACCCATTTGAGTTGTGTATTTCGTTAATAGAACGATATACACAGCTCAAATGGGTCAAAAGTCCAGTCAAAAGTCAATTTTTTTCCATTTCTACCACTTCACCGCCACAGCCCCGCCTCGACCACATCAGCCCCTGTGAGGCGTACGTACAAAATTACCTTGTGAGGCGTCGCCTCAGACTCGTTTTTCTACCGCCTCGCCTCGAGGCGTACGCCTCGACCGTTTTTTTAAACCATGCATACGTGTAACTTGTATGATGGAAGATTACTCAGAAATATGGAACATTTAGATTGATTTGTGTAACTGCTTAACCCCCTTTTTATTTAGGTTACTAAGACCATATCACCCCTATATTTAGCTTACCAACCCATAACTTGATGTGGACCCACTGCCAACCCAACCACCTCATGGTTCGTGCCTCCCCTTTCCTTCCCACTGACGAAAATTACAGAGATGAAAAATTACCTATTCTTATGATAAGATGGGAAAAATAGTACATTATTTAGTAAAATACAAATGTACGAGTCGTATAACCTTCAAGATACACCCTACATTTTAGACCTTTTAGTTAACAAATGCTTTCAGGTATAAACATAAGTCAAACACATAGTGCTTTGGTTTAACGATGTCGGCCAAATTTTACAATCAACAATGATAAGTCTCTTCTATTCCCTCCTAAAAAAGAGAGACGCTAACTTCGTTTTAAAAGGAGTGAGGCGCCCAGGGTCTTGGAAGCCAAGGTGCATGGTGTGAGGTGAAAGCGCTAGCCTCACGTAATCTAGGAGCCCGATATTCAAAAAATACTTATAATTAGTTATAGAAGATAATATACTTGAGTGGCTTATAAAGTAGTTTCCATATGTGAGCGGCCATAATGAAAAAAAGTTGAATATGGTTGGCATCCACATATATTATCCCAAATCAGAAATATCTCTACTGTTGAAGTCAAGAAAAAGGAACCCCCCCCCCCCCCACACACACACATTATAATAACTGAGATGTGTTTCACAAATGTTATTCGATCCAGAGACTGGAATGCTTAAAAAATAACAGTAAACACCAAACTATAGAATACTTTACTGACTAAATGAAAAAATTCAACAAAACTAACAGTTGTACTCTATTCAAGACTGTAAGTTTAGAAGCGTGTACTAGGGGTATTGATCGGGTTTTGGGTTATTCAGGTTTTTGATGTTTGATATTCTAACCAAAACCCGACCCTAATAACAATCGATTTTCTGTTTAACTGGGTACGGGTGAAATCGGTTCGGGTTATTCGGGTTTTATACAACTTTTTTTTAAAGTAAACAAGTTGAACATCTATGGTCTCTTGGACTAGGGGCATTAATCGGGTTTAGGTATTCGGGTTTTTGATGTTTGATAGTCTAACTGAACCCCGACCCTAATAACAATCAATTTAATTGGCTTTCAGGTTAATCGGTTACGGATAATTTGGGTACAGATTTAATCTGGTCAGGTCGAGTTAATTGGGTGCGGGTAAAATCAACGGGCCTGGCGTGTACCTGGCGGAAGGATTCAGAACATCTCCTGTGATTTTTGAAGTCATATATTGGAAGATGTACCGACTTTCCTTGTTTGAGCTTTTCAATACATTCTAGCATTTGCTCTGTGTCAAAAGCATCTACAACAACAGGAATTTTTTTTATTTTACAGCACAAACATTGGCGGACCTACCTTTTGGTAGGTGGGTCGGCCGACCCCCATGAATTATTTTTTCTATTTGTTATATATGTGGTATAATCTCGACCGACCCCCATGAAATTTTGACATCGACCCCCATAAAATTTTGACCGAACCCAAAAGGAATTAATTTTTAACACCGACCACCATTTAAACTAATAACTTAATTGAACATTTAGACTAAACTGGACTAAAAACGTAGTCATTTAAACAATTAAACACACGTTTAAATAACTCATTACCCATTTAGACATTTACGCCCACATTTAGTTAACCCATTACCCATTTAAATTTTTAAAAAATTTAAACTAATAAAAAATATAAGTAGCGTCAATTCTGATCCATCAACGTCTCGACGTTTCATATTCACGTTTCACGCAATCTGAAGAATGGAAATTTGCTAATCACGATTCTTGCTATGCCTTATCATGATTTCAGATCTCTTCACTAATCATGAATTTACGATTCTCACCCAACTAATAGATTCACTGTTCACAACCTTGCGCCACTGCCTCCTCACGATTTCAAATAACTTTTTTCTTAATTTTTCTCTAAGTTTAAAATTTTGCTTATTATATTATTTTGCTATAATGCTATTTCATATGTGCTATTTGCTAATTGTAATTAGTGACAATATGTGTACTAAGTGACCCGACCTGAACCGGACTGAAAAAAATTAATATTTAGCGATAGACAAACAACCCAAAAATTTCCGAACCCTATGAAAAAATTTTCTGGGTCCACCACTAAGCACAGAGCGGCAGCATTGCAGGAGGCAAAATGAAAATTGGCAACCCAAAATTTATAAGAACATTACCAGGGTGATCAAAATTATACTCGTGAGCACGTTCAGATTCCTCAGCGGTTAAACCACGATAAAATGAATCCTACATAAGAGAAAAAAGGCGGTATACCTTTCATTCAAATATAGAAGTTTGCCATTTGCAACAAAAAATAATCATGATAGGAGATAGTCACTTGATCAAAATACCAAAACACAAGAAGTGTAATTATCTATCAAGACTAGCATGAGTTAGTTAAGAAACCATTCATTTATTATTAGCATCTTATGAAAATGGTATTGAGATATGGTAGAGAGAATAAGTTCTCTGTATTGAATTTCTTAATTACAAGGGTACAAGAATACAAATATATAAGAGGTGGTACATAAATTACTCCACCAATCTAGCTATGTAGAAAAGGAAAACAATATTAGAGGAAAAATATAAAGGGTCCCAAATGGTAAGTCAATGATACTCCAATTTTAATACTCCCCCTCAAGATGGCGTGTGTAGGTCTCGAACACCCATCTTGTCAAGTAGAAAACGAAGGCGGTCACCGTTAAGAGCCTTTGTAAACAGGTCTGCGAGCTGCATTGTTGAGGTAATAGGACAAGGTACGATCTCATTTGAGGCTACTCTTTCGCGGACAAAATAACAATCCATCTCTACGTGCTTAGTTCTTTCATGAAAAACGGGGTTGTTCGCGATGTGACGCGCTGCTTGGTTGTCACAAAACAATTCAGTCGGACCTGTTTGGGTGACATCAAATTCTTTAAGAAGCCATCGTAGCCATAAAACTTCACTCACAGTGGCGGCCATTGCACGGTATTCTGCTTCAGCGGAAGAGCGGGAGACAACAGAATGCTTCTTTGTTCTCCATGAGATAGGGGCGCCACCTAGAGATATAAAGTACCCGGTTCGCGATCGCCGTGTCATCGGACATCCTAGCCAATCAGCGTCGGAGTAGGCTTCAAGTTTGAAAGAGGTATTGTTTGAAAGCAAAATACCTTGACCGGGTGTAGCTTTCAAGTATCGTAATATCCGAATTACACCATCCATGTGGGATTGGTGTGGTTGTGCAACGAATTGACTAAGGATGTTTGTTGCATATTGTATATCAGGTCGTGTGACCGTTAAATATAATAATTTCCCAACTAAACGTCGATACCGGGTAGTTTCAACAAGAGGGTCATCATCTTTGGTGTCAAAATGCACATTTGGCTCCATAGGAAATGAACTCGGACGACTTCCTAGAAGTCCGCTTTCTTCTAATATGTCAAGGATGTATTTTCTTTGACTAAGAACTAGCCCATCCTTGGTTCGTGCCACTTCAATTCCAAGAAAGTACTTGAGAGTGCCCAAATCTTTTATACTAAACTTGGCATCCAGAAAGCTTTTCACACTTTGCATTTTAACTTGGTCATTTCCGGCCAAAATGACATCGTCTACATAGATGAGGGCCGAGATAAAAGTCTCTCCTTGACGATATGTGAATAATGAATGATCGGCCTTTGATTGCTTGAATCCAATATCCATGAGAGCATGAGTGAACTTGTGGTACCAATTTCTGGATGCTTGTCGTAACCCATAGATTGACTTATGCAATTTGCAAACAAGAGTGTCACCGTTCTTAGCAAAACCTTGTGGAATTCTCATGTAGACTTCTTCATCTAAATCCCCATGAAGGAACGCATTGTTTACGTCAAGTTGATGAATGAACCAACTTCGTTTAGTAGCGATGGCTAATAGTGTCCGGACGGTTACAAGCTTGGCAACCGGCGCAAATGTTTCATGGAAATCAACACCTTCTATTTGTGTGTATCCTCTTGCTACCAATCGAGCCTTAAAACGCTCGACATCTCCATTTGGTTTGTACTTCACTTTATAGACCCACTTCGAGTCTACGGCCTTCTTTCCCGATGGCAGTTGTTCCAAGGTCCAAGTTTTGTTAGATTCTAAAGCATGAATTTCCTGTTGCATTGCCTCTCGCCACTTGGGATCTTTAACCGCCTGTGAGAAATGTTTCGGCTCATCATGGGAAGTGATAGCCGCAAGGTAAGCTTTGTGATTAGTAGAAAAATTATCATAAGATATATAGTTAGCAAGAGGATGTACCGTCGAGGTTTCTGATCTTGGAATGGGTCGCGAATGGTCTATTGAGACAGGAATATCAACATGGTACTTGTCAAGATGTTTCGGCCTTTGTTTCTCCCTGGTACTACGTCGCGTATCGGTGGGATGCGTTTGGTTTGGAGGTGCTCCTTGTTCACCTTGTGGTGGGTTTGCTTCAGATTCAGGATTCTCAAAAGGGGTGTCTTCACTAACTTGTGTCTCTTGAACTTGTGGCCCTTGTGTCTCTTGGACTTGTGGCTCTTGGCTACTGTTTGTTTCGTGACTATCATTGGGAAATGTGGCCTCATTTTCTTGATTATTATCTTCTTGTTCATCATGGTTTTGGGCACTATCATTGGTTGGGGGCATTGGAGTTTCCCATTCATCTATGTGCTCCCATGCACGTTCCAGTTCCTTTTGGTTTGCCTTGACATTAGCAGTAGTGGAAAAAGGAAAAATGTTCTCGAAGAACTTTACGTCTCGAGATGTATATATTTTTTTTAGCTCTAAATCATACACTTTGTATCCCTTTTGTCCTTGAGGATAGCCAACAAAAACGCATGCTCTACCACGTTCTTTGAATTTGTCTCCCCCTTTCTTCGTGTCTCGGGCATAAACAAGACACCCAAATACTTTCATATGATCATAAGTAGGTACCTTTTGCAGCAAAACTTCATATGGTGTGGTTCCTTCCAAAGGTGTGGATGGTAAGCGGTTTATAATATATGCAGCCGTTAAAACGCATTCCCCCCAAAACTGTATGGGTAAGTTGGCTTGGAACCGTAATGCTCTAGCGGTATCCAATATGTGTCTATGTTTTCTTTCGACCACTCCGTTTTGTTGGGGAGTGTCGGTGCAAGAAGTTTCCAAAACAATTCCGTTTTCGTGATAAAAATCGGAAATGTAGTGCGATTTGAACTCGAGCCCATTGTCTGCCCTGATTCTTTTTATAGTCTTCCCATATTGGGTTTTGACCATGTTGTAGAAAATGATCAGCAATTGCGCCACTTGTGACTTGTATTTCATAAGAAATACCCAAACTCCTCTGCTATGGTCGTCAACTATTGTTAGGAAGTAATGTGCACCCGTGAGAGAAGCCGTTTTGTACCCTCCCCAGATATCACAATGAATTAATTCAAAACAATCGTTCGTTTTTATTGAACTAGTAGGAAAAGGTGAGCGAGTTTGTTTTGCCCTCATACAAGAATCACAAAAATCATTAAAAGAACAGACATATTGAAGCTTCTCTTTTGAAGCATGACCCAACCGTCTGTGCCATGTTTCTGAGTTTATTGAGACTGCCAAAGCCATCTTCACTTTATGAATCGGCTCCAACCAATATAGACCATCGCGTTCCTTACCCATTCCAATCAGTTTCCTCGAGTGTAAGTCCTGCATGTAACAGAAACTTGGATAAAATGTGAAAGATGAGTTCAGACTGTTGGTCAATTTGCTAACCGAAAGTAAATTGCATTTGAATTCGGGTATTTTAAAAACATTATCGATTTTTAAACCATTCGGTAAAGTAATATTTCCAATGCCTTTAACGGGCACTCTTTTTCCGTTTGGTATTGTTACTGTCACATCCTCTTTCGAATGTGACGAGTCAAGTATTCCTTCTTCACATGTAATGTGTTCCGTTGCCCCGGAATCAATTATCCAAGGATGACTTAATGGTAACTTACCTGCCATGTTGACCATCGGTAGTTCCTCATTTCCTTCTTCCTTTGCCTGCTCTTGAAAATATTTTGCCATCAAAGCAAAGTCTTTATTCGAAATTCCTTCGATTGGACTCGATTTGACATGCGCAACTTTGTTCGACCTTTTCCAGCCATCATTTTTTGGTGTGCCATATCTTCTGCCATCCTCTCTAGTTTGATACTCCTCTTTTCTTTTAGGGTAACCAACAATAAGATAACAATCTTCCATTTTGTGATTTGTTCTCCCACACCTAGCACATGGTGCTCTCTCTTTCTTCTCTGTGTAATTTGTTTTACCTCTATTTTGGACTTGAAAAGCTGCAGCTTCATTGTTGTTAGGGCGTGTAGTAGTGGCAATCTCACGCCTCTTTTCTTCTTCTGAGACAAGATGATAAGCAGTACCAAGGCTCGGTGTTGGCTTTGTGGTTAATATTTGAGTTTTAACTGTGTTGAAGGCTTCATCGAGTCCCATGAGAAACTCGTACAGTTGCTCCTTTTCCCGATTCTCGATGAATTCTTTTGCCGCTGCACAAGTGCATTTTGGTGTAGGAGAAACCGATTGGATTTCTTCCCATATTCCTTTCAATTTCGTGTAATAAGCAGATACCTTCGTGTTGTTTTGATGCGTTTGGGCAAGATCTCGTCTTAATTCGTATGCTCGGGGAGCATTTTCTGTGCCAAACCGCTCTGCTAAGTCGTTCCAGATTTGTTTTGCGGTCTTGGCATATCGGATGCTACTTCTGATCTCTTTGTTCATAGTCGCGCTCAGCCATCCTCTAATCATGGCATTGCATCGTCTCCATGACTCGTAATCAGCGTCTCCTTCTTCTGGAACGGGAATTGATCCATCAATAATTCCCATTTTGTTCTTGGCTAGAAGAAAATTACTCATTTCATCCGCCCATTCCGCATAATTCCCGTCGTGCAGCGGTTCCGTGACATGAATCTGTCCCGGACAATCAGATGGGTGTAAGTAGAATGGAGATCTCGTCTCGGCGTTTTGAGCGCCGCTCGGGATGGTGGTTGTTTTGTCGGACATGGTGTGATGTTTTAGGGTTGAACGAAATTGGCTTGAGAAGGCTTAATTCGATAGGATCATGTCTTGCTCTGATACCATTATGAAAATGGTATTGAGATATGGTAGAGAGAATAAGTTCTCTGTATTGAATTTCTTAATTACAAGGGTACAAGAATACAAATATATAAGAGGTGGTACATAAATTACTCCACCAATCTAGCTATGTAGAAAAGGAAAACAATATTAGAGGAAAAATATAAAGGGTCCCAAATGGTAAGTCAATGATACTCCAATTTTAATAGCATCTATAACTACAAATTGATTGGGGCCTGAAACGCGTAATAGATTCGGTTAATGGAACCGCATTCCTCTTCAATAGATTAAACAATTTTCACCTCAAATGGGATATGAAAGCAATTGAAAATCAAAAGAAAACATTTATTTTCGGACCTGATTGACAAGAACAACCCGATGATCATGAAGTTGTTGAATAATCATGTCACAAACCGTCGTCTTACCGGAAGCAGTACCACCAGAAACCCCTAAGAAATAATAGATGTATAAAATTGAGTAATCGAAGGCGAATAAATAATGAAAGACATACCGATCACAAAAGGTTGTAGAGAGGAGGAAGAAGAAGAAGAAGAAGAAGAAAGGAATCGGGTATCGAGATGTAAGCCGGAAAAATGAGGACCGGAGGCGGCCTCCATCACGTAATCTATGTCCTCCGGCATCTCAGATTTGGGGCAGTAGAGTTGTTGCAAAAAAAAAAAAAAAGAATAGATAGTGTGGATTTTTTAGTTGCATTACGGTCACTTCTCTTTGACCATATTACGGGTAGTAAGATGCACTTTGTAACCTTGAAGTCATGATAGTCATGGTTTCAGCGTTTGTGATCTTGAAGTCATGGTTTCAGCGTCCAATCCCTTTTCGGCTTCCGCAAATGCTTGAGCTAACCGGGTAATCCCTTTCTGGTGTTTGTGTTGATATACCATCAAAATAGTTATTTACTATTACGTAAGGGTCTGTTATGTAGCCCCAAATAAAACAATCGGGTGATGACACGTGTCTAGATGAGACATCTAGAGTTTATGACGCATGGTAAGGTAGTGGCGGATCTAGAACAAAAGTTCATGGGTAACGAAATTTTTTTTAACCGTAGTTTCACGTAAATGAAACCAGTGGCGGATCCAATAATTTTTTTTCAAGAGGTTCACTGTTTTTAGATGTTCCAATATCATAGGGGCGGACATAAAAAAATTCGGGTCGGTTCAAATGTTCGTATCGGGTAAAGTTCATCACATAACAAAAATACGATAACATAATAAAAAAAATCGTCATTAGAAATTAACATCCATAATAGTATCTAGGAATCAAGTTCAAATTAACATCTAAAATTCTAAATTAACATTCAAATTAACATCTAAGTTAACAGTAGATTTTCTTTTTCAAACAAGTAAACAAGAGGGAATAAAAAGTAAAATAACTTGTGGGTTGTGGTGAAGAGACTGGCGGCAGTGCAGCGGTGCGGTGACTGGTGCCCGGCGGCGGCAGGGGAGCAACGCTGAGCAGTGGCGGAAAGCATAGTTGAAGGAGGCAGCCGACTGCGACCTGTTGCTTTGCTTCTTTCCCTAATTCAGTACTCGAGTTTTTTTTCTTTGTTATACCTGTTACAGCGCTGAGCAGTGGCGGAAAGCATAGTTGAAGGAGGCTGCCGACTGCAACCTATTGCTTTGCTTCTTTCCCTATTTCAGTACTCGAGTTTTTTTTCTTTGTTATACCTGTTACAGCGCTGAGCAGTGGCGGAAAACATAGTTGAAGGAGGCTGCCGACTGCGACATGTTGCTTTGCTTCTTTCCCTAATTCAGTACTCGAGTTTTTTTTCTTCGTTATACCTGTTACAGTGTTAATAGCCCAACTAAACAAGAAGCTGCTGAAAACCCATCATTTTATATCTAAATATTAGTTATTAAAAGGCCCATAAGTTGCTGAAGGGCCATACGAAATGTGGTTAAAAAAAGGTTTTAAAAAATGTTATGGAAGGTTTTAATAAAATGTGGGGACTTTTTATTAAGTGTTGAGCTTTTAAAATTTTTTTGAGGGGTAACGTATTATTTTCTCAGGGGTAACCGGATACATAAAACCGTTAAAAAAAACTTGCACTGCGCATAAAAGTTGAGGGGTAGCAAGGGTAGGTCCGCCCCTGTGGCAAGGGTAGCGGTTTACTATCCATTTCTTAGCGGTCCGCTACGCCGCAATTTAAGGTGGTGCCCGGAGAGGCTGCCACTTGTCCCAACTGACTTGCTAGGATAGAGGCAGTAGCGGACCGCTATCCTTCATCCTAACACTCTGCTACAGGTCTGAAAACAACTTGTAAAATAAAGAACTCATATGTAACACCCATCAAAATTTGGTCCCAATTATGCAAGAAATAAAACTCCAAGGTTTGATTCTGCAAAATAATCTAAAGTTCAAGATTAAAAATGAAAACGCTCAGCATGAGGGTTAATAGTGTGTTTTTTTCTTCTGTTTTATGATGTTTTGTCTTAGATTTCCAATTGTTGCATTTGCATTTGAGTTCTGGTTTATTGACGTTATGTTTTCAAGTTTTACGGTGGAGTGACGTTCGCTTTCACAACGATGTACATTTTAGGGTTTTATATTTAAGTGACAGCCGTTACGACATGTTTTTATGAGGGTGTTTGGGATTCCATTTCAAACTACTTATTAACTTATTACCTTTTTTAAAAAGGTAATAAGTTAAAAATTTGTTTGAATAATTGATGAAAAAGTTCATTTTAAAAGGGTGGAGAAGTTGTTTTGAAGAAGTAAGAATTTTTAACTTCTCCAAGAAGTCAAAAGTAGTTTTTAAAATGGAATCCCAAACACCCCCTATATCTACGTTTGCGTTTGAGTTAATTTACGCTATACTTTCGGGTTTTACGAAGCCACAGCCGCTCCAACGTATTTTTTTTAATATCTAGGTTTTGATACTCTAGATGTTTAATTCCTAGTTTAATGAAATTGTGAGCGAAGCAAACACATTAGACAGGAACGAAGCAGAGATTATTGTCTCTCTTTTCAATTGCGATCGGATGAGTTTTGACTTTGATGTTCTTTGTTATCTGTTTCCAAGAAGAAGTATGTAAGTATCCGATTTCATTTCTCGGTGTAGATCTTGTTGTATTTTGATATAGGAAAATTAGGGCTTGCAGGAGAAGATAGATTATTTTAGAATTTTTATCTCTGCTGCTGGCTTCAACTTTCAAGGAGGAGATATGGTTCTTTGATTATAAGCTCCAAGAAGAATAGTTTCAGTTTAGTGATGATCAAACAGATACTTAATAGGATTCCATCACGGAGGACACACAAGTCAACCTCCGATAATCGAGATGGAGGGAACCCTAATTCATCTTCAAATGCATCAACCAGTTCTTCAAATAATAATAATAATGCGGAGGCTTTGCGAAGCCTCAAAGACGACGTTCCCAATTCTGACTTGTTGATCAGAAAATTGAATCTGTGTTGTGTTGTGTTTGACTTCACTGACCCAACAAAGAGTTTGAAAGAAAAGGAGATGAAAACACAGACTTTGGGTGAACTTGTGGATTATGTTTCTTCTGCAAATGGGAAATTTTCAGAAACTGTTATGCAAGAAATAGTTAAGATGGTGTCAGCAAATATATTTAGAAGGCTCACACCACAACCTCGTGCCAATAACATGTTAGAAACTTTTGATGGTGAAGAAGAAGAGCCTTCCATGGACCCCGCATGGCCCCATTTGCATTTAGTATATGAATTTTTTCTAAGATTTGTAGCATCACCACAGACAGATGCAAAGCTGGCTAAAAGGTACATCGACCATGCTTTTATTTTAAGCTGGCTAGATTTGTTTGACTCTGAAGATCCAAGAGAACGCGAGTACTTGAAATTTGTGCTTCATCGTATGTATGGCAAGTTTATGGTGCACAGACCATTCATTAGGAAGGCAATCAACAATATATTCTTTCGCTTCATTTTTGAAACTGAAAATCATAACGGAATTGCCGAGCTGTTAGAAATTTTAGGCAGCATTATTAATGGTTTTGCTTTGCCATTGAAGGAAGAACACAAGCTTTTTCTTGTTAGGGCGCTAATACCACTTCACAAGCCCAAATGCATACCCATGTACCATCACCAATTATCTTACTGCATCACTCAGTTTGTTGAAAAAGACTGCAAACTTGCTGATACTGTTATTAGAGGTTTATTAAAATATTGGCCAATCACAAACAGTTCTAAGGAGGTTATGTTCTTGAGTGAGCTTGAGGAAGTTCTAGAAGCGACTCAGCCTCCTGAGTTTCAAAGATGTATGATGCCTTTGTTTCGTCGGATTTCTAACTGCTTGAGCAGTTCACACTTTCAGGTAACTACTTTTGCTGCTTTATTACTCTGCTCCTTATTATTGCTGTATAACTTGTGCAGAAATTTTCATGTTTTATATACTTTGTTTTGTGGGTCCTATCTTTATTTCCTTACTTAACTAGTACTACACCTTCATTTCTCCCTGCAAATAAAAACGGTGAAGGTTCGAACACACGATTCACACATAATTCAAACCTAAGAACACACGATTCACACATAATTCAGATGGGATATTATGGTTTAAAATTCATTAACATGAGAGGTCACATAAGCTCCTTCCTTCATCTTTGTGTTAACTAGTTGTCTTATCAGAAATACCTTATTAAAAGAAGACGGCTTCTCATACATGTTCGACAAGGCTTTCATTAGTCCATACGCAGTCGTCTCATTCACGATGTTGAAGGCAACAATCTTTGCTAGTGTGAATCTGATAAAGGCTACGACTTTCTTGTTTAAGGCTGCCCATTCTGGCTGGTTATGAGACAGCAGATCCTCTATTTGCATATTCCACCAACCAAAATCTTGCCCATCAAACTTCTCAATCCTCATCTTTCCGTCCTCTGCCATTTAAACAAACTACCAACTAATCGAATCAAGGTTTGACAGCAGTGAACAAACACAATAGTGGCTCGGGCGTGAACTTAACGGCTCTTCTATTGAACACTGTCTTTTGCAATCAAAACCTGAAGAAACTAGTAACGACCAAGTTCCTATGACTGGTTAAACCGAAGTTGCCCCGAAAAAACCGATTATTGGTGGCTGAAACAGAATCAGCAGCTATTAGCGGAAACGAAAAATAGAAAACAGAAAAGGAAATCTTATCCGTCTGGCAGAAGGCGGCGATGGACAGCGGTTGCCGGAAACCAGCGGCTGCTGGGTGGCTACGACAGAGGCAAAAAAAACGGCGGCAGAAACCCTGATCGAAAACTGTAGGCGCTGGCGGCTGCGGACAGACAGCAGAACAACAGCGAAGGCTGTTGTTGGTGGCTGTAGGGTTGCAAGTGGCTGGAAGGTTGGCGGCTGTCGGCGGAACCCTAGCTCCGCTAGGGTGGTGACGGCGGCAATGGGCTGGAGACAACAAGCGTGTGACGATCTAGAGCCAAAGTTCTGATACCAGTTGTTAGGGTATCACACGCACACAAACGCAAATGTAGACGAAAAACAGTAAACGACACAAGAGATTTAACGTGGTTCAGTCAAGATTGACCTACGTCCACGGTTTGCAACTAGGGTTTGTATATTAAATTTGACAAAAAAAAAATTGTCGAATTACAAATCTTTCCTTTTTATTTTGTGTCCTTTTGATTTTGAAGTTATTTGAGGTGACCCAAAAGTTAAGTGTTTGTTGTGATATGTAGGTGGCTGAAAGAGCATTGTTCCTATGGAACAATGATCATATTGACAACCTAATAAAACAAAACCGCAAAGTAATCTTGCCAATCATATTCCCTGCTTTAGAAAGAAACACAAAAAGCCACTGGAATCAAGCAGTCAGGAGTTTGACTTTAAATGTTAGAAAAATCTTCTCAGATGTTGACCCTCAACTCTTTGAGGAATGCTTGTTAAAGTTTCAACAAGACGAGTCTAAAAAAGAAGAAATGAAATCTAAACGTGAAGCCGTTTGGAAACGTCTTGAAGAAATTGCTGAAAAGAGAGATCAACTCATGCTACTTCCTATTCCTAATAAGGTACTTCTGCCTAAATAAAAACCATATTTTCAGAAATGTGTATATCATCTATATCTATATATTTGGAATGGGTTGTCTCTAGAGATTGAATTAGGCCATTTTGTTGCAAAAGAAAAGGCTTCAGACATGTGTTTTTTTTTTAATATATATCTTTCTGAATTTTTTATACTATTATATTGTACTCCTTCATTTTTAGTTAATGTTGTATCATAATACTTTGCGTTTGTGATTTTTGATTGTTATCAATTTTTGTGTACCAAGCTCAGCTCTAAAGCTGGGGGCTTGAAGACAAGGGACATATATTCTTTATTTTCGTTGTCAACAAACCTCTGTACAACTGGAAAAAATGTTGAGAATGAACATGAGAATGACAAATGTTCACTAAAACCTTTATTTATTATATAATAATATGATATAGATTTTCAAAAAATCAATAAGCTTTTGACTTGCACACATGAGAAGTCAAAACAATTCTATATGATGATTTTTGAATGTGTAATTGTACTCCAATGCCAATTACAAAATTAGGTTTATATTAAATCTTGTAATACATGAATAAAAAGAATTAATTTTCCATGTACATCGATTGAATATTTTTGAATACAAATCCTATGATGGTTAGTGTAATTTAGAAGATGAAAAAACATGTAACTAAGGCAGTGGCAGAGGCAGATATGATGGTTGCTTTGAAGGTATGTGCGGAGTCCAAGTCGGCTTCTAAATCATCAGCCGTGGGTGTATCAGCATCATCAGAATCTGGTGCATCAGCGGGTTCAGATTCTGGTGCATCAGCATCAGAAGAATCCGGTGCTGGGGGGCCAGCATCGACGGATGGGCTAGGTGATGAATCATCATTGCTTGAGGGTGATGGCGAGGAACCATGCGATGGAGATGGGGCGTTAGATGGTTTAGATGGCGACGGTGCTAAGCTCGTTCCAGGCGGTGACGCATTGGGGGAGTTCGCTGGTGTATCCGTAGCGGTGACAAGGGTTATAAAGCTGATGAATGCGAGAGCGACAAGAGCCAAGCGGCGTTCCATTATGAAGATTTTTTGAAAATTGCATTACTTTCTCCAATGTAATGTGGACGAAAATGATTTACAAAGTGAATGAAGGGAAATGTGTGTGAGGTGCAGAAATAAATTAGGGAGAGAATTATGGGTTTATTTTACCATCTCACAAGAGTTTCAATTTGCAACTTGATAATAACAACCCATTTGACTTTCCAAATTGGTTTATTAGCATTGAGGGCATGCATCTTGTTATCTCCTTTTATACTTTGTTTATATATTTTTTATGTGTTATTATCGCATTTAAGTTCTACTGCGGTTTGTACGGGCATGCCAATTGCCTTTTAATTCGACACATCCAAGAGATTGAAGATTTCTTGAGATGTATATTCACCATCGTTGCAGTTCGTAACACGTGTTTCCCTTCAAGTTTTACTCATATTTTGCTATGTTACTTAATTTTTTATCTCTCATAAGAAAGAAATACTATTAACATGATTTCCATTTTGTGATTGGCGTATACAATAACAACCATCATAACATTTATTATTATTATTATTATTACTACTAGTAACAAGCATTCCTAAATGACTAATAATGTACCAGATGCATGCAACTGTAACTTGTACCTAATACATCACAACTTGTACTTCACGCTCTTTAGTAAACTGTGGCATCCACAGATGAACAGTTCTATTAGGAATATAATTACTCATCATCTGGGCAGTCATCAAGAAACTGCCTTATAACTTGTCGCTCACTAGTTGTTAGATCAAAATCATCACTACCCAATCTCTCCCACAATGCAGTGGTTAAGCTCTTTGGATCATCATCACTTACCTTCATAACCATTTAAACAGTAACCATGTTTATTTTATAAATTAACCAGTAATATCATCTAGATTAATTAAAGGACGTAATCATTAATGGAAAGTGAATTGTACCTGAATGTAGTTGTTGATGTTGCCATCTTTATCGACCGGAGTTAACAGTTCGTGTTTATTGGTCATCCATTCACCATCCACTATGTACTTGTACTCGTAACGCCCTTCCTATTTTACATGTAATATAAATAACACGAGTAAAGCTAGGGCTTTATGCTTCTAAATTTGAAAAAAACTAAAAGGATTTAGTAATTATAATCATAGAAATAAACGGTATGATAAAAATGTTGAGAACAAAATTACAAAACCGTCTTGTAAAATTGATCAAGCTGATGTTTCAATTAACAGATTGAACATTTGAAAAAGTTTTTGGTTTTCTGAGAAAATTAAAATTGGTAGAACGTAAAATTCTAAAAGGAAAGAAAATTCACTGAAACATGATATTAACTAGTGATTTTCTCCCCGCACAATACTTGCGTGACCGACAACCGGTTTATTTATTTTTTTAACGTTAATTAATGTCAAGCGACAAAATTGCTACGGTTGAGTGAATAATAAAGATTATTCAAGTAATTTCAAAAATCTGGACCCATGGAAGATGGTTGGGCCCTTGGTTGGAAAAATCGTTAGGCGCTAGTCGGGGGGTGGGGTGGGGCCTAGGCCTAGGCGGGATTAATCGGATTGGAATTTTTATATGTAATTTTCAGTTTTTTATATACATACACACATTTTTATATGTAATTTTTATAAAAATGGTCATTTTTAAATATTTATGTATTTGTCTGGAATTTGAAGGGGTTGGCTGGAAAATCCAAGGCTTTCGCCGGAATTTGGCCGAAAATTTCAGGTTTTTGTCGGAATTTTCGCCGGAATCTGGCCGCCTAGGACCGATTCCGATTAATGGTCCGCCTAGCTCAAAATTACAAGTTAAATGGCCGCCTAGCGCCTAGGCCCGATTTTTACAACACTGGTTGGGCCTTCCACTAACGGGCTTACAATAATAACAATATTAATATAATAAATATAAATATAATAGTAATATAAAAAAATAATAATACAATTAAAGCCAAAATAATTAAAAAAAATCACAAATAATACTGATAGTACTAATAAAGTAAAAATAATTAAAATAACAGTAATATATTACTTTTAAAAAAAGCATACTAGAAATAATAATACATGGTAACAAAAAAAGACCAAAAGGAGGTGAGGAAGAAAACCCATGAGGAGCAAGGGGAAGGAGTCGAACCCACGACCTCCGCTGTAGAGGTGTGGGCTGCCAAACAGCTAGGCTGGATACCTTTTGTAATTAATGGCAAACGAAAACTATTATTAAGTCCATAAACAAGTGAAAGTTGCTGCTTTGTGACCTTGAGGTCACGGGTTTGAGCCGTGGAAACAGCCTCCTACACAAAGTGTAGGGCTAACATCAGATCGCGAAGCGATCCGGCCCCTCCCCGAAGCCTACACAAATGCGGAGCTGAATCAAGCACCGGGTACACCCTTTATATATATGTGTGTGTGTGTATGTATTGTGGTGAGTAATCACTGAATAACTAGTAACTAAAGGAACCGCTTTTGATAACGGAACAAAAAAAAAGAGTGAGGTTGCGATTCATTATGTGGAAGAGACATAAGAGATGAATATCTCAACCATCTCTTGAGGATCCAAGGTCAAAAAAGTTGTTCCTAATTATTTAACACTTATAATTTGAATAATGAGATGATTACCGGAAGATCTCTATGAAGAGTCCATGTGCCTTGATTCTTGTCATACGTCAGTGGAGTTCTCTGAAATGAACGGTTAATACATTTAACTTCCCATGTATGTTTTGATGACTAATAATGAAACGTCTAAAATGTTCTTCCATGAATATAACTGAAACTGGAACAAGAATATTCTATCTTCATGATTACCTGACCCCATCCAATATCGAGTCCAGCTATTGCCACTGTAGAACATTCTTCGCCCTTCCATGTCAACGTGACAGGTTTCCTTTTTAGGCCCGTAAGCTGGAAAAACAGTTCAGTAATCAATTAACAATGTAACATCAGTGCACGATTAAATAATCTGAAAAATAACTAATCAATGTCACGAAGCAGATAAACAGAGAGAATTTATGAAATAAGAGCTTGAATTACTCACAATATCGACTGTGGCACTTTTTATAGCATCCACTTTGGGAAAACAAGAACGCTTACTCTGCATAGAAAGGATAGGGAGTTACCAAGTATACACATAAAATTTTGAAGTTAATAATCACGAAATCTTAATAAAAAATGATGAATAAATGTACCAGCAGAAAAGTGACTGCATCATTTAGCTTATAACCTTGATCCCAGAACATGTATGCCAACTGTAAATCATAGAAGTCACATTAGTAATTGTCCCATGATACGTACTTCAAAAGCATTTTTGTGTGAGTAAAGATGCCCTAGAAAGACAGAGAATTATATACATAAAAACAGATGGGCACACACACGCAAAGAGGGTGAAGTTAAGTTTGTAGGCATACCGCAGTTGCAGGAGCTCGTCCAAGTCCAGCTGTGCAATGTATATAAGTTATTCCCCCATTTCGGTTAATGGCTTTATGCAATTTGCTCACAACATATGGAAGCCTTAGCCTCAAATCAAATGCATCAAAGTCCCTGCGCCATACACCAAGTGACGTTAGTATATTCAGAAAATAAGTACAGAAATCGTAAAACCCAGCCCCTTGTACCAACCTTATTTCCGCATGTACGTGTTGAATGTCATCGAAAGTACTAGCATATTCGCGAATACCTCCAATATCCACACTAAAATATCTATAAAACAAGTAAAGGGAAACAAAATATGTCCCTCTCTAGCTGTGCATATAACATTACTACTATGCAACGTATAAATATAATAAATTGATGTAAGAAAAATCCAGCTAATTCTTGGCTTCATATACAGAAAAAATTTAATTCAGAATTTATTTTGGATACTCAAGATCAGAATTTTGTTGCAAGCAATAAATGGTTTTGACTCCAATACTCCGAAGCTTGTCAACATCTGCAGGAGTCTGTCATTTGAATGAAATATGAATATGTCAAATTCAAAACAGAGAATGAAATTGGAGAGAGGAATATCACCTGCAGACATGACCCGACAATTAAATCCTGAGTAATAAAATTGTAGTTCATTCCTAGTTCATGCCTATAAGTCAAGACTGCAATCAAGATATTAGTGACATATTATCTGCTAAAGATAACTTTTGCATAAATTAGACTGATGAAGTGACTAACCAGCACCCATTGCTTCAGTCATGTTAGTACTGTAAACATCAGATTTCTCTTCAGTATCTTCCATGTTGATACCTGATGTCGAACTAGATATTGCCTACATGATGAAAAGCATATTATTAGGTTATATTAAAGAATGTTTACTAAATTTAATATATTTGCACAAGAGGATCCACATGCTTTCTAACAATCACAGTTCTTTTCAATGCTAAAAACAATCACTTCAGCCATGGATAATATATAAACAACAGTATTAAAGGAACATTACAAAAATGGCCATTTTTGACTAACTTTTAAAAACACTTCATTGGTTGGAGGGTCAAATAGTCACATCCTAAAGAAAAAAGAAACGTTTTTAGGGCTTAAGTGTCAAAATCTCATTGGTAAACAAGATGGCCATGCCATTTTTGCTTTTTTAGCCTCAAAACACGCCAATTTTGGTTTAGGGCTAACGTGTCATCTGATTGATTGCTCGGCCACACCATTTTCATTTTTTAAGACCAAAACTGCACAAATGCCGATTTGCATGGCCAAATTCGTGCCGTTTGCAATATTAATTTCACGTGGCATCTTTTGATTCGGTTATGCTTTCGTGTAATAACACCAAAATGGTTATATTTTTAAAAAGTTAGTCAAATGACTATTTAAGTAGAAAGGTTGGCCAAAATGTCAAATTTCCTGATATATTTACGCTCCATTATACTTGTTTTGTCTCAAAATGATGATTTTAAGAGGAATTGAGAAACGTACAATCGAAGTTGAGTGGAAATCAAGAGTAAATGGAGCGTAAATTTATGATGAGTATGTTACTGGACTGCTATTGACAACAAAAGGGAAACACAATGACGGTTGTTACCGACCAAATTGTAATCATAATAACACTCTAGGTAAGTTCTATTGGTACAATTACATGGTGCGTGTTTGACTTCTCATTTAGTAGAAAAATACAGAATGACGGTTGTTTCCAACACAGACAGAAGATAAAACTATAATACAACTCATAAACAAGTAGACGATGCATAATAGTGATGAAAATCAAATTCAATCAATATATAGGAAGGAACAAGTTCAAATTAAAAATACTGAATGAGCTAACCTTCGCTAAACAAACTTGACGGGGAGCAGTAGCATTCATCAACCGCTTCTCATACTGAATTGTCTGAACAAACAAAATTTACAATTACGCCCAAATCGAGAGCGATAAGCCTACATTAACAGTATAATAAGCACGAACTGGAGAACGATGAGGAGTTTACCGTCATTTTAACAAAGCGTGGATGAACTGCAAGTTGCATTTGGAAGCTTTGTGAAGACAAAACTGAACACGATCTGGAAATCGGAAATGATGAAATGCATACACAATCATAGCAATTAATCGGTGAATTTAATAAGACTGAAAATTAGCAAAAATTGAAACAAAACTGAAGACGAGCTAGTAATTGATGAAATGTATACACAATCAAAGCAATTAATCAACGAATAAGACTGAAAATTAGCAAGAATTGAAACAAACCTTGGGAGATTGTGAAGGCAATTCATGTTGTAGTTGTGTAAATTGAACGGAAGGGAACAAATCTCAGAAACTCAGTTGTGGAGTCAGATATTTATGGGGATCGGTTTATATAGGTTCGTTTGGATGAATATCAGGATCGGCTTTCTCAATATTCTCTTAAATGCCATTCCTTTTTCCCCAATTCATGCGCACGTGGCACAGTATGCATTTCCCCAAGGCGAACACGTGCTACCACGTTTAGCCGTCTAGGGCTTATCTCAGGTCCTAAAAAGACGTTTAAGACACGATTTCAAAACAGTGATGCCAGAGGGCATCGGGGTTTTACTACTTACCAAAAGTGTTAGTCCTAAAACCTTGACGGATCTTCAATAACGATATAAAACACTAAACACGTAGAATAAGAGGAATTTAAACTACGTGGTTATTTAAGAACAATAGCATAACACACGGATTCACTCAATTAGTTCTTTGTATTAAACACGATTGTCGATAAAAATGAGATAGAAACTAAAACCGGAACCTCTATACACTAGACGACTCTCAACTAGTCCACCCTAGTTTATGAGCAAACATGTGTTTATATACTACATACTACAAAGCCCATGTGTGACTAGTAATTATCGTCCCATTAGCCCATAAACACTCAATCCGTGAACTTCATGCTCACAATTTTACACCTAAACCCGAATAAACTCATATTCAGTAACAGCAACATTTATTTGATACGTCAGCCTCACATATATAGACTCTACAATCTTATCAAATGGTCTTCATAATTTGAATGTAGCATTGTGATCACTACTTCCAGCACATAACTTTTGCATCAGACATCTATGGTTGTTGTGGTGTTGGTTTTGGTGTTAGTGTTATTGAGGCTCATCATTTCTAAACTCTTAAACTTGGGTCTCGTCTTCTTCTCTTTGAGTTAGATCTATATTTGGATCATAATCAACATTGGCTTGATCATATTGCTTAAAAAGGAAGTGAGATGAGGACTCTCAGCAGCTCCTTTTCTTTTCCAATCTTTATCTTTCAAGCAGATTCACATGTACTTCTTTACGTGTACCTTCATTGTCAGAAGATGAAATCACATCACGTTCTTCTGACTCG
Source organism: Smallanthus sonchifolius (assembly GCA_023525975.1). Classification (NCBI taxonomy): domain Eukaryota; kingdom Viridiplantae; phylum Streptophyta; class Magnoliopsida; order Asterales; family Asteraceae; genus Smallanthus; species Smallanthus sonchifolius. The sequence continues at coordinate 59,685,170 of CM042042.1, forward strand.
GGTACAATATATTGTGATGATACTTCTTGCTCGTCAGCAGCTGATAACATTTCATTCTTCATCAACCTCTAGTTCTTGATTTGGATCAAATTATTCAAAATCTCATAACTTTTGTAAGCACACATTTATATGCAACAAAGTATGGGCATAATCTGAAATTTACATGAATACCGTATACATCCAAGTACTCGCACTAACACACAGTTTCAAAAATCTGAATTTCTTTCAATTTTTAATGATCAGTCAAACTTTAAGAATGGTTGATATAAAAACTAAAAATAAAAACAAAATAAAACAACACATAAACTAAAATGAGAAAAAAATTTACACACAGACTTAAATTTAATGCATATATAAACAATTTTGCATTTTTGTTAGACCTGACACACTTTTCAAGATTTTTATTATGTGATTATATCATTCTAAAGACAGACTAAGGAATATTTTTCAACGCAGATTTACTTACACAGGTCGAGCAAATTGTCAATATTTAAAATCCTCTTAAACTCACACTTTTGTACCATATTTGAGTCTTTCACTATGATTTATTTCTCATGTTTTGGTAAAATTCTTTATGACTTAGTGGGTCCCACACTCATATCTCTGAAACATGTATTTATTTGGCTGTGAATTAAATGGGTTTTTGATGTGATTGGTAATCGATCTTTATGATTAATTTTATTATTCAAATTTCCCCTTTAATTTCCTTATCTCCTTCGAGTTTCATATGAAAATTCTTGAAGAGAGAGTGTAGTGGTTAATAAGAGAGATGCACATTTTTCTATTGATAACTACAACGTTACATTAAAACCAAAGACTCTAAACTATCTAGTTGCATCCAATGTTTTAAAAACCGGTTTTTAAATTGTATCGGATTAGGCTCAGAAATGGTACAACTGGTTGTATCGGGTGGTTCAATCAGGTTGACTAGTAAACCTATAATTTCATAAAAATACAACTCTAACTCAAAAAAATAATCCAAAAATATATGATTCCATGATAAAAATTAATCCATAATCAAAAGATAATCCAAAAGTACCCAATTTTTTGATAAAGTTTTTTTTAAATAAGAGTGCATAATTGTTTTATGTCATCGGAGTGTTGAATGTATTAATTTAATGATTGCTTAAAAGATAAAAATTCACTATTATCGTCATCCTAATCAACAAGAGCATAACTATTTTCGTTTCCTACAATATTACATAAAAAGTTTTATCACTTAAATGTTTTTAAACAATTTTTTTAAAGTTTAAACATAAAATTTTACTTGTAACTAAAACCGGTACAGCGGTATAACCCGGTAATACCGGCGGTTCAACTAACATACCGGTTTTCCAATTTACCGGGCTCAAACTTACCGGGCTAGTGTCCGAGACCCGGTTCAACCGGTATTACCAGCCGGTTTAAACCAATTTTTAAAACATTGGTTGCATCCTTCGGTTGCATCCTTCACAAATTCTGTACCCAGCTATATTTATTGCTTATACATGCATGGGCTTGGTTCAAATCAAAACCCTCTTTTGATGAGAAAACCCTAAAACCCATTTGAACCAATCAAAAATTAGCACCTTATTTATTCTATTACTCTAGTAGAAGGGTAATCACGACTTTTCACATTTACAGCTCATTAAATGATTGTTTCATGCACTTCCCCATGCACCTCGTTTCTACACAATATCTTTTTATCTCTTTTCCTCGTACACTTTTGTATGTACTTTGTTTCCAACTTCTTAATCAAAATTATTTGATTCTTCAAAATTACTCATTTGTTATATATTTTGATTTAATGTAGTAACACGTTACAAGATTGTAATTTCACCTTTACTTTAGTGTAAATATGACATATGTTATAATAATCAGTTAGGCTAATGTAATTTTTAACATTGGATCCATTAACGTAATCTTTAATAATTAGTTACACTAAAGTAATTATTAACATATGCCGTAATCTAATTACATTCTCATAGATTTAGTATTACACCAATGTAAGAAAATTTTTCCAACAAATAACAATACATTCCAGAAATTAAGTATCACACCAACGTAAAAAAATATAAATATAAATATTAGATTGGTGTAAACAATTTACACCAATGTAACACCCTTAAGCATAAGATTTAAAACAGGTTAACAAATAATTAATCTATTTAACATTTAAAACAAGTAAAAAATAATTAATCTATAATTACATAATAAACTCATGCCTGACTTAAAAGATTCTAATAATTAAAAAAAACTCACAAGTTCCTACTAAAGAACACTCAAAACCCTCATTTTTTAAACCCACCAAAAAACAAAGCTAATTATCCAAAAAAACTCACAAGTTCCTACTAAAGAAGAATGCTGACCCATAAGATCTTCAGTTGTAAAACTGATGTATTTGAGAAGAACGCGGACCTCTAGTTGGATTTGAGAAGAACGCGGACCTCTAGTTGGATTTGAGAAGAAGTAGAACCAGGGCTAATGTGGCGGGTTCCACCACTGCCGCTGCCTTGGCCGGCCTAACCCTAGACAAGCAAACTAAAATTCAATCAAAACAACCTGTGTGTTGAGAAATCGAGCTTCGAAAGATTCTGGATCTTCGAATTTTGGCGAGGGACGAGAGCATCCACAGGAGCATTCAACAGATCTGGACTTTACAAGATCAAGCATCACAGGGCCGTCGTCACCGTCAATGGCCGGTGAAGCAGGGACGGCACTGAAGGCCTCCTCCAGATCCGGCGAGCAGGGGATGGATGGTGGTTCAGGTGGTGGTTGGTTCTTCTCTAATTTTTGTTTGCGATTTTGGTTGAGATAATTTTTACAGAGAGAGATAGATGAGCAAATGAAAAAAAAGGATAAATGTGTATGGGGAAGATAAAGGGGAAGATTGGGGTCTTTCATCCGCACAAAAGTAAGATATTTTTCTTTTTATAAATTTACCTAATGAAAAGATGGTTTTTAAAAAGATCACTCATATATAAAGTTTTAGCATATATAATTATATAAAGTCTTAGAATTCATATATAACCTCCTGTAAAGTTCATGGCTTCGAATTCTAATAAAGGGTGAAACTGTGGTCTAGTGATAAGAGTGATGTTTCAGCAGCTACAACAAAGAGGTTATGGATTCAAATCATTCTCTAGACAAAAACAAATATATAATAGTACCATTTCAAATGTTTAAGTGAAAGCCGTTCAAAAAACAATTATGATATTAAATTATTCGTGTTTATGGATTGATGTGTGTTTATGGGTTGGTGGATTGAATCATGATCCGAAAATTTGTACGAACATGAAAATAGTATAGACACATGACATGCGTATTCATGGAAGGGGGAACTTAATAGGGGTCAGCGGGGGCCTAGGCCTCCCTACTTTTTTGCTTAAAAGTATTGGTTTCGGCTCACTAGGTTTATTTAATATTAGTTATACTATTTGAGCCACTCTTAATCCAGATCAAAGGCCCAAATTTATAAAAAAATTAGTTTTTCTTCACTTTTTTGCTCAGAAATATTGATTTTGCCCCACTAGGGTTATTTCATATTAGTTATAGTGTTTGAAACCTTCCTAATCCAGATCAAAAGCCAAAATCTGTTCCACAAATCCACTAAAAATTGATTTTTTTATATGTAGTATTTTCGTCCCCCCAAATTTAATTGTTCAAATTCCACCACAAATCAACGCACCTTCTCCAAATGCAGGATTTCACAGATGATATGATTCAGTTGTGCGATGATTATGATCTAGGGCTCGCAACTCCTCAAAATTCTGGTTCATTCGAATTAGACGATGCAGTTTTTACTTATCTGTTGGGTGTTGTGATATACGGTGTAACTTGTGTTTTATTTGTTTTTAATGAGTTTTCAGTTTTACAAATATACAAATCGACCTATGTGCATGATCACAATAAAAACTATGAATCGAATAACTATTTATATGGTATCCTTTTTATGGAGACACAAATAGTAGAAAATAACTAGTTTAACATATAAAATGGAACATTAATTGAAATGCTCATTTAAGCCATTCAATAATCAGAATTAACTACAAAGTTATGACCTAAACAATAACGTTCAATGCCAGTTTTATATCCCGTGAAAGAAATAAATACTTGTAAACGTGTCACTTTAACATGGTAAATATAACTTTGTTATCTATCTAAATATGTCAAACCCTCGTATAAATAAATATTTATAAATACTAGATTAATTAATAAATTAGATTTTTATAGAAAAATAAATAAAAAGAAACTGGAAATCTAGTCTCACCCCTGTCTGGTCTGTTAAAACGAAAACGATTCAAATAGGCATAGTTGGACTGATTCTATAACTGATTCCTGATCAGATCAGATTCTGAATCAGTCCTCTCGAGTTATAATGTGTGAGAAATAGTTTTTATAACATATATTATGTAATTATTTTTTGTAACAAAATGTACATATTACAATAAATTTTTATCATGTAAATCTTTTGTTTTCCAAAAAAGAGAAGTTTATGATTAATTTATTGAGAAGGCGTAAAGTAGAAAATGAAAAGACCGAGGGTGCTTATGTCACAAGAAGTCTATCCTATCCCTTTATTATATTCTTGTCCAACCCAGGAAACTACCTATTATTTTCTGCATTAATTTAGCCATCCCCTTTCCAAATCCTCAGATTTCAAAATTACATGTTTTCATGCATAAGATACAACTCGTTTATCTGGATTCCAAAATTATAGCTCTGGAAAACTAAATTTTCTCTCTCTAGAAACTTACATATATATAGAGAGAGAGGGCATCTCCATTCTCCCTCCAGTTGTTGTCCACATCCCTTTCTCATCCACCGCCACCGCCACCGCGTTATCACCAACAACCACCGCCACCACCGACGCATCATGTCTACAGATCTGCAATTACGCCAGGATCTTCCTGCAATCAGATTAACCTCCTTGAAAATCAAGCTTCCTGACGAATCATGCATTGTTCAATTAGAGGTAGAAGAATGTCAAACGCCTAAATCTCCACGGCATCAAATTCCTGAAGTCACCGAATGTCCTCCGGCGCCTAAAAAACAGAGACTGGCTGCTCCGTCCTGTAAGCGACGGATATCGGAATTTGAGTTCTACGAGATCGTTGCGCGAGATGAAATTGAATCGTTTTTCAGGTCCGGCTTTGAATTCATCAGTCAAAATTCGAGCACGAACATGACAACATGTATTCCTCTGTAAATTCACCACCAAATTTAATTCAAATTTCAGCGGAACAAGAATTCAACGATCGAATTCGAATTCGAATTCGTTTTTATATACATGAATATGTACGTATTTTTTCCTCTGTTCTTCGTGATCTGCGGTATCCAACGTATTGAAATCTGAAACGTAAAGCAGACAATTCAGATCTGAATTAATCTATAACAAAATTGAAATTGCTTTTGGAAATTTCTGTGATAATTTTCATTATTTTGAGATATTTGTATGTGAGTTAAAGAGGTTCATATCTCTCATGCCTGATCCAAGCAGGTGTGAGTGTTGTGCTTGATGATTGCCTGACAGAAAAATTGAGCTTCAGAGCTTCTATTTTGGATTTATTTCTAATTTTTTTTTACTTTGATCTTCTTTTTTATTTGGATGTAGTTTTTTTCCTTTCAAAAGGTGAATCGAAATGATTTAATAACATCTTTACTTGTATATAAACAACATTATTATGATCTGAAAGATGCATATTGTTGCTGGCATCTTTCTACACATTGTCTCTTAGAGGACTCTAAATTGTAACATCAAGTTGGTATCATTATGATAAAAAAGTGTGTACATTGAAAATATTTATAACTTTATCATGATAATATATTACATGAAAGTTATATAAATAAAAAGTTCGTTCAGGCTGCTCGATTAGCTCACGAGTAGGTTGGCTCGTTTACACCTTTTTTGAATCTGGTTGTTAAGTTTAGTCAGAACGATGTATCAAATTTGTTAAACGTCTCAGAGTTGTATAGTGAATTAGTGATATTGAGAATATGGGCGAAGTTTAGTGCGGACCTCCCCCCGATTTTTCGATTAAAAGTATTAATTTATATGTATTCGGCCGAAAATTTTATAGGTATTAAGTTTCGACCAGGGGCGGACCTACCTATAGGGTAGGGGTAGCGCCCGCTACCCCTCAACTTTTGCGCGCACTGCAATTTTTTATTTTTTTTACGCTTTTATGTATCCGGTTACCCCTTACGTTACCCCTGAAAAAAAAATACGTCACCCCTCAAATTTTTATAAAAGCTAACACTTAATAAAAAGTTTAAAATTTTATAAAAAACCTAATACTTTATAAAAAGTCCCCATATTTTATTAAAACCTTTCCTAACATTTTTTAGAACATTTTTTTAACCAGATTTCGTATGAGCCTTCAGCAGCTTCTGGCCTTTTAATAACTAATATTTGGATATAAAATGATAGGTCTTCAACCGCTTCTTGTTTTGTTGGGCTAATAACACTGTAACAGGTATAACAAAAAAAACATAAGATTACTGAATTAGGGAAAGAAGCAAAGCAACATTGGCGGCAAATATGAACATGGTGAATAATTGGAGGCAGGTCTTTGAATCTTTTCAATCAAGGTTATCTTTATGGAAGGCCAAAACACTATCCATTGGCGGGAGACTCACTCTTCTCAAATCAGTCATGGAAAGTCTCCTATCATATTATTTTTCTTTATATAAAGCTATAAATAAAGTGATTGAAGGCCTTGAATCTATTCGAAGAAGATTCGTATGGGGTGGGACAGAGGATAAAAGAAAAATCCATTGGGTCGCATGGGATAAGGTGGCTACCTGATCCTAGAAGGGGGCTAGGTATTTGCCAGCTTCAAGACATCAACAATGCTCCTCTGTTAAAATGGGTTTGGAGGTTCAAAAATGACCCTCAAAGCCTATGGAGGAAGACAGTTACTGCAATTCACCAAGGGAGAAACTCATGGTCAAACTTCCCATGTCGGGCAAATCTTTCGGGGGTTTGGAATAACATTGTTCGATTCGATTCAAAATTAAAAAATGGAGGGAAGCAACTACACAATCTGATAAAAGGAAAAAATGGGAACGGGGAGAGCATTCGTTTTGGTTGGATCCTTGGGTGACAAGTGAACCGCTAAAAGACGTCTTTCCCATGTTGTTCTCATTGGAATGAAAAAAAAAATATTGCACGGTAGCTGAGTGTGTCTCGTCTATATCCCCGGTTACATCTTGGGAATGGAGGTGGAGGAGGCAGCCGCAATCAATTGTGGAGCTAGATGAATGGTCAAAATGTTCTCTTATGATTGGGTAGGTGGTTCTATCAAGTAATCGAGACAAATGGGAATGGATAACAATGCTAAGGAGTACTCGGTGAAAGAGGTTAAAACGCTAATTGCTGAAAGTCGGCCTTCACTCAACAATTATGTCATGGATTGGTGCAAATGGGTTCCTTCAAAATGCAATATCTTCGGCTGGAGGGTTGAAGTTGATCGCATTCCTTCTCTTGTTAATTTAGCTAATCGAAATGTCCAAATTAATTCGGTTTCCTGTCCGTTATGCAGGAACGCGCAAGAATCGACTTGCCACCTCTTTACCTCCTGCTATGTTGCTTATGTGGTGTGGCAACACATTAGTATATGGTGCAAGGTAAACCCGATTTATGCTTTCTCGGTCCGGGATCTCATAGAACTTCACAAGACGGTCTTCACGAATAAGACATATAAAGAAGTCTTCAAAGGCGTCATCTTAATCACGTGCTGGTGCAAATGAAGGAAAGGAACGAAGTTCTGTTGAATCATAAACTGCCTAAGGTGGAAGACATAATTGGGAGCATAAAAACTTTAGGATTCCTATGGGTTCAAAATCGCTCAAACATTCAAAATCTTTCTTGAAAAAAACTGGATTAGCTTCAGTCTAATGTAATTATGTAATAAGTTTTATTGTTTTTTATGGTGGGGGCTCCCCTGTTTCTAATAAAATTCGGCCTTTCGGAAAAAAAAAAACTAAAACACTAACTCGTATGTAAAGAGGATAAGAATAAAAAAATTGTATCTTTCCATATCAAATTTAAGGTACTTTTTAGCTTTATTTTGTTTTTTCTATATTTTACTTAAGCCTAGATAAAGACATTAATAGTTATTTTGTATAATTAATATCTATGAAAGGGAACAGTTTATGTTATATGGATTAAATTTTAGCAGTATAATAACTTTTTTATAAAAGAAATATTATATAGTTGGTAAGGGGTTGGTTAATTTGAAGGAGGTTGTTGTTGTTTGGGAGAGAACCCAATGTTTATTTGATGACAAACGTGCAATACTTTACTACAACTAGCCTTCAATTATTGCACTTTTTTTAGTACTAAAATATTCTTTTAATTTAAGTTTTTTTAAACCAACTGTTATTGCTTGAATTTACTAGTAACTTCGATTGATAACTTTTATGTCTTATTTTGCTAAGAAAACTTGATACTTAAGTCAATAATAAATATAAATTTTCGACATGTATCAAGTAACGAAAAATAAAATGAAAACAAAAGTTTATTAGATACTTGTACTAATTTTAACAAAATTTAATGTGTGTTTTTTTAATAAATGAAGTGAAAAAGTGGTTAGGAAAATAAAGAGTGGGTGATGGATGGTTGATCTACATTTTGTTTGACAATCAACTTTGATATTATATAAAAACGAATAAGTTACGTAATTGGTCATTTCGAATAAATAATTTATTTAAATAATCATTTAACAAAATTTTAATATAATCTAACTATTAACTTTTTAGTGAACTGGTTTATGTAAAAGTTTATCCAATTAAAACTTGATAAGTGTCTTAAAACGAAGAGATTTGGGAGAGCAGGCTCGATTTAAGCAGCCCATAACCCCTCAAACAGGTTCAATGGTTGACCAGGGTGAACTCAACGTCCAAAATAGCAACAGTAATGAAGGACTAAAACGATCAACCCGACAAAGTTTTGTACCACAAAGGTTCAATTACTATGTTATGCTCCAGCAAGAAGAATATTTAGTTCTGGTCGATGAACCTTACAACTTTGAAGAGGCCAAGGATGATACCGAGTGGCAAAAGGGTATGTGAACCAAGTTACTGTCAATTGAGCAAGAAAAAAACTTGAAATTTATGTCACTTGTCGACCGGAAGTAAAACCATAGGATTAAAGTGGGTATTAAAGATAAAACGGGATGCTAATGGGTCAAAAACAAAGTATAAAGCAAGGTTAGTTGCCAAAAGGTATGTACAAGATTGGAGGGTGGACTTTGATGAAGTGTTTGCCACAGTTGCGAGGTTAGAGCCCACAAGATTGATCCTAGCAATTGCAGCGAGAAACAGGTGGATAGTGTGTCATCTCGAAGTGAAATCGCCATTTTAAATGGGGAGATGAAGGAACTTGTTTATGTAAAGCAACCCGAAGGTTACATTGTTCCTGGTATTGAGTAAAGCGTTATATGGGCTTCATCAAGCCCTACGTGCTTGGAACGAGAAGCTTGATAAAATCACGAAGAACTTGAACTTTACTTGATGCTCAAAAGAATTGGCAGTATACAGAAGGGTGACAAGGCGTGATTTAATTATCGTGGGGTTATACGTTGACGACTTGATAGCTTGTTATGGTTCAAGTCAAGAAGAGATCGACAACTTTAAAGGACAAATGAAAGGAGAGTTTGACATTCCACATCTTGGCGTACTCTCTTACTACTTACTTGTGTCTAGAAGTCATACAACAAAGGAATCAAATCATGGTGAAATGTAACACTCATTTACCACAAGATTTTTTTTTACAAGTTCGCGTGTCGCGAACTTCTGGACCCGTCCGGGAAACTGGTTCTTCGTGTGGCACGAAGAACCCCTCCTTGATCTTCGCGTGGCGCGAAGACATCCGGTAAACAGAAAATTAAGTTTTTTTCCCAGATTCAACACTTAGCAAAATTTTCATCTTTTACCATCTCAACATGACACCAAAATTTTCCCAATACTTGGGTTTTTGTTTAAAACATTCACACATCATTCCCTATACCAAAATCAACACATATCATGCATCATTAACAACAATTTAAAAGATTTCTATTTAACCCCCAAATCATCATATACGCATACGAGAACCTGCCAACGCCTTGGACTTGACTTTGACTACATCGGAGCTTTTCTTACACACCACATATATCACCATTAGTAATGAAGATAAAACATATTAACAAGTAAAATCTACTAGTTTTCACCTTTTCACCAATTTGACCCGTTTCCACCCATTTGACCCGTTTCCACCCAATTTGTCATTAGGCTACATATCACTTGTATATCACCTAACAAGTTTCATTCTTTCCTATTAACCATCATATTGACATCATTTCCATTTCTATTATGGCACTTAGACCATAACTTCATCACCCATTTTTCATTATGATTCTAGATCATAACTTCATCACCCATTTCCATTATGGTATTTAAACCAAACCTCATATCCATATTTCCATTATATTATTACAACTATAACTACATTCATTCATTTGCACATACTAAATTCATACTCATTCATACACATTCATAACACAACATTATATGCAAACATATCACATAAAATCTACTTGTTTTCATCCTTTCACCCATTTGACCCGTTTGCTCCCAAATTGTCATCAGGCTACAAATAACTTGCATTTCACCTTACAAGTTTCATTCTTTTCATTTGTCAATCATAATTAACATTTTGATTACACTTTTCCATTTCCATTATAGCACATAGGTCATAACCTCATTTCCATTATGATACTTAGATCATAACCTCATATTCCATTTCCATTATGGTTCTTAGACCATAACCTCATTTCCATTATGGTATTTAAACCATAACCTCATTTCATTATTATACTTAGATCATAACCTCATTTCCATTATGGTATTTAAACCATAACCTCATTTCCATTATGATACTTAGATCATAACCTCATTTCCATTATGGTATTTAAACCATAACCTCATTTCCATTATGATACTTAGATCATAACCTCATTTCCATTATGGTATTTAAACCATAACCTTATTTACACATATCCATTATAGTATTACAACTATAACTACATTTATTCATTTACACATACTAGTTCATTCACATTCATTTCAACAACATAGTCTGCACACATAACACATGTACCATCCATTATCATCAACACTAAGTGCAAAGGCACTTACCTTTCGGGTTTAAAGATCCCGCTTCCCCTTCACAATTGACAATTTGATTACCTAAACATATACACATAGTTTAATAATCTATCATACATAAAAATCACAATTTAATTGAGTTCACGACCCAATCTTTCATTTCCAACCCAAACTGACCCGTTTGGGTTATTCCTATATCCAAACACCCTCTTTCCATCCAAACTCACCTACTTGAGTTTCATTACCATTCCTTAACACTAACTTTTTATTTAATCTCTAACATTAGATTAATTTAGTGTTCATTCAAGTGTCTAACGCTATATAAACACTTAAACATCATTAATTCATCATCCTATCATCATAATCCAAAAACCCCCAATTTTCTCCATATGAACCCTAACTTCTCATAATCAAAATCAAAGGGTTCTAGGATGTTATTCACCATTCTTTACCTTTAGTTTAGCTAGATTATCAACAATCTAATACTAATTTACTCCATGCATTCATAATTTCCGGATTTCTACAAAACCCATCCATGAACCCAACAATGGTGAACCAACAAGGATGACAATCACTTACTTGATGTTAGGAAGGTGATGTGTGAGCCAAACCCTTCAAAAACAAGCTTCAAATACACGAATTTGACTTCAACACCCTTTTCTCCTTTTTCTCTTCAAAGCATCGACACCCACAACCAAATGAAGATCAATTTTGACTTCAATAAGTCAAATATGACAGATTTGCCATATTTATACCTTCAACCCCTCAACTTCTATTGCACTCATTTTCATTACAAAATTAGTTAAAAACTAATATAACCTCATCATTAACTTGAAACCCACTTGTTTCAGCTTATTTCAAAAATATTATTTTCACCATAATATTAATTAGAAATATTTATTTATTTAAAAACGAACCCGGATTTTGGTTCGTTATATGAAACAAGAAACATATGCAAACAAAATACTTAAGGAAGCAAGTATGAGTGAATGTAATTCCTTAAAATAACCCATGGAGTCACGTTTGCAATTAACCAAAGACGAAGATGGGCAACTTGTGAATGCAATGGAATATCGTAAGATAATTCGAAGCTTGAGGTATTCAACACACACGATACCCGACCTAAGTTTCTCGGTGGGTGTTTCAAGCCAGTTCATGCAAGAACCAAAACAGTCCCATGTGCAGGCCTTAAGCCATATTCTACGCTATGTAAAAGGGACTTCAAGCTACGGCTTGAGCTATGACAGTGAAGGAGGTGCTGAATTGATTGGTTTTTGTGATAGCAGTCATGGATCAGATCAAACGGATGGAAGGAGTACCACAGGAATGTCTTTTTACTATAGGAACTCACTTATCTCGTGGAACTCACAAAAACAACAAACGGTAGCACTCTTTTCTTGTGAGTCAGAATATATGGCGGCAACAACCACAACATGTCAAGAAATGTGGTTAAGAGGACTGCTCAGTGAATTGACTGGAATTAAAGAAAAGGAGGTAACTTTAAAAGTTGACAACACGTCAACTATAGCCTTGATAAAGAATCTTGTGTTTCACAAAAGAAGTAACCACATAAACACAAGGTTTCACTTCATTCGAGAATTTGTATTCAAGTAGAACATGTTAGTGGATATATGCAACAAGCTGACATACTTACAAAGGCTCTACCAAGAATCAAAATTGAAGAGATGCGAAAATTGCTTGGAGTAGTAGACTTGGGAGGAACATAACAAGATTAGGGGGGTTAATGAGCGAATATTGATCATCTTCAAAGGAGAATACTGGGGTGGCAAGGAGATCTCATGGGAAGGGTAAGGAGGAGATTACATCTATCTAGTTTATCTTAAAGTTTGTTTTAGTTTGAGTTGTGTTTTACAACTAGGTTTATTTTTTAAGTCCAATTAGAATTGGTAGCTTATAAATAGATGTTAGATTTATTTAGTTTGTATTCACTCTTAATTATTAATAAAGAGTCTTGGATTGTCTTACATTATCGAATTTATCCAATTGATTTCCAAGATATATTTAGTTTTTTTTTTCCTCCTCTTACCTGGTTTCCTTTAATTCCTTAAAGGAGTGCATGCCATCATTTTAATTTACTAATTAGGGCTGAGGGTATATACGAGGGGGAGGTGTTGCGTTGCTACAGGTCAACCCATGAATTTTATGTGATTTGTGGTGTGTTGTCCTGAAGCTCTCTTGCAATATATGTAGAGAAGACCAAGGAGCAACATTGACGGAGAGAAGATCGCCGGCGAAGGAGAACAACAAGGAGCGGGATTAACCCTAAACAAGGCTTTTCCATTGACCAACACCCTCTGTTTACAACATGATCTACACATATATCTGATGTAATGAAGCAACGATATGGTTCCCTGAACCAACACAACCCTACGTGTAATCAGTTTCTATATTTAAAAGTTTACATGTTTGACCCTTCGACTATATACAAATACATAGTAAATTTATATATAGTAGGGCTTATGTTTAAAATGGTTTGGGCTTATGTTTTAAGAAAATTGGGCGACTAGCGAGTGACGGCAAACGTGGATTAGGGCGAACAAATCAAGTAATTAAACACTGGTGAGCAACGATGGGGGAAAATCAATCAACAAGCGGTCGTTTTTTTTTTTTGGAATGAGCAATCGACAATCACCATCCTCCATTGATTGATAATTGGTTCCGTTCTTCATTCTTCAATCTCCACGATCCTTCAAGGCTTCAATCAGTTGTTTCAGTCTCCTCCATCCTTCTTGCAATGAGCAATCTGAGTTTCAATCGGAAGGAAGTTATCATGTTGAGAACTGTGTTTTTAAACCAGTTTTTTTTTAATTTTATAAAAATTCTAATTTTTTTAATGCACTCCGTCAATTGGAGAGTCTCGTCCAACTCCGGTCAATATGTTTGAAAGATTAATCTTGATTAAGATAATTATTAATATTGAAAACCAAAACCACGCTTTACAATGAGTCATAAACCCTATATTTATACTAAAACTAAACTCAAACTTAACTAAATAATCAAATAAATAAAAAACTCTCTCCTAGTCTAATACGAACTCAACCAAACAATTAATAAACTAATATTAATATTTATTTTAATCAAGATTAATCCTTCATTCTCCCTCTTAATCTTGATTTGTACCTTATAGATCTTGAATTCTCACCAAGACCCGTAACTCTTCCACACCATCATGATAATCACAATCATGATCTTCAGTTTCTTATCAATAACCCGAATAACTCAGGACCTTCACACCAACTTGAATCACTCAAGTTTAATCATCTTCACAACTTACTTCGACACAGGTATCGCACCTTCATCCGCAATTTGAATCACTATAATTCTTCACCCCGTCTCAAGTTTAATCATCTTCACAACTTACTTCGACACAGGTATCGCACCTTCATCCGCAATTTGAATCACTCAAATTCTTCACCCCGTTTCACACGGTCTTCAATCCTGTCTCACACAGAATCTTGTTGATATATCACAGATCTTCTTCCACGTAGCTCTCACAGCCTTTTGAACGATCTCTCACATATCATATGTATTCTTCACTTCATACGAACCGCTCACAGGTTCTACTACTCATTCACCGGCATCACACCGTACCACCTTGAATCGCACAGGTAAACACTTGTAGATCCCTACACCCTTCGCAGGTGATCGATCTTTCACGCAATCTGAATCTCTCAGATCGTTGTCCGTAATTGTCTCGCAGAACCCTCATTGGTCTTGATTGTATCACACAAACAACCCACAAACCATATCTCACGATTTTATTCTCCGTCTCGCACAGAGCTTCTGATCAGCTTCAAACAGTTTTCGATCACCAACGACTTCACAAAAAATTCCAATCATCGTCCTATCTCCTTTTCTTACTTTCGTTTGTGCCATGCAACAACCAAGCTGCTTGCTTGGTCCTTCCTTTTCTTTTTCCATAAAGTAACCAACAATACCTATTCAAAACTTTAAACACACACTGTTCAATTTAACCGACATACCAATTTAAAGGTATTAGCCCTCTTCGATCAATTTTCACCGACCAAAATACCAAGGCGTCAGAGATGTAGAGCATCCAAGGAAAAATCCCACCCAATACGGCCTCTTCCGGGCTTAAAAATCCCACCCAATACGGCTCTTCCGGGCTTGAGGGAGAGCCGAGGCTCGAAACCTGGATCGGCGTGGGTATAACCCAGGTGCATCAGCCTAAGAGCTAGGCCTCATTTGCATGTCTGAAAAGCCAATGAGCTGATGGTAGAGTGGTAAGGGAGAGACTTGATGTTTTTTATAAAAATTCTGATTTATAATTGGTTTTTGCCACTTTTGAAGTTAAAAAGCACTTCTTCGCTTTTACAAAGTATTCTAGAAAGATCATTATATGGGTTCATTTGAATAAGAACTTCTATTTTGTTTTATTGTTTGCAGCAGGTATATGTGGGTTCTTGCTTACTAAGTTTCAATCTGCAACGAGTTTTGAGTTTCAATTTGCAATCAGGTAATAATTTATCTACCAAATCTTTTAATTTGAGTTTTAATTTGCTCACTCTTTTCTCTCATTTAGATTTAACTGTGATTTGCTCATTTAGATTTAAGTGTGATTTGATCATTTAGAATTAAGTTTCATTATGTTAAGCAATCTTCAAATGTCAAACCGAAACTGTAAGCATGAATCCGGTGCATCAAAAAGTGTAAAAAAAAACTAAGAGAGATTTTTATAGTTTATTATTGATGTTCCCAAACCTAGATAAACGAGGGAGGTTTATCATGAATTTTGGAAAAGGGCCTCAAGTTTTTAGTTTGCTTGAGGCCACCAAATAATACGCTGAGCCGCTTCCATATGACAAAAGCAAATAAAAACTATTTCAAGTGGTTTTTACAAATCACAACTTGCCCCAGGCTCGTTTTGCAAATACCATGCATCTAGTCATTTAGATCAAGTAAATTACATAATCAATTTATATAACATTTTATCTATAAGTAACTAGGTTATAGACCCGTGTATTACACAGTTTTTTGTAATAGAAATTTTCAATAACGTGTAAATAAATTTATAATAATGTGTATAATAGAGATTACATAATACAAAAAAAAAACAATATAATCTACATTGGTAACCAACTTTTTACCAAGTTTACAACAAACACAAAAAAATATTTCCATATGACACCCTTTGTCTTAAATCACTCAATCTTACATGAACTGTGGAAATATAAAGACATGTCAACTAAAATTGGACAAACACCTGACCTTCATCAAGGGTAACAATTACGGAACGAGAAACCCCACCAATAGACTTCACATCAACAAATCTTTGCGCATAAGGTGACATGGTGGAGCTCCATAACCCTTTTCACACTGAACTCCAATCATTCTTTTTACACCCCAGCGAGGCATTTCTACAAACAACTACCTTGGTGAATAAAACTATAATTAAATCATGAAACTCCGATTAATAATGGTGGGAGAAAGAAAGATATCCAAGACAACTACTAAAGGTGGCCCTTTCAACAATTTATCTAGGTGATATGGGTTATGGTTTTTCTTTTCAAAAGGGTTTAGCAAGTCAAAATAAAAAAATGTTGACCCATAGTTTTGACCCGTTACACAACCCACCTTATCTGCCCATGTTGCCACCTCTAATGACTACCAACAAAAGCATAAGAACAAAACCTAAAAAGCTTCTTACTTACCGGTGAAAACAAAAATGAATCGTGTTCACTGCATTCATTACCGGTGAAGATAAGCCATGCCTCTGCAAACACACAAAAAAATAAGCAAAGCAAGCAATTCAATTGCATTCATTAATTACGTTATGGAATATATAAAAACAGACAGACCAGAGCGATACAACGGGGCCAACCTCCTCACAAATTTGTACAAGTTGTTCTTCAGTTGCATCGCAGGGTATGTTTCCAACTGCAAACAAACAAATCAACAAAGGATCATCATCATCATCATAATTTTCTTTCTTTAATAATTCAGTCATTTTCAACAGCAAGTGGCTAATAGGGTGAAATGTTCATTTTAATCTTAACTGTATTCTTTATATGAATCATGTTTCTTTTGATTACTTAAAATTTTCACCCATACACTATTCACTAACATGCAGGTTCAGCGTACTGAGAATTTCTTCACACTTTTGGTCAACTCAACTTCTAAATAAAAAACTGGTAGATGACAACTGAAGACAAGTTGACAAATTACAAGGATTGCCGGCTTGTGAACAGTCTAAAATCAAGATTAAATTAATAAGGGTCATAGTTGTTTCAATTGGAATTAAAGATCAGATATTAATGTGTTATAGAAGAAGGGTTGCTTTTATAACAACTTTTTATAAGCTAATTAAAATTTGATGACATGAAAGCTGGTTCTTAACATTATGCTGCTAATTGACCAAAACAATTCACTGATTGTGTGCCATCAAAAACAACAAAAATTACAAGATACTATAACTGGGGACTTTTAACAAACAGTGATTTGCTTTAGTTTGCTCATTTAGATTTAAGTGTGATTTGATCATTTAGAGTTAAGTTTCATTATGTTAAGCAATCTTCAATTCAAATGTCAAACCGAAACTATAAGCACGAATCCGGTGCATCAAAAAGTGCAAAAAAAAAAAAAACTAATTGCTGTTCCCAAACCTGGATAAAGGAGGGATGTTTATAACATGAATTTTGGAAAAGAGCCTCAAGTTTTAGTCCGCTTAAGCCCACCAAATAGTACATTGAGCCGCCCTGCTCGTGTCAAATTGAATAGGTTGTGTTCCATATGACAAAAGCAAATAAAAACTATTCCAAGTGGTTTTTACAAATCACAACTTGCCCCAGGCTCGTTTTGCGAATACCATGCATCTAGTCATCTGGATTAAGTAAATTACATAATCAATTTATATAACATTTTATATATAAGTAATTACATGATATCATCGATCTTCTTTTAAATACGTTTTACGTAACAATCTATGCGTGTTTAATATTTCGAAGACGTCGAGCACGAATTCGAGATTTTCATTTTGATTTTGTTTTAATATTTCTAAGTCTTGAAAGTACACTTTTTTTTATGTCAATTAGGGATTGTTTGTTGTTTTAAGAGAAAAAGTTATAGAATAGTAATCATTTTGAAAAGTGTTTTAATTAAGTCACTCTAACTTTTTTTTAAATTTCAAAAGTCACTCAATTTTCAATTTATGTTCCAGTCTTATGAAAAATGGAATTTAGTGACGATTTGTCAGATTTTTTTTATTTTTTTATTTGTTAACACATAATGACATGGTAATTGTATGGGATTAGGTAGCTTTTAACTTTTATAAAAAAACCAATAAAGGTGGCTTTTAACTTTTATAAAAAAAACCAGTAAAATTCATAATTAAAACAAGGAAAAAAATCATAGAATAGTAATCAAGTTTAAGAAGTATTCTAATTAAGTCATTCCAACTTTTTTTTATATCTCAAAAATCACTCAATTTTCATTCTGTGTTTCAATCTTGTAAAAAATAGATATTACGCTGTGTTCCCGAGATTATTAAAAAGAAGAAAAAAAGGGATTCCTTCCCCTTCTTTTGTTTTCTCTTCTTTTTCATTCTTTTACTTTCTCTCCAAATCTTTTCAATTTGAAAGGATGGAAATTAACCTTGTTTTCCCTTCATTTCTCTCCTTAAAAAAAATTGAGAACACACTTCCCCCCATTTCCTATTTTTTCACTCCTTAAAAAAGCTCTGGAACAAAGGGTTATTTCCCCTTCCTTTCTTTTCCATTTTTTTCGCTCTTTAAATGAGACTCGGGAACACAACATTAATGATGATGTGTCAAGTTTTTTTTATTTTTTTTATTGATTTTTTTATAAAAGTTAAAAGCCACCTAATCCCATATAATTACCATGTCATTATGTATTAATAAATAAAAAATCTGACACATTATCACTAAATTTCATTATTCACAAGATTTGAACATAAAGTGAAAGTTGATTAGTTTTTGAAATATAAAAAAAGTTAGAGTGAGTTATATAGAATACTATCAAACATGGTTAGTATTCTATATCTTTTTCCTTTTTTTTAATAACTAGTTTTTTTTATATTACTTCACTTCTTATCTCAAGTGAGACTAGAACCCAATACTATTTTAAT
Organism: Smallanthus sonchifolius; assembly: GCA_023525975.1. NCBI lineage: Eukaryota > Viridiplantae > Streptophyta > Magnoliopsida > Asterales > Asteraceae > Smallanthus > Smallanthus sonchifolius. The sequence goes on from CM042042.1 coordinate 59,704,425, forward strand.
GAAAAGCATACACATTTGTTACTAGACTAGTGGTTGCTTTTATCTAATTTTTTAATATATGAATTTTCAACCTTTATCGTTGGTTGGATATGAGCCTTAGTATGTAACATTGAAATTTCTCTATGATGATACAACATTTTTGGAGATTATGTAGCCTTTTAGCCTTGTTGATAATAATCACATACCCTAATCCATGATATTTTAAGATATACTCATGAATTATAAAGTATATACCAATATATGAAGTCACAACTAATGTTTTCAGGACTGAATCGGACGTCGAACTAGTCTCCTTACCAGTCCATTGATCGGATTTAAGAAAACCAGACAACGTCATAAATGTTATAAAAGTAAATCAATCTAAATAACCATAAATCCTTAAAAAATCACCAACAAGTCTATTTCATTAATTTTAAACTAACAATTAGCTACGAAATCCAACCGGTTCGACCATCGGGTCGTCACGGGACCGTTTCAAAACACATAACCAGACCGACCAAACTACCGGTTCCCACTACAACCGATCCGGTCCGTGTTTCAAAACACTGATTGCAACTTTGTCAAAAAATATATATTTTTTTTTTAATTTTTAAAAGTTCTGCCTGTGGAATGATTCTCTGATCATGTTTTTTACCCATTTGACAAACCATAATTGATAAATGTTTGAAAATGTCTTGTCAAAGTAGAAAAACAATGATGATTAGAGTTTTTGAGTCGGAATGTTTGGAGCGATGCCTTCTCACAATCACAAAAATTATAGTTTGGATGGAAGAAATGTGAAGGTCGTCTTTTTTATTCCCACCATTGTAGGGTTATTATTATTATTTTTTAACTTGACGTTATAATAGTATAATCCACTATTTTATGAGCATTTTCCAAATATCTATGTAAAGTTTAAAGATTAATTTATATACAACTTGTTTAGATCTCGTGTTTACACACGGGGTGAAATATATCATTACATAAAAATTTTAAAGTTTTATGTATATATATTTTACATGTGTAAAATTTATTACATATAGTAATAATAGAAAACAAATTCAAAATTTATAAAAATTAATATATAATTGGGTTTCAAAAATACGTTAATTACTATTTTTTAATATAATTTGACTTTTATTTACTATTTAATTAAAAATAAAAGTTATATAACTAAATTTTAAAGTTTTTTATGATCAGAGATAATTTAAAATAAATATGTTTTATTAGTATAATTAGTATTTTTTCTTTAAATAAATATATTATTATTAAAAGATAGAAATGCATTAAATAGGAGAGAGAGACGAGAAAAAAATGGTGAGAATGAATATGCAGACGACACGTGTCATACAAAAACTTTTATTTATTATATAGTATATATTATAAAATATCATATAGAAATATTTTTGGTTAATATCAATTGGGAATTTCCTATTTACATATCTTTAAATATATTAAAACAAACACGTTTTTTTAAAACAAACGGAACCTTATTCTACTAATCTTATTATATTCAATAACAATTGGAAATAAACATTTGTTTTTCCAAAAGACAATCTTTCACGATTCTTGTCTGTAAATAAATATTAACCGTCTTTCAGCCATCCCCACCAACCCAAAAGGCCACCAGAGTCCCGGAGCACATATTTGATTTGGTTAACAATGGCAACCGGTCTCTCCGATATCCACCAAGACATCATCCAAACCCACATCTTACCGCGACTAGACGGCCGATCTCTTTCCACCACCGCCACCGTATCATCCTCCCTACATGCCCTCGCTTCCGATCATAATCTATGGTCTCAAATTTCCAGGTACACTTTTTTTTAACAGCAAATTTCTTTACTTAGTAGGACTTGAACTCATGAACGACAAATTTCCAGGTCCACATGGCCCTCTATAACCCACCCACGTGTCGATGACGTCATATCCACCTTCCCCGGTGGTCACCGATCTTTCTTCGATGACTCGATTCCTTCTCTAACCACCGAAATTAACCACCGTGACCGTTATCACTCCAAGTCCACTTTAAAACTTCCAGATTGTTCCTCTTGTAATACTTGGCCATCACAACTCATATCAGCTGTCGATATACGCTACCAAACCGACGTTATATACTCCAATGTCCAATTTAAGGACATTACAACCGAGTTCCTGTCGTCAGAGATACAAATTAACTTAAACAAAGATGCGACTGGCAACAGAATCAACTTGGAAGTCGATGAGCTTGCAGGCGTCGACGAATCAAAATTTTCACATGTGAAAGAGTCGCTGACATTAAACTGGATCCTTATCGACCCGAGCTTGAAACGAGCAGGCAACCTATCGAGCATCAAACCGATCAGTGTAAAGAAAGATTGGGTGACTAACGAGACCCTTGTACAATACGTCATCGTTTTACGTGGATGTGACCCAAATGAGATGGTGCAATATCAGATACAGGTGGTTTTGGGTGTGGGAGTGTTATGTAGCCTTGGAGGATCCTACGCATGCGCATCGGGTATCCCGTGCAGAAGGTGGTATGGAGTTGGATGCTAGCTGTCAACCATGGGGATGATTTAAGTTGAGAGGTTGAAGGATCATGGGATATCAAATTATTTTGATGGTGTGATTTTATTTTGAGTAATTTACGTGTGGTTATTTATTTTGATTATTAAGTTTCTTTTTTTAAGATACGATGTAATCCATCTCTATTTATAGAGGATTTTCTTTTAGATGAAAGTATGAATGAAAACCTTAGTTCTATTTTTCTTCCTTGTTTCTTCTCTGCTTTCTCTCTAATTTCTTATTGATCCTCATCTTTTTGGTTAGAACCACATCAAGAACCACATCAAGTGGTATCAGAGCGGTGCTGATCTTTATGCAAACAAGGCAACGAACCATGGAACAACTGCAACAAGAGTTGGCAAAATTGACCGAGACAATAATGTCAATGAACACCAAAATCCAGGTACTAGAGAACCGGGGCCATGAAGGTCGGATGAACGCCGACGGAGAATCAAAACCATACTTGAAACTGTTCTTTCCCCGGTTCAGTGGCGAAGACCCTCAAGGCTGGATCTACCAGGCGGAGCAATACTTTGAGTTCCAGACAGTGGCCGAAGGAGATCGGGTTGCATTAGCCTCGTTTCACCTTGATGGAATCGCACTACAATGGCACCGGTGGTACGCTAAGACACAGGGACCCATCACATGGGCAGAATTTTCAAAAGCTCTTCTTGTTCGATTCGGGCCGACCGACTACAAAGACCCTTCGGAGGCCCTTCATCGGCTCAAACAATCCACCACTGTGGCCATTTACTAAGAGGCCTTTGAGAGGTTATCTAACCGGGTCGAGGGGCTACCTGAATCTTTTTTGGTGGGCTGTTTTATAGGCGGGCTTAAGGACGAAATCAGATTGGAGGTCAAGCTCAAGAAACCGAGACGGCTCGTGGAGGCAATGGGAATGGCGAGGCTTGTGGAGGAAAAGAATAATCTAGCCAGAAAACCGTTTACACCCAACCGTAACGTTTCCAATCCCGGTATCTTAGGACCGGCTCCTACCATAAGATTAGCATTGCCGGCACCGAAACCCATACGGCGTTTAACAAATAATGAAGTGCGTGAACGACGCGAGAAAGGCCTTTGCTACTATTGCGACGATAAGTATACCCCGGGTCATAAATGTAGCAAGCCTCAGTTTTTCATGATGGGTGATGCCGAAGAGACTAAAAATGAGAACCCTACTAATGACGCGTTAGAGACGCAGGATGACGACGTTGAGGGCGAGATCTCCTTTCATGCCATCTCCGGAACAATACTTCCTCAAACCCTCAGGTTACCCGGAAAGATTCAAAACAAAGACGTGGTGGCACTGGTAGACGGTGGTAGTACTCACAATTTCGTGGACCAAGCGTTAGTGGATCGTTTGGGCTTACAGGTTGACCCGACTGTCAATTTTTCAGTGGTAGTGGCTAACCGAGAGAAACTCGCATGCATAGGGCGAGTGCGAAATCTATCTCTCGTTTTACAGGGATGTGTTATCTCCACCGACTTCTTCGTGCTTCCGGTGGCGGCGTGCCCTATCGTGTTGGGGGTCCAGTGGCTAAAAACCTTGGGACCTATAGAATTTGATTTTACCAACTTGACAATTGGGTTTCACATTGAGGGTTCACATCATAAATTGCAAGGATTGAAGGCATCAGAATTATCTGCCCTTAAGTCGCATGAATTGATGGGCATATGTAATGCTGCTTTGCTCCTACAAATTATTCCGGTTCTGCCACAAGTTCAACCCGAGCCACCCCCCACTCCAGATATTCAGAAGGTGCTTACAGATTTTTGTAAGGTTTTTCAAGAACCCTCCGGGTTGCCACCCCCACGGTTCCATGACCATAGTATCCCTCTTCTACCGGGATCAAAACCGGTGAGTTCCCGGCCTTATCGTCAACCTTACTTCCAAAAGAACGAGATCGAGAAACAAGTACGGGAACTGTTGTCACAAGGCTTGATAAGACCAAGTCATAGCCCTTTCTCTTCCCCGGTGTTACTAGTCAAAAAATCCGACGGTTCGTGGCGGTTTTGTGTTGATTATCGAGCTTTGAACGACATCACCATTAAAGACAAATATCCGATTCCGATGATTGATGAGTTACTCGATGAGCTATACGGCGCACAGGTTTTCTCTAAGCTCGACCTCTGTTCCGGTTACCATCAAATACGAGTTCGAGAAGACGACATCCATAAAACCGCGTTTCGAACGCACGAAGGCCATTACGAGTTTCTCGTCATGCCTTTCGGGCTTACAAATGCGCCGGCTACGTTTCAATGCTTGATGAATGATCTTTTCCGGCCCTTTATACATAAATTCATTTTAGTTTTTTTTTTTGATATATTAATTTATTCACCATCTATGGAGTCCCATTTGCAACATCTGCATATCACTTTAAAATTACTTGAAGATCACAGGTTGTTCGCAAAGGCTTCGAAGTGTTGCTTTGGAGTACCAGAAGTTAATTATTTGGGCCACGTGATCTCGGTTAACGGCGTGGCGGTGGAAAAAAGTAAAGTACAAGCAGTGCTATCATGGCCGACTCCTAAATCGGCTAAAGGCGTTCGTGGGTTCCTTGGGTTGGCGGGATACTATCGTAAATTCATAAAAGACTTCGGTAGTATTGCAGCCCCCTTACATAGGTTGGTTGGAAAATCTCCTTTCCGTTGGGATTCAGCCGCTGAGACCTCTTTTCAGGCTCTTAAGCAAGCGCTCACTACCACACCGACGTTGGGCTTACCGAATTGGTCTCTTCCATTTACCATTGAGTGCGATCCTAGCGGGGTGGGGATTGGAGCGGTCCTCACACAAAATGGTCATCCATTAGCTTATTATAGCGCCCCCATTGAAGGGTACTATGCTAACGTGGTCCACTTATGAGAAGGAAATGTTGGCTTTAGTTAAATCGGTCCGGAAATGGCGTCATTATTTGTTAGGCCGACCGTTCGTGGTCAAAACGGACCATGTGAGCCTCAAATACTTGTTAGAACAAAGGCTAACCACACCGGCCCAGGCAAGATGGTTACCCAAACTATTGGGTTATGATTACCATATCGAGTACAAAAAAGGCATAACAAACAGGGGGGCGGATGTACTTTCCCGGCAACCGAAGTTTGTTTTTTTGTCACTATCGCATCCGTGTTCTACCATTTGGGAGGACATTCGGCGGGAAGTTATCTCCGACCCATTTTATCAAAGTCTGTCACCAACTCCGATCGAGGAAACCCAAAAGGTTTTTATCTGCAAGGATGGCGTTTGGTTTCGCAATGGGTCCATTTTTCTTAGCCCCAAGTCACCATTGTTAGCCAATGTACTACATCTCATTCACGGCTCACCCGAGGGGGGGGGGCACTTTGGCTTCCACAAAACATTGGCAAAATTAAAGCAAAATTTTTGGTGGAATGGAATGAAAGAACAAGTTAAGCAATTTATTCGGGAATGCCAAGTTTGCCAACGTTCCAAATCTGATAGTATGAAGCCAGCGGGGATACTTCAACCTTTGCCAATTCCAGAACGTGTGTGGGAAGATATTAGCATGGATTTCATTGAAAGTTTACCCGTGTCCAATGGATTTTCGATGGTAATGGTGGTGGTCGACAGATTATCCAAGTACGCCCACTTTATTCCCTTAAAACATCCCTTCACGGCAGCAGGGGTTGCTCGTGAATTTATCACGAATGTCGTCCGACTTCATGGCATTCCATCCACAATTGTTAGTGATAGAGACAGGGTGTTCATCAGTAACTTTTGGCAAAATTTGTTCAAATTGCAAGGCACGAATCTTTGCATGAGCTCTAGTTATCACCCTCAAACTGACGGACAGACGGAAGTCGTGAATCGGACTTTGGAACAGTACCTACGATGCTTTGTGGGTGACAAACCAAAGAAATGGGTTGATTGGCTACCGTGGACCGAGTATAGTTATAATACTTCCATGCATACTTCGACTAAATTCTCCCCTTTTCAGGTAGTGTATGGTCGATTGCCTCCTAAATTGGTGCCTTACATTCCGGGTACGGCAGTGTGCAAGAAGTTGATGAGTATCTCCAAGACCGTGATTCATTGCTTAAAGAATTACGTAAGAATTTATTGAACACTCAAGATAACATGAAGGCAAATGCCAATCGCCATCGTCGTGATTTAGAGTTCCAGGAAGGTGAGTTTGTTCTAGTGAAGTTGCAGCCATATCGCCAAGTTAGTGTTGCTAACCGTCTTTCTGTTAAGCTAAGCCCAAGGTACTACGGACCATATGAAGTTTTGGCTCGGGTTGGGTCCGTCGCTTACAAGATCAAACCACCACCAGGTTCCCTTGTTCACGATGTTTTTCACATAAGCTCTCTTCGGTGGTTTATCGGGCCACTACCTGCTGCAGTTTCGGAGCTTGAAGAGATACCGAAGCCTTTGGAAATTCCTTCGGACCCGCAGCCGGAGAAAATTTTGGAGGAGCGGGTCATCACGAAGGGCAGGTATCGACCGAAGACGGTATTAGTTAAGTGGGTTGGGCAACCTTCGGAAAAGGCTACTTGGGAAAATAAGTGGTACTTCTTTAAGACTTATCCAGCTTTTCGCGTTGAGGACAACACGGGTTTAAGTGGGGTGGATTGTTATGTAGCCTTGGAGGATCCTACTCATGCGCATGGGGTATCCCGTGTAGAAGGTGGTATGGAGTTGGATGCTAGCTGTCAACCATGGGGATGATTTAAGTTGAGAGGTTGAAGGATCATGGGATATCAAATTATTTTGATGCTGTGATTTTATTTTGAGTAATTTACGTGTGGTTTTTTATTTTGATTATTAAGTTTCTTTTTTTAAGATACGATGTAATCCACCTCTATTTATAGAGGATTTTCTTTTAGATGAAGGTATGAATAAAAACCTTAGTTCTATTCTTCTTCCTTGTTTCTTCTCTGCTTTCTCTCTAATTTCTTATTGATCCTCATCTTTTTGGTTGGAACCACATCAGGGAGACTTTGGGGAGGGATTGCATGTGAAAGAAGTCGTTATGAAGTTGATGGACTTGGATTCCTATTGGCTAAATGGTAGGGACTTTTTGGTAATTTCACAAAGGGCAATTTCGGGAGAAAATATTGTGAGAAGGAAAGTAGCGGATGATGAGTTTAGATGGAAAAGCCGGCGTGAGTTTAAGGAAATGAAGAGAAAGAGAAAGGAGTTGGTAAAAATGGAAGATGATAAAAGGGAGAGTGCTATTGTCAAGAATTATAATTTTGTTACAGCTTCGTGGAAATTATACATTTCATTTTTTAGTTGAGCTTATAATTCCTTGTAAAGTTCTATACATCAGCTCTTCTTTGTTTAATAAATTTGAATTATAAACAGAACACAACACATTTCATTAAAAGGCTAATGCCATACTATAATATTGGTGATCCATTTTGTTAATTATGCTCATGAATTTCTGAACCTTTTAATAACCTTCAGCATAGTTTTCATGACCTCATCTGCAGATCCTTAACCCAATTGAATTGTCACCTATAAATACCATATCATGTCAATTAAATAACATAAAAATATATCCAATTAAAATGGAAGAATGATATATTTAACCAACTCAAACAAAGAAATATGTCAGAAAATGAAGTAGTTTAAGAGTTGTCCTAAATTTTGGTCCCCATCTTTACTGCAAATCAGAAGTATCTGCATCATTAGAGTCTGATATGAGATTGAGAAGAAGATGAATGCCTATTGATGCTGTTACAGAGAAGATGAAGAACTTATATTGAAACTGTGGCAATTGCAACTACAAAATCTGTCCTCGAGACAAATCAGAACAACCGACAACGCTGTTCTGAATATTCTGTTCAAGATGTTGACCTAAAGGACCTAGTTAGAAGAGGGAATTTCGAGGATGAAGGACCAGATTTGGGCTTGGAGGCGGACGTAAAAGTGAATTTGAGATTTTAAATTGAAGCTTTGTTCATGAATATGTTGCATCTTGAAGCCATAGCCAACATCAATGAAACAATATATTGGGTACTATGCTTCAGATTTAGATTTACATAAATTGAAGCTTTGTTCCGATTAACATAAACAAACGAAAGATATTAAAGAGTGTAGGTAGTGATGGAGGTTACGGTGGACGTGGGGAGTGAAAAAGGGGAGGAAGGAACCTTCCCAAATCCTAATCGACGGAAACCGCTTGTAACCGGTAACCACCTATTTAACATGGTCAGGATTAAATCTGACCAGATCCAATGACTGAGGTTACTCTAAAAGAAAGTCAACCATTCGGCGTCAATAATTTAAAAGAATTGGGAATTTCCTATTTACATATCTTTAAATATATTAAAACAAAGACTATAACACGTTTTTTAAAACAAACCGAACCTTATTGTACTAATCTTATTATATTCAATAACAATTGGAAATAAACATTTGTTTTTCCAAAAGACAATCTTTCACGATTCTTGTCTATAAATAAATATTAACCTATTGTCTTTCAGCCATCCCCACCCACCCACCCAAAAGGCCACCAGAGTCACGGAGCACATATTTGATTTGGTTAACAATGGCAACCAGTCTCTCCGATATCCACCAAGACATCATCCAAACCCACATCTTACCGCGACTAGACGGCCGATCTCTTTCCACCACCGCCACCGTATCATCCTCCCTACACGCCCTCGCTTCCGATCATAATCTATGGTCTCAAATTTCCAGGTACACTTTTTTTTTAACATCAAATTTCTTTACTTAGTAGGACTTGAACTCATGAACGACAAATTTCCAGGTGCACTTGGCCTTCTATAACCCACCCTCGTGTTGATGACGTCATATCCACCTTCCCCGATGGTCACCGATCTTTCTTCGAGGACTCGTTTCCTTCTCTAATCACGGAAATTAACCACCGTGACCGTTATCACTCCAAGTCCACTTTAAAACTTCCAGATTGTTCCTCTTGTAATACTTGGCCATCACAACTCATATCAGCTGTCGATATACGCTACCAAACCGACGTTATATACTCCAATGTCCAATTTACGGACATTACAACTGAGTTCATGTCGTCAGAGATACAGATTAACTTAAACAAAGATGCGACTGGCAACAGAATCAACTTGGAAGTCGATGAGCTTGCAGGCGTCGACGAATCAAAATTTTCACATGTGAAAGAGTCGCTGACATTAAACTGGATCCTTATCGACCCGAGCTTGAAACGAGCAGGCAACCTATCGAGCATCAAACCGATCAGTGTAAAGAAAGATTGGGTGACTAACGAGACCCTTGTACAATACGTCATCGTTTTACGTGGATGTGACCCAAATGAGATGGTGCAATATCGGATACAGGTGGTTTTGGGTGTGGGAGACTTTGGGGAGGGATTGCATGTGAAAGAAGTGGTTATGAAGTTGATGGACTTGGATTCCTATTGGCTAAATGGTAGGGACTTTTTGGTAATTTCACAAAGGGCAATTTCGGGAGAAAATAATGTGAGAAGGAAAGTAGTGGATGATGAGTTTAGATGGAAAAGCCGGCGTGAGTTTAAGGAAATGAAGAGAATGAGAAATGAGTTGGTAAAAATGGAAGATGATAAAAGGGAGAGTGCTATTGTCAAGAATTATATTGGTATATTTGTGTCTTTTTGTTTTTCTTTTTATTTTTTGAGTTTAATGTTACATTAAGACATCACAAGTTAAATCATCAAAATTGGTTGAATATGAATATTACGTATGATCTATTCTTTTGCGTAACATCTTTAAAACGTCTTTTTTATGGTTCACAAGAAGTGAATATATACATGATGGTACGTCGCACGTTAGAGACATAAATAAAATATGGTTATATCTGTTAGTAAATTGGTTGAATATGAATACATAATACGTTTTAGGCACACACTCATGATGACAGGCACTGAAAGATATGCATAGTTTGTTGTTGTTGGAGTAAGGTTAATTATATCATATGATCCTCGGGAACAAGAGATGACGAGATAGAGTTTTAGATAAAAACTTTTGTAACTTTCTGTTATGACCTATTAAGGCTCATCATACCTAATATCACGCCTCTTTAATTTTAAACAGACTGTGATCAATTAAGTTATGAAAGATTGATTCTAACTCATTGTGATGTAATATGACACATTAAACCTGATATAACCAATTAAGACATAATATGACCTTATAGAGCCCATACCCATTAAGAGCTATAAGGACTCTTAAGGCACAATATGACCTATTAAGAGATGTATAATCCGTTAGAATTCATTTGACCGGTTATGACGTTCGACATAATATGCCCAAGTAATGACATAAAAGAGTATTGCTAGCGGAGTTGGTAATAAAGGGCCATAATCAACAACATAAATTAATAAACAGGTTTAAACATTCGAGAAAATCAAAGGTTTGAGTTTATAATCCTAGCTCGAGAATAAGAATAACTAATCACATTAAAATATATATATTTATATATGAATGGTGATTTATATCACCCATGTGTGTATATATATGTAGGGGAAGGTTCCACTAAAAATTAGTTTTTTGTTAAGAAATGCTAAGAAGTGTGTCAAACGAACTCTGATTGAGCTCATTTCAGATTGGAAACGTCTCATCGAACACTAACCCGCCTCTAAAAACCTAAACCCCCCCTCCACCCGCACCCCCAAAAACCTAACCCCCCACCCCACCCAGAAAAGCCTAAAACCCCCACCCCCACTCATCCCCAAAAACCTAAATCTCCACAAAAAAAAAGCTAAACCCTAATGTTAAAAACATAAAATTTAACGCTAAAATCTAAATTCTAAAAGTTAAATCTTAAAAGCTAAGATGGTAGAGTTCAATGAGACGGTTCCAACGACGCTGGAATGAGCTAAATCGGAGTTCGTTTGATATCATTTATTAAAGTTTTTATCATTTTTAGGCTTTTTAGCGAAATATCACTTCTTATTTGAGTTTCCCTTATATATGTATATGTTGTATTTGATCAGATGGGTTTGAATAGATAAAAGCATTTAAAACACAAATCAAATTATGAGCTAAGTTAATTAATAAGCTTAACTAGAAATGTTGCCACACGCTTCACAGCGAGAAACGGATTTTAAACAGTTAAGACGGTAATATTAACGTAGCTAAACACAAAAATAACAATTAAGAATTTAATATATATAATTGTTTAAAATAAATTTAAAGAAAGACTATTACACAAATTCTAGAAGAGAAATGGAAATGACGTTATTAAACTAAACCTTACTGGAACAAACAAACATACTATATTCAATTGGAAATAAATAATTGATTTTCCCTACAAGACAAACTTTTATCTATAAATGTCAACCCACTCTCTCACCACCCACCCCCACTAACCCTAAAACAACACCAAACACCAACAATCAATCCTGTAACAATGCCAACCACAACTCTCTCCGATATCCACCAAGAAATCATCCAAACCCACATCTTACCACGTTTAGACGGCCGATCTCTTTCCACCACCGCCACCGTATCATCCTCCCTACACGCCCTCACTTCCGATCATAATCTCTGGTCCCAAATTTCCAGGTCCACATGGCCCTCTATAACCCACCCACGTGTCGATGACGTCATATACACCTTCCCCGGTGGTCACCGATCTTTCTTCGATGACTCGTTTCCTTCTCTAACCACCGAAATTAACCACCGTGACCGTTATCTCTCCAAGTCTACTTTAAAACAACAACCAGATTGTTCCTCTTGTAATACGTGTCCATCACAACTCATATCAGCTGTCGATATACGCTACCAAACCGACATTATATACTCCAATGTCCAATTTACGGACGTTACAACTGAGTTCCTGTCGTCAGAGTTACAGATTAAATTAAACGAAGATGCGACCAGTAACGGAATCAACTTGGAAGTCGATGAGCTTGCGGGTGTGGACGAAGAAACGCTATCTCATTTGAAAGAGTCGGTGACGTTAAACTGGATCCTTATCGACCCGACCCTGAAACGAGCAGGCAACCTATCGAGCATCAAACCGGTTACTGCGAAGAAGGATTGGGTGACTAACGAGACTATTCTCCTATACGACACCGTTTTACCTGGGTGTGACCCGAATGAGATGGTGCTATGTCGGATACATGTGGTTTTGGGTGTGGGGGGTCAGGGGTTGCATGTGAAAGAGGTGATGATGAAATTGATTGACGTGGATTCGTGTTGGTTACGTGGTAGGGAGTTTTTGGTAATTACACAAGGGGCAATTTTGGGGGAAAGTAATGTGAGAAGGAAGGTGGTGGATGATGACGATAGACGGAAAAGCAGGCGTGAGTTTAAGGAAATTAGAAGACAAAGAAAGGAGTTTGAAGAAGATAAAAGGGAGAACGCTATTAGGATGAATTATATTGGCATCTTGGTGTCCTTTTGCTTTTCTCTTTTTTTTTTAAGTTTAATGTTACAATAAGAAACTACTAGCTAGTTTTTAATTCACAACATTATTTTCTTAAATGTGTTAAAGTCATTTGTTGTGATAACTAAAAACCGTTACTAATGGTTTGATCTAAAATGTTTCGTAATGAAGGTGTGAAAGAGATGGCCTTAGCCACCTGGCTCAACCACAGGCATGGTACACCCCCAAGACGTGGGGCTCCAACATGAGACGTTATGTATATATATGTGTGTATATATTTGTACGACCTTAGAACCCGTGTACTGCACACAGGAGTGAAAAATATCAATACATAAAATTTCTTAAATTTTTATGTATATATTTTATAGGTGTAAAAATGTATTACATATACTAAGGATATAAAACAAAATTCAAAATATGTAAAAATTAGTATATAATTGGGTTTCGAAAATACGTTTATTACTATTTAATATAATTTGACTTTTCATTAACTATTTGATTGAAAATAAAGGTTACATAATTAGATTTCAAAGTTTCTTATAAAAAGTGATAATTTAAAATAAATAGTTTTATTAGTACAATTATTATTATTATTTTAAAATATATTATTATTAAAAGATAAAAATGTATTAAATAAGAGAGAGATGCGTAAAAATTGATGAGAATTAATGTAGTTACGACACGTGGCATGAAAAACTTTATTTATTAGATAGTATAGATATAGATATAGATGTGGATGGTGAAACCAATACACACCTTAATGATTTTCCCATGTTAATGTGGCTGTGACGTGACAGGTGTGAATATAAAAGCACTACGGATGACCTAAAAACAGTTAAAATCGAATCGTGAACACTCCTAAATTGAAATTCAGAAATTGAGATAACTATTTGAAAGTGAAACGACTTAAAAAAGTTGTCACGTTCTTGAAATAGGTAAGTTTATATCATTAAACGTTGTGTCGTTTAGCTAAGATCGTAAATGTGTATTACGATCCTTTCACAAAATAGTTATATATTTACGGTCAATATTAAGTTGGTATGTTATTAGGAATTTGTCAATTTAGAAGTATTGGCCCCTTACATAACATAGAATACAATTTTTTAGAAAGAAACTTTCATTACAAACAAAAACTTGAAAATAAAAATGTTTCAAGTTGTATCGCGTAGCTCTAGAACAAGGAAAAGGAAGAAAATTCTACAACCCAATAGTCAAACCTCGACTCATTGTACTTCCGGTCCCATCTAGTCAATATTATCAATCAAGAAATCAAATTTACAACAAGTGCGTGTATTAAGAGAGATTCAAAACACATGAAAATAATGATTCGGTCGTTACGTTAACAACTTCATATCAACTCTTTGAAAACTTAAATCATATCGAGCGTAAAGAAGCTAAAAGTCGAGTTTCATATATCAAGCTGGCGAACCTAAATGAGTATTATATTTATATAACAATTTCCCTTTTTGGATACCGTGAGACTAGGGTTGCTATGATGGAAATTATAAGAATTAATTACACGGACATTCCATATGGTTTGGTCAAATTATGGATTTGATCTATAAGTTTGAAAAATTACAGGTTTGGTCCAACATACTTTGATTTTGTTTCACTGACGATCCCTGAAATGGATTTGACGCCCACCATTCCCATTTTCTTTTATATTAAATTTCAAATTAAATGTAGTAATAATAAGTACTGAATTTTTAACATTTTAGCAAATAAATAATCAAGTGTTCTTTTAACATTTTTAACACTTTCCTTTTGTTTTGTTTTTATGTCTCACGTGTATTATAGAAAATTGATTGAAAGTATAGATCTTTTTGGATGATGGCCTTTATAAATCATTTGAGTGATTGAAAGATGATGACTCTTATGTATGATTTAAGTGATAGGAAATAACATACGGTATTTGGTTGAATTGAGAATCATGTTATTCATACGTTGAAATGACACAAGCTCGAATCTTAGGCCGTATGTAATATTCCATGTCTCAGGCGTGGAGGAAGTCACCTTCATAAGATCCTTCACAGTAAGCACAATAAGTTTCAATAACGTTAAATTATCTTGAAGACGTTTAGGTGTACGACCGGTTGAATTATCTTGAGACGCCTATAGCTGTCACACCCCCAAATTTATTTAATTAATAAATAAATAAATAGATTAAGATATTAACGATTGGTAACATTACACAACAGCGGAATAAATAAATTAAGGTTCCCACTCACGTCGACATCGACCATAAAATAGTCGAACAAATGGAAGAATTTAACGGGATAGAAAGAGAGAAGTTTATTTGGAAAAGAGAAAAAGAAGAGATGGAAAATTCTCGCTCTCAACCTTGATCAGATCACTGGCCCCCGACGAGCCTTTCTCGAGAGGAAACAAAACGAGATTAAGGCAATGAAATCGAGTAGTTTTATTTATATTATTTGAATTTTTATGTAACTTTTATTTTTGTTATTTGAATTTTTATTTGTCTTTTTTATTATAATTTTTATTTGTCTTTTTTTAATATAATTTTTATTCGTGTTATTTTTTTAATATAATTTTATAATGAATATTAAATTAAAATTTTTTATTTAATGCTCACACCACTCTTACTCACTTGGGTATTTCCCAGTGAAGTTGCTGTGAGGGTTGATGGATATGACGTGGCGTCACGTGGCAACCACTCATAAACCATCATTCACTAGAGTATACCACATGCTCTTACTATCTTAACATAATACAAGATTCGGTTTTATAATCTTCTTGATTATAGAAGCCCACAAACGCTTTGTTTTAAATCCGTTTTTAAACTGCTCAAATCAAATAATATGTTTTTAATTATTACTTGGATTAAGCCAAATTACAAATAACATGTGAAAAGTGACTTAAACCGTAAATGAAAGAAAGACGTGTTTGTTTTGTATACCAAAAACATTAAGTGTAAAACAATAAATGGCAACTAAAGTCAAAAGTCAACCATAAATGACAACCGACTTCAATAGTTAACCATAAATGATAATAAAAACATTTTTCACACTCAACAACAAATGATAAGAAAAGCGAATAAAAACTTTTCACATGTTTTTTTTTTACAAATTGCAAGTTGCACAGATTCCTTTTCTAATGCAATGCATCTAGTCGTTACGAAATCTTTGTAGGAACATTTATTATTATACAAGCAATCACATGATGTCATATTCCTTTAAATATCTTTCGCGTCATTTTGTGTTTAACGAAATCTTCAGCTTTTGAAAAAATAAAAAAAAATTTGTGTGTTTAATTTTAGGAAAAAATTCACTCAGTAGTAACTAAGCTTTTTAAGTGTTTCATTTAAATAGTTTAAAGTTTTTTTGTCTCTCTAAAGTTATTCAACTTTCACTAAAATGTTTCAATCCTATGTAATATTTTTATAAATGTTTAATTTTTTTTTAAATTGAACGAGCCAAATGAATTATATATGAATATTAATTGCCAATAAGTGAAATTTTTATTCAATTAACTTTAAATAGGAGGTAATAGGGAAGAAAAAAAAGTTAATCAAATAATAAACAATTTTCAAAATTGTTATATTTAAGTCGAATTAAAAAAAATAATTGCTAAATAGTGAACAAGATTCATATATGTTTCATATATCTCATTTAATATTAAAAAGTATAAACATTTATAAAAATATTACATAGGATTGAAAGTTGAGTGACTTTAGAGGGACAAAAAAACTTTAAGCTATTTAAATGAAACACTTGAGAAACTTGGTTACTATTGTGTAAAGTTATCCCTTAATTTTACTTTAACTTTTAGCTTTTTTGAAGTTTTAAAAAAAAGTACCTACAAACAAAGTTTGATTCATGTAAAAAAATTTCTTCTGTGAAAATTATGAGTTTGAATACTAACAAAAGGTCTTGACAAGAGCAATTTTGTCGGTTTCCTTCACATGTCTAGATGTTAGCCTTTAATAAAAATATAAATTGTGTCGAATGTGGCATGCCGACCACTTAAGCAATTACATGTTAACATCAAATTAAATGTAGATTAGTAATTATATTCAGAATTTACGACCCATACAATAATAAATCTTTTGTATTTGTCAAAAGTTACTTAAAACTAATGCCACGTCATCATTTAATCTGTTATAGATTAAATTTTACGAACTTTTATAATATGAAAATGTAAAGATAATAGTTTCTTTTACACAACGAGAAGTTATTTTATTTTTTAATGTGAAGCTATACGACACCCACGATTCTCAGTAACAAGTCCTCGACATATTGCGAGTAACAAATTTTTATTAAGTAATCAATTTTAAAGGGAGCCAGCTTACAGGTCAAGCATCTCTCTGACTTGATTACTAGTATCATCTCCCCGCCCATCTCTATCAGCATGACTTGATTAAAAAAAGTATCGCATAGCCCAATTATTATTACAACGTTCTCTAGCATAGAATTCGGCCTTCTGGGTCACCGCCGGCTTCTATTAGGAAGACGGCACAAAGGAGGCTCGAGGGCTTGTTAAGGAAGGTGGCAAGGGCATTCAAATTCTTAAGGACAAAGGAGGTGTTAGATGTTCCGACTAAACAAAACCAATGCTCATAAGTCATAACTGATTAACCGAAACCAAGTTTTCAGAGAGTTGAGGAACAAATGTTATGTTGTTGATTTTGATCGAAGTAGATTAATACATTAGAGGAGCGGGAATTCAAATTCTCAAGGACAAAAGAGGTGTTAGATCTTAGTGACCAATCATTTGTTGAAATTACTAAAATAAATAAATTTTAAATTTTGTTAGTTAAAATCTTGTCATTCATCATCACCTAGTCATTTTACAATCCTGATGAAATTATCCGATGATGCAGTAGACACCACACATGATTAAAATGAGCCTAAAATTAAGATAAGAAGTTAACTCAATTTCAATTAAAAATACTAAAATGAAAATTAAAAAATTCAAATGCTCAACCAAATTTAAAAAAATTGGTTAGGCGATCCGGTTAAAATGATAACCAAAAAAATCATGATCCCCATGAAAAAATTCCAAGATCCACCTGTAAATAGAACACGCCTATCGCTCTAAATATACTCGAAAAAACTGAACTAAATTTTATCTTTTTTAACTATGGATTAACGACATTTAAACATGAACATTTCCATAACTTCTAACAGAAAAAGGTCTTAGACATAAAACTTTGTTTAAACTAAAACCCCCACCAAAGTTACATTGTTTTACTTGGTAAAGAGCCATGTTACCTAAAAATGGCCCTTCCCCAAAACCTTGAGTTCATTAGTTGAATGGCTCAACTAATGAACACAAGGATAGGACCGTAATTACCTAAACGCCCTTCCTCAATTCGTTATTCTCATCGGTCAAACAGTCAATGCGAGACTGAAGAATGTTGATCATCGCCTGAGCTCGCATCACTTCAATCTTCAAAGTCTCCTTCTCCATTGACACGTTTAAAATTTCATTTTCCAGATTACCAATGAATTTCAGATACCCCGGAGGCACGGATTTCTCAAGGGTAGAAGCATCAAATGACGGTGAGGTGGTCAAAGTCGGTTCTAGTAAAGGGAATTCAACAAGTGCAGATGACATATTGGTGGTTGTTGGATTTTGACTAGTTGTTGAATCCTCTGACCCATTTGCATTGTTTGAATTTGGGTCGGTTTCTTTCGACTTTTTGTTGAACAAGGAGAACATTTCGAGCTCGGGTTCAGATTTTAAATCATGGTCTTCTGATCTTTCCCTTTTGCAGACAAATGGGATTGTTTGAGCATCCATCTGATAATTCATCAATCCATAACAAAAAAGATTCAAATTTTATGATGAAATGAAATAAAAGAACAGATACCTGGATGTCATAACGCGTTGTTCACAAAGATCACATCTTTTACGGGTGAACAACACTTTTCTTGAAACAAACTGTTCTGAAATTGTACTCATTAGTAGGGGTGTAAATTAGCCGAGCAGCTAGGTAGCTACTAGAGATCGGCTCGTTAAAAACTCGATTCAAGTTGAGCTTAAATGAATTTGAGCCTGAGCTTCACATATCAACCTTGACTAGGCTCACGAGTCTAAACGATCCTATTATTTATATAACTTTTATTTAATGTACTAAATATATATCTACATAATTATTATTTATATATAAAACTATGATAAAAAATAATTAAATAATATATACTAGGTTGTATATAAAAATTATAATTATAAATATCTATAAAAATAATTATAAATGTATATAAATAAAATAATGGAATAATTTAAAAATAACAAATAAGCCGAGCCCGAGCACTTGAAAAATTACTCACAAGCCATGCTTATGCTTTAAAAATATAGCTCTAAATGATTCGAGCTCAAGCTCGAGCTCACTTAAGCTATACTCAGCTTATCTTAGTTCTTTAAACTTCCATTTGGAGTAACTAGGATCAATGATGACACAAGCACACATAAACAGTTGCAAGAAACAAAAATTTGAAAAACTGTTGTTACTATGATTCTTATTGCAGCATATAGATTTCATAAAAAGTCACAGCGTGTATGGTATAAGTATATTTAGGATATATAGTGACACAGCACATATGGGGCATAGTTTATAATACCTGTACAATGTCATTTCGAGTTCCATCGCCATTAGTCATATCTTCCTCCGCTTCTCCGCCTGGAACAAAGTGGGCTCTGTCCTCTTCCCATTCTTCCTCAAGAAACGGTGCATAACGATCTCCATTTGGCGGTCCTAAACCACTCTTTTCAAAGATTCTGCAGAGCACAAATGCATCCTGCTCCACACACAAAACAAGATCATAATTACATATCTAAGTACAATATTACACATGTGATTCAAACCTGTGCTACTTGGGCTCTCTCCAATTCCTGATCTGAAAGTCTATACTCATGCATGACCCAATTGGTGCGCTTGCCATCTGGGAACCGCCCGCTATGGAAAACCAATGTCTTTTTTGTCCCTATGGTCTGATCTTTATGGCGTACGATCCGGTCCTTCCCCGTTGCCTTCCAATAGCCTTGCCCAGTGGCACGGTTCAAACGAGGACCATTGCAATATTTCTTGTCTACAGGACTGAAGAAGTACCATTCTTGATCTCTTGAGTTCAATTGTGAAAAGTCTACAAAACCAAAAATCATATAAAGATAAACATCTTTATCCTAAACATAGACATTATATATATCAAATATAGAACACTAAATTATTTCACTGCAAATTTACATCTACATCTTTATTTAAAAAAGCACGCGGCCTTTTGGCCCCAAAGCCGAGGCGCAATGCGCAAGTTAGGAGGTGCCCGTCTATGTACTACTAAATAAGATTTATTTACAACTAGAAGTCGCATCCATGTTATCTTTTTACATATCAACCTATTTATCAAGTAAGCCTGTCAGGTTGTTTTCATATATAAACCTCATAAGACCCTAATTTTGACCCAGAACTACGATGCGCGCCATTTTGACCCTGATGCTTTTCCTTAGAGCCTCGCGCGTGCTTTTATTAACCAAAATATACATTACTATGCTTGACTTAGCTCCCGCATTTGCACAGGGTCCGGAGAGGGGCAGAACCGCTTCGCGATCTGATATACGCAACCTTACCTTACACTTTTGTGCATGAAACTGTTCCCCATGGCTCAAACCCATGACCACAAGGTCACAAAGCACCAAACTTACCTATTGCTACAAGACCCGCCCTCCCAAGATATACTTTACTATGAAACTTTTAATTTTTTTATGGAAATTATTCATTTTTACCCAATTTTGTGAATATGCAGGCTTCCAAAGAAACATACTAATTTATAACACAAGTGATAACATAATGTTTTATTTTTTGCATACATTTATAGTAAAAAAAGCAATCTATACATGAAATACCCAAATAAAGTGATGAAACCGCTTGAACCCAAATCCCTAAATTGATCATCAACTGCAGTAGAGGAAAGTAATTTCAATATTATTATTAAAACAGGTAAACGAATACCGGCAAGTTCCCATGGCTCAGATTTGTAGACATCAATTTCCGAGACCGCCTGAAATCGAAAGGGCTTCCGACACACCTTACGCCTCAGATAATACCTTACCAGCTCCTCGTCGGTCGGGTGAAAACGAAATCCGGGGGCAAGAGAGGTCGGCGGTGGTATCAATTCATGACCCATAGCGATCGGAAAATGAAATTGGGATGAGAATGCAAAAAAGCTTAAGAAGAAGAAGACATCGAAATTAGGATTGTATAGTAACCCACACCAACCGTAATTTTAAAAAACCCCTGTGATAGGTTTCTTGCTTGACACGAATATCAAGAAGCAGCTACAATTGCGTAATTGTGTGTTTCTTTTTAAGAAAGAAAAAGGCCGAGGTCTAGGTGCTTCGATTTACATGATACTGTGTCACGAGAATACTAGTTTATTTCCATTTGATTTAGTAACAAATATATGAATCAAATGTATTATATCTATGATTATTTTAATAAATTATTTCAAAGAATGACACGTATTTCTTTTATTAAAATCTTTTAATTTTTTTATTTTAAATAAATTTGAATTTTAAAACTTAATAATGTAAAGTTATAGTTATGTCTAACATGTATGCTAGCATTGGCTTATGATTCTAAGCAATAGTTGTATTGATTAAATGATAATAATCATGATTACAATGAACGAAAATTCTCTAGAATGTCTAACCCTACCTGCATGACACATGTATATATTTATACTAATACTACATGTAAGCCCATACGAGTACAACCCAACACCCAAGCCGTGAACCCAAGGTTCACAGGTTACGCCTAATATAACCAAAAGTTAACATTTGATGCATACACCTATCTAGGGTCTTACAATCTCCCCATAGGTTGATACCTTCAAATTGTCTTCAAAATAATTGCCACTCCCAGCATACAACTTCTTCCTAATTATATCAGCAACAACTCCGGTAAATACTTATATGAGTTCCTCAAACAATGGTTCGCTTTTGATTTGACTTCTTCCCAAAATCTTTTCGCCAGCTTCTCCAAACTTTGACAAATCAAACGGATTAAGTATTTTGAATTCCTTGTTTCCGCTCTTAATCATTGCTTCAACAAAAATAGGATCATAAGCCTAAAACTCAAAGTCTCTTAGTGAATTCACTAGAACCTTTTGATGAACATGGACCTGCTTTGTTGTTTTGGTGGTTGGCCAAATGACGTTGTACCAGCTTTTACCAGTACGAGGGTCCTTAACACCCTTTGCCTTATTTAAACTTGACTCAGCGGTCTTCATTCTAGCAAAGTCAATCAGACATTGTCTGTTCAGGAACATGTAAAGCATGTCAGACTGTCGAACACTATCCAAGAGCTAAAGTCATTAGCATTCTGATAATATTCAAGTCTTCCACTCTTTTTCTTCACCACGTACATGTTCTTCTCTTTATCAAATTTCCAGGATGCATCTGCCACCTCTTTTATCATAGAAACTTTTAAGATTAGTAGTGACATGTTATTCACGTGGAGGACCCGAAGGGAGCATTCATGGTTTTCTTTTTCTCAACAGCTCAGAAGCAGATGACGATTATAATTGACTTAATTCAGAAGTTTCCTTCTGAGTCTCATGAACTTCAACATCAATTTAAATCACATCCTCTGTAGATTTATCTTGAATTTCATCAATCAAAGCATCAAAATCTCATCCAATGTCACCTTCAAAAGATAATGGTTAACCAACCGGACCGTTTTTATCCGGAAATCCTAAGTTATAAAAATCTAAAATACAAAAAATGCATTACAAATTCAGGTTTCACAATTACCGGGTACACCGTTATTCAAATAAAGTTAAGTTCCAATACCTAAACTCTAAACACTTCTTGCAATAAAATATTTCAAAAGAAAACATCAAAGTTTTATTCAACAAAACACAATTACACAAATATCAGTCATTATTTGACAGTTTATCAACAACATAATTTCTTTAAAAATGACACAACTAATCATTTCTGGTAGAAACATTGATTTGTTTGATTAAAAATTTAAATCTACCTTCACAAATTAATTTAAGTTATTCGCTAATATAACATAAAAGAAGAGGGGACATTTAATTTCTCGTTAGTATTGACAATCCACCACATGAACGGCCGGTTGTTGTTTCTTCTCACTTTCCCCCGGCAACGAGAATGCAAAGCTCCGTTTTTGGTGTTGATTGTCAGCGGTTTCCCGTGGCGCCGGAAGGTTGAGATCCAAACCTAAACACAATGCATCATTCTTAGCCTTCCGATCATACATTGTAACCGGATCACTGAACGGAATCAAAGACAACGTGGCCGTGGCGTTTACGTTTTTATTTCTGCCACCTGCCACCCGGTGTCGCCTCATGTGACCGCCCAACGCTTGACCCGAGTTAAATTCCTTGCCACAAATCGAGCATTCGTGAACCCTAGAGGAGGCCTTCACCTGATTATTTAATTGAATAAGGATAGAAGACGACGATGAATAATGATCATTATTCATCCAGGAGAGGTATTCTGGTGGAAGTGGAGGCGCTTTTCGCGTGTCTTCGTAATTTCTAGGTTTTCTGTGGCTGGCTCGATGGCCCCCGAGTGCTTGAAACGACGAAAAGGTCCGGCTGCACGTCTTGCATTCGTAAACAAACACTCCACCTGTTCCGGTATCCGTAGATTGTATGTACCTTTTGCTATTAAACTTGAAAACTCCATCGTAATCGTCTTTGTTTTTCCTCGCGGTCAACACGTCTATTAATGATTGGCCTCTAGAGAGGAGGATTAACGACTCCGCGGTGTCTTCATCTTCATTATTGTTGGAGGGTGAAAATGCGAAACGAATAGGGGATTGTGGCCTTTGACGCTTGGTGCGTTTTCCTTTAGCAACATTGGTGATATCCGTGGGACCTTCGTAATCAGCGGCTGCCACGGTGGTGGTTTGTTCTTCGGCAGCCTCCATGGCTGGCTAGGTTTATGATTAGAAGCCGAATGAAGACAGAAAAAATCATGGAGAGAAAATATAGGGTTAAGAGGAAGCAATACAAGTAGTGAGAGGTGGTGAGGCATATTTATATATTGTTGCGCATGCGAGTGGGAGATCGAGAGGGAGAAGTGGTGAATAGTGGATGGCATACAAAATTTAAAAAAAATAAAGGCCAGATCTTTATCAAATATAATATGTATTCTTTCTCTCTCTAAATACTTGGTTTTGAAAAATGAGATTGTGTTAATTGTGACCATTAATATTGTTTAAAAGAAATACAAGTGTGATGGTTGTAAAAGTTTGTTTCATAAACTAGAAATGAAACCTAGTATTGTTCAATCAAAATATCATACGTTCAACTATTAATTTGAAATATTTTCATCTTACTTTCATGACCCATTCTAGACCGCTACGAGGGTGTAGCGTATCATCTCAAGGCCGTGTACACGACTTTGGAGGTGGGTGGGTGGGTTGGGGAGGGGTGGGTGGGTTGGGCAACAACGACCCATCCAACATTTAGACTTAGTTGATACACACATCGATGTTGTTTTCGCTGATGAGCCTAGGAAACCTACGCCTCCCACCAATCGTGATAGTCGTACGGAGATTACCTAATCGCCGATTACGGACACATAACTTAGTAATTATTGGTTATTTACTTTGTATAAATATTATATTCTTCTCATCAAATCATATAAAAAATATAAAAATCAACATATTTTGTTAGGGAGGTGGGAGTGGAGTGCAGGTACCCAGCGGCTTGGTGGGTACACCGCCGCATCCAAAGCGGGTAAGCTTCAGTGGGTAGAATGGGCGGGTAATGGAACCCGTCGAAATGTTGGATGTTGCCATTGGAAGAGACCGCTGAACGGATATCTTCTTTCTCCTCTATTCTTTACATAAAAATACAATGGATTCCAAAAAAGTTTTAACCCGAGAGACGATTCTAACCGCAAAAAAATATCCAAACCGAGAGGCGGTTCTAGCCAACAACCATCGAGCCAAGAAATTCCCCAACAACCGTATACTCCATACCCACTTTTTCCGTATTCTCAAATACCGGTCATGCCTACGCAAGTTGCACCGGGTCATTACACCTATTCCCTATAAAATCAACAAACTTTTGAACCTTTTGCACCTTGATACCACAACCGACCGTTCCGTAAACCCACCAGTCAAGAAGAACGTCCACTTCCCATCTACGATGACGGTGCCGCACGAACATCTAACTGGACCGATGTTGGACGTCCACGTATGGACCGGGAATTTAAAATATTTACGGATCCGTACGACCATCTAACCGGACGATGTTGGAAATAATCCTAAAATGGAAACGTAAAATAGCCGCAAATTTTTTTAGGTTTTTTTAATTTATTATATATTTTTAATTAATTAAATTTTTAGTTTATTAATTTGGTTTATTTTAGTTTAAAAAATAAAATAAAAGGGTTAGAAGGTATTTGAAGGATAACGTACTTTGGTCCCTTATTCATGTTCTGTTGACTTGGATTCTACTTTACTATTTCCATCAAGGTTAAACATGGAGCCACCGCCCCACGCGTGCGACCTAAATCCCTCATAAGATGATCGATCAGTTCCAGTTTAATTAGGGTTCTTAATCCCCATTTGAGATCACTTCCTAAGGTAAACTATTCCCAATTTCCCTCATTTTTGCTTTAATTTCCATCTTCGATCTTATACTTGATTTGTCTTTTTTACTCTTTTTCTGCGTTCTTGAAATTGATGCATAATTTTGCCAGCACAGATCAAATTTTGTCGCATAAGGAAAGATTTTGTCTTTGCTCATTGAATTTATCTCGAGTACTGATTGTATGTATTTGTAAGTGTAAACTTTTTGATTGATTGATGGTGAATTCAGGCATAAGAGTTTTTTTTTTGTGTGTGTATATCAATGAGTAATATTTATAAATGGATGTCCTGGAACAGAAGATTTCAGTTTCTATGTTGAATAAAACTATAGAAGTTCGTAATGTTTAATATGCACATGATGTGTTTGATGAAATGCCTCAGTGAGTTATGGCTCAGCTTTTCGTTTGTTCATAGCTACTGCATTTGGATTTTTTTTTAAAGGCAAATTTCTTTATTCCTATGGGAGTGGGACTTGAACCCATGACCTCCTCAATCCTTAGTGTTCCTAGAGGATTTTCCTCTACCAATAGGCCACCAACCCGATTGGCGAGTAATTATTGTTATTCCTTATTTATCTACTGATGTGATGCAGGTAACTTACTTTGCACTTAGACACATAATTATAGCCCGTTGCCTATCCGATAATGGTGGATTTTGTCTCCGTTTCTCTCGTTGTTGTTGTCATTTCCACATTACTCGTGGTACGGGTTCTTTATGTTATATCTCAGAGTAGCAAGCCGGCCCGTAACACTTCTCAGAAGAATTTGAGTACCCTTGTTGTTTTGGGTTCAGGTGTGCTTCAAACATATATCAATTTTTGGTCATACAAAAATGTAGCTTACATAATCTGACTAGTTTTCAAGCTCAAAATTCATATGATTTCATTGCATACACTATAGGAAAGGATGGTGGGAATACTTTTTTTGTTTGAGTTTTACTTTCAGTTACCATCATTGTCTTTGGTTTTTGTGTAGGGGGACACACAGCAGAGATGATAAATTTGTTATCTGTTCTGCCAAAAGATCGATTTGCTCCAAGATTTTACATTGCTGCAGCAACGGACAACATGAGTCTTCAGAAGGCGCGTGTTTTTGAGGATGCTTTGGATGATAAGGTAGTTAAAAAATATGATATTGCGCGTTATTTTTGTTCTGTTGATGCTTTAGAAGTTCTTTTTTCTTTTTCTGGATGCTTTGATTCTTATATGATGCACTAAAAATTTGCACAAAACCTTGGAATCTGAAAGGAAATAAAACATATTTTTAACAACATACATGTAATACTAAACTTATATTAAGTTCAAAAGTTGAAATAGGACCCTTTTTATGAGGAAAAGAAAACTTGTAAACAGACTCATTTGTGGACAGAGTAATGAAGTTATCAATTTTTTTTATAACCTTTTGGAACGGGTAAATTTGCAAAATCAGGTTGCATTCTCATTAACAAATAATAACCGGAGTTCATGGCTTTCACTTGTTGTCAATATGATAACATAAATTAGGAACCGGAATGTACATCTTGTCACTAGATGTATCTTTTCTTATATATAGGCAATCTTTTATTTAAGTTATCCTCAAATTTTATATTATTTTTTCATTTTGTTTCTAACCGGATTAGTGCCCTTTTGTTCCTACTTGTCCAGACAAGTTTGCAGGGGCCAGAACCTACCCAATTTATGCAGATATATAGAAGCCGTGAAGTGGGTCAATCATATATCACCTCAGTTGGGACAACATTATTTGCTTTAGGTCATGCTTTGTGGCTCATGGTCAAAATCAGACCTCAAGTGGTACTTACTATCTTTGTTCACTTCACTTAACTAATCTTATTTCTTCCTTCTGTTGTCCTCAGAAAGGTTTAATAACATTTCATACACTATGCAGATTCTATGCAACGGTCCTGGGACTTGTATTCCCATATGTGCAATCGCCTTTATTTTCAAGGTTTTAGAACTTCTAACTTTAAAATACTCTCTCTCTCTCTCCCATACACCTTTTTGTTAGGCATGTCTCATACATTTCATTTTTACGCAAGATTTCGTGTTATAAACAAAGGGTGGTAAAATATGCGGTTGGGTAACAGGTTTGGTTTAAAACCTGTTTGTTCTTTGACGGTTTGACCCTAAAAACTTTGTCTAAAGTTTATATGATTCACTAATGTAGTCAAGGGAAAAATTCACCAAGTAGTAACCCAAGTTTTTCATCTCTCACTAAAGTCATTAAAAGTATTTGTCTCTCTAAAGTCACTCAACTTTCATGAGGTGTTTCAATCTTGTGAATTTTTTTATAAATGTATATATATATATATATATATATTTTTTTTTTAAATTAGGTGACCGAAACATATATGAATCTTTGTTACTATTTAGTGATTAATTTTTTTTTCAAATTTAACTTGAAGTAGGAGGTAACAATGAATAAAATTGAATAATAACCAACTTTCATAATTATCGTTCAATTTAAATTAAAATTGGAAAAAAATAATCACTAAGACACTAAATAATAACAAAGATTCATATATGTTCTATTTAAGTCACTTAGTATTAAAAACTTTTAATATATGTAAAAATATTTCACAAGATTGGAACATGTTGAATGACTTCAGAGAGACAAAAAACTTTACTAACTTTAGTGAAACGCTTGGGAAACTTGGTTACCAATTTACCACTGGGTGAATTTTTCCTTTTAATCAAATATGATTACAAAAGTTATATGTTTCCAATGACAATGTGTTCTTTTTTTTTTAATTGATTATGTTGCATTTAAATTACATTTTAGTGACTTCCCACCCGTGTGACTTATTTCTTTTATGTTAGTTTTTGTACTCATTTGACACGTTTGAGATAAAATACATCCCAAATCCATCTATACATAAGTAAATTGCTTGAAATCGTGTCTATTAAAAACACTTTTTCGTCTTCTATTGTTGCCAAACCGTCAAACAAGTTCCTTAAACTCTATGGTAAAGTTAAACATTGTGTTTTACATTTGAAACTTCAGATTTTGGGAATCAGATGGTCTAATATTTTCTATGTTGAGAGTATTGCAAGAGTCAAAAGACTATCACTGAGTGGTTTACTTCTTTACAAATTACGGATGGCGGATCAGTTGTTCGTGCAGTGGCCACAAAAACAATATCCTCGAGCTCGTTATGTGGGACGCCTTATGTAGCCAGGTTGGTTAATGGTTATTATTTGCTTATACAACTGCCAAGCTTACGTCCATCCAATTAGGTTTTAAACCCAATTTTTAGCTTTTTATGAAATACTCTTACAAGTTGAGGGTGGTAAATGAATATTACTGTTCGTCTGAGGATCATAATTTGATGATGAATGATGAAGATGTTTTAACATATTATTGGACAATTTTGTTGGATAATTTGATTAAAAACAAAAATGATACAAGTGATGTGATTACAAGGATATAAATGTGATTTTTGGATAACATGTTTGTATTGTATGCATTATATTAGCTATGTATATTAATTTGATGTAATTATCTACAAAATTTTAAATCTAAAGCTTTAAACAAATAATTTATTACTTAAATATCTTGAATTCAAAACGAACTCTCAAACACACTTGCCCTACTCAATTTATAATTCCACGTATGATCCATGTGGTATGTGTATTTTATAAATTTGATTATTTGTTTTCTAAAATTACGGATTTGGTTACAGCTGTTTACTAAACTTAACATAATTGGTTTTTTTTAGCACTAGAAGGCGTGAAAAATTTATTAAATCTATATATGAAATAACCATTTTACACCTTTTACCAAAAAACTTTTAGAAATTATGAAAATAGAAAGGAGTAAATTAATTTCCATCCATCTGGTTTGATCATTTTAGTCACTTTCATTTAAAAACATTTTTTTAGCTTTTTCGTACATGACTTTTCAAAATATAGTCATTTTCATCCACCTGATTAACTCTGTATACATTTTAACGTTAAATCAGGGGCAATTTGATCTTTTCAACTCCCTTCTACTCTTTATAGCATTTACAATGATTTTTGAAATCATCAAATTGCCTATGATTTAACGTTAAAATGTAGACGAAGTTAAGTCGGGTGAATGAAAATGACTAGATTTTGAAAAGTCCTGGACGAAAAGGCTAAAAAAATGTTTTTGGATGAAAGTGGCTAAAATGGAAACCACGGGGACGAAAATAACATTTTACTCAAATATAAACCCTACCTCCTCTAGTCTCATCGACCCCTCATCCTAAAACAAAAAAAACTCTCCGTTCTCACCGACCTCTCATCCTAAGAGTATGTGTAGTGGGGGCGTGATTCTGCGCAGTGATTGTCCATATGCTGATGTGTCAATGACGTGACATGACGCGATAGAGGGAGCTTGAAACCACTACGAATGGCCTAAATTAAAAAAATATAAAATACTTTCCCTTCGCATTCTCTACAAATTTGGTCCTCTGCATCTATCATCCGTTCTTCTTGGGCCCTTACACGCCAGTGACACCTTGCACCCCATCCACGACCGCCCCGTTCCCACCCTATGTTACGATCTGTATTTGTTTTCTCCATCTTCATCAACTCAAGCGGTTGAAAACCCAAAATCTAATATATAAAACTAAAACCTAATGCTAAATTTTAAAGAATAAACCTAAAAGCTAATATATACATTTATTTATATATATATATAGGGGGGAGAGAGATTAGATTTTGCTCCGATTCAAAGTGTTTGATGTACAAATATCATCTATGTTGGAACAATTAATGTGCATAAATATTTTTTTCTTACTAAATACATCTCCATATTTATTCTTATCATTTTTTCCCATCTCGCTCTCTTATTAAATACACATTTATATTTTAATAAAAATATATTAAAAAAATATTAATCTTACTAATAAAACACATTTATTTAAAATTATTCTTTATCATAAGAAATTTTGAAATCCAATTATGTAACTTTTATTTTCAATTAAATAGTAATTAAAAGTAAAAATGCATTAAATAATAATTAACGTATTTTCGACACTCATTTATATATTAGTTTTTAAATATTTTGAATTTTGTTATCTAACCTTAGTATATGTAATACATTTTTAAATCTGTAAAATTAATATAAAAATTTATTAATTTTATATATTGATATTTTTCAACCCGTGTATAGTAAACACGGGTTCTAAGCTAGTATTGTATAAATGATTTAAGAGAGATGAGACCAGAGAGATATTAACAAAAAAATTTTTATATTTTATCATTTTTATTTATGATAAATTGATTAGCTAGAGTTAATTGGAAAAAGAATATAATTAATGTTACTTTTATACCCCTCATTTAGATTTAAATTTTATGAAATAAATAAGTGGTTTAAATTATTTCTTCATGTTATTTTGAGTTCGGCGGTACAGAACCATACACCTATAATATAATGCCTGTTAAAAAAATAATAATATTAGTTAAGTGGTTCCTGGTTCCAATATCAGCTCAAAGAAAAAAAAAAACCCTAATCCTTTTTGTTTCTCCCTGGTTCCGGTAATTTTCTCGTCAAAAAGTTTCTTGATTGCGTTGGTGGAAAATGAAGGACGGATCTAATTGACAGTCTTCTGCCCTATTTCTCCTTCCCAGATATCAGATTTCACATCGACGACTCTGCCGTCGAATCAAGTCGACCAAATTGATCCGTGTTATCGCCGCTACAACCACCGTATTCCTACTTTCTCATCCCAGCTTTCTCTTTCCCCTCTTTGGACTGGATTTCGTCCAACGCTTGTAATCGGTAAAACTATAAACCCTAGTTGTAATTTGTGCCGTTATTTGAATCGCTTTTGGTTAATTTGATGACTTTTCGGATGTTTGACTCTTGATTGCTTGAATTCCAACAAAAGATGTTTATTTATTTATGTTTTATTACTTGATCATGATTCCTGGTATCACAGTTGTATGGAACTTTTATTCTGTGAAAATTGCTCAATATATTGATCTAAATTTATCTAATTCTTGAGGAAGTGAAAGTGTGGTAGCATAGTATGCTATCTAGTAAGCGTAAAAACATGCCGTTTCTGTGTATTGGTTCCCAAATTCATCATTTTGGCAATGATCAGTAGTTATAGGAAATTTATTTGGTTTCTAGGGTTATGATTTGTGACTTTCTGTTGAAAAATTCTTTTCGTGGATATGCATTGCTTGAACTATATTTCATCGTGGCCTGAAGCTTCTATGATGATCAATGATAGAGAAAACATGCTGCTGCTGCCCCATACTTCAAATTTTCATCAGGCATCTGTGACCTGCATAAGCACTCGATAGGTAGACACTGCTAAGTGGTACCTCAAAAGTTGTTAGTAAAAAAAGCTGGTAGTCAGATTGGAATTATGACAGATTCAATTACTCTGATGTTTGGTTCTATTGTTATTGATTATTAAGCATGGAATTAAGCAATTAATGGGACTTTTGTAGGAGTTGGTGAAACTATTAATAGTTTATAAAGAAGCTTATCTTAATTAAATTCTGTTGTGCTGTTTTATCTGTGACTATGCATCAATTCATCTATGGTAATATATCATCCATCCAGCTACGAGCTCTGAATCAATTTTATTAATGCATTCTAAAGGGCCGGGAGGAAAAAGAACTAACCAAAATGGGATTTAAAATGTAATGAGTTGACTTCTAATTTTGTCTGAACTCACCATGATGCATATTTAAACAGGTGCAGTCTCTGTTCCAAATGTAATGAGTTGACTTCTAATTTTGTCTTTGAATATGTAAATGAACTGTTAAGTGAAGTTGTTAGCTCAACATATGTCATTAATTTTGTTAGTCTCCTCTTTTTTATGTGTCTATTAGAATGTTAATATCATTCAAGTCGTTTCCTTTTTCATATTACCAAAATAGTATCTAAAGGAATGCAGTTTATAAACTATTGCTCGGCCATGGGGGTTCTCTAAATCACACGGTTGCTATCGGTTACTGTTTGATGTACTTACTAGACAATGATATAGTTAGTGCTCTCTAGCTTAAACAAATTGCATTATGCTAGTTGAGTAAATTGGTGGATAATGAAAAATAGGTTTGAAATGATTGTATAAGATGTAAATCCTGGCTTCTTCTATGATTAGATAATGAACAGAGGTTGGTCCTTATCCCAAAAGCTTGCTGTGAATTGCTTAATTTATTAAATATCACATAGTATGAAATAGTATGACATCTGCATTTTACACGTGTAGTTGTTCTAGTTTGATTGCTTAATTTAATCTATTAAATATCAAATAGTATGACATCTACATTTTACATTCTAAATTCATTTGTTGCATTTTTCTTAATTTGTGTTCAAAATGTTGTGATTCTGTGGGTAAAGGATGTCATGATAGTTTTGAAGGTTATAGATGCCACACATTTTTTTACACTCAAATAGTCAAATATCACCTGCCATTGTATTAAAATTGATATGTTTGCTACACGGATGTGCTCCTTGTGACAGACTGACAGGTGTAGCCTCTATCAAGTATGATTTACACAGCTATTGATACATTCTATCTAACTGATGAGCAACTTCAGAACACACCTTCTAGAAAAGATGGAATAGATGAAGCCACTGAAACAACACTTAGAATATATGGATGTGATCTTATCCAAGAGAGTGGCATTTTACTTAAGTTGTATCCTTATGACAATCTTTACATTATTTTTGAGTTACATGCAATCGTAATCAAAACTATATCAAAAGCCCACTTGTCTTTCTGTTAAATAACTGGATTGTAAAAGGCCTTAACTACATAACACATAGACCGCAACAAGTGATGGCCACGGGTCAGGTTCTATTTCATCGCTTCTACTGCAAGAAGTCATTTCTTCGTTTCAACGTGAAGGTTCGTTTTTTTCTTTTTGTTATAATAAAGCTTATGGTTTTATAAATTCTGAGTGGATATCTATAATTTCTCTCAGAGAATTGCTGCGGGTTGTGTTTTGCTTGCTTCAAAGCTTGAGGAAAACCCTAGGAGAGCAAGGCATATCCTCAATGTTTTTTACAGAATGGAATGTAGAAGGGAGAATCTACCTATACAGCATTTAGAGGCTTTTTCAGAGAAATATTCAGAATTAAAGATGGATTTGATCAGATCTGAAAGGCATTTATTGAGGGAGCTCGGTTTTATCTGCCATGTTGAACATCCTCATAAATTCATATCAAATTATCTTGCCACTCTTGAAACACCCTCAGAGTTGAGTCAAGAAGCTTGGAATCTTGCAAATGATAGGTATGAATTTTGTTCCCTTTGACCTGAAAGTCAAACTGTCCTCTTTGTCTTTTTTAGTATTTTTATTTTCATGAAGAAACATCATATTATGTTTTGGACAGCTTGCGCACAACTTTATGTGTTCGGTTCAAGAGTGCAGTTGTGGCATGTGGAGTTGTATATGCTGCTGCACGCAGATTTCATGTACCCCTGCCTGAAAACCCGCCATGGTGGAAAGCATTTGATGCTGATAAAACGGGTATTGATGAAGTTTGTAGAGTTCTAGCTCACTTGTACACTCTACCTAAGGCACAATATATACCCATTTGCAAACAAGGCGGTTCTTTTACAACGTCCAATCGGTCATGTGATTCACCTGCCCAACCCGTTCCCAAGGTCCACTTCAGTGTACATTTTCTATGTGTTACATTTTTTTTGTAATTTTGGCAAAATGGGCCGAAACAGGTTTGGCTCAAAATGGACTTTTTTATCATACAGTAAATGGGTCGGGTTGACACACCGACATTTTCATTGTTAAGAATTTTAATCTAATTAAATGAATAAATAGATTTTGGAAAAGCATTTTTCATCCGGTTTTATTTTTAACTAAGTTTTAAGTTTACCCGTTAGATATGAAATATAACCTGTTCTTACCTATTTCTAAGTACGTGTGTCCAAAATGACACCTTAGTTATTTATTTTCTTTTATTATTTTAGAGCGCAACATCATTCCACGTTTTTGGTATATGTTGCAGGAAGGTCCATCAAGTGGGCCTCCAATGCTTGATGATACAGACACAACCAAAGCGTCTCCTTCAGCCGTTAATCCTGATTCAAAAGATGCCCTAATAAAACCTGCTGGTAAATTGAAAGATTCGACAAAGAGTGATGATGATATTCAGAAGTTTTCGGTTGAGGGAGAGGTTAAAGATGAGCCTGTTTCAAAAAGTAAAGAATATACAACAGATCCCAGCATTGAGCGGTCAAAGGACAGGGAACGGGAAAGGGAAAGGGAAAGGGAAAGAGATAGACACAAGGCCCGTGACCGTGAAAGAGGGAGAGATTTTGAATCCGATAGGGACAGAGAAAAAGTCAAAGTTAGGAGACACCGGTCAAAGGACAGAGGAAAGGATTCAGGTTAGTTTGTTCTGAATTTGTGTTTTGTAAATGCTACATGCATTCATTTAAAAAAGAGTTGATGCCTTAAAATATGATTACAAAAAAGTATATTACTACCTACATTCATCTAGTTTGCTATCTGCTGTGTTTTATGATGGCTGATACTCTGATGTAAATATACAGGACATGCAGAAAAGCCAAAACACCATTCTTCCCGAGGTTATTTTTTGTTACTTTTAATTATTTATTGTGCATATAAATTTGAAAAATGATTGAGGGACCTAATTGGAATGCCTAAAAATCAACCTAATCTATTCAAAATTGAACATAGTTTTCTTGTTAGGTTAACTTTAGGCCTCCCAATCAGGCAGCTCAGTCATTTCATTTCTCAATAATTTTACTTGTACATCTCATAACACTCTGTTGTTCAGATCGGGACTACCATGGCTCCTCGTATTCTTCAAGGGAGAAGGACCGTCACAGGCATAATTCTTATGGCTAATATGTAAAAAGAACGAGTCAAATGCAATTGTGTTTGTTATAAATTTTCTATATTCGTGCGCCTCTGAGTGCAATCAGGCGCACGCTGATGGTTGAGATTATCGTGTCACATGTGGTTAATCTGGCATTTTCACTGGAATCACCACCTGGTTTGACTTCAAAAAAAAACATTGGACCATTTATTGTAGTATAACTCCAGCTTATCTTGGTTTTATGTTTACTTTCTTTCTCTTTCCTTTACAGTCAACAACATTTATATACATGTTTTATGGATTATCGATTTCTTTGTTTTGTGTCGTATCGATCTACCATCCTTAGGTGTTTGTGCTTTTTATACAAATAAGCGATATGATTCTTCGTGGACGTGGAATAAGATTTCGTTACATGGCGTCTGTTGAGGTAATGATGCAAAAGACAGACACCTGTGATCAATGTGATATAGATCTTGAACTTGCATTACGACTATGTAAACTCGAGTTCGAACTTTACTTCATTCGGCAGATTAGATTTGTAATGACTTTTATAAAACATTTGCCCGTTTTCAAATCTATACTATATAATAAATAAATGTTTTTAATGTCACGTGTTGCTTTCATAGTAATTCTCATCATTTTTTTCTCGCCTCTCTCTCTTATTAAATACAAATCTCTCTCTTATTTCTATATTTTAATAGTAATATTTAAAAAAATATATACTAATCTTTGTATTAATAAATCTCGACATATTTTGGCGAGTATACGTGTTAACAGATTATATTGTATTTCATGAGTTTATTCAACCCATATAAAACACGAGTTTTTAAAAAATAGTTTTTTATTACTTAGTATGTAATATTATATTTATTCAATCCGTATAATACACGAGATTTCAACGTAGTAACTAATAAATAATAAATGAGCTAAGCCCGAGCCAAACTCGAGCTTGAAAAACTACTCATGAGTCGAGCTTAAACTCGAGCTCTCATAAGCTAAACAAGTCGAGCCATTGACAGAACTTGAACAATTAAGTTGGGGTGGCAAAAAATATTACACGTAAAAAGACCATATTTTTTCACCAAATAAAGACAAAAAAACCCCAGTTCTTACACATAAACGACAAAAAAAGAATAATTACAACTCGGCATAGCGACTTTTAAGGTCTTTAAATTGATCAATTATTGATTTCGAATCAAAGTTTTTAGCAATTTGTTTTTCTATGAAAATAAGTTCGGGATTTTTATTTGGATCAGAAGGGGCCCAAACGCTATAACTAATACAAAATAAATCTAGTGGCCCAAAAATAGTATTTTAGAGCAAAAAATTGGGAGGGGGTGGGACCCCTCTGACCCCACTATATTTCGCCCCTGAGTCGAGCTTTAGCTTAGACGAGTTCGGGCTCGTCTCGCGTGCTCTTTTGCTGCTCGTTAATGAACCTATTCAGGTAATTTTGTTTCAGCCATAATGAAAAAGGAAAGTAAAAAAAGAAAACACTAATGATCGTATTGAACATTTCAAGCGTTTTAAATTAGTTTATTTCTATAAACATAATGATTAGAAAAATACTTTAACATATTTTAATATATTTTTAACAAAAACATTTATATACAGAAACAAAAATGGAAAAGCATGAGTCATCATATATGCAACTGCTACATGCAATTATATCAGATTTAGTGCTCACAAACCAACAAAAAACTCCCACCACTCAATCCTCTCTTTTCACATTATATTACAATAAAAAAAATACTAAATATTCCAAAAAGATAATAATAATAATAATAATAAATTGATTAAACACAAACAACATAAGAAACAACACACACAATGTGATACGATGACTTGAGCTCTGATTGAAAACTTCAAATATTGTCAAAAATATCAATTCCAATCTGACCTACAGTTTGGTATAGCCTAATGGGGGGGGGGGGGGGGGGTAAGGAAAGCCCTCGATCAAACAT
This sequence comes from Smallanthus sonchifolius, assembly GCA_023525975.1. Lineage (NCBI taxonomy): Eukaryota > Viridiplantae > Streptophyta > Magnoliopsida > Asterales > Asteraceae > Smallanthus > Smallanthus sonchifolius. The sequence goes on from CM042042.1 coordinate 59,741,619, forward strand.
AGAGGCTCCAAGGGTTTGATTGTGCCCTCTCTCTTTCTTTTTGCTGATAATAGTTAGGATACTTGAGGTCTAATTAAGGGAAAAAACGAATTAATGTACACCCAATCTAAAGGGAAAAAAACAAGATCATCATAGCCATCCCTTTCATCCTAGTAAACTTTTCAAAGCCAGAAGAAAAGGATGGGAATTGACATATTTTGTGGCTAGATTATGGATCAAAAGACTAGATGTTGGTCAATGATGATTGGTGAACAACCTTTTGGTTGTTGGTGAAGGTGGTGGGGTTTATAATCATTGTCAACTCCTTCACAACTTTGCTCAAAACTCCTTTTTCTAGTGATTGTGCTAAGACAAGAGTCTTGGTGGAGGAGCATCCGAGGTGTAGTGGCGGCGGTGGTGGCGGCGACGGTTGGAGTTGATGGGATGGTCACGGGTGGGATCTCAATTGAGTTGAGTTGCGGTGGTGGATGTTGCCACTGTGGAAGTGGGCCGGCCAGAAGAAGGGTTTGGAGTAACGGGCCGGCTTTCACCACCGCCTGCAAAAACTTGCCATGCTCTGGCAACCCTTTTGTCAGTACTACTTTATCAGTCCGTTCAGGTTTCGGTTCTTGAGTTGGTGGAACTAGAACTGAAACCGATTCTGTTCCGGTTCCAGTTCCAGTTCCAACAATGTTTTCATTGGAGCCCGAAGATGAGTCCACCCCTAGAAGATGGTCATCTTCTAGGTAACCGGTGGGAGTGGTTCGAACAAACGAATTCGAACCAGCTTCAAGTTCTTGAATCTTTTGTTGGAAGATGATGTTTTCTAGAACTAATTCTTGACACTTCAATTGGGCTTCATCTCTCTCCTTAATGATGTTTGTCAAAAGGCATTTGAAATGCAAAACTTCATCTCCTTTCCTTGAAATCTCTTCTTGGGCACAAGCAACTGCTGATTCCAACTCCAATGTGTACAATAAAGTGTGTTTCAACTCTTCAATTCCTTGACCCTATTAAAGAATCATCAGAAACAACAAATAAACAAGGATCAAAATAAGTTGATTTTGTTTAAGAATATATTTTAGACTAGAATTAGGAAGTGGTGAGTACTTCTTCTTGGTAATAAGAGTCCCAATTGAAAGGACTACATTCATCATCCATGTTCATATGAGCAGAAAGAAAAGAGTATATGTTTTGGAAGAGGAGTGAAGAGAAGGGTTTTAAGTAGAGGTTTCTTTTTGAAACTTTTACTTTTGCTTTTCTTCATAGTGGGGACCTCATGGTTGCGAGGTACAATGGGAAAACAAAAGCCAAAAGGGATGTACAATAGAAAGTTCACCGATAATGCTTTTTTTTTTAATACCGTTGAAAAATCTTTTCTAAGATCCCATATGGACCAGTTAATACAATTAGGGTGTTCCTGGAATCGAATTCGAGTTAATCGAAATAAATTATTTGAATTATGAAATTTTGAAGCTGGATTCAAGTTCGAAATAGATTCGAAATCAAAATTTGAATTAATGTCTCAGAATTCGATTCGAAATAGGAATTCGAAATCGAGTTGATTTGATTCGGATTCAAAAAAATATATAATATTTAACTTAAAATTTTATTTTCAAAACTCATGCAAACATGAAACATTCGAATGTCAAATGACCAGAATCTAAAATATAACATCAAAATACAATTTCAAAGTAGTGAAATCTATACTATATAATAAATAAGGTTTTATAGTGACACGTGTCGCCTCCATATTCATTCTCATCATATTTTTTCCGTCTCTCTCTCCTATTAAATATTAATCTAATTATGGATACTAATTATTTGATTATGGATAATAATTATTATACATTAACTAAATTAATTTAATATGAACTAACATTTATCAATTATATAAAAAATAATACCCGACTGGAAAAAAAATGTTTTAAAAATTAATTTAACAGAATGTATAACTGTCACGTCAAAATAGATTTTTAAAGACATATTTTGACGCGCGTATGTGTTAACAGATTATACTGGTGTAATAGATAGGTTTTTTAAAGACATGTATTTTCATCACTTAGTATAAAACATTACATTTATTCAACTCGTGTAATGCACGGGAATCTATCATAGTGATAAATAGTTTAAAGTAAAGTGTGAAGTGAACTATTCATTGGATTTGGATACATAGGTAAATAGATATATCTTAATTGTGTTTGGATCTTACTCTTTATTCCTAATTTTCATGTACGTATAATTAAATTTGTATAAATTTAAAATCACAAATTTGAAATTCTATATGTGAATTCAAATCTGATTGAATTTCGAGTTTTTAAAGTCTAATTTGAATATTGAATACCGGTAAATGCAACCCCTAGCCATTTGTTATATCATTATTATTATTATTTAACAAATTATCCATAATTTCGTTATTTTGCCATGTCAGTATTATGAAAAACCATTACAATTTAGCATTTTTAATTTTGTTTTACCAAATGCCCACGCCAATAAATAGACTAACTACTATTAAATAAACATCAAATTCTACTATATTTTGTCAACAAAAATGTCTTAGTTTCATAATATACTAGCTTTAATCCCGTATGTTATACGGTGTAAACCTTAACACTAAATTAATAAATATTTGAACATTTCTTCTTATACAACATTTAATGATATTTGTGTTTGTCAAAAATTAAAAACATATTTAATTAGTGAAAAACGAAAGTTGAGAAAATGGATGCAAACTATAGTTGGTATTGTAGTTGTCATACACATACATTTGTATAGTGTATCCAATGTAAATAAAAGTGGGTTGGAAATGTATATGTATATGTTATAGTAAAAAGGGTTTTAAAAATAAGAAGGGTAACTTTATAGTTTGTTGACCATACACACTTGATAACTTGAATGTTGAGGGACATGTATGTGATATATGATCATTTGTTGTTAGCACAAGAAAATACAAATTAATTATTTTTGTTACTATTAAAACAAATTATTAATTATTTTTAAAGCATTGTTTTCCCGACATATATGTATGAACATACATATAATTTTACACATGTACATGCATATACACATTTAATGCACATACAAATACATATACACACATGCATATACCAACACAGATATGCATGCATATATATACACACTTATCAATTAAGTCAATCAATTGTACCTAGTAATATTTAGTCATAAAGTAGAGTTTAAGGAGGATGAGATGATAACATACCTTACCATTTCAGGAGATAGAGAGGATGCTTACAATGAGATCCCTAGCTCAAACCTCCCTCTTATGAGGATGATATGACAACAAACCTGACAGGAGATAGAGAGGCTACTTGTAATAAGACCCTAGTTCAAACCTCCCCCTCTTTTTAAATACAAGTAGCATAAATTACCTAGACACAAAAGAACAAAAGGTTAATGAATCACCTAGAAACATAACTAACATTAACACCTAAGAAGAAAAGTAAACAAAAACGTAACTAAAGCTAAAACACTAAGACCGAGCTAAGACCAAATTTATACACCTAACACACTTACATTTACATGTATACAAAACCATATATGTATATAACAACGTATATATGTTCATACATACTTAAATGTATAAAAGGATACCCCACACATGTATATAACACATACACATATACATAGAGATATACACAGATGTAAATGCATATTTGAACATACATATCTACATACATGCATACAGTGATGGAACTTAAACAATTAAATTTGGGGGCCGGACATATTACACATAAAAATTACATGTCTAGCTATTTTATTATTAAGGAGCACAATTCGTGAACCAAATGTTGTGAGAATGAGGCTCTAGCGGTGTAACCTGATTGTTATCGAGATACTTACTTTCCTGTTATTTACTATTATATTATTTACATTTCTGTGACACACCTTATGCACATTTTTATTTTTCTGTTGTTTACTTACCGTCATTTACTTTTCTGCTTCACAAGCACACAAAACTCACCCACTAATTAAACCGGCTAAACGATAACCAAAGTTGATTATTGGAACTCGGCCTTATCCATTGGTTCAATACTTGATTTTACCTAAACTATATTACGTTACGATAGGTACACTTTGCTTATTGTGTGTGTTTTAAGTTTGACTATTTATCATTTTATAAATTTAAAAATTGATTTCGTGAAACCTTTTAACTAATAATAAAGACTAAATTACAATTTTTGTCATTTATGTTTTGTCAAATTATGGAATAAGTTCTTTAAATTTTTTACTTTAACTTATTGTCCTTTATTTGAAAAGTTCACCCGTTTCTTGTCCTTTTCATTAACGGGCGTTAAATTGTTCAGTTAAGTCACCTCAGCACATGAGGGCATTTTATTCTTTTTTACCCATTTATTAAAAAATTAAGAAAATATAAATTAAGAAAGATTTATATTTTCTTAATTTTCTAATAAATGGGTTAAAAGACTAAAATGCTCTAATGTGATGACTTAACTGAACAATTCAACGTTTGTTAGTGAAAAGTATAAAAAACGAGTGAACTTTTCAAATAAAAAATTTAAAGGACTCATTCTATCATTTAATAAAACATAAAGGACAAAAATTGTAATTTAGTCATATAGATTATATTTTATTAACTACTTATAAACCACGCAATCAAAGCCCGTGCTCGATCAAAATCAGCGAACAAACAAACCAGGGGTGCGATTGTTTTACATAACCCAAATTTTTATGTTATTGCTTAATTCAACAAACACACTTAGTGTTGATCAATCATCTTGGCAAGAAGCGTACTAGTCAAGTGCTGAAATATGCCTCCCTTCATATTCTCTCAAATTCGAATTTATAAAATGTATTAGTATTTCTTATTTGTTTATTTTGATTAAAATTATGTTTTCAGTATATAATATCGTGACTGGTGAACAAAAACAAAACAGAAAATATTAGTAGATATTATTAATTCAGTTAAATTGGTGTGCAATAAAGTTTGGAGGGAAACATTTTAGTTAAAAAATTGGAGGGAAGATAATAAATAAAAAGTGTCACAATAAAGGGGCCCATTGGAACCCTTTCGAGAGAACACAACACAAGCATATATCCCAAGGGAAAGCAATAAGCCAACAACCTTTGACTGCTCCACGCGTTTTTTGGTGGGCCCAGCCCATCTCACGGGTGAATGTGGGCTCCCCCAATATCTAAATATTAATTTCTTTACAAAATTATTTTAAATTGGATATTAAATATTTACCTTTTCTTAACTTTCGTTTTATTAATAACTAGTTTTTTTCACCCGCGCTTCGTCACGGGTGTCGTGTTTATTGTTACTAATGGTAATAAAAAAAGAAACATAAAACTAAATAATAAAAAAGAAAAAAAACATAATAAAAATTTACCGGTTCGGATCGTCGAAAACCATAAAATCGAATACCGATACGGGTTCCGATAATATCAATACCAACAATGATGTTGTTTGCTCATAATATGTTCGAATCGTAACGGTACCACAACGGTAACGGCACTCGCTATACACAACGATACGAAAAAACTCCATTTTGAATACAACTTCGTTTTTAAAAAAAATTATATCGGAACATTAAAAAAAAACTAAAAACAACCGCGCACTTTGTATTCAAAAAAAAAATGAACGAACGAAAGTTATTAAAGGAAAACGAAATTAATAGAAAATGAAACGGACTAAAAGCTACCGATACGGGTTCCGATAATATCAATACCAACAATGATGTTGTTCGCTCATAATATGCTCGAATCGTCACGGTACGACAACAGTAACGGCTAAAAAAAATTATATCGGAACATTGGAATAAAAAAACTAAAAACAGCCGCGTACTCTGTATTCTAAAAAAAAACCAACGAAAGTTATTAAAGGAAACGAAATTAATACAAAATGAAACGGACTAAAAGCGTATATTATATATAGTATAAGGGTTGAAAATGAAAATATAAAAAAAAAATTACGTGTAAAAACAAATAAATTAATATTTTATTTTTTATTTTTTCCTTGTGCATTGAAGACTTGTACATAGTGAGGGTTGAAAATGAAAATATAAAAAAAAATTACATGTAAAAACAAATAAATTAATATTTTTATTTTTTCCTTGTGCATTGAAGACTTGTACATAGTGCATTGAGCACTTGTACATTTATGAATAGTGGCACGTGTGTGAGGTCCTTTTGCTAAATAATAGCGAAGCAATAACGGGAAAAATAGCACCCCGTGCTCTACGATGAGAATCGGATCTTAAACGATTGAGACGGTGACACTAATGTGGCTAAGCACAAAAAACGTGGATAAGAACATAAAAAAGAAACGTATAAAGTTACGTACAAAAAGAAAAGAAAAAACCCAAAAAAAATTATGATGGATCAACAGATAGGTGACACATAGCGTGAGAGGGGAAAACATCTAACTTTGACATTTTACAAAGTTGAGGTAAGAGTAGTGGTCGACACATGCAAATAAGTATAACAAAAATTATACCGGGAAGTCAAGAAAAAAGATTAAACACAAGAAGTTATTATTTTTTTAAGTAAATTAACGAATGAAAGTTATTGAGCAAAAACCAGGTTATATATAATGCATGGGGTAAACTTAAAAATTTATAAACTTGAGGAGTAAGTTTTGCCAACTTACAAATTTGAGGGAGAGATTATGTGGATGGAAAGAAGGTCTAATGCTTTCCGGAGGACGGGAACGAGGTTGCTACCAAGAAAGATGGTAAGCCATTCATGAAACGTCATCATCTTGTCAACGAGTCTAATCCACATCTATAAAGAACCAGGGTCGTCTTAACGTATTTGGTGACCCCAAACGAATAAAAAAAATGGAGGCCCTTTTCCTAAAGTCGAAAAACTCTATTTTATCCGGGCTTCAGACCGAGAATTAAAAATTAAATCAGAACATATTTTTTTTTGAAACGCAAACTTCATTGAACACAGACCCAACAAAAAATCAGAACTTATTAAGACTTAAATCTAATTGAGTAAATGACCAAATCAAGTCAGATGAGGCAATTGACCAATCAAATCAAACCAAATAAACAAAAATAACATAGTGCAAATCAAATTAAAAGATTTTGTATTTGGGTTTATAAATCATAAATTTATTAACTGGTTGAAGAATGCAAAGCAAAAGACCACAAACAGGAACCCTGACCATTGTCATTCTTAATTTTTTTTGTCAAGAAATGCTTCAGCTGTCTCCTTCATCTTGGTTTGAACCATAGCACTAATCTCCTCAGGGTTAATCACCAAATTAATAAACTCAAATCAAAATAAAAACAGTTAACAATGTTATGAATTTCAACGGTATGATGGAGAAAAAATTCCGGATTCATTTGCATCGATTAATGTAATTGTATTAATTGTTCTTTATGTTTTTATATCATATTAAATTGTTATAGTTTATTAATTAAAATTATAATTACTCTTAATATGAAGTGTTGGTGGCAAAAAGCCACCGACAAATTCCCCCCTCAACTTTAATCAAATATTAAAAGTTACCCCCAACACTTTATAAAGTTTAACTTTGACTTCTTCAAGTTTTTCAAGTTTTGAATTTATCCCTTAAAAAAATGTTTCTTAATGTGACAATCATCATTCCTGCACTTTCTTGTATTAGCCTTATTGGACATGAATGAATGATAATTTCACAAAAGAGTATATGAGAACTAGGATCTTTCTACAATGTAAAAAAAATATATAAGTAAATTATAATAACATAAATTTTTTTATAAAATAATTAAGTTTCTTAATTAATTAATAAAATTTTAAAGAAATCTATAAAATTAAAGTGAGAAAAGTATATTATTTAAAAAAAACCAAAATAAATTAAATAAATTATATATACTTTTATAAAATAAATAAGTTGATTATTTAATTAATAAATAACACATGAATATAATGATAATGTGTGTAAATGTAATGAAGATGATTTGATGTTTAAGTAAAAAATACAATTAATATGGTGTATGAAATTTAATTAGTGTATTAAACTCATATCCCTTAAAATATAGCAGCATCATAATAGCTATCATCAAGGACCAAAAGAATATTAGGTTAAGTTTAATCAATTATCTTTTTTTTATCCAATAATAAATTAAAGATGATAAGATTCGGATCTCATAAAGTAGCCATATATTATAAGTTACATTTTATAATATTCAGTTTTGTAATATTATATCTATACTATATAATAAATAAAAGTTTTTTCATGACAAGTGTGGTTGATATATTTATTCTTATAACTTTTTTTCGCCTCTTTTTTTTAGTAAATACACCTCAATTTTTTAATAATAATACATTTATAAATAAAATACTAATTATACTAATCAAACATATTTATTTTAAATTATCACTTATTATAAGAAACTTTTAAATCCAACTGTTTAACTTTTATTTTCAATCAAATATTAATGAAATTCAAATTACATTAAATAGTAATTCATGTATTTTCGAAACCCAATTATATATTATTTTTTACATATTGTTTTCTATCATTAATATATGTAATACATTTTTACACCTGTTAAATATATACAAAAAAATTTAAGATTTTTATGTATTGATATTTTTCATTCTGAGTGTATTACACGGGTTCTAAAATATGGTATTATAATCAATATTCAGCACTAACTGATAATAATTAATAACAAATTAAAATTAATATTTAACTATTTAGGATGTAAATCTAATACTATAAAGCCTTTTGATGGAGTGGTAACTCCATTACTTTCCAAATGAAAGGTCATGGGTTCAAGTCTCACTTGTGACAAATTATTCCAGGTTGAGCTAAGGAGGTTTTTCAATTGTGGGTTTCCTCCTAGGTAGGTCCCGTGTTCGAGTCCGATGCAATTACAACCCATTGGGAAAGACATACATGACTCACAAGAATGCTCAGGCTGCTCCCGAAGGGAGTAAAGGTTTAAGAAACTCGCCTTAAAAAAAGGATGAAAATCTAATATAGAAATTACTTTATGTATCTTGTGTAGGTGAGAGCTATTGTTTAGAACTAGTATTAAGACCCGCGTATTGCGGCCGCAGCGGCGTGAAACCATAAAATTTTTTTTATGTCGAAACGTTAATAAAAAAAAGGTATGTCGATTCCGCACGCGTTACAACTTTCCTCGCTCATTGTGACGTAAACAGAACTCAGTTATCGTGCGTTGTGAAGTAAACATGACTCAGTTTTGAATTAAATTCATGTTATATCGACATTTACGAAATTCATGAAAGAAATAAGACTAAAGTAAACACAACGACGTGTAAATTCGTGAATTTGCATTGATAAATTCAAAACTTTAAACAAAAAACAAAACCATTTAATAAGTTAACATTGAAACAACGAAAAAAATTGTTAACGTTAAAAAAATCAAGACCGAAAAGAATTTTTAACATTGATAAAATTTATAAAAAATCGAACCTGTTAAAAAGCAACATCGTGACAAAAAAATTATTAAATAAGTTAGTAATGAAGAAATATTAAAATACAAATAAAAAATTGAATTAAAGAAAAAGATGGCAGCTATGAGATTTGATCCTAGGTTGGGGAAGAGAAAGTGGTTTTCTATAACTAAAAACTTGGTTGTGTGGCCCAACCTCATTGGTCGGCTTTTAAGGTTTAGTAATGTATAGATGGTCAAACTTCATTGCGTTAATTAAACAAAGATCATTAGGGAAACTAGAGGATAGAAGATATATTATGAAGAAATGAGACAAGACCCTTCTAGTGGTTTCTTATACATTTAACACTTTAATTTAAATTATATTCTTTTAAGTAAATAAAACTAAATCGATACACTTAATGTAATAATAGAATTCTCCCTAAGAGCAAACAATAAATAAGGTTCGAAACCCTAGATTAGATTTCATGTATTACTTTAACTATATTCGCAAAGATTACTTTAACTAAACCCCAATATGAAATATTTGTTTCTCTCTTTAATTTTATATAGTTAAGGAATCATTCTTATATGCACTTTTAGTTTTAAGGATTTATGCATGTCCAAGATTTTGTTCCAGTGAAAACTTATGACCATTTATTCCATAACTTTTGCTTTAACATGAACTATATTTAATGGAAATAATTACTACATAAAATACACAAGAATAATATCATTATTTATGGTAACAAAATAATTTTGTTTCTATAAAACATATATTATAACAAAATATACATGATACATACTGCAAATATATAACAGAATTCAATTCGGTATCAAACAAAATAAGAAGACAAAGATTTGACCAAGGTCACGTAATGAAAACAATTCACTCAAAATAGATTTCACGACTATTCACGTGTCTTCCAAGTAGAATAATCGAAGTAGTATCGGATATCACCACACTAATCCAAGATAACATTGGGATTGGGGTTTTCTGTCTTTAACTTTTATAAAACCAAACGAGATAAGATAGCTAGGTGTATGCTAGCTTAACAAGATATCTTAATTTATTGCTTTGTGAAATAGAACAAAGTAGATTGAGTTCTTTATATTTTTCTGAATTATTTGACCTCTATTTTCTTCCAACAATACCAACAGGTTAATGTAACATACAGTTCAACTGATACACAAAGATTCTTGGTTGTGGTATATTCAGCAAAAGTGTTGAATATATCCATAGAAAGAGCCATAAGGTAATGTCCTTCTCATCATATTCAGCAACGGTATTGGGGCGCTGAACATCTGAAGTAGTGGTAACTGGCTTGTGATGACCATCAATAATGGAGTTCAAAAGAGTGTGGCCATGGAATTAAAAGAAGGCCTTTATTTTCTTGGTCTAATAATCAAAGTCTCTTGTAGATACCAATACACGTGGTTTGTTTCCTCTAGTATACTCATTGTTGCTTAAAGATGCTATAACTTAGAAAACATTCTTGAACAGTAGCTGGTTTCGGGTGACAGAATACTGACCAAAACTACTAGTCTCGACTGAAGAGATGCTGCCCGAAACTCCTAGTTTCGATGAATAATAAGAGTCCGAAACAACGAGTTTCGATGAAGATAAACTTGACTGAAACACCAAAGAAAATCAACATAAACTACAAGTTTTGATTGAAACTAGTTTCAGGTGAATAGAAGTTTCGGTTGAGTAGTTTCGATTGAAATGCTGCAAAGGTTAGTTTCAATATAGATAAGACAAAAACACTAGTTTCGATGATACATTTTCTCAGACGACAAATACAAACCAAAAATTTTGATAAACAACAGAAAACAGAAAATGTCCCCTGGTAGTACAATTGTTCAAAAGTTACATTGATGAAACTAGCTTATGAAAGACTATACCCTACAAGTTTTAATCTGAGCCACTTTGGTGAACACAATCTTCACTAACAAGATGAATGATACTTGTGTACAATCACTACTGTCATGTTGTTGTCTTGTATTAGCGTTAGATAGATTAACACTCAACAACGACATTCACTATGTTTCATTAAGTGATGTTAAGATTTCCCTTCTTGTTTTCCTTGAAACCACGTGTTTGGGATTCAGTCTCAAAAAGAAGCCTAATTTTCCTATATAGTTTCAATAATATTGAAGGTGACAGACTTATCTACATGTCCTTCGTCATTAATGGAGAATCTATTGTAACAAATCTTACAAGATTAGTTATAGTCATTTATAATAACATATGTTGCTTTCATATGTTAGAATTCACATTTGTGAATCTCCACAGTAACTTCTAGTGAAGCATATCAACAAAAAATATGACCATGTATTACTAGAACAAAGGTAGTGACCTTAGTTTTGTATGCCAACATGAAACGGTCCAGTTATTTAACCGTATCAAACATAATAATTAAATGATATTAATATGAACTACCATCCCCTTCAACAGGAAGGCAACACTAACTTAGCAGGTACCGAGCCTTTAGTATCAGGGGGTGTTTGGGATTACTTATTAAGCCTACTTATTGACTTATTACTTTTTGTAATATGTCAATAAGTAATAAGTGTTATTGGGTATGGTAAAAAGACTTTTCAAAATAACTTTTATAAAAGGGATAATAAGTTGTTTTGGAGAAGTTACAATTTTTAACTTTTCATTTCCCCTTATTACTTTTAGGTAGTAATTTTTCATTAATAAGTCATTTTCCATTAATAAGTCAAGTCAAACACTTTTTAAAAAATAAATTATTGACTTATTGACTTTTCTCACCACATAAGTTAATCCAAACATTTTTTTTTAAACTTCTTTTTAAAAAGTAATAAATTAATAAGTCCTTTTGACAAAAAGAACTTTTGGGGTTAATAAGTACTCCTAAACACCCCCTCAATCGAGTCGGCTTAACTATTAGCAACCGATGTTAGCACTACCGAGCCATTAGTATGGACCAAATGTTGATGTCCATCAGCGTCAACTAACATCATCAGTAACTGAGCCATTAACACGAACCATCAGTAGCAAGTTCATGTATGATGTAGCTACGGAACCAACCTTCAAACGGCGTTGTGTGCACGTAAGGGTGCTTTTCATCCTTTTGGCTCCTCGCTAATCCCTTATTGCTAAGTAATACCACATGAATGCTCCCACCTATATTCCTTTACGAGTTTCTACCATCCTCCGATGTGAGACAGGTTCTCATCTAGTTTTTCATTTTAAGTATCGATATCTCATTTATCTTAGCAAATTTTGAATAATTTTTTACTCCTTGCTAAGATCTCTTCAAAGAGATAGTAAACCCATTAAATAATAATTATACTAACAATAATTATACTACTTCTTAATCTGAAGTGTCGGTGGCCCCTCATGTTTGGTTAAATGTCAAATATTGCCCCTAACTTTGTAAAATATCACTCTGATTCACTCAAGTTTTTTAAAGTTTCACATTTACCCCTTATAGTATATATAATTTGATTTTTCCTTAATTATTTTCAATTTTTTTTGTTTAATTTTTCTAACGTACCGGTATAGACTTTGTTAAAAACAGTCATATTCAAAATAAAATATTTTTTGGATTATTGTGGGTTATATCGACTGACAGTGACATATTGGTACCGTGAAGAATGACACCGACACCGACTGAAAAACATTGGTACCGTTATATAATTGTCTTTTATCTATATTTCGATCTCCACAACACAGTCGCCGTAACTTTATACGTTTCTTTTATGTATTTGACCACGTTTCTTTTTTGTGCTTAGTCACGTTAATGTCACCGCCTCAACCATTTAAGGTCCGCCTCTCACCATGCAGCGTACGTGGGGCAAGATTTATTCAACCACGTTTTTTTTGCTTAGCCACGTTATTTTCACCGCCTCAATTGTTTAAGGTCCGACACCCACCACGAAGCACGGACAACATTTCTAGTTATTATTAATAATAATTATTTATGAACAAAAATTAGTGAAAAATCATGTTTTCACTTTCACCATTCCAACATTTGGTAATCCGTTAAAAACCATTACTTGATTAGTAAGCTAACGTTACGTGGCTAAGGGGTAAGGTGTTAATAAAATCACACAAACCTGTTTATAGATACAACACTATTCATTAAAAATAGTATTTACAATATACCTTTTACCCACGTATGTTTACATATGCCTAATTCATCCACGTATTAAGACAATTGTATTCTATAACTTTTTTATATTTTCATAAATCAAAATCTTCGAATCGATAATGTTTACATCGTAAATACACAATGATACATTATTAGGCACTAAAATGCTAAGGTGTGTGTATTGGTCCACAAGAAACTTTAAACTTAATAATTTGATACCCATCTTTTTATGTTATGAAAGTGACATAATAATTATCTATTTCCTCAAATATACCAAAATGGAGACAACAAGATCAAACCAGATATCTTTTATAACACTTTTGTAACCAAATGCCAAAAAAAATGGAGAAAATATGCAAGAAAAAAAAATAAGAAACGCCTATTTTTTATGTTATATAATAGGCATCTTTCATGACCCAAAGATGATTACCTTACGCAACCATCTATCTAACAAATTCTAAGGGTGGTGCAATGGTAAGTCTTTAAAACGTTTTAGCAAACGTTCGAATCCATGCATTTTACCAATCTCGCTCATTAAGAAGTCAGAAATAATGTAGTTTTTACTGAAGTTTGTCATCAAAATTAACTTTATCAAAATAGAAATTAAAAAATATATATATATTTAATATTATGACAATATTGTCGACTTTTATGTGTTTTCTGAACATATTATTAGAAACAATTTTAGAATATGTAATAATAATCTCACATATTGATTATAGTTTTATGCATACGAGGAGCAAAAAGATGATGTGACAACAAAATTTGTAATGATTTTGTCCTATTATAGCAAAACAAAAAAACCATAATTAATTATAATTAGTAATATGATTATTGTTTTCTTTCGTGCATTAACGCGGTTTTTGGTGTTTCACAGAATGGATTTGATGGCGACCCTCGTAATTGAACATCTTGGCCTTCCCATGTGACATGGTTTTTAAAATTTTCAAAACCGTTTTTTTCTTTGTTTCAAGTGGAACCCATCTTGATTTCATGCACCAAACAAACCGATTTCAACGCTTCACCCGACAATTACACGAGCACTATAAGTTTAACTTAAATCGTTTAAATTATGGCTTGATACCAACTTGTAACTCCTGCATTTTTATTAATATTTTTCTTTAATATTGAGCGCTATAAGTTTATGTCTAAGAAACACACTTAGGAATGGTTAAAACAAATAAAAAGTGATATTTCGCTAAAAGGCCTAAAAAATGATAAAAATCTTAAGAAACGACATCAAATGAACTCAGATTAAGCTCATTCTAGCGGCGTTGGAACCGTCTCGTCGAACTCTATCATCTTAGCTTTTAGGGTTTAGATTTTAGCATTGAATTTTATGATTTTAGCCTTAGGGTTTATGTTTTTTTTGTGAGTGGGGGTGGGTTTAGGTTTTTAGGGGAGTGGGGTGGGGGATCTAGGTTTTTTAGGGTGCGGGTGGAGGGGGGTTTAGGTTTTTTGGGGCGGGTTAGTATTCAATGAGACGGTTTCAACGCCGATGAAATGAGCTCAATCGGAATTCATTTGACCAACTTCTTAGTATTTATTAGCGAAAAACCACTTCTCAGTGGAACCTTTTCATATATATATATATATATATATATATAGAAAACTAATACTACTCCCAAAATATAACTAAAGCCTAATATCCAAATAATATCAAATTTTTAAAAACCGTTTAAAATCATCCCATTAAAAGAAATCTAAGATAGTTGTCTAGTTATATTCTACATTAATTCTTCCCTATTAAACAAGCCCAAACAAAAAAAGAGAGTTTAGACAAGAAAAAAAACAGTCCAAAACTAAAGAAGTAAAAAAGCCCAACACTAAAAAAACTTAAAACAAAAAGTTAAAGCCCAAAGTTCAAAAACAGGCCGGGCATTGGTGAAGTTTAGAAGAAAAAGAGAAATAGCAGTGGCTTTGCAATTAAAGAAGAAAACAGAATTGTAGAGTTTAAATCATGTAACCCCTTAACCTCACCTTGGTTTAAAAAATCGCAAGGAACTCCAAGGCGTCTAGCTCTCAAACGCCAAGGCGATCCGAGGTGTTTTGGACTGAAATGGTTAAATTAGTCTCTTAAAAATTAAATGACTGAAATGTCCATAGACTTAACGTAAAAAGTTAAGAGAATTAGTGACATACTAAAATAGTTACAGAAATAAAACCTCATGCTCTGATATATCAAAAGATTCCATTTTGAATTGAAAGAGTTAAATAAGCTAAACCACAAGAACCAAAAACGTAATTTACTCTAAATATTATATACTCAGGTGTAATACTAATAATTTTAACTTTCTAATAATATTTAAATACTATTTTATATTTTTAAGGTCATACAATATACTAACTAATATATATGATTTTTGACACGCGTAGATAAGGTATAAGTTTCAAGTAAACAAACACGCATCACACAATAATATACACGTCTCAAACCCAACGCAAGTTTTTATAATTAACCTCATATTTAGTCTTGTACCTAAATAAAATGTTATTGTACAGATTTCAGGTTTTAATTTTTCCGGTCGGTTTCATATTTTTCTACGATCTCTAAATAGAATATGGGTTGTAGGAGTATACCAACACTCATGTATGTGGCCAGTTATCACGTTATAACATATAGATACATTACACTTTGAAATCAAAATGCATAAATACATACTAACATGCATCTAGTTGATGAATTATTTGTGCAACTCACTTGGAAAAAAGAATACATTAAGGACTAATAATATGCATGTGGATGCCTTGAGGGATCAATATGCAATCAAACCATCCATCATAAAAAGAAAGAATTTGTGCCATGAAAAGAGGATCGACTATTAACATAGTTATCAACTTTGTTATTATATTTTTTGCTCCGACTTTATTGCTTTATGTATAGGCAATGAGTAAGATGAAAGGATTTGATTCCTACCGAGCCTAAAGTACACATAGATAGACCATTATCCACCATCATATTCACTTTAATATATACACACACATACATAAATATAGGATGGATAGTTTGAAAACCAAATTTAAGTTGTGAAAACATTGAAAACTCTCTCAAAAAACGTGTTTTTACAAAAAAAAAAAATGGAAATCATTCGAAGCAACTTTTATAAGATTTTCGTCAAAAAAAATTAAATAACGCCGAGCAGATTTTTTTTTAAATGGACAAAAATCTCCGTTTTTTTTGTGAAAATATTGTGTTACTTAAATAACAGAACATGTTACATATGTAAAACAACTGGGAAGAATTAAAAAAAATATCTTATAAAAAAGTTATATGTGTTTTAAAAAAATAAGGGAATTTGAAAAAAGTAAATAAATGTATGTTATTTCAATTTTACCATTTCAGGCTTTTTCACACTTAAAAACAAGCAAAATAGGCACACCCCAGGGGCAGCTGGAAGGCATTGCGGGCAACACGACCGTAGGGGGCCCAACATTTCGAGAGGCCCAAAAAAAAATTATATATATATTTAAAATTTTCGAGGCTTTAAAAAAAAATTATTGGGCCTTTTTTAAAAAGTAATTTTCATTATGGGCCTTTTTTTACGGCTCGTGTAGGGCATTCGAATTCTCGGAGACGGCCCTGGCACACCCTTCACATTAACCTTTGAATTTTTAGATAAATGGTTCAAAATTCTTGGCACCATAACTATATTAGTTAAGTCATGTCACATCAGATTTCAAGTATCATATAAACTTGTGTGATCATTTTTACCATATACTTACCCCGTCCCTGATCAAACTTTGTTTGTTCTTTTGGTGCTTTCTTCAACTTTTGAGCTTTATTATAAATAATATATGTATATTAAATTCATGAATAAACAAATAACATTGTATATAACATCTTTTATCGTATTAAACTTTTCTTAGATATATGCACAATTTTACAAAAGACGTTGCACCATATTATTTAATGTGATCTCTAATATTCAATATGATCGTGCTCATATACGTTCCATATGAAACAACTTTATCTATATGAAACTTTAGTTTACCACCATCATACCAACTTTTTGACCAATCCAAATCTATAATAAAGTTTCATTCTTTCCTATACAACTAGTTATGAGACTAAAGAAGCTGTCTAGAAAATCACACATATCCACCAAGGTGATGGCAAAAACCACCACCACAATGCACCCACCGCAGCCACCAATAACCTACCAATCTTCATCATTAGGGTGAAGGGGTCATTAACCCATTTACTCACCAATACTGTCCAATAAAATTTTGACGTCTCAAAACTACTCATTTAATCAGATTTCATAAGAAATACCTTACTCATTTACTGACTTATTTTTAAAATAATAATAAAAAATAAAATAGAAATGGTGTGTGTGGAAGTGGTGGGGTCCACTAGAGAAAAGGTGGAGAGAGAGTGTCCGAGTAAATTAACTCGGACTCACTACTCAGTCTCCTTACTCGATCCCTACTCGATTTGATGGGGGTGGTGTTCCCCGTTTACCCGGCCTCTCTCTCTCCTACTCGGCCCAAGTGCCCCCATCACCCTTACCACCACTATTTGTTGGTGAAAATAGATTTTTCATTAAGTTGAAAAAAGTGATTTATTGCCAACTTTATACATAAATAAATATATGTAACTGCTATTAATGTATTTATTCTTTCTAGGTTTGTGTTCTACTATGTTTGAGTTTTGCAACGAACCAAACCATATGTAACATCCACCAAATTAACAACATCGACCTGATCACTCTTTAAATTCAACACAATCAATCGTCACCTAATATATGTATCTATGCTCCCTTTTCTTTTGGTGATTTAGTCGATGAGGAGATTGAGCACACCTTCTTCACATGTGAATTCTCGACTGCTTTATGGGACTGGTTTTATTCTTGGAGCGGTTGCATAGGTTCATCCCTTGTCAACATGTCAGATCTTACTTCTTTGTTTATTGATTCATGGATTCCTAACAACAAGTTCAAACAGAGATGCACTCTCGTTTACATGGTGATTTGGTGGATATGAAAGGCGATAAATTTGTTAAGCTTTAGACGGGATACATACATGCTCCCCTTGAAGACGGCGGAGGAAATCAAACTCTCTTTGTTTAACTAAATTAAAATAGGGAAAAAATATAGTTTGATTGGTGCCGTTCTTTTTTCTTCTTTATATCGTAACTTGTAACATTTCTAGTGCTTTGCTAGTTGTTTTGTTTTCATATTATTGTTCTAAAATAAATATGTTGATTAAAATAAGACATATGTGTTAACATTTTTATCTATCTATTTGAATTTTTTAACTTATAATATTCACTACTAGTCCTGTCAATAAACCCAAATTTATTACTGATAACAAGACCATTCGTTATAAATATCTCATTTTAAAATTGACAAGAGGAGAGAATGGTGTGTGACGAAGTGATATCATATTCCGTATAATAATAATACCTAAATATAATCAGTGTTTACGACATATCGGATTCGATTGCGCTCTTTAAAAAAATCTCGATGATACCCGAAGTTTTACACGGGGCAACCCACTAATAATTTAATGGAATGCATTGAACGTACATGACGGCGGCCGACTTGCATCATCGTTTGAAATTTCGGTCCTACGTGACATGGATCCCACGCGTTTTGGCCTAACAAAGAATTCTATCTTTTGTTATTTTTTTATTTTTAAGCATTAAATTTAAGCAACCCAATAGAGAAAAAAGGTAAAATAACGAAAAAGATGGAGATGGCAAAAAGCAAAATCAATATAAAGAAATAATATTTGGCGTGTCAAGTATTTTTTTGCATTTTTTTTTGTGTGTCGGGTCATGAGACAGAGCATAGGACGAGCCATGGGTCACGTCACGGGCAGTCATGGGTCGGATCATGGTTTGCGTCATGAGTCGGGTAATGGATCGGATCACGGGTTAGTGTTTGGATCGGGTCATGGTTCAGGTAATTAATTTAACAAATTTATTCAATTCCTTGAAGGAATAAAAAAACACACCTCCCCCAATTAATGAAAATCATTAAAAAGGAAGGAATCGCATTCCTTATGTATTTGAACATTTCATTTATATGTGTTTACCAAACATATATTTTTTTTCATTTCATCGTAATAACTCATTACATTCTATCGTCCATTTATGCATATCAAACACTACCTTATGTTTAATTTTATTGACAGTATTATATTATGTTAATATTTAGGGATACTAGATCAACATTATATGCATAGAAAATAAATTGCATTCAACAAATCTATATACTATATAATAAATAAAAATTTTCATGTATCGCTTCCATATTTATTCTCATCATTTTTTTTTCGCATCTCTCTCTTATTAAATACAACTCTATCTTATAATAATATTATATTTTTAAAGAAAATACTAATTTTTGTATTAATAAATCTCCTGCATATTTTGATGAGTATATGTGTTAACAGATTATATTGTATTCCACGGGTTTATTCTATCCCGTGTAAAACACGAATTTAAAAAAAAAATCTTTATTATTTAATATATAATATTACATTTATTCAATACGTGAAATACAAGAAATTTTAACCTAGTTAACAAATAAAAACATATTTTGTCGGCATTTGAGTCGACGGGCGCCGTGGATGGACCATAAGCCCAATTATATTTTGCTTTTAGCAGTTCAGTTTATTTATTTTATTGCTTTTTAAATAATAAAATGAATATAAGTTTCAAGAATATTTTTTAATAAAATTCACAAATGGTTGAGTAGTTGCTTAAAAGATATAAAGAAAGTCTTACACAAATGGTTGATTACTTTTTTTAACTAATAGTCATTCAAGATGTTAAGGAATATGTTGAACATGTGTCTCTTGACATTTCACCATCTTGTAATGGTCGCATGGTGTCGCATGTTGGGAGTGTTCAGTGGGTAGCATAGCGGGTTTCATGCGGGTAAGGAGGGTTCCACTCCCGCTATCACGGGTTCAAGCGGGTTTTGGAACCCGCTGAAACATGTTCTGGAGGGTACCCGATTGTGTATATGAAAAATTAGGTGGATTGGAGAGTATTTTAGGGTAGTTTAGAAAGGTAATTTAAATGCCAAAGAGGTTGTGGTGTAGTGGTTGAGGTGAGGTCTGAAGTCCCAAGGGGCCCGGGTTCAATCCCTGTCACCACCATTAATTTCTGAGGCATGCAAATAAGGCCTAATTCTTAGGCATCAGGGTTTTACCCATGCCAATCCAGGGTACGAGCCTCGGCTCTCCCTCAAGCCCGGAAGGGGCCGTATTGGGTGAGATTTTTCCTTTGATGCTCTCCAACTTTGACGCCAAGTGGGCCCGGTTAAGACAACAAATTGGCCGGAGTTGGACGGGTCTCTCCCTTGTGATGGGGGGGTGCGACGTAACAACATTCAATGTTCGCCGTTCAAAAAAAAAGAAAGGTAATTTAACTTAGGGGTGTGCATTGGTCGATTTAGGGGTAAAACCAAACCAAAAACCGAAAGTTCGGTTTTGGGTTTTTAAAACCATTCGGTTTTTTTTGTTTTGGTTTTTTTCGATTCGTTTTCGGTTTTTTCGATTTTAAAACCATTTGAGCTTGAATTTTTTTGGGGTAAAAGAAAAATAGTCTAAAATAATAAACTAAGGTTTAAAATTTTGAGCCTAAATTATTTTTATTAACTAATGATTATCACACATTTTGGCTTAAATATTTGGACTACAAAAATTATTAGCTTTTTTAAAAAATATTCAACATAAAAAACATTATAATCTATAAATTCAATAAATATAAATAATAACCTACTATTAATGTAAATACGTGTGACACAAATATGTATACACTTTTAACATAGAAGCACACAATACAATATACTATATATTATAAAACGTTAATGCACATAATATATAATTAAATCATATGTATATGTTCGGTTTTCTAAAGATACAAAACCAAAACCAAACCGTAATTTTCGGTTTTCAAAAAATACAAAACTAAAACCGTCGGTTTTAGTTTGTATCGGTTATTTCGGTGCGATTTTTTCGGTTAATTCGGTTTCGGTTCGGTTATTTCAGTTTTTTTTTCACTCCAACTAAAGAGTTAAATACGGTTTTTGTTCATGTGGTTTGACATAAATAACCATTTTAGTTTAAAAGTTTAAATTTGTCATTTTTAGTCCAATATGTTCAGTTTTATCGATTACAGTCCGGTCTACTAACTCCATCCAAATTTTTTAGTTAACTTTTTTAAAAAGACCATAATACCCTTAACAAAAAATAAAAACAAAAAAATATATAAAAACACATTTTCTTTACCCCCATCCTCCAACCTAGATAAGCTCCCATCACCGCCACTGCCGGCGAGACCGCCACCACCGGCACTGCCGGTCATCAACTCTCTGCTCCCTCCTCTCGACAACCGTAACTTCCCGACCGTTCGTCCTCTCCCAAGACGAACTCAAGGATGACTCTTCTGACGATCCAACTTATGTCACGGACTGGGACGAATTTGGAGAATCGGACGCTAGTTCCGACGAAGAGCTTGATCGTTGGTCGTAATTAACACTAAAGGCCCTATATTTGAGCCTTCCGGAGGTCGTAATTAACACTAAAGACCCAAAATAGAAGACCTAAAAACGGGACATCACATCTTAGAATCTTCTGCAAGGCCTAAAATCGAAGCCATAGTTTTCTGCAACCAGATCTTGCTCCGATCGACAGGGTGGCGACGGTTCTGGAGACCTTTCATGGTGATGGGTGGGCTGTTATGAGGTGATAAGTCTGGTTATGGTGGTGTTCTTGCTCAGAAATCGTGGTGAACGACGGTGAGGGTGGCGTTCTTGACTGCCGGAGTCTAGGTCCTCGAAGGACTCCATTGAAGCTTTGATCTTTAGAAGCAGTGAAGAACTTTATTCCAAAAAGGTTATTGATGGGTGATGAGGTAGAGCCAATACAAAGTGGGTTGGGGGAAATTATTAGGGTTCATAGAAAGAAGAAGAGCAGGGAATGAGAAAATGGAATATTTACATTTTTAGTTTTTTTTTTACTTATTTCATAGCAGGGGTAGTTTAGTAAACTCACACAAGATTTAACAGAACAAATAAACTTCGTTAGACAAGTGGACTTTAATCGAAACAAAAAATGAAACTATCGGATTAAAAAGGTTCAATTTAATATTTTGGACTATTTTAGTCAAACCACAGGTACTAAAACCGTATTTAACTCTTAACTAAATAAGGTGACACCTTTTTATTGGTTTATTTTGGAAGGATAGTTTGCATGGAGAGGTACCAATCCCACCTTTAAAAGATTTAAAGAAGTCTTACACATGGGAGAGCCCAATTATATTCCGCTTTTGCATGTGTCTTTGGCCATTCGATTGGCTTATTTGGGTGGCAAAGATCTCTGAGTTTTTTACCATCTCTAGATACTCAATCCCCCGTTAGAAACGCATGCAATTTTCAGGAGACATTTTTTTTTAAAGGTAAATTTTTTGAGTTTTTTAGAGCTGCACAATCGGGTATTTTTAAGAACTAGGTTCGGTTTTGAAACTGGTTCCGGTTCGGTTTCACAACCGATTCTTGGTTGAAAAACTGGACCCTATGTACCGGTTCCGGATTTTCAAGAACCGGTTCCCGTTCTTACACTTTCGATATTTCAACGCGGGTATTTCAAGAACCTAATTGGTAGATTGAACAGACCACATCTCTGAAAGAGTTAGACTTTAAACGTATCAATGAATTTTATGCATTTTAGATTAAATAAAAATAATAAAATGTTATACGTTTTAGAAGAAATAAAATGTTACATATTAGAAGAAAATAATTATGGTTGCATAATAAAAAAACAATATAACAAACTTCAAATAAAAATACACCTAAAATACATGGTTTAATAAATTATACATTTATACCATAGTTCATGACCTAGTGACATTGATAATTGTCTCTTATGATGTGATACGGGTTCAAGTCATGGAGTGCAGGTTTAGGTGGAATTTTAGGAATAAAGAAATTGTTTTAAAAAAATTATACTATAACTATTAACAGGTTATGTGTATATAACAATCACCTCCCTTCCCTAATTATACTATTATTGTTTACTTCAAATTGTTTATATTATAAATCAGATACAACTTATAAAACTTTTAAATAAGTCTAAACTAAATTACAAGTGAAAGAGAATAAATAAAAGTTCTTGTCTTTTATAATAAATATAACCAACCACTGAACCACATGATATTCAAGTTGCATAAATGGTTTTTAAATTCCAAACTTTTGATCCATTTTCTATAGCTTGTATAGTCAATAACATTATTTAGCATAATTTCATATATTATATATCAAGCTAGACAAAACTGAATTATAGATACCGACATTGTCAAATGATGCTTCTTAATTTAAATATAAGTCTATATCAAATTACAATTGAAATGGAACCTTTTTTTGGTAACTTGTACTGGTCTACTAGACAGACGTCATGGTTTGACTAGGAAGTAAATAAGGGGAATCGAGCAGGGGCTCAGGGTAGGGAGGGGGTGGGGCACCCTCGATTTTTTGTTCATAAGTGTTAATATATATACGTATTCGGTCAAAAAATTTATATGTATTAAGTTCCGGCCCCCTGATATTTTCTCCAAAGTTTAAGGGGTTTCGGGGAAAATTTTAAAAGTTGTTTAAAAAAAAAAGCATCCCGTGACTTTTGTCCCAAAAGTTTTGGGTATGTTCTTTCTGTGAAGGGCTGAAGCAGAAGAGAAGAGAGGAAGAGGACGGGACCGACGAGGGCACGAGGCAACTGGCAAGAGGAGTCAGAGGACCGACGACGGACGACGAGGAGAGGAAGATGGCCGACGAAGAAGAGCAGACGAATCGAAGAGAGGACTGACAATCTTGTAAGGTAATATTTTTTCTCATAGTTTGTTCTTGTAGAGTTGAATGTAGGTTAGGAAAACTAGGGTTTATAATGGTGAAGTTGGGTATTACTAGAGTTTTAAATCTTAATTCTATCGTTTGGGGTGATTATTGTTCAACAGTTTTAAATTAGGGTTTATAATGGTGAAATTGGGGAAGATGCTTATATGCTCAATTAAAGAAAAAATTTGTATTTTTGGTGTATTGATAATCATGAAATTGCAGTTTAACTTAATTCTATTGGCTATTGATTCTTTTTTACTAGGTATATCATGGGGAAGTGGGTCGTGTCATGGGACGATGCATGATTCGGGTCATGAAACAGAGTATGGGAGGGGCCATGGGTCGGGTCATGGTTGGTGGATCGGGTCATGAGACAAAGCATGGGACGCGTCATGGGTCGGGTATGGGACGGGGCATGGGTGGGGTCATGGTTCATGTCATTCGGATCATGGGTTAGTTTTTGGGTCGAGCCATTGTTCGGGTAACTAATTAAAAAAATTCATTCCATTTTTGAATAAATGGAAAAAAAAAACACCTATTTTCAAGGAATGAAAATCATTAAAAGGGAAGTAATCACATTCCTTATGTAATTATACATTTTATTCCTATGTATTTACCAAACATATTTTTTTTTTATTCCATCGTCCATTCATACATATCAAACACTACCTTAAAGTATGTCATGATGAAAGTAATTTTAAATATAAGCTTAAGATTTGTGTTGGTTGCATCCATATATTTCAAATGCCATTAAAGTATTAGAAGCATTTCATACTAGATATTTCCCGGAAATCACTAATTTAGTTTAAAAAAGGAAAAATAATAAATTTATAGCAAATTCGCTATCCTAGGTATTTAGCAAACGATAAGTATTTTATATTTCATTTATGAGATGTAAAAATCCCTAGTTTCAACGTCCATATTTATTGCTCATAATAACACAAACAGAAAACATATAATATATTTTATTTTTTAATACAATATTCGTACAATATTAATAATTAATTACAGATTATTGGCATAAAACAATTTCTTCATAACCACTCCACCATTACAATCCACCATCATTATGGCGGTTGGTGAATTACTCAAAACTGAGTCACTATAACTAGAAGAAAAAAATACAACGTAATTTTGAGTTACCTATTTATTTAACTTTTTATATAGTTCCGTTTATTTTACCTAACGAAAGTAGTAATTTGATTACAACGATTTGAACACAAAGAATAGTTAAAACCGTAAGCAATGAAAATGTGATTTAACAGTCAAGTGAGAAACCATTTACTTGCACTTTGACAATGAAAGTGTAAATTACATTTTTTATGTTTATATCAAATTTCAAGTTTTGTTCCTAAACTAACAAAACATAAATTGTCCTTTACATTTAAACTTCTTTACACGTTTCATCCTTTTCATTAACTCCCGCTAACTTTTCTGTAAGTTTTTCTTAAATTGATTATTTTACCCGTATCTTAAAAAGCAAAAAGAAACTCATGATTAATTTTCTGAAAATAACTTTTAGAATAAACTGCAGTTTTCGTCTCTGATGTTTGATTTTTTTTAACGACGAACATTGAATGTTGTGACGTCGCACCCCCCCCCCCCGGTCATATGGAAGAGCCTCATCCAACTCCGACCAATATGTTGTCTTAACCAGACCCACTTAGCGTTAGAGTTGGAGAGCATCCGACGAAAATTTTCACCCAATACGGCCATTTCCGGGCTTGAGGGAGAGCCGAGGCTCGAACCCGGGATCGACGTGGGTAAAACCAGGTGCATCAACCAAAGAGTTATGACTCATTTGCATGTCACAGAAACTAATGGGAGGGCAGGAATCAAACTTGGGTCACAAGGAACACCAGTTCTCTCTCTTACCACTCCACCATAAGCTCATTGGCGTCCCTGAGGTTTGATAGTTTTAACAGATTCAGTGTACCTTTAACACTCTAAGTCTCTAACGTTTAAATTCTTAACACTATGCGTCCCTAACACTCTGGACCGTAATTTCACACAAAAACTGGTTGGAGAAGATAGGGCTATATCGGTAATTTCACACAAAAACTACCAGAAAACTTAACATATGTTAGGTCCAGAGTGTTAGGGACGAATAGTGTTAAGAATTTAAACGTTGAGGACTCAAAGTGTTATAGGTGTTTACTCTAACTTTTAATAAATAGTTTTAAATTTCATTAAAAAATGTTATAGACGTTTTTGTTTTTATTTTTTAAAAGGTATATTTTTTAACCGAACCCAACCCTTCACCCCGTCTTTCTTCTCCGGGCAGTTTCTATTAGACCACCTCGTGTTTCCCGTGAGATCCATTAGAATGTAATATCAAACCCATCAAATCAAAGCCTTCGCATCTTCTTGTTCAATCCATAATGCTTATCAAGATTAGATTTTTTAGGGTTACAAAAATCAAATGCAGCTATGAGGAGAAACCAAAATCGACAGGTAGGGTATAATCAAACAATAAAAAAAATTGAAGAATCTTAATCGTTTTGGGAGAAAGATCGGACGAGATCGGAGGTTTGGATTTAGAGGGCCGAAAGATCGGATCGAGATTGGGAACGACTTTGCACCCACGATCAGTACCGTGAAGACGAAGCCCTAATTCAAGCAAGTCCGACAAAATCGGCGCCGGAGGCATCAAGTCCTTGGATTCTCGAGTGCGAATCGAGGAGGAACTAGAATAGGTTTTTAAAAAAATCCATGTAAATGGCAACGGGAAGTTCTACGCATCGGAATTGGGATCTGGGACACCACCCGACGGGTGAGGAACTAAAGAATATGATATGATCAAGGAGGTAGATGCCAACGGAGAAGGGTTCATAAATTTGGACTGAACATGAAGGACATTGATTTTAAGGAAGTGTTGGAGAATTCGATTGTGATTTTGCATAAACAGGGTTATTTCCTTAGTTTAAGGTAGAAACCTGGAAGGACTAAAATGAAATTAAGTTAAAGTTCAGGATCAAAAGTGAATTTTTTGAAAATCAGGCGGTATCGAAGCGCTACCGCGGTCCGCTACGTAGCCCCAAAGGATTCAACCGGGTGTTGACACATGTCCGGATGACTCATCTAGGGTTTCTGACGCGTGCCAAGGGTAGCGGTCTGCTACACCGCAATTTAAGGCGGTGCCTGGATAGCCTTACACGTGTCCCAGCTGACTCGCTAGAGTTGAGTAGGGGTGTTCAATCAAATCGAATTATACGAATTTGGAATTTTGAAATCTTGAATCGAATTCGAATAAACCGAATTAGAAAAGTAAAAACAAAAAACTACAAATATTAAGATTTTTAACTACATTTCTAAAAATATAACATTCTAATTCATACATTAATGTAAAAAATGAACATAAAGAGTGTAACAACTAACAAGATAACTAAAAACTAAAGTCAGGTATGGTACCATACTACCGTAGTAGTCAAGAGGTTATAATAAGAGTGAAGAGTCAATGTCATTTTGAAGTTTGAATTGATGACTTGATTTAATGCTCATAAAACTAAAGAGTCAAAATTTTAAAAGGCTTAAAAATTTAAGACTTGAACTCATACGATAAAAAAAATGTATGTATATAGTTAATTCGAAATATTCGAATCGAATTCGAATTCAAGATATTAAAATTCGTAACCCTTATTCGAATTTGGTTCGAATCAAATTTCGAATTATTTGAATCCAATTCGAATAATGAATACCCCTAGGGTTGAGGCGGTAGCGGAGCGCTACCCCTCTGCCTAGAGGTCCGCTACGGGTCCAGGTTCAGTCTATAAAATGAAATCAAGAGTCGTTCACTTTTACAACATCTACACTTCGAATTCCACTTTCTAATATACGAACCCACTTCCAAATGAACGTGGCTCACTAGTGATTAAGTCTTTTCTACTTGGAAGAAATACATGGAACCTCCACCAGAATAACCCGAGGTTAGAAACTGTTGTCAAAGAGATGTCCAAGCTAAGAGGCGCATATTAGGAACTCTCCAACTCTTTCATAAACCAAGATTTTACAAAGGTGAATACATGTAATGCTTTCTAAATCCATAAATGATTTTGTTTACGGAATTGGCAAAGCATGTATTAAACACTTCAATTACAATGGCTTTCTATCTATAAGTATTTAGGCCATAAATTTACGTGTTGTTTGATCAAATGATACACTTGTTACTGCCCAAAGGATATATTAGACGAAGTTTGCTAACGTATTAATATCAAATGTTTTTCAGGTAATCGCGATTGATATTATATATATCTTTAAAATTTGTTGTAACAAACTAAAATTACGGCTAAGAAAAGAAAAGGGTGGGGATAACTTACAACAGATATATTAGTCCTTTCAATTTCATATATAAAACATTTTTATTGAAAAGTTACATTTTAAACATTAAACAAATATAACTTTTAAATATAGGCAAATTGAATTTAATAATTCAAACTATGTCAAATTCACTAATAATAATCTAAAGTGACAATTTAACCAATAACAATTCTAACTCACTTTTGTTCCCAATAACAATCCCACCGGTAAAATTATTAAAGACTTACACATGATTTTCACACGATTTCGCCCAAAATGACGATTATGAACGAAATGTAGAATTGTACAAGCGAACTCGAGTGGAGATCAAATGTAAATCGAGTGAAAATGTATGATGATTATGCTATTGCGATTGCCCTTAGCAATGAAAGTAAAAGTTATAAGTGTCATTAGTTAACTTGTAAGTGTAGATTATTATCGATTAATGGGTCATAAGTTGGATAAACTAAATCCAATTTACCTAAAATATAAATATAAATGTAACTAAAGTATGAAAAGAGTAAAAAGATGTGTGACCCAAATGAAATTAAGAAAAATAATATTGTGGTTGAAACATTAAGAAAAGAAGTCAAGGGGCTAAGTGTATAATCGAAGAGAGTTGAACAGAGTGAAATGAAATCTCAAAAGGTGATATATATTATTCCCTTGATCACCCAAAAAGACAACTTTTTCCACTTTTTTACCTTTTATATTCCTCTCAAATTTTTTATTTTCTTTTTTCTGGATATTTGACATTATATATTGGGTTTCTTGTTTATTTCTAAATGGAATGATTTTTAAGCAAGATTGGAATGTAAAGTTTTTGAGGAAAACAAAGACTTGGAACCCACCCCACCCCACCCCCACCCTATCCCTACCCACCCATGATTCCAGATTATCTTCTTTACTTCCCTCTCAATTATGCAAAACCCTACATCAAAAACCAATTTCTTCCATAACCTTGTTTATTAAACAACCCAATTCTGTCACCAAATTGCAATTATTTAACTCAAAAATTTGCGATTAAATCATTATATAAATTAAAAAACACCCATTTCCTCATATTTCACATTCTTTCCCTCCAAAACAGAGGATGATTCAACTTGAACCCAATTTTTTTGTTTCATGACAAAGAGATTAAACCCTCTTCCCTCCCACTAATCTCATATATTCATACCCAAAATGCATCCTCCAATCACCTCCATTCTCTTCTTCTGCCTCTTAACCTCTCTCCTATCTGTCATCAAGGCCACTCTTAATCTTTCACTTCCTTATCAACACCCTAATCCTGAAGATGTTGTTCAAGAAGTTCATAGGTAAAAAAAATCTAAAATTTTAATATCTTTTTTTGTTTTTTTAAGTGAAAACTGCAAACCCCACATGCAGATTTGAAGTCTCTCATAATCTTTTTGAAAAAGATTGACAAATTTCAATCTGGGTTTCGATTATTACCATGTTTTATCTTGTGGGTGTCTTTCATTTTTCAAGAAACTCATTTTCTTGAATTTTATTCATTTTTATCAAATTCTCATGAAATTTGAATCTGGGTTTTATTAACTTTAGTCATTTTACACTAACCCACTTTTAAATTTTTTTTTTTTTTAAACCGCAGAAAAAGATGTATAAACATAAACCCGTCTATCAACTAAATTTTATTTTCTTTAATTCGAGTACGCAGGACAATAAATATATCTATTTATAGAAGACAAACGCTGGACATCGGCGGCGGTTGCATTACCGGAAACCCGATCGACGATTGCTGGAAGTGCGACCCGAATTGGGGCAACGACCGGCAACGGTTAGCGGACTGCGGTATTGGGTTCGGCCGGTTCGCATTAGGCGGCAAAGGCGGGCAATATTACATCGTCACCGACTCCTCCGACCACGACACCGTCAACCCAACTCCGGGCACCCTCCGTCACGCGGTCTTACAAACCGAACCCTTATGGATCGTGTTCGCATCGAGCATGCTCATCAAACTCAAACACGAACTTATTGTCAACAGCTACAAAACCATCGACGGCCGTGGGGTCAACGTCGACATCACCGGCGGCGGGTGCATCACCATCCAGTACGTCACCAATGTGATCATTCATAATATTCGTATTTACAATTGTAAACCCTCCGGGAACGCGATGATACGGTCGAGTCCGACGCATGTTGGCCGGAGGGGATTGTCGGACGGCGACGGAATTTCAATTTCCGGGTCAAGAAACATTTGGATTGATCATTGTTCTCTCTCTCATTGTACCGATGGGTTGATTGATGCGATTTTGGGATCAACGGCTATTAC
The DNA here is from genome assembly GCA_023525975.1 of Smallanthus sonchifolius. Classification (NCBI taxonomy): domain Eukaryota; kingdom Viridiplantae; phylum Streptophyta; class Magnoliopsida; order Asterales; family Asteraceae; genus Smallanthus; species Smallanthus sonchifolius. The sequence goes on from CM042042.1 coordinate 59,772,529, forward strand.
TATTTCAAACAACTATTTCACGTATCATAATGAAGTTATGCTCATGGGTCATGATGATGCATACTTGCCGGATAAAGGGATGCAGGTGAAAAACTATAAATTAACTCTTTTTTTCTTATTAGTTCGAGTCTCGTTTGGTCCAATATGTTCAAGTGTGTCAGGGTTTTACAATAGTGGGTATTTGGGTGGTGGGCGAACCGGGTCACTAGCGTTGCCTGCGTACGTGGGCGTGGATGGCCTTTCGCCAATGAGTTTACTCGGGTGGCCGGGCTTATTATATTCTTTGGTCATTAAAAAAAATTCCTTTTTTTTCATGACCACCGTCGTTATATCCGTACACCCAGTTTCAATAAGTGTTTTTCGCATACAATACGACTGTATTGAAGTCTGGACGTGATTGGCGTGACATGTCTAGAACATTGTCAGTTTGACTTTGAACTATATGTGTCACATGATGTGACAACATTCTCTTGAAAACCAATACGGGCTCCCTTTTTCATTTATTAGGTTGTAATTTTTTTAAGTAATCTTGATTTTAGTATGTGTTTTATTTTATCCATAGGTTACATTTGCATTTAATCATTATGGGAAAGGGTTGGTGCAAAGAATGCCAAGGTGTAGACATGGGTACTTTCATGTAGTGAACAATGATTTTACTGAATGGAAGATGTACGCCATTGGCGGTAGCGCGAATCCGACTATTAATAGTCAAGGTAACCGCTATATCGCGCCACTGGATCCTAATGCAAAGGAGGTAAGTTTTAATGATATATATTATTTGTTGGTTAAAAATAAAGTTTTTAAGGAATGCTTTTGATGATGAATAGGTTACAAAGCGTGTAGAAGCAAACGAGAAAAAATGGGTAGGGTGGAATTGGAGGACGGAAGGGGACTTGATGGAAAATGGCGCGTTTTTTGTGCCTTCGGGTGAAGGTCTGAACGTCATGTATGCCAAGGCGACGAGTGTTGATCCTAAGTCTGCCTTCCTTGTAGACCAACTCACCATGAATGCCGGTGTCTTCGGTGAGCCTAGGTACATGTTTAATATAAATTACAATATTTTTTTTTCAAACGACAAATCTATTTTACTTCTACATTTAAATTACACTAAATAATTCAACACGTGTTTGGATTCGAACTCAGGAACTCTCATCTAAAAGGAAAGAGTCTATACCAAGTGGGCTAGCCACACATTGACATAATGACCTTAAAATGCTCCTACTAAAAATGTAATTATGATAGTTTAAAAATGTAATTCTTTAAATCATCATAATTGTATTTGTAGTAGTAGCACTTTAAGGTCATAGTAGCATTTTAAGGTCATTATGCTAATTCCGTCTTGAGTTAATTACAAAAATGACCTCAAGTGGTTTGATCAAATTGCATGTTTGACCCATAAGTTTTAAAAATCACAAACTTTTGTTACTAGGTTGCGCATTTAGCCTCTGACATTAACACCCGTTAGTTTTTAACGGAAATTTAGTTTATGTGTCATTCACGTGATTTACTTTTACATACTTAACAAAAAAATGAGTTAAAATCGATAAAAATGTAAAAAAAAATTACTAAATTTGTACTATTTTTTTTACTGATTTTAACTAACTTTTAAGGTTAAGTTTGCAAACGTAAGTCACCTGGATGACACATGGACTAATTTTCCATTAAAAACTAACTTGTGATAACGTCAGAAGTTAAATGTGCAACCATGTCACAAAAGTTTGCGCTAAGTCTGCAATTTTTAAAATCTAAGAGTCAAATATGCAATTTGATCAAATCACAGGGGCCATTCAATATTTTTTAATTCACGTTTCTAATATCTTCAAAATACTAATTATTAATTTTTTTAGAGTTATTTAATATATTAATATATTCAGTTTCAAAATTGGTAAACAAGTATCAGATTGGCCTCGGATAATCATACGCGTATCACCTAATACCATATGTCTCAAACCGAAATACTCTTTACGAGAGTTTTCAATTGAATTCGGACATGAAGTTACAAAAAAGGGTTTAGAACCTTAAAAGGTTATCGATCTAGCGTCTTTTTCGTTGGGAAAGGAACATATACCCTTTACTTTTAAGGCCTCAAAAGGTGCCAATTGGCATCCTATTAAAGGCTATAAAAATGTGGAATATTGACTCATAGTGATTAAACACACTGTCAATTAATGTGAATCAAATTTTTGAACATGTTTAAATGTGTTTAACGGTGACTCAAAATCCATGTAGTTGTATTTTTAAATTAGGCCAATTCCTAATCTATCTTATATCAGAAGCTGAACACTGGTATTTTTTAAAAGGTTTTATTATATATTTCTTCTTATTAAACTTCTAAATTACATATATTTTCAACCTCTAACTGTAATTACATATTTCTTCAATTATTTTTAACCCGCTAATTCAGATTTCACTCTACAAAAAGAAGATTACAATAAATTGGCTGGTAAACGGGCAACAAGCTGTGTCGTCACCCCCTTTTGGATAGCAAAACTAATTCTACTAAAAACAAATATTTGGGTCTTAGGGGCCGAAAAATTACTAGCATAACCCGTTGAACCCTGTTTAGTAATTCCACAGCCTCCGGGGCTAGGAAACCAAATGTATCAAAGGCAAAAGGGATAAACATGTATCAATTAACTTAAAATTATCTAATTGTCCCTCACAAATACTTAGGAATGGGATATATGTAAATAGAACTTTAATTGGTTTATTAAAGGTACAAATAGTAATAAAATTAGTTATTTTAAATGAATTGAATAAATATATAATATAAGGTCGTAGGAAAAGGAAATATGTAATTAAATTTTAGGATTGAGTAAATATGTAATAAAAGAACTTCAGAAGGGGATATATGTAAATGCCATTTACGTATAAAAATTATGCTCATAATAGTTTTATTTTATTATAAAAATTTCGCTGTTAAAAAGACACATTTCAATTTTATTTTATTTTCTAATTTGTTAATCATTCTAATTCTTTAAACCTGCTTAATTTTTAGAGAGAGAAATGTTTAAACATTATTCATATGATCCATTAGAGATGTATATAACTCAAATTAACTAGGGTTTTAGTGATCGATTAAATTATATCTTTTAATTATATAGCCTTACTAAAGTTGATCTTTTTAACACACGTTTAATCAAACATAACAAAAATATTATTTCAATAAGGTAATTTAGTTAACTTATTTCCTTTCATCGGAAACTGGTTAACACAATCGTCGTGCAGGGATGATGTTGGCGTCGTGTCGTTTGGTGGTGGCGCTATCACCGGAGGTGATGAAAACAGGAATAACGACAACCATAACGATGATGGCTACTTCGGAATAACATTTGGTAGCGGCTCGAGTGTAAAATCACCACCACCAACCATCATCTTTTTGCTTTCACTAATTCTACTAGTTTTGTACGTTAACACTACCATAATTAACGGTGGGGGTTTATTTACATTATTATCAATGTTATTATTATAGTTATAGATTTGGAAAATTGAGTATAAAAGGGGAAAAAGAAGGAAAAAAAGTATAATTTTATTAACTTTTTATATTTGTCTTGTATGTGCAATTGAACACACCCACGTACTAGGAGAATCTAATAAATAGTGAGTTTTTTTTTCTAAATAGTTTAAAAATAATTTTTAAAAATTAATATCCATCTCAAACGTTTGAACTCATTTCAACGGCGTTGGAACCGACTCGTCGATCTTTGCTATCTTAGATTTTACGGTTTAGTTTTAGGTTTAACTTTTAAAGTTTAGATCTATAGTTTAGCTTTTTTTTATCTTTTATGTGTCATATCCCTCAAGATCTAATCATACATGCAACACTTTAAGTCAATTACATCAGCATAACATTGGGAAAAAACTTCAATAAACAGATTTAGCAATGGATAATCTAAATAAAGTCCAAATTATATGAAAACCAATTCCATTATTGAAGATCAAACCACAAGAATCCTGTCAAATCGATTAGTAATCCTATTTTTAAATAAATTTGATTTTACGAAAATTAAATGGATTGAATCAAGTGTTGATTATTAAAGATATAATAGTTCTTAATCTGATTATTATTTATTAATTGTAATATCTCAAAATTTAATTTGTAAATATTCTATTACGAAGTAATAAAATATCAAAATGAATTTCTGTTAAATTCACTACTTTTTATATTGATGAGTTGTTTTAATGATTAATTATGTAAAATTTCAACAAAATGAATAAAACATGGAAATAAATAATGCGAATGTTGAAAACTAGAAAGGTGAGGGGCCACAAGGGTTAAATAGTCAAACTTTATAAAATTCATAACCGAATAATTAGAAGGGGATTGAAGCTAAAAAGAAGGTTTCATTCACTTTTGTGTAGATGATTTTTTTGTGCTAGACTTAAATTAAATTGATGTTTTCAAAAACATAGAAACTATGTATGAAATTGTTTAATGTGTTATTTTGTAACGATGAAATATTGCATGTAGGTAATTTTGGTCATGCGGTCTAATCTGACATATAAAAATAGGATGGAGATTAGGTCCAATGACAAATACATTTGGAGTTAAACTATAATATTTCTCCCAACCCAATGAAGTCTTGTCCTCAAGCCTCAAGCTTGAAATCAGGAAATCGTAACTGGAAGTCAGTAACATCCTCCCATGCACCAAAACTGCATGGAAGCCTTGTGGCCACGTTTAGCTAAGCGTTTATCCAATATGATTGTCGGAGTAGCGACACATGAAATATGTTATGAATCTGCACCTCAATCGGTAAATTCAATTTATAAGTAACTGATCGTACTCTCTCAGTTATAAGAAAAGGGCCATAAAACTTGGGAGAAAGTTTAGAGTTTTAGTATAGCGCAATGTTGCTTGACAGTGGGGGTGTATTTTGACATAGACCCATTACCCAACTTCAAGTTCACTTTCGGGTCTAAGTCGCAAGTTGTTTCATTATGTTTTTGGCTCTCTCCATGACTGCTTTAGGATATGAATCATATCCTCTCTGAGTCTCATCTACTGCAGCCACCCTTTCGTCTTTTGGTATATATGGAATGAACAAGGATGGGGGATGGTCGTACAAAGCTTGAAATGGTGTCATATTGATATTAGTGTGATGACTAGTGTTGTATCACCATTCGGCTAACAATAACCATTTGAACCACTCTTCTGGCTTAAACGTGACCATTGCCAAAGTGCATCTCTTGTTGTTGTCCAGATTGCTTATTTATAGTCTCATCTTGCCATTCTTGGTTGCTAAATTTTTCATTGCTCATTGATTGACATTAGCAACAAACATTAACCGAAAAGTCATCAAATTTATAATTCGATGTAGGATTCGAAAATTGTTGAGCCGCCTCTGCAGTGTAGCGGTGCTAAACGTGTTGTGGTTGCAAGTTGGCAGATTGAACCCGCACACAACAAACATAATCAGGGGTTGACAATAACACAATCCATTTAACCCGTTTTTTCTTAACATTATAAAGTATAACTTCAAATTTACAACATAAAATATGAGTGTATAAAACAATTATATTTAAACTATAAAAACTAACAAATCTCTTTATCCTTTTAGCATAAAATACACAATCATTTTAATTTATCACATAAAACATATTTTTTAAAATTATAAAAATAAACGGGTCAACACTCAAACCTGCCATGTCAATCCAAACACAACCAGGTTAGTTAAATGTGTTCATGGTTCAACCTGAAATTAACCCAAACCTGTTTAGAATAAACTTAAACATGTGAATTCTGCTAGGTTCATATGGTGTTAGAAATTCACAAAACTTCTTTACTGAATCATGTTGACCCAAACCCGTTTAGAATAAACCCAAACCCGTATGTCGTTGTGACTAATACTTAGAAATTTCATGTTGACGATATGGTTATTGGTTAGTGTGAATGTTCCCAAAGCTTCTTTACTTAATCATGCCAAACTAACCAACATACGATTTACATAGTTCACTAAGTTAATACAACTACCAACAAACAGTTGACGTATAACATTATTTCAAAGTATTTATATCAAAATAAATCAATCATTGGATCATAAATTATAAAATAAATCCAAAAACAATGGAATTTGGTCAATATTTTGCAGACAACAGGAACAGTGGATTCATAGGCAAGTATGTATTGACAAGAAACATGGCCAAAATGGTTAATTTGACCACAAAAGACATCATCCCTGTGATGCTTAACAAGGGGACAACTTTCACTTATCATCTGTACCCATATTACTACAAACAATAATCGAATCCGTAAATATAACAAATGGTACATATTACCTTTTCGGAGCCACAAAAGAAAACAAGTCGGAAATAACTAAAAGAAAACGAAGGAAAACGTTGGTTTCATGCAGGTTGTGAGGCAATTGACTCGAGTTTTTTCCATGTCAACTCACGTTGCTTTGACTTTTCGTTGACCATGGCTTCTTTGTCCATATATTGAGTCTGGCAATCTTCAAAGAGCTCAGGATCCATTTCCATGAACATTCTTCTCACATTCGCGGTTAATTCATTAATTGTTTGGTTCCAGTGACCTTGTATGTTTCTTTCTAATGATTCAAATATTATTGGTAAAATGACGAGTCTATTAAGTGCGATTAAGCTTACGACACGTTCATTGTTCCATAAAAACAGTGCACGTTCTGCAACCTACAACAAGATAACAACTTGAAATCAGAATGTTTATGGATCAAAACTGGGATACAAAAAGTTATTTACAGAGTAATATGCAGCATCTAGACTTAAGCCTGGCCAAATGTGCCAGTTGGGTCAGGTAACTATTCGAAACGGTCAAAAACATGCCGTTTCAAAAAGCATCAATTTGGTTCGGGTCAAAACAAGTTCTGACCAAAATGGGTCGGGTTGAAATGGGTTGTTTCAGGAAAAAAAAAGTATTAAAATAGATTCACTCACTATAGTTGTTTTTATGGCGGCTAGTGGAGATGGAAGGCATAGGCAGCGGCGGTGGAGGTGGCAGCAGTGGGGGGGAGGCGACCAGTAAGTGGTGGTGGCTGTGGTCACGGTGATCGTGTCAGTGGGTGACCTGTAGGTGGTGGTGGCAGCCACTGGCGGTGGGTAGTGCTGGCCCATTTGGGCTTGTTCTAAATTAGTAAGTTTCATAAAAGTAGCCCATTGTATAATTTGAGTAGACCCGAACCAACCCATTTAGCAACAAAAATTACCCAAATTAACCCATTTCTTAAAGAATGGGTCAGTGATTACCAGGTAGACCGTAGACTAGACTGAAAATATGGAGGAAGGCAGAATGAAACTTGATTATATTATATATGAAAATAAATCATTAATGACCCATGTTTAGGATTACAATCTATGTACAGAAGACCAATAAGAAATATACATGTTTTCTCTTAACAATAAAGCTATTATTTATAATAAAGATGATACAAATGAAGTTAAATACCATATTCTAGACTTCTATCATAATACCAATAAAGAACAATAAATCTTGAATAATCGATACAAGTTTGCACAAGTAACTTGGGTAACAAGTTATAATACTAATACTATTTCCAATTAAGAATTAATTTGGACTGTATCGTAATCTCTTCAAATTATCATGATAGTAGTTATAAAGCAGAAGTTTGCTTATCTATGCTTTACTAATCCACCCTATATTCAAAATATGCTCTCAATAAGAGCATTCTCTCAACAATATTTGACCTGTGACCAATCTTGGTGGGTTATTTTTGAGAAACAACCATTTTTTCTGACTTTTGTAATGATTTTTGGTGGGACTTTTAGATTCCCCCCAACCCCCCCCCCCCCCCCACGCCCTCATCATCCTTTTGCTTCACCATAGTTAGCACTACAGGAAATATGCTTAGTTTCATTATTATTTTTGTCCAACTTCTTTAGAAATCTATGTTAAAAGAATAAGATATAATTTATGTTGTACGATTAAACTAGTTCTATCAGTTAACTCTAATTCCATAACATCTTACTGTGAAGAATGCTAACATTTCATTTTTTTATTTAGAACGGCTAACTCACCCACCCACTAATCCTACTCCTAAATCTACACCTTTATCCACCATGGAACTTGACCCCTCAACCACTTGGGAAGGGACACCACTCCTTACACACCTTGGTACCACTAGGCCACATCTTTGGTAATAGGTTCAGTTAACTCAAGTTTCATAGCATCTTACTATGTGTAAAATGCAAGAAACAGAGGTAACCTTTCATTGATTTTTTCTATTACATGAGCTGAATACGTAGATAATCAACAAATCCACAACTCAAAAGATAAATATGAACTTGTTTTTAAAAGGCTCGCATAAGGCGCACTAGGTGATCAGGAAAGCGCCTCATGTACATTTGGGTCAAAATTGGGTCTATATGAGGGTTATATGTAAAAAACAACCAAAGGGATGACTAGATTATGAATTGTTTACTTGATTAAAAGGCTAATATGTAAAAGAGATGAGACAAATGCAACTTTTAGTTAATCATAAAGCTTATTTGGTTGTACATAGAGCAATTCCTCATGCCTCGCGCCTCAACTTTCAAGACCTAAACGCCTTGGAATGCCTCATGCTTTTTTAAACGAAGGATACAAAAACAAATTACACGAGAGTAACACAAAGTTGAGATGTTAGGTATGTAAATGAGCTAGAGCCTCTCTTGAGTTACTCGAGATCGGCTCTTTAAAAGCTTGAATTGAACTAAACTTAAACGGGCTCAATCCTGAGTCGAGCTCCAATTGGAGTTCATTTAATATGCAAGCCCAAGCCTGAGCTTCCTACGTTGAACTTGACTAAGCTCTAGAGCCTAAAGGAGTCTATTATTTATATAATTATAATCAATTTTATTTAATATAAGAACATATGTTACGTAATAAATATTATTATTATATATATTTGTGATAAAAATAATTAAATATGTATATTAATAACATAATCATGAGTTTAAAAAACGGTTGAGGCGTACGCCTCGAGGCGAGGCGGTAGGAAAACGAGTATGAGGCGACGCCTCATAGTGTATTTTTGTATGTACGCCTCTAAGGGCTAAGGCGGTCGAGGCGAGTTGATGCGAGGCAGTAGAAATGGAAAAAAACTGACTTTTGACCGGACTTTTGACCCATTTGAGCTATGTATTTCGTTCTATTAACGAAATACACAGCTCAAATGGGTCAAAAGTCCATAATTCGTACCTAGTTCTCCTTAATTTGACCTAATTTATCATTCTTCTCCTTAATTTGACCTAATTTATCATTCTTCTCCTTAATTTGACCTAATTTCTCATTCTTCGGAAAAGGCATTGGAAGGAGCTAATGTAGTCAACAAACAAGATACAAACTATGTTTGATGTTTAGTACTTTATTTTTTGTAAGATATATAATTGTTATATTTATTTTTTAATTCTGCCTCGGTTCGCCTCGAGGCTTACGCCTCGTGAGGCGAAGGAAAAACGCCTCGAGGCGCAATTCCGTTCTTTTAAACCATGAACATAATTAGAAAATTAATAAATAATAACAAGCCAAGCCCAAGCCGAGATCGATCATGAAAAATTACTCACGAGCTCGAGCTCTCTTAAGTTAAATGAGGTGAGCTCAAGCTTAATCTCAGATGTTTACACCCCTACTTAGAAACAAAAATCACACTCACACGGAAACGACTGAATTTTAGGATATGAAATTGAAGGCACAATGACTGGCTAACTGCATGGTTATTTATGCAGCATCCAATCCTTCTAAAAAGAGGAACCAGTAGTTCTTCCAAGATCCATATAGGAAAAAAAACCTAGAAGACCGTCATCGTAACTGTTGTTCCAACTCTTCTTACATAAGTTGAATTTTAAAAGTTGTACAATCTAAATCGGGCTCAATATTCAACTAAAGGGCAAACACAAGAAGCACTGAATTCTCTGAAGAGAATAGAAACACTCACAGAACAATGCATATGACACAAAAGTAAAGAGGAATTTTTCCTGATAGCAAATAATAATACCAAATCAAAGAAATTAACTGATTGTATTTGTATACAAAAACAAAGGCGGAAATCACAAACCTGGAAATGAGGGCTATTTATGCAGCATCCAATCCTTCTAAAAAGAGGAACCATGCATTGTTGGAATTCTGTAGGTTGAGTAGCATCCAACACTTCTTCTAATTCTCCAAGAAAAAGGATTTCTTTACCACAATTTGTAACAGGCCAGTACTTCAATAACCCTTTAATAACATTATCAGCCAATTTATAATCTTTTTCAACAAATTGTGTTATGCAGTAAGACAACTGTTGATGATATAAATTAATAGACTTGGGTTTGTGAAGTGGAATAAGAGCCCGGGAAAGAAACAACTTATGTTCTTCCTTCATTGGTAGTGCAAAACCGTTTATTATACTTCCGAGAATCTCCAACAATTCACTAATACCAGGATGCCTTTCGGTTTCAAATATAAATCTATAAAAAATATTATTGATCGCCTTCCTTATAAAGGGGCGGTGAACCATGAATTTACCATATACACGATGCAGTATAGTCTTCAAATACTCACGCTCCCGTGGATCTTCTGTATCGAACAAATCAAGCAAGTTTAACACAAACGAATGATTAATGTATCTTTTGGCCACTTTAGTATCCGTATCAGACGATACCACATATTTCAAAAGCAATTCATACACAAGCTGCAAATGTGGCCATGAAGGATCCAAATAGATATCATCTTCTTCCGGATCAAGATTTTCAGTTCCTGAATTTTCGTGCGATTGAGGAGGCAAACAACGAAAGATGTTCAAAGATATCATTTTAACCATCTCGCCCTGCATGATCTCATTCATCTTACTCGAACCCGACTGAACCAAATCAACAAGCTCCATAAGGTTCTGCTTTTTAATCTCCTTCTCTTTAACATTTTTCACAGTATCTGAAAAATCGAACATGTACGAACAGATCTGCAGCTTTTTCAGAAACAACGCGTGTCGTTCAGCCACGGGGACATCTTTCAACATAGGTAACACCTCAACCACACCAGGCTGTGGTGGAGATGAGGATACAGTGACAGCCTGTGACCGGATACTAGGCTGCTGGTCACTGACAATGGCGGAACGAGAAGCATGGTTTACAGTCACATCAGATGAAATATTAGGTCCTGGTGGCTCAATTGCTTCTTGTTTCAATGCCTTCTTCTTCCCCTTAATAATCTTAAACATACTAATACTATATTTCTATATCGAAACCCTAATTCACAAAATCAAATTCTACAAATATGTTCATACAGATAAATCGATCAACAATTTGAGCCCTAATCACATGAGATTACTAACATTGACAGATCGTACCTTGTTGATTGAGATCCGAGATCGGGAGACTGTCGAATTAGGGCTTTACTCCACCAATTTACTATCATTGAAGCAAATCCGTGAATTTCGGATGATGACGAATCAAGGATTGACAACGAATGGGTGATCTGTCCTAAAATCTTGGATGAACACGGGAGTCGGACCTAATCTAGAGATGAAGACTAAATAATTTATTTTGGGAATTTTTTTAGAATTTTCAAGTTTATTGACCCATAAATAGTGTTTGTCACTATGATTTGTTACATTTTTTTTTAGAATTTTCAAGTTTATTGACCCATAAATAGTGTTTGTCATTATGATTGGTTACATAATTCTTTATACTAATTAATAAAAACTAGAAATGGTGATAATAACGCCAATAAGTGAATAAAAGAAATGTATGAAGTTGTCACTACTCGGTTATGTAGATCCGAAAATAGATAGATTTCAGCACGAACATGAATTAACATTTAAACGAAAACTTCCTTTAAAAAGTTAATAACAAACTAAAAAAAAATAGAATTATAAAAAATATTTTTTACAAACAAAAAAAAAAGAAAAAAACTCGGTTTGTCAAACCCTAGACTCGAACCCACATCAATGGATATATATTACAGGGGTAAACTTTACACATTAGATATTTTGAGGCGTAAACATAACTCGGTTATCATGCGTAAAAAAAGTAATTAAAAGTAAAAAAGAAAATTAAGAAATCTAAAAAGAACAAAAGAAGTTTTGTTTGGCACATGACTCGAACATAGAATTTTTTTTTTTACTTTAACATATGAAAAAAAAAACAAAGCTTGATCGGATAGACTCGGACCCAATGTTTTTAAAACCAGACCGAACCGGCAGGTCGGACCGGGAACCGTGACCTCCACCGGTCCGGTTACATGCTCTGAGACCGTTTGCTGGTTGAACCGGGCGGTTCAAGCGATTCAGCGGTCAAACTGCAAACCGCGAACCGGTGGTCGAACCGGGTAGTTTAATTTTTTATTTTTTTTAAAAAAATTTACTATTTTTTTATCTTTTTTATCCTATAGTCCTCTTACTTACTTCTATTTACAATTTTAACTCAATTTGGCTCTTTCCTTTTAACTTATACGCTACCACATGTCCTCTAAAACCCTAATCAAAATTAAAATTGAAGATTCAAAAGAATTAAAATTCCTACAGACCTACAACCCTCGTCCTTGACTCAAAATTGTTTAAATGGTTGTATATGTAGTATTTGGAATTTTTTTATTTTTCTATATATTTTTATGAATATTTATATTATTTATTGCGTCATCCGGTTCTTGAATCCGGTCCGACCAGTAAACCTCTAAGACGTCCGGTTCGTTGTCCGATCCGGTTCTGAAAACATTGCTCGGACCTATGACCTAATACGCAAGTAGAGATTTAGAGGAAAAACAATGAATCAAGTCACCAAAAGGAAGTCTTTGTAAAGTAATAAGTAATGGGAAATCATTTACATAACATAAAAGAAAGGTAAAAAATTAAAATATCATCAGCGACACTTTATTTTAAGGATTAGTAAATTATAGGGACACGTGTGTATTTTATGGTGCATTCTTACCACGTTATTTTCGTAATTCTATCCTATTAAATAATAATATTAAAAAATATTTTTTAAATATTTAATATAAATCTAATTATGGATAGTTATTATTTAATTATGAATAGTTATTATATAATTAATCAAATGAATTATAAATTAATATTAATCGATTACATAAAAAAAATTTAATATCTAGTTAAAGAAAATATTTTAAAAATTAACTTAAAAAATTTATAACTGTCACGTCAAAAAATTAATATCCGGTTCATTATACCTTTCTCGTCGTCATTGCCTTCATCAGATATGATCCCGACTGTCTCACCCACCTTTTTCATCGTTGTTGTCATTATACCTTTCTCATTGTCATTGCCTTTATCCTTGGGCTTACGTGGTCTCTTCTTGTTAAGTTCATAAGCACCTCTACAATTGTTATTGCTCCGTAAAGGTTCTCTACTTTCCGCCTCCTAGGCTTTGGCATTGTCAATTGTTGTAACCCATTGATAAAGTAGATGTGGGAATCATCGTACGAAAGGTTCACGTTCTTAAAAGTTAGAGTTTGAGACGTTAAATAGCTGGCTATTTGCCTCGTCCTTAGTATTAACAGGATATACCTTCATCCCACGTTTTGATGGTTCACGTACCTCACTCGATGTCCACATATCAACATCTCCACCGTATGTTGATGTATCTTTAAAATACATCATGATGGTCATAATCTTAGTTAGTTTGTCCATGATTCGTACTCCCTCTATATATTATCCCATCTCCGAAACGATGTCCTCGACCCCCTGCTTCTCTTGCAAATAAATGATATAAGTAGGACCGAACAACCGAAGTATAATCAAAATAACCGGAAAACCATAACGAAACAACCAAACTAAGTAAGAAACGATGGTTCGGTTATAGTTTATTTCACAATAAAAAACCGAATAAAACCGTCATTAAAACCAACAATTACATTTTTTTTATAAATACTATATTATATATTAGAAATGTTTTATTATAATTTTTTGAGTAAACTGCCATTTTCGTCCCTGTGGTTTGGTCAAAATTGCCACTTTCATCCAATAGTTTGTTTTTTTGTATCTGGGTCCTCATGGTTTTAAAATATTGCCATTTTCATCCTCGTGGTTTTAAAATATTGCCACTTTCATCCAGTCAGCTAACACCGTCCGTTTTTCTCAGTTAAATGAGGGGTATTTCAGTCCTTTTACTTATTTGTTTTATTTTTTCATCTTTTTTACTCTCACTTTTTAATCATCCCCAATTTAACCTCTAATTTAATCATCCACCTGCTGACCTTCTTCCTCTTTTCCTGACCAGTTTCCGACGAGCACCACTGGAACACCTCCGTCGCTTGTTTCTATGATTAAAAAGTGAGAGTAAAAAAGATGAAGAAATAAAACAAATATGTAAAAGGACTGAAATACCCCTCATTTAATTGAGAAAAACGGACGGTGTTAGCTGACTGGATGAAAGTGGCAATATTTTAAAACCACGAGGATGAAAATGGCAATATTTTAAAACCACGAGGACCCAGATACAAAAAAACAAACTATTGGATGAAAGTGGCAATTTTGACCAAACCACAGGGACGAAAATGACAGTTTACTCTAATTTTTTTATAACTGATATATTACTTATGCTCTTATTCTCCTTCATAAATTAGCACACTTGTTTGTTTTCTTTTTATTTATATGATTGTATTTATTAACTACTATAATTTTCTTGAACTAACCCACACCCACATTTTGACCAAATTAACTGAACTGTCAATCCTAATAACCGAAACAAACAATTGGTTATGAACATTTAAAAAATCCAAATATTAGTTATAAGTTCAGCTTTTAACCATAAAAATACTAAGAAATCCAAAACTAAAAGAAACCATATTAACATGATTATATGCAAAATATATACACATTAAGTTGCTCATTATGCTAGTCATTTGTTAAGTATATACAACTAACTGAGGTGATGACTTATGCCCCCTCCATATTCTATATTCTACACTCCATGCATTGCTAATATCTACACAACACTTTGTACACACAATTCAACCTCCTACAACCATCCCATCAAGTTCTTCACAACACACTCTCTGATCATGCTCCTTGGCACCAAAGCTTCATCCCCTTCATCGAGTAGAACCCGATAAACTTCCCATTCTCGATCGTCAATCCTATGCCTTGCAATCTCAACCTGTAAAAGTAGCAAATTACAGTCGGCAAGATGGGCGGATTGGTCAAACAGGGCTAGGTTGAAACGGGTCAGGCCAGGTTCGGGTTGCTTACAATAATAATCTAAATCTTCTGAATAAAAACGATTTTGAAGGTTATATGTGTTAAAAAATCGCTTTGGCCAAATTTCAACTTGTATAACACCTTCCACCGATTTTTACCCCTTTCCCCCTTTTAGCTACACTTTTGATTTGACCCGTTTGAGTACAACCTGAACCGACACATTAAAGATATATCAATGTAGTTTTAGATAACTTACCGAGAAGATGCGTATATTGAGACTTGTTATGGCAAGTGTGATGTCATAAAACACAAGTGGTCGTCCTCTTCCGGCTAACTCAACCGGATTGGCCACCAGCAACTCGGTATCTGGACCACGGCTCATCACTTCCACTCGAAGTGGACGAACGAGCTCCATTCTTAGACGCGAGCAAAGCTTATTTTGCTTCTCGAGGTTGACTATCTTCTTTCCATCTACATGCATTACAAACAAGTCGACTTCAAAGTTTTCTTTTGCTTTGCAAGAGAACCGTCCGTATGAGGTCTATCAAATTTAAAATTCAAAAAAATTAAATAAAAAAATCAGTAGTAACAAACGAGTTATAAAAATTGTATTAGATGTGCTTGTTCTAAAGATAATCATGTGCTTGTACCTGGATGTTGTAATCTTTTAAGGTTCGCATGATGTCATAGATCAAGCCTTTATGATCTCGACAAACTATGTGAACCACGGTGTGTGAATGGCTAAGCTGGTTGTCAACAGTTACTGACACGCGATCAGATGTGAGTGCACCGCCCTTGTGGGTCTCACTGAGTTCCAAACTAAACATGCCATCTGTGATTGCAGGTGGAAGAAATGCTGATCCTTGAGGGTTAGAAGTGGCTCCAGGACCCGCCAATTCGATCTCAAAACTAATCATGTTGTCTCCTAACATCGCGTTTAATTGACTTTTCGTTTCCTCCTGTCGTTTTTTTGTATGAAGAAGTTCTCTGCACATTTCACAAGGGTAAAAAAGGTCAATATTAAAAAGTCAACCAAAAATGTTTTGACTTTTGAGGTAAAAAAACACAGTACCTTGTATCTGTGACAAACAGAAGGTCCATGACTCTCCCGTCTGGTGCAGTAAACACTTTTACTCGTTTAACCGTAAGCTCTAGCTCACAAAGGACTTTTGTCACATCTATAAACATAATTAAAAGCATTAAATCTAACGAGATCAAAGATAGAATATGTTAAAATATTGTAGGAATTATATAAAAAATGATCCAATTTATGATCAAAACATTTAAATAAAAAGTCATTATGTATTGATTAGTTCTATAATATTTACCTATGAGTAAACATCTAATTAAAGAATCATACATTTTTTAAATAGTTTTATATATTTTTAACCGTCAAGCAGACGTGAGTTGAAAACATAGTTGATGGACAAAGATGACCAATTTCATGGTCATTGTCGAGCTACTAGTTTCAAGTCCCTTTCGGCGTATATAATAAATTGAAACAAAGTTGTCATGTTGTTAATACTATAATCATAAGTCCACCGACTACATAAACAATTAATCTTCTTAGTCAAAAAAAGCTCTACACTCCCAACTCCTCAAGAAAATGGGGAAGGAATCTTGTATCGCCCTCTAAAGGATATGTTCCACCAAAAGTGCACATGATTGCAACATATCACATTCATGTAGTCTCTCTTGTCATGTTTTTGCACAACATTTTCCTTGGAAAGTGCACAAGGTTGCAGCATGGCACTGAACACAAGTGGCATACTGCAACCTTGTCATGTATTTAAAAAAACATGTTACATAGAAAGTGCACATGGATGCGGTATTTCACTTTGAGTGGCATACTGTATCCATGTGCACTTTCTTCCAATTTTTAGAAGAATTTGTTCCGTGGAGAGTGCACATGGCTGCAGTATTCCATTTTGAGCGGCATACTGTAGCCATGTCCACTTTATTATATAGTTCTTTTAAGAACATGTTTCATGAAAAGTGTACATGGCTGCAGCATGCCACTATAAAAAAAACGAACATAAATGGCATGTTGCAGCCATGTATGACATTTGGTTACACATCAACGTTTTGTACACCAAAATATTTTATTATAAAACAAGTACCGTGCAAGAGGCCTTTCCGGTCAAAAGTACACCAGAACTTTAGAAGGAAAACCTTGGGCGGCTTTGGCTGTTGAAACTCCGGCCGGTAGTAGTAAATTTCTGATAATGCCGGGGTGCACGGGGGGCATACCTCAAGTAGCCTTTCTCTCAATAAGTACCACCTGGTTGTTGGCTTACCAACCACCCAAAACACCAAGTAACACCATTTCCCATCTGTTGATACATCTGTGCAAAACAGATTACTGAAACAAATTATAACACTTTTAAATGATTTTGTATGGTCAAATTCCAAAATCAACTTTTTAGGGTTCGTAATAACCTGAATTTGCCAGAAATTATTTATTATTTATATGCAATTTGCAGGATTTTCCATCAGAAACTAGAATAGTTTGACCAAATTCAACGCACACTAACAAATTTGCAATAAATCAACAAATGGTTGGGACTTCATTATGAGTTCAAATCCATGATGGGGTTCTGTTTACAGGGCTAAAAATAAACAAATTTAACAAGAAAATCAAATTTTAAAAAAACAATTACCAAAAACTGCAAATATAAAGAAGAAAAATGGGATTAACAGAAAAATCTGATAGAACAATTCTGTTTTGATATATAATGACAAGTCACAACCAAGATCCTTTTTCAAGAAATTACACAAAACAAAAGAAACATCAACATTTGCTTCCAAAAATAAAAAAGAAAAAAAAAACAGAAGAAGAAAAATCAATTAAAATTTAGCAAGCAATGAATCACAGGGCAGCTTAACTCCAAGGCTCCAATCAGTCTCCAATTAAGAACCATAATTGTCCATAAAAATACAACCATAAATTAGAAAACATAAAAATCAGAAATAAGATCTTACTGAATAATAATGATAAAAATAAAAGAAATACCTCCTCTAGCAATACTGAGACCAAAGAGGAGAATGATTCTACACACATCACAGCCAAGGCCTGTTTTATCTGGGCAATTCACAGTGATGAGAGTGTTGTCTCCTGCTGTTTCTGCTTCTTTAATCACCACTGCGTCGTCGTTTAATATGCCCATTTTCTTAAAGTCAATGTTTCTTGATCACATAAAAAAAAAAGATAAGATTTTGAAGGAAAAATAGGGATCTTTTTATTCCTTCTTCAATTCCTCTCTCACTGTCTAGAAATCTTGAAGATTTCGCCAAGAATGGAGGAGAAACCAAACACATGGAGGCACAAGAGCTTGATGTGTCGGATATTTTGACTTGTACTCTACTTTTAAATATCTCAAAGTTTTTTCTAGTTTTGCCTCTTTTAATATCTAAACTTTTGCATTATGCTTTTTGACTTGGACTTTTCTATAATAACTCATATTTTCTTTATTTATTTTTTCATTTATTTATTTTTATTTAATTTCTTAAAAATATAATATCCAAGTTTTACACTTGTACATTATACTTTTTTGACATGAACTTTTCTATAATAATAACTCCTATTTTCTTTATTTATTTATTCAATTATATATTTTTATTTAACTTCTTAAAATATAATATCTAGTTTTACATTATACTTTTTAGTCGTGTTATAAAAAACGAACCGGTTGACGGGTCATACTAACAATGTCGTTGGTTGAAGTTGTTGAATCGGTATTGAAAACAGAGGACATATCGGTTAGTTTTTAAAGTTATAAGAATACATAATTTTAACAAAAACCGAAATTATATAAAACTAATATCATTCAACTTAGTTTGACCATTTTCTAAGAACTTGCATCGCCGAGTGCTGCTATATCTCTGAATTAAACAATCTAACAAGTTATAAATATTTTATAACGTTTTTAAGCTGTAATTAATTAATTGGGTCTAGCATCGGTTTTTTTATCAAACGGGGGCCATAACCCCAATTCTAGATCAAACTCAAGAAGAATACATACCATAGTGAGTCGGTGCCACCCATTTTTAGGACCCTTACACACTAAGATCCTGTTTGGTAGCCTCTTAATGGTTCAAAACCTCTTAATGGTTAAGAGGTAACCTTAAGTCTGAATGGTTAAAAGGTAACATGTTAATGGTAAGTTCTCACAAGTTAAATGGCCCGTTAACTCTTAATCAATAAGAGGCTTTGAACCATTAAGTGATAGCCTCTTAATACATTAAGAGTCTACCAAACAGCCCCTAAGTGAACGTTTAGGTGCCTTTGTCAGTTACTTGGATTGTTTTTTGATGAGGTAAGTCGTTGTTTTATGACGACTAGATTGAGGTAAGTTGTTGTTTTATGACGACTAAATTTTGACTACTTAATACTCAAGATTATAATAAGTGTCTTTGTCAATTACATGTAAGAGCTGACATATGTGAGATTAAACATGACAATTGATAAATTATTATCTAAAATGATCTTATACTGATAAAGGTTGCATATATGTGCATAAATAAGTTACCTTATGAGAAGTGTCTTCAACAATTACAAAAGGAAAAGTAAATAGCTATATTAGCTTTAATTAAATAAGGCTTTTATAACTAAAATAAAGTGTCATTAATTTATCAAAGAATTTAAATATCTAATGTACAAAGCGAACCTTATAAATTTTGCAGATGACATCAACTACTACAACTCGGTCGTAATCTCTCTTAGAGCATGGGGTATACCGGTGTGATTATAGTGTGATGTGATAATAAAGTGCACGCCACGTGGCGTCACATCACTCCCATCATTATCACACGACCCATCACTTGGCAAGGGGTATACCAATGTGATTGCGGTGGTGTGATAATTAAATGTTTAAGCCAAGGATAATGAGAATAATGAAAATAAAAAAAACCAAAAAAACTATGTATTCGTTGAAGCCAAGGAATCACCCCGTGATTATTCTCACGCCACACAATCACGCCACGAGGGGGCGGTGTTCCCTCAAGATCACGCCGTGATGAAGGTGTCCACATCGGATCACGCCATGGAAAAAAAGGGTATACCAGATTGTCTAGGTTTGTATTTGAGAAAGACAAACTTAAAGACTACAACTTTTCTTGATTGTTATAAAAAAAACTAAAGAATTGTTTTAAAACATGAACAAAAAATTGTAGGTACGTGAAATCCCCAATTATAGAGATTGCCCAACCACTGTCTTTAAGAGCATACCCAATAATAACACAGTTTGGGTCATTTTTGAGGCTTACGTGTACGTCTCACGTTTCTTCTTATTGGGGTACCATCGGTTTTGGCCCTTCTGTTCATACACAAGAATTGCTAATAATGGCTTGGTGATGGGGCCTAATTTGTTTTTTATTTATATCTATCTATACATATTAATAAATAAAGGTTTTGGGGTGACACATGTCATTCTCATGTTTATTCTTAAATTTTTTTTTTCGCTTCTCTCTCATATTTAATGATACAAGTTTCTATAAAAAAATTCTAATTTTTGTTTCCCGCATCTCACTTATTAAATAATAATGATTTTTATAACTATTTTTATAAAACATTTTTTAATTAAAAAAATAATTTTTTCATAAAACATTTTTATAACTTGAACATTTCTTTCATTGTTTTTATAAAACATTTTAAAAAAATAACTATATAACGTTTCTAAAATTTGTATTAAAAAATTATATAATATGTAATATTAGATCTTTATTACTAAGTATATATAATAATGTATTTATTCACCCTGTATAATATATAGAGTTTATAACTTATATTGTAATAAATGAATAACCATACTTGCCACGTGCCGACTTATAATGAAATCTAGATTTTTATTTTTCGTCTTTCTCTCCTATTAAATAATGATGGTGTTAAATAATTAAATATCTAACATATATTCTAATATTTTATTAAAAATTACTAAATCATAAGAAAAAATTAATTATTTCTTTTTTCACAGACGACTAATAACATCAAACATACAGATCTTCATAGAAAATACAGTTTTATAACAAGTTGTATTTATTCAACCCATGTAAATCATGGGTTTTCACCTAGTTAATATATATATAGAGGGGACAATGAAAATCCAGAGTTGTTGTGAAAAATCATAAACTTATTTCTGACCACACATTTTATTTCTTGTGTTTTTTGTTTATTTTTATACCTGATGTATATTTTTCTCATTTCCTCATTCTCTCAATTTAAAGCTACCAACTATTCTCTTCTTTACACAACTGATCGATTCTCTCTCTTATTTCAAGAATATAAAAAACTCTAAAGCAGACTCCCTCTATATTCATCAGATCTAAAACAATAAAAACCTTTAAGCTCAAAGGTCTCAAAATCGTGAATCGGTATTTTAATTTACCACAACAATCGATTCCACACTCTCCTTCCCATCGTCTCCCTATCCACTCCCTTACAAAAGAACCATTTTCCCTCTCTATCAAAGTTTGATATTCCAGGTCCAAGAACAAATTTGGAGCTCTCGTTGAAATTTTAAAGATCAAAGAACAACGAAGCTTCCAGATCCAACCTGTCACATCCCGCCTTATGCACCCCCTAGACGTGTGTGAGTTCGAGTGGTAACTGTTTTGATTTCAGAGTTTTATAAAATACAGCGATAGTCTTTTTACAAGGATCGTTTCATCATTTATTTCAACCTCGAGGGTTGTATTTGTAAATATCAAGATTCAGTTGGAAAACAAAAGTATTGTATTTATTTCATAAACATATGGATTTAAATACCCTTTAATTTAATTACAAAACATCACTTGTCTTATAGACAAGTCATAAGCCACCACGAAAAAGTACTATCCGAGGTTGATCAATTCCCTAGTCTTATTCCTCATTTCTATTTTCTTTTAGGATTTTCTATACATGAGGCCTGAAAATCCAACATGCATATTATCATTTTCTTTTCATTCATGGGTCATATCTTATGTCTGCTCGAATCTCATTTCCATCACATTTTATTGATTACCTGAAAACATTTTAAAAATAAAACGTCAGCGCGAACGCTGATGAATATAATTATCTTGACAGTAAAATCATTTGGCATAAACAAGTATTAATTTCATAATCACAAATTTATGTTCAATCCACACTTTCAACAGGCCATTTTCTCCTGATCATATGCACCATTGTATACACTGGTATCATGCCTTATAACAATAATCAGATCTACGCCTCCGAAATTGATATGTGACAAGTACCATCCGCAATACGGGACTTTCACCCGAGACCCGTGTATCCATTGCAAGTTTTACATATACCTATGGCCTGAATGTTTTGTCCGTAGAAGAATGTTAGCATTATTCTGTTAACCTTTATTTGGTCATTTTCATAAATGTAAATGTTTGACACATGTTTTGAAATAGATAAAGTGTTCACCTTGATTAGAGGATCGAGCCTCTAAGTTGGAAATTTATAGAATCAATCTCCTAGCTTGGTTTCTCTAGCGTATCAACACCTTAACGAGCGTTTTTCTTCTTAATCGGGCATTACAACGAACAAGAATCGAGTTGAGACCGCTGCGAACCTTCTAATCAAGTCCTGGAACAATATTTGAGTGTGAGAAACGTTTGTGGGATGAGAGAATGGACTGAACTCTACCAACTATTTATATGCTGGAAACCCAGCCCGTAGCAGACCGTTACCTTGTTAGGTGGCAGTCCGCCACCGCCCAAGGTGACGTCAGCCCTAGATGTCCAACTCTGATTGGATCGTTTATGGTTTTGCGGTTAGCGGACCGTTACCATGGGGCGTAGCGGTCCGCCACCTTGCTACGTGGTGAAATATCTGAGTTTTGCGGCTGGCGGACCGTTACCACCAGGCGTAGCGGTCCGCCACGAGTACACGCATCAAAATAATTGTCTATTAGTCATTGGACACGTGTCATGAGCGGATTCATTGCTTAACGTCCAAGTAGTGGATCGTTACCGTATATGGTGGCGGTCCGCCACCTAAAGATTCAGGGTGGGGGCTTCCTTAGCGGACCTCCATATAAACACCACACCTTAGCGGATCATTAGGGCCAAGCTTAGCGGTCCGCTAAGCTTTAAAATTTTATAGTTTTCATTTTGAACCATAGACTTTGATATTGTAGATATAAAATTCCTTTTAGGTTTTAATCTTGGCATTTCTCGAACGTTTTTTGTGGCACGTGTTACACAACCCATTCGCCGCGAAGACCTCTCACTCGGCTTCAATCACTCGAGTCAGTGAATCAAATCAGGGAAGCAACTCTAGAAACCAAATCTGAAATGTTCAATTTCATCAGATCCATTAACAACCTCCGCTGCCGCAACCGAAACCGTAATCTCGAATTGAAACACTACGATATCGCTGTTTCTAGTATTTTGTCTGATTTTTTGCTCGTTTTACACTTACTCATCCCCGACTATACATATAATTTTTTTAGTTAAAGAACATATACTAAAACATGAGTAGTAATTTTTTTTTGAAAGACAAATTTCTTAATTCCTGTTTGGAGTGAGATTTAAACCTATGATCTTCTTAAACCTTAATGTTTCTGGAGGATTTTCCTTTACTATTGGCTACCAACGTGAAAGAGCTAGGCACAAGTCACAAAGCATATCAAAACGTCGACGTATTGGGAACCTACAGACTACAGTACGCAACCTATATTCTCTATCTCTTCTCCAGAAACTAATCTTCCGTCTCAAATGGATTGTTCAACTCTACTCCTCCCTCTCTTCCTCTCCCTTCTTCTGCCTTTTCTTTCTCCGGCGGCCAGTCTCAGACTGACGGACACAAAGTTACCGTCAACTCAAGCTAAGAAGCTTATCCGAGACCTCAATTTGTTCCCCAAACACTCCGTCAACATCGTAGATCGCGATGTTACCAACACTTCGTCTGCCGCTCGTCCGAAGATAGTCGAGAAGCGTTTCAAGTTCCCCAATTTCGTCGATCCTGATGACGTATCCATTGAAGATTTAGGTCATCATGCTGGTTATTACCAAATTGAACACTCTCATGATGCTCAGTATGTTCTCAAAACCCTAGATTATACTCTTATTATTGTTTGATTGTTGTAGGATGTTTTCTGTTCGATTAATCATTTTGCAATTAATTAATGGTTAGGTTAATTTACTGCAAAAATGTAGATCGGAACTTGTTAATTGATTGAATGTAGAACTGCTGTTTGTTGCTTCTTTGTAAACCTAATCTATAATTGCTACTGTATCACCGACTTGTATATATCACTGTGAACCTGTCAAAACTACGTGTTATTGTTCTGTCAATTCTGTGGTTTCTTTGTACCATTTGCTACTTTAGGAAGGATTGAACACACTCATGATACTCACTATTTGGGTTGGTGTAGGATGTTTTACTTTTTCTTTGAGTCGCGGAACAGTGAAAATGACCCTGTGGTCATCTGGCTGACCGGGGGACCAGGTTGTAGCAGTGAGCTTGCTCTCTTCTACGAAAATGGACCGTTTAAAATTGGGGAGAACTTAACTCTTGTCTGGAACGAGTACGGGTGGGACAAGGTGACTCTTTCTTGATTGAATATTTGTCATCATACATTGATATTATTGTCTCTTTATATCCTTGGTTTAAAAAAAGGGTGAAACGCTCTCCTAGGCGTGTTGGTCCCATGAGCTTTATATACAACTTGGTTTTAAATTGTGCGCATAATGTGTGATGCGCCTGTTGCTCTGATCAGAGGGCATCACTACACTTGATGCATTGCGTTTACATGATGCGTGATCGTTGCGCCAATTTTGCATAATGCGGTCTAGCGCAAAATGCTCTATAATGCTTGCAATATGGATTTTTTGGATTTTTTCAATTAGGGTCGGACCATTTCAATTTGCGACTCAAAACAAGAATCATCGGCAACTCATTCTTTAAAATTAGTAGTTTATCAAAACAAGAAATTTGACAATCAATCTTTCAAGAATTATAATCGGCGACTCATTCTTCAAAATTAAATTTCAGTTCTTCACTTCTTCAAAGTTCGATTGTTTCAAAGAATCAAAATCAGATTGTTTTAAGGAATCTGTCAATCACCGACTTTCCGACTTCAACTCTTCTTATTGCATGAGTTCTTTTTTGTTTAAGTATGTTTTTGTAACTTGTGTTTTAATATTTTATAACTTCTTATTAGTATTTTAGTATTTTTTTAATATAGAACGCATTGCATACGTGATGCGCTCGCATCGCGCATTGGATTTTGGGACCAAACGCTTCGGAGCACATTGCGCAATTTAAAACCAAGATTTACAACCAGAAGTTGATTCTCTTACTTATTTTACATATCAGCTTATTTATTAAGTGAACCTTTCATAGTTGCGCTACACACCCTAATTTTAACCAAATTTGACCCAGAACTACATGAAGCACGCCTTTACGTTTTACTGTGTGCCCCGCACGCCTATTGAAACCAAGTTTATGTCTCATTCTTTTACTGCCCAATTTGATCAAGTGATTTACTTCATATACGAATATATTTCTATAGTTGTATGCCTTACAAGACATTTATATATCTGTGCAAACTCAGGCATCAAATCTACTGTATGTTGACCAACCTACGGGCACTGGATTTAGTTACAGCTCTGATAAAAGTGACATTCGCCATGATGAACAGGGTGTGAGTGATGACCTATATGACTTCTTACAGGTCTGTTGCTTTCCCCTCTTGCTTGTGTTTGTGATTAAGAATTTATAGATCAGACCAGGGTTCTGACTGGTATTACATTTCAGGCATTCTTTGGAGAGCATCCTGAACTTGTAGACAATGATTTCTATATTACCGGAGAATCATATGCTGGTCATTACATTCCTGCTGTTGCTGCTCGGGTCCGCCAAGGGAACAAAGCTCAAGAAGGAATACACATAAACCTAAAGGTTTCTTTTCTTGTTTTAAGATTGTTTTGAACTTATTTTAATCTCTATCGAGTTGGCGTGCTTATGAATGAGTTGTTATACAGGGGTTTGCTATTGGAAATGGGCTAACCGATCCAGCAATTCAGTACAAGGCTTATACAGATTATGCATTGGAGATGGGGCTAATTAAGGAGTCCCAATATAAACGCATCAACTTGATCCTTCCAGTGTGTGAAGCCGCAATAAAGCTTTGTGGTAATCTTGCATCTCTCTCTCTCTCTCTCTCTCTCTCTCTCTCTTTCACACACACACACATGCTGTGACAAATGCACATGCAATCACTTTCTCTTGCTGAGTTTCAGCTCCCGTTTCAGGCACTGATGGAACGGTCTCTTGTATGGCTGCATACTTGGTATGCAACGCGATTTTCAGTTCAATCATTTCTTCCGTTGGCAATATCAATGTAAGGAAATCAAATTATTTTCCTTGTATTTAAGAAATTATACCAATTTATGTTTTACACGGTTTTCAGTATTATGACATTAGAAAGGAGTGTATTGGGAGCCTGTGCTATGATTTCTCAGACATGGAAACACTTCTTAACAAGAAATCGGTTAGACAAGCTCTTGGAGTAGGAGATATAGAGTTTGTTTCTTGTAGTACAAGTGTGTATCAGGCTTTGCTTATGGATTGGATGAGAGATCTTGAAACTGGCATTCCTGAACTTCTTGAAGATGGAATAAAGTTGCTTGTATATGCTGGAGAATATGACCTCATATGCAACTGGCTCGGTTAGTGTTCATTCATTAAACACCAATAAATCACATTTTTTTTAATTTTTTTTTGTTTTGTTTTGGTGTTAAAATAGGTAATTGGAGATGGGTTCATGCTATGGAATGGAATGGGAAGGAACAGTTTAATGCTTCTTCTGCAGTTCCTTTTGAGGTTGCTGGGACTGAAGCAGGCATACTTAAAAGTTATGGGCCACTTAGCTTCCTCAAGGTTCATGACGCGGGTCACATGGTTCCTATGGATCAGCCCATGGCTGCTCTGGAGATGTTAAAGAGGTGGACCGAGGGCTCGCTTAAAGAAACTGCAAGGGACTCTAAATCTCTGGTTTCCTCCATGTAATGACAAATGTTGGTCAGTTGTTTGTAAATAATGCTGGGCAGGGCAGCCCTCGGAACATCGCGCGCGTTTTTTAGTTATAACGTAGCGGCACCATAAGAGTAGGACCCACTATCAGCTTCTTTTAGTTGCTTTATCTTGTTATGTGGATTGGAAGTGTTGTAATCAATCTTAGAACAATGTGACTGCCATGGTGATCTTCATAAACTACATGATATTTGAAATGCTGTCTGTGCTCTTTGCTATTACCCAGATAGAATGGATTGGTTGATTTCATTTGTTAAGCCATACGGTAAATCTGCCCTAAATTACCAACTAGTTGATTTCATTTAATGATATAAAGAGTTAAGTACACGGATAGTCCCTGTGGTATGTTTAAATTTTGGATTTGGTCTTTAGCTTTGATAAACTACACTAACAGTCTCAAACTATGCATAAATATAACATCATTGGTTCCTGAGTTGGATGGAGTTAACTTTTTTTGTTAAGTATGTGTGTAATGACTAAAATACCCTTAGTTAAAAGTTATAAATAAATAGATGTGGACCCTACTTCTTTTTTAATTATATATAATAATAATAATATAGAGTGTAACATCCAAGATTTTCTGGTATTATTTTAATTATTATTATTATATATTTAATATATAATAAAAACACCTCAGTTCAATCCCACACCCATCACATGAAATATTTTTTTTTTCTCATTTTAACATAGTATTTTTTTTTTCTACTACATATATATATATACACCTACATATATGCATATATGCGTGTATAATCATTTATGAAAAATATTATACAATTTCACTCTATATATATATGTATATATATATGACCTATGTTTTAAGTATAAATATGTAAACTTATTTTATTTTAAACCCAAAACTTATATGTACACATACATATGTATATATTTATAATTAAAAAATTAAAGATAAACTAGTTGAACCCACATTTTAAACTTGAACCCTTTAGTCCCTTGAACCCGCACTCGCGAATTTGTATCTTTGACTAAATTTTGACCCCAATTCAAGAACATTTGACAAACTTTGACTTCTAAAAGTCAAAGCAGACCGATTCTTGATAATCCAAGGCTGTAATTGGTCGGGTTCTTGCTGGATTGGACTACTGTGGTTACACAAACAAAAATCGATCCAATCCCGGCCCAAACAACATGCAAAACTGATCAATTAAGCGGACAATCATGAATTCAAACGAATTTGACTTCACAAAGTCAAATCCGTATCAATTCGTAACCAATTCCTGCAATTAACGCGTTTGTGATCCGGAAATCACGCACTGACCATTTAGGCATGTATCCAAGCCAGTTTCGTGACTCAATTCACCATCAATCATCAATTTAACGCGTAAAAATCGTGCTAACGGTTGCCTTCTACGCGGATAAATTAAATCGAACAATCAAGATGAAATTGATTCACCTAAAACGCTCCCTCACCGTCGCACCACCCCTCTGAACCTCGCTCGATCGCCAATCGGTCGTCATTCCACCTCTGAATCACTGTCAAGCTCCAAGAACACCGAATTCATACTCCCCGTCGATCGCCTCCGTTTCGTAACCATTTCAGGTAAATGTTACATCAATAGTTTCGTTTCAATCTAAGGATCAAAAGCCCCATGGTTTGAGCTTTTGATTCGGTGTAATCGAGGGAAATGGTATGGCTAGGGTTTTCTCGCGCTAAATAGGGATGAAGGATGGTTTGGGTTATTTATTAAATGAATTATGTAATAGCATTCCTTCAAGGCATTAAGCCCAGGTCCACCGGTTAAACACATACACCCTTGCACGCCCAGATCTAACCCGGGTTCAAACCCAGTACCCTACAAACATTTTTAAAACAAGTTTTTAACACCCAAAATACTTTATAAAAATTATTTTATAAAAGCCTATACTGTTTAAAGTAAATTTGAACAATAATTTACCATTCTTAGTCATGAGATGATTATTTTACAAGTTAAATTGTTTAAAAACTTCTTTTTTTTTTAAATATGAAAACTATTTAAAAATTATTTTAAATTAATGATTTACCAAAACAAAGCATTTAAAATTTCTTACTTTATAAAATTATGACCAAGACTTTTATAAATCCATTTTCATTATTGTAAAAGAATTTCACAAAACAATGGTTATAAATTTTTTTTATTAAAATTTCATATAATAGGGTTAAAACCCTATTTAAACAAATAAAACCTTCTAAATATAGTGTATTTACATTTTTCATATTTTCTTAAAAGAACATACTATTTTAAGGATAAATGAAGTTACTTATTTTTACATTTACAATCCGTTTAGAGTTTCAATCATAATTAACATAATTTCATAATTATATATTTACACCATTATTTTGACACATTTTCATAAACAAGGAAATAAAGCAAATTTATTTATTTAAATTATACTTGAATAAATATAATTCCACACTAATTTTTTTAAATAAAAAAAATAAAAAGAATTTATTTATTTTACTTAATTATTCAACCTAAATTCATTTATTATTAAAATCATGTACTCGAACTTACATTTCTCATTAAAACCAGTATTCGAATGCAAACGTAAACATATACACATCCCTTACATAATGTAACACAAACTCTTCGTATAAGTCCCAACACTCAATCCCGTTAAACCCTAGATCTAGCCATAGACTTTGTGCATGTTATTAATTCACACTCATATAATTTCACTCTAGGTTAAGTTTGTGAATTGCAAATTCACTTGTGCTACCTGTTACTCCTGTTATCTACACAACTAATACAGGTGAGTTTTACATAGCCCCTTTTTCACTGTTTTTACATTTTGGGGTGAACACATGATCACAATTTACAATGATTTACAGAAACTACACAATACAAATCCACTTTACAATTTGTGTGTAATTTGAGCTTTATGTTTGAGTGCTAGGTGTGTTAACTACTTATTTGCAATTACATGTACAATCATTAACTAATCAAGCCGACGGTTAACAATGATAGATCTATTGAGTCTGACAAACCCACCCAGATTGGGGTGATTGTTACCGACAACACAATTTTTGCATGCTAGTTACAAAGGTTTGATTGTACTACTTGGTTACACAATAGTGACTCCCCATAAATGCCTTGTTAATCATGACTTGTATGGATTTGTTTACACACAACACTTTGATGCTATTTAGAGTCAAAACCCTATGTATGCTCACCAACTTTTTAGTTGACCTCGTTTTCATCATGTTTCAGGTACAAAAGTTTGAGTTGATCAAGTTGCTACACTTAGGTTGTGGACCTAGTTAATTGAAACAAATAGATACGTTATGAAATTCAAATATTCTTGTACTGTTGTATTTGGAGGTTGTGAATGGAAATGTAACATTTTTAATATATTAAATTTTAGTCAACCATGTGCTCATGAACAGTCTACATGTCCCGCCCCGACGTTTCCGCCGTCGGTTGGGGTGTGACATAGAGATTTTATATAGAGTAGATTACACTGCTCCCTCTCTTCGTCTTCTTGACTTTGCCGGCCACCAACTCCGACCAGTTTTTTTGCCTCTATCTCTTCGTATTCCATGAAGTTCGATTCTAGCCCCAAAATCCAAGCCCCAATGTTCATCTTCTCCAAAAATCCTTCCAGTCCCGATGATCGTCTTCTCCAATGAGGTAGAGAAAGTGCAGAAACCAAAACAGAAGCAGTCGGCGTTGCTAGGGTTCAACTACGCAGCCGAAATTTAAGCCCCATCGACTGAAGAATTGATTGATTTGGCGATGGTGTGCTGGAAAGGGGGGATGATGACAGTAGTCGCCGGAGTTGGTGGTGAACAAGATTGGCTGCGGGGAACTAAAGAAGATTAAACGATGCGGGGGATGAGTTAATCGACCCTCACTCCCACAACAAATCTCCAATTTGGTGTGGTGGTGCCGATGAAGAAGATCTGGAGTTAAGCATAACACCCTACTTTTCAGTTTTATAATTTCATCTGCCATCATACTTGTACAGTGATACTGTGATAGCAAATTCATATTAGGGTTAACAAGGATGAAGAAGATCTGGAGCTAACAACGATGAAGTAGGTGGTCAATTTTTAATTTTTTAAGATTAAGGGGTATTTTAGTCATTACACACTCACTTAACAGAAAAAGTTAACATCCATTCAACTCTTTATGCATAGTTTAGGTCTTTTAGTGTAGTTTCTCAAAACTAGGGATCAAATCCAAAGTTTAGACATACCACACAGAGATCATCCGTGTAATTAACTCTAATATAAATAAACGAGTGGTCCAAACTCTAAAATTTAGTTAGGCCCAATGTTTGAACCAAATCTGGTTCATGGTTAACTGAACTCACATGCAAAACCAACTTTACAAAAACCGACCTAACATATGATGATAGATTAACCGACACTTTGGTCATGTTACGGGTTTGATCAAAACCGACTTGACCCGAACTGCCCATGCACACCCTTGGATCTTAGCGGTTTCTCTAATAAGGACACCGCCCCCCTAAAGCCCAACATGCTTTGGCGAATGCTTTATTTAACAGAATCGTCCAGAATTTGAGAGTAAAGTTTGATTTATCACCTCGCCAAAAAGCGGTGTTTGAATGTCTACGGGCTCCTCGGGCTCAAGATTTTCTAACAGTTATCCCCATTGAAGGACTAGGTCAGCATATGTCGGCTGGGGAGTACCGGGCTATTCTCAAGTATCGGCTAATGATCCCCTTGTTTCCGACTGATGAGCTCTGCCCAGTTTGTCGCAAGGCTTGTTTGGATTCTTTTGGCGAGCATGCGGTCCATTGCAAAGAGTTACCCGGGTTTAAATACAGACATGATTTGGTTAGGGATGTTCTTTATGATGTTCTCAAACGGGCAGAAATTTCTGCTAAAAAATAGGCTCCCGTGAACTTTCTGACAGATCCGCTTGAAGGGAGGTCTACTCTACGGCCGGCTGATATTCTTGTGTTTGGTTGGGCAGGGGGGAAACACGCTTGTGTGGACCTTACAGGAGTGTCCCCTCTTGTGGGGCTTAGGGACAATGGGGTTGTGGCGGGTCATGCTGCTTTAAAGGCGGAATCAAGCAAAGTTGCTAAACACGAGAAAGCTTGTTTAGAGAACCAACACGTGTTTATCCCTTTTGCTTTTGATACTTTTGGGTTTCTAGCACCGGAGGCTGTGGAATTCCTAAACAGGGTTCAACGAGTCGTGCATAGTAATATTTCGGCCCCTAAGACCCAAAACTTTGTTTTTAGTATGATCGGTTTTGCTATTCAAAAGGGGGTTGCAGCGCAACTTGTTGCCCGTTTACCTGCCACTTTATTGTAATCGTCCTATTTTAATTAATAATAAATAAATGAATCAAAATTGCTACCATAATTTGACACGTTCTCTTTTAATCTAGCCTTTTTATTTGACCCGTTCTCTTTTGGTCTAGCTTTTTAGTTAACCCGTTTATGTTAGTAAACATAATATAAATAAACTCGAAGATAAGTAAATGATCTGGAATTACAATTGCTGCTTCTTTCAAAAAGATTAAATATAGATATGTTTTACATAAGGGTCGGCTCAACCTTTTTTAGAAACGAATTATAAAATTGACTCTTTTAATAAAAAAACATATTTTTTTTCCTTAAAATCTTAACACATGAGAATATGAGGATGCACATTTTTGCATACAGTTTCTTAAAGTCACACAATCGCATGTATTAAAGTTCAAGTGAGTTTAGTAACAAGAAAACTCTTTCAGGATTACTGATTTTTTGTTATCCTTGTCAAAACTTGAAAATTAAACAAAATTAAATCTTAAAATTTGGTGGCCCTTGAATATGGCCGTCATAAACGACAACTTATTTTTTTATATAGTCGAGCCACCCTTGTTTTACATACACATTCTGGACCATCTTTTAAAAAGGAGATGACTTTTGCATGTTTAAGTGCATCTACACCGCATATAGATAACTAGTGAATCATTCATAATAGACCACTACCTCTAACTCTAACCTTAGGAAGTGAAAGGAAGAGTTGAGAACATGCAAGAATATCATCGTTCCTTTAGATCATACATTTTAAGTGTCTCAAACTAGTCAATCCAATCCAACCATGAATTATCAATAATGTTTCCGCCTAAGACAAACTAGGCTTTTTGAACATTGTTTTACTTAAAAAGATGTTCAAAATAAGGACAAACCATAATATGTAACATTTTGATACCAAAATAAGACCAAACCATAATATGTAACATTTTGATGCCATTGAAGTTCTCTTTAACAATCAAAGCAAATTTTAAATCCCTAATCCAAAAAAGCTAACAAATTAATCAAGATATTATAATCTCAAAACCACAAATGCATTATAATAAACTAAAAACAATAGTATTAATCATACTTGATAGGCTTGTTTTGTAAGTTATTAGTTATTTATTTATCTATGTGTAACTTCAATTCTTTATTTATTCATAGCATGGCCTCCCATACAATTGGTATGGAGATTTACTCATCATATGGCTCGTCGTGTTCTCAAATTGCCATTTATGCTCAACAGGCTCCTGGTTCAGATGCTGATTTGACAAAAGCCTTCCATGCCCAATGCCAAATGTATCTAGACGTCGAGGCTATAGATCATATGACTCTGGATAATATCTCCAAGTTGGCACCATACTTAGATACCGCAACTTGCCCAAAGCCCTGTACGTACTAAAACATGCCCACGTTCTTGGTTTCAACGGCTGAGTACATTCCTGGTTAAAAATGGGCACACTTGCAGCAGAGCTGACACGTCCCTTTGAAACCCCCCACCCCCCCCTTTTAGTTTGCCCCTGACTATGTTAGAGGTATCGAGTGTGTTATTCACACCTCCTAACTCACCTATATTCTAACTTCTTATTTGAGCTTAAGTAAATACAATTAAACTAAAATAACTTATATGACACTAAAATCACCAAATGCTAATCAGATTAGACGATTCTTACTCTTAGGTTGAACGATTTTAATCAGTTTCATCTTATCACCCCGTTATTTAATGTCAAGTAAATTTGCACAAGTTAAGAATTATTAATCATGCTTAATCACAAGTCATTCTATGATAAAAAAACAAAAAAAACATCCATTTTTATATATATTATTCAAATCATTCGAAAATATAGAAAAAAAAACTAAAAATAATTGATTTTTAAAACTTTGTTTGATACAAAAGGGAAAGTCCAGGTAACTTCGTATACCCTCCCTCTTGTTTCTTCACCTTCGTCTCTTTTCCCCATCGGAACAAAATCCTCCAGACCTCCGATCACACCACCGTCTCCTCCACACCGCCGCTGCCTCCACGCCGTCGTTCTTCAGCACCGCTCAATCAGGTTTTCGACACTTTTCACTCTTGATTTCTCGAACCACCTGCTTGTTAACCGCCATATATAATTAACTGATTAGTTTCTAGGGTTTACTTTTTGACTCTTGATTTGGTTAACCGATTCCGTTAAATAAACATTTTTCTGGATCAATTCCTTCATCTGCCACACATTGCTTTGTGATTGTTTGCAGCTTCATGAATTTATGATACTGTGATCTCGGATTCATCCTTCACTATTGATTTGGATTCTGGTTGTTTAATAATGTAGATAACTAATTGAAACTAGAAGTGTATTGTAGGATGTTTTTTGTTGATGACATTTTTCTGTTTTGACAATGCCCTAAATTCATATATGTCATCACACAGGACACATATATCTTAAAAAGGGAAAATAATGGCTCAAATTCCCAACTTACAGAATGGACCTATTAATTTCACTTCTATAAGGTTGGTTTTTTACTATGGAAGAATTCATCTGCTTCATTTGTGAAAATGTGTTTAATTTTGATTTGGGTTGGATCACAGAGATCAGTCTCAGAAGGAGCTCATAACAATCCTAAAAAATGTAAGCTTGACTTCACACCGTTCGAATTCTATTTAGTTAGATCATTGTTATGCAAGTTTGGTGTAATCTGCACATTATATTAAATCATTAAACTAATATAACACAAAAAAAATAAAAATGTACCCAGTATAATCCTACTCATAGCAGAGCTGTTGGTAGGGTCGGGGGAGGGTGTGATAAGGGGCAAACCTTACCTGTATCCGAGGGGATAGAGAGGTTGCACCTAGTGAGACCTCTGGCTCCAAAATCCTTCTTTTTACAGTATAGTATAAGTAATCCATATAGCATAAAATATAGCTAAGGGAAACAGAGAAAACAACCATACAAGAGTACTAATAATGAAACTGAAAAAATTAAATGGCAATTGGTTTAATTTTAATTTTGTTTGATTTTGATGAAATATCTACAGATTCGAGGGAAAAAGTGTTTGGTCATCGATCCAAAGCTAGGTGGTTCGCTGTCATTAATCGTCCAGACTTCACTTCTCAAGGCAAGTCAGCTCATTTTTGTTATTTTATGCAACTTTTTTGTTATTCTCTTTGTAGTAAAAGAGGTACGAAGTTCTTTAACGGCTGATTAAAGTTTTAAGAATTTTATTATTATGCACAAACAGGAGCATGGGGCTGAACTACATCATCTTAATTCAGATCCAATCGAGACTAACTGTACAAAAGTTGTCTACCTTGTACAAACTCAGCTTCATTTAATGAAATTTATTTCATCTCATATTCATAATGACACATCTAAAGGGCTTCAAAGAGAGTATTTTCTCTATTTTGTTCCTCGTCGTGCTGTTGCCTGTGAAAAAGTAAGCTATTTTAGCACCTGAAAATATTTTTCTACTCTACATGTACCGTTTTATAAGTTTTTGTAAATATTATACTTTGCAGCTTCTCGAGGAAGAAAAAGTTCATAATTTACTAACTATTGGGGAGTTCCCGTTGTATGCTGTTCCACTGGATGAAGATATATTGTCGTTTGAACTCGATTTATCTTACAAAGTATGTATCTTTACATTATTGATTCTTCTTTTTTTTTTGCTGATCATGAGAACCCGTTAGAGAAAATTAATATTAAAGTTTTAGTGAACTTGATAGATACCGGAAATTTGATTTATTAAAATAAACAAGAACAAGGATAGTTGACCCGATTCGAGAGGGGCTAGTCTCCACAATTCTGATCACAAAACAAAATTAGATAAAAACCATGACACAGAAACTAGAAACAAGAACAAAGTATTTAAATGTAAACTTTGATGAAGCAATTACTCCGACTTTGATGATGCAATTACTACCCTCCAACCATTCAATTCCCTTCAACATTTCAGCACACTCACCTCTTTATTACCCCATAATCACAAGACTATTCAGCACCCTCCCTTTAGTTTCCCTCCCATGTTTAGATGACCCGACCCAGTTTGACCCAACATTGGGTTCGGGTTTGTATCAGAACTCTATTTTAGTTTTGTGTCTCCATATTTCTTAATTTTGTCTTGATTGCTATTACAAAAACAGGAATGCCTTACGGATGGTGATACAACATCTCTTTGGCATATCGCCAAAGCCATCCACAAGCTTGAGGTTTAGTCTATTTGTTTACTTAGTTATTTTCTTTTTTATATAAATATTATATAGTTGTTGAGATTATGTATTTTGCAGTTTTCTTTTGGTCTAATACCAAATGTTAGGGCAAAAGGGAAAGCGTCTGTACGTGTTGCTGACATGCTTAACCGCATGCAAGCTGAAGAACCTGTCAACTCAACTGATGTAATTCTCCATTATACACGAGAATTTTATATTTTAGTATTAATCATTATTGATCTTATATTTGTATAATAGAAACTATTCTTACTGTTCTTTCTGAAACTGCAGATGGGTGTCCCTGAGATAAATACCCTTATCATTCTGGACAGAGAGGTACCTTATCTGATTTCCGGGATCAGGGTTTACAACCAATTAATTACATGTATCTTTGTTTAAATTTGCATTATTGTTGTTGCTTTGCAGTTGGATATGGTTACTCCTATGTGTACTCAATTGACATATGAGGGGCTTCTGGATGAGGTAACTGCAATATAATGTAGTCCCAAATGAAGTACCGTGCCGAAATTATATATATGACATCAAACGTAACCAAAACCCCGTCACATTTTGTGACCCATGATTATATTTCAAGCCTGATCTGCTTTATGTCTATCTTTTTGTAGGAAAAAGATAGCTGTGCAAATTAAGTTTTTATATTAGGCAAAATTTGAAAAGCCTATGTACTTTCATTTTTGTGCAGATAAGCTCCTAAACTCTTTTTGTATGATTAAATCCTTTAATTTTTTAAATTTAATAAAATAATTTCTTTTCACCTATTTGATGGTTAAAATTTGCTTTCATAGACACTTTTTTGGAAGGAAGAATGCAGAAAACTCTATGGGCTTTCACTTTTGATCAGAATCGCATCCCTAAACTATTTTCTTTTCCTTCACAAAACCCCTGTGTGGCGGTTTCATCTCAGTCGGTTTTATCTGTGCAAAAAGTGGAAGTCTATAGGTTTTTTCTTCTTTTTTCTGAATTTTGGCTTGAAAATTTATCATTTCAGCATGTAAGCGGAGTTAAAGGTAGAAAAAGACCCTTTTTGTTAAATTTAGTGAGTTATTTAAGCATGCAATAAAAAAACTTTAGGGACTTGTAAGTGAAAGTCCGTAGGTCTTTTTATTTTCAAAATTTTCCCTCGTATACAAGACAAACTGCTCAAAATTAGGGGTGTAAACGAGCCGAGCCCGAGCTTGACTAGGCTCGAGCTCGGCTCGTTTAACTTACTGTGAGCTCGAGCTCGGCCCGATTCGAGCTCTAATTTTGAAGCTCGGGCTCGGCTCGTTGGTAGTTTTATAAGCTCGAGCTAGGCTCGTTTATTATATATTAATTAATTTATATATATTTATAATTATTTTTATATAAATTTTATTATAGTTTTTATATATAAGATAATACATATTATTTAATTATATTTATCTTAATTTTATATATACTAATTATTATTATTATTTTATAAATATATATTAAATATATTAAAAACATTATATAAATAAAAGGCTCGTTAAGGCTCGCGAGCCGGCTTGAGCTCGATAAGTGAGGCTCGGGCTCGGGCTCGTTTATTAAACAAGCTTATTCTTAGGCTCGAGCTCGGGCTCGAGCTCGTTTAAGCTCGGCTCGTTTCGAGTTTTTAGCGAGCCGATCTCGAGTAGCTCGCGAGCGGCTTGGCTCGTTTACACCCCTACTCAAAATTAGAAGGTACAAACTCTCCATAATTCCATTTTTTAAAGACATCTCTCTTTGTGCAGCTTTTACACATCAATAATGGTGCTGTGGAAGTAGATGCATCAATCATGGGTGCTAACCAACAAGATGGGAAGAAAATGAAGGTCCCTCTTAATTCAACGTATGTAATTTTTTCTATTCATTATTAGTAAAACCTTGTTAGTTGTTGTACATATTTGTTCAATCTTTCCATTTGATTTTATTTTAGTGACAAGCTGTTCAGGGAGACCCGGGATCTTAACTTTGAAGTAGTTGTCCAGGTTGATCTATAATGACCATTTTTATATACGTTTGTCTTTAAACTTTTACATGTTTAGATAGAATATTCTTCAGTACTTCAATAATATCTGGCTTAGAGATCCTCTCTTAGTTGCCATCTGCAGTATGATTGCAGGTTCTACGACAAAAAGCAACATCCATGAAACAGGACTACACGGAGATGACAACAACTGTAAGTCGATTTTTTTTAAATGGTAAAAATGTCATCTTGATCTAACTCTGGCAACTAAATGGTGTATGATCACAGAATCAGACAGTCTCTGAATTAAAGGACTTTGTCAAAAAGCTCAACTCATTGCCAGAAATGACTGTATGTGCCTTTTATGACTCTTTTCTGGCCCTTTTTTATTTTATTTATTTTTAGTTTTTTTAATTTTGTTTGTAGAGGCACATAAATCTTGCTCAACATTTATCCACACTTACTTCCAAACCCTCATTTCTTGGGCGACTTGACATAGAACACACTATTGTGGAGGCTGAAAGCTATGATATGTAAGCTTAACTAACATCTTATATTAGTTCCTCCTGCTAGGGAAAAATTCATCCAATAGTAACCAAGTTTCCCGTTCCACTAAATTCACTCAAAGTTTTTTTGTATATCTAAAGTCACTCAACTTTCAAGAAGACCTAATGAAAAGAACACTTAGGAAACTTGTTTACTATGGGTGAGTTCTTCCCCTGTAATATAATATAACATTTTTTTTCTTGAGCTTTTTATCATATTATGTTTACAGATGCTTTGAGCACATTGAAGAGATGATTCATAAACAGGAGCCACTTGTTAGTGTCCTACGGCTTCTTATCTTACTTTCAGTTACGAATGCTGGGTTACCAAAAAGGAACTTTGACTATCTAAGGTCAAAATAACACAAATTACATTTATTAAAATTTTCCCTTTCCATGTGTGAAGACGTAATGTGATAAGGTTATCACCTGATTTGTTACAAGTTTATTCTTGAAGGG
Organism: Smallanthus sonchifolius; assembly: GCA_023525975.1. Classification (NCBI taxonomy): domain Eukaryota; kingdom Viridiplantae; phylum Streptophyta; class Magnoliopsida; order Asterales; family Asteraceae; genus Smallanthus; species Smallanthus sonchifolius. The sequence continues at coordinate 59,812,076 of CM042042.1, forward strand.
GCAAAGGGAAACTTCCCTCAAGTGGATAACAGGTTGTCATGCACAATATTAGTATATATAGTAATAAATAATGAAGAGAGAAGGCATGTAAGAGTTTGTGAGATTATTAGGGCTCCTGCTTAATGTGTGGAGAGAGGGCATAGCCCTGGAATTCCATATGAGTGTTTTTCTTTCGTTTCCATTGTTCTCAATCATCGAATATTCAATAAAAATCGTTCCATCTGTTATACCTTTCATCTTATTTTGTATCAGATCTCTATCATAATGACTTACTTTTTTACTTGTTGCTATCTTGATTCAGGAAAGAGATTCTTCACAGCTATGGCTTTGAACACATATCCACTCTTAACAATTTGGAAAAAGCTGGGTTGGTCAGGAAGCAGGTTCTTATATATTTCTTTGCTTCTGCTTTTATAGCTTTTTAAAATTTTTTTTTGAACAAAGTATACAAGCTTAATTATGTGCAGGAAGGAAAAAGCAATTGGTTGACTATTAAACGGGCTCTTCAACTTGTGGTTGAGGATACTGATACTACCAAGTAATGTGTTTATAAATATTTGGAAGTAAAGATTGATTCCAACTTTTGTTGATTTAGTTGTTGGTACACCTGGCAAAACAAACCCGAACACCCAGTTTTGGGCTATTATGGGCAATTATCATGACCAATTCACAAGGGATCTTTCAATGGATCAAAACGGGTAACGCCTATGAAACTAGCAACTTAGAAGTTAGAAAAGGTCCAAATGGGTCAACACCGCCCACTGGTCTGTCGCCACCACCTAGACGCCAAAAAAACAATCCTGTGGGTGAGCCCATTTTGATACTTTTTTTTCTTCTAAAATGACTCGTTTAAACCCGGTCCCATTTTGATCTGAACTCAATTGGACCTGCTACCGACTCAACCCGACCCTCATTTTGCCAGGCTTAGTTGTTAGGGTTCCTTTTTTTTTGTGGCAATTGGCTTCTAATATTTCATTTTTTTTGGTGGCAGCCCCAAAGACGTTTCGTATGTTTTTTCTGGATATGCTCCTTTGAGTATCCGCTTGATTCAGCATGCAATTCGATCTGGATGGTGAGCTTAGTTTCATTTGTTCTTTTCTTTTTTATTTTTAAACATTGCAATATATCAACATGTATTACATGGTCCTTCAGGCGCCCCCTTGAAGAAATATTGAAGCTGCTGCCGGGCACTCATACGGAGTCAAAGAGGGTTAGTAATTATCTAGCATATCTTCTTATCATTTTTTTGTTACCATTTCTAAAGATATATTTTTGTTCTTTATAATTATAATAATTTAACTTATTTGACCACTTGCTACAGAGTGCCTTTGCAAACAGTCCATCATATGATATACTACCAGGGGGTTTACACATGGACAAGTATGTTTTTCCGTAACACCTCGTCCTTGATTATGAAATACGTCACATCATGACATTGATTAGTTATTTTTTTTAATTGTATTACATGACCAACATATGATTTACCTTTGAATATATTTCAGACCTCAAGATGGGAGGCGCTCTCTCGTTCTAGTTGTTTTTGTTGGAGGGGTAACATTTGCAGAGATTTCTGCTCTACGCTTTCTCAGTTCTCAGGTACTTTATCTATGTGAATTTTAACCCGTTGATCATAATCGGGTTGATTTGGGCTGTATTTATCTTAAACGGGTCAACTAAAGAAATTTAGCTGAGGAACTTGTCAAATGGGTGGAAAGTCGTCTAAAGGTTTTGATAGATACTAGAAAAACGAAAGCTTGATTTTATAAAAAAAAGTAAGATAGTTGGCCTGATTCGAGAGGGGCTACTCTCCAAATAACATTATGACAAGATATATTAGATAACTTAACCTAACCAAATAAAAGAGACCTAGCTCTATTTATACTAAAAGGTCATAAGGAGTTTTCTCCACTAAATCCGTCTCTTGACTTTGACTGCCCTAATTCAGCCCTTGACTTTGACTCCCCTAATTCAGCCCTTGACTTTGACTCCCCTAATTCAGCCCTTGACTTTGACTGTCAAAGTATCTGAAGGTGGAGTCTTATCAATACTTCCCGCCCGGAGAAACGACTTGACCTCAAGTCGGAATGAAACAGAGAGAGTGAAGCCTGGTTGACCTTCATAAAAAACCCATGGTGGGCGCCATTCGGTTCGATTAGTGGCATTTGGGGCAGTTTTAGCGAAACCCCACGATGGGTGCCACTCGAGTGTCGCCGACACCCATATGACCGATGCCGTAGCCGAAGCAAAATACCTATCCTATTTGAACAACTTCAAAACGACCCTTGGTGCGGAGAGTGTGATAGTTGTAATGACCTGGTTGATTGTTGGGACTTGTTCAATTTGGGTCGAGACAACTAAAGACCCACTGGGCCTGATGGGTGGTGTGGGTTTTAAAACCGACAAGATGGTGGGGTATGTTCGTTTTGGAGGTTGTGTAGGAGTCGGTGGTGGTGCAAAAAGGGGGTGGGGGTAGTGTTTTGGTAGGGATATCCATGGCTTGGGTCTCAATTTCAAATTAATGTTTCTTGTTAGTTGTGCAGGATTAACCAAGAGGGACTATTAATAACATTTGGTTTGTTGATAGTGGTTCTTCATAGCACATGACAGGGAATGACTTCTGCGAGAGTAAAGAGTTGTTGATAACCAAGAGGGACTATTAATAACGTTTGGTTCATCCTCGGGTTCCTTGGTTACCTGTGTTCGCCTTGCTAGCCAAGCTTCCCTGATTGCTGCATTATCATTCTTCAGGGATAACAAGGAATCGATTTTTCTGAGATAATCGCCAATCGAGCAACTTTTGAATCATGATAAATTCCACGGCCTCCAATCTGATTGCTCCGGGTCTGCACCATCGTGATTCCCGGAAATGGAACCAAATGATAGATACTAGAAAACGAAAGCTTGATTTTATTAAAAAAGTAAGATAGTTGGCCCGATTCGAGAGGGGCTACTCTCCAAATAACATTATGACAAGATATATTAGATAACTTAACCTAACCAAATAAAAGAGACCTAGCTCTATTTATACTAAAAGGTCATAAGGAGTTTTCTCCACTAAATCTGCCTCTTGACTTTGACTCCCCTAATTCAGCCCTTGACTTTGACTGTCAAAGTAACTGAAGGTGGAGTCTTATCAGGTTTCTTGTTACTTGCAGGAAGGGATGGCATACGACATTATCATAGGGACGACAAAGATTATCAATGGTAATACATTGATAGAAACCTTCACGCAGAGCCTGGGTTGACTCGCTTGTTCTGTTTTCTGACTTTGGGTTTTGCATCTTCTGCTTGTACTGTGAGCATTTGGGTTTGTAACTTGCATCAAGTAGCAGTATCAGATTGTGATCGTTGGCGCACATTACCATAATTTATGATCCGCGTCATGTGGCTGCATTCAGCTTTATATATTTTCTGCACTCTTTATGTTTGTTTATATGCTATCTTATGTGCCTTCGCTTTTTGATTTTGAATTTATTTGTCTTCTCCTCTACAAGTTTAAGTTTACTGTTATGTCATTGTGTGATGAGTTTCTGCTATTAAGTTATTTATTTGGACCCTGGAATTTCTTTAAAGTTGAGATGTTTGAATGATAAATTTTAGATTATGAATGTTCTTAAAGTTTTAATTTATGTGTTTGTTGGTTTGTTTTTGTTCATGAGCAAAAAATGAACAGTGAAATTTGTTCGCCATGTCCGTTTGTTTTTCGTGACAGAAATAAATAAACAAACATGAGGTTTGTTTACAAAAATTACATGGACAGTCCCTATTGTTAGCAAAAATTGCAAGTATGGTCACTAAGTTTAAAAAACTGTACCAATGGTTCACAAGTTTGTCAAAAAACGTAACACTGATGATCTCTGGAGTAGATTGGTTAAATTTTTTAAAAAATGACCAAAAAACCCTTGTATTTAAAAATAATTAAAAAACATTATTTGTATGTATAATATGTTTTTTGATTAATTTTTTTTAATATAAGGGTGTTTTGGTAATTTTTTTTAAAAATTAACAGAAAGTTTAACATCTATCCACTCCAAGAACCACCGGTGTTAAGTTTTGGCAAACTTGTGGACCATCAGTGTAGTTTTTCAAACTTGGGGAATTTAGCTTGTAATTTGTGTAAACCACGTGGACCATCCGTGTAAATAACTCTAAAAACTCTAATGACCGTGCCTCTCCTTAGTTCTAGGCTTATAACCGAACGTTCGTGAATTGTTTGACGTTCATTTAATAAACAAATGAATATGGAATGTAAATTTTTGTTCATTTAATTAAACGTAAGAACATGAACTCCCCTTTATTTACGTTCGTAAATGTTCGTTTATACCATTTAACTTATGTTCGTTTATGTTCTTTTAAATATTTATTCAAATTTATTTATTACTAACTAGGTTAAAATCTCGTGTATTACACGGGTTAAATAAATAAAATGTTATATATTTAATAATAAAAATTTTATATTTTTAAAAACCCGTGTAATACATGGGTTGAATAAACCATTATATTACATCGGTTGAATAAAATATAATGCAAATTGTTAACAAACACATTTGTCAAAATATGTTTTTAAAAAATATAATTTGTCGTGACAATTATAAGGTCTGTTAAGTTAGTTTTTAAAACATTTTTTTTCAACTGAGTATTAATTTTTTAATTTAATTGATAAATGTTAGTTCATATTAAGTTCATTTGATTGATGATATAATAACTATTTATAATTAAATAATAAGTATTCGTAATTACATTTATTAATATAAAGATTATTATTTAATAGGAGAGAAAATAGAAAATCTAATATTTAATAGAAAAGAGAGGTAGGAAAATAAAGACGAACAATAACCAGAGAGTGACACGTGTCCTGCAGAGATTTTCATTTATTAGAGTAGTAAGATACTACTTTAAAACCGATTTTATTAGTCAACCCGGTTGAACTGCCCGGTACAATCCGGTTGAACTGCCCGGTACAACCGGTTGAACCGTTTCTGAGTCCAACCCAGTACGGTTTAAAAACCAGTTTTTAAAACATTGGACATAATACATTTTTATATCTATGGTTCGATCTTCAAAAACGATCCGCCTCAAATTCGTACGTCACTTTTATGTACTTAAGTATGTTAGTGTCAACGACAAAACATTTTTTTCTTTGGTTTTTTTTTACATCTTCGTTCAGGGTTAAACGAGTAGCCATAACCTCATATGTTTTTTTATGTACCTAACTATGATTATTTTTTAACTGTTTAAGATCTGTTTCACGTCACAAATCACAAGAATTTGAGTTATGCTATGTTTCGACACCGTGAGATAAAATTTAGTTAAACATATTTTGGAAGCCCACTCTCTCTGCTGACCTTTTCTCAAATCAGCGACCAATTCTCCGTTAAGACTTTTTCTTCAAGGGAATTCGTCACACGTTCATAAACCCAGAAAAAGTCTTTTATCTTCGATCATAAATACCCCATCAAACAATTAACCTAATTCTAACAAACAAGCCTTTTTCTAATGTCCAATCAAGCACGAGTGAGTCAACTCTCACACTCGGTGAGGGAGTTTTCAGGGCTACCCGAGTGCAGAAACGCTGCAAGAGACTTGTATGGGAATTTGGTGAGAAGAGTGAGGCTTTTGAGCCCATTATTTGAGGAATTAGAAGATAGTGAAGAACAACTTGATGATGATGCTCTTCAAGGCTTGCAATCTTTGAAGATTGCTTTGGATTTTGCTCTGGACCTTCTTAAATCAGTCAATGAAGGAAGTAAAACCTTTCAGGTACTTACCCTTTTTATCTTTCTTCAAATTTATTTGTAGAAGAGTAATTTAATCAAGAAAATTGATGAGTTTGAGGATAGTAGATAGGGATATTCTCGTCTGACTTAAAACGGGCATAACTTTTCGTCGAAACGACTCGTCCTTGACGACCAACTAGATAGGGAGAAAAGGGACGACTTAAAAAGGAAAATAACTTGGACTACATTTAGAGATCATGTGGCTAACCACTGCCCAGCTGTCAGACCCGCATTCTGTCTTTTAGGGCTCCAATCTAAACATTCTCTTTTCAGTGTAAAAATGCGTAAATCATTGATTGCCTAAAAGTATGCGTTTATTTATATATTTAATTTCACTAATTAACTTTGAGTTTCAATTTCAAAGATTTGACAATACCATCCAAATTTAGAATTCCTATAAAATTGGACCTTTAGGGTAAGGGGTATACCCTCACGCGGCCCCAAGTGAGCCCCCTCTGGGGGGCGGTGTTTCACGCCGTGAGCACCCTCACGCCACCTCTCAGTCAATCACAACCACCTTTGAAGCCATCTCCCCCTCACGCCATAGGGGGCGGCGTTCGTGAAGCTCCTCACGCCGTGAAGCCCCTCACGGGTGGTTCCCACCCGTGAGGGTATATCGGATACTCTTACTCACCTATCTATCTATATCTAATAAATAAGTAACTGGTTGCGCCACGCATCACAATTTTGTGAGCCCAAAATTATTCTTCCAGCTTATTTTTTCCTTACTATTTAATATTTGTTTTATTCAACTAATTAATATTTCATTCTGTAACTATTTCTTTTATTTTTTCCGCTAAATACTAAGTATTAAATATTTGTTTTATTAAACCCGTGTAAAACATGTGTTTCAAACGTAGTATAATAATACATAAATTTATCTCAAGAGTCATCTCTTTTAATTTCGTGTTTCCGCTCTGCATCAAGGCCTAGATTCTATAATCTTGAGCCCGGATTTTAAATTTATGATCTTTTGTTTTTTATATCACAGGCCCTGCAAATTGATAAAACCACCAACAAGTTTCATGAAGTAACAACACAAATTGAAGAGGCATTATGCAAGATTCATTATGATCTATTCGATTTACCCGAGGAAGTTCAAGAACAGGTGAGTATGAAGTATGATCTTTCAAACATGAATCTGAACCCAAATGAATAGACCTCTAATTATAATCTTTCAGATACAACTTGTGCATTTGCAATTTAAACGAGCAAAAACACAAATGGAGTCTCCGGATTTACAGCTTCAAACCGATCTAACAATGGTGAAAATGGGAAAAGAACCCGACCAGGAAATGGTTAGAAGGCTTTCAGAAAAGCTGCATCTTACCACTGATGATGATCTGAGGAGGGAATCACTTGCGATTCATGACATGGTCGTATCAACGGGTGGTGGTGAGTTTGAAAGTTGCTTTGACACGATGTCGTATGTTCTTAAGAAGATTAATGATTTTGTGATGATGGGAGATTCTGAAATTGGTCGGTCTGATCGGGAACAGAGGTTTGTGAAGCATAGATCTCCGGTTATTCCAGATGATTTTCGGTGTCCGATATCACTAGAATTGATGAAAGATCCTGTGATTGTTTCTACTGGGCAGGTATGTAAACTGCCACTTTGTAATGTTTAGATGCGTATGAAAATAAGTTTTAGTAGATCTAAAGATTTTGGGTGGTCATATCTAACCCTTTTAATAAACGGGCCGTGTTCCGATTGACCTGTTTGATTAAACGGGTCATTGTTTAACACTTTAACCCGTTTAATTAAACAAGCTGACCTGCCAACCCGTTTAATTAAATAGGTAGACTTGTTAACCTGTTTATGACCCGTTTAACCCATTTATTATAGCCTGCAAACCTGTTTAACATGTTTACAACTTGGTTACAACGTGTCTGCCCGTTTGACTTGTTTAGATAAATAGGTTAAATGGGCCGTGTTCGGGTTACAATAATTTAAGCGTGTCAGGGTTAGGATTAATATCTGAAACACGAATAAATATATGGGCCGTGTTTTGGTTCAACGATTCAATCCACAAACCCGAAAGCCACAGTCAAACAATAGAACCGATTAGCAAAACTCGAACCCATAAATTTATTTATATTGTTAAAAAATTTATTTAATTTAAACATGTTTGTACTTGTAGTTATAAATGTTGCTTAAAAATATATTGGGGGGAAAGAAGAAAAAACAAATAAGGACCAGTTTTGACCACAGGACCTCTTTCAGTCCCTACTGCACCTAGTCAACCACCATAGGCTTCTAATAAAATATAGATCTTTGTGTTAAATGGATCGTGTTTGTGGGTTAGCGGGTGGAACCTGATACGAGTTCGTAAGTCTTATATGAACCAGAGCACGACACAAACTCGAAAACTGTGTCAGACACATAAACCCGAACAAGACAGCATATTCGCGGGGTTGACACGAACCTGACATGTTTACTTTTTAACCTGTACTTTTTTACCTTATTATTCTTTTTGTATATTAATACTCTAAAGTTATAAATTTAGAACCAAAATATGCATAAAAGCTTATGCATATTTATCTTTTAGTTTTTGCGAACTGTGACATAAAACACATTTTCTAAATTTTATAAAAATAAATGGGTTAACCCAACCTGCCCGGTCAACCCGAACACAAAAAAATTGTGTCAGCTTCATATCATGTGTTTGTGTCATGTCAGAAATTCTCACACCTATTTTACACTATGTTGCAGACATATGAAAGATCTTGCATCCAAAAATGGCTAGACGCGGGTCACAAAACCTGCCCGAAAACTCAACTGACTTTACTACACACAGCATTAACACCCAACTACGTGTTAAAGAGTTTAATCACGTTATGGTGCGATAGTAACGGTATTGAGCTTTCAAAATCACAATCAAACTCAACAGCACAAAAAACCGGTTCAGAATGCAACCAAACCTCGATCACCGCATTGCTTGGAAAGCTCACAAATGGGAACTTAAACGAGCAACGGGCAGCTGCGGGTGAACTTAGACTACTAGCAAAAAGAAACGCCGATAACAGAATATGCATCGCCGAAAATGGTGCTATTCCCATTTTAGTAGAACTATTATCTTCCCAAGATAAAAGAACTCAAGAACACGCGGTCACAGCACTTTTAAACTTATCGATAAACGAAGCGAACAAAGGCATTATCGTGAGTGTCGGTGCAATACCTGAGATAGTCGATGTGTTGAAAAACGGAAGCATGGAGGCTCGGGAAAATGCAGCCGCAGCCCTTTTTAGTCTGTCGGTGGTGGACGAAAATAAAGTTGCCATAGGAGCCGCTGGTGCTATACCGCCTCTGATCAGTTTGCTTCAACACGGGACACCGAGAGGGAAGAAAGACGCAGCCACCGCCATTTTTAACCTGTGTATATATCAAGGGAACAAGGTGCGAGCCGTGCGTGCAGGGATCGTGAGCCCGTTGATGGGATTGGTTAAGGATGCTAGTGGCGGAATGATGGATGAGGCTTTAGCGATTTTGGCGATAATTGCGGGCCACCATGAAGGGAAGGCGGCGATTGGTCAAGCTGACCCGATCCCGGTTTTGGTGGAGGTGGTTCGGACAGGATCGCCTCGGAACCGGGAGAATGGGGTGGCGGTTTTGTGGTGCGTGTGCGCGGGTGATGCCGAGTGTTTGATGGTTATGAAGGAGGTTGGAGGTGAGGATGTGTTGAAGGAATTGTGTGCAAATGGTACGGATAGAGCCAAACGGAAGGCTGGAGGTTTATTGGAACTTCTTCAACGAGAGTTTGGTGAACCATGACAAATTTGTATTTACATATATGTAAAATTAGAATATCACAAGTCATTGCACATGTATATACTTGTTTCTTTTCTATACACGTGAATGTGATGGTCAACCAGCTTCGCTTCGGAGAATGTTCGGTGATAGAGTCTGCTTCACTCTTGTTAGACCTTTGAATAACGATAACGACCTCCGGCGACTTGATCAATTTCCGGTCTGGTACACAACTTATTTATTGTAATGTCTTAAGAATAGTTTAATCAGAAAAAAATATGATTTTGAGGACAGAAGATAGGGATATTCTCTATGCTGACTTAGAACGAGCATAACTTTTAGTCGAAACAAGCTTATTCAAGAGTTAGCAGACTCGTACTTGACGACCAACTAGATAGGGAGAAAAGGGACGACTTTAAAGGGAAAATAACTTGGGCTACAATTGGAGTTACAGGCGGTGGAGGATCCCCTTTTACGTCCCCATGCTGCCTGTGTGGTTACATGGGACCGAAAAAAGGAAAGAGAGGGATGGGGTTTCTCTCGCTTTTGGCATAGTGGGCCCCTAGTGGGGGGCTCGCAAGACGGGCTATTAGCTCAGTGGTAGAGCGCGCCCCTGATAATTGCGTCGTTGTGCCTGGGCTGTGAGGGCTCTCAACCACATGGATAGTTCAGTGTGCTCATAGGCGCCTGACTTCGACGAGCTGGATCATGTGGCTAACCACTGCCCAGCTATAAACCCGTAATCCGTCATTTAGGTTCAAAACGACTCATATACCCTTAATGAAGTATTTATAAGCATAATACACTTGGCTGATATTTTTGATATGTAATCTTTGGCGTTTATGAAGCCTTTATAGGCATATGACAGTTATAATGGGTCAAAATGACTCGTACACACTTTATGGGGTCTTTATATGCGTAAATCACTTGCAATGGGTCAAAACGACCCGTATACACATAAACACTTCAAAAGGGTGAAAAATGACTCGTATGTACTTTATTTAATTGAAATGTTTAAGAGACATGACATGAGTGTGTTTCTTTTTGTTTTGCAGGAACCAGGGCAACTGATTTTGGGTTATCGGTCTTCATTCAAGAAGGTATTCCTCTTATGCCTTGATTTCATTTTTTATCTCTTTAATTGAGTGTCAATTGTTTGTTAAACGAGTTTCCCAAATCTGTTTTAATTTGCTCTCTTTTTTAGTATCAGTTCAATTTTTTAAAATAGTTTTTCCTAGACATAAAGGAAAAACTATCTACAATAGTCTTGGATAAAAAAACGATTAATGTTGGTATCTGTGTGTTTTTACTATTTTAGGATGTTAGTGAAAGAAAAGTAGGAGTTTGTATAGGTAGAATGATAGTATTGAATCGTGGTACTTCATTGATAGTATCATACCAGAATTTAATAAATCCTGACGTCCCAATTTCTTAACAAATTTTTATATTGATATACCTTTATGTTATATGGCTTGTAAGCAGGAGTGTTGATCACAAGGAGTCACTAAATCCTCTGGTTGTTACCATACGTGAGCTTTGCGGAGAATACCCATTAATGGAATTCGGGAAGAATGGTTTGAGTTTTGTGGCAAACTTCTTTTTTATGTGAAATTTTGTATACATCAGTTTAGGAAATATTGTATGAAATATTGTAATGGTTGTTAGTATGTTATAAAACGGATTGTTTTGTTATCTATGTACTTTATTTTGTACTAGCTTAGTACCCCGTGTCTACATACGGGATGAAAATTATCAATACATAAAATTCTTAATTTGTTATGTGTATATTTTATATGTGTAAAAACTAAAAATGTATTACATATACGAATGATATAAAACAAAATTTAAAATATGTAAAAATTAATACATAATTGGGTTTCGAAAATACGTTAATTACTATTTAATGTAATTTGACTTTCATTACTATTTGATTCAAAATAAAAGTTACATAATTATATTTCAAACTTTCTTATAATAAGAGATAATTTAAAATAAATGTGTTTTATTAGTATAATTAGTATTTTTCTTTAAAAATATAATATTACTAAAAAAGAGAGGCGTATTTAATAAGAGAGAGAGAGGCGGGAAAAAAATCACGAGAATGAATATGGTGACGACACGTGACATGTAAAACCTTTATTTATTATATAGTATAGATATAGATTATTAGATTAGATATTGATTATTAATGTGAAAATTAGTAATTCTATAAAAAAGATATATATTTTTTTAAACAGCTAAAACCATGACACACATTTGTGTGAACATGAAACACATTTATGACAGACAAATGTGCGTCATCTTCTTTATGACAAGGCTTTCTTTGACACACAGTGTGTGTCGTAAAGGCATGTAATAATGCTTGTCATAAATAGATGACACAATAATGCGCGTCATCTTCTTTTATGAAAGGGTCTTCCTTAACGCACTCTGACGTGTCATCTATCCCATTTTATAACAAACATTGTGTGTGATGATATATTTTCTAGTAGTGAATTTTATAATAAAGTTAATAATTATAAAAGACAAAATTTATTAAGAGAAGGTTTTCGACATTAGAAAAAAATTATTTCTCGGTCACATTACAAACTTATTTAAAACCCATGGTAATGAATAGTATCCACAGGAAAACACCACGTTTTAAGCATAATGTACAACATGTAAAGCACCACGTTTTAGGGTTTCATCCACACGCCTTTTCTCCCATCGTCAAAACCACTGATCTCAATGGAGGGGGAAGGGGAAGCAGAATCGAGAGGCGATGACCGGATAAGACGGTGGTGGTGGCGGTGGCCATCAACGGCGTTTTCCCGTGCCTATATCCTTGCTCATCTTTGCAATGACGGAAAGGGATCAGAAAAGGGAGACGACGTCCACCGTTTTCCCGTATCTCATATCCTTTTCTTCTTTCCCCGTTTCACACCAAAGACCCAAACTAGGGTTTCTTCACCAGCGTTCCTCTGCCACCTGCGTGTTTCTTTCACGCTTCTTTCCACTGCGTGATGAGAAAGTCTATAGATAGAGAGAGAGAAGAGGGGTATCATAGCTGTAGTCGGGAGAAGAGAGAGAGAGAGTGACGGGGGAGGAAGCCACCGTCGTAGGTGACGATGGTGACGGTGTTTGAGCCCGATGGTAGTGATGGGACGACGACGGTTCTAGGGAACATAGTTGATGTCGTTCAGTATTTGAATTTTGTGATATTTTTGTTCTGATATTTATTTGTGCATTTGCTTCATAGGATTTTGTTCAAATCGTTGTGTGATTTTCGATTTCCATCCTAAGAAATTCTTATGTTAGCTATTGTATTGCTATGATCATTTGAAATTCTCATCGTCTTTTGCCCTATCGATCTCCTGTTTTGCAATTAATAGAGTTGCCAGAACATTGAATTTCATGTTTTCGTATTATTCATCCATGAATCTTGGAGTTATCGAACTCTTAAACATAGTCGCTTACAAGTTTTGCCTTAATTAATAAGATCTGTTGGCCTATAATAATCCTTACTTTTAACTTCACCGATGAATCTTCTAACTTTCTTTTGTTGTCAAGACAGTTTCACTTATATTACACTTGATATTACGAGCGAAACGAGGAAGTGTATGTTGTTGGTTGATACGAGCAAGCAGAACAGCTTAAGCAAAAAGTTGATGCAAACCGAATTTGAATAACAATGGTACGTAGAACTTTTTTTTTGGATTTGCATTTGAATTTCACGTGTGCTTAGATCTCTTTCTGTTTTTGTGATTGAGTTTGATAGTGTTCGGTTATGCGAGAGCGCAGGGAAGACTCGGTGACAGATGTTTACTCATTTGTTGTGGTTCTATTACAACTCATCACCGGATGTAAGACAAGAGGAGAAATTTGAAGATAAAACTTTAGTAGAATGGGTAAGAGAAGAAGTAGAATTTGATGCAACTATGGATATTTCAAATGTTTTGCATTATATGAACATGTGCAGGTGTTTATTCTATATGGTTTCTTCAGAGAATTAATGGTTATTGGGTCTTTTCTTTGTAAGGTGTATCGGTTTAACTTTGAAGGTAAAACAAACAAATATGAAACTTTATGAAGTTCAAATAACATATTTATCCTTCAAGTCAAATCAATAGTTGCATCAAATTCTACTAAAAGTAGCAGGCAATATAAGAAATTTTAGTCATCAGTTTGTGGGCATGAAGTTATGATGTCTAGGAAATGTTTTCTTTTTGAAACGGGTCGTTTTGTAGTATGGGTTCAAACATGCATGGTCGAGTTAACCTGTAAACAATTTTTTTTTGTCTATTTTTTTAATTAATTAATTTTTGTTTTGTGCAAAAAAATAATATATTAGTTATGATCCTTTGACTCTTTTCTGCACTCTTTTGATATGCAAAAGGTTACATTTTGCAATGCTGGTTCGAATCGCAGGAGTGCCAGCTGATACTATGATGAAAAGAGTGAAAGCAATCGAGGACAGTTGGATCCTAGCAAACAACTGCCATAACCATTGACATAATGATGGGTGTGGGAGGTATGCTAATACATTATTAATCATTTTTCTTAAGCGATCGGACTCTTAGATGAGAACATAAGTCAAGCCTTAAGAAATGATATTTCTTAATGTGTGTTATGGTTTTGCAGGAGGGTTCACCACCGGTCAAGAATGGGAAAAGTTGGGTCAGCATGACAGGCGCAACCTCTCACCTAGATCGAGATCCTACAACATGGGTTCAAGTGGGTTAGGCCATGTAAACAGACCTAAATAAAGACCCAACACAGGTAATTGTTGAATGTTGATGAAATTCACATATTATATAAAAATTTATGTTTTTTTTAATCTTGGTGTAAGAAAAATAGCAAAGGGGCAACCCCACCAAATTAAGTCAAAAAATCAGGTTCATACTTTACCTGAAGAGCTGTGAATACTTTAAGTTGTCTATTTGCATCATTTGTTTGTTAACCTTGGTTACAACAACATATACATCTGAACTTGGTGCATTTCACTTTTGATGCAAACTATTTTACACTGTTTACTATTGATTGGGTCTACCGTATATGATGATTGTGAGTGTTAGCAGGTTTGCAAGGAAGATAGCAAAGGGGTAACCCGAAGAAATTAAGCCAAAAATACAGGTTCATACTCTTTCCTGTAAAATTGTTTTTATGTTTGTGTAAAATGTGCTTAAAAATTCTTCTTATTTGGTAGCTTTTTTGGTAATACAACTTCCTTTTAAATTTCTGTTTGTTAGTGCAATACAAACTGTAGTCAAGAAACATTTGCAAAACACAGAATTATAGAAACTGTGCACACATCCATTTTTTAATTATGGCTATAAAGCTTGCTCTTATTTGTAATATACACCGTCTTTTAAAATGTTATCAACCTCATATTATGGTGTGTATAACAGAAGAAATGCAGTCAACCCAGAAGAATAAACACATGTTCCCGTCGCAACGCTTGTCCGGAATAAAACTAGTTAAATAGAAAGAGAAACGAGGTGAAGGTCCACAAACTATGAATTAAAGAGAATTTTGATATATCTTTCTTTAAACTGATAAACTATTTTGTTCACAACATGAGTTTTTATTGTGTAACATATAATACATTTAGAACATATTTGAGGAAGGTAAAGATATATGAAATTGGCCCATGAATTAAAAGAAGGTTTATGTTGTGTACAAGATTTTTTAGAAATCTATCTTTTTTTTATTTCATTAATATGTACATTTCATTAATGAGGATGAGATACTTTCTTTAGAAGGCAACAAACGTCTTAATTAAGAAGGTACTCATCAATTGAGTCATCTTGCGTGTACCGACAATTTTAGGCCAATTTATCAATAATAAATTTTCATAATGCATGTGTTTAGTGAAAGGTGTAGATATTTATCAGCTTAAATGAATTGTGTACAATAGTCCAAAAGGTGTTTGGCCTTGTCACTGGCGTAGCCACCCTTTCTGGGTTGGGTCGTCCGACAATCATGAATTTCTTTTTGTTTTTATATATATATATATATATGATATAGTCACGAGCGACTCACCGACCCCCATATTTTTTTTAACCAAAACGACACCCAAAAAACTAATTTAAAACTTTAAAATTTTACAAATACAAACTTATTTTTTTTAACAACGGCATATTATTAAAAACTAAAAAAATCTAAGCTAGGAGTTACAAATATAAACGTATTAATAAATGTTATAAACTAATTGAACACATATAAACGTATTATAAATTATTTAGTTAATTGGTTCTACCCATTAGTCCTTATGAACAATTAAGTTCACGATGTTATTAACCATTTAAACCAATAACCATTTACTCTAAACCATTATGTTCATTTTTAAACAAATAACCGGCCTTGTAAATCTCTCCCCTAGGCCTGTAAATGAATCGAACGAACACAAACGAGGTTTGCTCGTGTTCATTCGTTTAACATTAACCTAACAAATGAACGAACACGAACACTTAACCGAACGGTTTAAATCCGGCAAAAAAATTTCAACTCAAAACATTTCAGTGACCTAACTCAATCAGGTGAAAAATGTTTAATGACCCAACTCAATCCAGTCTAAAATTCAATGACCCGGCCTGACAAAAATCCCTTTTAATAAACATTTGAACACCGAAATTTTCCGACACTAATGGAAAAAACTTTCTTGGTCTGCCACTGGGTGTAAAATGGTTCCTCTCCCCTTGAGATCGAGGATTCAAGTCTAACGGTGCACATTGGTGTATAATTAGAAATAGATTAGATTGTCATTAAAAAAATAAATTTGTATAACTTGACTCATTTTTTTGAACTACTTTTTTACTTCTAAAATACTATTTAAACCTGTGTTTGTACAATTTGAATCCATAATCAGAAGCCATGGATATAACTCAGCTCATATAAGTTGACTTATTTATGTAGTTTATAGTTACTATAAGGACATAAAACTGTTCCTAAAGTTTCCAGAACGCATTTAATTGAAAAATATTGCATCTTACATAAACTTTTTTTATTGAAACATATTAAAAACTTCATAAGCATTATATACTAGCTATAAACATTGTAATTTTATACATTGAAAATTCAAAAGTTCCTAAATCTATTTAAGTTGCTATTTGGTATTAATGTGAAATCAAATAAGAAATTAATATAGACAATAACGTAAGAACTAATCTGGGTCACAATTTAAATGCAAAGATGGAACTTGAATCCAAATCCATCAATTTCTTCTTACCCTGACTTCAAATTTCACCCTTGTAGTTGAAATATATGGCTCACGATGATTCTTACACTTCTTACTTATTCGTAAGTGTATCAAAATTTACAAGGATGCATAAAAAAGAAATCAAGGATCCTGATAGCGGGTTAAATGTATTTTTGTAAGTTTACAAGTTTGATGCACAATTATAATGAGTTTTGATAACCTAATTTATAATGGTATGTCAAAACAATTACAATGATACATCCAACTTTGCAAGTTTGATACACAATTGTGATATGCTTTAATGCACATGTTTTATATTACCACGTCAAAACCATCACAATAGTGTGTCCAACTTTACAAGTTTGATGCGTAGTTTCAAACCCCTTTGATCAATCCTTACATCTTACTTTCCTAGAAAATATAAGTGGAAGAAACAAACCATATTTTAAAAATATATTAAACTTTGAAAAAGTATAAATGTAGTTTTTAAAATGATAAAGGTAAGACATCAATACGGTTTATAAGACAACTTTTTTTGAACGCCTAACACACCCACCCACCTACACTACACCTTTTACTTAAACTATACATTGCCGAGGTTTAAACCAAGGTCTTCTACAAAGAGAACATTGTCTCTTATCACTGGGCTACAACCCAAGTGACTTATAAGACAACTTTTAAGTTTCAAACCATAAATCGAGCTTTTAAACCTGATTTTCATACCGTATATTATAAACCAAACCATATAAATCTCAAACGAAGAAAAAATTAAATGATTTTTACTAATACCAAATAAAATAAAGGCATTATCAGAGGACTACTAAAACTTCTTTTACGAATACAATTTCAGTTAACTTTTGTATTGATTATCATAAAACAGATGCAATCGACTGGAAATGAAAAACGACCTTTAAGTTTATATAAATGTTTATAAAAAAGGAAGTAAGGAACATGAAAATAAATTCTAATTTTTTTTGAACGACCAACAAAATCACCTTTATTATCACCACGACGAGCCAGTAACTAGCCAAAATACACCCAAAATGGCAGATAGCTAAAACGCAAAGGAAATAAACCAAATACAAACATAATACTCTGATCACCACTCAGGGGCGAAACAAGGAAAAAAGGAAAAGGAAAACAAACTAACTGATGGCCGCTGTATCAAATTTCTTTTAATGTTCCCACGATAGAGACTGCATCCGAGCCCGGTTTTGAACCCACAAAAATCCCTGCACCTTAATTTCTTCCACTGTGTTTACCAGAGACAATACCCCATTCCCGAACCTCATCGAGTTCCTCAATCTCCAAATACACCATATCGTAATTGGCGATACATCATGCACCACCTTCTTATGCCGGGGAGAACCCTGCACAAATTTTCAAGAATCCAGAAGATCTCTCACATCCGCTGCATAAAAGGGTAATGACCTGCACCACATCGAAAACAAGATAAGAGGACATGCTCCGAAGAGTCCATATTATCCCCACAAAAAACACACCAGGGATCTTGGACATGAATGTTTCTTTTAATCACAGCCTACGCCGATGGTAGCCTGTCTATTTCCGCCCTCCAAATTTGGGGGACTCAACCTATTTAAAGTCCCAAAACAAACTTTAAAACTGAGATATTTTTATGAAATAATTATTAGTTTATCAACCCTTCTCTTCTATTCGGACTTCAAACCGACATCGATCTTGAATTGAGCAATATATAGTATAACAAATATATATTATTATAGTATAACAAATGTAGCACCATTAATCGAATACAAAAAAAAACTAAATAAAAAATATCAATATAAATAAAGATAAAGAGCAAAATTAGCATCAATGTCAACGAAACAAAACTAACTTTTGACTTTTGAAACATCATTGATGGATAGTGCCCAACCTAATGAATATTAATTTGATTTATATAAACCACAAAGGCAGCCTATATCCCATATAGATGAACATAAACTAACAAAGTATGGTTTGTAACAAGATCGTTAAAGATTAAGGCAAAAATATGGAACTGCTAGTTGAAACCCTAAGTTTGGCCTGTTCAATTTAATGACTGAACCATATATTAATAATTTATCATGAAAATTCAAAGAAATAATTTGTGTAAAAACAAGTAAAGCATAAATCATCACCAAATATAATCGTAAATCTGAAAAAAAAAAACTAATATACGAATTGGAAATTTAACTGCCTACAACTCCAACTTGGAGTCTCCAAGATACTAAATAAAAAACATTGGACCAAATGTCAACTTTATCTCTAGTAAAATTATTGCACAAAAACTATAGACGCTTAGAGCCCTTACTTTTTTGTAAAGTAATGAAAGAAGTGTGGACATATAGTACAATAACATTGAATATACCAAAATATTTAAAAATCAAAACTATCCAATGAAACTTATTATTACTCAACAAAAAAACACATTATTTAGTACCGGCGATGCACATCGTTGAGAGTGGAAGGGGTGTGCTTCAGCTTCACCTTCTGGTTCAATCTAGTTCATGGGAACACCATCGTCACCCACTCGGGTAGCGGCTGTGAGTATGGTGTTCATGAAGCCGTGACTGAAGTCATGATTCACTATAGCAGTTACGTTGGGTTTATGGTAAGGGTTCACGGGTTTTACCCCCTTGTTGAGGGGGTAGTTTAGGGTAGATTAAGGTAAAATTGACGTGACATGACATGCAGGGGCGGATCTATGCCTAGGGCAGGGGTACCTGTCGGTACCCCTCAACTTTCGGCGCGCAGTGAGATTTTTTTTTACCGTTTTATATTTCCCGATACCCCTAAACGAAATTTTAGATACCCCTAAAATTTTCTTACAAATCTAAACAATAACTTAAAATTTTATTAAAATCATAAAACTTTATAAAAACCCAAGAAATTTAATAAAAACAGTACTTAACTAATTATTTAGGGTTTATATGTGCAATTAGGTGTGGACTTTAGAATAAAATTTAGTTGTTTTTTTAGTTGTTATAACAACTTATTATTGTGTATTTGATATTTTGATTATAGGGAAGATTAAACCACATATTGCTAGTTATCACCCTAATTAAGTAGATGAAGTACGAAAAAAAAAATTTGTTTCATTTATTTGAATGTATGAAAAAAAAATTCTTTCATTTACTTCAATACCAATTTTTTTTCATTTACTTGAATGTACGGGAAAAAAAATTTGGACCGATACTCCTGAATTTTTTCCTAGATCCGCCACTGATAACATGATATGTTTTGATTAACTAATTTTTATGGTAGTTTAGTGTTAAAGGGGTTTCACGCCCTCCATCTTAAGGACGTCTATAGGTGATGTGTCGTTTAAGTGGAAGGTTAAAAGCAAGGACGACGCCAATTTCTAGATAAAATTTCCATGTGAATGAAGACCTTGTTACGAGAAAAAGAGAGACAGGGAGGGGTGGGGTTTGACGGTCCGTGGAGGTGGTTCTCGCCTTCTTCTTGCGTCTACTGGTCTCATCCGTGGGCTTATCTCATTTCAGACGCCCTAAATTGAAATTAATTGGTTTTGAACGAGTAAGAGTATAATCTATAATTAAAATAACAGCGATAAATGTTATTAAAAATGTAAATCCTAAACAATAAATAATGTAGTATCTAACCAAGTAAGAATGTAAACTCAAAATTAGAATTTAAGTGATAATATATTTGGCTAGATAATAAACATAATCATATTAAAATAATATTTTTTAGATTCCTTATAGCTAAAAAGTTCTAATGTTCCTTTCATATAATAATAAAATTCAATCAAATAAAATGGAATATCCTCGTCCCTCAACCCCATCTGCCAATAGCCATCACCGCCATCATAACAACTTGCACCATTGTGGCCATCATCACATTACAATATTTTTTTTAATTTTAATTTTTATAAATTTATATAACAAACATGGTTTTTTTTAAATAACGACATCAAAGATTTCAACTCTTTTGATGGATTTTAATTTTATAATAGCTCACTTCTTTTGACGTATATTAATTTTAACTCTTTTGAATTTAACTTCTTTAACAAATTTCACATACTCCCCTAAATCTACGATTCAAAGAAAAGCAAGCGTGCAATCAATAATCAAAACTACGAATTAATTGAACTAATACTTAAAGAGTACACAATAAGACGTTTAGATTGTGTATAGTGGTGCGGTAAATGTTGTGGATTTTCAATGCCACGTAGTCCATGGCTTCCGTCACCCTCATCCTCACTCAAGTGTGTAATAGTAGGGTAAGGATGACCAACTTGTTAATGTGTGTGTGTGTGAGGGCTAAAATTAAATGTGTGTGTGTCTCCTTGCCCTCATGCCCGTTAGCATCCTCATCTTCCCCCTCTCACGCCCCCTCACCTCACCTCCATCCGGCGGTGTTCACCGCCCGTGGTGGGGTGAGGTGGCACCACGCCCAGCTTCTCACGCCTTGACTACCCTTAGTCTTAAGACAACCGACACTAATTTTTTGACTTAATTAACTTTTTTGACTTTATTGATTTTGTTAGTTACATAATTCCGTTCTTAATAATTGATTAGTTAGGTTAAAGTTGAAAATCTCATGTCATTTAATCTCATTGCTACTTTAATTAAATTTTTTACAGATTTCACTTTGTCCCTTTTACTTGTATTTTCTGATTTACATGTAAGATGCAGATTATGATGTGCTACAATGGTATGACTTGTCTGGCTAAAAAAAAAAACTGCTCACTTATTGGAATCCCAAGTTTTTTTATAATATTGTTGCTTCAATGGGGAAATGGTCACTCCGTCACATGCCACATTCAGTGATAGGGTTCTCACTATGGATACAGTAGGAATTATCTTGGGGGAAGGCTGGATTATCCAGGAGGAAATTACTCTGAAATGACGGGATAAATCTTATAAAGTTTGGTGCAAAGAAGACGATGATGGTTGGTGCCGTAACATCATGGTAACAAATGAAGAAGCACCAGCGCCGGAGGACGATTTTGGGCGGCAGGTAGATACTGAACGTCAGACTCCAGAAGTTTATAAAACATTATATTTTAATATATATATATATAGGGGAGGGTTATTTTACAAATTCAAAAAAGTGTGAAAAGTCTTTAAAAACCCCACCACCCCCCCTAAAAGCCTAAAACCCCCCACCCCAAAACCAGGGGTGGCTAATGCGGTTATTGAAACAAGTTGGTTTAGGAACTCAATACTTGAACTACATGTTCTGTTACTCAAATCTACCACTGTTTATTGCAATATTGTTTTGCAGTTATCTATCTTATAATCCAGTTCAACATTAACGTACCAAACATGTTGAGATCGACTTCATTTTGTCTGAGAAAAGTTTGTATTTGTCATATACGCGTGTTACATGTTCCCTCTTTGTCCCAGTATGCAGACATATTCAGTAAGAGTTTGTCGCACCAACTACATCAGAGTTCTTGATCCAATTTAAGAGTTTGCTCTGCTACTACCGTTCTAATCGTGGGGAATATTAGCATTATATTATTGTAATTTATATATGATTATACGTGTTTTATACTCAATATATTGTTAGGCTCATTGTATCCATAAGCCTATTTATAGGGTATGTGTTGAAATAATGATCATCTAAGAATTTCATATCATAAACACTTTAAGTAAATACTTCTCACACTAGCTTGTTAGTATGTATTGCTTCTGAAATACATGTATGTGTATAAATATGTGTGAAGTGTATAAATATCGAAATGATGAGATTATCGTTATGGATTGATGTGGATGGTTGAAAGCTACCCAAAATTTCTTGGCTTAAAGTTGCACTACACCACTATGTACAATTAGGTACATCTCCATGTTAGTTTACGTTTTTTTTTAAATTTATTTATTTACTCTTTTGATATTTTTTTTTTCTTATAATCAAACGATTAATCTTGAAGTAGTTTTTCCGTCCTTTCCTTCTAATTTAATTAATATTATGATTTGAAATAAAAGTTTAATTTTAATAAGATTAATTAATCTTGTTAAATAAAGAGGTTGGAGTCGTAATTAATTAGTTGCTATAAATAAAGGTAAGCGAGAGAGTATGAGAAGCATTATTGAGAGAGGAGAAAATGGCGTCATCCCATTCTCTCATCTTACTTCTTTCTTTCTTGTTTGTTTTATTTGCTACAAGAATAGAATCTGCTAGCGAAGAAGAAGAAGTCCGCCATTATCATACCCTGCAACTAAGCTCTCTTTTACCATCATCTGTTTGTAACCCCTCCACTATAGGTTAGCTTCTATGTCACAATTTCTACCTTTCTCTCTCTATCTCTCTCTCTATATATATATATGAACATGTTATGTTGAGAAAAGTATAAGACGTGTATATACAGATGAAATGAAAAAGGTAAAATTGTAAAACAATAATTATTTTTTTCCACTCTTTCAATTTTTATCTTTATCTCTACCAACTTTTTTTTAAGAAAAGTGTGAAAATATGCATATGTATGGATATACATATATACATATGTGTATTTAAAAAAACTCTAAATATCATATTTTTTTTAGAAATAAACTTTAAATATATTAAAATATATATACATTTTAGTCAATTTATATAATAAAAATTACACACGATAAGACCGTTCTCACAAGTCTCAACGTATACGTGTGTATATATATATTTATATATGTGAGATTCTCCTCGATCCTGCGCTAAGTAGATTTCCGTAGTGGCAATCTTATTCTCTTTAACAAATACCACTTTGAGCATGGAATTCAGAGATTTTTAATTATTCCAAAGAATCTATAGTCTCTTTAACAAATACCACTTTGATATAAATATATATACATATATACCAAATAATAAATATACATACACACATATGTATCATGTATGTATGTATAGAGTACCAATTTATATTTTTAATTGTATTAAATAAGACCATGTATTAACTTTTTGTCTTAAGGTGTGTGACATTTCCTAACATGTTTTTAATAAATAAAGATTACCTTTTAAATAATAAAAAATGTCAAATAATCAATAAATAAATAAATAACCTCACAATCTTGAAAACTTGACATTTTTATCCGTAATTCATTTTATATGTCATCGGATATCACTTGACGTTTTTAGTTTAAACATGTTTGTGTGACATTTCTGAACATGTTTTAATATAATAAATACTAGGTTAGTTACTCGTGTATTACACGGGTTGAAAACATAAAAAATAATAAATGATAAACTATGTATATACATTAAACAAATTACAAACTGTATGAATAATTAGTTGACTTTTCTTTTTATTTTAATAAAAATTGGCTCACACGTTTTTATTTTTTAGAACTTTCGTATTAACCAAAAATAGCCAAAAAAAATTTGTATGAATAATAATTATTACTGATTGACAATATTTATGTCTGTGTTAAATATTTTTGAAATCAAATATTGTTTTCGTAAGTCAATTTTTCTTTAATATTTTAGGAATTCCTCTAATATAAATGGAATCAATAACTTTCGTAAGTCAATTTTTCTCTAATACAAATGGAGTCAATTTTCTTTAATATTTTAGGAATCCCTCTAAATTGATTACATTACAATATTATTAATTGTATTAAGTTTAAGCGGGAAAAATAGAAATGAGGAAGGCTGAGGGAGTGACACGTATACTTAAAAGATTTTTATTTATTAGAGTAGTAAGATTGCTTCTTTAAAATAATAAAAAGGTATCATGAAAACTTGATAATTCACTTTATATGTTATTGGATATTACAAACGGAACAAAAAACTATCTTACTTGAAATAAATAAAAAAAATTACATTGGTGTGTGTATATATAAACTCTATGGGATTGTAAATGAAATAGCAAATGGTATAAACTATTTAACCTAGTAACTATTTTTGTGAGATAATCAGTCTTAAAGTTACATAAATTGTGACCGTGTTACCATTATTTAAAGAACAATCAACCAATTTAAAAAATTCATATATGTTAGATATTAACGGAAGCTTTATGCCATCATGCCTTTAAACTTAAAAACACTGTAATTAGTATTTAAGTTTTACTCTTTTATATAAATATGAACATCTATTGTGTACCTTTTGTTATATATGAAAATCAAATTTAAATGGAACTTATAAATAATATCATACATCTTTAAAGCAGAAAAAAATATATTTAACATGATCTTAAAATAATTTAAATCTAAATTAATTTATTTTTCAAAAGCATTGATTGAATAAATCCTATTTTTCTTAAAATATAATTAGTCTTTTTCAAAGTCATCTTTTTGCAAGAAATGAAACAAAAGAAATGGACCCCTAGATAGTTAATTAAGCAACCACCACTAGCACACTAATGGATCATCACAAATTCTTTGCCAATTGCCAACACACTGTCATTAACCACCATTAATTGTTATTATTTTTTATTATTATCCATTTCAATATAATATCTCATCAAATAAAAATAGCTAAGTTCTTACATATATATATATATATATGGCTGAAAATATTATTAGTAAATGTAATAAAGTAAAAAACAAATAGTTAGGAAATGAACATTTAAAATAAAGTTAAAGATATTTAAATGAATATAATTACAATTTCTTCCAAACATAATGATGAGAGTGATAAAAAGAGAAGCTTCCTCGAAACCAGTTTGAATGGTGGGGTTTGCATTTCACCCGCACATAATTCAGAACTAAAAAAATGATTAAATAAAAAATTAAATCGAAACTAGTAAGAAATATTTTTTATGGTGGATGTTTCATCATTATACTAATTCAATAATTTATAATTTAATTCAAAAGAAAATCATACGCGTGCTCAAAAGTGTTTTTTTATTCCTAATTAAAAATGTCCCTAAAATTTTATTTCGCTTTGACTAAAAAATAACTGAGCCGACCCTGATTTTTCATAACTTGTTTAAGCATAAAATGGGTTATGGTTAACAATTCTTTAAATATGTTTTTTTGTGTTTAAATAGTGATAATTTAACATAGTCTACGGTATATTAAATTTAAATATATATAAGAGTACGTTTATATAACATAGAAATATGATAAAACACATGGGCAATTATATATAGCAACAGGTCACGTATGACAAAAATGGTTTTTGTTTTTGTATTATAGTTTTATTGAAGATGCACATGGAAATGGGCCTTCCCTTCATTCATATAATAAGTTCTGTTTTTGTTTGGTTGGTTTTGTTTGGAATCTATTCTAGGCTAATCCGTTTTAGCTTCATGCATCCACATCAAATAACTAGTGTCATGTCATTTAACCAAGCACGATCCTATCATTCGTTTCATTTTTTGTAATAATTTTTAACAGTCTAAATGGATAATATTTTATAGGGTTATTATATCGTAAGTCCTTTAACCTATAAGTTTGAAACTTGATTACTATTTTAATAAGTTTTCCTATATATACCTCATATAATTATTTTATAAGCAATTTGCATGTACGTTTGCAAATGAGCTGTAAATTATAAAAAAAAACTCGTTTAATTAAGCAAATATTTGCACATAATTAATTTGTCGGGGCCCGCATATCGTGCGGGTTCCATACTAGTTAACTTTTAAATCAGTCACAATATGCTTCTTATGATAAAAATGTTGAAAACCATTTTATAAGATTTAACTAATTTAAAGACTTTAACATATAAAATTTAATTTAATGACTTTATATTTATTTTTTATAAGTTACCAATATTACATTTTAACTTATTCTAGACTTATAAAACCAGATGGTTGCATTGTATTACTAAAGGGTTTTGTTTTTGTGCTTAAGTTTTACATAGAAGTGACTGAAGGTGACAGGTTACCTTGCAAACATTTTTTTTTTCATTTTTTCCATCTTTATTAATAACTACAATTACTTTGTATAAATTGATAATGCACTTTAAATATTTAATAAATAAGTTCTAATTAAATCAATGAACCAGGTAACAAAAGAAAGGGTTCATTGGAAGTGGTTCACAAACATGGACCATGTTCTAGCCTCACTGCAGACATGGTAAAACCGTTGACCGTGGAAGAAACATTGACCCATGACCAATCAAGAGTTGACTCAATCAGGGCTAGGTTAGCCATCAACACAGGAAAGAAAGACCTACTAGGCTCCAAGGCCACTATCCCAGCAAAATCCGGTAGCACAATCGGATCCGGTAATTACATCGTTACGGTCGGGTTAGGCACCCCAAAGAAAAAACTTTCGCTCATTTTTGACACTGGGTCCGACCTAACCTGGACCCAGTGTCAACCATGTGCAAGATCTTGTTACAACCAAAAAGAACCCATATTTACACCCTCCGGGTCCACCACCTACACCAACGTGTCATGCGCTGCAACCGAGTGTTCTGGCCTGGCTTCCGCCACCGGAAACAACCCCGGTTGCAGCGTATCCACTTGCGTGTATGGTATCCAATACGGCGACCAGTCATTCTCGGTCGGATTCTTTGGAAAAGAAAAACTGACACTAACTCCAAAAGACGTAGTCAACGGTTTTTATTTCGGGTGCGGTCAAAACAACCAAGGACTCTTTGGCGGGGCGGCCGGCCTAATCGGGCTCGGCCGTGACAAACTATCTATCGTGTCACAAACCGCTAACAAGTACAGGAAAGTTTTCTCTTATTGTCTCCCGTCACGCGCTAGCTCTACGGGGTACCTAACTTTTGGAAGTGGTGGTATGGCGCGTAATACCAAGTACACGCAACTCTCAACACTAGGGGGTTCGTTCTACGGTCTTACACTAACGGCTATAACCGTTGGTGGAACCAAACTACCAATAAGCCCAGCCGTGTTTCAAACCTCGGGTGTAATTATCGACTCTGGAACCGTGATCACTCGGCTCCCTCCTACAGCCTACTCGGCTCTAAGCAGCAAGTTTAGAGCTCAAATGAAGAAATACCCGTTAACTAAACCGTTATCTATTCTTGATACGTGTTATGATCTAAGTAATTATCAGACGATTACCATACCGAAGATAGGTGTGATTTGGGGCGGGAATACGAATGTGGAGATTGCACCACAAGGGATTCTGTATGCAAATGGGGTTAGTCAAGTGTGCTTAGCTTTTGCTGCAAATGGGGATGATTCGGATATTTGCATATTCGGTAACGTTCAACAGAGGACGATGGCGGTTGTGTATGACGTCGCTGGCGGTAAGGTAGGATTTGCGCCCCGAGGGTGCGCCTGAATACAAATGAAGAACAAAATTACAGTGATACATTGTTATAAAAGAATCAAGGTAGCAAAAAGATTGTTGGAATAAGGTATAGATGAAGGTTTTATGATTACCACTGTTTGATATTGGGACTTATGCAACTAAATGTAAATTGATTGCTTTCAAATTCAATGCAAGATGACAGATCTATTTTGTCTACAGGGAGAGAATGCAAATGTTGAGAATTGTAACCTCAATTCCTCATTGAATCAAGTTATGTTGTATGACAGTAGTTAGGATCAATGGCAGGTTCGCGGGTAAACGGGTGGAGTTGTTTGACCGGAACACGACTCTTATATTTATCCGTGTCAAAAATATCAAACATAAAAACTGGTTAGCATGTCGTCCTTCTAATTTAACGGGTTCAAAAAGGTAACCCAAACACGCTTATCAAATGGATTAAATATGACAAGTCAAACTTGGTCATAGTGGTAGGCAAGCTCCAAGGTATCCCTCTTTCCCCTTTTATGCTATTTCATTTTTTTTATATTTTCAACTTTAAAATTTTCAATTATACTCTTCAAGTTTCTAAAATTACAAATTTATCTCTAGACAAAATTTTCAACTCTACCTCTCTAATTTATGAACTCTCAAATTTACCCCAGTTTTAACTAAATTTTTTTTTTCTGGTTTCATTTTATTATAACTCTGTTAACTAAGTTTTATCGTTTTTTTCTTTTACTTTTTTTCTTAAATTTGTTGTAAAAATTATATTTTTATATTTTTATTTATTTTTATTTTGTTACTAACTTCTTTCTCGTATTTGTCGTTTCAATGTTAACTCATATTCGCAACGCGATTTATCTTTCTTCGATCTCTAGAACCTAGTCGCGGAAACTTCATACGTTTATTTTATGTACTTAGTTACGTTAATGTTATCGCCGCAATACGTATAACAAAGTTAGCAAAACCGCCGTATCGCACGGGCTAAATTTTCTAGTTATATAGTAAAATGTAGTTTAAAAATAAATAATATATTATTGGATGATGATATGACACGTACTATAAATAATTTTTAAATGTCTAGAACAGTAGATTAAGTGTTAGATATAGTAGTGTTCGGTATATTATTTCATTATTTGATCGCGTGTAATTTATAACTATCAATAATTGCGTTTTATTTCATCAATTTTACCTTTAACCTTAATTTTTATAATTGATTTTATATTTTAAATCATATATATTTTGTTACTAAAATGAATTAGCATCTTTTTCATACGTTAATTTAACTCGTTCACTGTTAGTCATTTGGTGCAATAGTAACTATAAGACTTCACATAGTGTAGGTCTCGGTTTCGAATCCAGGAGACACAAAAAAGGTTTGTGGGCAGGTCAGAGGGTTTACCCAGTTAGTGTGTTCCTCCTGTGATGGGCTGTCCAGTATATTTTAGGTGTTGCTCCAAAAAAACTCAATTATCCTACAATATATAAGTGTTGTGTTTGCCGTTAAAAAAAATTTAACCTAATGTTTACATCATGATAACATCCTCAGGTTACATCATGCCCCAATCATGACATCTTTATGTCAATTATATTCATTAAGTATAAAATGACCTTAAGCTCAATGTGCCCTTCAATTGTAGCAATCACGACTTTTATACAATTTCTCTTAAATATAATCCGGTTTTAAGAGAAAATGGGTATAATTGGGCATGCTACAAGGAAATAGAACCTCGCTTCTTTTTGTCCAATCCAAAAAATGACACTTATAGCAAACTGATACAACAAGAGTACGAGTGGTAAAACAGACTGGTCGGGCCGGGTTGGTTGTAGGGTCAAAATGAGTTTTGTTCATAATGAATCCAAGTGAAAATAGCTCATGTAAAAATGAGTCGTCTAAAAAAATATCACTTTGGTTTGGGTCAAAACCAGTGTGAAATAAAATTATCTTGTTTTGATGTGTCGTTTTAAGAATAATTTATCAACATGGGTTCACTAAATTTATTTTTATGGTGGCTACTAGAGACGGATATTGACGGCGACAGTGACACCTGCCAAATTATGGTCTCAATACCGCCGAGGATAAAAATATATAAGGACGGGAAATGACGGAGCCCGAAAGATAGAAAACAAAATAAAGAAATCTGAAAACATAAGGTAGATATGCCTATGAATTTTGAAAAATGAATTTTGGTATGATTTTTTAAAAAAGATGAAATTAAGTTTCGTAGAAGTTATGTAACTAATTAATTACTACAATCTGGATTCTTCATATTGATGAGTAGGGCTAATTAGGCATTAAATAACTTATATATTTTTGGATGTATTAGTTTTATAGTTTTAGGTTATGGTTAGTTTTAACATATTTAATTAAATAAATTATCATTATTTGACTTGTGCATTTTACTACAATGGATTTGGAATAGAGTTTGTGTAAACTTAGTGCGCACAAAGGATTGAGAATTATAGTTCGTTTGAAAATTAAAGTTTGCTTGGGTCCAACCAGACTCAAAAAATGTGTACATCAAGTTGATAGATATTAAAACATCGAAACTTAGCGACCCTACTGAAGAAAATTTATGGCTCCGTCACTGTGGAATGGTGTCCTGCTCTAGCGTGTGTCAATGGAAAAGTCAAACTAAGAGTGTGTAAGTACAAGAAAACTATAAGAAGGAAAAAGTTAACATAAACAACACCGCTATATCAAACCTCAATTAAAATAAAATAGGTGTTTGTTTTTCTATAGCTATTTTGCACGCCTCATAAATAGTAGAATTGACAGCAAGAGCATCATTACCTTCTAACGAAAAAATATAACGAAAAAAATAAATTAGGTTTCCATGTTAATCTAATAAAACCAAGAGTGTCCAATAAAAAGATAGACCCAATAATGCCCTGAGATGTTGGGCTTGATCCATTATACTGTCCAAAAGATGAGTGACCAGGTCTATTAAAACCCACAATAGATGATCCACCACCAAAGCCCAAATGAGAGTAATTAGTTGGGCTTGAATTATTAAACCAAGCAGGTCCATTAGAGAAACAATACACATTGGTAAAAACATGGGATGGGGGGGTCTTTAGACCCGGATTCACCCATCTGAGACACCCTAAGTCAAACTTCGATGTTTCAGAACTTGGGTTTCCACCACCACCAGAATTGGTTGCCGCCACTATTTCCAACTAACAATCAATCTCGCAATCAAATAGTCAGTATTTGAAATAAGCATCACACCACATAAACATCCCCAAATTTCCCCGAAATTTCTCGTGACAACTGCCACATCAACTAATCTTTAAGCAATCGAGTACCCCAAACAAAGCTCTCAAAATCACTACTAGACCACATCAGGTGCATCTGATTTGTCCTCCTCTGGTTCCTCCTCATCGGATACCGGGCCATTCACTAGGTCTTCTTGAAACAGAGCTCCCTTAGCTGTCGTAAGTGGTCGATTTCTCAAACGCTTCGATCTGTTTAATACACGAAACATGTTAATTAAGCTCAAACCTAAACATGTTGAGCTTTGTATCGTGTCGTGTTAAAAAGTCTGTGTCAGAAATTTAAGGTGGATAGAGGGTCATCACGATTTGATAAATGAACATAAATATCGATATGTGTGAGACATAAGAACTTTTTATAATAAAGATCAAACCCTTATAACCAAAGTTTTCTACACTAAGATGATAAGAAAATAAAACTTTCAACTTAAACAAACACATTCATCAATTGTCCGACAAAATATACGATATGATTGAATTTATAACAAAACAAGTAGAATAATTAAAAAGATAAGTTGACTATACTACTTTCTCTTAAAAACAAATATTGCACCATCTTAAGAACCCGTTGATGTGTAATCTCACATGGGATGGTCTCTTAGTTAGTCAAATCATTGTTACATCAAACATCAAATCCAAATAAAATCAACTTAACTGTTTCAGGGTTGCTACTAAACAAACCTTGTAAAACTCATTTTTGGAGCATCTCCAATGCCTGTTTTAGGCGTTTCTCACGGACGACCCATTGGAGAGGGCGTTTTTACCACGTTTTTGGGTCAGGGAAGTGGTTGGTCTGATGCACCCTCCTAAACCACTATAAATACAACATCTTCATAAAACTAAAATCACAACAGCGAAGTGGTTGGTCTGATGACCAACTATTGACATGTGCTCGCTCATGAGGAGTATAATTCAGATACTGACTCACATTTCATATACAAACATGTGTGGCACATAGTGATATTTACCATCTTTTCATGGAAACATTCAACATGATCTTGAACCAACTTGAAACATGTGCAATATTGTGTTAGAATTAGGGCATAATATAAACCATTAGATTTAGTATAATTTTTATAATTTATAGTTTTTTATTTCTATTTTATGTAATGCTTCTTTAGAGCATTTAGCGATCAAAATTGGGTCGTTTTTATCGCAATTTTCGACTTTCTAGTCTATACAGCAGTGGAGATGGAGTTTGGAGTACTTTTTGGAGTCTAATTTGAGTTTCAGAAGTTGTAGGTCGATTTTCACGTTCTTGGGAAGCTCTGTCCGAAAAGGTGGTTACATTGCTCCTGAAAATCCGTTCCAATTGTGATTAAGCATCCCTCTTCGAAAGATCAAAGCGAGTCAAATGTGTCAAAATTAAAGAAAGTCAAAGGCAAGTCCAATGATGCCAATGACCGGTTCATTGATGTCAAATACGTATTACATATACTAAGAATATCTTTATATATATATATATATATATATATATATTTTTTTTTTTTTAAATTCTTAAATCTTTATGTATATATTTAAATGTGTAAAAACGTATTACATATACTAAGAATAAAAAACAAAATATGTAAAAATTAATATATAATTGGGTTTTCAAAATACGTTAATTACTATTTAATGTAATTTGACTTCCATTTATTATTTGATTGAAAATAAAAGTTACATAATTCAATTTCAATGTTTCTTATAAAAATGGGTAGTTTAAAATAAATGTGTTTTATTATTATAATTTAGTATTTTTTTAATATATTATCATTAAAAGATAGAGAAGTAATTAATAGTAGAGAGACACAAGAAAAAATTGATGAGAATGAATATAGAAATAATACGTGGTATGAAAAAACTTTTATTTATTATATAGTATAGATTGTACGAGTAGATATATATGGTAAAAGTTTAGATATTATATGATTTATTATTATTTTAAAGATTTAGAGATATACCGTAGCCAATGTGATACTGCATTTGATAATACCGACACACTTAGGTTGGATTTGGTTTAATTGATTGGACTTAAAAACATCTCTTGAAGTGGGACAAACCCACATGAAGCTTACCCAAGAATGGCCATTTTAGTCATGTCATGTGGTTTTAAAGTCTAAACTTTTTGTTATTGCATTATTAACTTCTATCCAACCCAATCTTTAAACTGTAGTTAGTCACCATCGTAAAGCTACACCTCAGGAAAGAGGGCCAAGATCACAAAGCATAGAGAATCAAGATGTGATTTGAAAAAGAATTGGAAGACTGCCGAAAGTTTTGTTGTCTAGTTAATAATGTATTTCTCATAAATTTTATGTGATACACGTTGATTAAAACTTCGTTTAAGATGTGAGAGATAAATAATTAACTACTTCGCATTTACTTATTTGTAATTTTTTCAAAGGTTTCAAGTATTTGAATTTCTTATTTTATTTATAAAACTAGGTTAGAACCGCGTGTATTACACGAATTATTCTATTAGAGTTTTTCAGTTATATTTCCCTAGTGTAATACAACGAGTTTTCTCTAAATTGTGTGTTCCTTTATTTTGTTTTGTGTTCGTAATATCGATTCAATCTTTGATTTATTGTATTAAATGAACGTTAACAATTTGATGGTGGTAAGATTGTAATTAACAAGTTAAATATCAATCAAAGAGCAAAACAAGAAAGCAAGCCATGCAAGGAGGTTGTGTTCACGCTTTCCTCCTTCTACACCATCTATGCCCTTTTATTTATTTTTAAGTCGAGTTTTCTCAAATTTCTGTAATCATAGGCGTCCATAATGTATATATTAGTTTTTATTAAGCAAATTACATTTAAAAACCCATAATTTTTTGCTTCCAATTTAATAAGATTCTTGCTATGCTTTCGTTTATAGCCAGTTTTTGTAATGGGGTTCATTTGAATACAACGATATTTTAAACGCAAAACGCAAGGGTCAACGCCCTAAACCTAATCGATTTGTATATGATAGGGTTACAATGGTGCATCAAAAAGACATTACAACGGTTAATCAAACTATGCGTTTTACAATGGTGCATCAAAATGCATTACAACACTTAATCTAACTATGCAGTTTTGATCCCCTTTTAATGCATTTTAATACACCATGGTATTGCATTTTGATACACATTTATAGTAAAATTTGAGGTAGATGTCTACAATGATGCATCAAGATAAGATATGTTACCACTTTATAAAGATTAGAAACAGCCTCACAAAAATATAGAGTATAAACAATAGATTTCAGGACTGCATGTTTTGATCTATATTAATTATTTTAGTAAATAAACAAAGTACATAGCCACTTGATGTCACACCCCCGCCAAAACAGAAACACGAGGGGGCGACGAAATTGAATCATCACACATGATCAAAAGAATTTTACTATTAAAACCAAATAGTTATTACATCAGTATTTCAGAACAAATAAACCAAATAAAACAAACAATTCTTCTTTTGTTAAAATCTAGCTACATCCACTAAGGCATGAATCATTGATCCTAGCATGAGCTTATCATCATTCTAGTTAGCTTCACCTAAAAAACATGCTAAAATAGGTCAACTAAAAAGTTGGTGAGAACATAGGTTTAGATAGTTACATAGTAATAGTAACAAGATGCAAGTCATAAACAAGTTTCACAATTCCAAGTAATTAAACTTTTATACATGAGTCCACAACCAACCCTAGTGGTCGATAGCTCTCCCGTCCAACACCTTGTCAGGGTGTTAGACTAAGTGTAAGTGTCAAGAATGCAGCTCCTTCCAAGTTGATCAAAATCCACAACTTGAAGGACTAGATGGGCTTGTCAGGCCAATAGATCTATTTACGTACTCCCATGGCTTCCCCGAAGTTAATGGTTGTGTAAGTTTAAGAAAATAAGAGAGACTTTGTAGTTAAAAGTGACATAGAATAGCAACATGTATAAACCAGTTTAGTTTACTAGAATTAGAAAGTATGTTATTGACGGCAAAAGAATAGTTTTGATTTCATAATTTGATTTCGTTTTGATATATGAGCATGTTTTCCACCCCAAAATAGAAAGTAAAGAGGGGCTATGAACTCACCTTGCAGCAGGTGGTAGATCTTGATTGCTGAAGTAATTTGGTTTAGGAGATGCTTTTAGAATTCCCTAAGTAAGTTCGAGTTTGTCAGCTTATAGAATTATGGAAATATGAGGGGTTAATTTGTAAATAGATGAAAGTGATTATCATACCAGAGTAGTACCTCCAACAGGAAAGTTCCCAGGAAAGAGTTGGCCGGATCAAAACCCCGTCTTTCCTAGCCAGAACCTTACTGTTAAGTTACTCTATTTGTATACTTTAACCGAGTTTAAGATGTGTCTGGTAAGTTTGGGAAAGTATAAGGACTAAAGTGAAAATGTGCATTTAACAATGATCGAAATAGATATGTTAAATAGTAGAAGGTTTCAATAGAAAATTAAGAGTTATAATAAAAATATAATTCTAAAGTTAAAAGAAATCAAGTTTGTAAATAAGACGTTTGAACAAGTTTTTAAAGAGTTAGAACATTTTTTTAAAGGGTTTATAAAATATATTTTATAACTCTTGCGTTTTAAATAAGAATACTTAATCTTTAAATAATGCTTAATAATATATAAATAGTTTCTAGTTGAAATAACATTACTAATTTTAAACAAAAACATAACTTTAATTGGTTTCTTGTGAAATCTTTTATAAAAATAGGAGTAAACTTTGGTTTTACTCCCTGTGGTTTTATCATTTTAACCATTTTGCTCTAATAATTTGAAAATGGTCATTTTGCTCCCTGTGGTTACAATTTTTACTCATTTTGCTCCCCGCCCCTAACTCCATCCGTATTCACCGTTAAATGGAGGTGCATTTATGTCTTTTGGTTTATTTGTAAAGAGTTTTAACCAGTAGACCATATTCAGCGTTTGTTTAAACTTTCGAAAATCAGATTCTAAAACTAGAATAATTCTTCATCATCTTCCCCAGACATCACATTGTGAAACCAGATACACACACAAACCCTAAATCGATTTTGATGCTTGAAGGTATTAAAGGAACGTGCGATTAACAGATTAACGAGTACCTTGAGTCGGAATCCACACGGATTGAAGCCAAATACGTCAACGATTTGCGTCGGGAGGGGGCGTGTGTCGCTCAGAGTAGGAAGAAAAAGAACGGATTTTTTTTGTGGTAGCTTCGTTTGGGAATCGACGTGGTATTTATAGGCATGATTAGCTCCTTTTATGAACGCATAATTAGTTGAATTTAGAACGAGTTTCATGGGATTTTGAAGCTTGGATTATCATGGACGCATCTTCTAATCAGGTTTTCAAAATTGTTCTCAAAGGTTCGAATTAAACAACAAATTATGCGGATTCCATGTTCCTCTCGATGGATAAAGCTTAGGAACGATTTAGAAAGTTTTGAACCTTCCAGATTTTGTGGGATTGGAAGGATTTGATGTGATTTTGACTTTTATAAAGTCAAAATTTGTTTTGGTTACTTTCAGGGTTCAAATGGAAGGTTCAAATGTTTTGAGAGTGTTCAAACATAAAATGGATGATTCAAAGTCTTTTATTCTTCAAATTAAAATTTCTTTTTGTTAATTAGACAATTTAACATTTAAATTTTATAACTTCTAAAGTTTTTATAAATATAACTAATCAATTTAAAATTTTCCATTTTTGTTTAAAAATATTAATGTAATTACTTATTGGGAATTGGAATTTAATTGATGTATTAAATAAAATAAGGCAAAACGAGACTCATATATTAAATCGAAGTAAGATTATACGAAACTAGAAACGTATAATTTTTAGAGATGTCACACTTGGCATCATGGAAAACAATCAAAGCAGGTGATTTATTATCCTCGTATGTCAACATTTTGTAAAACGACCTCTGTCACATCCAAAAAGCATTGATTAATCTCCTTGTTAATAAACCGAATAAACCGAGCGAATACGAATGAGAATATTTTCACGTTCGTTTGTTTAATTTTAACCGAAAATGATCGGACATGAACATTTAAACGAATAAGGTTTTCGTGTTCATGTTCTTTTGCTAAAAAAAATAAGCAAGTTCGTGTTTGTTCATGTCCATTCATTAATAGTATAAACGAACTCTTCACGAACATAACTGAACAAACATAAATGAACATAACTGAACGAACATAATTAAATGACATAACTGAATGAACGCCAATTAGAAGCTTAATAAAGATATCCAAACATAACCATCATCAAATGTAACTTCAAAAGTAAACAAATACATATAAAACTTGTTGCAAGCAACCAAACAACCTAAACAAATTTGAAACTTA
Organism: Smallanthus sonchifolius; assembly: GCA_023525975.1. Taxonomy (NCBI): domain Eukaryota; kingdom Viridiplantae; phylum Streptophyta; class Magnoliopsida; order Asterales; family Asteraceae; genus Smallanthus; species Smallanthus sonchifolius. Next base: position 59,849,471 of record CM042042.1, read on the forward strand.
CACGGTTTGGTTAGTTTTTACTTTGTAGTCATTGAAATTTCAAGGATTAGGCTTATTATCATGCTTGGGCTTATTATGATTGTGCTAACCTAAACAATTTTGAAGCTTACACAGTTGGGTTTAGAATGGACTTAGTATAACAATTCTGAATGATTTGTTAACAAAAAGAAAGTAAACAGATATAAACGAACTTAAATGTGTGAGAATTAATTCCGAACCATGGTACACGATCGAGAAAACTTGGGACACAAGTTTGTTGAGATAGAGATAAAGAAGTATAGAGATAAAGTATGTTTCACAAGTTGGTTATAGTTTGAGTCTAATTGTTATCTCTTTTGTTTTATGTTTATCAGTTTGGTAGAATTTGTATTATAATAAGTTTGATTTAATAGATTATTTAATTAAGTTTATGTTGGGTTAGGATTAGGTTATGTGTAGTATAAATAGATTATTTAATGAAAGTGCTGAAGTCAGTCATTGGCATCAAAATTTTTTCTTGTGGTTGTGTTTATCAAATCTGGGCCAACAAAATTAACAAACATAAACGAAGCTCACAAACGTAAATGAACGAATGAGACATGCGTTCATGTTCGTTCATTTAATTAAAAGAACAAAAAATTGTGTTCATGTATCTTCCTGTCAAACGATTCACTAAATGTTGGGTTCATTTACCGGCCTATTGAATATTTTATAGGGGTTACATTCATCACCCTTAGTTGATGATTGATCGCAAATCCCTCATTGCATCCTTCCCTCGGTGTCCATAAGTCATGCCACTGTCCCTATTGAGCCCGTTAATCAAACCCAAGATGTTCCTTCAGTATGTCTGCTTCATAGACGTGGTGTGGGATCAATGTTGTGGCGTATACGCCACAGACTGGGTCGTGCTTCTTATCGGCGTTATCGATTGTTCTTAAATTAGAAAAACGATAAAAAAAAACGGGAGATAACGAAAAAGAGTTTAGGGTTTAAGAAAAGGGTCGTTGTTGGAAATGAGTGAAGAACCGAGTAGGGTGAGAGATTGAGTTGTGATGGGTGTTTTGCGAACTACCCTACATCATAAAATTGATGTGCATGTTTCGTATTCAACATTCCTTCCTACCACATACCAAAAATATTGTTTTTTACTTGATCTCTTCCATGTGTAGACATAGTCTTTGTAAATAACTTATTTTGTTTGAAAGGTTTGAAATTATAATTTTAGAACAAATAATTTGAGACAAAAAGAAATATAATACTAATATTTAAAAACATTCTACTTTTTCTTTATATATATATATAAAGATATCGATAAGATTCATATCGGTTATATGGTGACATATAATGTCAATAATCATTATATGTAGAAAGAGGAACACCCTCCCAATCCAATTATTACCAAATGTTTGCCCTAAAGATGTACCATATCTTCCTAGCATTTTTGTTGCTAGCTTATGCTCGTTACTCATGGGAGTGTGGGAACCACAAAACATAGTTGACAGGATGAAAGGCATAAGGGTCCGCACGTGGACCTGTACTTTGTTAGAGTTACTTGTACGATGTCTTATCTATTTTTACTGTGCCTCTTGCACCTTTCACTCTTCCTGTCATAATCCTCACCTTTTCATCCATATATTTTCTTTTTTTTTGAACGGTGAACATTGAATGCTGTGATGTCGCACCCTCTGTTATATGGGAGAACCTCGTCCAAATCCGGCCAATATGTTGTCTTAACCGGGCCCACTTGGTGTCAGAGTTGGAGAGCATCCAAGAAAAAATCTCACTCAATACGTCCCTTTCCGGACTTGAGAGAGAGCCAAGGCTCGAACCCTGGATCAGCGTGGGTAAAACCCTGGTGTATCAACCTAAGAACTAGGCCTCATTTGCATGCCTCATAAATTAATGAGGAGAGCAAGAATTAAACTTGGGTAACAAGAAACACCAGATCTCTTCCTTACCACTCCACTACCAACTCATTGGCATCCATACATTTTCATCTTATGACAAATTCAACCCTAACCTAGAACTTAGGACATCATAACATAACCCCCCTTATAGATACATATAATATAAAAAATATCAAATAATAAGAATAATAATTCAAATAGATCTATACGAGTCGAAATATGCATACTACATTTTACCACTTTATCAATGATATACGTGAAAATATGTTACACATCTTTTTATCTTCGTGTGTCTTCATCAAATGTGCATTTAATGATCGGAAAATATTTTCATGTATCTACTTTATTTTCACATTGCCAGTATAATGTTTGCTCAATGTACATAAATTCCGATCCACAGACGAGTGTTACGTGAAAATATGTTACACATCTTTTTTATCTTCGTTATGTTACGCATCAAAAATGTACATTTGATGTATATTACTCTTGCCCACATCTATAGATATGTTGAAAGGTTTTAAACTTTTTATCTCATTTAAGTTGATTAAAAGATCCAATTTACTATGTTTAAGGGAAAAATAATTGAAATTTAATAGACATATTTGGTGAGTAGGTTGATTTATGTGTAAAACTTTGTATAGACATTCACATATGCATCATGTCACAATATATCCTGGCATAAGTGTCCGTGTAGGCATCCACATCATTCATCAGTAGACTTCTTTTAAGAAAAAAAAAATGAAACAATATATTTCTTTTTTAAAACGATTTAACCTATTTATAATATATATTCTTACCTTTCTTATTTAAATAATCATATCATTTTTTAATAGAGAAATAATTGTAACAAAATATCTTTCTTTTTAATTGTTATTAACTAGAAATTAAAACCCGCGCTACGCTACGGAGAAGTATTGTATAGTTACGTTAAAACATATGAAAGAAAAAAAAAAAAAAAAAAAAACCTCATTAAAAATACAAAGATCCCGCGTTTCGCGGTGGGAGCGTCGCCGTTTGAAAAAAGAATGGTAAAAAAATAAAAAGACCCCGCGCTTCGCGATGGGAGCATACTTGATTTTGAATGTTATTTCGTTAAAAAAAACCCGGAACATTAAAAAAAACTAAAATCAACCACGCTACGAATGAAAGTTATTATTAAAAAAATAAAACTATTAGAAAATAAAACGGATTCAAAGCATATATTAGATATAGTGTAATGGTTAAAAACGAAAATAAAAAAAAAGTTGGTCCATTAAACTATTGCCACATGGCCGTAGGAGCCAGTAATATTCAATCACTGACATACTCACAATTCCATTTCAATAATGGTTAGAAACGAAAATTAAAAAAAAATTGGTCCACTAAACTACTGCCACATGGCAGTAGGAGCCAGTAATATTCAGTCACTGTAGACGTACTCACAATTCCATTTCAAATCGTATGTTTACTAGTATTCATACCCCACGCTTCGTGGGGAGCGCAGTCGTTTTTCCTTCGCATTACGCGGCATGAGTTGGTTGTCATCGCTTCGACTCGTCGAAACCATACAAGCGAACACTGATACCAAATACGATAATGCCACAACATTGCTAACAATGTTTGCTTATAAGAGATTAGGTTTGTAAGGCATCGCAACAGTAATGTCGCTCGCTATAGCGTACGACACAAATTATACTCGATTTTGAACGCAACTCCGTTTTTAAAAAAAAGTATGCCGGAACGTTAAAAAAAAAACTCTGCGTTCCATTTTTTTTAAAGGTAACGAACGAAAGTTATCAGAGCATAAAGAAATTATTAGAAAATTTTTAAAAAACACATACACGGCGGGACACGTATTATATACTAATACATAATGTTCACCCATTTCAAATATTAAATATACTAAAGGATAGTATTTAATAAAAGTTTATCAGGTTAATAAAAAAAAACTATTAATAGAAGTGGGTTTATGGTTAAAAAAGTAAAACAATAAAACAAAATAAGGAGCCAACAAAGCATCCAAAAAAAGAAAAAAACATTAAACGGATCTACACATGTAAGTTAGACAACGTGAGGGGACAACCGTCCAAATCCTCCTATCAAACACAAGTACTGTTCACGTACTCACATCTCCATTTCAAAATGTATGTTTAGTAACTAATGTTAATATTTATTAATTCACTTTATATATGAAATTAAACCACTTTCTAACCATCAATTTTCATAGTTTTGTAGTTAACCATCCATCAACAAATATTTACTTTTATCATGTATTATTACTTATTTAGTTTAATCATATTTGTTAGAGTAAGTTACACGAAAGGTCTATGTGGTATGTTAATATTTTATATTAGCTCATTAAGTATGAGAAACTACATGTTTGTTTCCCATAGTATGACGACTAATAACATAATAGGTCCTTATGATCTGTTAAGTTTTCTGTCAATTTTTTTAAGAAGGAACTAAAATACCCTTACTATTAAATAAACATAAAAAAAATAAACGGCTCAGTTGTTTTTCATTTATACGTGATAATACCCATCTTCATCTTCTTCCTTTTGAGCAACCCTACCCACATCCACCCCCTCTACAACTACCGCCGACCGTAGCAACCACAACCACAACCACCACGTACGGCCACCGCAATCACTACAACCACCTCCCGCCACCGCAACCATCGCCGCCTCCACCTCCTCCTCCGCCGACAGAAGTGAGGACACGCCGATCGCATCATAAACATAAGAAATTGGACGCTACGAATGAGATAGCTACAGCCACATCTTCATCATATAATCAGAGAAAACGAAAGAACAAACGTAAATTGAGAAACATTTCCGGTAGTTCCGTTACGTCTCCACCTTCTGTACATTCCGTACGAACAGAAACTGAACAGCCACAGCAAACGCTTGCACCACCACCGCTACGCCTCCTCCTCCACCACCTCCTTCTATGTTTCAAAATATGTTCAAAAAAGGAGGCAAACATAAGAGGATTCAAAATTGAACAACCACAACAAACGCTTGCACCACCACCACAGCAAACGCTTTCTCACTTCCACCGCCGCCTCCACTTCCACTTCCACCCCTGATGACTCCACCTAGATACACCGTTCCTGTAAATTCAAAACAAATACCTAAGTGAAGTCAAGCTCAACGTCGTCGATTACGGGTTATGGAACGTTTCGATTTTGAAGGTTCGTCATCACCTCTGGTTTTCTGGTGACAGGCGGTGGTCGCGGGAGATGGTGGTAGTGGAGAACAATTGCCGAAGAAGAAAAATATGAAAACGGGTTTGGATTTAGTGGGTCCCACTTTTTATATTTTATATTTTCTTTTTTATTATTTAACACATGAGAAGTTTGGTCATTTTAATAAAAATTGACTTTTAACTTAACTGACATACATTCTACGGACCTATTATGTTACAAGTTAACATAACACGGGGAGAAAATGTGCATTTTCTTATACTTAGGAGGTAAATCCGAAACAATGACAAACCACAGGAACCTTTCAAGTAATTTACTCTATTTGTTAACTATATGTTCTTGAGTCGTTTTTGAACAACGTAATAAAACACTAATCCCCCACCACTATCCACAAAACCTAGATCTGACCTTGCTCCTTTTCCACCTAATCTTATCCACCCATTTGATGATAGGAAGGAGAGGTGTGACTACATCTAATTAAAATTTTATCATTTTATATTTGTTACAAAAAATAAAACTTCTAAAATAAATATAAATTGCTTAAAGACGTGAACCCATGAACCCGTCAAATTGACACGAATACGATCCGTTTATCTAAACGTGTTTGTAGGGTTCTGAAATTGACCCAAACCCGTTTTTACTTAACTCAAACTCATAAATTCCATGTTAAGTTCACGTCATGTCAAAGCTTCACAACCATAGCACCATCCATTTAACCTATTTTTTAAACTCAATTAAAAATTTACCCATTGAGTAACTCGTTGCCGTAAATTTAATAAATTAAACTTCTCAAACATTTGATGATCAAAAGGTATATATTTTAAGTTATTTCTTGTCAATTTCCCATAAAAATAAAAATAGAAAAAAAAAATTCACATCATAAGTAGTATTTAATTTATGTTTGATTCGGAAGAAAATTTGTTAAGTCATTCCCCAAACCTCAAATTCTAAATCAAATGTTTCTTCAAAATATTTGGTGAAGGGGATTTGAAATTTGAATATATGGGAATTCAATATCACTTATAAAAACACAAGTGATAAGCTCTTAAAAAACAAGATACAATAAGCTATCTTAATATATTACAAAACCCTCTAATACATATTTGATATATATAATTACAGAAGAAAAAAGAAGAATATATAACTACAGACTGATATTGAGTATTTTGGTACTTAATCTTATATATAGATATATTAATTAACCTTGGTTGAGATGTTCATGTTCCATCAATCTTGCCAACAAAGTAGCATGATGACACATCGTCGGAGAATGTAGAATCTTGCTCTTTGCTCTTTTACCAACCGGCAACATTTCCGGCCAACCGATGACTTGCATCCTCTCCTCACGTGTCTCTCGCCGTCCCTTTGCTCCGGCTTACTTGCTGACATGTCTCAACTATAAGAAAAAGGAGAGAAAAAGTTGTGTTTGATGAAAGTAGCAAAATGACTTTGATGTCAGAGAGTTTAGTTCAAACCCTTATTTATATATAATAATATATATAAATTATTTTTGTTGAAATATTTAGAAAGGACATTCGTGTACAAAATTATAAAGGTCCGCAACATGTTTATAGCACTTGCAGAAACATTTTTACAAATTCCATATGTCAACAGTCAAAGTACTTCATAATAGATGTGTCCATGAATATATTTTTAAGTTTAAATCAAACATCATGTATAAAATTTATGATTGGGTTGGATCGAAGGGCAAAGCCATTTGAAGTTATGTGGTGAAGTTTTCCATGAGATTAAGGGTTCGAGTCCCGTCATAGACGGGTTATGATAAATTATTAGAAGCCCTGAAACGGGGTATTTGTTGTTAAAAAAGGGTATGCATTAAAACCATGTTTAAGTGTACACAATTCTTTTTTTTTTTAAACTATGAAAACAATTATGGAGTTTTGTACTTTTGTTTGAGTGATTAAACCGTGTCCAAATATTTATATCTATCCGCTAAGTTTTATGTATTCCTTTTGTATCAGACATCCTGGTGGTAAGTAGTATACTCCTCAATTGAATGGTTACGAGTTCAAATCATGTGGAGTGTAGTGGCGGACCTGTGAAGTTTTTTTTCATGGGGGCAGGAAAATTTTGGGTAGATTGTCTATTGCTAAATATTAACCTTTTCAGTCTGATTCGGGTAGGGTTGGGTCGGGTCACATAATAGAAAGATACAACCAAAATCAAACAACCAATAATCTAGCTGTCACACCCCAACCGACGGCGAAAACGTCGGGACGGGACATGTAGACTGTTCATGAGCACAAGGTTGACTAGATTTCAACATTTTAATCATCAATTTAACTTCAAATAATTCAACACAACCAAATTCAAACAAGTACATAAACGAAATACATAATAGTCTTTATTTAAATTTAACTAAGTCCAAAGTCTATATGTAGCATGCCTTGATCAAACTCACTCATTAGCACCTAAAACATTAATAAAATAAGTTCAACTAAAAAGTTGGTGAGCATACACAAGTTTGTATATAGATAGCATATAGATTATGAATGAAAAAATCCTTACATAACATGATAAAATAAGACATTTATGGAGAGCAGCTATTGTGTAACTAAGTACAATCGAACCTTTGTAACTAGCATGCAAAATTGTGTTGTCGGTAACAATCACCCCAGTCTGGGTGGGTTTGTCAGACTCAATAGATCTATCATTGTTTACCGTCGGCTTGAATAGTTAATGATTGCACAAAAATTGCACACAAAAGTTAGCACACCTAGCACTCAGGCATAAAGCTCAAATTGCACACATGAATGTAAAGAGGATTTGTATTTGTGTAGTTTGTGTAAATGTAAACAATAGTTTGTTTAGTGTTCATGTTCCACCCCAAAAAGTGTAAAAGAGTAAAAGGAGCTATGTAATACTCACTTGATTCAAAAGGTGTAGCTAACACGAGAGACTAGATAGTAATATGATCCTTGTAATGCACAACGTTAACCTAGATTGGAACGTATATTGAATTAATAGTGTGCACAATAGTCTATGTCTAAGTCTAGGGTTGAATTGGACGTGTGTGTAAAGTTAGTGGTTTGTTCTTGAAAGGTATTGCATAAAATGAAAGGTTTGAAATGGATATTTTTAGAACATTTTGATCAAAATTTGAGTTTGAATAACTAAATAAATAAATTACAAAATTATTATTTATTTACTTAGTTATAAAAATAATGTAAGTATTAGGGGTAATTAAGTATAACTTAGATAAATAATTCTTAAATATAAATTAAATAAATAATTTTTTTACCTTATTTATTTATTTATAAAATATGTAACTCGGTCTTTTAGTTATAAAAATATATTGGGTATTTTATATTATTTATAATTTAATAATTAACTTTTGTTAATCTATTTTTATAAATATGTGTAAATATAGTTTTGTAGATTTACATGTATAACTTCTATTTATTTTAGAAAAAGGCATTTGATCTTTTTAAATAAGGTTAATATAAATCTTTATAAAATCAATTATTTTTATTTGAAAATTCATTTGGAATGCTTATCGATTTTAAAATATAAATTTTAGTATTCTGCCAAGATTTTCTCACACACACGACCGTGCTTGGGACAAGGCACGATCGTGCTAGGACCACGGGCGCGACCGTGCTAGTCAGGGCGCGACCGTGTTGATCAAGCAGAAGACATAACTAAGCTGTTCACTAGGCACGACCGTGTCTTAGCCAGGCACGACCGTGTCTAGGGTCCTGAGGCACGACCGTGTCTAGGGTCCTAAGGCACGACCAAGTCTAGCCAAGAGGCATGACCGGTTCTGAGTGTGTGAGGCACGACCGCGCTGGCATTGGCACGACCGCGCTAAATGGTTAGCGTGACCGTGTCTGTTCCAAAACAGGAACGACTCGACTATTTCTTATGATAACATTATTAGAAATCATAGGGCTTTTGTAACATCCCAAAATGTCGAGAAATAAAGTTAACGAGTTCAAGCGGGCCGAAGTCGGGCCGGGTCAGTCGCGAACCGGGCTTGGGGAGGTCTCCCCTATAAATAGCCAAGATCATCACATGTTTCTCTCATTTGCAATTCTAGAGAGAGAAAAACCGTAGAGAGAGAAAGTGTCAGAATCGCACAAGATTGCACTCGCTCGTGTCTCTTGCACTCGTGAGAAGAACCTCCGGATCAGAAGCTCGATTCAGGTAACGATCCGACCTAAATCTGAGTTTTAGTTCGTTTTTGGGGTTTTTCGGGTTTTGGGTGAAAAGGTAAGGTTTGAACGGATGAAACTGAAAGATAATCATAGATTTGAGTTCCTTAATGGAAAACAAACGTTTTGAATGCAACAGGTTCGGGATCTTGACATGATCAGACCCGAATGCGAAAGTTAGGGTTTTTCGCGAAGAACAGGTTGTGCGCACTTGCTAAGTGCGCACGAAGCAGGTCCCGCGCACTTGCTAAGTGCGCAGGAGGAGGGACCTGCGCACTTGCTAAGTGCGCAGGAGGCAGAGTCTGCGCACTTGCTAAGTGCGCAGACATCAGACTGGTTAAGCAAAGTTATTATGTTTAGAAGGGTTAAACCGTTAGAGTCAGTAATGGTCTGATGTGTATGTAACTACTCAATTCAGATCGTACGTGAAGTCATTGGACCTTCGTTTAGGACAACCGAGACTAGCTTATCAGGTGAGTTCTAGAGCCCTCTTTTAAATGTTTTGTTAATGTTTTTGGGCTGGTGTGCATGCTTACGAAATGATGTTTAACGAAATGATGTTTAACGAAATTATGTTTAACGAAATGAAGTTTAACGAAATGATGTTTTAACGAAATGATGTTTACGAAAGGAAAGGTTTTGAAGTGTTTTTGCCAAAAAGAGTTACGAATGCTTTATGAACGGTCTAAATGAGGAAATGTTTAATGAGAAGAGAAAGAGGTAAAGGTTTTAAAGAAGTCATTACAAATCTAATCTGTCGAATGAATGGAATTGACGAATGAAGTCTGGGAATGAGATTCTCAGCCTTGTGGTAGATTATGGACAGCGAGCCATAGTTGCCACAAGAACAACAGGGGCATTGTCTCTGTGGCATGTCAATGGTTATGATGTTGTACAACTGGTAAAGGGAGTAACGACGGTTACTCAGGGGTTAACGTGACCCTATGTAAGGTTAAATTATGATCCGACGGTGTCATTGGCGGTGAGCCGTGGTCGTCGATGGAAGTTGTCGGTTTATGGACATGAGAGCCATAAGGGCAACTGAATGGGTATTGTCGGTCCTCGTGCAGTTAGCCTTGGGGGCAATACCAAAAAGGGAATTGACGGAATGTATGGTATTGTCGGTCTTCGTGCAGTTAGCCTTAGGGGCAATACCATACTAAATGACGGAACGAAGGGTAACACAGATTTAGATAATAATGTATGACTTGAATGAATGTTAAAAGTTTTAAAGAACGATCCGTTTAACGGTGTTTATGATTATGATGTTGATGATGATATGGGTACGAAACCTTTTTTAAAGATGTTATTATTACATGCTTTTGTGAAAGGTTTTACTAAATGAATGATACGTTTTTGGCAAATGTTGACGTTAAAGTTTTTATGAAATGCTAGAACTCACCAGCGTAGCTGACTTTTTAGTATGCACATTCAGGTTAAGGCAGGTATGGACGATGGACGGTGATGCTTGGCAAGCGAGAAGAGTTACCCGGTCGATTATGAAGACTGGCATCCCGTTATGAGTTGTTTATGTAATTATGTTTTAAACAATGTTTACGCTTCCGCATGTATGAACAATGATGACGTTATGTTTGAATGAAATTTTTCGCTGCGTTATTTGATATTCATGTTTAAGAACTGTTTGTGAATGAGTAAATCCAACGAGTGAGGCCTCTCGGGTTTGGGGCCTTACAAGTTGGTATCAGAGCAATAGTTTGAGAGATTCGGACACTCCCTGTGTCTGAACTTAAACTTTGAATGGGACCGAAAGCGGATGCCAGTACGGGTAACTCGAGCCAAAGCATCAGGTATGAAAAGTAGAGTATGTGTATGTAGTATGCCTTAGAAAGGGTTAGGTAAGGACTTGTGTTCTGATGGAATCACAAAGGTGGTCAAATAGAAATCGAAAGGTAGTGTAATGGTTAATTGCAGATGGCCAGTGTATATTAACATCTTACAGTACTTATTGGATTTTATTTGTTAACTAGCGTGATGACATTGGATTTCTTGTCTTATAGAACGAAATGGCGAGGAGAGGGAACGGAAGGCGTGGTGGTCGTACCGGTGGTCGTACCGGCGGTCGAAATGGTAGGCGTGGCAGGATTCCTGCGCGCCAAGAGCACAGCGAAGAAGGAAGTGTTCACACTGAACCGACGGTTAGTGTGCATGGAACCGAACAGACACAGGTTGCAGAACAACCTTTCACTTTTGAACCAGAAGTGAGAGCAGCCATAGCTCGAGAGTTCTCCGAGTTGATGAAGAATTCTCTGCCAGGTCTGTTGGCAGAAGCATTGAAGCAGGTCAATGGGGAAGGTGGGTCTAACCCGACGGTTGATACCCCGAACACTGAGGCAATCAACGCACCGCCTGCTCGTGGATGCGACTATAAGTCCTTCAAGGCATGTGACCCGCCAGTCTTGACAGGAAAGAAAGACGCGGTAGGTACGTTTGACTGGATAATCCGTATGGAGGCTGCCATCCGTCTCAGCAAATGTCGAGCGGATCAAGTTGTGAAATTTGCTGCTAACTCCTTGAGGGAGGAAGCATCCCATTGGTGGGAAGGTGTACGTCAGGCAAAAGGGAGCGAGATTGTGGATGCGATGATGTGGGTTGACTTGAAAACTTTGGTGATCAAGAATTTCTGCCCAAGGAACGAGATTGAGAAGGTAGAGAGGGAATTTCTAGGTTTGAAGGCCGGGAACATGACGCACCGGCAATATACAACCCGATTCAATGAACTGGCACGTCTGGTGCCACACCTTGTCACTACTGAAGAGAGAAAGATTGCCTGCTATATTCATGGGTTGCCGGACCAGGTCCGCACCTATGTTAAGGCAAACGCCCCTACTACCTATGATTCGGTAGTAGAATTGAGCGGCGTAGTATTTGATGATCTGGCACTGAATGTCGCCGCCATCGAGGAACCAAAGAAGAGACCGAGCTTCTCAAACAAGCGAACTGGTGGAAAGGTGTTTGGGGCTCGCGATAAAAGGGCTCGGGTGGATGAGCCGACTGTTTGTAAGAAGTGTGGAAAGGAGCATGTAGGTGAATGTAGACTGGGATCAAACATGTGCTTTAAGTGTGGCAAGACCGGGCACTACTCCCGTGAGTGCACACAACACTACAAGTGCTATAACTGTGGGGATGCCGGTCATCTGAGCCGGGAATGCACCAAACCAAGAATGGGTGAAGCCGGGAAGGGGAAAGGCCCGGAGAAGAGGGAAGAGAGGCCCCGAGCAAAGACTCGTGCGTACGCGCTGACGCAAGACCAGGCCAGAATGGACCCCGACGTGGCGTCAGGTACGTTCGTCCTTGACAACACTCTTGTTTCTGTGTTATTTGATTCGGGTGCCGGTAAGAGTTTTATATCTGCGACTTTTTGTAAACGCGTGAAGTACACTGTCAGTAAGTTAGAAAGGGCCTTTAGCGTAGAAACCGCTGAGGGTAGAACTGCAAGAGTAACCGATGTAGTTGAAAACTCCACGATAAAAATAGAAGGTCATAGGTTCCCTGTCAGATTGTGTGTTATGGTTTTGGGAGGGTTCGATGTCGTGTTAGGCATGGATTGGCTAACTGCCAATGAAGCGCAAATTATATGTAAACGAAAGATAATCCGACTCAAGGCTCCGGATGGTAGCAAAGTCGAAGTTTTTGGAGATCGTGACGCCCCGATGCCAAACGTCATCTCAATGATTAAGGCAACAAATTACTTGAGGCGCGGATGCGAGGCTTATTTGGTGTAAGTGATTGACAAGTGTAAGGAAGTGAAGGAACTAGATGATGTACCCGTGGTACGCGAGTACCCGGAGGTGTTTCCAGAGGATTTGCCTGGGATACCACCCGATAGAGAAATTGAGTTCCGAATTGACTTAGTACCAGATGCCCAGCCCGTGGCTAAGGCTCCATATCGACTAGCACCAGTGGAAATGAAAGAACTTATGGTACAACTAGACGAGTTACTTGAGAAAGGATTTATCCAACCGAGCATCTCGCCGTGGGGTGCTCCGGTGTTGTTTGTGAAGAAAAAAGACGATTCGATGAGAATGTGTATTGATTATCGCGAGTTGAACAAGCGTACCGTAAAGAACAAGTACCCGTTACCAAGGATCGACGACCTGTTCGATCAATTGCAAGGCGCAAGTTGGTTCTCAAAGATCGACCTTCGATCCGGGTACCATCAGTTGAAGGTGAGGGAAGAAGACATACCGAAAACGGCATTTCGCACACTTTATGGACACTTTGAGTTCCGCGTAATGTCTTTTGGATTGACGAACGCCCCTGCAGCGTTCATGGATTTGATGAATAGGGTGTGTCGACCGATGCTGGATCGATCGGTAATAGTGTTCATCGATGACATCCTTATCTACTCCAAGAATGAGGGTGATCACGCGTGTCACTTAAAGGAAGTATTGGAAGCTCTGAAGAAGGAGAAGTTGTATGCTAAGTTCTCCAAATGTGCGTTCTGGCTTAGGGAAGTCCAATTCCTAGGTCACGTCATTAACCCGAACGGCATTATGGTTGACCCAGCAAAGATAGTGACGGTAAGGGAATGGGACATTCCTAAGACGCCAACTGAAATCCGCAGTTTCTTGGGATTGGCAGGCTACTATCGGAGATTCATCCAGGATTTCTCGAAAATAGCTTCACCGTTGACAAAGTTGACTCGGAAAGAGGTTAAGTATGAATGGGGTTCGACCCAAGATGAGGCGTTTAAGGAATTGAAGAAGAAGTTAACCCAAGCTCCAGTCTTGGCCCTTCCCGAAGGCAGTGAAGACCTGGTGGTATACTCTGACGCGTCGGGTCAGGGATTAGGGTGTGTGTTGATGCAACGCGGTAGAGTGATTGCGTATGCGTCGCGGCAGTTGAAAGTTCACGAAGTCAACTATCCGACTCATGATTTGGAACTTGCTGCTGTCGTATTTGCATTAAAAATCTGGAGGCACTACCTGTACGGGGTGAAGTTTACTATTTACTCTGACCACAAAAGTTTGAAGTACTTCTTCGAACAAAAGGAGCTTAATATGAGGCAGAGACGATGGTTGGAACTCCTGAAGGATTATGACTGTGAGATCATGTACCATCCTGGAAAGGCAAACGTGGTGGCTGACGCTCTAAGCCGAAAGGATGTACCTACTCCTATTAGAGTGAAAGTTTGCCAGTTGGTGGTAACATCGGATGTGATGAGCGAAATCGAAAGGGCTCAAGGTGAGGCACTTAAAGAAGAAAACATAAAGAAGGAAAGAATGGTTGGCCAACAAGACAAGTTGGAATATAACACCCTTGGTGTTAGAACACGTTATGGACGGGTATGGATACCTATGGGTGGCGAACTTAGAACCAAAATCTTGGATGAGGCTCATAAGTCTCGTTACTCTATCCATCCCGGTACCAACAAAATGTACCAAGACCTGAAGAGGGACTACTGGTGGCCTGGAATGAAATGTGATGTAACGAAGTATGTAAGCAAGTGTTTGACTTGCTCGCAAGTAAAGGCTGAACACCAGAAACCGTATGGAAAGATCCAACCACTTGATATACCAGAATGGAAGTGGGAACACATTACCATGGACTTCATAACCAAGCTACCCCGCACAGCTAAAGGTCATGACACCATTTGGGTAATTGTGGACCGATTAACGAAGAGTGCTCATTTCCTACCTATTCGTGAGACGTTCTCGTCGGAAAGGTTAGCAGAAGTGTTTATCAACGAAGTAGTAGCACGGCATGGGATGCCTTTGACGATCGTATCTGACCGGGACACACGATTCACATCTAGGTTCTGGAAAAGATTTCATGAGGCGATGGGCACAAGGCTTAATATCAGCAAACGGATGGTCAGTCCGAAAGGACCATTCAGACATTGGAAGATATGCTCCGTGCTTGTATTATCGACTTCGGTGGCAGTTGGGACAGTCATCTGCCGTTAGCCGAATTCTCCTACAACAATAGTCATCACACGACTATAGGCATGCCACCTTACGAAATGTTGTATGGTAGAAGATGCAGGACCCCGGTTTGTTGGGGTGAGATTGGACAGAAGGAGTTAGGAAGTCTGGAAGTCATAAAAGAAACGTCGGAAAGGTTTGATCAAATCAAAGCTCGAATGAAGGCCGCGCAAGATCGCCAGAAATCCTATGCGGATAGACGACGAAGGCCTATCGAATTTGATGTTGGGGAAAGAGTAATGTTGAAAGTGTCGCCTTGGAAGGGAATCATACGATTCAGGAAGAGAGGAAAGTTAAGTCCGAGGTTTGTCGAACCGTTCAGGATAATGGCACGGGTTGGGGAAGTCGCTTATCGGTTGGAGTTGCCTGATGAGTTAAGTGGGATTCATCCTACCTTCCATGTATCACACTTGCGAAAGTGTTTGGCGGATGAATCGGCTCACGTACCACTTACTGACATCGAGGTCGACAACAGCCTTAATTACATCGAAGAACCCGTGGCTATCTTAGACCGAAAAGAGAAGCGTTTGCGTAATAAAGTTATTCCATTGGTTAAAGTCCAATGGAGGCACCGAAAGGGATCAGAGGCTACATGGGAAACAGAGGCGGAAATGAGGGAGTCGTACCCTCAATTATTTGACTTGTGATAGGTTTCGGGGACGAAACCTATTATAAGGGGGGTAGACTTGTAACATCCCAAAATGTCGAGAAATAAAGTTAACGAGTTCAAGCGGGCCGAAGTCGGGCCGGGTCAGTCGCGAACCGGGCTTGGGGAGGTCTCCCCTATAAATAGCCAAGATCACCACATGTTTCTCTCATTTGCAATTCTAGAGAGAGAAAAACCGTAGAGAGAGAAAGTGTCGGAATCGCACAAGATTGCACCCGCTCGTGTCTCTTGCACTCGTGAGAAGAACCTCCGGATCAGAAGCTCGATTCAGGTAACGATCCGACCTAAATCTGAGTTTTAGTTCGTTTTTGGGGTTTTTCGGGTTTTGGGTGAAAAGGTAAGGTTTGAACGGATGAAACTGAAAGATAATCATAGATTTGAGTTCCTTAATGGAAAACAAACGTTTTGAATGCAACAGGTTCGGGATCTTGACATGATCAGACCCGAATGCGAAAGTTAGGGTTTTTCGCGAAGAACAGGTTGTGCGCACTTGCTAAGTGCGCACGAAGCAGGTCCTGCACACTTGCTAAGTGCGCAGGAGGAGGGACCTGCGCACTTGCTAAGTGCGCAGGAAGAGGGACCTGCACACTTGCTAAGTGCGCAGGAGGCAGAGTCTGCGCACTTACTAAGTGCGCAGGCAGCAGGGTCTGCGCACTTGCTAAGTGCGCAGACATCAGACTGGTTAAGCAAAGTTATTATGTTTAGAAGGGTTAAACCGTTAGAGTCGGTAATGGTCTGATGTGTATGTAACTACTCAATTCAGATCGTACGTGAAGTCATTGGACCTTCGTTTAGGACAACCGAGACTAGCTTATCAGGTGAGTTCTAGAGCCCTCTTTTAAATGTTTTGTTAATGTTTTTGGGCTGGTGTGCATGCTTACGAAATGATGTTTAACGAAATGATGTTTAACGAAATTATGTTTAACGAAATGATGTTTAACGAAATGATGTTTAACGAAATTATGTTTAACGAAATGATGTTTTAACGAAACGATGTTTACGAAAGGAAAGGTTTTGAAGTGTTTTTGCCAAAAAGAGTTACGAATGCTTTATGAACGGTCTAAATGAGGAAATGTTTAATGAGAAGAGAAAGAGGTAAAGGTTTTAAAGAAGTCATTACAAATCTAATCTGTCGAATGAATGGAATTGACGAATGAAGTCTGGGAATGAGATTCTCAGCCTTGTGGTAGATTATGGACAGCGAGCCATAGTTGCCACAAGAACAACAGGGGCATTGTCTCTGTGGCATGTCAATGGTTATGATGTTGTACAACTGGTAAAGGGAGTAACGACGGTTACTCAGGGGTTAACGTGACCCTATGTAAGGTTAAATTATGATCCGACGGTGTCATTGGCCGTGAGCCGTGGCCGTCGATGGAAGTTGTCGGTTTATGGACATGAGAGCCATAAGGGCAACTGAATGGGTATTGTCGGTCCTCGTGCAGTTAGCCTTGGGGGTAATACCAAAAAGAGAATTGACGGAATGTATGGTATTGTCGGTCTTCGTGCAGTTAGCCTTAGGGGCAATACCATACTAAATGACGGAACGAAGGGTAACACAGATTTAGATAATAATGTATGACTTGAATGAATGTTAAAAGTTTTAAAGAACGATCCGTTTAATGGTGTTTATGATTATGATGATATGGGTACGAAACCTTTTTTAAAGATGTTATTATTACATGCTTTTGTGAAAGGTTTTACTAAATGAATGATACGTTTTTGGCAAATGTTGACGTTAAAGTTTTTATGAAATGCTAGAACTCACCAGCGTAGCTGACTTTTTAGTATGCACATTCAGGTTAAGGCAGGTATGGACGATGGACGGTGATGCTTGGCAAGCGAGAAGAGTTACCCGATCGATTATGAAGACTGGCATCCCGTTATGAGTTGTTTATGTAATTATGTTTTAAACAATGTTTACGCTTCCGCATGTATGAACAATGATGACGTTATGTTTGAATGAAATTTTTCGCTGCGTTATTTGATATTCATGTTTAAGAACTGTTTGTGAATGAGTAAATCCAACGAGTGAGGCCTCTCGGGTTTGGGGCCTTACAGCTTTCACCCATTAGGTTATTACGAGTCTTTTTGTATAGATTAATTGTATTTAAAACATCTCCAAAGTAGTATTTGATTAACCCATTTTAGAACGAACCCTAGATTCGGGTTCGTGTTAATTTCGCTATTGTAAGCCCTAATTGAGTTGGGGCTTTTGATCTATAGGCTAAAGCGAGTGTGTATGAGGTTTCAATTACCCGAAAGGACGATGAATCGATAGCGTACGGTAGAGGCGAGTTCCGGCGGCGACGGGTTTGATTTCCGGCGTCTTCTGCTGCAATTCCGGCTGTTTCAGTGCGTCCAAAAGTTTTAGAGAGGATCGAGTAGTGTGTGTCATTCGTTTGCTTGAGAGAAGTATGATCGAATTGGAGGAATCGATGGTCTCGTGAAATGGTTTGACGGTTTTGAGATGAATTGGTATAATTAGGTTAATTCGTCATAAATACAGTTATTAAAATCTTAATTGGGTTCGTTAATGGTAGAAATGTGTGGAACGGTTACGAAATCAAACAATTCTGCGGTTACAGGCTGCATTTACGTTTCAACTGACGGGAGGCGCGACCGTGCCTATACGAGGCGCGACCGTGCCAAGGCACCGGGCGCGGCCGTTCCAAAGCAAGGCGCGCGACCGTGCCTATTAGGGTTTCTTGTTAGTTTATAAAATCAGTCTTTGCAAATTTCAATATTGACAGATTTGTATAAATATGAACTTATGTAGAATTTAATAGGATATACTCGTGTAAAATTTGCGGATTTGCATTGAAACATAGTATTTAATTGTTGGTACGAATAGAACAAATCAGTGTATTAAAATTGGGTTTGAAATGTATCACATTGAATTGAAATACAGATAATGAAAATCAGAAATGTTACACTAGCAAAGAGTAATAAAGAGTAAACCTAAATTATTAGACAAAAAGTTTAATAAAAACCTAAACTATTACAGAAAAAGTTTAGAAAAATATAGAAATTGACGGATGTTTTGGCATCAGGAGAACTAGAAGAGTCAAGAGAGGGACACCAATCTAGTTAAGCCGCATAAACTTGGTTGTTGGTGGCGTGGTCGTGGGTCGATCAATCGCTCGTTCTGTCATTCACTTCATTAATCTTTGACGCATAAGGATTCAGGTTATATTTTTTAGACGGTATCTAATTTCATATATTGGGTGACTGGTCCATTATGATACTGGAGGCCCGTTTAATGCATTTAATTAGTAATGAGTTATTGGAGTTGTACAATTAAAAATGTTATATATTTTGTATCTATACACATATTTTTAATTCTTATATTATTTATGACGTTTTCTGGTTCTTAAATCTGACCTGACCAGTAAAACTCTATGACGACGCGTTGAGTGTCGGGTCTGAGTCTGAAAAAACACAATTAACCAAATTTTATGTTAAAGATTGTTTAATAGTCAAAATTGAATTCAAAATTTGACCCGATCGGAAAGTTTCTTTTCTTTTTCTGGCACACGACAAGCAAAAGGGCAAAACCCATTCCGACTTCCTTCCCCAAAATCAAGCGATGAAATGGCGACGATTTGTATCGCTAACAATATTAGCAGTTTTAATTCTTATGGATATCGTCTTCTACGGCACCGTTTTCATATTTCTTGATGATTGGGTAGGGTTACACAGTTCAGCAGGTTTGACCAACGCTGTAATCTTCACTGTGTTGGCATCTTTAACTCTTTTCTCGTTTTTGGTGTGTGTTTTCACTGATCCTGGTGTTGTTCCATCTGGGTATTTCCCTGATATTGAAACCAGTGATGGGTCAGATCAAGAATCCAGAGAAACTGTAAGATATCCATCCTCCTTTTTATGTTGGATTTAAATTCTAGTTATAAATCTTGATGACAACTGTTTGGGTTTGATGTTTAGGATTATAAATGTTATTGGTTTTATCTTGGATTTAGTTTTGAATATATGGAAATAGTTAGGGTTTGTGTAAAATGTGGAATGTTTGCTAGGTTTGAATTTGGTGTGTTTGGCATTTGGTTTTGAAAGTGAGAATGTGGTATTCAGAATTAGATAATCAGCTGTAATAAAATGGGCCGAACAAGATAGTATAATCGGAGTTATTTTTAACAAAGATAGAATTTTCTTGTTTTTTCTGGTAACCGTGAGAAGCCGTTAGGGAAAATTTACAGGGCCCCACCAATATGTTGCTTAGTGGGGCGAAGTAAAAATGCAGCTTTTGCTGGGCAGGTGGTCTTTAAGGGGTTAAGGTTGGAAACCAGTGGAGAATT
The DNA here is from genome assembly GCA_023525975.1 of Smallanthus sonchifolius. Taxonomy (NCBI): domain Eukaryota; kingdom Viridiplantae; phylum Streptophyta; class Magnoliopsida; order Asterales; family Asteraceae; genus Smallanthus; species Smallanthus sonchifolius. The sequence continues at coordinate 59,869,641 of CM042042.1, forward strand.
TTCATGTTACATCAAATGTTTTGATAATTTGCATTATATGAATAGATGTTGAGAAAATTCATGTTACAATTTATTAATTTAAATTATTTTAATTTTTGGAGATATGTTATTTTTCTTTTCCTCCTATGATATGTTATTTTTGGTATGTTGATGTTATATGATGCACATTTCAGGAAGCACTTACAAAACATTGTGATAAATGTTCTGCATACAAGCCTCCAAGAGCACACCATTGTCGTGTTTGCAGAAGGTGTGTCTTGAAAATGGTGGGTATAAAAATACAATAACAAACTTTCTTAACAAAGGAGGCATGGTTCGACTTCTTAGGTCAAACTTCACCTTTGAAATGCCAAAACTTATATGAATTTTATTACAAATTTTCCATTTTTTCTGTTCTTTTGTGCAGACAAATTTTCCATTTTTTCTGTTCTTTTGTGCAGATAATCAACTTAGTTAATATATTCTTTTACAAAAAGTTGTACCCTTTCTGTTACAAACTAAATGTGGTTTTTTTTCGGTTTCCAAATGTAAATCCAAATTTACATCCAAATTTTTTTGATATGGTATTAATTTCAATATCATCATCAGCCCGTTTGATCTAAAAGGTCAACATTTGACTTTTCTGCAAGATGAGAAGCATTGCCTGTGATTTTAGGTTATATATCTTCTCATACTTAAAGTTTTGATAGGATCATCATTGCACATGGATAAACAATTGTGTTGGTCATAGGAACTATAAAGCCTTTTTTCTTCTAGTTGTGTATGCAACTATTTCAAGTCTCTATTCTACGGTATGTATAACCACTCGGTTGTTAGTTATTGTATGTATTTAGTTTTTTTAACAGTTTTGAATTATATAGGTTATAATTGTTGGTTGTGGAGTTCAAAAGGATTGGGAGTCTGCTGGGACGCTTCGCCTCAAAACCTTTTATGTAAGTTTCTAATTATTTGAACTTCCTTTGTTGCGTAAGATATAAGTTATAACTTGAAGCTTATTTTATGATTGTTATTTGCTATAAATCTATTGTGAATGTGGAACTTTTGAAGTTATAGTGTAAGTGTTAAAACTTGTATTTGCAAAGAATCGGATGATTAGATAATTTTATTTTTGAAGTTAGTTTTTTGTTTAGATCTTAGGAGTAAAACCAATATTTTATGAATCGGGGTGGTTGGTCAGAGTGGGAACAGACTATATAACCATCCGGTTGAGTGTATTTGAATCCCCAATTTCAACCGGCCGGTTACTGGTTCCGGGGTGAACCGGACCGGGTGGTCATACTTGATTTTAAACCATTTTTAATATTTTTCTTCAAAATTTCATTTACTAGATTGATTTACTATTTCAAGCTTTATATTTTATTAAAACTGTAAAAACCACCAAAACATAAAAGTAGGTTAATATTTTCTTTTAAATTGGTTATATATACATAAGAGGGTGGGCCTTGGAGCAACTGGTAGGGTTGTTGCTTTGTGACCTTGAGGTAATGAGTTCAAGCTGTGGGAAACAGCAGCCTCATGCAGAAAGTGTAAGGTAAGGCTTCATACATCATATCGCGATGTGATCTGGCCCCTCCCCGGACCCTGCACAAATGCGGGAGCTAAGTCAAGCATCGGGTACGCCCTTGTTTATATATACCATAGTTATCAAAAGCGAGAGCCTTGTGCGCCTGGGCGCAATTTTGAGGCAAGGCGCGATAGATGCGCTTTGATTTTAAGGCGAGCGCCTTGTGAAGCTGAAGAAGATTTTGGTACTTTACTTTGAACATTTTGTTATTCAAATTTTGGAATTACATTTGAATTTAGAACTTTTGGTACTAATTAGATAATGATAAAAGTTATATAATAGCTTTTTTTAATTTTATTTGAAGAAAAGTTTTATTTTTAAGTATAGATTCCTTTTATTTAAGTGCGTTTTTTTTCCTCGGGCCCTCGCTTTTTTCGCGCCTTGCCCCTAGGCCCCAGGGGAGGCCTATGCGCCTTGAGTGCACCTAGCGCCTTTGACAACTATGATATATATACCTAATAAATAAGTAACTGGCTGTGCCACTTGTCACAATTCTATGAGCCCAACATTTTTTTCTCGCTTATATTATATTTCCTTTATTCAACCCGTGTAAAACACGGGTTTCTAACCTATATATGTCTATTTATATCTTATTTTGAAATTGTTAATGACGGCATCCGGTTTTTGAAACTAGTCGACCAGTGTACCGGTAAAGCGACCGGTTTCTATAACTGGTCAAGTTATGAAAACATTGAGTAAAATGATCAAATATACAAAATATAGTGATTTGATCAGTTTACACATTAACCCGGCAATATTAGTTATATATTTTTATAATTCATAAATATATAAAATTCACATTTGGAAAAGATTCGTCTCTGCAGGGAGGATTAAGGGCTCAAGATCTCTTACAATTTGCCTTGTATCATCTTTTTGACAACTTTGGCAATGTCAATTTCAAATTTGAAAGAAACTGGTTGACCTCAAAAGTCAAATTTTGCATTTGGAGGAACCGATGAAATAACAGCTCTCATGATACTTTTAAAAATTTTGTTGTATTTTATCAGATTACATCTGGGGTCATGATTTCTCTCTTAAGTTTGACACTTGGAACTCTCTTGGGCTGGCATATTTACCTATTGACACGTAATAGGACCACAATAGAGGTAAAAAGTCAAACATTTGATCACAACAGAGGTAAAAGGTCAACGTTTGACTTTAGCTAATCAAGATTTTGTTTCTTTCCCAGTATTATGCAGAAACTAGGGCAGTATGGTTGGCAAAGAAGTCCGGACAGATTTATAGGCATCCATACGATGTTGGTGTATACAGAAATCTCACTATGGTACTTCTTTTTCCTTAATTTTTCTCTATTAATGTTATAATGCAAAGGTATATCTTTTTATGTGTGGTGTACATACTGATTTTTGTTTTGTGCGCGATAGATTTTAGGACCGCACATGCTGAAATGGCTATGGCCATCTGCATCGAGCCATGTCAAAGATGGAACAAGCTTTCCGACTGTTCGGGATAGCTTATAAAAGTTTTGATATCAGTTATTCAAATGAAACATGATCATGAAGGTAAATAGGAAAGCGCTGAGATTAATGACGTTTCTGTGTATGTTCTGGGAAAGGTGTTTGATTTGTTTTTGTTGTTTCGGGTTTCGTATTGCTTTTTAGCTTAGATCAAGGTTGTTATTCCGAAATCGCAATCTTTTAAAATGTTTTGGTGGATGAAGTCAGAAACAATAAAAGCAGGGAAAGGTAATTACTATAGGAAGAACAAAGATTCACTATTTTTGTTGGTTTTTATAATGTTTAATGTGGAGTTTTATCTATCTCAAAGGTGATGTTATGTTTGTACTTTAAAATTTGGACAAATTGTCCATTTTGAATTGTTCATGAGTATCACACACCAAGATAGTAATTATCGAGTAAAAAATAGAGAAAATAGTTGCGAAAATCACAAATAGATATGCAGTGACTAAATCTTTAGTCGCTTATCTACTTTTACTTGGTATAAAAACTATACACGAAATAAATGCTATGCAGATCTCATTCGAGTGTCACGTTGTGTATCCTCCAGAAACATTCGTTCTTATAACCCACAAATCATGATACGTGACTCTGAGTCGTGTATACGCATTGATAAAGCGGGGCTGATTAGGACATGGAAACCGACCTCCCTAATGACAAAAGTTCAACATGTACAGAAGTTGTCACTCTTACGTTGCTTTGTTATAGAAGGGAAGCTTGATCATAACAAGTGAGTGAAAAGCTGATACACATTCTAAACTAGATAAACTTCTCGTGTTACTACATCAATTTAAACATAAATAGAACATTAATAATGTTTTTTTAGAACGACGAATTTCTTTAACTCTTGTGAGACTTGAAGTCAATATCTCTAAACCTGCTATCTTCCAAATGAACTTTAATACCCAATAAATGCCTTGTAGCCCACGTTTATCACTTTTTGCTTACTAGAATCACTCATCTTTTAACCCCTCAAATGTTTTATAAGCATAAAGTAAGGCTTTAGACCCTAGTTAGAATAGTTATTCAATAACACGATCAATAAAGCACAAAATATAAATAAGAAACATGTAGAATGATAAAAAAAAAGTGGAAATAGTTTTTTTAATATAAAAACCGATTTGATTACGAGAAACGAATACAAGGAAAACTTTATGTTGGTGTTTACAAAGCAAATCCTGACCTTATAATGCAGAAAGACAATAACCGGATCGCAAGAATAACACTCTAAATCTAATCAACCTTAGGAACCCCTAAATTGTGAAAACAAAAAGGATATTAGAGAGACGACTGAGAACGAGAGGACTGAATTGATTAATATTTGGTCAGACAAATGGCTGACTTGAGTTAAATTTCTTCATCTTCGTGTAATTGTAAAAAATCTGAACTAAGTTAATAGATGAAGAAGATGGTCAAAACCTCCTAATTTGTTTTTCATATAAATGCAATGTTGTAAAAGTCGTTAGGCGCTCCCTAGTCGGAGTCGGGAGTACTCGGGAAGTACTCGGCCAAGGCAGAGAGTACTCGGGCCTCGAAAACCTACCTTGTAGCGATTACTTAGGGAGTACTCGGTCTCGAAGACCTTGTTTTACAACATTGTATAAATGAGATTCCAGCTGTAGCACTCTACTTTTAGGGCTACATAATTGGTTCTGTTTTGATGTGTCGTATGTTACACGTAACTATGTTTATCAAAATTTTATGTTACGTTTTTTACATTAGCGTTTACAACATTTTCTTTTTCTATACTCTTGTTCTTGTTGTAACATTCAAATAAATAGTTTATATTACAAATACTTATATGATTCTAAATTCAAATAACATGATAATTATCTAGGAATTGTTACTTCAAACCGATTATATAATTTTAAATAGTTAAAGTTATAAAATCATGTGTAATCTAACAAGTTGGAGAGTATTTCATTGTTAAACGGGTAATAAATAAATTAAAAAAAAAACTTTTTTTTTTCCGAAGAATATTATATGTGACTTATTTTGAGATACAAAAGTAAAAGTTTGTATTAAAGTATATAATATAACATTACTAAAATGGGTGGAAGCCGTCGTCGTCCTCAACAACTCCGTCAACTCCAAGCCGCCCCTCCCTCTCAATCTAATTTCTCAGATCTAAACGACCACCAGCCATGTCCGACGCTTCAAGTTTCGCAGCAATTTTACATCTGCAAACACCTAAATCACCACATCTTCCATCCAATCATCTTCCGTTCTCACGTCTCGGATCTTCAAGGTTCGTTTCAGATTTATGCGCTTGTTTGAAAATCAAAGACGATGTAAACGCACGGACTTCGAAGCCGTTCACTAATTTCAGTCAGCAAGGATCGATACCGGCTCTAGATTCTTCTTCCCCTGTTTCAATCGACCTCAAACCTATCTTAAACGAACGTCAATTTGATCAGGTTATTGCCGAATCTAAACAACTCCAACAATCAGTCGTTATTTTATGGTACGTATATTGCGTTGACGGTTATATGATTGTTAGAATCTGTTAGAAAATAGGAATGTTCTAGAATGCTTCATAAACATCATTAAGATATGCTTGCATTCTAATTGATCTAATCTTTTGGTTAATGCTTTATGTTTAGGTTAACTGATGTTATTTGTTTTCATAGGATGGCAAACTGGTGCAGGAAATGCATATATTTGAAGCCAAAATTGGAAAAACTGGCGGCTAATTATCACCCAAGGTTAAAACTTACTCTTTTGGTTAACTATTTTATTCCTAAACCGTTTATAATCACCCCGATCAGCCGAATTAGACGTTTTAGGTTCACATTTCCTTGTTTTGAAAAGGCGCGCCTGGACCCGAGGCACAAGCCACTTCGCTTCTGACTGCTTGAGGTGACGACTGTACAGGAGGTGTTGGTAAAAACGGCTTGAGGCGCGCGCCTCTTGTACATGCGAATAATTTGTGCTTAGGATGTTGTGCACATAAATTATTTATGTATTAAATCACTACTTCACTAAGTTAGAAACCAGTGTATTACACAAGTTGAATATAAAAATATTAAATAATTAATAATAAGCGAGAAAAATAAAGGAAATATTAAATAGTTAAGAAAAACTATTAAATATTTTGAATAAAGAAAATATTAGTAAAGGAAATATTAAGTAGTGAGAAAAAATAAACGGAATTATGACACGTGGCGCAACTTATTAGGTATAGATATATAGAGCTTATTTATAGCTAGATTTTGGGTACGTGATGCTAGAACTTATGAGAAATATAAAAAAAAAGGTTTATAAATACATTACTCCTCATGTACATGATGTGATGAGCTTTGCGTCCTGTGCTTCGGCTCTGGAGCCTATCGCCCCAGTACGCCTCGCACTTTTTAAAACCAAGTGCATTTCTTGTATTAATGTTTCTCTGTGTTCAAAGCAGGGTAAGGTTTTATTGCATTGATGTCAACAATGTCCCATACCATCTTGTGGTTCGTGCCGGGGTCACTGTAAGTCTCTCATGCCCACACAGTTGGTTCAATTTCATCTGCTTCATTGCAGGCATTCTGATTTAACAGCTGACTTTGTGTGATTTCATGTCAATTGGGCTCGTTCCGGTCTATAAATAATAAACTACAGAAAATGCCAACTATACAGGTGCTTAGATTGATTTCGAACAATTTCATCATGTTTGTAAGTTATATCTACCTGCAAAACTGATGTGATTTACTGTAACAGCTCTGGAAAGATGGCAAGAAACAGGCAGAGGTGATTGGAGGACACAAAGCGTATTTAGTGGCGAACGAGGTTCGTGAAATGATAGACGATGAAGGCCAACCTTAATTTCTTTCCTTTTTGTTATCCATTTGTTCTGGTTTTTTTTTTAAGAATTGGAAACATAGATTAGTATATCTTACAGATAATAAGCAATGCATAGTCCACAGGCTCATTGTTTTTGACCATTTATAGAAACTCTTCTTTGCTCATAAAGAAGTCATCTTTACAGTTAACTTCTTTGAGGCATTTTATCAAACAGTTTGTGACCATCGTGTATAAATTATTGCAAGATATTGTGCTTTTGTTATAGTTTTCTTATCATGGATGTGAAAATTCAAGAGCATGACTTTTTTTTGTACATGACATGTCATGGATAGAAATGCCATCTTGCAATTCTCTATCGTTCTTTATCCTTTTTTTTTTATCATTTTCTTCAAGAACTCGATTTTTTTTTTATAGAAACTTTAACTATAACTGTTGGTCATTTGGTGCAATGGTAGCCTCAAGACTTTCTATAGTGGAGGTCTTAGGTTCGAGTCTCACCTGGAGCAATTATTTGGGTTAAGCAATGTGGTTTTCCAAGTTGTGGGTTTCCTTCTGGTTTAGGAGTTTGATCTGGATTGGTGGGGTAGTTAGACCTGATTTAAATAACATCTATCTCCTAAGAGGGTCCTCATATTTGTTTTCCAAAAAAAAAAAAAAAACTTTAACTCTAAACATCAAGTGTACTTTGATTCACATCAATCAAGGATGGTAGAAATATTATACTAGTCAAAGGTGCAAAGGTGTTTGCCCAAGCCCAGCCCACGCATACCACCTCGTGTCCATCAAGACATGAAGGTCAGATTCTACCAAGTTTCCGGCGATATTCTAGCTAACAGGCAATGGCGGAGCTTGAAAAAAATGCAGGGGCCGGAGTTTTTTTTTTCCCTATCAGGGGGCCGGAACTATAAAATTTTCGCCTGAATACGTATAAATTAACACTACTAAGCGAAAAATCGGCAGAATATGTATAAATTAACACTACTGAGCGGAAAATCTGGGTGGCCCGGCCTCACAAACCTCAGCCCCTGCCAACATGCATCATGAACTCGCGAAAACTAGACAAAAACTAGTGATAGTATATCTGAGAACAGATTTACATGCGGAGAGAGAAGGAAAATAGAGAAAATTCAAAACATAGTTTGTATTTTCATCTCTATTATTTAGATATTTCTTTTATTTACGTCTTTATTAGGATCTTCATCTTTAAATTTTACAGTTTATTAATTAATAATTCTCTAAATACATAGATTCATTTTCATCAATCTCTATATTTTTTTAGTGTCTAAGAAAGAGAAAAAAATAATAAAATAAGGGGTAAATTACAAAATCAATCTTTATGTTTATACGTAACTTCACCTGTAGACCTTAATCTTTATTAATTACACCGGACACCTTTTATATACAAACATTGTAACAAATTTAAACCTTTCGTCTAACTTTCGTATAATTTCTCCGTTAAATTTTCTCCGTTAAATTAAGACACGCGTGTATCACGTGAGGGAATATTTGTAATTAGGTTTGACCGGTTGTTCGTTATCTGCTTGGGCTATATTTTCTACGGATGGACCCACTTGTTCACCTTCAGATTGGGCCACGTTTTCTGTCATCTCAGGCCCATATGTTTGAGTTTGCTTTTCACTTTCTTGGCTCACACACTCATTTTGAGTAGCATTGGGCTGATCACTTTCATCCTCATTTTGTTGCAAAGTCTGGGCCCTAGTATAGATGGGCTCATCAAAAATTCAGATTCATTGTGTTTTCGGGTCATTGGGCTTTAACCGGACCAACCCGGACCGGACCGGACCGGGACCGGGACCATTAACAGGGTAAACTGGGGACCGAGGACCGGACCAATTGTTAACGGGCCGGTCCGGGCTTTCACGGGCTTTAATGGGCCGGTTCTCGGGCTTTAGTATCAGGCCCGTTTAATTAAATTACCTTAATCATATTAGCTTTTGTGTATCTATAAATTCGACTTATTAGACGTTTCTCGTACAATATTCTCATTTGTTTGTTAACGGAAATAGAATATTCTTAAATATTACATCGAAAGAATTGGCCGAATTGTTACAAATATCAATTTCAAAGAGATCTCTGCTTTTTATTTCCTTTTCTTTTTCATTTTTTTTCTTTATGCAAGGTTTTAACTATAAATTAATGTTATATGCATTTGAATATGTTTTAGTTTTTGTTTCTTTTTACCTTTTAGAATTTCTTTTATTTTATATATATGTGTAAATAACATTACATTTATGTATATATCATTATATGTAGTCTTTAATCTTTGTAGGAGATATATACAATTGATTTGGGTTGTTAATTTCGAGTAGTAAATATCGAAAAGTGATAGGTAGAGCCGTAGAGTATTGAAAAATCTTTTGCGCAACAACAAATGTTCATAATCAAAAGTATAATGGTGTAAATTGTAATTTAAAATTGTACATTCAGTTCTATTCAATTCTAGTTCTTTTGGGCGATGGATGAAAAGTATAAAGAAACATTTGGGTTTATATAACAAAATTGAATAAAGTTAAAAAAAAACTATATTTATGAAAAACATTGTTTTCGTGTTAAAATAGGAAGAAAACTTGAAAACGATTACTTTTTAAACTAAAAAAAGATATATAACTATTGTTAATATTTTCACAATCGTTAAATGTTTGAATAATAATAATATAAAGGAAACTTTTAAATATGGTTTATGTAAAACATAAATTAAGTGCTAGACTTTTTTTTGAAATTACTAATTGTTCTATATATACGGGTTTTATGGGCTTTCTTGAAAACCCGCGGGCTTAGCCCGGACCAGGACCATAACCGTTAAGCCATGAAAGATAGGACCGAAGACCGGACCATTTACACACATCATGGGCCGGGCCCGGGTTTAACGGGCCGGTCCTGCGGGCTTTCACGGGCCAACCCGTTTAATGCACACCCCTAATTGTGTTATTTGGTTCTTCCTAATAGGAATGTGCGCCAAAAAATGGAAAAAAACATCTTCTATGAATCTCACCTCTTGAAATGATTATTTTTCCATCTTTAGCATCTAAATTTTTGTAGCCCTTTGTACCTCATGGGTAACCCAAGAAAACACCCGGTCTCCCCCTTTCTTCGAACTTATCCCCCTTTGTTTCGGTGCTTCTGTAGTACGCTAAACAACTAAACACTTTCATACGATCATAGTCAGGCTGTTCGTTATAAAGTATTTCATAAGAGATTTTGTTGTATACTACCGTAGAGGGAAGCTTATTAATGATATATGCGGAGGTCAAAACGCATTCTCCCCCAATATTTGGTAGGAAGGTTTGCTTCAAATTTCAGGGCTCGAGCCGTTTCAAGGAGATGTCTATGTTTTCGTTCCACAATCCCATTTTGTTGTGGGGTATGTGAACATGTGGTTTCTAAGACAATTCCTTGATCAGCATAGAAATCAATCATACGGTTAGACATGAATTCTCCACCGTTATCACATCTTATTCTTTTAATATTCTTCTCAAATTGTGTGTTGACAAATTTGTGAAAAGTAACCAAACAATCTCCTGCCTCATGTTTGTGTTTGAGAAGAAAAACCCAAACGACTCTACTAAAATCATCGATTATGGTTAAAAAATATCTTGCACCCGAAAAAGAAGCTGTGCGATATTTCCCCCAAACATCACAATGTATTAAATCAAAACAACTAGTAGTTTTAGTGGTACTAAACGGAAATGGTAATCTTTTGTGTTTAGCCTTGGCACAAGAGTCACAAACCTTATTTCTAGACTTATGAGAAAAGGGTTTAAGAAAGTTAACATGTGCTAGTTTATCATCCGAAGCATGTCCTAGCCTCTTATGCCACAGATCAACCGAACTTATTCTCCATTTCAATCTCATAGAGCCGACCATTGTGTCTACCCGTTCCAATCAACGTACTCGAGTTCAAGTCATGCATGACACAAAAATCCGGGAAAAAATAGCACAATGAAGGTCTTCAGCTAATTTGCCGACCGATAAGAGATTGCAATTGAATTTAGGAACGTGTAAAACCCCCTTTACTGTGGTTCCGTTAGGTAAAACACAATCCCCTTTCCCTTTGACGGCTATCGCATCCCCATTAGGGATGGTGACAGAAGGTTCATAAAATGTTTTAACTATGTTACTTAAAATGGAACTTTTATACGTGACAATGATACAGTTTTCACCACGCTCACTTCTACCTGTTGCATTTGCGCTTGGTCCGTCGTCGCTGTTTGTTGTCACGCTTCTTCCCAAGAATATCTTCAAAAACTGTTGGTATTGGTCGGGTGTCAAGCCAGGTATGGGGCTCGGTTCAGCATCAACACAAGCCTCCTTTGGTTTGCCTTTTTCTTGTTTTCCTTTATCGGGCCACCAATCCTTCTTTTGTGTGGTTTTGGTGGTTTCTGTTTCTTTGGTCATGACGGGGGCGTTTAGGTTTTAGCCACCTACTCTGGTACCATGAACAAAACAATGATTCTATATTTCTGAATGCTTTTCAACCATATGGAATACAAGATAAATAGCAATGGCTTTTTAACAAAAGAGGAAACAAAATAATTCAGGGAATAAATAAAGGAGAAAAATATGATTTCTATATCACACATAATTTTATTAGTCCATCCGTAGTGGTGACGTGAAGAGGGTTGGCGTGAGCCACCTAAGCCTTTCACGTCCAGAAACACCGTTCCCCTAGATGTGAAAAGGGGGGGGGGGGGCGTGGGGCATTTCACGGGCGCTTTAGCTTGTATTTGTTTGACTTTTTGAGTCAAATTATTATTATTAGTTTTATTATTATTATTTGTTCTATTTATATTATTATTTCTATTATTATTATTATTTATTATTATATGTTTTTAGTTTTATTATTATTATATGTTTTTAGTTTTATTATTATTATTATATGTTTTTAGTTTTATTATTATTATTAGTATTAGTATTATTATTATTAGTTTTATTATATTTATTATTATTATTAATTAAATACGGGGCGTGAAACCACTACGCACCTTAGTAAAAATGGACAGTGAAAACCTCTGTGCTGATGTGCCGCTGACGTGAAGGGGCGTAAAACCACTACAGATGGCCTTAGTTGGATTTGGAACTAGTGGGGATTATGGCTTGATCTCAAAGCCGACATCATGGTTGATATTATCAACAATAATTAATGTTAAAGACATTTTCTATACTATTAAATGGTAAAAACTTCAAAGAAAAGTCATATATTTTATATTTTATGGCCAAGAAGAATGATCGTTGACATGTTTAATGTCGGTCATGTACATCCATTCAGAATTATAGGTGTTTATCGATTTGGGTTACAGTTTTTTTAGTTTATTTGATTTAGGTTTTTCGTGTTAATTTTTTTTTGTTGGAACCACAATCCCAATCGAACCTAATTCATGGAAACCTAATCCGAACCTAAAACCACTGTATAATTCGGTTTGGTTTTCGGTTTTAACCTAAAAAAACCGAATTAGCTAAAAAAAGACATTTTTCTTATCGATGTTGCTCTCCCCGCCCGCCGGAGGTAGCATTAGAATCCCAGTGGATCCCCCCGGCATTGTAAGCATTGGAAAAAAACGGATATGGTGAATAGGAGGGCGGGGATGGTTTATGCCATATGGCATGTACGGTGGGAGCACGAATCCTCCTCCTAGTGGTATCAGAAAGTCAGTGTTAACATGAGATCCCGTCACCAGTACTGCGTTGATTTCACTATTGATAAGAGGGAATGTCTTGAACTAGTGGGGATTATGGCTTGATCTCAATCATTTCTAGAAGCCGACATCATGGTTGATATTATCAACAATAATTAATGTTAAAGACATTTTCTATACTATTAAATGATAAAAACTTCAAAGAAAAGTCATATATTTTATATTTATGGCCAAGTAGAATGATATTTGACATGTTTAATGTCGGTCATGTACATCCATTCAGAATTATAGGTGTTTATCAATTTGGGTTACAGTTTTTTTAATTTATTTGATTTAGGTTTTTCGTGTTAATTTTTTTTTGTTGGAACCACAATCCGAATCGAACCTAATTCATGGAAACCTAATCCAAACCTAAAATCACTATATAATTCAGTTTGGTTTTCGGTTTTAACCTAACAAACCGAATTAGCTAAAAAAAGACATTTTTCTTATCGATGTTGCTCTCCCCGCCCGTCATTGGCTATGCCCGCCGGAGGTAGCATTAGAATCCCAGTGGATCCCCCCAACATTGTAAGCATTGGAAAAAAACGGATATGGTGAATAGGAGGGCGGGGATGGTTTATGCCATATGGCGTGTACGGTGGGAGCACGAATCCTCCTCCTGGTGGTATCAGAAAGTCAGTGTTAACATGAGATCCCGTCACCGGTACTGCGTTGATTTCACTATTGATAGGAGGGAATGTCGGCGGGACCATCTGTGTCGTGGGGATGGTAGAATAGGTAGTTTGTGGTGTGTATTGGGGAAATGTCACTTTGATTCGCAAACCCAAAGTTCGGCCATCCTTACCATTGCTTCCTATACCTTTTTTTATTAGTTTGGGCTTCCTTTCAGAGGTCAAATACGTCATGCTTTTATTATCCTTTCTTTTTATTGGTGGACACCCTTTTAAGGGTATATCCATCTGCCACGTTTCATAACTACTGTGACAGTGACTCTTATGAACCCGGGCTGGGTATGAAAGAAACTCTATTCGGGTTATACATCTTCACTAAAATAACATATGAACTTAACTAGAAACTTGTAAATTTGTAACAACAAACAATAAATTCATAACATATTATAGTGTGAAATGTAAACGAGCATGGTAAACACATTTCACACGTTTTGATCTTGAAACCCAAGTGTGGACTTTATAGCAAGTTGTACATTTCTCATATATCCACCAAACTCAACAATTTGTTAGTGCAAATAAACTAATGGTCTATTACATTCACACACAATATATCTATTATGATATTCATCCCAATGGTCAACAAAAACACCTCCTTTTTTTTCAAAAGGCAACAAAAACACCTCGTAAAAGTAAAAAAAAGAGAAACTAAAAATGAACCTAAAACTAAACCCTAAAATGTAAACCCCACCTCCAAGAACCTAAAACCTTCACCTCACCTCACCCTCCAAAAAACCTAAACCCCATTCCACCCTCAAAAACCTAAACACCGCCAAATTTAGTTTGTTCGGAGTTTGTTTGTGTCTCAAGTTTTCTAAAAAAAAGAGTTTTATTATTATTTTTCCCCTATTTATATATATGAATAAATGAAGTTTCAATAAATGCCCGCCAACGAAGACGACTAAGGGCATGTTTGGGATTACTTTTTGAGCTACTTATTAACTTATTAACTTTTTTAAAAAGTTAATAAGTTAAAAGTTTGTTTGATAAAATTAGAAGGAGATAAAAAAATGAAAGACAAAAAGAAGTTTTCAAGAAGTAACAAATTCTTACTTTTGAAAACAACTTATTAACTTTTAAAGTTAATAAGTAGTTTTCAAAAGTAATCCCAAACACCCTTTAAATACCAAATGTACAATCAACCCCCATCACCATTTAAAACCCTTCATAGGCTTTCGTGCAATTCCCCAATTTTAATCCAACACCCATCTCCCTCCCACCTTCAATTTCAGCTCAGCACCCACTTCGACATCTTCTTTACTTTCAACAATTTCTTGGTGAAATGGGGAGTAAATGGAGGAAAGTGAAGATGGCTTTGGGCTCTAATTTCTGTGTTTATGCACCTACAGCTGATACAGATGTCTCACCACCGCCACAGCAAACGGATAGGTGTTCCGACGCCGTCTTATTCTCTCCGGCAGCGGAGCAATGGAGCGGCGGAGCCTCACCGACTGCTCGTCAGCCGTCGTCTCCAGCCTCACGCTTGTCTAAAATTTTGAGCAGATCTTCTAACTCTAAGGTTTGTTCTCAAAATTCCAATAATTATTTAAAATCTTGATCAATTAATTACACTACATTTTTATGATTTCGTGATTTATGTTGAATTTTGAATTTGTTTTTGTAACCTTTTTTAGTCTCCATTGGTGTTCTATTTTCTTTAGCTCTCAAAATTTCTTTTCAAAATTTTAGAGTTAATTGCATAAATAGTCACTACGGTTAATTAAATTGTATTTTTGGTTTTCATGTTTTAAAAATTACAAATTTAACCTAAATTTTTTAGACCTGGTTACATTTTTAGCCACTAGTGTTAAAACAAGTTAGTTTTTAATGAAAAGTTAGATCATGTAGCATCCATTTGACTTACGATTGTAAATATAACCCTAAAAATGAGTTGAAATCAGTAAAAATCATTAAGATATTTAAAAATCAATTTTAATTTGCATAAAAATCATTATAAAATAAAGTACTTTTTGTATAACTTTTTTTCTTAAATATTAACTTTTTATTTGTCAATGGATGAATATATAACTTATTTTTCTAAATGCCAACTTTTTTATACAAATAAACTTTAACAAATAAAATAATGGCCATGTTATGTTATGTTTATGTCATAAAGAAATAAATAAATATGGCAGACCTTTTGTTTGATTTGTTGTTGTATTTTGATTTTTGACTTTTTATATAATACCTTGTTTGTAGTAGCCAAATCTTTCTTGCTTTCTCATTAAATTAATTCCCCAAAATAAAAGTCTTTTTATAAATTAAAAATATATATATACACGAAGACTTTTCTCGTTGACTTAAATCCAATTTTGACTTTCAGAAATGCACAATCTGTTTAGCATCAATGAAACGCGGTGAAGGAGAAGCCATTTTCACAGCCGAGTGTGCACATTCATTCCATTTTCAATGCATTGCTTCAAATGTCAAACATGGTAATAAAATCTGTCCAATTTGCCGAGCAAAATGGAAACAAGTTCCACTACAACATAATCCGGTGATGACACTAATCCCCCGGCCACCGCCACAACAGAACCGCCGCATCTCCTCCACAATGTTACCGGTCAACGAGCCCGTAATGTTCAATGATGATGAAGCCTTGGATACACAAACTTCAAACAAGAATGATAATGTACAAGACGGGTCGTCTTTAAATAGGGTGTTACAGAAAACATACACTGAGGTTCCCGCGGTGCCAAGGTTAAGCACCGCGGATGATTTCACGGTTTTGATCCACCTCAAAGCTCCGGTTTCTAGTTCGGCTCGAGCCCCGGTGGATCTTGTCACTGTTCTTGATATTAGTGGTAGCATGGCGGGCACAAAGCTCGCATTGCTTAAGCGGGCCATGGGTTTTGTGATACAAAACCTTGGCCCGGCCGATAGGCTGGCGGTGATCGCGTTTTCTTCCATGGCCCGCCGCCTGTTCCCGCTCAGGAAAATGTCAGATGTAGGGAAGCAACACGCGCTCCAAGCCGTCAATTCGTTGATGGCGAATGGAGGCACTAATATAGCCGAAGGGCTAAGAAAGGGCGGTAAAGTGATGAAAGACCGCCGCGAGAAAAACCCGGTTGCGGGTATAATATTGTTATCAGACGGGCAGGATACTCATACCTCGAGTGGCGGTTGGGGTTCGGATTACGGTGGTGGTCAAATCCGTTCAAACCACCGGTTACTTGTTCCACAAGGTATTAATGTTCCGGTACATGCTTTTGGGTTCGGGGCAGACCATGATGCTTCATTGATGCACTCGATATCGGAGATATCGGGTGGGACGTTTTCGTTTATCGAGACCGAGAGTGTGATCCAAGACGCGTTTGCGCAGTGCATCGGAGGGCTTTTGAGTGTAGTGGTCAAAGGTCTACAAGTGGTAATCGAGAGTGCGAGCCCGAACATCCAGCTTCAATCGTTAAAAACCGGGAGCTACAAAAGTCATATGACACCCGATGGGAAATCGGGGTGTATAGATGTCGGGGACTTGTATGCGGATGAAGAACGGGATTTTCTCGTGACGGTCAACGTCCCGAAGGAGACGGAGTTGACGTTTTGCAACGAGACCTTGTTACTGAAGGTACATTGTTATTATACCGATGCGGTTACCAACGAGACGGTGAAGTTAGTGAGTGAAAATGTTACGATCGAAAGACCCGAGAATCTCGGTGAAGAAAGTGCGGTTTCGGTTGAAGTTGACCGACAAAGAAATCGGTTACTGTCAGCAGAAGCCATGGCACAAGCAAGAACCGCAGCCGAAGAGAGTGATTTGACACGAGCGGTTAGTATACTCGACAACTTCCGAATGGTTCTCTCGGGAACCGTAGCATTTAAATCCGGAGACCGTCTTTGTATGGCACTAGATGCTGAGCTTAAGGAAATGCAGGAGAGAATGGCTAGTAGGCATGTGTATGAGCATTCGGGAAGAGCTTATGTGTTATCTGGTCTAAGCTCGCACTTATGGCAAAGAGCCACGGCTCGTGGGGACTCAACCGACGGTTCTAGCCAAGCTTATCAAACACCATCGATGACCGAGATGCTAACTCGGTCCCATGCTAATCTGTTTCAACCCGCGTGGTCATCGCTTGCATCACAAACGCAACCTAGGCCAAGATGAAGTTTATCGAGTTTTGTGTTCGGATTCATGATTTTTGATGTCGAAATACATGTGTATAGATATAAAGCTTTGGGAATTAGGGCTGTTGATTTTGAATGTTGAGTTTATTCTGTTGTTAATTGAAAGTTTCAATGCTATATAATAAGTTTTAAGTCTATAAAATATAGTTGTTTTAGTTAAGAGAATATATGTTTATCAGTTACTAGAAATACTAAATAATTGAATCATAATTAAAAGTTAAACTGAAGTAATCAAATCAATTAACAAACTAAACTAATGGTTTAATTATGCTTTTTTATAAATGAATTTTGTGTTTTCGTTATGATTGTTACTAAAACCAAATTTTATATTTTCACAAATTATATATTATAGTCAGAAAAGTTTTATTACATTTTTTTTTAAAAGCATCACGAATTTCCTATTAAATAAATATTAAAATGGAAAATTAGACTCTCTCACAAAAACTATCGTACAAATTGCACAAATATTAAAGCCAAATGTAATACTAATAATGCAGGGATGAGATGAGATTTTTTTTAATTGAACAAATATTAAAACTGCATTTAGAAAAAGGGATGCAACATGTTAATCAAATGGCCCTCCATCACAATTGGTCCAGGCATTCTTCTCCTACGTCTGAGCCGCAGGTTTGAAGCTGGTTCCTTATTGATTTTTTTAATGTTTTTTTTACTTTCAACCAAAAAGATTTCAAAGTCAGGTTTGTTTCACGGTTTTTTTTTCTTTATGTTTTTTTTGTACGTTGCATTTTTTTCAAACGGGTTTTAATAATACTCATCCATAACGTGTAATGGTTTTGCATTTTCTTTAAAAAAATTCATTTTTTCTCACACATTGTGAGTTTATCTAAACGTTTTGGCTTACGGTTTAACAAGCCGCAACACACGTGGGTAAAAGCTAGCATTATCACCCGGAGGCCGCCGCAACGCGTGGGGCCTCCTTCTAGTTCTCTTTTATAAATCAATGGGTTATTTTTTATTTTGCCCAAAACTTGTGGAATTATTAAAATAAAATTTTATTAACTTAGACCGCAATTACAATTGAACGTGTATGAAAATCTAAGAACCAAAGATAGATTGTAGATTAGATGTTGACTTATAACCAAATGAAAGCAATCCACCATATTAGTTTATGACTAAAAGTTGTTCATGATGATTAAACTCCATGATGAAAGTGATGAAGCATAATGAAAAGTTGGTTGATTGAGTTGAGGATAGACGAGTGAGCCTTCCTTTTACTATTCACCTTTTGTCACACATTAAAGGCCAATCAATGCCACAATGGCTTCAATCATTATCATGGTCTATTTGTTTCCTACTTTGTATTTCATTTTCATTATGCCACTTAGTTCAAACAAAGAACTCTCAATTTTGTCTCTTGTCAAAATCTTATAATTAAGTGAAGATTTTTGTTGGATCAATTGGTACGAAACAAGACTTTTGGAAGAACACTTCCTGACTCTTTTCTTTATTATAAACTTCAAATAAAACTCATACATTCAAAGGATCATAAATGTCCTATTTATTCTAAACAATAACTTGGTGGAAAAGTAAATACACCAGAAGTCTAATTAGACTCAAATACAAATAAAATAACATTACTTTAAATAAAGATAGATAAGATCTTCTCCTTTTTCTTCCCATGAGATCATCCTTAGAAATAAAATAAATCTACCACTCCTAGTAAATCTCTCATTTCTTCAAATTTGATCATTGGTAATGTCAGCCCTTTTCTTGTCACCACTAATGTGTTCCACTTGTATTTCCTCTCGCTAAATGCATTCCCAAATAAAAGTGAAATCTTGTGTTTATGTGTTTGCTTCTTTTGTGAAACACAAGACTCTTCATTAATGCAATCGTTGATGTGTTATCAACTTTTAAAGTCACAGTCTTTTCTTTAATTCTGATTAATTCACTCAACAACGCTCTTAACCATATTGTTTGACATGTCGTGGCTATTGTTGCCATATATTCTGATTCACATGAGGATAGAGCTACCGTTTGTTGCTTTTGTGAACTCCAAGATATAAGTGAGTACCCATAATAAAACGTCTTTCCCGTAGTGCTTGTACCGTATGACTAATTTGACCCATGGCCACTATCACAGAACACTACCAACTTGTTGTTGCCTTCACGGCCATAGCTTAAGTTGTAGCTTATGCTCTCTTTTTCGTACCTCAAAATATGTTTCAAAACGTGCATATGAGATTGTTTATGCTCTTGCATGAAACGACTTGTAGCTCCCACTGAGAAACTTAGATCAGGTTTCGAATGAGTGAGACACCTTAGACTCCCGATGATTCTACGATACCCGGTAGCATTCACCAATTGTCCTTCATCTTTAGTCACTTGTAAATGAGACTCCATGGGATATCTTGCTGAATTATAATCAAACATGCCGGCATTTTTCAAAATTTCTTGACATATGCTTCTTGCTTCAATATTATTCGATCCTTTTGTTGTGCAACTTCTAGTCCCAAATAATAAGTAAGCATATTAAGATCTTGCATGTCAAATTTGTTGGATATATGATGTCCGATCGTCAATTAAGTCAACGTTACTAACGAGATACGATCCAAACGAGCACATATATAATATTTAATTGTTAAATATTATAGTTCACGAAAGACGTTTTATGTACGACGGATTAATATTTAGAGAAATATTTATCGGTGAATGTGTTAATTAATTATTTAGAGAAATAATTATTTACGGGGAATAAATGTTTAAAGTGTTAAACATTTAAAAGAATAAGTTTTTCTAATTATTTTTAATTAGTTAAGCTAAGAGGATTAAATGTAATTAATAGTTAATTACATATAATTAACCGTTAATTCTAAATGGGTGCAACTTGTAATTATGGCAACTATAATTACATTCTTAAGTTGAAACCCTAATCCTAGTTCTTGCCTCCATCAAAGTTGCGCAAAAAAGGAGAGCCCTCCCCTCGCTCTCGGTTTCCTAACAACCATGGTAGCACCTTCAGGTTCATCAGGTAACCATCAATGACATACACTTTCTTGTCCGCCTTGAGGATTATCCTCAGGTTGCGGAACCCGTTCAAGAAATTTGAGCTATTAAGCTTATCTTTGTCCAATATGGACCTTAGAGAGTAGCTAGCGGGGACAATTTGGTTTGGGGCCATATACAAAATAAAATTAACTTGGTTTAGTATTTTTGATAAAACTTTATTATTTACGTAATGGCCTTTTGATTTTATCTTATAAAATATTAAATAATTAATAATTAGGATCCATGTTTCACTATATCCGAGCAAAGACCATGCTCAATATACGAATACAACTATGTAGATAAGTAACAGTTTCTAATTGTATCAACTATGCAATTCCTAATCCGTAGTAGTAATGTTAGTAGTAATAATAATAACAATAATAATAACGGGATAAAAAATAAAAAAAGGAAAAAAAAACCTGTCAACCCCACAGATCGAAACCGAGTAGAGAAGGGGGAGGGGCATGACTTAAAGGAGGCAGCAAGGGCGGATCTACCCCGGCTACCCCTCAACTTTTACGCACAGTGCAAAAAGTTTATTTTTTTTACGGTTTTATGTATCCGGTTACCCCTTACGTTACCCATGAGCAAAATTTACGTTACCCCTCAAATTGTTTTAAAAACTCAACATTTCATAAAAAGTCCAAAATTTTATAAAAAATCCTCACATTTTATTAAAGGTTTTGAGGTATTAGCATTTAATAAAATATTTGTGCTTTAGCCAGACCAAATGTTTTATTAAAACCCAATACCTCAAAGTCTCAATTATCAAACCCAACTTACTCAAGCGGTCGGCCAAGAACAAAGACAGAAAACGGAAACTGTGAGATTGTGAGAGTTAGAGACCGACCACTCGACCTGAGCTGAGACCACCGCCCGGCGCCGCCTTCGTCAAACCCCAGTCCTCCACCTCTGCAGTCTGCCTCGCCAGTCGCATGTTACCCAATGACAGAGGATAGTGAGTCCCCCCTCCCCCCGATATTTCACTCAGATGTGTTAATATTTACGAATTCAGTCGATTTTTCCCTCAGTAGTTTTAATTTATATGTATTCGGCCGAAAATTTTATAGTTCCGCCCCCGATAAGGACCTCCCCACCGACGTTTTTTTTCAAGCTCCGCCACTGATGTTATTGTCAAAAAAAAATTGTTTACATGAAAGTACATTCTAATTTTTTTTTTATTTATTTACATGAAAGTACGGTAAAAAAAAATTCGTTACCCTTGAACTTTTTTTCTAGATTCGTCACTAGGAGGCGGCCGCTAACAAACTCTACCGGATATAGCTCTTGGTAAAAATTAAATACATAAAATTTCATGAGAATGTAAAAAAAAATCCACCAACTAAATCATGTGAAGTAGCCGACTAAACCATCCAAAAGAATAGAACTACCGTAGATGTCCATTTTCAATCGTAAAGAAGTTTACTTAAAAAAAATTAAAAACAAATCTGTAGAGTTTACTTAAAAAAAAAATCAATCCTAGCGGTTTGCTTGTATTATTTGTTTATTTTCGAAAAACCCCTACTCGGTAGGCAATGTCTCTGACGGAGCAGTAAGCATCAAATTCAATTCCTATTCGGAGGAGTCACGATTCAATTTTCAGCAAAATCCAAAACCCACCGACCTTCATTTCAATTTCTCCCCCTTTTTCTTAGTCCCACATTGCATTTGATCAACACACGCAATTCAATTTCATTCTTGTTTGTTACACAAATGGATGAGCGAATGCAGGGTTGGTTGTATCTCATTCGATTCAATCGATTCGGATTACAATACGCTCGACGAAGGTATTTCCTTCTCCATAATCACTGCCTCAAAAGCTTCAAATCAATTCCTTCGTCTCACACTCAGGTATATTATATTATTAGCCCCTTTTCAAATCTGTTATTGATTATCATCTTCTCACTACATAATGTTAACTTTTATTTATGTTACTGATTATGTACCTTTCATTTTGATTTGTTTATTCATTTCTGCTTGTTTGTCTGTTTGTTTGTCATCTTTATTGGAACTATTGCCTGTCATGGTAAGAACCATATATGAACTATGAAGCTTCTGTTTCACTAAAAAGTGAAAAACGCCCACTAACCAGAACCACTAGAGAGTGTGTAATGGTTTCATTAACCAATATTAAATAAAAATGTATTTATTTTTTACTAAAATCAAGGCTCTTTTTGACTTGCAGCGTCGCCCCACGCTCGTGATTTGCCCCACTCCAGAGCCCACACGCCCGACAGGGGTGGTGATCAATGCCCACATGGGCTGATGTGGCACTCGGTGTGAATCCACTACACATAGCCTGGGGCACTTAATGTTACATAACAAGGCTATGTGTAATGGTCATGTGAGTGTGAGCATAAAGTGAAGCCACAAAGGCTGGAGTGGTTCCACCCCTCACACTCGCTAAGTATTTTTTTGGAAACAACTTCGTTTTCGTTAAAAATAGTTTTAATCATGGAACCGCGGCACGGTGTCTGTGGGCGTGGGGGCTGATGTGGCTCACGGACCATTACACATGGTCTAAGCTATACATTATTTTTTACTTTCTATATAAATATAAATATAAATATAAATATAATACATATATAACTCTTGCAAATAATTTTGGGTTACCCACCCCACATATAACATGTCTAGATGGCCCTGTAAGAAGCTAAACAATATTCATAAGAATACTTTTAAATTTGGGTGTGAATTTAAAAACAGTTTTAACATTTACAATCTCATATAGCATGAAGTTTAATCATATAAAATATTGGGCCTTATCAAGATTTCATTTTTTTTTCTCAGGAGCCACTAAGAAGCGCGATTGTAGACTCATGCATACGAGTCACAGACGAAGGAAGAGAGAGTTTTAACAGAAAGGTATGCGTGTTATCTCATTGTTGTCTTTTGTAGTTTTGTTTATATAATTTTTGTGCTATTATATGTTTTCAATACACAGGTCTTTTTCATTTTCACCATTTACAATACTTCAAATCATAAAGATCACCTTAAGGTATGCGGGTATTCTTTTGAGTTAAATTTCTGCTTATCGTTCTTCGGTTATTCAGTTTGGGGTCTCTGAAACTTTGTTTATAAAGCTAGGAGCAAGCAGTCCTGAAGAAGCTGCTAGGTGGATACATTCATTACAGGATGTTGCAATGGAAACAAGAACAAACTCAACGCGAAGATGGCAGCCTTTTAGGTAACGCATAATGCTTATTAATCTATTTAAAATTACATAAAAATATATGAAGAATTTGTATTCACAGATTAAACGATTCTATAAGTGCCATGCATACAAATTCTGCTGACTGGACCTCTTCTGCAACAATGCATGTGGATGCTATCATGCCAGATGTAATAGCACCTTCCCAATGGAGAATTTTTGGTTGTCAAAATGGTATGAACATGAATTACTATCTCAATTTGGATATATATATAGAACTGATGATTTTTAAATTTTTTTTTCCATTTTTGCAGGGCTTCGCCTTTTTAAAGAAGCAAAAGATAATAATTCAAGTGAGAGGGTAAGTTTCCCTGCTGTTCACAAACATTGAAAATGACTCAAAACTTAATTTTTGGATTATTTTTTAATTATTTTCAGCAGCGGGCTGGTCAACCAGCTATAATGGCAGTTGGTGTGGTTGAGGGAACTTCAGAGGCAGTTTTCAAAATCCTCATGTCTATTGGTCCCTCCAGATATGAGTAATATATACAAAAAGTTCATAACTTTTGTTGCTTCTAAATTTGTGTAAAAATATTTAAAAAATTCCATGTGTTAACTGTTAACAACTTTTGCAGATGGGATTTTTGTTTCTATGGTGGCACTTTGGTTGAGCATCTTGATGGTCATACAGATATAATACACATGCAACTATGTAGAGATTGGCTTCCATGGTTTAAACTCTTAAACTCTAGATTAAATAATGACTAGAAATAAAATTATTAATGGATCCTACTTTTCAGGGGAATTAAGCGAAGAGACTTACTCTTGAGGCGATATTGGAGAAGGGAAGATGATGGGACTTATGGTATTTAATATTTACTCAAAATCAAGGTTTCTCAAAATTCTTAAGCATATTGAATCTTATGCTTTTGTTCTTTCAATAGTTATACTCTATCACTCAGTGATCCATAGCAAGTGTCCACCTCGAGATAGTTACGTCCGAGCCTATGTTCAGAGTAAGTATATGCTTCTAGTTAGAGGTGGCAAGATGTCAGATGGGTTGGGTAATACGTCACTTGGGTTGAAATAGATCATTTGTAGTACTAGTACGGGTCGGACCGGATGTTCTTTTGTGATTATAAAAATACTATTGTTACAAAATAATTTAAATCTTTGAATAAAACGATTAGGAGGATGTATGTAGTTCAACCCATTTGAAGTGTTCGTCTGTTTGTAGCAGATTTTTTATTTGACCCAATTGAGAAAAAATAAAAACAACTAGCATCGACCCATTCATAAGTAAACGGGTTGATATTGCCACACCTGCTTCAAAATATTTAGATTTTATTCTAGTGTTGGACCAATTTGCTTACTATTTTGTGATTGTTATCACTCAGGTGGAGGATTTGTGGTTAGCCCTGTGAGTCAAGGAAAAGAATCTGTTGTTAAACACATGCTTTCTGTTGATTGGAAGTTATGGAAATCCTATTTTCCAAAAGCATCTGCAAAATCCTTGACGATCCGTATGCTTGGTAGAGTTTCAGGTATTCTTGAAATATATACCGACAAATACCAAAGTTATCTTTCTTATAACATAAAATCAATATATTCAATTGTAATTGTTAATTATATTCGTAAATTGTTTCACAATTATATTAAACAAACAACTTAAAAAATTAGAAATCCGATTCAAATGGTTAAATCTCTTTTGATTTTGATTAGCATTGAGAGAACTGTTTAGAGCCAGAGCAAGGGAGCTATGCAGTGATGAATTTTTATCTAGAGAATTCATGTCACTTCATATAAATGAACAGCAAGAGGTCAAACCAGAAGGTGGTCAAATAAAGTCAATGGTTGACCACATGGATGAAGTCGAAGAAGCACCGGTTTCAGGTTCATCAAACGCCTCTGATGAGTTCTTTGACTTCCCTGAACCTTCAGATGATGAACATGATTGGGCTTCTGAAAGCTCACAACATTGCTATGTGGTATTGGTTACTATACTTAAAAAACATTATTCTAGACAAGTATAGAGACTTTACTATAGCAAGATTGTGTTGAGAGATTTTTTCATGTTTTTTGACATGTTTAGGGACACTAATATGCCAAAATTATGTTAAGGGGCTTTTTCGTGAAAAATAATAAAGTATATGGTTTTTTATGATATTAATCCTTACTGAAATGATATTATTTGTGTATTCATATCTAAGGGGTACTAATTATGTTGTGGTTTTTTTTGACATACTACTTTAATATGTCAAAATTATGTTGAGGGACCTTTTCGAGAAAAAAGAGAGCATGTTGGTTTTTTATGATATTAACCCTTTCAATAATAATCCAACCTTTCAAATAAAATGACCTAGGAGGTTTTATGAATTAAAAATGCACTTTGGGCGAATTTTGACCTATTTAACTCCTTTTTAGCTGTTTTTTTTTTATTTTACCCTAAAACCCGAATTGACCCATTTATAAGCAAATGGGTCGAAAAAACAATCTCTAATAATTTTTATAGAAAAATAACACCTTTAAACCTTCTTTGACATTCAGTTTCCATCTGTGCAGGAAAATTGTCAACATAAACTGTCTTCAGCTGCTGGATTTGTGAAAAAACTGCATGATCTTGCAGTTCAAAAAAAGGGTTACAAGGATTTACAAGACGTATTATGGGAATCAAATCCATCATTATATGATTATGGATCAACATTCCCAAAAGATGCAAATTGTATCCTGCCTTGCAGTTGGGCATCTACTGATCCTTCCACATTTCTTATTCGTGGTGATAATTATCTCAAAGACCAACAAAAGGTTTTATCATTTCATTTTCTCATATCTGTTTTTTACACACAAAAATGCAACAATCATCAATTTAATGAATTACTTGCAGTACAAGGCAAAAGGCACCATGATGCAGTTGATTGCTGCTGATTGGCTAAAATCTAATAAGCGGGAAGATGATCTTGCTGGCCGCTTTGGTGGAATTGTACAGGTTTGATCCATGTTTCATGATACATTAATTAGTTGAACACCCGAGTGATTTAATAAGATATTAATTAATCTACATGGGTTTTGCAGCAATATGCAGCACATGGCGGGCCTGAGTTCTTCTTTGTTGTTAACATACAGGTGCATACAAATTAGAAGTGACAAGATGGCCGGGTCGGGTGACGGGGCAAAACGGGTTCGGGTTGAAACAGGGTGTTTTGTCTACACGGGCAAAAAAGAACCAGTCGGGTGGGTTGACCTGCAAACATCTTTTTCTGCATTTTTTTAAATAATTTTTGTCAATTACAATTAGGAAAACAATATTATTACGATAAAATCCTATTTTTTTAATATAAAATGATTTATGAGTTTCTTGTATGTACTAAAAAAGACTTCCGTAGACTTTCAATTTGTTTGACCCATTTGGCTTGTTCACCGTTTTGCTAATATTTTTATTTGACTTGTTTGAGATGAAACACAACCCAAATACAGGTTCCAGGAACGACCACATACAGTCTTGCTCTATATTACATGATGAGAACTCCTTTGGGATCTTGTTCATTGCTAGAACGCTTTGTCAACGGTGATGATGCATTCAGAAATTCAAGATTTAAGCTCATACCATATATATCTAAGGTTAATATTTAACACCCAACATTATAATATAATGGAATTTGCTTCTAAATGAAAAGCAAAATGTTGACTTTTACATCGATGGTGGTTTGACTTTAGGGATCATGGTTGGTCAAGCAAAGTGTGGGGAAAAAAGCTTGTTTAGTAGGTCAAGCACTCGAAATAAATTATTTTCATGGGAAAAATTACATAGAGGTAACGTTCTGTTCCAAGGATAGAAGTTGACTTTTGAAAGTCAAACAGCCTACTTTTCGGCTTCAGAGTTCAGATAAACTTGATTTCATTTTTTAAAGGAGTAACAATTACCTATCTATAAAGAAAAAACCAATGCTAGTTTTTCTAAAGAACCAATATAGAAAAAAGTTACATTTAGAAAGTACTATGTTTGACTTTGACTTTTTATATTTCTTCAATACTTTCTTGCAGCTTGGCATTGATGTGGGTTCATCAACAGTAGCAAGAGGTGTAGTTGGTCTTGTTCTTGGTTACTTGAACAATTTGGTTATAGAAATGGCTTTCTTGATACAGGTGCATAGGACACCACCTACAAAGCATGACTTACAACCATTTGTGCATAGAGTACAACCTGCAAAGCATGACTAACGTTCTTCTATCATTTGCAGGCTAACACACAAGAGGAGCTACCCGAAACCCTTTTGGGAACTTGTCGGTTGAACCACATGGATGCATCCAAATCGGTATCCATCGACTCCATGAACAACATCTAGTTTAAATATTTTGATTCTTGGTATAGACGATTTTTAAAGTTCATCCGGGAAGATCAAAGTCTTCAAACACGATTGTGAGATTCATTGATCTCAATTGCCTATGTGAAGTTCATCACCTTCAAATACCAAATTGAGGTTCACTAGGCTCAATGTAAGGGTTCTTTGCCTTCAAAATGTACATTTACTTGGAAGTAAATCATTAACTACCACATATTGTATCTACCCTATCCTATTTGAAATAAACATATTTCACATCTTGATAGACATTCATGTCTAGTACACAATTTAACTTACTAATATGGTCAGTTAATTACATAGAAATTAAACAATTAGGTTAATCAATCATATGTATCCTTGACAATTAAATGATTACTTTGCTTTGAAAAAATTATGTACTCACATTGTTTATTTAGACTTTCTAGTTGCAAATTCTTTTCTAGACAAAGTTGACTTCCAATTGGTGTGCTTGTTTGAGTAAAATCGATAATCGAGCAAGTTTATTAATTTTATGACCAATTCACTCTAAATGGTCTAATTTAAGTGTAGACATTCATTTGATCATGTTCAAATACTTTAGAGTAGATTTGAGTTTTCATTTTATTCAAAATACATCAAATTGAGTTTGATCACTACCCATATGCATGTTATAACTCAAAACACATTTATGAAAGTATAATTGATTATTTGAAACCATATTTGTTAATTTGGTTGGTTTATTCATTAAATCATCATTTTGGGTTGGTTTTAGCAACAATAATCATTTTCACATAAAAGAAAGTCACCATGTTTGCAAGTAAACCTTGGATTATGATTCATTTTCAATCAAAATGATTTTTATAACTAATTTCCATCAATTAGTGGTGGTCATAACAAAATTTATACAAAATGTAACTCTACGTTATGTTTCGTCGCGTTTGAAGACTAAATTCTTGGTTAAGCGACGTAATCCAAATCAATGGATTTTAACAAGTTCTAATTATCATATATATGATTCTAAGCTTGTTGATGTCTTAAACGCTATCATTTTCCAGATATCATCACTTGATATAAAACCACTTAAAAGAATCGGATTCTTGGATTTGGCTTGTGTGAGGACCTTTTGTTTCTTTTCCTTCATGCAAAAACCACCTTCAATGAACTCAATACATATCAAGGGAATTCAATATTACCAATGTGCACAAATGGCCCCTAAACTACCATATTTTAGAATTTAGGTATTTAATATCAAATTCAATATTTACACTTTCAACTCGTAGTTTGACAATTTATGATCTTTTAGTTTAATTTTCACGATTGAAGCAAGTTCACACCCAACACATTTTAAATGTGAATTTATTATTATTTTATAAAATAGGAGAATTACATATATCTCCCTCTAAATGTTCTTAATTATATATTTACTCAATCCAAAACTAAAATTACATATATCCCTCCTCCCCCTCCCCCCTCTCTCTCCGTTTATGAGAAAATTTTCAAATTTACCCATTTAAATTTATTTTATTACCCTTACTTTTACCTAAAGCTTTAAAATTTCTCAAATTTTTATATGTTGCCAACTTTAAATAGCCTTTTTTGTCTTTTTAATTTTTTTAATGGTTTTTCTGTGTTTTTTATTATGTTTGGCTATTGAGTTTTTTAATTTCCCAAATTTGTTTAATCCTTTTTTGCGTTTTTACTACGTTTTTTTGCGCTTTTTCATTATTTTTCCCGTCTATGTTTTGTTTACTTTTTTTTATAATTAGTTTTTGGAGTAACAATCTTCAAAATGAAAAACAAATGACAGTTTTCATCCCCCTACTGTACCAAAAAAATGACATAAAACAATCACCAAAATCAACATCACAATCTCAAAAATGGTACCAAAAAAATATAACATAAAACAATCACCAAAATCAACATCACAATCTCCAAAATGCAAAAAAACAAATGTCAAAGTTTTGACTCATTATGGTACCAAATAATCAATTGTTCGAGCTTTTGTATTTTTACAAAATCCTATAACCAAATTTTTTTATTTCCGTTTAACTAAAGCTCAAAATTGAACCGAACTACGCCTACATCTATGTATATCTATATGACTATATATGTTATTATGGCGGTTGTTATATGATATAAAGATATCCTTCCTTTTGTAGTGCATATACGTTATTTATAACAGTATAACACACAATTTCCGTATATATGTATTTAAAGGGTATGTTACTTTTGTATTACCATAATACCATTAATATGTTCATAGTATCTTGATTGGCTAGGAATATAAACAAAATATGTATATTTATTTTTCAGAAATGCTTCAATTTTTAAATAACCACTATCTTTATCTCGAAGAATTGAATGGAAAATCCAATAACATGTTATTCACGTGAAGCATCTTTATCTCAATTCAATTGAAGTTCCCAATATCATGATATTTGGATGGATAAACAGCTTGATAGATATTGGGCCACAGACATCCAGCCCAGAGTTCTTTTTTATTCTCCATTTCTTTTGATACTTAAACTAAACAACCCATCTAACATATTGGGCTACTTCACTTCCTAACCCACCTGAGGTCTACTATCCTTGTCCTTAAAGTGGACAGGTTGGGCCGGTTCGGTCATAGGCTAGAAAGGGTTCGGATCAATACGGGTTAAGATCAAAATAAGTTCGGGTCAAAACAGGTTTGAAGCAAAGGCACAAGTCCTTCGCGATCCGAAAGCAGTCAACCAAGCCCTATGCGCCGGCGCTCAAGTCCAGACGGTGAAGAAATTCGACGGCGGCACTAACATAAAGGCTCCGGCTACAGCTGTCTATGCCAGAAAGCTCGACCAGGCGGAACAGCCGGCAGCGCTTGACAGAGTGGCGCCGGAGGTGAGGCAGTTGATTCAGAAAGCGATGATTTATAAGAATTTGAGCCAATCGGATCTCGCGAAACAGATCAACGAGAGGCCTAGGTTGTTTAGGAGTATGAGAACGGGAAAAGGGGTTTCGAATCAGGCCGTTTTGGCGAAAATGGAACAATATTTCGTAACTCTGTTTTATGGAATTTAGATCATGAATGTTATATGGTTGATGTGTTAGGGTTTAAATGTTTGATGGTGAATAAGGATTGGTATCTGTTTTGGCAGGGACTGTATTCACGAGGCTAGTCACTCCGGCATACAACGCTGTTAGAAACGAGTTCAGAAGGCGAATGGGCCCAAACGTTGTACCTGAAACGAGTGTTGTTTCTCCATTACTCGTAATCGCAAATCCACCCTCTAATCGGCCTGCTCGGTCTACAACCCGTCGGACTTGGTCGCCGGAGTCTCTCCGATGGTGGTGATGGTGGTTGGATGCGATGGAGGAGAAGAAGGGGATGGGGGAAGGTTTGGGGAAGAAGATGGTGGTTGGATGCGATGAAATGACTATTTTACCCGTCATGTGAGGGGCACGTGATGGGATTTAACGGTGAAAATGGATGGGTGTTAGTGTAAAGGAAATATAGTGTATAAAAGTATGTAAATAAAGGACATGTGGTGTGCTTATTGAATTCAAAAGACACAGAGTGTAATTTATAGTATAAATAAAGGACAATATGTGTAATTTACTCAATTATATATATCCCCCTCTTTTATAAAATTAGTTTTTTAACCTTATAAAAAATACGACTATTCTTATTCCATTGATTCCAACACTAACCTTCTGATTCCCGTTTCCGATCGATTCTAACATCCAGCGTCGCATTTTGATCGATTTCATCATCCAGTTGGGTATATTTATAATTATGAGAGGGAAATAGTAAATAAAATTTTGAACTGGGTATATATGTAATTACTGAAATTTTTAGGGAGATATATATAATTGCTCCAAGAAAAAAAACTAACTCTAAATCGAATTATTCTACAAATAAAAAACCAAATCCTGGACCTCGTCTATAATTTAACAAATATTTAAATTTTAAACAACAATTACATCTTTATCATTATGAAAATACAACATGCGAGAATAATAATATTCAAAATTTTCATTTCTAATAGTGAAAAATAGAACCATTTATTACAGGAACAAAACAAGTGTGTCGTGGGTGCCGACAGTATACACACCGACAGGACATGTTTTTGACGTATCTAATATTAACCGGAAAATAAAGCTCATCCTTATCGTGTATAATGTTTTTTAACGTAAATATTTCCACGAGTCACGAAGGCATTGTTCCGTTTCACCGACGGTGGCCTTTCACCTGATTTTTCTCGTGACTCTGACATCGTGATTGATACCGACGGTTTTACTTTCACCTCGCTTTTAATTTTTATTTTGTCTACAACATCACATATTTTCTCAATTTTACATTTTAAGCCCCTTGTGTTTTATATCTTGTAAATTCACAACATTGTGAGATTTTATTTTAGATAGAATTGCCGACTAAAAGTGATGTAATTATCGAGCCGAGTTTGAGTTTAGCTTAAGACCATCGAGCCAAGATTAAGCGTTGTCGAGCTCTAACCCTAACCGACTTGTTTGCATTAAGGATAAAGTTGAAGGAAAAATTTAAGATATTTTGTTTGGACAACTAAAAGTGATGTAATTATCGAGTCGAGTTCGACGTTGTTGGGATCTATTTTTTCATAGTCGTTGACTAAACTAACACATTCTCTCATGAGTGAGATTTTGTGAAGATACCATGTCGAAGACGAATGGAAGTTAGAGACGACTTTATATAAGATAATTTAGGCTAGTTATAATTTTTATTTAGGTAACTTTTTTTATCGGCTTTTATTTTATTTTTTATACTTAACTAATTATTTTTTACCGGGTCGGATGCGGTATTTCACCCCTGTAATGGATGAGGTGGCAGCACAGCTCTCCTCTCATCCGGGTAATACACACAGTATTTAGTGATCGGAGGTGGAGATAAAGTGTAACGCGGGTCAGAAAGCTACTGTGGGGTACGAGGGTTTAATGCCTTTGATTGGTTGGTGGATTGGACCGATAAAAGATTTAATAAACAGGGAGTAGTAGTGGAGCTTAAGTGGGGAGGTACAGGAGCACACACATGCACGTGACATCCAGCGAATGCAAATTTAAAAAGGCATGATCTTGACCGTTCAACTAACGTGAGTAGTCACCTACTTCACCACAATGTTTTTCAATCTGTGGGATACATTTGTTAAATATCCAAAAGATAGAGCCCTTTTCCACATTTTAAAATCTAGAGTAAATTTCGATTTTAGATTCTCTGATTTGTTTAAAATAATATTTTGAGTTAAATAGTTTTAATTTTATTTTTTTATTCTTGTTGTTTTTCGATTATCCCAATCAAATATTCAAACATAAAGTTGTCCGACACACAAACATAAAAATTGTTCAAACATTCAACAAATAACACCGACAACCAAAGCAAAGGCGCAACAACTTCAAGCTAATTATCGTCGCTGCTAGTTCGGCGTTCCCACATTCGACGCATTTCATCCATTTTTCGTTGCATTTCAAGCATTTGTTAATTATGCACACGAAGTTCTTCATCTCGTTGGGCTTCGCGTTGTTGTTGATCTTGGACTTGTTGTTGAAGTTGAGTTACACGCTCATCCACTTCTTGCCAATGTGGTTGTGGAGGAGGGGTACTGAACAAATCTGGTGTAGGATTACTCACCACACGACCGACACCCCGGATATGGCCACGCCGATGACCCAATGCACGCTCCATGCATGCAATCTCATCGACAGCAGACGAGTCACCACCAGACTCAGCATAGGATCTTGTATACTTCTCTTGGATTCGGTCCTGTATTAAACAATGTAATAAACAATCACTTGACTATTTCACTAAAATTCGACGGCATAACTGCTGTAAAATGGATAACCAACCTGTTAAACTATAAGTTATAAACGACCCAAATTCACAAATTCCAATCAACCAACACTAATAACAACAAATACTAATAATACTAGCAAAAATATTCAACAATTGGGCTCGAATTTGATGTTCTAAGTCTATTAAAGCGTGTTTGAGTCATTTTGACCCGTTTAAAGTTACAGTTGGATGTTCTAAGTTTATTAAAGTGTGTTTAGGTCATTTTGACCCGTTTAAAGTTAAAGCTGGATATTTTAAGTCTCTAAAAGTGTGTTTGGGTCATTTTGACTCGTTTTAAATTACAGTTGGATGTTCTAAGTCTAGTAAGTCTAACAACAAAATCATTTGACTTACATAATCTGATGATGCATTCGTGTTGGCCCAACCGGTCCCTTCTTTATAATTGGTCGATTTAAACACATCAATTGGGCCGGTACCCTGTGAAAAACAAAAAGAATATCACTAAGAATTAATAAGCATGTTTATATAATACTAACAATTGTATTTTCATACCTCCATGTGTCGGCGCTTGGCGTATGATTTGCTGCCATGGTAACTTGGGTAACGTTGTTTTGATCGGTTTTGTTTGTTCTTCGTCGAGCGGTTTCTAAAAACAGCTCATTAATCAAAGTCTCCCAAGTTTTTTGATCAACATCTTCTGGTGGATTATTCATCACCGCCTCCACATCATCGTATCCCCCATTCTCATGGAAGTGAACTTTCAACACGTTCTTGTGATCTTTATACGCCCTCTGACACTCGACGGTGATTCCGAGTTCAACGCCTCGCCACTTATCAGTGATTCTCCAGGAGTCCAGATCAAAATAATCCTACAAATGGAAAGTAATTATAAATGTAATAGTTTTGAAATTGTAAGTAATTATAAAACATATATACTTACTATAAGAGTGGGATATACGACCCGTTTCTTCTCAATTGGAACCTTAGCCCAATTAGGATAATATGGCGGAACAACCTTTTCAACCTCCAACGAGATAGCACGGATAAAATCCGTAGCGTTGGGACCCACAAACTTGTAACCCCCGGAATGAAGTTCTACATCAATGGGAAGAGGCTTCCTCCCATTTTGCTCAAATTTCTTATACAATTTTAGGTTTTTGCCTTTAGATCGTCTTTTTTGGGAGGAACTACCTACATTGACACATGACATTCAAAAGTTAGGCAATTATAAAGGCATCTATTAAACTATAACAAGTAACTTACCACCAGATCTAGTCGCACAACCCGAGTCAAAGTGATACGGACCACCGTCTCCACCATTTCCACCGTGTGATTGCGCCATTGTTGCCATTTTTCCTACAGCAAAATTTATTAGTAAGCACAAAGAAGATACTTCATTTAGTCCAATTCAACTCTGATGTTAGGCGCTTTCTTTTTACCCCTTCATACATTGGATGTTTCCCCGGAACACGATCTGGGAGATTTTTTAGTTGTTTTAATATTTGAGCATTAGTCAATCGTCGGGGAGGATGTTTTGTCTCTTTCTTGCCATCAAACGACAGATCGTTCCTCCATTTATGCTTTCTAGGCAAGAATCTTCTGTGTCCAACAAAAGTTATCTTATTCGTTATAGCGCACGAAGGTGTGTCAACGTTACACGTAGGGCATGCTTTATAACCTTGACCACTCCATTCAGACAAGCTACTACGAGCAGGATAATCGTTGATAGTCCATAACAGTGCAGCATGCATCCTAAATACAGTTTTGGTTGATGCATCTCTCACCTGGACTCCTTCAGCCCACAACATTTTCAACTCATCAACCAATGGCCTTAAATATACATCAATGTCCTTACTAGGTGATTTAGGCCCGGGAATTAGCAAAGTTAACATGAAAGAAGACTCTTTCATACATAACCACGGTGGTATATTATATGTTGTTAACACTACCGGCCACATACTGTAAGTCTGACTCATGTTACCGAACGGATTAAAACCATCGGCAGCCAAACCTAAGCGGACATTCCTTGGTTCTTTAGTAAAATCCGGATATCTCTCATCAAAATCTTGCCATGCCTTCCCATCAACCTGATGTCGCATCATACCATCTGTTGAGCGTCCAGTATTATGCCAGATCATTTCTTTTGCCGTTAATCTTGAACTATACCTTCGTCGAAGTCGTGAAGTTAAAGGAAAGTAGCGCAACACTTTATGTGGTACTTTATTCCCCTTTGTGTTTTTATCAACCCATCTACTCTCATCACAAACCGGACATCTTTGCATTGATTCATTCTCCTTCCAAAACAGTGTACAATCATTAATGCAAGCATAGATAGACTGATATCCTAACCCAATCTTACACAGTTTCTTCTTAGCTTCATAGTGTGACCCTGGAACGTGATTTTCCTTCGGCATTGCAATTTGTAGAAGCTCTAACAGTTGGTCAAACGAACTATTCATCCATTTGTTGATAACTTTGATATGCATCAATTTGGCTATGAAGTTTAGGGAAGACATTTGACTACAACCGGGGTATAACTCCTTATTTAGCTCCTCAAACAATGCATCAAACTCTGGGTCTAAACCAGTTCCATCTTCATCTATATTATCCTCGTTTGTATTTTGCTCAGCCATCACATCATCTATGGCATCAAACATCTCATTATTTGTTGTTGTAGTTATTGGAGGAGTTGGTGTTGTTCTTGGGGCAAAAAGTAATGCTATCTCCGCCACACGAGGATGTTGTTCACCATGATAAATACAATTCTGATATGATTGTAGAAACCCACGGTCATGTATGTGGCCATATATCGTGTTCAAATCCTGTCGACACGCATTACAACAACGTCTACACGGGCAAAACGCTCTACCTCGACCGTCGACATGGTTCTTGGCCGTCTCTATAAAGTTGCGAAGACCGCTTAAGAAAGCCGGAGAATTCCGATTTCCCAGTGTAACCCAGCTTTTATCAATTGACATATCTAGTGTCATATCTATTGTGTTATAAGCATACACATATACTTGCATGTAATAAATTATATAAACGAATGTATTTGATTTGATCGGTACTCTAAGGCGGTGGATCCTAACCCACTTTTTGAATATTTTATCTCATATGTATACATTTTAACGAGTTGACTATTTAAGAAAAAATTAGCAGCATTTCACCTTAACTCCCCAAGTATGCAGATAAACCGCAAACTCGAAGGAGTAAGGAGAAATATCTACCAATTTTTTCTTAAATGTCAACCCGTTAAAGTATATACATATCCTAAATAAGATAAAATATTCAAAAAACAGTCCCAAAGTCGGGATGCGTACCTTAAAAAAATTCAACATGAGACGTACATAAAGGTATAAAAGTCGGGATGCGTACCTTAAAAAAATTCAATGAAACACAAATAGATGTTATTCACACCTCTCCAACCGCAATGAGTTCCAAACTTGCAACAAAATTAAATAAAGTTACATATACATACAAAGATATATACATACATTCATAATTACATTAATACATACACAATTATATACATACAAATCATACAATTACATAATCATACATACGAACATACATACAAATATACATACATATTATATACAAACAGACATAAATAAATGTCAAAATTCTAAAATTACATATACAAACACAATTACATACATAAAAATACATATATACATAGCCTTTACAAACATATATAAACAAAATACCCAAATTCCCAAATTACATACATAAATACAATTCCATACATAAACATAAACATAATACAAATACATACAAACACACATACATGTATATACATACATAGCCTTTACAAACATACATAAACAAATACCCAAATTCCCAAATTCCATACATAAACACAATTTCATACATAAACATAATACAAATACATACAAACACACATACACATTTATACATACATATTATATAAAAACATACATATACAAATGCCCAAATTCTTCTATAAATGCTCAAATTCCCAAATTTCATCTAAACCTAATTTCACATCTAAACCTAATTTCATCATAAAATTACATAAATATTTATATAATCATACATCTAAACCATATATACATACATACAAATAAAAACAAACATATACATACAAACATACATCTAAACATAATTTATAGAAAAACATACATCTAAACCAAATTTGTAGAAAAATTACTAACCAAGTTTGCAAATTAGCTTCCTCTAAGCTTGAAATCCTTCTAAAATGGTTAAATCTTCAAACACCTAACAAAAACCAAAGAAATTAAGCAAAAAACACCAAAATGTTGATTTTCTTGTTAAGATTGAACAATATATGTTAACTCACTTCAAAACCGAAGAGATTGGTGAATATTGCTCCACAAAATACCCCAAAAAACGTAAAATCGTCGGAGAGAGAGAGATGGAGGCGTAAGGAGGTTTTTTTGGTCGAAATGGGAAGCAGAAGGCTGTATTCTGTGTTAATTCGCGCTGAGAC
Organism: Smallanthus sonchifolius; assembly: GCA_023525975.1. Lineage (NCBI taxonomy): Eukaryota > Viridiplantae > Streptophyta > Magnoliopsida > Asterales > Asteraceae > Smallanthus > Smallanthus sonchifolius. Next base: position 59,907,726 of record CM042042.1, read on the forward strand.
CTGTCGTCGGTATAGGCTATTATGTCGGCGCTGTAGGTTGCCTGTACCGACGACATGTCGTCGGTATAGGCTTCGTAGGGTTTTGACCAGTCAATAAAGTAAAAATCCTATACCGACGACATGTCGTCGGTATAGGCCATTTTATAATTTTTTATTTAAACAAAAAAAAAAATTTTGACCGACGAAAACATTATTATATTAAAAAAATAAAAATAAAATCAAAATAACCCTTTCCCCAATAATTCATTGGGCGCCATTTTTTCCCCCCATCTGGCTCAACCCTGTACCGACGACATATCGTTGGTATAAGGTGTCCCTGTCAAAATTTTGGTTTTGACCTATATCGACGACATGTCGTCGGTATAGGCGGCGTCGGCACAGGGTCTTTTCTTGTAGTGTGCCCCACCCACCGTCTCGTTCAAGCTTCCCATTTTGCACCACCGACCACCACTACCCATAGTTGGCCATCCACCACCACCGTCCACGCCCTCCTTCTTGGTCACCCACAATCTTTTTCACGAAAAAACCAGATATGTTTTCGTCCCTTTGTTTACCCCAAACCCTAGATACACCCTTCCTCTGGTGACCATCTACCACTCGACCTCCTATCCCCTCCCCCAAGATCTGACTGGCGACCATTTTCCCCCGCTCGAAAGAAATGAGCTGGTGAAATTAGATAAGAAGATTTTCTGTCGATTGTGATTTGATATAGAATGAGGATACATAGATTAAGATTTGCAACAAGAAAAAATATGAAGATTTTCCAGCCATTAATGGCGACTTCAACCCTCTTTCTCCCACTTCTACTTGAAATGTTGGATATTGGTTGTCCGGTCATCGATAATATCGTTGTTACTATCGAAGTACGATTCAAATAGTTACACTTGGGATAACGAGTAATTATTAACATTTAGTCGTAAACGTTATAGTTCACGAAACATGGATTTATTATTCGGTGGATAAATATTTAGTGAAATATTTAAAGGTTTAATTCGTTAATTAATTATTTAATAAAATAATTAAAAGGTGAAGGTTTAAACGGTTTTAAGTTTAAGAGAGTTAAACGTTAAACGGTTGTGGTTTACTCAAGAACAGTTTTGATGAACATTAGAACTGTTCTTGATTAATATCAGATTTTGGTGTGTAATCGAATCATAAAACATGATGTTAAGGATTTCGAAGATATATCTCAATTCTAGGGATCAAAACAGTTTATTTAGATCATAAAAATTAAAATTAAAACCGAAAACTTGAGTTAAGATCCGAGAACTTTAATATATCATAAAAACAATTTATTTGATCCGAATGAGGGATCAAAACAGGTTTTAGAAAATGTTTAAAATGATTTTCTCGTAATCTGGTAATCCGAATAATAAACAGGTTTAGGAAGATCCGAAACTTAAGAACCAAATCCGAGAACTTAAAAAACGATTTTTTCTAAGAAAAAACTTGTTTTTCCGATTTAATTACAGTTTATGGAACGAAAGAGGATTGATTAATCAACATATGTTCTGATACCACATGTTGATCAATTTTTTATCATGTGATGAAAAACAAGATTAATACATAAACATGTACCTGATAATCCAGTAGCGGTAGAGAGGAAAGTTGACATGATATTGATGATCAAGTTCATGATTATGATGTATCAATTAGGATGGTGTTGTAAGCTCACGAATTGAGAGAGAAGCTCAAGAGAGAGAGAGAGAGAGAGAGAGAGAGTGAGTGGTTATTAATCCTTCATTAATTATTTCTTTCTAATATGCTCTCTATTTATATAAATACAAAGAGAAGCCTTATTTACAATAGTAAAAGTAATTATGTATATTTTAAATAATTACCAATTAACTTATAGAGTTATTTAAATCAATGATTAATTAATAAATAACTAATAATAAAAGTCACATAACAATCGTTGGTCTTACAAAAAAAAAATAATAATAATAATTATGTAGAGACACTGAAACGACATCGTAGATGTATCCAGGTTGTTATGGTTTGAGTCCAACGGTGGTAAAATAACGACACGTTTTTAGTTAAAAAATATTTTATATATTTTATTTAAGATTTTGTTTTATTTAAGTTATTAAAATCTACGCGGGTTTAGTTTTTTAATATTCCTTTAAAATTCTCCAATCCCGAAGCTAAACCACGTGACTGTTTGTGCCTTGCAGTTGCCAGCTGGCATCTCGCAGGTTTTTTTTCATTCTCCTGGTCCGTGGTCCCACCGTTATCTCAAAAAGTCAGGATAAGGTGATAATTCCTGACAAGACCCGAAATAAAAACTAAACCGGACACGAAAGAAAACATATTTTGGGTCGAATGACATGGCCCGTTTAAAAAATAGGTAAATCCGAACACGACCCGTTTAAAATGTGTGTCAACCTGAACACGATCTGTTTAATAAGTGGGTTGACCTGTTAACTCGTTTAAGTGTTTTTAAAAAAGTAAGTATTTATATTTTAGAGATAAAAAGTGTTAATTTTTAAAGTTAAATAATTTAATTTTTAATTTTTTCTCAAACTATTAACTTTTAAAGATGAAAAAAGTTTTTTCTTTTGAATTATTTCATTAACTCTTCACTTTCAACAAATTTATATTATTAGTTTTAATAACCCATTCTCCAATCTTTCCATTCGTTTCTTCTAATCTCGGCCTAAATGTTTAAAACCTGTAAACGTTCAACTAAATCGCTTAGAATATTTTGTACTGTATTTTATATATTCAATTTCAAACAAATATTTTGTACTGTAAAATATTCAACTAAATCGCTTAAAACCCTTTGTACTGTTTATTCAATTTTAAAAGAATTATTACAAAAACAAGGATCAAACGAAGATAACCGATGCACATAAATATCACGAACAAAGATATATATATATATATTTATAAAATTTATATATAAAAAACAACTCATGAGCCAAACTAGAGATTTAATAGACCTTCATTAAAGATATTTAGATTTATGGTTATATATATTATAAAAAATTTACTAAAATAGCCACTCATAATTTATATTTTTATTATTTTAAGTAAATTACAAAAACAATCCCTAAACATCAAGTTATTTAATAATTTATACAAATAGTCTCTCATATTTAAAATGAGTGAATTACCCTTCTACTTAACTGAAAAATCTAACAGAGTTGGTCAAATGGATCAAAACCGTTACAAACATCAAGTTATCTTAATGATTTATACAAATATTCCATTTTAGATTGAAAGGGTTAAACAGGCCAAACATTAGGCGCCAAAAATGAAATTTAAAACATAAAGCTATTAATGCGTAACCAAAAGTGAAAAAACTCATAAACATATAAACATTTTAAATTTAAAAGTAAAAAAGTTATGTAAAATATATAAAAGATTAATGTTATAAAAGTATTCACACTTTCTTTATGAAAAAGTTTTTTTAAATAATTTTGATATATTAAAATTACTAAACATGTAAAAAAAATAACATGAAAAAACCCGCAAACTAATTTTGCTATATTAAGGTCCCATCTTTGTCAAAAATGTATATCCGCGGCAGGTGCAACCTGAGAAAGTGTAGACGTAATATCAAATATAACGTTAACACGGGGAAACAAACAAAAAAAATAAAAAGAGCAAATCTTGACGGTATATATGGAAATGACAGAAAAGTTACGTTGTTCTAATAATGAATTGCGTTGCGGTGGGGAGCGTGTTGTGTGGCTTAGTTGTAAGCATGAAAATGTAAATTAAAAAGAATCGTGACGGTATACTTGGACTTAAGAAGATAAAATCTAAGAAAAGATAAAAATGATAAACGATTTATAAAGTAAAGATAAAAATAGATTTGAAAGAAAAGAAAAAAAAAACCCAAAAAAATATTAAGCAAAAGAGAAAAAAAATACATTTTGGAGGAAAGCCTCAAGAACCGGCACAAAGGATGAGTGAGGGCGAGAAGGGATCGAACACGGAGTTGCAGGTTCGCGAGCGTGGGTTTTAACCAACCCAATTAGACTAATATTTTAAATAATCCTACTTTCTAAACTATATATAAATACACATAAATTTGTTTTACAAAACAAAAAAATAGCCACTACCCAGCTACCACGTGGCATCTGGAAACATCTGCATCGCATTGAAAAGTTGTACCTGACGCATAACTGCTTTGCAGTTTACCTTTTTTAAGTATTGTAATATCTTTTCAATTTAGAATTTAAAAAAAAAAACTCCTAAACATCTATACTATATAATAAATAAAAGTTTTTGCATGTCACGTGTCGCCTCCATATTCATTGTTATCATTTTTTTCCGCCTCTCTCTCATATTTAATGCACTTCTATATTTTAATAATAATATACATTTAAAGAAAAAATACTAATTATACAAATAAAACACATTTATTTTAAATTATCTCTTATCATAAGAAACTTTAAAATTTAATTATATAACTTTTATTTTTAATCAGATAGTAAAAAAAAAGTCAAATTATATTAAAAAATAGTAATTAATGTATTTTTGAAACCCAATTATATATTAATTTTTACATATTTTGAATTTGTTTTCTATTCTTACTATATGTAATAAATTTTTACACATGTAAAATATATATACATAAAGATTTAAAATTTATATGTATTGATATATTTCACCCCGTGTGTAAACACGAGATCTAAACTAGTATATTATAAAACAGTCTAAACGTAATTCAACATAGTTTAGTCCGGGTATTATTGAGAATCCTTGTACCAGTTTTAAAATTCAAAACATATTAATTTAATCATATTAAATAAAAAAAATCAAATTTATGGAGCAGAAGCGGTTAGTACAAATTAACGGTTCTAAACCGGGATCCGACAAGTGATCCGACTACACGTGTATAAACAATAAATTAAATCCAACCGAAAGAAATACACATTGGTTCAAAGAGCATCTCGCTAGTGACAATTCATAAAACCTACAAAAATACGTCAAACGGATTGCACAAAAGGGAACCGGCGACGGTGGCTGGCGCATGCGGCGGTTGGCTCAGGCAGCTGCGGCTAGTGATGGTTATCGGTCGGCGATGGAAGTGTAGGGGGAGGGGGTGGCGGCTTTCCTTTTTTGCACAAATGAGGTGGAGGCAATAATTAGGATTTCGGTTTGAGAACTAACGTTTATTTATAATCTGTTAACTTAAATATTTAACCCTCCCTATAAAGAAAATAACAAATAATTGATGATAATGTTTTAAAAAACATTCATATATCAAAATAAATAGAATAAAATGCATTTTAAATGAAAAAAGTATACAATGCATAAGTTTCTTTTTTAAACAAAACTTTAATCATATTATTATTTTATAGAAGCGATGAAAAACAGTAGTTATATTGTAACTAAAAAGTATAAGACGATAGAAAAACACACATATGGCAAACCCTATATAAAAGCGTAATATTTTTATGAGTTTTTTACATATTTTTCCCTCTTAACCTCCTTAATAACATAAATACTCAGTTATAAAAATCAATTACATATTTACCCAATGCATACACCATTACCTATTTTACCGTTAAATGTTTTAGAAATGGGATATATATATAAATAATACCTTAATTGGTTCATTAAGGGTAAAATAGTAATTTAATAAATTATTTTAAATAAATTGGGTAAATATGTAATATATAGGCTTTAGGAAGAGGAGCTATGTAATTAAAATTAGGGGTTGGGTAAATCATTATTATAATAAACGATTCCAAAAAATGTCACGTGTCATTACCTTATTTTTTCTAATTAAAATCTTCTAATTTTATCTATTTTAAGTAAGTTTGAATTTTGACAACTAATTATTTTAATGTTTTTATTTTTTTTAAAAATAATATAAAATTTGAATTCTAATTATTACTTAATTAAGGAAACAAAGTTTTTTTTACACATTATTCTAATTTTTTAAACATTATTGTACTTTCATTTTTTCTATTAAACAACCCCATGTAGTACATGGGTATATAATCTAGTATGTAATAAATGAACTTAGGAAGTGAATATATGTAAATGACCCTATTTTTATACCAAGGAAATTACTTTTTAATAACTTTTTTTTTAAAGACAAATTTCTTAATTCCTGTTGAGAGTGGAACTTGAAGCCATGACCTCTTCAAACCTTGGTGTTCTTTAGAGGATTTTCCTTTATCATTGGGCCACCAACCCCAATGTCTTTTTAGAGGTGGAATAACAAATTATCTTTTTAAATATCCATTAATGAAAAGAAGGACGATTACAATAAAGTGGCAGGTAAACGAATAACAAGTTGCGCTGCAACCCCCCTTTTGAATAGCAAAACCGATTCTACTAAAAACAAAGTTTTGGGTCTTAGGGGCCGAAATATTACTATGCACGACTCGTTGAACCCTGTTTAGGAATTCCACTGCCTCCGGTGCTAGGAACCCAAAAGTATCAAAAGCAAAAGGGATAAACACGTGTTGGTTCTCTAAACAAGCTTTCTCGTGTTTAACAACTTTGCATGATTCCGCATTTAAAGCAGCATGGCCCGCCACAACCCCATTGTCCCTGAGCCCCACAAGAGGGGACACTCCTGTAAGGTCCACACAAGCGTGTTTCCCCCCTGCCCAACCAAACACAAGAATATCAGCCGGACGTAGAGTAGACCTCCCTTCAAGCGGATCTGTCAGAAAGTTCACGGGGGCCTCTTTTTTAGCAGAAATTCCTGCCCGTTTGAGAACATTACAAAGAACATCCCTAACCAAATCATGCATATATTTAAACCCAGGTAACTTTTTACAATGGACCGCATGCTCGCCAAAAGAATCCAAACAAGCCTTGCGGCAAACCGGGCAGGGCTCATCAGTCGAAAACAAGGGAATCATTAGCTGATACTTAAGGATAGCCCGGTACTCCACAGCTGACATATGCTGGCCAAGTCCTTCAATGGTGATAACTGATAGAAAATCTTGAGCCCGAGGAGCCCGGAGACATTCAAACACCGCTTTTTGGCGAGGTGATAAATCAAACTTTACTCCCAAATTCTGGACGATTCCGTTAAATAAGGCATTTGCCAAAGCATCTTGGGCTTTAGGGGGGGCGGTGTCCTTATTAGAGAAACCGCTAAGATCGAAATCAGGAAGGGACATGCGCAAGCGATCCATCACACACCCATAATCAGAGTCTAACCCATCAATATCACAACCCCGAAGAATGTGGTCCTGTAAACTCTAAGATTGTGCCCTCGATGTCACAAATGCATAAGCAGATACATCCTGAGCCGCACATAAACCCAAACCCCAAAAATGGGTTGGAAGTGATGCCAACCTCCATTGAAAATCCCCAAAAAAAGCATCACCACAAACCACGATATCCTCGATCGCACCCCGGAAGCCCTTGTCAAAAATTGAAACAGCTTCCCCACATACATAGGCTGGCATGTTCTAAGGCCGAATAATAGCTTTGCCACTCCGATACACGAGCGGAGCAAAAAGAGCTCACATTGAGGGTCCCGCAAACGTGGGAGACAGCTCATCAGTTCCACCGCACAAGAAGCCCTTTTCACAGCCAAATTACTGATGAACCCTGCAACTCTGCTAATGGCGCAAAAGGAGCTCACAAATTATCTTATTTTTTTACTAAGTTAAAGATAATTTATCTTACGACAAAATCATATTTCGCGAAGCGTTGATTCAAACAATCCTATAATATTTAGAGGTGGAATAACAATTTATTGGTTAGTAATTATCATAAAATTTTGTCACTATTTAATATAAAGTTATCCGTGGTGGTTTCATATTCACGTCCGCTGTGTCACCACCACTATATCAACATAGGTCAATAATTAAATCAAATCACTAAATTGCGTAGCGGTTTCAGTATCCACATACAAACATACACACACATATATCAGCCCCACGTCCTGAGGGCAATCCACGTCGCCTCACAGCCCAGCCATGGTGGATCACACCCCCAATTACTTTTCCATTACGTATGGCCTAAATGCAAAATAAAATTCATGTTTTTTTAGATGTTTTAGGAAGCACACCAAATTCTAGTGTGAGAATGTGAGGAGACCCCTTAACAAACTTGGAATATACGTTTGTTAATTCTAATATAGTTTTTTTTTTTGCTAAAAAGAATCATCCTTTTGGCACTTCTTTTTTGACAAACTTGGAATGTACTCAATGAATGAATGATGATTTCCTTCTAAATGACTTCACCTCTCTTTAATTTATGAGATATATTCAAATAAAAAAAGGAAATTTTTTTCTCACAAGTTTAAGAAATGATTCGAACCTTTCATCAAGACAAATCAATGACTAAAAAAAAGAAGGTTGCAATTTGATAATAAACTGGAAGTTATTTAGGACTATGAGAAGCAAAAAATGAAGACACATCATATGTATTGTATTTTACGTATATGTAACCGTAATTTTTTTGTTTTCTATTTACGTAAACGTAACACAATTGGTTACGTATACGTAAGCCAATACTTAAATGATTTTTTGGTAAAAATGTGTAATATTATATTGATACTCTTATAAATAAATAAAATCATTATATGATTGGTTAAAATTAATTTTTAGCGGTTTTCTCGGTTTTCACCTAAATATGTGATTTTCTCTGGAACCATCCACTATATCTTACTACTCTAATAAATAAAAATCTTTGTGTGACATTATGTGTCACTCTCTTGTTACTCCTCAACTTTATTTTCCTGCCTCTCTCTCCTATTAAATATTATTTTTTTTGTTTCTCTCTCTTAATAAATAAAATTATATGAACATGTGTCACTTTCTGGTTCATTTGTATCATTTTTTACGTCTCTCTCATATTGAATAATGTAATTAAAAGAATTTTTTTTTAAAGATTTTTAGTATAAATCTAATTACGGATACTTATTATTTAATTATAAATAGTTCAATTGATGTAATATACCGATTTATTCAACCCGTGTATTACATGGGTTTTAAAAATATATATTTTTATTATTAAGTATATAACATTTTATTTATTCAACCACGTGTAATAAACGAGATTTTAACCTAGTATATATTATATGTAATACGATATATTTTGTTTAGACTTCGAGTCCCATAGGTAGTGGAAAGTGGCATGGGAATTGAAGCCAATTTTTATTTGGGAGGTCGACACCCACCAAGTCAAACCTAATTTTTGTTGTTTAGTCAATGTTATCGGGTATTTTTCCATATTTAAATTTCCGTTTTTAATATTTATTTATTCCAATTTTCAATTGTTAACCCTCTTCAACATTTGATATCTCACTAACCCATTATAAATTTATTCTTTTCTAATAAAACAATGAAAGTGCGAAAAATTGAACTATATCTATCGGTGGGCGAGTTGTGTTGCTTAAATCGGTTCTCGACAGTCTCTCAATATACTTCTTTTCAATTTACAAAGCTCCAGACAAGGTCATTAACGCTCTTGAAAAGATTAGACGGAACTTCCTTTGGGGGTTGTTGGGAATTCAAGGAAAATAAATTGGGTAAAGTGGGACAAGGTTTGCGCTCCAAAATCCAGCGGGGGATTGGGCACTGGCTCTCTAAAAATCATGAACATTAGCCTCTTATCCAAATGGTGGTGGCGGTTCTTATCCGAGTCAAATTCCATTTGGAAGCAGGTTATTATCAGCATTCATGCTTCTGCGAGGGTTTTCGCTCCCATCCCTAGAAGACGGGATTTTCCGAGTGTTTGGGCCAACATTAAGAAGTTGGAATCAATATTTATCAAGCATAACTTGGCATTTACCGAAATGGTGGAGGAAAGTGGCGGTGTATGGTCATGGAGGCCAGAGGGGCATGGCTCATTCACTGTGAAATCCATGTGTCTCGTGCCATGTCCGTTTTCGTGCCCTTCGAACAGGTATGTGTTCACCTTGTGCAGCTCAGTCCCACTTAAAGTTAATATTTTTGCCTGGCGAGCGGAACAAGATCGGATTCCTACGAGAAAAGCACTGGCGATTAGGAATGTCCCCCTAGAATCAGATTTGTGCCCACTATGTTTGGAGAATGTTGAGACGCCTGAACACCTTTTCACCTCGTGTTACTATGTCTCGATGTTATGGAGCTTTATTAGCAACTGGTGCAAAATTCCCCCTATCTTCGTCTTCTCGGTTAGGGACATTTTGGAATTAACTTCACTGGAGCCGGGTGCCAAGCAGCATAAAAAAGCCTTCCATGTTGTCCTCCTAACCGTTGTGTGGAGTCTTTGGAAACTAAGAAATGGCGTAGTATTCGGGGGCAAGAAGGCTTCTCTTAGTTGGCTATTTGAAGACATTAAAAGCTCAAGTTTTTTGTGGGCTAAGAACCGTAAGAACATTGGGACAGATGATTGAAAAAAATGGTACAGATTTAATTTTTAGATTCTTTATTTGTTCTCTGTATGATTCCTTTCCCTTTGGTCTTGTATCTGCTAGCCTCTTTTAATATTATCTGCCTTTCAAAAAAAAATTGTCCAAAATGCATTCTTAACTTCTTATTTTTCATCTCATTGCATGTGAATATATGTAGTCAACATCACATTGAGAGATCAAGATCATATGAACAGGGCAAAATTGACCAATCATATATAAAAAGATATGAATTTTACATAAAATATCAATTTGTAAATGCATGATTAGGGATGGGAAAAAAACACAAATCTGACAAAAAAATCCAAAAATTTGAAACATTCAGGATGAGTAATTGAATGATATTCGGGTATAAGACCAAGTATGTAGTACGCTCTATAAATTTTCATAGGTTTAAGAAGAGTATATGATTAGGTGATAGTCACACGATTATCGAAACCTGATATTTACTGTTTGAGTTTGTCCTATGAGTCATAAAATAATTGTATAATAATAAATAATATTTAAATATTTATGATTATGTAATAGTAAAAAAACAAAATCTTAACTCAACAATACATTCTTAATAAAACTAGTATATAAGATAATTGTGTTTGATATCTTATTACCCTAATCAACAAGTTAATTATTAAGAAATTTAATTCTCTAAGGCCTCTTGGCCTAATGACATATGGAGTTTTTCTTTACCAAAGTGGTGGGTGTTCAAATACCATAAATTGAATAACAAGTGAATTTTATAATTAAGAATATAGAAGCGTGTGGGTTTGTCGTTTAAAAAAATTAGGAAATTTAATTAAGTTATAAGCGTACCCGAAAATATATATTTACTTTAACTCTTTAAGAGAATTACCATCAGCTTCCTTATCATCATCGTTATAATTACGCTAAAAATCACTTACTTCTCCCTTTCTACTTTTCAATTAAATAATATATTTTATACCTTTACTAATTTAGATCCCGTGTATACACACGGGTGAAAAACATCAATAAATAAAACTTTTAAATATTTATGTGTATATTTTATAGGTGTAAAAATGTATCATATACTAATGATAGAAAACAAAACTCAAAATATGTAAAAACTAATATATAATTGGGTTTTGAAAATAAATTAAGTACTATTTAATGTAATTTGATTTTCATTTATTATTTGATTGAAAATAAAAGTTACATAATTAGATTTCAAATTTTCATAAGAGATAATTTAAAATAAATATGTTTTATTAGTATAATTAAAAAAAATTTAAATATATATTATTGTTAAAAGATGGAGGTGCATTTAATAAGAGAGAGAAGCGGGAAAAAAATGATGAGAATGAATGTGGAGACGACACGTGACATTAAAAACCTTTATTTATTATATAGTGTAGATTATTACCTTTTCTTTCTCCTTCATTTACAACCATTTTAAAAAATACTAAAAAATTTATATAAATGAACAGTGTTTTTTTAAAATATATAAAAAAATTATATTTTTTCTTTTTTTTTCATTTACAACCACTTTAAACCACTACTTAAAATATATAAAATACACTCACACAAATATGGAGAAGCTAATATGTGAATACTGTAAGTAATAAAACATGAAAAAGTAACTTTTTTCATGGCTTCAATCACACTATAAATCATTTGCTTTTATAAAAAGTTCCACGCTAACCCACCTGCGATTTTTAATTTAATCCAATAACGTTCCAACAATGACGTAATACTCACGACCGACATTATTTCATTCGTTTGTACACTACACGCGCTATAAAGGCGGTGAAAGAAGTACCCTCCGTACTTGCCAGAAAACTGAAAAATGTAAAATACGGCGGTTAAATCTTTGGTACATTGTACTTTTTGTTTAAAAACCAATTTTTGATTAAAAAAATTCGTATTAGTATTTATTTATTTATTCATTATCCTCAATATGAGATTAGTTTATTTGATAGAGACTATTGTCTCTTTGATTGTAGGTTCAAGGTTCAAACTCTGAAATGAGATGAATTATTTTGTGTGATTTAACAGTAAGCAGTATGATAGATTTGTCGTTAAAAAGTTAAATCTATTATAAATTTTTAACGCACATAAGTATTTATAAGGTATATTCACGACATATAACGGAAGAGGAAAAAAATGCATTATGTGATTATAACTAAGTTATGTATCATAATTAAAATAATTAATATATGTATGAGTTTGAGGTTTTTTTTCATTGAAAATTAATTAAGCAACTTAATGGTGTCAGGTCTGGTTTGACAGAGCTGGTTTTAACAAAACAATATGTGATAAACAGCTAACTACAAATTTGAAAACGATAACCGATTCCTAAAGTTGTGTAACATCCAGGTTTTTATGAAACAACGGGATTAGAGTAATTGTGAAGTTTTGTAAAGAATTAACGGAGATTTAACGAGGAATTAACAGGGTTTGTTTAAAACTCAAAAAGGGCTAAACACTTAGACATGTAAAGGGTACTGGTAAAATTCTAATCATCAGGACTCTTTTGTCAGGATTCAAACCCATGACTAGCATAGGAGAAAACTCTTTATAAGAATAACTGCATGACCACCGGACCATAAAACTTTGATTACAAATTACGTCCTTTAAGTATTAACCAATTATTTAAATACATCTTTTAACTAAGGAAATCACATAATACGTCATTTATGTTTAAAAAACCTTGCACGTTACGTCCTTTAGACTAACAGACGTTAAATTTCACTGTTAAATCAGGTCATGCAATATGCAAATGAGAACATTTTAAGACTTTCACATATAAAAGGACTATTCTTATAATTTATGTCATATGTCTACATTAACTAAATGACGTATTGTAAAATTTAGGTAATATTTGATGGACGTAATTCGTTATAAATTATTGTTTTGTAAAATAAAAAAAAAAAGCAAGTGAGCGGTGGAGAGGTATGGTGTAGGACCCATGAAGTTATGAGAGAGAGACTTCAACATCACGACATGGGGTAAGAGCCAGCTAGCACTCAACACCTACCTTTCATCTTCCCTCCTTTCTTCTCTCTCATTTCAAATATATACACTCCACCTTTACTTTCAATACTTTTTATTTCAACCTTCCATTTTCTATTCTATTTTTTCAATTCCTTGGGATTTTTGCTACTACCTTTTTGCCTGAAATTAGGGTTTAAACAACAGGTGAGCCTCTTTAAAGCTTCAATTTCTTCAAATTAAATGTCAAATGTGCATTCAGTTTATCTCTTTGTAAGCCAATTTCTCCGGTTTTTTTTAACCGACATCTTATCAAATTGCTGCGTTTTGATCATGTGAAACGTAATAGCAACTGATTTTTCATGTTTTGTTCTTCCCCAAATCTAGAAAACACAGCCACTTTCATTTTAGATTTTTGAAAGTGTGCAATTTTGTTCGGTTTTAACAAATTGAGTGCAATTTGATAATGTGTATTTTATATTTTGAAAAACTTCACAAAATAAAATAGTAAACGAGTATCTAATATTTTTTTTATTTTAGTACTCAAACTTTTTTTATCTTAATGATTCAATTAAGATACTACCTCTAAATCGGTTAGAGGTAAGGTTTTTTTTTTCATTAACAGTCCACCTCTTAATGGTTCAGCTGAAAAACCGTTTAATGGTTAAGCATTTACCAAACAGTCCCTTATTTTGGTCTCCCAAATTTCACTTGTTCTAACAATTTATGTAATTAACAGGCTAACATGTTACTCTTTTTAGGATTTCATTCTATGGATAATGTGAAAATATTGATTTACTCTTTTTCTATTTTATTTTCACCAAATCCATTTAATGAAATAAAAAAAAGTAAATTGCAACTTGGCAATTACGTAAAATTGGAAAAACATTTAAAATTGAAGTGACTAAAATAAACATATAAAATTTTGATTACTGTTTTTTATAGTTAATATGGAACAATTTTTGTTTTATCTGGAATCTCAGTACCTTAAGCTAAATTTGGAATTTTATTTTGTTTTTGGTATATTTCTCTTTGCTAAAATGCACCGGATAACACCAACGCGAGCTGTCTCACCATTGTGATTCATCACCTTTTTGACAAACATATCTTTGCTTTTATTACACTCAAAAGAATTTCACCATTTAAGCTCTCATAATGTCTGCAAATATTACTGCCTTTTGAATTTTTTTTTATAAATTGCTAATTATTTTCTTATTGAATTCAGAGTTGAAAACGAAAATGGATGAGCAAAATTTCACAGAGGAGATCGATTGTGGAAGCTTGTTTGATAACATTGATGATTTGATTGAATTCCCTCCGGTCACCGACGCCTCGCTCGGTCCTGTCGATTGCTATGATTTTGCAGATATGTGGACCGGCAATCCCGACGATTTGCCGGTCTCTGGTCCCATCTTCTCCGATAGTAATTGTGCCTCCACCCTGTCGGCAGAACTCGCCGTTCCGGTGAGTAATTAATTTTTTGTTTTTTATTAGATTAATTTAGTATTAGTTGTTATTTTTTATTAATCTAGTATTTATTCTTATTGAAATTTGAAAATTTTTAATGATAAAAATTGTCGGTGACAATTAATTGTTGAATTTTAACGTGTGGTATCTTGAAATTTGGTATCGTATGTTATATTTATATTTAATAATAAAGAGTATAGTGTTATTTTCGGTTTGACTATTTTAGTCAGTTTCATTTAAAAATTTCGTTCTTGTCTTTTCAAAATCTATCATTTTCATCCGACTACTAACTTCGTCTAAACTTTAACCTTAAATAAGAATCGGTTTGAACTTCATAGGTTAAAATCTAACTAAATTACCCCTGTTTGCCCTTGATTTAGCGTCAAAATGTATACGGAGTTAATCAGTTGGATTAAAAAGACTAGACTTTGAAAAATAATGGATGAAAAAGATAAAAAAAAATTTTTAGATAAAACTGGCTAAAATAACCAAAACACATGGATGAAAATAAAACTTTACTCACATGTGTTTTTAATTATAATGAATTTGAATTTAAAAATAATTAAAATTTGATAGGAATTCAGTTGTTGGTGGTGGTTAATGGTGGATGGTTGTTAACAATGATGGTGGTTATTGGTTGTTGGAGATGATGGAGGTGGTGTAAGATTTGGATGTTACTTTCAAATGCCCATCGATTGTTTTAAAAACATGGTTGTTTAATTATTACGAAAGAAGTCAAAAGATTTTTTTTCTTTTTTTTTATTAATTAAATATTTTTTAATTTTGTGTTATTTGATCATCAGTATGAAGATATTGTTCAGCTTGAATGGCTTTCAAACTTTATGGAAGACTCATTTTCCGGTGGTGGAATGACCATGAATGAAGAGAATATTCCCGTGAAAGAGGAGCAGTCGGCGGTTGCAAACTACGAGTTCCAGATGTCGAGTCCTGTGTCGGTTCTCGAGAGCAGTAGCAGCAGTTCGAGCTCGTCCTCTTGCTCAGGGGGCGGGGATGGTGGCAGGATGATCCCGCTCAGCTCAACTCCCCGTGGGCCGCAGCGGGCCCGAAGCAAGCGTCCTCGGCCGCCCGCGTTCAACCCTTGGGCCACCATCGAGCTTCTCTCTCCGGTGACCTTCATCCCAGTGCCGGGGTCTATGGATCCCGAGAACCTAGTCGAGTCTCATAACAGGCCAAAATCAGCCAGTGGCGGGCCCGATCAGAAGAAGAGAAAGAAGAAGCCCAAGGCTCAACTCAACCCAGATAACAAACCCGAAAACCAGAACCAGAACCAAACCCAAACAGGACAAGGAGTTAGAAAGTGCATGCATTGTGAAATTACAAAAACGCCCCAGTGGCGTGGCGGCCCAATGGGTCCAAAAACCCTTTGCAATGCTTGTGGTGTCCGCCACAAATCGGGGCGACTCTTCCCAGAGTATCGTCCTGCGGCCAGCCCGACTTTTGTTCCTTCTTTGCACTCCAACTCCCACAAGAAGGTTGTGGAGATGAGAACCAAATGTATGCCGGACCAAGCCATGGCTCGGCTTCCCGAGCCAGAACCCGAGCTCATCCCGAACATGAACCCGTGAGCGGGTTGCATGTGTCTCGTGGGTTCGGGTTGTTGTTAGTTTATTTACTGTTTTTTGTATAATTAGTTTGTTTAATTTGTTAATTTTGTACAGGGCTCATGGAGGGAGGAGGTGGAGCCTATATAGATATATTTAGGTGGGTAGAAGTTAAGGGATGAATTTGAGGGGCTTAGGGTTTTAATGAGACGCTAGATTTGTTTTGTTTGTTTTTTTTTCATGTTTTTTATGGGAATTCTTTGTAGTTCATATAATATATATTTTTTGTAGGCATGTACTTATTATTTTTTGATATATTTTTATTATTTAGTGTTAATTTTTTTTTGAACGATATTACTCATACTCTACTTTACATAAATAGTTATAAACTACTCCATTGTCTAACAATAGCGGACCTACAAAGGGGATATGGGGGCAATCAGCCTTCATGAATTTTTTATAGTGTTATATGGACGTTATATATCACTAGTCAAGTGACTCCCATGAAACTTGCACCACTAGGAACAAAATGATGTCACGAGGCCAAATCTCATTTGTTTATATCAGATTTTTTTTATTTAAAAACAATCAAAACTTTTTATTTTCGTAAAATAACAAAGACAGTCTATTTTGATAAGTTTCTTATTTAACATGACTTATTTTGTGATTTTGCCTAACAAAGTGTTGGTGTCACCTAAGATATACATTGCCACCTAATTGACACTTTAACAAAAGAAACAGACCATAATCATATAAACCCATGCTATAATGATTCTGGTAGAAATATGTTTTCATAAGTAGTCTTGCCTAGAAAGTAACCGGTAGATGTTTATCTGTTCAGAAAATCCACAAGAAACTCACCTTGTTTTATAAAAATTTATTGGTTTATGTTGCAAGTATTGGGTCAATTTAGTGCAATGTCAATAGTTGAGGGGCTAGTCTGTCAACTTCACTTGTTGAGGGTTGGTTCTGTATTTTTGTTTGTAATTAGCTTAAGTCAAATTAATTAGTTAAGAGTTGATTCCTTCATTAGCTCGAATAGAAGAATTATGTTACTTAGACTCAATTTCCTTTTATTGTAATTGTTCCAATCGATCAATAAGATTCAACCGTTTGCTTTTGATCTTAGTTTTGTTCTTTGTATTCAATTAATAATCTGTGTTTAAGTTTGTTCGATTCTGAAGTACCTTTATCAGTTTAAAAAATGATTAACATCTATTACGAAATTCACATTATAATTATAGAAATGGGTGAGAGCTAAATACAAATTAAAGTAGTTTCAATGAATAATTCGTTTATTAATGAACAAGTAAGAATTATAATAACATAAAAACATATTTTAAACAAGCCTATTAAAATGATAACTTATATTCTTACAAAGATAATTCAAAGTGTCCAATAGATAGTCGTCGGGTTTGAACTCACAAGAGTGACCTCATAAAAATACACTAAAAAATAAATACAAAAGTATACAAAGGATTTACATGCTTTAACAGATTTTAAAGTTTTATAATAGATAATATAAAATAAATGTTTTTTATTAGTATAATTAATATATTATTTAAATATATATTATTATTAAAAGATGGAGGTGCATTTAATAAGAGAGATAGGCGGAAAAAAATGATGAAAATGAATGTGGAGATGACACGTGGCATGACAAAACCTTTATTTATTATATAGTATAGATAAGGTGAAGGGGTGGAACCTCTTAAACCCTAAACTACCTTAAATATTAGTAAATCAAAACATATCACGTCATGACACTTCGTTTTTACCTAAACTATCCTAAACAACTTTAAACATAAGTGATGGAACTCTAAACTATAGCATATTATATATATATATTTCCCATGAGGATGAATAGTGTTTTTTTTTATTTTTCTTACAAAAGTTTTTTTATTTTTCTTACAAAAGTTTTTTTTTTATAAACTGGCCACTAAAGTTCAAAACAGGCTTTAATTTTTTTTTCTTTACTCAAAACTCTGTTTTTTATAGATTTGCCACATAAGTTCAATAAACTTTCGTTCGTTAACTTTTTTCAAAATACGGGTGCGCAGTTGTTTTTTTTTTCAACGTTCTGCCATAAATTTGTTTTAAAACGGAGTTGTATTCAAAATCGATTTTTTTATCGTTGCCTGTATCGAGTGCCGTTACCGTTGTGGTACCATGATGAACCGAACATATTATGGACGAACAACATCATTGTCGATATTGGTATTATCGATTCGCCTCCCATGGGGATGAATAGTAGTTTTTTTTTTAATTTTTCTTACAAATTTTTTTTTTTTTTATAAACTGGCCACTAAAGTTCAAAACAGGCATTAATTTTTTTTTTCTTTACTCAAAACTCTGTTTTTTTTATAGATTTGCCACATAAGTTCAATAAACTTTCGTTCGTTAACTTTTTTCAAAATACGGGTGCGCAGTTGCTTTTTTTGTCAACGTTCTGACATAAATTTGTTTTAAAACGGAGTTGTTTTCAAAATCGATTTTTTTTATCGTTGCCTGTATCGAGGGCCGTTACCGTTATGGTACCATGATGAACCGAACATATTATGGGCGAACAACATCATTGTCGATATTGGTATTATCGATTCGCCTTATGGTTTTCGACGAACCGAACCGGTAATTTTTTTAATTTGTTTTCCCCTTTTTTATTATTTAGTTTTATGTTTCATTTCTATTAACATTATTTTTACCGTTGTGCCTATGCTTTTGTTTAAATTTTATTAACGATGGGCCACACAACGTTATCTATGATAACTTTCGTTCGTTATGTTTTTTTAAATAACGGAATGCGCCGTTTTCTTAATAATTTCTTTTGTTAACGTTCTGGTTTAAATTTTATTGGAGACAAAGTTGTATTCAACTTCGAGTGTTTTTGGGTATCGTACGTTATAACGAGTTTGCGATTCCACGCAAACGAGCCAAAACAAAAGTTTTTTTTTTTTTTTTTCATTTTTTTTTTCATTTTTCTTACAAAAGTTTTTTTTTTATAAACTGGCCACTAAAGTTCAAAACAAGCTTTAATTTTTTTTTCTTTACTCAAAACTCTGTTTTTTATAGATTTGCCACATAAGTTCAATAAACTTTCGTTCGTTAACTTTTTTCAAAATACGGGTGCGCAGTTGTTTTTTTTTTCAACGTTCTGCCATAAATTTGTTTTAAAACGGAGTTGTATTCAAAATCGATTTTTTTATCGTTGCCTGTATCGAGTGCCGTTACCGTTGTGGTACCATGATGAACCGAACATATTATGGACGAACAACATCATTGTCGATATTGGTATTATCGATTCGCCTCCCATGGGGATGAATAGTAGTTTTTTTTTTAATTTTTCTTACAAATTTTTTTTTTTTTATAAACTGGCCACTAAAGTTCAAAACAGGCTTTAATTTTTTTTTTCTTTACTCAAAACTCTGTTTTTTTTATAGATTTGCCACATAAGTTCAATAAACTTTCGTTCGTTAACTTTTTTCAAAATACGGGTGCGCAGTTGCTTTTTTTGTCAACGTTCTGACATAAATTTGTTTTAAAACGGAGTTGTTTTCAAAATCGATTTTTTTTATCGTTGCCTGTATCGAGGGCCGTTACCGTTATGGTACCATGATGAACCGAACATATTATGGGCGAACAACATCATTGTCGATATTGGTATTATCGATTCGCCTTATGGTTTTCGACGAACCGAACCGGTAATTTTTTTAATTTGTTTTCCCCTTTTTTATTATTTAGTTTTATGTTTCATTTCTATTAACATTATTTTTACCGTTGTGCCTATGCTTTTGTTTAAATTTTATTAACGATGGGCCACACAACGTTATCTATGATAACTTTCGTTCGTTATGTTTTTTTAAATAACGGAATGCGCCGTTTTCTTAATAATTTCTTTTGTTAACGTTCTGGTTTAAATTTTATTGGAGACAAAGTTGTATTCAACTTCGAGTGTTTTTGGGTATCGTACGTTATAACGAGTTTGCGATTCCACGCAAACGAGCCAAAACAAAAGTTTTTTTTTTTTTTTTTTCATTTTTTTTTTCATTTTTCTTACAAAAGTTTTTTTTTTATAAACTGGCCACTAAAGTTTAAAACAAGCTTTAATTTTTTTTTCTTTACTCAAAACTCTGTTTTTTTTATAGATTTGCCACATAAGTTCAATAAACTTTCGTTCGTTAACTTTTTTCAAAATACGGGTGCGCAGTTGTTTTTTTTGTCAACGTTCTGACATAAATTTGTTTTAAAACGGAGTTGTATTCAAAATCAATTTTTTTATCGTTGCCTGTATCGAGTGCCGTTACCGTTGTGGTACCATGATGAACCGAACATAATATGGGCGAACAACATCATTGTCGATATTGGTATTATCGATTCGCCTCCCATAGGGATGAATAATAGTTTTTTTTTCATTTTTTATTTAATTTTTCTTACAAAAGTTTTTTTTTATAAACTGGCCACTAAAGTTCAAAACAGGCTTTAATTTTTTTTTCTTTACTCAAAACTCTTTTTTTTATAGATTTGCCACATAAGTTCAATAAACTTTCGTTCGTTAACTTTTTTCAAAATACGGGTGCGCAGTTGCTTTTTTTGTCAACGTTCTGACATAAATTTGTTTTAAAACGGAGTCGTATTCAAAATCGATTTTTTTATCGTTGCCTGTATCGAGGGCCGTTACCATTGTGGTACCATGATGAACCGAACATATTATGGGCGAAAAACAGAATTGTCGATATTGGTATTATCGATTCGCCTTATGGTTTTCGACGAACCGAACCGGTAATTTTTTTAATTTGTTTTCCCCTTTTTTATTATTTAGTTTTATGTTTCATTTCTATTAACATTATTTTTACCGTTGTGCCTATGCTTTTGTTTAAATTTTATTAACGATGGGCCACACAACGTTATCTATGATAACTTTCGTTCGTTATGTTTTTTTAAATAACGGAATGCGCCGTTTTCTTAATAATTTCTTTTGTTAACGTTCTGGTTTAAATTTTATTGGAGACAAAGTTGTATTCAATTTCGAGTGTTTTTGGGTATCGTACGTTATAACGAGTTTGCGATTCCACGCAAACGAGCCAAACCAATAACGACCAGACTCCCGCCACGAAGCGCGGGGGGTAAAAACTAGTTTTTATATAAAATTTAAATTATGTATTAAATAGGCCCATTATCATTCTAGCTTGTAAATGTACTAGTCAACTATAAATCTCTGATCCAACAAAATTGGCCCATATTTTCAAACAATTAATTAACCAAAGGCCCATATGACTTGTGTTTTCTTTTTTCCTTCTCATTAGACCAGGACCCTAATTTAAACTTTTACAACCACATGAACTAGTCTTCTTCCTTCACTTCATCGTACTCTTTCTTCTTTTAAATACGCACAGCCACAAGAACCAGAAAACTACCCTGCTTCACATTTCTCACGGCTTCACGAACCCATGCAAACTACCTGAAGCCCCAACCCGAGATATGTTGTGACGAGTCCCACCCCTTCCACCCTAACTCACAATAAATCTCACAGGACTTTGCTAAGAGTGCTAATATTTACATGTACTTTTGTAACCTTCCAAGCTCAGAATATACATGTTTTAACATATGAAGGATTTATTACTAACACGTTATTAAGACTTAAACATCGCCATTACACTTGAATCATATATCAAAAACTTGTAATACATTCACGCAACGAAGAAAGCTAGGCCAAACCTGTTCCCGACCTTGTCCGTCTTTAGCGGAATGTATGCATCCACCAAGTTTCTAAAGGTTTTGAATCTTTGCCACCGCATAGCTCCTTTTTTTCTAAGTCCGAGTTCCTCCGCCCTATTCCCTGGTTCTCTCGCCGGCACTGTATGGTTTTTCTCTTTCCACCCTCTCTCCTTGGTTTTTCTTACTTTATTTTTATAATAAATATATTTTAACCTAATTGGTAAACAACTTATTGGCCCACCTCTAGAATATTTTTTTAGCAAAAACATACAATTTAGTAAAAAAAAAAAGATTTATTGAACTCCTTTTTAGAACACGTAATTACTTATAGGTTTATAACGTTTTCATATATGCTAATTTACCTGCGGTATCTAAACGAGAATTTTTTTGGGCCCTATGCGGTCGCACATCCTAGGGAGTCGCCCCCCGGTGTGGCTCGACTATACAAAAAAAAATATCAGCTTAGGACCTCAGTTTTTAGGATTTAACTTTGTTTAATTTTCAGGTATTGATAAGGAGAACAAAAAATCAGTATGCCTAAAAGTGTTTTTTTTTAATTAAAACTCAAATTAACTTTAATACATATGATTGTGAGTGACTTTAAGAAATTATATACAAAAATATACATAATCATATTCCCTTTTGTTAGGATTCTAAGAAAAATAAATTATTTTTTATAAAAATGGCCCGATTTTATAATTCGCTTTTGGTCTCAAAAAAGGTTTAGCCAACTCTGACCGGATGAGACAAATAGATCACTTTTAAATTATATGGTAATTGAAGAACTCCCTCGTTAACAACTCAAGACTAGAAAATTAAATAAGAGACGAGGGATAGAAAAAAAGTCGTCACACAAATACCACGATATATAGTGGTTCTGATGAAGATAAAGATAAATGTTTCATTACAAGTCTATTTTTTCTTTACCTAGATTACCTACTTCACCTCAAGTCCATTTTCTTTATCCTCCATGAAGAATTTTCTTCACTATTAACGTTTTCTCTAACCTGGTAGAGATCACTATTACAACATCTCAGCAAGCTTATAGCAATTATCACATATTTGTCTCTACATATCTCTCTATAAAGGTACATATACCTTATATTAAACTTAAAAGAGATCACTAATACATGAAGCTTATGTTTGTGCTAGATTTCTCTTGATCTAATCTTGATATTTTTCTTGCTTGATAATCTTTAGCCTTGTAACAGATTTATAGAATCACTCAAGAGTATACAACTATTTTGTAGTTTTTGTTTTGCAATAGTGGTTGAAAATGTATGGAGAGGATTTTTTTTTAAATAGTTAAAAGAAGAGAGGAAAAAAAGTTTAGTTAGGAGCCGGACAGTAGATGACACCTCATATATGTGGTGCATCAATTGTACTCTCTTTGTTCTCGTTTTGTCACAAAATAAGTCTCCTACAACGTGTTTAAAAACTTAATTTAATTATGTTAACAAGGCTTAATGTAAAACCTTAAATCTTTAAATCTTAAAATAATATAAACAAAATAATATTAATAATTGTTATAACAATAATAATATTACATAATAAATCTTGAATTTAATATGTCGAATCATTAACATTCAAAGCCAACAAATGAACGTGTTATAAACTGATAGTTAAATGATAATGATTTTTAAGTAAGGTAATTGAAACAAAAAATAATAAACAAAATGAAATAAAATAAAAAGTGTTTTAACGAGAATTGAAGATTTCACCACAACAGGACATTAAAATAGTCGGACTCTTCATATTTTTG
Organism: Smallanthus sonchifolius; assembly: GCA_023525975.1. Taxonomy (NCBI): domain Eukaryota; kingdom Viridiplantae; phylum Streptophyta; class Magnoliopsida; order Asterales; family Asteraceae; genus Smallanthus; species Smallanthus sonchifolius. The sequence goes on from CM042042.1 coordinate 59,931,502, forward strand.
AACGTATAAAATAATGAATTACAATCTTCCTGTGACCTCCTTCAACTAGTTAAGTTGAAGTTGTGAAATTTGTTATATCGGTGGTGGAACATGTTAAACTTATAACCGTTTTCACAAGTGAAATCACAGCACCAACATCAAAACAGAAACTTACTGTTTGACCCTTCTTGATCACACAAGAACTGTTGACCCTTCTTGAACACACAAGAACCTATCTATGACTATCCTTTGGATCGGAATACACAGTGGTATACTCACGGGTTTGCTTTCCAAACTTGGAAGCGACTCTTTTTCTTATTATTGACTTACAAAATAAAAGAAACAAGAACTTAAAATTGCAGAAAACAAATAAAAGTGCCAAGGTTTATATAATACATTCGGCAACAATCCTAGTACAATTCAAATACTAAATTTGAAATTTAAAACAAAGATTACTTAAAACTTAAGCAACAAACTTAATCTTCTTTTAATTCTCCTCTAAGCCACCCCATGAGAATTACCGAACCGCCCTTAATGAAATATCGCTACGTTTAATACTCCCTCTCGATATTAGCTTCCACCATGCCCAACTCGCTGCAGAATTTCATGATCTTTTCTTTAGACAAACTCTTCGTAAACATATCCGCTACTTGCTCCAAAGTGTTAACATACTTGTAATCAATTTCACCTTGTAGAACCTTCTCACGAATGAAGTGATAATGAACTTCAATGTGTTTCGTTCGGGCATGGAACGTCGGATTTTCAGCTAGCAAAATCGAGGATATATTATCTCCAAACTAAGTCACTTTATTACTTGTCTTTTGATTTAGCTCTTTCAGTAGTTGTACCAACCAAACATACTCCTGAGCTGCCATCGCAGCTGCACGATACTCTGCTTCGGTAGTGGATAGAGACACAGTCGGTTGTCTCTTACTACACCAGGATACGGCTCCCGCTCCAATGATAAAAGCATACCCTGTCGTTGAACGTCGGGTAGAAATATCCTTTGCGTAGTCGGCATCACAATAGCCAACTAATTCCAAACTTGACTCCCTCTTAAACTTTACACCATAAGTAGGAGTAGTTTTAACATACCTTAACACCCTTCGGATTGCATCCAGATGTGGTTTTAGTGGCTTCTGCATGAAACGACTAAGAACACTCACGACATAAGTAATATCGGGCCTTGTTAGTGTGAGGTAAATAAGACTTCCAACAAGTCTTCGATACATAGTAACATCACTCAATTCTTTACCTTTATCGACCTGAAGTTGGAGATTCATTTCCATGGGTGTTGTTGCAGGCTTTGAACATTCCATACCAAACTTCGTTAGAAGATCCACCACATACTTATGCTGATGTAGAATGATTCCATCAGCTTCATATTTTAATTCAAGCCCCAAGAAATGACTTAACCTTCCAAGGTCCTTCATGCGAAACCGGGTATTCAGATTGGCTTTTACTTGGTTCACCACATGTACTAAATCACCGGTGATTATTAGATCATCCACATACACTAATACCACTGCAACTCGATCTCCTTCAGTTCGCACGAACAGACTTGTATCGGCTAGAGTAGGAACAAATCCATTTATCTCCAAGAATTCACCAATCTTCCCAAACCAAGCTCGTGGTGATTGCTTCAAGCCGTATAAGGCCTTTTTCAACTTACAAACGTGGTTTGGGAATTCCTTACTTACAAAACCACCCGGTTGCTCCATATAAATAACCCAGTCTAAGTCTCCATAAAGAAACGCATTAGAAACATCCATTTGCCATAAATCCCATTGTTTACTTGCGGCTACGGCTAAGATAACACGTACCGAAGTTAGCTTTGCAACCGGGCTGAACGTATCTTCATAATCGATTCCATACTCCTGAGAAAAGCCTCTAGCAACTAGACGAGCTTTGTATCGTTCCACCGACCCGTAAGCCTTTCGTTTAATCTTAAAAACCCATTTACACGAGATAGGTTTTGCATCATCTGGCTTTGAAATTAATTCCCAGGTCTGATTTTCATGTAGAGCATTGAGTTCACTTTTCATTGCATCTTTCCACTTCTGTTCGGATAGAGCCTGTTCAACCGATTCTGGTTCAGTTTCCATGTTTTCAACTAAAGCGACATTTGCATATTTTGGGTTGGGTCGTCTCACACGATCTGATCGTCGAACCGTGAACTGATCAGATTCGGTAGCTTCTGTTCCGATCGGACCTGATTGCTGGCTTGGGGACGCACCCGTTTGCCATGGGGTTAGTCTCGGTGTTGTTGCTTGGGCTGGTTCAATTACTTCTTCGTATGTTTCTGTTTCTTCTTCAGGTTCATCCAGCTTTATTGCAATTTGTTCATCTAATTCATTCTTCAACTTTGTTGTGTCAGGTAACTGTTCATAGTTACTCGACCACCACGATGACGCTTCATCAAAAATTACGTTCCTTGAGACATAGCACTTACCGGTCACTGGTTCGCAGCAGCGCCAACCCTTCTTTTCATTATCATAGCCAATGAATATGCATCGCACCTCCTTCTTCTTCAGCTTGTGTCTTAGGTTCCCAGGAATGAACACGTAACACACACATCCGAATACTCGAAAATGGCTGACATTTGGTTTAATCTTGTACAACCTTTCGAATGGTGATTCGTACTTCATTCCTTGTTGTGGGAGTCGGTTACTGACATACGTAGCCGTCTTCATTCCTTCGGCCCAAAATCTCCCAGGGACGTTTTTGTCATGGATCATGCTTCCGCACAACTCTATTAGATGTCGGTTCTTTCTCTCCGAAACCCCATTCTGTTGGGGGGTGTTGGCACATGTAAGCTGGCGTTTTATTTTATTTTCCTTCAAGAACTCAGAAAATTCTCTTGAAGTGTATTCACCGCCATTATCGGATCGTAAACATCCAATAGTAAACTTCGTATCTCGCTCAGCTTCTAATTTAAACTCTTTGAAACTTTGAAAGGCTTCGGACTTTTCTTTCAAAAAATACGTCCACAAAAACCTCGAATAATCATCGGTAAAAGTAATCATGTAACGTTTACCTTTGATTGAGGGTTGTTTCACCGGTCCGAACACATCAGTATGTACGAGTTCAAGAGGCCTTGTAGCTTGGTAACGTGAACTTTCGAATGGTAACTGATGTGCCTTTCCATATTGACACCCGCTACAAACCGTATTGGTCCGAACATCTAGATTGGTTAGACCAAACACCAACTGTTTCTTCATCATCAACTCCAATTTGTCATAGCCCACGTGGCTTAACCTTTGATGCCATAGGTCCGCATTCTGGTTATTCTGGTTATTCTTTACCTTCTCCACGAAGGCGGTTCCGGCCGACAAAACATATACTGAGTCGTTTTTCCTCCCTCTTACCACCGGTTCTGACTTTGTTTCAAATTTGTCAAATATCATTACTTCTTCTGGTCCAAATAGAACATACCTGCCGGTGTCGGTTAGTTGGGGAACTGAGAGAATTCTTTTTCATCCCCGGAACATGGAACACATCCTTTAGTAGCAAGTCTGCAGATTTGCTTCCTGGTGAGAACTTGACCTCGCCAATATGTTCTATATTATGTCGTGAATTATCAGCTATCACGACAACTTGGCTCCCTTTATATTTGATCGGATCTTTCATTCGAGACTTATCTCCTGTCATATGATTGCTACAACCTGAATCGACAATCCAATCTTGGATTCTGTTGCTCGACGTTTCAGTGGTTGCAACAAGGGCTTGGACTGTCTCAGTGGTTTCAGTTTGTGCAAAATGGGCTTCAGCGTCCCATGTGGTTTCAGATTTGGGCTCGGTTGCTGCATTGTTTCCTTCTTCCTGGGATCTTGAGGGACATTGTCTCGCCATGTGTCCTCGACGACCACATTTATAACACTTGAATGTGGGCTTCTTTTTGTGTTGATGCCCAAACGATCGTTTTCGATCATCGTTTTCATCCTTCTGTTCTCGGTTGTTGCTGGTGCCTGTCTTGTGATCTTCAGACCCCTTTGATCGATTACTGAAACTACGTCGCCCTTGGTTGCTGTGATATCTCGGTTTTCCTTTTTGTGCATACAACGCTTCAGACTCTTGCTTGGACGTGCTTGATATCGAAGTTTCGTTCATCTGTTTGGCGAGTGCCTCTTGGCTAGCAAGAAGGTTTTCGAACTCGGCTAAGGTAGGTTGAGTCGGCCATCCTTGTATGGCTGCAACGAAACTACGAAACTCAGGTTTCAATCCATGTATAATTATTCTTTTCATGCGAGCATCACCGATCCGGGCTTGGGGATCTAGATCACCGATCTCTCTACATAAGGTTTTGACCTTATGAAAGTATTGAGATATAGCCAACTCCTTTTGAGTTATAGACAATAACTCATTCTCTAACAATTGAAGTTTTGCATCATTCTTCTTGGAGAAAAGAGATGCCAACGCGTCCCACGCTTGCTTTGGCGTTCCGAGATCTCTTATGTGCTCCAAAAGCTCATCTTCTACGGTTGTTTTCAGGATGAACATGGCCTTCCCTGCTCTAACTCTCCACTTGTGAATCGCCCCATTCGTATCGATCCGTGGCTCGGTTGTACTATCGCCATTAACTACCTCCCAAAGGTCTTGGCCTTGCAAGTATGAACTCATGCAAGTAGACCACGTGTTGTAGTTGTTGTTGGTTAGTTTCTTCAAACCGGCGAACACTTGAAACTCAGCCATGATGAATGGGTTAGGCTCTGATACCACTTGTTAAACTTATAACCGTTTTCACAAGTGAAATCACAGCACCAACACCAAAACAGAAACTTACTGTTTGACCCTTCTTGATCACACAAGAACTGTTGACCCTTCTTGAACACACAAAAACCTATCTATGACTATCCTTTGGATCGGAATACACAGTGGTATACTCACGGGTTTGCTTTCCAAACTTGGAAGCGACTCTTTTTCTTATTATTGACTTACAAAATAAAAGAAACAAGAACTTAAAATTGCAGAAAACAAATAAAAGTGCCAAGGTTTATATAATACCTTCGGCAACAATCCTAGTACAATTCAAATACTAAATTTGAAATTTAAAACAAAGATTACTTAAAACTTAAGCAACAAACTTAATCTTCTTTTAATTCTCCTCCAAGCCACCCCATGAGAATTACCGAACCGCTCTTAATGAAATATCGCTACGTTTAATAGAACATGCTCCAATTGTCCTAGTTTATTTAGAAAATGACACAAATATATTAAAATGTAGTACTTCTGATGTTGAAGGAAGCCTCGCAGAGCATTGACATTGGAGCATGAAAACAGTTGTTGACATAGCTGACGGTCTTGAGGGTGTTCCTCGACATAATAACGCGATATTTATCTATCTTAGAACTTGGTCAATCGGTAATTCTTGGTCTAGGCGATGATCACTCAGTCGCTCTCCTATGTTTCTTTCCATAAGCGCCATGCCTTTAATAGTCAAATATGATAGGTTATTAAACGCTAAGATTTATTAGAATAAAGAAAAGATGAATATCTTACAATTGATAGGAGGTTTTCGAGCTGTTCATAGTATGAAAAATGATTATTTGAACTTCCATAAACTATTTCCAACAACATAACTCCAAAACTATGCACGTATTCTCAGATTCTGTTCAACCTTTTAAGGGGCCTCAAACAAATTATAAAATCAGGACACTTTTCATAGAAAAAACAATTTTTGTTTTTAAAATCTTAACACATGGGAATATAATGATTCACGTTTTTTGTATACAATTTCTAAAAGGCATAAAATCACATATATTGAAGTTGAAATGAGTTTTTAATAAAAAGAAAACTAATCTAAATGTATTGAATTTCTAGTCTCCTTGTCAAAACCTAAAAATGAAACGTGGTTAAATTCTAAGTTAGGAGGATATTTTGCACGGTGCCGAGATGAAAATCGCCGCTTAAGATTGGGAAAAACAAAAACAAGATGAAAATATATCTTTCTGAATATTGTTGAGCAAGTGAATTTATAGATGAACCATATATAAAGGACAAAGGATAATTTAATTTTGTGGACAAGTAATTTAGTTTTGTATTGAAGACCACGTGGTTGAGTTGATATAAGTCAATAAATATTTATTTTCCACAATCCATGTTTCCAACTAACTCTACCAGAAATATTTTGTTTAAAATTAATAAATTTCAAAATTAAGGTGTGGGTTTAGGGTTTACATATCATGGCACAAGAAGGATCTTTATTACAAGTCACTAGTTATATGTTATAGTTCGTCTATAATATATGATGAATTCTAAATTTTATTTTCATCATATTTATAAAATGAAATTAAAAAAACTAACTCGTAATATGATAATTACGCAAGATTGAAACAATAGGTGAAATTTGAGTAAGTAAAATGAGACAAAAAAAGTTTAACTGACTAAAGTTGAACAGATGTGATGTCCGGTTACTATTATTCAAAGTTACTTTTTTTAAATCAAAATTTTACTCTTAAATACCATTTACCTGGCCAATGTGAGACTAGCTCACTTGGTAGAGACTATTGCTTCTTAGACCTGAAGTCATAGATTCAAACTTATACATGAGATGAAATATTTTATGTAATTTAGGAGTAGCATTATGGTATATTGGTTGTTAAAAAAAAATACTATCTACCTAACTTTCGTTCCGATATAACTAATAATTTCGTTTTTCTTTAATAACATTCGTTCGTTAACGTTTTCAAAAAAGCGAGTGCGCGACTGTTTTTTTTTCTCAACGTTCTGATATAACTTTTTGTGAACATTCTGATATACAAATATGAATCTCTTTTTGCTATCGTGGACTACAACGCGTGCCGTTATCGTTGTGGCACCGTGCCAAAACGAACCAGTTATGAGCGAACAACAAAATTGTCAGTATTTGTATTATCGGAACCGGTCTCGGTTTTCGCTTTTATGGTTTTCAACGACCCGAACTTTTTCTCCTTTTTTTTATTATTTTGTTTTTAAGTTTCTTTTTTATGAACAATATTTTTAACGTTGGGCCTACGTTTTCGTTTAAATTTTATTAACGACCAACCTGACGCCTGCGAGAGAGCACCAATGTCTGAACTTAAACTGATAATGGGACAAAATCAAGGATTTTTTACACGTTCCGATATAAATTTATTTGAAAGCGGTGTTTTATTCATAATAGAGTTTTTTCTGTATCATAACGTATATCGATTACCGTTACGAACCGAACCTATTATAAGCAAATTAACTACGGGTAATCAAGTAGTTAATATTCATAGCAAAAAAATGAATGTGTTATAAATCGATAGTTAAATGATAGTAATATTTAAGTAAGGCAATTGGAATAAAAGTAACCAAGTAAATAAACAAAATGAAATAAATAAAAAGTGTTTTAAACGAGAAATGAAAATTTCACCGCAAGAGGAAATTAAAATATATTTCTAACATATAAAGCAAACAATTACACTCTTCCTATAACCTCGTTCAACTAGTTACATTGAAGTTGTAGTGAAATTTTGTTATATGTGGTGAAACATGTACCAATTATCCTAGTTTGTTTAGAAAAGAACGTAAATCAATTAGAATGTAGTAGTTCTGATGATGAAGGAAGACTCGCAGAGCAATGACCTTGGAGAATGGAAATAATTGTTGACATAGTTGGACTGTCTTAAGGGTGTTCCTGGACATAGGAACACAATATTTATCCATCTTAGGGCTCGGTTAGTCGGGGATTCTTGGTCTAGGTGACGATCGCTTAGTTGCTCTCCTTTGTTTTCTTGCCATAAGCACCATGCCTTTACTATATAAATATATTAAAGGTTATTAAACGCTAAGATTTGTTTAAATAAAAAAAAGAAGAATATCTTACAATTATAGGAGGTTTTCGAGCTGTTCATAATAGGAAAAATGATTATTTGGACGTCCAGCAATTATTTCCAACAGCATCACACCAAAACTATACACATCTGATTTTGTATATAATATTAAGAATACTCCCTTCCAATGCATGCTCAAGTGCCATGTATCCACTGTTGCAAATCAAGATCAATTCTAATTATAGTTGTTTAAAAAAAGGCAAAATTTAAACGTATTGAGATGAGAAAACTGAAGTTACTAAGTTTCGATAATTTCATTGGTGTCAACTTTGGCTTTATTGGCTTAGAAAATTCTAGAAGTACCAAAATCTGAAACTTCCAGTCTCATATTCTAGTCCAACAGAACGTTACTTGTCTTTATATCACGATGAATGACTGTGAGATGTGAGTCCTCGTGCAAGTATCGAAGACCCTTTATATCGTTCTTGTACTCGTTGACACGGCACTTCTGGTTAGGAGGATCATTTTGCGTGGTGGCGAGATGAAAATCAGCGCTTAGGATTGGGAAAAACAAAAACAAGATGAGCATATATCTCTCTGTTTATTGTTGAGCAAGTGATTTATGGATGAACTATATATAAAGGACAAGTAATTTAATTTTGTGGGCAAGTAATATAATTTTGTATTGAATACCACGTGGTTGAATTGATATAAGTCAATGAATATTTATTTCCCACAATCCATGGTTCCACCTAATTCTACTAGAATTATTTTGTTTTAAAATTTATCATCGCGCTTCGTGGCGGGAGCTTGGTCATTTTTTCACCGTGTAACGCAGACCGTCAAAACCGTAAAAGTACATACCGATACTCGTTCCGATAATACCAATACCAACAATGATGTTATTTTCAGTTCGTCGAAAGCATAAAAGCGAATACCAATACCGGAACGTTGACAAAAAAAAATAAAGATAGCCGCACAATCCATTTAAAAAAAATTTAATAAGCGAAAGCTATTACAGAAAAACGAACTCATTAGAAAATGAAACGGGACACAAGTTAAAAACGTATATTATATATAGTATGATAGATGTAAAATAAAAATTAAAAAAATAAAAGTTACTTTTCAATATCTAAGGTTTTTCGATAAAAAAGATAATAAATTTCAACAGTCAGGTGTGGGTTTACATATCATAGCACAACAAGGATCTTGATCCTTATTACAAGTCACTTATTATATGTTATAGGACGCCTATTTTGTTGTTTCGGCGTTTATCGAGCTTATAAAAAATAAAGAATATTGTTTGAAAATTTTAAAATTGATGCTATCGTCTCATGCAAGAAAGTAATAAAAGAACAATTATATTTTAGAAAGAAGAATCTTAGTATCAGCTCATTTTTTGAAAATTTTAGTTAGTTTGTGAGTTTTTTCTTGTATTGTTTGTTTTAGTTCTTGATATTCGGGATATTAATCTTTTAGTTACCTTTACTAAAAATTTCACACCTTAAACCCAAGTTTTGTTACAATCCTCGAACTGAGTGATTCATTTATGCACACATAAATAGCCAAATATCAAGTGAGCTTTTGTAAGAGGTTTAAGTCCTCCATAAAAGAAAATTAATAGACATGTTGTGTTTAATTGGATATTGCCAGGTTTGGAAAGAACAATAAAAGAAGTATTTCTAACTCGTTTAATTTCAACTTTTAATTGTTTCATTGCGTGATAATTTTTTACGAGTTTGGATCTCTTGCTAATTATGGATTGCTTCTCACCATTTTCTTGTGCCAATGAGATTTCTACTAAATTATTTGTCTGGGAGTTTGCTTGATGGCAAACAAAGTTCAAGTTTAGGGATATTAGATATGTAAATAATTATGCATGTTAAAATACATATTCCTTCGCATGTCAAGTATTTTTTCCATTATAAATTCATATGTTTAGACGCTTATTTGTGTTGTATTTGCATGTTGCAGTTCCATCATTGTTGACTGCCATTGGGGAGTCTTTCTCAATAGTACTGGTCGTAGCTATAGCAAGAATATTTCAGGTTCATCTAGAGCTTTAAAAATGTTGGTGGATGAGGAAGGGTTCATGCACTACCTGAAACAAATATTACTTTGAGTATGATTTTATAAAGTGGATGGTATGACAAGTAACCAATGGGGTATGCATAGCGTAAGTTAGTAACCAGGGGCGGATCTATATGGTGTTGAGAGGGGGCAAACGCACCGCTCAAATCTTGCTAAACATATGTAAAAATGTGCAGGGTTTTTCTATAATTTAGGTTAGGCACCTTTTAGTGTTTTTAAGAGGCACCTTAATGCCCGAGAAATGAGATGAAAACTGAGAAGTGTTCGAAAAAAAAACAAAGAAATAGAGTAAGAAGATGGAAAGAGATTGCAGAGGGGTAGAAACTAGAGATGAAAACCTAGGTGAAGAGAAAAGGTTAAGTGGGTTGGCTATAGCTCTGAAAATAGTTTTGAGACAGCCCACAAATCAATTGATATGGAGAATTTTAATTTGACTTTTTTTTTTATCTAAAAATACACAGCTAGACAATCTAAGTGTACTTTTATCTCGTTGGTAAACTAAAATATGTTTGTAAATCCATTTTCTGTGCTGTGAAGATAGTTTCTAGAATCTTGATATATATAGGATAAGTTAAAAAATAACATATATTTCATAGGGGTAAAATGATAATAAGCTAAAAAATTATTTATATTGTGTATATATAATATGTTAAGTTTGGATTCGGTATATATGATACTTCACAAGTTTATAAAGGTGTATATGAAATTATATCTTTCACAAGTTTGGATTCGGTATATAAGATGACCCTTCGATCAAAATTTTTTTGATAATAGTTTGGGAACCAGGAGGAAATGAATGAAATTTGTCAGCCATCATAACCAATTAAAAATATCAGGTATTAATCATAACAAATTAACATCATTTAGGTTGTGAATAATTTTATCATGTTTAGTCAAATAAATTATCATCATTTGACCCGTTTTAATATTCATTTTCCCATATCTGACCCGTTTTAATCGGTCCATTTGTGTCCCCGTTGACCGAAAATCCTGGATCCGCCACTGAGCATAACCCAATTCTCTCTAATCATAGGTATATGAGAATTGTATTGTAGTCAATCGATTAGCAAAATAAAAACTATTTTTTTGGAGTTGCTTTTTGGTCATGTTCTTGTAATTAAAAGGGTGACTAATTTATATCTTATAGAAATAAGCTCATCCTTAGAGTGGAGGTTGGGATGTAGTGCAATGTTTTAAAAACCGGTTTTTAAATTGTATCGGATTAGACTCAGAAATGGTTTAACCGGTTGTATCGGGTTGTACCGGGTGGTTCAACCGGGTTGACTAGTAAACCTGTAATTTCATAAAAATACAACTCTAACTAAAAAAATAATCCAAAAATACATGATTCCATGATAAAAATTAATCCAAAAGTTAATCCATAATCAAAAGATAATCCAAAAGCACTCAATTTTTCAATAATTTTTTTTTAAATAAAAGTTCATAATTGTGTTATGTCATTGAAATGTTGAATTTATTAATTTCATGCTTGCTTAAAAGATAAAAATTCACCATCATTGTCATCCTAATCAACAAGAGCATAACTATTTTCGTTTCCTACAATATTAAATAAGATGTTTTATCGCTTAAATGTTTTTAAACATTTTTTTTTAAGTTTAAACATAAAATTTTACTTGTAACTAAACCGATACAACGGTATAACCCGGCGGTTCTACTAACATACCGGTTTTCTAATTTACCGGGCTAGTGGCCTAGACCCGGTTCAACCGGTATTACCAGCCGGTTTAAACCGATTTTTAAAACATTGATGTAGTGGTAAGAGGGAAGTTGCACGACTAAAAGGTTGTGAGTTATAGCCTCATCTAACACATCAAAAAAATATAATTAAGTTTGCCATTAAAAAAGGAAAAAGAAAAATCCAGCCTCAAATATGTAGTTTAAAACAAGTAAATGGAACTTTTACAGAAATCGACTAGTTAATTAATAATTTTAATTTCTTTGGAAAAAATTTCAACCTACCTTACGTCTAAAATCCCGTGGCGTCTACAAACATTACATTGATTAAATTGTGGTTAGGTTGGGCTCCGACAAGCAATTCGCATAGGTCATGTGTTTAGATTTCTAATTTCTTTTCATTTATTTCGGTATCTCTTTTTCATTTACCCACATGACTTCTTTATTATATACTATCTTAAACGGAAAGGTAGGTGGACCTTTCCACCTATTAAAATCTCCCTCTCAGCTTTAGTAAAATGATAAAACTCACTTCTCAATTTTTATATAATGTCACTTTGATCATCTTAAGTTTCTAAAGTTTTGAGTTTACCTCCTTGTAATACATATAATATGATTTTTTTCTCAATAACTTTCATTCATTATATAAATATTTTTCATGACGTCTCAGTATAAATTTTGTTAAAAACGGAGTTGCATTAAAAAATGGATATTTTTTTATGTATCGTGGGTTATATCGATTGACGGTAACGTGCTGGTACCATGAATAATGAGACCGACACCGACTAAAGAACATCGGTAGCATTATATAACTGTCTTTTACCTATGTTTAGATGTCCACAACCAAGTCGTCGTAACTTTATACGTTTCTTTAATTTACTTAACCACGTTTCTTTTTATGCTTAGGCACGTCAATTTCACCGCCTCAACCGTTTAAGGTTCGTCTCTCGTCGCGGAGCGCGTACATAGTTTTCTCGTTATGGTTTATACCCTAAATTCAAGTTTCGGTGTACGTGGAGCTTCTTTTTTTGGTTGGATTTGAGTTGAATACGAAAATTAAAATTAAAAACTTACCAAAAAAATAATGATATATATATATATAAATTTTTTTTTGAACGACAAATCTACCTTACTTCTAATGCTAAGTTACACCAAATAATTAATCCCATGTTTGAGTTTTGAACCCATGCCCTCCAATCTAACAAACAAGAGTCCCTACCAAGTGAAATAATATTACCAATATATGCAAATGTTCAAGGATGAGAATATACAATATAACCTGATTCAAGTACGTATTAAGGAGGGAGGGGCACAACCCTAATACCCCAAGTACCCTAATTAATATGTTTAATGAGCGAGTTCCACCTTATATTTACCAAAATCCAACTCAAGTACCCAAAGAGGTGGGGGCACAACCCTAATACCCTAAACCAACCCAACGGCTCCAACATTTGCACCACACATTTGCGAACACACTGTTACACATACCCAAGAATGCTACCCACCACGGGTACCTGCATGGCTTGTGACGGTGTACCCGTGGTACCCAGTGGTGGTACCCGAAGGTGCCCCTTGCTCCCTTATACAGAAAATCAATTACGTTATATTTTAAGGTTTAGAGACTAGATGGGGCGAATAGTTCACTTTTAAATTATATGGTAATTGAAGAACTCTTTTGTTAACAACTTAGGGTGGAAGGGTGGGTTCGACTTCACCTCATTGTCCTCTTTTGTTAAAAACTGAATCTAATTATGTTAACAAGGCTTAATGTAACACCGTGAATTTTAAAAGTATTCAACTAAATAAATAAAATGTAACCAAATAAAAGCTGTTTTAAAAGAGAAATGAAGATTTCACTGAAAGTGGACATTGAAATAGCATACCTCATCATACTTTCTAACGTATAAAGTAACAAATTACAATCTTCCTGTAACCTCCTTCAACTAGTTATGTTGAAGTTGTAGTGAAATTTGTTATATCGGTGGAGGAACATGCACCATTTGTGCTAGTTTGTTAACAAAATGACACAAATCTATTAGCATGTAGTCGTTCTGATGGTCAAGGAAGACTCGCAAGCATTGACCTTGGAGCATGATAGCAATTGTTTACATAGTTGGGCTGTCTTGAGGGTGTTCCTAGACATAATAACACGATATTTATCCGTTTTAGAGCTTGGTTAGTGGGGGATTCTTGGTCTAGGCGACGATCACTCAGTTGCTCTCCTTTGTTTTCTTGACATAAGCACCATGCCCTTAATGATTAAATATATTAAAGGTTATTAAACGTTAAGATTTATTTGAATGAAGACATGAAGAATATCTTACAATTGATAGGGTTGTTCATAGTAAGAAAAATGATTGTTTGGACGTCCAACGACTATTTTCAACAATATCACCACAAAACTATACACTTGATTTTTTCTAGAATATTAAGAATACCCTTTCAATGCATGCTCAGGATCTATCCAGTGTTGCAATCAAGATCCATTCTAATTATAGTTGTTTAAAAGATGGCAAAATTAAACGCAATAAGATGAGAATTTTGTGAAGTTACTAAGTTCCGATAATTTGATTGGTGGTAACTGTACCTTTATTGGCTTAGAAAATTCGAGATGTACCAAAATTTGAATGTTTCGGGCTCATATTCTCGTCCAACGGAACGTTACTCATCTTTATATCACGATGAATGACCGTGAGGTGTGAGTCCTCGTGCAGGTATCGAAGTCCCTTTATATCGTTCTTGTACTCGTTGACACGACACTTTTGGTTTGGAGGATCATTTTGCGCGGTGGCTAGATGAAAAGCACCGCTTAGGATTGGGAAAAACAAAAACAAGATGAACATATATCTTTCTGTTTATTGTTGAGCAAGTGATTTATGGATGAACTATATATAAAGGACAAGTAATTTAGTCTTGTGGGCAAGTAATTTAATTTTGTATTGAAGACCACGTGGTTGAATTGATATAAGTCAATGAATATTTATTTCCCACAATCCATGTTTCCACCTAATTCTACTAGAATTATTTTGTTTTAAAATTAATAAATTTCAACAATAAGGTGTGGTTTACATATCATAGCACAACAAGGATCTTGATCCTTATTACAAGTCACTAATTACATGTTACAGGACGTCTATGTTGTTGTTTCGGCGTTTATCGAGCTTAAAAAAAAGAGAATATTGTATTAGTACCAGGGGCGGACCTACATAGCCCGGAGGGGGTTCACCGAAACCCCCCGAGTTTCGAAATTTATATAGAACGGTATGTAAAAACACTGGGATGAACCCCTTAAAATATATAGAGTGAACCCCCTGAACAAAATTACTGGATCCGCCACTGATTAGTACTATCGTCTCATGTAACAAAGTAATAAATAAACTTGACCAAATTTATATTCTAGAATGAAGAATCACATTATTAGTTTATTCTTGGAAAATTTTAGTTATTTTGTGAGTTTTCTCTTGTATTGTTTGTTTTAGTTTGCAATTAGCATCTAGTGCTTTAGGATTTTTACCTTTTAGTTACTTTTACTAAAAATTCTATACCTTAAACCCAAGCCTTGTTACAACCTTTCAAAGTACTCTTGATTTTTACATCTTCTCATGTTGATTGGTGGAGATTTGATTCTTTTACAAGCTTATGATTATGTTGTTTCATTGTTTAGCATTGAATGATTCACTTATACACACTTGTACATATACATAGCCAAGTGCCAAGTGAACTTTCGTGAGAGGTTTAAGTCCATGCATAAAAGAAATTTTAATAGACATATTCCGCTTAATTGGATATTGCCAGATTTTGAAAAGAAATATAAAATAAGTATTTCTAACTCGTTTAACTTCTACTTTTAAGTGTTGCATTGCTTGATAAGTTTTAATGAGTTTGGATCTCTAGCTAACTACGTATTGCTTCTTACCATTTTCTTGTGCCAATAATGAGATTTCTACTAAATTATTTGCCCGTGAGTTTGCTTGATGTCAAACAAAGTTATAGTTTGGGAATGTTAGATATGTAAAAAATTATAAATGGTAAAATACATATTCCTCCGTATTTTAAGTATTTTTTGTTGTAAATTCGTATATTTAGACACTTATTTGTGCTATATTTGCATGTCACAGTTCCATCATTATTGACTGCTCGGCAAGAATATTTCAGGTTCAACTAAAGATTTAAAGAGGCTTGTGGCAGAGGAAGGGTTCATGCACTACCTGAAACAAATATTAAAGAAACAAGTGAGAGGAAAACTAAAAACTAATCCTGTTACTCAATTTTTTTCTCGAAATCACCGTGCCCTGGAAACGGCGTCAAAAACTTTGATGTGCCGTCTGAGATATATAAAATTTGTGCTAGTTTTCCACACTAGATCTAGTTTGAAATTTTGTAAAGTGGTTAATACTTTGACTTAACTACACACAATAGAAAGGTGTACATATCGTGTAGTACTATAGTCCAGGTAATAACCAATTATATAATCAATTGACATTGTGGCTCTCAGTACTCAATTGTTGTCATTGTTTAGTCAAATAATAAAATGAGTGGTTTTGTAAAGATAAAAACAAGCATGCAACTGAACAAGGTAAGACATCCAATCATAAATCAACCAAAAAACGATATTTTAGAGATAGGCGAATGATGTGGTCAAATAATGTAAAGATAGGTACGGCTATCGTTAAGGTTACCAGTTCCTATGATTGGTTGGAAAACTAGAATGATAAAACACACTAGTCACCTCGAGTCATAATTGTGAAGAGCAAGATGTCTAATAGAGTTGGCTGCTAGTTAGGGTTACCAACTCACATGACTTGTTGAAATGGCTCCTGTTAGGGTTCGCAAGTCATATGAGTCTTCGAAAAGTTAGAATATTATGACACACTAACCAACTAAATCATGCGATGAAGAGCAAACATGACTAATTTAGAAATTTTTCCCATTAATGTTACCAAATCATGTGACTTTTAAGAAAGTTAGAATGATAAGATACGCTGACCACCTAAAGTCATGCAATGAAGACCAAATGTGACTGATTTATGTTTTTATCTTAAAATGGAAGGACTCCCAGTTAGGTTATCACGACCCTTAACCTATTAGAAAGCTAAAATGATAAGACACACAAACCTTGCAATGCCAAAATAAATACTGATGCAGGAGCATCAATATAATCTTTTTAATTTATTTAAATATTTAATATTATCTTTTCTATTTATTTAAATATTGTGTTTCCTATTTTAGTGGTCTAGTTGAATTATATATAGGGGATTTAGGGTTGATGTTTTGATAGTTTTTTACGTTTGAATAAAATATAAGAACTTTGTTCTTTGAACCTTTGGTTCGAATTTATCGTCTTTGATTAACTAATCGTTCTTGAGCCATTTGATTGCTTCCGTAACTATGATACAGGATTATCTTCTTATTTGAAATTAGATTTTGATATCTTTTATTATTTGTTTAAAATTCAAGTTTCTTATTTTTTTTGTTTCTTGTTTACTAAGATATTTGTTTAGTATAAGTTAGGGTTAAAGGTTATTTAGTTTTCAGTTTTGATTATTGTAAAGAACACATTTGAGGTTTCTTTGAACCATTCGGTTCGATTAAAACTTTTGATTGAATCATTGTTTCTTGAGCCATTTGATTGCTTCCGTTCCCGTATAAAATACATCCCAACTCTAAAAAAAATTTAACCCCAACCTTAAACCTTAACACTTCAAGGCTCCACCTGCAAATCCTTTGATGGAAAGACAAGAGGGTAGAAGAAACATCAACACAAAACACAACGTTTGCCTAAAACTCAATTGCTTTGAAAAAATACCCAACCTAAGTTTCTAAGAGTTCAAACCTTTACCCAACCTTAGTTACTAAGAGTTCAAACCTAAGTTACTAAAACGTACAACTTTGAATGATTTACTAAACAAGTGTCGACTTATGTCGCTTTGAATCATTGATTAAACAAAACTCTTGTGTAAGGGACATAAACATTATAAAACTAGAAACGGAAAAGGATATATAGGGTAACAAAGTGGTGCCTCCACGCATACGACGTCGTTAACCATACTTTCACAGGGTCATCTTGTCGTCGTCACCGGCGGCCCTTCGACGTCCTCCGACCACTCTACTTCTCAAAACCCCGCTACTTCATCTCACAATCAACCCTATAAAACCCTACAAACAAATTCAACACAAATTACTTCCACTTCGAGTAATCGTCATCAAATTTGCCGCTCTATCCGATTTGGGCTTCTTGAATCCACTCCAAAAAAGTTGAAATCCTTCCAAATTTCTACCAAATCGTCACTTTCGTGGGTCAATTTTGTTAAACTGGTTGCGAAGATTATGAAGCCTTGAGGGGGCGAATAGGGGAGTGGAATTATGAGTAGTAGAAGCCACCCTGCGGTGCACCCGTTGGATATTGAATTCCCCCAATTGACTGAAGGAGCTGCGGCCGATAACGGCGGCCCGCCTGATGATAGAGTGAGAATGAAGGACATTCAAGGCATGCCCGGCACTCCGGCCAACCTTGCCTTGCGTTTGTTTCAGTTCGCCTTCGCTGCCATTTCTGTCTCCGTCATGGCCGCCACTAGTGACTTCCCCTCCGTCACCGCCTTCCGGTAGTTTATATTCCATTGAAACCCTAACTGTTATGTATTTATCTTCAACACATTGATTTGGGTATTTTAGATACAATTTCTTTGCACATAAAAAAAGAGTTTTTATTTTCTGTTAAATCGAGTTTTAATAATAACAATGATATTGTTTTCCTCAAAATGATGGTTTTGAACGAAATGAAGAAATGTACAAGTGAATTCGAGATTGAATTGACTGTAAATCTATGATCTGTGATGATTGTGCTAATGAGACTGTTTTGGCAACAAAAGTGAAAGTTGAGACCGTCCGGTTAAATTATCAGTATGGATTATTATAAGCCAATAAGTCATAGTTTAGATTATTAAAATCAAATTTGCCTTTTTCTTTGAAAAAAAGTAAGTTCTTTTGGAGTTGGGGTATCACTAGGAGCACCCTTGGGTTAGAGGAAAGGTTTATCTCCATCCCACGCTCTCGAGACCTTACCAGTAGCCTTGCTATGAGAGTGATTTTACTGGGTATGCTTGTTTGTTAGTTAGTTAAAATTAAGGAGTTCTTTATGATGATGTGGATAACTGGATATGAATTGAGGGTTATGAAATGATACTTGTTTTCATGGTGGTTGTACTAGGTACCTTGTTGCAGCTCTAAGCTTGCAGTGCCTATGGAGCCTCTCACTTGCCATGATTGATATTTATGCGCTTTTGGTGAAGCGTTGTCTTAGGAACCCGAGAATCGTTGCCTTGTTCACAATCGGAGATGGGGTAATATTCTTACCAAGAAAATACTTTTACTAGTGTCACCATGTTTCTGTCTTCGGATGTACTAGAAAGTTTGTTACTTGGTCGGGTCACCAAAATTCCAATAATATACGCTTTAGGATAAAAAAATATGTATAATTGTAATTAGTAATTACATAAACAATGTCCCTATTCATTATGTTGGCTAACTGAACTCTGGCATTGGATACTTTTAGTTAATAACATTTGCTTATTTGTTAAGATTTTATTTAATTCTAATTGTCAGCGGAACAATAGTCAATAAGCCAATCAAATTTGCTATAATTATTTGGGTTCCTACAACAAATTGAGGTCTTTCTGGTGATATATTCTATTTTGCTCATATTCATCAAAAGCGAGTGGCGCAATTTTAAGGCGAGGCGCGATAAATGCGCTTTGATTTTAAGGCGAGGCGTGATAAATGCGCTTTGATTTTAAGGCGAGCGCCTTGTAAAGCTGAAGATGATTTTGGTACTTTACTGTGAACATTTTGTTATTCAAGTTTTGGAATTACATTTGAATTTTGACTATTTAAGAACTTTTGGTACTAATTAGATTATATTAAATGTTATATAATAGCTTTTCTTTATTTTATTTGAAGAATAGTATTAGTTTTAAGTATAGATTCCTTTCATTTAAGTGCTTTTTTTTCTCAGGCCTTTGCTTTTTTTGCGCCTAGGCCCCAAGCGAGGTCTATGCGCCTTGAGTGCCCTAGCGCCTTTGATCAAATTTGTGTTTCAATGCACTTTAATTCAAAATCTTGATGATGGGTTTAACTCGTATTCTATTTATGAGCATATGCAGATTACGTCAACTCTTACATTCGCTGCTGCGTGTGCATCAGCTGGTATAACGGTTCTAATTGGTAACGACTTCAATAACTGTTCACAGAATCATTGCACCAGGTTCGAGACCTCAACGGCTATGGCTTTTGTTAGTTGGTTCGCTGTTTCACCGTCTTTTTTCTTGAATTTCTGGTATTTAGCATCCGGATGAAAGTTGGTATATAGGTTGGGTGTTAGTCAAGAGTGTTGTGTTTTCAATTTCTGTTAAAAGATCTATACTCTTTATACCTTGTATGCTTTTTGCTTGGTAATCCATGATTTGTGTTAACTATTTTGACTATGGTTAACCTGATGCACTGTCTGCGTGACTATCATGTCATCACCCGTTGACTCTGTAAGTCAAAGAGTATGACATGTTAGACTTTTGGTAGGGATCTAAACTAAGTTTAGAGCTCTATATCTAAAGTTTGAGGTTGACTCGTGATTAATTTGCTCATTCTCGACTCGTTAGTTATTTACTTATTATATTTCTATATATTTGTATTATTTTTTTAAATAACTATAATTATAATTTTTATAGGTAACATAATATATATTATTTAATTCTTTTTATCATAATTTTATGTATAATAATTAATATGTAGCTATATATTTAATATATTAAATAAAAATCTATAAATAATATTCTTGTTTAGGCTCACGGGTCTAGGCAAGCTCGGGCTCCAGCTTGTTTTATAGATGAGCTTCAATACAAGCTAACAGTTAGTCGATATTTATAATCACTATTTGTGATGGATTACGGGCGACATTTTCGTCGGAATTATAATCACTGTTTGTGACAGATTACGGGGGGACATTTTTGTCGGAAACTCGGGAATTTTTTCTAGAAAGCAGACACCAATATTTTTGTGACTGTTAGCGACGGATTACTCATAGAATCTCTGTTGTAACTTGGTTTTATCGACAAAAACCTGAAACGCCTTTGCGGAAATCTAATCTAAAATCTTGTCCTTAGTCATTACCGACAATTATAGTTCAACGTTAGTCATCCTTTGGTTACCGACGCATAATTTGATTTTTTTTTATTATCTTTTGAAATTCTTGGTAATTACCGATTGAAGTAATCCGTAGGTGATAATTATCGTAAAAGACATAATTATACATTTACTATATTCTATATGCAAGTATACATGTAATTTTTCATATATTATTGGTAGTGTACGAAGTTCGATCATAAAATGAATACAAATCAGTTGATAAAAGCCTTAAATAAATATGTAAAGTAATCGGAAGCAACTTACTTATATGGCTGATGTGTTTCATCGTCAAATGGGTTTATTTTTATTTTCATATTTGGGTTTATCTGTCGGTGCGAATATGAATCTTATTAAAAACTGGAAGCCAATACTTGACTGTGGAAAGCCAAATGCTATCTTTTGGGGACAAATTGGCGCTTATCAAATCGGTGTTAGGAAGCTTACCAATTTACTACTTTTCCTTGTCCAAAGCCCCGACCCACATTATTGATGAGTTGGAGTCTATTAAAAGAAAGTTTCTCCAGGGTGGCTGTAATAACAATTCAAAAACTAACTAGGTTGCCTGGGACAAAGTTATATTGCCTGAAGATCTAGGTGGCCTCGACGTGGGTAGCTTAAGAGCGACTAACCTAGCACTATTAGCCAAATGGTGGTGGAGGTTCATAATCAATAAAGATCATCTAGGGTATAAGTAATACTCGCCATTCACTCTAGCAAAAAGGTATGTTATACAATTCCTGTTAAAAAAAGCATATCGGGTACATAGAACGCTATCTCAGAAACCGTAAAGGAGTTTGCTATTTCATCAATCGACATACACAGGTAAATGATATTCAATATGTCTACAAACACATTTGGACCAAATGGGTTCCGAACTTCCGATGAAGGTCAATTGCTTTGTATGGAGAGTGGGTCTTAACAGAATACCATCAAGGGAGGTACTCACTAGGAGAGGTATAAACGTCAATTCTACTTTACGTGTAATATGTGGAGTTGTACCAAAACAGATCATTTGCTTATTTCCTAACAACATGTTGGTGTCTATGTAAGACAAGGAATTGAACGATAAGAGTTTTCAACAACAAGCCATTTTCTACTTTTAGAATAGTCCAAAAGATCAAATCAAACTCATTCTTGTGGATAAAGTACAACGTAAAAAAACATTCTCTAGTATGGTCTTATTCTTGTAATTTTAATGTAAGTGTTGGTGATTTAATAGTGGTGATGGTATCTAACTCTAGTTCTAGTTGGAATCTTTGCTTTATTAATATATTACCTTGTAAAGATACAAGAAATAAATTTTATTTTCGACCATGGTTTGATTATTCGGACATTCAATCATTAATCTTTAGGGTAAAACTTGCAACCCGTGTACAGAACTTTGGGCTTTGTTTGTAGTTTATAAAACTTGGGGACTAAACTTGCAAAATCAACAAACCTAGACTATTTATGCAATTAACTCTTTGTTTTTGCTTATAGTAATATGATTATTTAATGATAATTGATTATCAAAAAAGGAGTAAAAATAGTTATATACCTTATTACCCCCCTACATTTTATTATAACTAATTAGCAACGTTTTGATTACTCAATCACGTAATGAATTAAATGTAAGATTTTATATGGATGTATTTCAGTCGTTTGAGTTTGTAATAATCGTATTTTTAGGAGATCTTTTTTACTTGAAGATTGATACTAATTTATGCAAAATTCACCTATTGTGGATCATAGGTGTATAATTATTAATATCGGATTATAACTACAAATTAGCATAGGCAAAAGCCTCTTGGAGTACCTAGGTGTCACACCCTTAATTTCAACTAACGGAGTTTTACCGTTTGAGAAGTGACAAACCAGAATCTCAGTCATTAGTTACATTGAACGACTATATATGAGACTCAAATGAAAATATCATATCAATCAGAATTAATGCGGAAGCGTATAAAGAAAGTAAATGCACAAAACAAACGCGTACAAAAAGTCCAGTCCAAACATAATATAAAACAGTCCAAACGAAATAATAAAACACAATTCAAAAGTAGGACTCCATGCATGTCCTATATGTGCACCTGTGTCTTATCTTAGTGACTTGAGAAAACATGTAAGAAAGATGTTAACACGAGGTTGGTGAGTTCACAGGTTTCAATATATAAATAAACGTTTACCAGATTTATTGTACAATCAATATATATATCAACAGGTAGCTAACCCATGTTCATGTTTGCTATTACGCTCGCAACCGTAAACTGACTGTTTGAATGCCTCCCACCAGGCCTATCAACCATGGTACACGTTTAGGTCAATATTGCACCCGTTCGATATCCAATCAAGTTAGCGCGACTAACGCGGGTGAGGTTTGTCAAACCCAGTAGTACTACCCAACATACCTCGCTATATTCATATTTAAACGGTTCGATGTGAGTACTTTCATGATAGAGTTTACGCATAGTCATAACAAGTGATATATAATGAAATACAAAAATCAAAAAGTGTTTACGTCATATTTTCTCCCCTAGTTTAAAAGCAGTAAAAGGGTGTAACATCCCAAAAATAGTAATTTAGTAAACAATAACGCGATAGAGGCTTAATCGTCATAAAACAAAAGAAAAACATATGGGCTTGGGCTCGGCTCCAACGGGCCGATGGAAGCCCAGGTATATAAGGGGAAAGGCAGCCCACTTCACCATTTCATCTTCATTTCATCATTCTAGAGAGGGAAAGGAGAGCTCGGGTCTAGAGAGAGAAAGTCGACGGATCGACACGAAATTGAAGGAGCACGTTACTACTGAGCTCGTGAGCAAAACCTCCGAATCAGAATCACAATCCAGGTAACGATTCGACCTTAAACTGAGTTTTTCTTCGTTTTGGGGTTTCTCGGGTTTTAGCTAAATAGGAGACGTTTTTATGGATGAAACCTGATAATAAGCTTAGAACTAGCATCTAGAATGAAAACCGTACGTTTTGATCAAAGAAAGTTGTAAGATTAGCATGATCGGAATAACATGCAAAGATTTCGGACTTGTCCAGGAAACAGGCGTTGTATACTTATCAAGTACGCAGGAAGGACGTCCTGCGTACTTACCGAGTACGCAGGAGAAGAATCATGCGTACTTACCGAGTACGCAGGAGAAGGATCATGCGTACTTACCGAGTACGCATGAGAAGGATCATGCGTACTTACCGAGTACGCAGGAGAAGGATCATGCGTACTTACCGAGTACGCAGGAGAAGGATCATGCGTACTTACCAAGTACACAAGAAGAACTCTCTGCGCACTTGTCAAGTACGTATGAGCAAGGCCCTGCGCACTTACTAAGTGCGCAGGCAGCAGACCAGTAGGTAAAGTCAGTATGTTTAGAATGATTAAACCGTTAGAGTCGGGGTTGGGTCTGATGTGTATTTTAACTACCTAATTCAGATCGTACGTGACGTTGTTGGGCCTTTGTTTAGGACAACCAAGACTAGCTTAACAGGTGAGTTCTATGTGCCCCCTTCTATGTTATGTGCAAACCTTATTAAATGTTTTGGGGCTGAAATATATACACTAAGTGAATAAATGATATGAAAGCTAATGTGAACATACGTGATATACTAATATATATTTATATATATATGAGAATGAATTTTGAATAAAGAACGAAATGTATGTTTACAAAGAATGAATGAAAGAATGGCATAACGTAAATAAATGAAATCTTGCTTTATAATTATTTATATTGCATGTTATGAATGTATGTATACGTTATGGATGGAAACGAAGCTAACGGCTACTTCTGTAGACGGACGACCACGTGACTATTTTGTAACCGGGAAAGATACGTTCCTTCGTAAGTTAGGACGTACAAAAAGCATAAATGGGCGGTCGAAGTAAATGCTAAAATAGTTTAATGGTTGCATAAACAATAGTTCGCGTGGGAAACGGATGCCTTAGGGCAGACGGGCGAATATGACGGACTACGACGGTAGGACGGGTAAGACGGACGGCCGAAGGTTGGCCGGACGAAAGTTAAGGCTGACGGTTTCTAGGACCGGACGAGTAAAAGGGCTACGACGGTAGCTCAAGGGCGTATGTCTTTGTGACAAACGCCGTAAAAGACGGGTTGATCACCCTTATGTGTATGACCAATGAATGTTAAGGAAAGAAAAGGTGAATGCATATATATGTAATCACATAAGAATGAAGAAAGAAAAGCAAAAGTTTTGAATACGTATTTATATAAATGTATCTATATAATTATGTATACTTATAAAGAAAAGAATGTTCATATTTAATAGTTTTAAACTAGAACTCACCAGCGTTAGCTGACTTTTAGTATACATTTCAGGTAAAGGAAGAAAGGGTCGTGCGATGGCGTGAAGGTTACCCGGCACAAGACTGACATCCCACATTTATATATGTTAAGACAATGTTATGTATTTAATTGTTAAGACTTCCGCTGTTATGTCATGTAATTCGAATGATGTTTATTTCCGCTACTTCTGAATGTTTTAAATTTAAGCTCAGTATTTATGACTATGTTTATGAGTAAATCCAACAAATGAGGTTTCCTGAGAAAGGGGCCTTACAAAGGGGTCGTGAAAACTCACCTGATTGCGTAGGTAGTAATCACACAAGTACGAGATCGAAATCTCAAGCGTTAGCCCAGCACGGCTCACAAATGTCCTAGAATTACATCATAATTATTAGGCATAAAATAGGATATGTGACGATGACACAGAATGAGAAACGTCCTAAGAGAAACGTTCTAAAGATCAAAGAGTAGACGAATGTGTCCACGAGAATACAAATTTCTAGGTTAAATAATTAGAATGATTACGATACGCGACGAAAGACAATAATTACAATAATTTAATAAATATATTCAGTCGTCTTCGTCATTAAGTAATGATTTAGAAAAATAATATTATTATATTATTTTAAACTCGCGTAGTTAATACGATAACTATTTATGTGGCAAAAATAATAATATATTATTTTTATTCGAGAATATAATTACGGGTAAACAATAAAAATATTTTTATTTTTTATAACTTTGAAACGTTACAAAAATGTTTATAATACGAAGGAAATAATATATAAACTATATTATTTTTAATTTGTGTCACGGTACAAAAATAATATGAATATATTATTTTATAAATGGATTTTAATAATAAATATGGGTTGTAAGACCAAACCCGAGCCTACGGGTGGTTTTCCGGTTTAAAACACAATATATATATATTAATATAATAATATGGGACTTGATTCTGTATTAAAACAAAAGCTAGAAAAAAAATTAAAAATAAAACTGTGTGGAGAGACTCGAACCCGGGTCTCTCCCACACAAGCACACACACTTAACCATCACAGCCCGCTAGGGAATCGCGATATGAACCAAACCAGAACGGTTTTAATCATCAAGCCCCTGAGATCCCCCCTCCCTTTCGAACCCGAGACCAAACCAACCCTCCAAATCCATCATTTTCGATAACGATTGATCCAATTGTCACAGGGGTTTTGTTCATTAGGGAAATTCGAACCTGTGGGTGAAGTTAATTGCAAAAACAACAACCACATAATTGATTATTTGCGGATTGAGTATTGAAACACTAGGATATGAGTTTAAAAATCGATTTGGATGATTCTGATAATGAAAGGATTTGATTTCATGGAGTTATCAGTTAGTGAAGAATTACGAATCAGATGGTGCAGCTTAATTTCATTAAGATCAAACGTAAGTAAGGGTTCGATTAAACCGAAACACATATGAACCCTAGATTCAATCGGGTTCAATTTGATGATATAAGCCCTGGATTTCATAGGGCTTTCAATCCAGGCATTGATACGACACTAAGGATGTGTTCAATTTTATTATTTGATATCGGATTGATAGGGTTTGACTAAAACGAAGACCGTATGAACCCTAGATGTCGATTGAGTTAAATCCGATAATGTAAGCCCCAATTAGGTTAGGGCTTACGATCTTGATGCAGAAACGAAGCTAAAGGTTAATCCAATTACCTGAAACGATAACAGATTGATGGAGTTCGCGTAAAAATTAAACCCGTCGGCTTGTTCTTGCTTTCCGGTGGCTCCTGCTTCAATTCCGGCCGTAAAGGGATGTGAAACAGCTTCCAGGGAGTTCGTATACAATGTGCAGAGTGTTTGATTTCGAAGGTGATAGACCAAATAACCGAATTGAGGAGTTTTTGTTACGGTTTCAACAGTTACGGTTTGATTAATCATAATTTGGTTTGATTACGAATCAATGTTGGTGTTTAATGCGTAAAAGATGCTCGTTAATGGTTTAATCGTGGTTAACAGTTACGGATTTCAACAGGAAACGATTATGGGATTTGAATTTGGGCAAAATCGTGAGTTTGACTTTCTAAAGTCAAATGGAAATTTAGAATTGGATAATTACCGGATTAGTCCCTCTGGTTTCATGCACATGAGTTTAGGAATTGGCAGAAACAGTCCCTCAAGTTTAGAATTAGGTTAACCGGGTTAGGATTTAACAGAAAACTTGACGGAATTACTAACGAGATTAACTTGAAAAGTCGGATTGTCGCACTAGGTTTGAAGATCTTGTGTTCAAGTCCCACACAAGTAAAGAAATTTATCCTTACAAATTACTAAATAAGTGGTCAATGAATTTTTTTTTTTTACTTTACTCGATGTTAAAAAGTTTTATTACAGAAGAATATCGTGATGTTTGATAACACAAATTTAATTTTGTCACACTTTTATACAATGAAATACGTTATTTGAAGACATACGAACTTTATTTCCAAGAACGCTTTTCCTTTGTTTGCCAAAAATGCGTAAATACGTAGACCTTACACTTGTATAAAAATTACATATTTTTATGTTTTTAAAGGTTTTAATGGCGTATTAAACTTTTGCTACGAATTTAGAGTGATATTTTCAACGGTTTTAACAGAACTTGTCACAAAATGTATACATTTCGTCGCAAAATGTATTAGTTTCTTTTAAAGTTCCTACTTTTTATAAAAGTTCCAGATTTTTTTATTCAAATTCCATAAAATAAAAACTAACCACAATTTTTAAAAAATCCACACGAGTAAATCAAACCATGTTAAATTTCTATTATATTAAATACACAATTTGCTAATTCCATTTTCTATTTTGCATATCGGGCCTCTCGGTGTGTTTAACTGCTTTTGTTGGTGGGTTTTTATGGGCCATATGTCTGCTCATTCTCCTTCAAGGCTCATTCGTTCAAGAAGAAGGGGCTTCATTCGTTCAAGATGAAAAAGAGTTTCTTTTTTCCCTAAAGTCTCCTTCGGGTGTCTGCCACTTCTCCCCGCTCCTCCGATGATTGCGCTCTAATTGATTCAGTTTCCATGTCCGTGTGTGGCTCCTTCTCCTACTAAAGACCCGCTCCTCCGCTGGTTGATCTCACGAAGAACAATTCTGAGGTTTATGCTTCTTGTACTATTGTTTATTTAGGGTTTAAACATTTCTCTTCGTCTTTATTTCTCTGTAATTTGGTGTTTATTTCAAGTAATAAAATCGTTCGATTACCATTTTTGACAAACCACATCTTTTTTTATAAATTCACAAAACTGTTCATATTATCCGAATATAATACAATGAACATCCAAATTTAATGTTATAACTTATAATGAATTATTGTTTAAAAAGATAATGGCTTGTGGCTTGAATTTTAACATCATATAAAACAATTTAATTGTTCATTTATTACAGCAAATCTGCCTTCGTTTGCGCTCTCACTAATGGTATATCTTGTTTGTCGTTCCTCTAGTTTTCTCTTGTTGATGCTCAGCGATTGTTTCCTTCGATGTTTGTACCTATAATTAAATAATATGTAGTTAACATAAATACAAATTTATGATGTAAATAAATAGTAATAAATAAGCATTTGTAACACATCATAGGGGATCAAGATAAAACCACTAAAACAATGTGTAATACTCTGGGTTACGTATATGTAACCGCAATTTTTTTGTTTTATGTTTACGTATACGTAACCCAATATTTAAATGATTTTTTGGTAAAAATGTTTAATATTACATTGATACTCTTATAAAAAAATAAAAAATAAATATTATTATATTATTAGTTAAAATTGTTTTTTAGTGATTTTCTCGGTTTTCGTCTAACTATGCGGTTTTCTCTGGAACCCAACCCACACATCATATCACCAATAAATCTAACCTAATATAAGTTAGTTTACCAAAAAAAAAAATGGGACCCGATAACACATTGCATTCAAATAGGACCAATGTACAAAAACTTTTATCATATAAGATTATTGTTGATAACATAATTTTAGTTTTATAACTCTAGTTCAAATTTATATCATGACAATGGAAGACGTTATGAGAAGATGTGTATCAACTTCACTCACCAAAACCAAAACGCAGCCGTATCTCATCCGCATTAAAATTTCCAAAAATACTTTTTTTGCTTTGTTTGCCAAAGATGCCTATATATGTTGACCTGAAAAGATCCACCATGAGGGGGAATTGTAGACCAACAAAAAAAGAAATCGGAATGAAAGCTAATCCAGATATCGGAGCAAGCATCCATAGTTTTTCATCACAAAAGACAAGGAACACGGTTGCACTGAAGGCTACCATCATGCATGTTGTAGAGAGTAATAAGGAGAAAAGTCCAATAAACAATCTCCTTGGCAAACTCACTAGAAAGTCTTTCTCGGCGAAACGTGTTGTTAGGATAGACAAGAACACTAGTAATGCAGTACTAGATGCGAATAGTGAGATTGCATCTGATATGGCGAAGATAATGAATGGAATTTTCTTTTCAAACAAGGGGGTCCCCTTCTCTTGATTGCTTCCGCCCGGTACCGTAATTGCAGCTGCAAATACAATTGTGGTAATAAGTGCAGCAGTGATACTACATGACTCTGGAGTGGTTTTCATCCACTTTTCTCCTTCCTTCACTAAGTTCTCATGTTCCCTTGTGAAAACCATATCTGGTGTCTCTTTATCAATGTTCTCGTGTGTAATATATGTAGGAAACACAAACTTCTTCACATCCTGTTATAAAATTAGTTTAACATGGTTATGCTACTAAAAGTAACTTAACATTCAGTTATGATTAATAGTTAGTTATTATGTATGTACCTCACGCCATTGAAGTTCTCGTTGTAGTTGTAATGCTGCACCTGTTCTCTGGTTGAGTATACTTGAAGGCGCTAATTTTCCGGCCAAGTGCAAGATATTGTTTTCAGAAGAATCTTTATACGTTCTATAAACATTCTTACGCTCCCCAATGTCATAGATAATGTTGTAGATTTTTTCCGAACGGTTTAATATTGCTAATTGAATAATGTCATACCCACTACTTTTATCTGTACTCTGAATTGCTTCGGGTGATCTATATAAAATCTCATTAACAACTTCATAAGCATTTTGACGTGCAGCCTCGAGAATTGGCTGGGTGTAATAGGGGTGATGGGTACCTGAGTACTCCAACCCGCCTATTTCATTACATACCAAGCTTAGAAGCCTTCTTGCTTCATTCCATTCCTTCATTTTGTTCTCTATTTGCTTGATGGGTGCAACCGGAAGTCAGGAAATTCTTAGTTCAAAAAGATAAGCAGTTGTTTCAAGAAGATAAATTGTCTTACATAGTATCGTTGCGCCCTTCCAGCATAAATAATAAAGGTATCTGAACATGAAAGGAACGGTCGATATGAAGAAGTATATAAATAAAAAGGCCAATGCAAGTATGACTAACACTACATAAGCACAAAAAAAATTATTAGAAAAATCCATGTCACTTTTAGTTCAAATATATACACTTAATGCTTGAGGAGTGTTTACCTAGAGCTAGTACCATTTTTAACACAATAAACAACACATTACGGATGTAATTCTCTAATCGCATGTTGATAATCCCAGGTTTGTTCGATGCAGCAGGATCCTCTGAAAGCTCTGAAATAATCGAATTTGTATCCCGATGTAATAATTCCAAATTATTGTGAGCTATAACAGAAAACCACAATCAATAACCCTTAAAATAGAAGTAAAAAAATGAAGCATTTGTATACATTAGAAACATACAAGGATATATAAGCATTTCGCCATAGTCTAGCCCCCTCGGAAAGGTTTTAGCTATAGCCATGAGCACATCGTCACTTTTTGAAGCAAACTCAGGAAAACTTTGGACCAAATCTGACGCTAAACCTACAATCATAAACAATAAAATGTCACTATTCAAAGCAACATGCCATATATAACTTTGTGTCATATATTGCCTACTTACTGTATTGTTTTGCAGAAATAGCATTAACAAGAAGGCGGACCCCAATTTCGTCATCAGGTTTGCTACCATCCTTGACAGCTTTCAGCAAATATCCAATGGTATCAAGATGCATATTTTTATAAGCTTTGTGCAATGGCTCTTCACCATTATGGTCTTTAATTCGTAACAACTTGTTGTTCTTTTTAACTAGTAGATCTGCTGCATCTTTGTTGCCAACAATTGCAGCAATGTGAAGCGGTGTGCTTCCATCAGAATCTCTCTTTTTAAGTACTTGTTCATCATTTATATATGAAAACAATTTTTTCACGATATCATTATAACCTATTCCAACCGCAATGTGAAGTATCGTGCTACCATCACTGCTAATCGCCTCTGTCGCTAGGTCTTTGTCTTTTTTTAGTATGGATTCTACTGCTGACCAATCCCCCTTTCGAGTAGTTCTATGTATAGCTGTACGTAAATCCTGCTTGTTTATATATTTTTGAAAATCTTCACTTCTTGTTTCGGTTTCTCTTGAAACTATCTCTTTACGCACTACTATTTCTAGTGAATTTGCGCCTTCTTCGATTGTGTTTGTTTCTGCTTCTATTTCTACTTTTACATCTGATTTTTTTGAAGTCGAATCTGTATACCGCTTGAAAAAGTCAGTTCTAAACATGCACCTCACTGTTAGATCAAGTTTTACCTGAACGGTAATGAGATATAACCACAAAAGACACTCGACTATTTTTAAGGGGCTCAAACAATTACGGCCCCTTTTTCTCTTTGAAGGCATTTAATCCTGATTAGTTCGAATGAGAAGATAAGAAAGTTGATGGCGCTATACAGAAAGAAAGTTGGAAGATTAGTTTAAGTTATCGAGTATGAGTCATTAGATAGATTTTGTTTCTTTTATGATCATCAATTGTTTGCTTGAGTTAGTTTAGGATTACAATTTATGTTTGAGTAGGATTAGGATCGATTTATTATATATAGCACATAGGAATGATGTAATTTGTGTGGATTGAATTATATAAATATAAAAGAGTTGTTGGGTCTCAAAATTTTCTGGTGTTTTGAGTATTACTATCCAATCAAGCCAACAATTGGTATCAGAGCTTGACAAAGCTCATACCTAGGATCGACAACTAAAGATTATTATCATCAATCAAAAAGAAAAAAATCGATCAATATAGTACCCAAGTATCATTGCCCTACAAAACCTTCGAAGAAAAGAAGCAAGGCCAGAACATCAGCTATTGATCAATATCAAGATCAAGTGACCGATCACAACACTCGAACAACAACAAGCAATCGGTAGCAAGAAGCAATTGAAGACCCGGTCGTTCAAAGAAAAAAAAGGTGATCATGAGGTTTTAATTGCATCGATCGAAGCTAACAAAGAAAGAACTCCAGCAAGATCTGATCACAATCCAAGAATGCAACCAATATATAGGACTAATTTGTGACCAGATCAGGCAAAAGAAAGAAGACCAACAGACCACCATGATCTTGGTGGAGCGATTGAAGTAATCAAAGTGAGCAAGAAACTTGATCAATCACAGCGGGTTGATCAAAGCAAGCAAGAAAGCAACAATAAGAAAGATTGAATAAAGGAAAAGCAAGAGCAGGAATCATAATAGAGGATAGCAAGTAACGAAAGCAAGAACCGCAAGAGTAGCAAGTAATAAAAGCAATAAATAGCATGAACATGATAATAACGAAAGCATGGCAGAAAACAATGTCGTGGTAGCAATCCGTGAGCAAGGCAACATGTCACTACAATACCCCAGGTTGACTGAAACAAACTATACCTTGTGGGCAATCCTAGTTGAGATGATACTAAGGGCATACGGTCTTTGGTAGGCGATAGATCACAATCGAAGAGAAGTACACAAATACTTGTTGCAAGTTGTACAGCACAAGAACGTGAAAGATGTATGGGAATTGATCCGAGTTTGGTATCTTGATGGAGATCGAGTCCATAAAGCACATTTACAAACCCTTAGGAACGAGTTGGAGATGGTAAAGATGAAGGAGAGTGAGACAATCAATGGCTTTTTATGTAAGCTAAGTGGCATACTAGCCAAGTTCAAGAGTCTTGAGGTCGAAGTAATTGTCAAAACGTTACCTACCATCATGGCCTCTATCGAGCAATATTCGAAATTGAAAACATGCCCTCTGAGGAAGTTGTGGGAGATTGAAACCATACGAAGAACGACTCAAAAGTCACTATGAAACGGAAGGTCTTAATTGCTAGTATGAATGAGCAAAGGGATGGTGACTGAGGATAGGAAATATGGACTGGGACGTGGCTATGACAATCAAAGTCGAGGAAGGGGTTCTGGTAGAGGAGAAAGAGAACGTGAAAGAGGTCCGGGTCAAGGAAATAGAGACAAGAGCGAGTTCATATGTTATGAGTGTGGAATATTCGGGTACTTTGCATACGAATACGAGTGTATCAAATGGAAAGACTATAATGAAGAAGCTAATTTGGTTCAACAGCAAGATGAAGATGGGACAACCTTACTCTAAACGAGAAACAAGTCTAATTAAGATTAAGGGGGAATTGAAGACATTTAATCTTAATTAGTTGGAATGAAAAAATCAAAAAAGTTGAAGAGATTAAACCGAAAGGAAGTTAGAAGATTAGTTTATGTTTATCGAGTAAGTATGAGTCATTAGATAGAGTTTGTTTATCAATTGTTTCCTTGATTTAGTTTAGGATTAAAATTTATGTTTGAGTAAGATTAGAATTGTTTAGGTCCGTTTATTATAAAAGGAGATAGAAATTATGTTATTTGTGTGGTTTGATTTATATAAAGGGAAAATGACCGTAATGGACATTTGACTAGTTAAAGTTGTAAAAATGCACAAGGTTTTTCAGCCTTCTTGGGCATGGTCATTTAGGCTATTAACCGGCTGAAGAAGGCTAGTTCAGCCGGCTTGGATTTCCGTGCCAAGTCAGCTTTTTTCATAATTTCAACCAACCAGGAATTGACACGTGGAGGTGCATATTCCCATGGCGGCTAAAGCCCACTTCCAAGCAGGCTTAGCCGGCGAACTTCCAAGCAGACTAGAAACTAGTTCACTTCAGCCAAAAAAACTCGAATTATAAGAGAAATTAAGAAAAAATGGAGAAAATTATAAAACTAACTTAAATAAGTGAGAGAAAAACTCGAAGCAGGCTAAAGCGTCCACTTAAGCCGGCTAAGTAGTGTAATAACACCTTCGGCGCCGGCTAAGCCAAGCCGGGGAAGCCATCTCGAACCAAGCCGGCTGAGCCATGTAAAAAAAATTCGCCGGCTAAGCCTGCTTGGTAGTGGGCTTTAGCCGTCTTGGGAATATACACCTCCACGTGTCAATTCCTGGTTTGTTGAAATTCTGAAAAAAACTGACTTGGCTCGGAAATCCAAGCCGGCTGAACTAGCCTTTTTCAGCCGGCTAATAGCCTAAATGACCATGCCCAAAAAGGCTGAAAAACCTTATCCATTTTTACAACTTTGACTAGTCAAATGTCCATTTTGATAATTTTTCTTTATATAAATACAAAAGAGTCACGGCTGTTTTACCCACAAAATTATTTGGTGTTTTGAGTATGAACACTCTTTCACTTTTGGGTCCTACCATGTGCAATTTGATAAATATTTGTCAAAATATTTATTATTAATAAAAAAACAGAAACTTCAAAATTGTAGTTTTGGTTGGATTAAAACTATGTACCTTCTTCCAAACACGTAGCAGGATCACAGATGGATTTCAGATTTTCCCAAACATCTTTCGCTGAACCGAGATTGAAGACATCTACGAGTATATCTTCATTGATAGAACCGAAAATCCAGCCTTTGACAAGACTGTTGTATTTTCTCATGATATCAGAGCCAGAGTCTATTGGCCCATCAAATGTGGCATCCACGATGCCACACATATCATTACTGTCCAAGAGGCAAAGCATTTGTGCTTTCCAAAGAAGGTAGTTGTTGATGCCTGAAAGTTTAACGGACACAAAGTTGGAGACATTAGTATTTGATGCACACAAGTACTCGAAGTCTTGTATTCGTGCTGAAGCGCTTAGAAGAGGGTTTGATGAATCTGCCATTTGGATGGATGAATAAGTTTGTAGCTATGTGAGGCATATTTATAGGGGTTGGTTTTGTTTGATGCATTTAATCTGGTCTCTTTTTATTAATATTATTATAATCTAATCGCCTATTCATTATGCCATTACTCTAAGTGTTTAGTTGTTCCTTGTTGTGTAGTGTGCAACTGTGCAAGTAGGACTTTTATGAGCCATTCTTGATGGTGAAATGAGCCCACTTGTTGCTAACTAGTTTCCTAGAAGTTGAATGCTACTGCTTGATCTATATATGGTTTAAAGAAGATAAAAGCACATACTTGTAAAAAAATCTGTTAGATATTTTGACGTAGGGCGGAATTGCTAGGTTGTCGCGTAACACATTCGGCTTGTTACGTTGTATCAAATGTTTATTTTTATAATGTATCAAAGTTGTTCCTCAAACATGTTTGAAAGCCTTTATTTACCTATAGACGTTACACGATTATAATGCCTGAAACTAGGGTTGTGTAGAAAAACCAAATAACTTAACCGTAATCGAATAAATTTGCATAATCAAAACACCAAAGTGGAGATATCATTGGTGGTAGAAGACGTGACGTGCATGGCATGGAGAAGAAGTGACGTGGCAGGAGTAGTAAATTTGCATTCACGTTTATAATTTCAGCAATTGTTTTTTATACAAGAGTATCTCCTAATTTGAAATCAGATTTTAATATCTTTTATTATTTGTTTAAAATTCAAGTTTTCTAATTTTTATCTTTCTTGTTTACTAAGTTATTTGTTTAGTATAAGTTAGGTTTAAAGGTTATTTAGTTTTGAGTTTTTTGAGTATTTTTATGAAGTTTGAATATAAGAACATTGTTCTTGGAACCTTCGGTTCAATTTATCGTCTTTGATTATCATTAGTTATTGAGTCATTTGATTGTTTCCGTTCCCGCATCATTTGGTATCAGAGCTTTTGGTTTATCAAATTGCTCTACGTGGAGGCGAGTGTTTTCTTGTTCGAAGAGTTGCCGACCAAGGCATCGGCAAGAGCATTGGTGATTCACATGCTCGTGAAGATCGATTCAACCGTGATCGTAGATCCACCGGAAGATGCAGTGAGATCGAAAACTGTGATCCACAGGATTTTGAGATCAAAAGACTTCGGCGACGAGTCCGAGATCTCAAGTTACAACACGAGATCCAGCGACTTAAGCAACGGGTCCAAGATCTTGTGGTATCGTCGACATGGAAGGAAACAGAATTGGAAGGATTCGTCGGGGACGAGTTCACCAGGGATGAGGAGGCAGAGAGGAGGCAAGAAAGTGTCATGGAGAAGACGACGCACATAATGACAGAGAGGAGGCAAGAAAAGAATATGCAAAAAAGTCTACCGATATTTGTGATGAATTTTTGAAAGACGAATATACGGTTACCTATGGTGTTGATACGGTGGCTAAGGGTGGTGGTGCAATTTCCTTGGTGTCACCTCAAATCTCGCAGGTTAGTATGGAAACTTCATTAATGTCGGCAAAAATTATGGATGGGTTACCTTTTACGCAAGATTCGGAAGGTTTTAATTTTGGAAAATCCATTAATGCTAATTACAAAAGGGTTGTTGACTCGGGAAGGGTCAAACCAATAAAAAATGTGCAAATTTCCCCTTATTATTGACAGCGAATAGGAAAACTGCTAAGCTGATCTCGTAAACCGTTGGATCATTTCAGGATTAATCCTAACCGTGTTAATTATAACTACTACTCTGATCCCATGGGTCGTAGCTGTAGAGGATTAATCCTCACCGAATGGTTACCCTAATTTCAGGACCAGTTACAAGCGCATCCGTCGATTGGAACGGTTCCTTCCTCCCCACATCGCCGGTTAACCTCCACCAATAACATATCCCCATGGCTTCAAGATGTCTCTCTTTCACACTCGCATCTGTCCCCTCTGGTCTCCTTCCTTCTTCCTCCACCTCCCTGCTTCTGCTCGCACCATTCTCACCGATCGAATTGAGTAAGTATGGGCGAAGAGCAAGATCCGAGTGATTTCCCTTCATTATAACATTCTCCAGGGAAGAGCTCAATTTCATATTCCAAAACCCCAAATCAAAAGAACGGTGGAAGATTACCTCCCGATCATCCATCCACGACCCCAATTTGAGTGAAAACTGGTTGTTATTTTTCGTTTTCGTAAGATTTAATTTGCAATATCTTTGATCACACCGAAGGAAATGAACGATTCAAGTGCGATTCTCTGTCAGTTATCCGCACTGAAGGATAGGCTTGATCAGGTTCGTTATCCAAATTTCTATGTGCGTTTGTCATATATGTTGTAGAATTGATTTTTTTGCTGCAGATGTAATTGCTGATTTAGTTTATCATACTCTCCTGTCGTTGTTCAGGAGTGGTTGGGAGTTGACTTTGAGATCAAGAACCATACCCTTAAATCAGAAATCAATTGAATATGTTGTCCTTAACTGATACACAGGTATCTTGACACCCACTTTTTTTTTGCACGGTTGAAGTAGATATATCATTATTATTTCAATTTTGTTCCAACTGTAGGGTTAGTTCTGTATTCATTTATTTATGCTGTGAATATTCAGGTTGGATATGCCAATTTTCAAATAAAGGATCAACCTGCATGCCACATAATGTTCTTAGAACTATTGGTATGATTACTTGATTATTTTTTCTCAATTACATTGGGGTTAATTTATTAAATTCTTGACATTGGTTGCATCCATGTTCTTTTATCATATCTTTTGTACTGTATATTCAGGGTGGAAATGATAAATCAGAATCAGATGCTATGATCCTTACTTAACTAGCTTAAATAGTTCTAAGGTTCTAGAATGGTACCAGTTAGTGATGAAGTAAGCCTTAAAATACCATTATATACTTTTGTAACATACATGCATACTTGTAATTTATTTTACATCAACATACATGCATACACATATGACATATGAATGCACCGTCTAATTATTATATAAACCTTTTATCTGTTGGTTAGATTAGTATTGGTCATGTACTATTTTCTATACAGCTAGAACATGTTATGTCACATCTATATTGACTAGATGTTCCTAGCTTCTTTGCTGCATATTTGTATATGCATACACATGTGATTTGTTTAGAACTGTGCATCTGATTATTAATGTTGCTTTATGCAGACACAAATTTGTATACCATTTTAGTAGTGGTACCATTTTCAAACTCATAAAATGGCCATAAGGTACCAATTTGTATACCATAGGAGCAGTACCACATGTATAATGGAAGTGTTGTGCTCATTTTAGGTTTTAAACAGAAGGAATTAAGAAGGTTTTGATGCTGCCCTTCAACAACAGAAAGTTACCTTGTGATTTAAGGTGGATCAGAAGTTTAGAAACAATTTTTATTCATTTTTTCCCTCTATTATGAATAGGGGTGTGCAAGTTTTGGGACGGCCCTAAAAAACCCGAAGGAATTACCCGTGAAAACCGAGCCCGAATCGTGAAGATACCATACGGTGTGATCATCAATCCTAGGTTTAAAGCCTTACCGGTCTCGGTTCTGGAAACCCGATGGGCCACTATAAACCTGACTAGCCCGATAATGAGTTAAAAACAAAGCCTAAATACATTCACTGTTAATGTTGCAAATATGGGTTATTATCGGGTCAAACCTTGCAAAACTGTTTTAGTGTTAATGTTGCAACTTGCAGAACTGTTTCACTACACATAATTAGAACATTCTGCATATTTCAATGTTTGAAACAAGAAGGTCAAAGTTTATGTTTCATTGCACATATTACTAAAAGGAATAACTTTAAAACATTTAACAGGGGTGCTGACAAAAAACAAATTTTTTTAAGAAAAAAAAATTCTTTTCACGTTCAAGTGCATAGATTTGGATGAAAACGGGGTGCTGACAAAAAAATGAGTTGCAATTCTTCTATGAAGAGCAGTCGCATCTCATGGAATGTATGGCTTAAGAACCTGATCTTTTGAGGATATTAGCATATCCAAGTTGCAGCCCAACATCATATTTTTTGTTTTTGTTTCTATTTAATTATTTACCAGAAAATGATTCAAATTAGGCCTTCTCTTAGTAATTTTAGTTTATTTAGTTGCAGTATTAACATCACCTTTTTCTTATCACCAAATTTATCCACAACTGAAAATGCCAAAGTAAGTGGATTAATGTATTATTTTAAAAAAGAACAGGCTTTGCAGGTCAAGAGTAACATCTTGTGGTTTTCTGGCTTTGTATGGCCTGAGAATGAGGTAATAATCATTTCATCTATACTAGAATGTTGATGTTATTTTCACTGCCTAACTTAAAAAAACGCACAGGTAAGATTTAATTAGTTTCTACTACTGAAGTTGTAGTGATCTATGTTTGTTTTGCAACTTAAAGTTTGTCATCAGGTGTAAAAATGGGGTTCAGTCATGATGGTTTGTGTAGGCCATAAAACCTTTTGCTTTGTTGCTGTTCAAGCACGACAAGTTTTGTACACTTCTTTGAACAGTGCTGCATAGCTAACAAATTGAAAAAATAATAATGGTGACCCGTGTGGCGAATCATGGAGAGGGGTTACTTGTAAGGGCACTGTTGACATTTCCATGTGAGGTCAAGAATTTCATTTAGTTATCAAATCATGCACATTGTAAATCTTCATACGTACCATTCCATTATTAACATATCAAAGTTGTTTATGCTATTAATGATTAATCTTATTATCTACAAAGACAACTTTCCTTTCTAAAGTTTTGTTTCGAGTGTTCAACTAATTAGATTTATTGGTTTTACATAGACAGTCAACTTCCTGATTTAGGGATTGGTGGGACATTGGGATATACTTTTTTTTTCAGGAAAGGGGATTATTATTATTATTATTATGTGTGTGTTGTGATCCGATTTGGTCTGGGATTGGACTAAAGATGCTTTGATTTTTGGTGGATATAGAAGTGTGAGGTCAGCGATGGTAGAGTAGATCATTGGGTTGAAGTGATTTCAAATAATGGAAAACGTTTCAGCCAAAAGGTCAGTTCCTTGGACTTCACTTATGAATCAATGTTTATCTAATTCTATTTAGCCCTTTTAATATACAAATTCAGAATCATTAATCATCTGAATTTAAAACGAGCGTGTAGGTGTTTGAACTTGAATTGATTAATTTGCTTGTCATGTTTTCTCTCAACAAGATAAAGAGAAAACTCTAATGGAATTATATGGCTGAATTGTATGTTCTGTGTATATATGATACAGGAGAATGTTGATATTCTTAGCAAAACATCTACAGAATATCTTGGGTCCAGCAATGGAAACTCAGTTGTTACGTATGTCTTATACAAAAGCCTTCTACACTGGAAAGTATTTGAAGCAGAAAGATCTGATGTATTCGATCAGTGTTTGGTTCTGCAGTACAAGTGAGAGATTTTCCATTTAACACATAAACATGTTTGTGAAAAATTCAAAACCATTTTTTCTTATTCTTTAATAATTAGTAGATAAAATAATTTTATTAAAATGTTTTATTCATTCGTGGAGGGATCACCAACTAGGGGGTCGTGGTGGTAGGGGAAGAGGAAGGGAGAGGTCTAGGCTTGCCTCATGTATCCTTTTTTAATTTAATTATTTTTTTTGCTGAGTTTTATATTCAAGAACCATAAAAGGTCAACTTTGGATTTTAGAAATTCAACATGATCTCTATAAAACTAAAATTTGAACATGAAATTTTACAATTTTAATTTTGGTATGTTATTAAATTGATATAATCATTAAGGTTTAATTTAAATAAATTATTGTATGTGGGATTTAATGCAGAAAGTTGTCTAATTTGATCTTAACTAGTCAAAGCTAGATCTTTCGAGTTGAAAAATAACTTTTCGTTCTTTTCTTGATGACTCAGGTGAGATCATATCAGAAGACGATTACAGACGGTGGTGGTGGAGAATAGAAGACTACGCCGGTAAAGAAACAAGGCGATTTGGTGACAAAAAGAGAAGATTAAGCAATCATTAAGTGAAATCATTGTAAACAATCTTTGAAGTTGATAAACAAATATTGTTTTGTTTAGAATACAAAGAAAGATATTTATGA
The DNA here is from genome assembly GCA_023525975.1 of Smallanthus sonchifolius. Lineage (NCBI taxonomy): Eukaryota > Viridiplantae > Streptophyta > Magnoliopsida > Asterales > Asteraceae > Smallanthus > Smallanthus sonchifolius. The sequence continues at coordinate 59,972,611 of CM042042.1, forward strand.
CATTAAAAACCCGACCACCGGACGGGTATAAAACTAGTTCAAATTGAGATGCATGAAAAAAATAACGTGGGTTTACAAATTTGTAATGGGCCATTCAACTTTAATGGTAGTTCAATTTGTGGGGATCCAAAGATTAAAAAAACAACGAAAACATGTCAACTAACAAGATGGCGATTGCAAAATTAAATGGGTTGTGTGATCATTATGTGGGTAATTCTAAAAGGCAAACTGAATTGAGTGCTTCCGTACCCGCATCATTATCCATACCGAACAAGACACGACTCGACGTTCCCTTCGACCCGGGTGGATTTGGTGCGTAGGCAAAACTCGAGGACGAGTTTTTTTCGAAGAGGGAGAGTATGATAAAGGATTATCTCCTAATTTGAAATCAGATTTTAATATCTTTTATTATTTGTTTAAAATTCAAGTTTCCTAATTTTTATCTTTCTTGTTTACTAAGTTATTTGTTTAGTATAAGTTAGGATTAAAAGTTATTTAGTTTTGAGTAATTTTATGAAGTTTGAATATAAGAACATTATTCTTGGAACCTTCGGTTCAATTTATCGTCTTTGATTATCATTAATTATTGAGCTATTTGATTGCTTCCGTTCCCGCATCGTATCATAAATTATAAATGTTTTATCATATGATGCGGGAACGGAAGCAATCAAATGGCTCAATAGCTAATGATAATCAAAGACGATAAATTGAACCGAAGGTTCCAAGAACAATGTTCTTATATTCAAACTTCATAAAAATACTCAAAAAAAACTCAAAACTAAATAACCTTTAAACATAACTTATACTAAACAAATAACTTAGTAAACAAGAAAGATAAAAATTAGAAAACTTGAATTTTAAACAAATAATAAAAGATATTAAAATCTGATTTCAAATTATGAGATAATCATGTATCAGTTTTCTTTAATTGAGTATGCATGATTAGTTTTCTTCATCATCTAGAGTTAACTCGATTTTGAGATCGTCTTCAAAGGAGGCTTGTATTTCAAATTTTCAATAGTGTTACACGCCTATGTAATTTGAATTCTTCATATTTTTCACTTTTTCTAACCAATGTTTTATGAGATTTAAAACCTATAAAACAAATATAAAGAAAATAGGTATCATATTTAGCATTTTCATATGTAAAAAACATCAAATTTACTAGTAAACACGTATATAAAACATTTATAATTTATGTCATACGATAATATTATCTGTTTCTCTCTAAACTAACTTTTCTTTGTTGGCTGCAATGCAAGGTCTAGAAGAAATAAAATTTAATGTTTCAAAACATTAACAAATATGAACTTATGGAAATGACATTTGGGCCATAAAGAGTGCGACTCTACGTAGTTGAAGGTTTTAGACATTTTCCCCACAAACAATAAAGCAGATCAGTGTAAATAAAATGCAAACATTGTCCCCAAAAAAAAAAGAATTTAAGTGGGAGTTAAAATAATAAACTCGACTTTAAGTGCAAATAATTCCATCTTGTGCTAAAGATGAATTTATGTATAAAGAATCTTCGATTTTTTCTTTGAAGATTAATATGTCAATTTGTCAGGTATGGGACAAGTTTACTGTTTATATACCACTAGTTCATATACGATTATAGATCATGTTTTATAAAGTTTCATATTATTCCGGTACTTGTTACCCATTACTCATCAGGTTTACATGCTTTCCCATGAATATCTAGTATACATGTTTATAATCTTACATCATTAAAAATTACCTGGAGGTATCCCAATTACCGTTAAATTCACCTTAAAAAATTGACTTGAAATAGTAAAAGAAAACTTCAGAAAATAATAATCAAGTTTCTCATATATTCCATTTAAGTCACTCAAACTTTTTTTGTCTCATTTTAGTCGCTCAAGTTCTCTTTGAACCAACTGGAGCTCAATTTCTCCGACACGAAAAACAACCCCTACAATTACACTCAAACTTTGCGGATGATGATATAAATGGCCTGTGGTCAGAGTTTATGTTTCAGAAAAACAACCCCTACAATTACAATTTTCTCTTTGAACCAACTGGAGCTCAATTTCTCAAACACTAAAATATTAGACAGCAGTACACGAACATCTACATTTTAAGTTGAACAACACAAATAAACCAACCCCACAAAATCCTTAAACACCACCTTCCTCTTCTTTTTTATCAAATTTCTAGCTCCTTCAATCCGTGCTCTACCAAATTACCAGCCTCTTCGTCAAGAGCCGGTGGCTTGATAGAAATCGCGGCTGCATTACTCCTTTTATCTTCCGTTGTTGATGATGATGTGGGGAGTGGCTTGAATGGAGATTTGGAGTCCTCATGAGAATTTGTGTTCATTTTCACTTCATTTGGTGTTATGGAGCTTGTCACAGGCTTGGTAACAGCAGAAAAAACTGGAACTGACTGTCTAATGGTGACTGGCGGTGCTACACCACCGCACATAGGTGGCGGCAACCCAAACTGTGGAGAAAGGTGATTAGATGGTGCCACACCCATACGTGGCGGTGGGGCAGAGTAAACAGGAATCGAGTTGCGTATAGTCACTGGAGGAGCAACTTCATGGTGAGCCCTGAAGTGTCGAACAGGGATGTATGGTGCTGCCCCAACTGCCGGAAACTTGTGCTGGTGGGGTATGGTGGGGTTTTCTGTCGACTGTGATGAGGATTGTGGCAGCTCATCAGCGTCGGTGACTAGAAGTTGCTTTTGAGGTGTTTTTATGCATGTTTGGAGTGTATTTGATAATGTGGTTAGGTGACGCCTACTGGGGGCCGTTTTGGGGTATATTAACGGAAGGATTTTTGATGTCATGGTTGATGGTGGTTGGCCAAGTGTTTTTGGTTTTGGCACGGGGAAACGGATTGGAAAGGGTATATTAGACATTCTTGCTTTTAACCTGAATTTCTGTAAAGCCCGGGCCACTGTAACATGCTCCTGCTCCTCAGTGTTTCCTTTTTGCAATGGCAAGCTTTCTGATTGCTGTGTTACTGAACAAATAGAGGACATAAATGCCATTCATTCATCTGTATCCATAATTTATATGGTAAATCTGTATCCATTGTTTATATGATAAATTTAGAGGTGGCAATTTAAACCCATTTACTTATAAATGGGTTGATTCGGGTTAAGTATTTATTGTTTAACAGGTCAAACACTTAAAAAATTGGCTTACAAGAAAGCGGGTCAAAATGGGTCGAAAGTTACACCTGCTAAATATTCTTATTTGAAAAACTGGATACTAACTGAAATAACATAAATTTTGTTATTTATTTATAAACTTTTTTGTTTGACAAAGTACTTCGGGTCAGCCCAGCCTAGCATATACCAACTACTTAGCCATTCCGTCATTTTTTATGTTAATAGTTCAACAGTAAATCCTGCATTAAATATCAATACAAATTGAAAGACTTACAAAGTTTCAGAGATGACCAAGCTGACATGGCAGCATTCTTTTCAGCTTGTTTCTTATTTTTGGCGGGTTATCCTGTAAATATACAGCCGGCTAATTCTACAGTGCAGGTGAAAACAGGCAAATGACCAAGGCCTGATCTAAAAGTTGTATATGTTGGTAAAGACGCCCCTACTCTTTGAGAAGCCTCCTGCAAAAGGTTCTTGTACACCCCTGTCTCATCCTGTAAAGTGTCCATCCCAATATTTAGTTACGAAAATTATGCATTTTGGAAACTTGGTTTTTGTTACATTTAGGGAATTATAAACCTAGTTTATTTAGGAGTTATAATAGTGATCTAATAGTTTTCTTTTTTCCCAAGTTTTTTAATCTCTATATAAACCCGAGCTTGTGGGTTATAGAGTAACATTCAATTTTCGAGTTAATGATAATTGAGAGATCGAGCTTATGATCTAAATTTTCTGCGTTCTTGTTTTGATGTTGTTTTCTGATTACCAATCTTCAATTGGTATCAGAGCCCGAAGATCCTCAAAGCCTATAATCACCTGCAGTTTTTTTTTAAACTTCTGGAGTACCTTGGTACGCAAGTAAAAAAAAAAAGAAGATCCAAGCAGGGTTCGAAAGTTCTATAAACCAAACAGTGGTTGGCCTCAAGTCTGGAGTCGTCTCCCACTAAACAGCCATCCACTCCGATCACCTATTCACGCAAGAACAAGAAGATGTCTGATACACCACCAGTTACCCAGGTCATACAGTATCAAGAAAAAACCTCCATCCCACTTCAAGTTCCGATGCTTAACAACAACAACTATACCATATGGGCAGTCCGGATCAAAGCCGTGTTCCGACACCACGGTTTATGGGAAGTAGTTGAACCAGCAATCGGTGTGGAAGTGGATGAGAAAAAGAACGCAGCAGCTGTTGCGTACTTGTTTCAGGCCCTGCCGGAAGACCAAATAATGCAGATTGCTCAATATGATGATGCAAAAGATATTTGGGAAGCCGTTAAAACTCGCCACGTTGGAGCAGAAAGGGTAAGGGAGGCTCGTCTTCAAACCCTAAACACAGAATTCGAGTCTATGAAGATGAAAGACTCGGATTCTATTGATGATGTTGCTGGAAGAATTGCTAGCCTTGTCACAAAGTTCTCAACCCTTGGAACTATCCTTGAAGAGAAGAAAATGGTGGGAAAATTCTTAACGATGATGCCTAGACGTTTTATAAACATCGTGGCTTCCATTGAACAAACTGTGGATCTTAAAACCATCAAGTTTGAAGAAATTGTAGGACGTCTCAAAGCCTACGAGGATAGAGTAAGAAGCGTTGATGGCGAACACGAGACCCAAAGTAAGTTGATGTTCAATAAAGTTTATTGTACTAACAATTCCAAAGATGTCTCATCAGGTTCTAAAGGAAAGTTTAATGCCCAAACAAGTTCCCGTGACCGAGGTCGTGGGAAGGGGGGTGGCCGAGCACGACAAGAGCGATTTAAACCCAGCGATCAAAGCCATGAAACTGAGAAAACCGGGGAGAAAAAGGATAAATCTCGGGTTCAATGTTTTCGTTGCGACAAATTCGGGCACTATGCTTCAGTTTGCCCGGATAGAACAGGGAAGAAGGAAGAAGCCAACTATGCCGATGCGACCGAGAAGAAGGCCGAGGTTCTAATGAAAATCGAACAAGTGTTTCTTAATGAAGATAAGGTGAATCCAAAGACATTCGAGTCTGAACCAAAGGAAGACGGACTCTGGTACCTCGACAATGGTGCCAGTAATCATATGACCGGGGAAAAACACTACTTCTCAAAGCTAAACGAAGAAGTAACAGGTCAGGTTCGATTTGGAGACGGTTCACACGTAGAGATAAAAGGAAAAGGTTCGATTTTAGTGACATGTGATGACGGCATAGAGAGGCTTATCTCCAACGTTTACTACATCCCTAGCTTAAAGAGCAATATTTTAAGCATGGGACAAGCCACTGAAAACGGATGCAAGTTCTTCATGGATGAAAATTACTTGCTTGTTTTTGACAAAACAAAGAAACTGATCATGAAAGTGTTCAGATCAAAGAATCGCCTTTACAAAGTCAAACTAGCAGCGGGAGCACCTATGTGTTTATTGTCAAAGGAGAATGACCCGACATGGCTATGGCACGAACGTTTAGGACACCTAAACTTTGATGCCATGAAGTCCCTTACAACACAAGAAATGGTATGCGGTGTCCCTTCACTTATTTTTAGTACTAAATCATGTGAGATTTGTCTATCAGGAAAACAGGCAAGAAATCCTTTTCCCGACCAAGCAAGTTTCCGAGCAACAAAACCGTTAAGCTTGGTTCATGGAGACTTATGCGGTCCAATCTCACCAAGTACACCAAGAGGAAAACAATATATTTTCCTTCTTGTTGATGATTTTTCACGTTTTATGTGGGGAATCCTCCTAGCACAGAAAGACGAAAGTTTTGAAGCTTTTAAAACTTTTAAGAGCCTTGCGGAAGGAGAAAGCGGTCACAAACTCAAGGTATTCCGAACCGACCGAGGTGGGGAATTTATGTCAAAAGATTTCTTAGGTTACTGTGACAAAGAAGGGGTGGTGAGACACTTTACCGCTCCATACACACCGCAACAAAATGGTGTGGTGGAGCGGCGGAACCGAACTGTGATCGAGATGACCCGTACCTTGCTAAAAGGCACAAATGTCCCAAAAAGATTATGGGGAGAGGCTGCCCGTCATGCAATTTACATACTCAACCGAGTCCCTACAAAGGCGTTATCAAATCAAACGCCTTACGAAGCACTCAAAGGGAACAAACCCAACCTGGAGCACTTACGGTTATTTGGGTGTATTGGGTATGTAAAAGCACCCTTGACAGCAAGGTTGAAGAAGTTAGACGATAGAAGCAAACCAATGGTCTATCTCGGATCGGAGCCCGGATCAAAAGCCTACCGAATGTATGATCCGGTAAAGAATCGTGTTCATGTTAGCCGAGATGTTGTGTTCAACGAAAGGCAAAGTTGGAACTGGGAAAAGACAAATGAACTAGAAACAAGTATTAAACAGTCCTTGGATCATTTTATTGTCAACTTTGAAGACCCGGGAAGGGTTCTGCGTGTCCCTACGAACTCAAGGACACAAACTGATCTGACCGGGCAGGAGGCACAGTCAATTGACCCTCACAACGGCCCTCACAACAGCCCTGTGCAGTTGTCAACCTCAGCTGCACATGAAACCGAGCCCGGACCAGAACAGTCCAGCTCCGCGATGCCCAGTCCAGCAGCTCGAAACAGTCCGCAAGCAATAAGTTCTGACTCAAGTGAAGATGAAGGTAATTCGAGTGAGTTACAGCAGAATGTTCCAGCTCCTGTTACCCAAGGCGCTCGACTCGAACCTCGTAAATTCCGAAAAAGCTTGATGATTATGTTTTAGGTGGTAAGGTTCGGTATGGGGAAAACAGGAATGATGACGATCTCGAGCTGCTGTTAACTCAAGACGGTGAACCAACATGTTATTCTGAGGCTGCAGGAATAAAAGAATGGGTCAAAGCTATGGAGATTGAAATTGCCTCAATTGAGAAAAATAGCACTTGGAAACTCATTGATTTACCGAAAAACGTTAAACCCATCGGTCTGAAATGGGTTTATAAAGTTAAGAAGGATGCCTCGGGAAAGGTAGTGAAGCACAAAGCACGCCTTGTAGCCAAGGGTTATGTTCAGAAATTTGGTGTTGATTATAATGAGGTATTCGCTCCGGTGGCTCGTATTGAAACTGTACGACTGCTTCTTGCCTTAGCCGCCCGAGAGGGGTGGGAGGTTCACCATCTTGATGTAAAATCAGCATTCTTACATGGAGAGCTAAACGAAACCGTATACGTTGTTCAACCCGAGGGTTTCGTAAAGGAAGGAAACGAAGAAAAAGTCTATCGATTGGTGAAGGCCCTTTATGGGTTAAAGCAAGCTCCACGGGCTTGGAATCTCAAGCTTGATGATGTGCTTAAAAATCTTAGCTTTATGAGATGCCAACACGAAACAACGGTATACCGAAAGTATATTCTGAATGATATACTAATTGTTGGTATATATGTTGATGACTTGATAGTAACAGGTTCAAGTCCAGAAAAAATTGCAAATTTCAAAAGGTAAATGGAGGAGCAATTTGAAATGAGTGATTTGGGCCTACTATCATTTTACCTTGGCATTGAAGTTAAACAAACCAAAACCGGGATCGAGATCAAACAAGAAGGCTATGCCCGAAAAATCTTGAAAGATGCTGGCTTACAAGATTGCAACCCAACAAAGTGTCCACTTGAACCGGGTATGAAACTTGATAAGGATGAAACAGGTGATCAAGTTGATCCTACTACCTACCGTAGCCTAATTGGATGTTTGAGATACTTGCTTCATACAAGACCCGATCTGAGTTTCTCTATTGGACTTGCGAGTCGTTACATGCAAGACCCAAAGGAGTCACACATGCAAGCACTAAAACACATTCTCAGGTACGTAAAGGGAACAAGCTCTTTTGGTTTGATCTACACGAGGGGTGGAAGTCGATCCCTCTACGGGTTTAGTGATAGTAGCCACGGGGTTGATAAAGATGACGGAAAAAGTACTACCGGGCACGTATTCTACTTCAATGATTCATCAATTACTTGGTGCACTCAAAAACAAGCTACGGTGGCTCTCTCATCGTGTGAGGCCGAGTTCATGGCCGCCACCGCCGCTGCATGCCAACCACTATGGCTTCGAGGGTTACTGAGTGAAATCACGGGATGGCCAACTCAAACCGTAACCTTGTATGTTGATAACAAATCGGCCTTGGCACTAACAAAAAATCCGGTGTTTCATGGTCGAAGCAAACATATTAATACAAGGTATCACTTCATACGCGAGTGTATTGAAAAAGGGGAAGTAAAAATGGAGCATATTGCGGGTGAAAAACAGCGGGCTGACCCGTTAACTAAAGCATTGGCGAGAGTAAATTTGGCGAGATGCAAGTGCTACTAGGAGTCAAAGACTTGAAGCCCAAGTCCGGGCTTAGAGGGGTGAATGTTGGAATGTAAAGCCCAGACTTAGGCCCGTCACCCGAGCTCATGGGTGGGGCGGCTGATTAACCCAGCCCAGTTGGGTTATGGGTATTTTGGAAACTTGGTTTTTGTTACATTTAGGGAATTATAAACCTAGTTTATTTAGGAGTTATAATAGTGATCTAATAGTTTTCTTTTTTCCCAAGTTTTGTAATCTCTATATAAACCCGAGCTTGTGGGTTATAGAGTAACATTCAATTTTCGAGTTAATGATAATTGAGAGATCGAGCTTATGATCTAAATTTTCTGCGTTCTTGTTTTGATGCTGTTTTCTGATTACCAATCTTCACTAACCCATCCGACACTACCCTCGTTTATAAAGGACGGGCAGCCACTTGATGAAGGGATTCCTTCCCCATTCCCCACTCTGACAACAAGACGCGGTCCAGTTTCCATTGTAGCAACTTTTAACGTACAAGGAATAAAGAAGTAAAAGGAAATATAGTTAAATATTCATCTTTTATGTATTCTTAATCGAAGAAGAATGCACATATAATAGAGACATACTCATTTTAACATTCATGACTGTCAGTTAAATACATCACTTGTAACATCATAATATCTGCTTCATTCTTAAAGAATTATGTGTTTCCTCAAAGATCAAAACCCCCTAGATTGGGCTTATCACCTGGGCCAGGGCCCATGTGGGACTGACTGGTTGGGCCTGACCCGGCCGACACTCCTGTCACTTATAAAAAGAGGAGCAGCCTTGATGAAGGGGTTCCTTTCCCCACCCCGACAACAAGACCCGATCCGATTTCCATTGTAGTAACATTTAACTTACAAGGAATAAAGAATCAAAAGAAGAAGACTACACATATGATATAATAGAGATATATCCATTTTATATGATATAATAGAGATATATCCATTTTATAGCTGAAAACTGTCAATCTAGCATCTAAACCAGAAAGCATATGAACCTATATGCAGACCTGTATCCCATTCCTACTACATCTCAAACATCTTCTATCCATCCACCCAATGGCCTCTGCAACCACCATAACATAAATAATCAACGGTACTCAAATGTAAAATCCAGGCTCTAAGAAACCCTAAAAAGTATTCTAAAGAACAATTACAGCAATACTTCATCTCTGAGTTAGGTATTTGTTCCTAAACGAACAGCAACTTCAAATTTGCACAAATTCTAGCTATTATGGCTAAAATCATCAACTTCACGATGAGAAAAAATGGAAGAACACATAAATCCAGAAGTTGAAACTTACAAACCCTAGAAAACAATAAACACTCACCAGTATCCTAGCAGCCAAGGAATTCGAAGGACCTTGGCACGCAAGCTCATTCAGAGCCACCTCAGCTGCATAGTGCTCCGCCTGCCTCAACGTTGTGCAGTGATTAGGACTCTCATACGTCTCGCCGTTAAAATTAACCGTCGCCTTGAACCGCGGCGCGTGATCTGGACCTTCTCTGATGCACGTGTACGATGGCAGATTGAAGCAGCTCCTCTGCGCCAATTCTTGCAAGTGGTTCTTATACATCTCTTTCACTCTCTCAAACACCAGAACGCCCTAAATTCAAGTCAGATTAGCTTCGGTCAAACCGGAGATTGATAATGCCGGCCATAGATTCCGATTCATGTATGCTAAATACACGATCTGTTGTTTTCTAGGGTTTAATTTCACTAACAATGCATGTATATTCATATATCTGTATGTATATGTTTGGTGTGTGTATATATAGAGAGAGAGTGTGTGTGTGATTTAGTAAACAGCGATGTGATGAGAGAGAGTAAGTGAAGGAAGTAAAGTGTGAGTGTGTTGTAAATTTTGGTAGGAAGTGGTCGCCTTCATGATAGGATATGTGATTGCTCGACTTTGGGGCATTGGATTTTCAAATGTTTGTGATGGACGAATGTGATTTGAGGATCTAATCTGGATCGATTGAAATATCGAGGATGCAGGAGTTTTTCATATTACAGACGATCGGTAGATGTAAGAACTTAGACAAATAGAAAAATGTAATTCCATGAGTTGGTGATGAGGTGGTAAGGAAGAGACCTGCTGTTTTTTATGACCCATGTTAGATTTTTGCTCTCCTCATTAATTTTAAAGGCATGTAAATGAGGCATAGTTTTTGGACTGATGCACCAGGGTTTTTCCCACGTCGATCCAGGGTTCGAACCTCGGCTCTTCCTCAAGCCCGGAAGGGGCGGTATTGGGTGGGATTTTTCCTTGTATGCTCTCCAACTTTGACGCCAAGTGGGCCCGATTAAGACAACATATTGCGAGGCTCTCCCATGTGACGGAGGGTGCGACGTCACAACATTCAATATTTGACGTTAAAAAAAGAAAAATATAACTTTCAATTTAATGAAAACTAGAATTATACCTCGCGCGTTGCGGCGGGTGGCGAACTGTGACGATTCAGTTACGATCGAACCGGTGCGTAGGCAAAAATAAGCACATCGTGGTAGCGTTGTTGAACAATCAAAAATTTTAGGTCAAAACATTAATAAAATTAAGTATATCGATTCCCCGTAATGATATATTTGTATTTGGAAGACGTTTTTGAACTTTTAAGTAAAATCAGGGTTACCTGCGTAATATGCGAGAATACTTACCACTATACTACAACGATTTTTTGTTATTCATATCGAAACATTTATCATTTGTATATTGGTAGGACCGATTTAAAAAATAAAAAAGAGGTGCGGGTTTCGAACATGGAAACCTAAATGAAAGACATGATGTACATTGCGCCAAGGGTGGCTTTTGCTTTCCTTTCCATGAATCAAATTTTTAAACAATAGGTTGAATTGAGGAAAAAAATATAAAAGCATGCATAAAAGGGCTTGTATCACATGCTCAACAATATGTAAAGTTTCTACAGTATATCTGCCTCACATTTCAAAGTTCTCTTTTAATATTTGTTTAATATTTAAACACTAAGACCACCTTTTATACCATCGCGCACACCCTCGCACGTTCTACATCACTGTAGGAGGGGACGGTGTCGTCGCACTCCCCGTATGTCACATCCTCCGATGGTGACCCCACACTTCTCTTCTCCTTTGCTCTTCACAGCCCGTGGTAGTAATCCATCCTCAACTTTTTCAGCGCTGACGCGACCCTCGCTGGTTTGCATCACTCTCATCACACCATGCAGTAAGTGAGGGTATACACACATAGCCTTATAAAACAAGAGAAATACGAGAGGGCAACATTATTTTCATTAGGATGTCTACAACTAATACATACACCATATATATACTTATATATAACCATCAAATGTTGAAGTCCATAAACATAATGTTGAGCCATAAAATAGCTGCTTTTTATAACACTTTCATTCAAACATTTTACATATTATACCATCAACATTAACATATATTTTTCAGTCTGCTGAGTGTAATCGTCTATGATAACTACTAGACATCAACTTTGATGTAGTATTCTTTGATTTGTCTGATGCAGGCTATGTTGTCTCCTTATAGTATAGCGAGTCTCATTTTAATCGAGTCCAGTCTACACTCTTGTTAAAAATGTTGAATCATTGACCTTCTTCCAGAATTCTCTCTCGAGTAGTTTGATAGTTTCTCTCGATGATGTTAATTATCGCCCTAAACTGTTATTATAGTGAACTTTTAATAGTGAAACTTTGATAATTAGACATGGTTGATTGTATCAAACTTATATCCCTCTTTTTGAAATATCTACCGTGTCGGTTGTATCACATATTACCAGTTTTCTTGAATCCTATAGAGATCTTTTTTAGATTCATAACACACATTTTGAGGTATTGATATTAATGCTTCTAGGCCCTTTAAGGCTTTCATGTGGATGTCATTTCAAATGTCTCGTATAATAACGCGGTGGTGCCATCAATAAGTTTTATTTGTAGTCCTTGTGAGACTGTGAGGCCTATTAAAAATCTAAAGGGTGTTGTATTGTAACATCCCGAAATCCGTAAAGCTAACAAAACGAGTATTGTGCGACCCGGATCTTCGTTTAAATATAAATAGGGGCATGAATTGCCACTAATGACGCATTTAACGCTAACCGGTGAGTCAGTTAACCGTTTAAAACATTGTTTGAGATAAAATCGCACGTTAAAGGAACCGCAGAGACCCGGAAGTAAACATTAGAGAGTTTAAAAGCAAGTTAAAGGAAAAACCCTAGGGCACTTCGGCCCTAGGTGTGAGCGACGGCAGTGGACAAGCCGCGAGGAAGGAATCCGACAGAGGAAGAAGACGGCGACGCGAAGTACGGTTCGGCGGGGATGACATTCGCATGATAAAAGGTAACATCGTGTTCACTCTTTTCATTTCTGTTCTTGTTTGTTTACGGTTGTGAGAGGGAGGACCCGATTAGGGTTTTACCCATGTTGTGGTGATCGACGGAGGAGACAACCACCCCGGGGCGACGACATTTCACGCGGGTGACGGTGGTCAGCTGTGTCGGGAGAGGGCAACAGACATGACAGGAGGTGGCAAGGGCGATATAGAGTGGTGAAGTGGTAGTAGCGTACGGCTAGGTGAACGTGGTGCTAGGGTGGCCGACGGCCGAGTAGAGAGAGAAAGGGTGAGGGTGTGATAGCCGGAGTAGACAACGACAACAGGGGTGCCCGAAGTCGGGTGTAGCACGGTGGCGGCATCATGACAGAGGTGCGTGAGAGTGGAAAACGGCAGCCATGGTGCAGATGTGAAGAAGCGGCAATAGCACGGCGGCGTGCGTGGTGACGTGTGATGGTACTGCGGGAGGCGGGGGACGGCGGCTGTGACGATGGCCGATGGAAGCAGCAATGCGGGATAACTCGGTAAGGTAGGCTGCGAGTATGCGCGACAAGGAGGCAGCAACGGTGTCGGGCGGTTGCTGTGGAGGTGGTTTTGCGGCGGCGACCGGCGGGGAAGATGATAGAGATGCCTCAGACATGGGTCTTGCCCTTGTGCATGGTTTACATGCGAGCGGGTAAACCGACTGGTACACGTGCGCGTTCCAAGAGTTAAGGCTATCATGGTCTTGGACGTACATGCGTGTATGTTTAGGAACCAGTTCGGTACTCGGTTTCCAAGCAGGTTAAGGACAAACCGATGTGTGAGCTATGGAGATAAGGGTTCGATAAACCAGAAGGGCGAGTAGTGTGACCTTTCAAAATTTTTGTTGTAATAATTGTCACATAAATATTAACATTCTATTTCAAATCATATACACGTATATTTAATCAAATTTATACAAATTGGCGTACAATTTATGTATTTTTAAAGTAAATTTTAAAAATATTTTAAGGTTATAAACTATGTAAATTATGTTATTAAATTAAATAATTTATATAAATAAATCGATGGTTTTCAATTTTATTAAACTAACCATTTAAAAAGATGGATTTTTAAATAAAAACATAAGTTTTATAAATCTTATAAACTTAAATTTCATTTTAGTTTAAAAGAATTTAAGTTAAATAAACTTAATGATTTAAATAAATAATTTAATGCATTATTTCAAAAAGATAATTATTTAAAAAAGATTAGTTTTATTAAAGAAAGTGGATTTATAAAATATATAAGTATAAAATAAATTAATTGAAATTGAAAAAGGAATCTAATTAATTATTTAAATAAAAGTTCAGGGGTTATATTGTAATTAACCAAACTAAAAGGATTTAAAATTTAAAATCGTTGAGGGGCTGTTTCTGGTCAAATGAAACCACAGGGATTCATCCGTAATTAATTCAAGGACTAAATTAAAACAAGACCAAACTTCAGGGACTAAATCTGCCAAGTCCCAAATCGTGTTTCCGGTCACCCCCAACCATGGTCCGGCGGTCCGAAGCTTTCTCCGGCGAACACCCCGACAGGGCTGTTCCCTGCACCTCAACACCCGACAAAAGCTTCCCTGGACTCGTCTCTCCCACGCGAACGAAAGGCCCCGACCAATTGGTCTCCCCAACATACGGATCGTCTAATCCGGTTGGTGGCCGAAAACCCACGCCACGATTTCGAGCCGACAGTCAACCTCCACGCGTGCTTGATAGCTCGTTAGCTTCGTCTCGTCCAGACGAATGTCCAGACACCCTCAATTTCATATTTCATTATAAGGATTGGGCTACTCCATAAACGGCCATTTACGGACCTGTCCGAGCTCGCCACCCCCTCTCTGTCTAGTCTCCCTTTAAATTGAGGATACCACCGTGTTCGTGACATCCAGACGAAGCTCCCCAGCCCCCTTAGAAGTTCCAATTTGGACCAGAACCCGAGTTCAGTTGTGCGTTTTTTCGAAGTTTTGTTCCAACTTCTCGGACCACTTCGAGTCAGGTATTATCACCACATTTTGTTCCTTTACCTTCGTTTTACTAATGGCTAAGTAATGCATATCAATTTCCGAACAAATTCCGACAATTTCCGAGCAAACCAAAGTTCTCGGTGACTTGGTCTGCGAATTGCCGAGAACCAGCGACCAATTCGTGTAAGGGTTAAGTATTAAACATCACACACATAACCAGCGATGGGCGATAGCCCGGCTGGTTATGCGTGTGTGTGTTTGTGTCTCAGGTCGCGGGTTCGATCCCGGTTAGCCTACGGCCAAATTTTTTTTATTTATTTTTAATTCTGTTTTCATTTATTTATTTTATTTAATTATCCTAATACTCTTTTTATGCAATAAATACTAAAACGAGTCGGTTTACTCGTTCGTTTATTTTAAAATCAATTAAACTATATTTTTATAAACCATCCCATTTATTTTATATATATATAAACTTATTAAAATACATTATAATATATATAAAATATCACATACTTTTATAAATCTTGCAATATTTATATAAACTTAATTAATTACATTTTTAGACATAAAATATCCTATATTTTTATAAATCTTGTAATATTTTTTATAAACTTACTTAATTACATTTTTAGATATAAAATGCCCATATTTATATAAATCTTGTAATATCTTTATAAACTTATTTAATTACATTTTAGTTATAAAATGTCCTATATTTTTTTTTTAAATCTTGTAATATCTTTATAAACTCACTTAATTACATTTTTAAATATAAAATGTTCTATATTTTTTTATAAATCTTGTAACATTTTATAAACTTATTAAAATGCATGTAATATATAAAATGTCTCATTATTTTTATATGAACCTAGCAATAATTTTAATAAACTTGTTAAAATAAATTTTAATATATAAAACATCAACATAATTAATCAAATAAAGACTTATCTTTTTATTTATTATTATTGTTTAAATACATAATGATTAATTATTTAAAAATGTAAAATTTTATAAGTCAAAGTTTTACAAAATCATATTCATTTTCTACCACATTTTATATTACGGATATTATTATAAAACCTATACTCATTTAAATACGAATACGCACATACATATAAACATACAATAATACCCATTTGTCTACATAGGGTATCAACGTGCTTAGGCTTCCACATACTTATCACCTACACGCGTGGAAAAATACCCGCTTGCAAGGTGAGTTACATAGCCCCTATTTTTACATTTTTATACGTTTTGGGGTGAAACATTATACATGCTACTCACATTGTTTGTACGTGTTATACATGAGACTATATGCTTATTCTTTGGATGTACATACATTTAAACACAAGACAACCAACTGTAATATTGATAGATCTATTGTGCCTGACCAGCCCACCCGGTTAGGGTGTTTATTACTGCATACTCGGATATAACCGCGTGTTATATTCAATCATACCGGATATAGTGGGTAACTATATTCAAGCATACCGGACTTAGCTGTTGTGCTCTGTTCAAGCGCGTCAAACTCGGTTTGAATTGTGATTAAATAAATGTTACATCCTATGCTATGTTTAACAAGATAAACAATGAGTTGCAAAACGATTTACACTACTATTTACTGGATTTACTAAACCTATGTACTCACCAACTTTTTAGTTGACACTTGATTTAAATAATGTTTCAGGTTTGGATATGTGACTACTTGCCGAAGGTTTCTCCACTTAAGGAACATGGACCTAGTTAAATAAATCAATGTTTTGAACTAGACTAGGTTATTTGGAATGTATTGTATTTGGATCTTGTTGTCTTTAAATTAAATTAATGAATTATGCAACCTTTAGCTATCATGTGCTTTTGAACAATCATCACATTGTCCGCCTCGATGATTCCGCCATCGGTCGGGGTGTGACAGATTGGTATCAAAGCCATGGTTATAGGGAATTAGGTTATTAGACACAATGACCTAGACTATAACCCTAGGACTCCCTTTTATGTGTTATGTGCTAAATGATAAATTGCTATATGAATTATTTGTAGTTAGGTATTATTTGAATTTTCCCGAGTTTGGTACATGAGACTTATACACATACATACAAGACTTTGATACATGATACATACTTTACATACACATTTGACAAGCAAACTTATGCAAACAAATACACTACTTATCCTTGTCCATACTCTCTCCTAATCCTTATAAATTGCAACATTCCTACACATTTTATATTCATAGACTCTCAAATCTATTAAAATCTTGAAAATCTCGTCAACGACTTAATTTCCTGAAACCAGTAAAAGACACGTGCAATCTGGAAGGGTGACACCTGTACATTGGGTTTTCTGTCTAGGAAAGCATTTCGTATAAATCCAAATAAACGGACCCGTATGCTTTCCTGGGAATTCCTGAAGTGAGTGTTTACCTATAGGCTAAAGCATGTCTCTTTGAGAGTTTCGGGGAATTACTTAACGTTGATAAGTCAATGTATTCGCAAGGATACAATCCGAATTTGAACTCAAAATCTGGGGACATTATAGCAAAATAGGAAAAAAACTAGACGAACATGCAAAACAAATCATTATTACGGGTGCACACGTAATAACAATTTGTAGTGCATGCAAGTCCCGGCAATTCCTATTACGCGAATAATGATCTATAACATCATGTTCTATCCGGAATAGATGACTTAGTTTTCCCCATCAACCTAGAATAAATACACATGCACTGGCACGCGTCATGATGAATCCCGTTTTTCTGCTTACATTATTTCCCGCTATAACTCATATATATCCATCGTATCTAAAATATCATTGTCTTTTCTTATGGTGTTAGAATGCCTCCTCGACATACTAACTCTAGCAACTCCAACGTTGACCTTGCTGCACTACTTACTCAACTAGTAGGCCAAATGATCCAAGCTAACAACAATGGTAATGGGTCTAATACGCAAGGGAATGATGCATACCCACCATACTGCACATTCAAGCATTTCAATTCTTGCAACCCCACCAAATTCTTCGGGACGGAGGGTGCTACTGGCCTTCTTCAATGGTTTGAAAGTATGGAGAGTACCTTCCTAAACAACGATTGTCCCGACAACCTCAAAGTCCGTTATGCTTCCAGCGTCTTCCAAAAAACGAGCACTCACCTGGTGGAGCGGTGAGAAACGTACTCGAGGCAACGAATCCACTATGTCCTTGTCTTGGGACGAAATGAAACGAATTATGACTGACGAGTTCTGTCCTCGCAACGAAATGAGGAAGCTCGAAGCTGAATTTTGGGATCTCACCCAAGATAGCGGAGAGAATTTAGCTTACACCACTCGTTTTCAAGAACTAAGTCTGCTCGTGCCCCACATGGTTACTCCCTTAGCGCGGGGAATTGAGAAATACATAGGTGGACTGCCTATGCCGCTCCAAGACACCGTATTGGGAAGTAATCCCTCCACTCTCGAAGACGCTATCCGTTTGTCTGCTGTGTTGACTGACAATCATGTCAAAGCAAGTACCTTATCTAGGAAGGGTACCAAGAAAGTGGTCGACAAAGCTGCTACTTCCGTGTCCGACAAAGACAAAGAGCCCGAATCTTCCCGTCATGATAGGAAGCGTAAGGCCCAAAACTTTGCGGCCATCATTCCTGCCGTACCTGTGACCCAAGTTACTCCTGCGGGTCAAATTCCGAGAAACTATGTAGGTTCATTTCCCCAATGCCCTACTTGCAAGTATCACCATGCCCCGCATGCTGCATGCCGTCTATGCTCAAAATGTGGATGCTATGGACACGTTGTTACTACTTGTCGTGCTCGCACTATCGTTAATCAAGCTACTCAAGGCAATCATCCAATGCCTCTCGCTATCACCTATGGACGGGCCTGTTACGAATGTGGAGACCCAAACCACTTTCGGAACCAATGTCCAAGACTTCAAAATCAAGGTGGTCCTCGTGGACGAGCCTTTAATATAAATACTAACAAGACTCCGGCCAATGACGACACTGTCAACGGTACGTCCCTTGTTCTCTATCTTTATACATCCGTTTTATTCAATATTCAAAATTGTGTCTCTTGCTCTTAACCATCTATTTGCTAAACAACCAACCAATTTTGATAACTCGTATATCATGGTAATAGCGGATGGGAAATCCATTGCTATAAATTCTAAAATCCGTGATTACATATAACAGCTATCTCATTCCTATACTTTCGCGAAACAAATCTATTATGTTTAAATTTAGTCATACAACTTGCTAGCTCTGTTAAAGTCTACTTGAATTGTTGAAGTTCTAAATCCTAGTAATTATGCACGGGGAATCCCCGGTATATCAAAGGGGTGGTGGGTTAGCCGCTGGTACACCCTATACATAAACCCACTTGATATAACGAGTATAAACCATGCATAAGTACTAGGAAGAGGATCGGTTCTTGAATTGTTAGACATATTTGTGCTATGAAACCACTCATAGACGTGATAACATTTATAAATTGCACGCATTTCATTGTACAATTTTCAATTGAGAAAGGTGATTTGATTAAAATGATCTAAATCCTAGTAATTATGCACGGGGGATCCCCAGTATATCAAAGGGGTGGTGGGTTAGCCGCTGGTACACCCTATACATAAACCCACTTGATATAACGAGTATAAACCGTGCATAAGTACTAAGAGGAGGACCGGATTTTAGAAAATGTTTTTGCAAAACTTGAAAATATGAACACCCGTGAGATGGAGTTTTAAAGGAAAATGCCAAGTCACAAAGTGATTGGCACCAATATTGTTAAATCTGAGTTCTAGTAGTTTACATTCATGCGTTGTATGAGCAATGGTATGCATAAATCTCCTTATACTATTAGAGCAATTAGTTGAAAACTCGACTCGAATTAGCATCGTCATCCGTCATCATACGATATTTCCCCGCTGAATATTTCTCTTGTGAAGTAATTCCATCCTAAACCTTTTGACATCTCTTTCCCGCTTCTATAACCTTCGCTAATCGAATTTCGGGACGAAATTTCTTCAACTTGGGGAGACTGTGACCTTTCAAAATTTTTGTTGTAATAATTGTCACATAAATATTAACATTCTATTTCAAATCATATACACGTATATTTAATCAAATTTATACAAATTGGCGTACAATTTATGTATTTTTAAAGTAAATTTTAAAAATATTTTAAGGTTATAAACTATGTAAATTATGTTATTAAATAATTTATATAAATAAATCGATGGTTTTCAATTTTATTAAACTAACCATTTAAAAAGATGGATTTTTAAATAAAAACATAAGTTTTATAAATCTTATAAACTTAAATTTCATTTTAGTTTAAAAGAATTTAAGTTAAATAAACTTAATGATTTAAATAAATAATTTAATGCATTATTTCAAAAAGATAATTATTTAAAAAAGATTAGTTTTATTAAAGAAAGTGGATTTATAAAATATATAAGTATAAAATAAATTAATTGAAATTGAAAAAGGAATCTAATTAATTATTTAAATAAAAGTTCAGGGGTTATATTGTAATTAACCAAACTAAAAGGATTTAAAATTTAAAATCGTTGAGGGGCTGTTTCTGGTCAAATGAAACCACAGGGATTCATCCGTAATTAATTCAAGGACTAAATTAAAACAAGACCAAACTTCAGGGACTAAATCTGCCAAGTCCCAAATCGTGTTTCCGGTCACCCCCAACCATGGTCCGGCGGTCCGAAGCTTTCTCCGGCGAACACCCCGACAGGGCTGTTCCCTGCACCTCAACACCCGACAAAAGCTTCCATGGACTCGTCTCTCCCACGCGAACGAAAGGCCCCGACCAATTGGTCTCCCCAACATACGGATCGTCTAATCCGGTTGGTGGCCGAAAACCCACGCCACGATTTCGAGCCGACAGTCAACCTCCACGCGTGCTTGATAGCTCGTTAGCTTCGTCTCGTCCAGACGAATGTCCAGACACCCTCAATTTCATATTTCATTATAAGGATTGGGCTACTCCATAAACGGCCATTTACGGACCTGTCCGAGCTCGCCACCCCCTCTCTGTCTAGTCTCCCTTTAAATTGAGGATACCACCGTGTTCGTGACATCCAGACGAAGCTCCCCAGCCCCCTTAGAAGTTCCAATTTGGACCAGAACCCGAGTTCAGTTGTGCGTTTTTTCGAAGTTTTGTTCCAACTTCTCGGACCACTTCGAGTCAGGTATTATCACCACATTTTGTTCCTTTACCTTCGTTTTACTAATGGCTAAGTAATGCATATCAATTTCCGAACAAATTCCGACAATTTCCGAGCAAACCAAAGTTCTCGGTGACTTGGTCTGCGAATTGCCGAGAACCAGCGACCAATTCGTGTAAGGGTTAAGTATTAAACATCACACACATAACCAGCGATGGGCGATAGCCCGGCTGGTTATGCGTGTGTGTGTTTGTGTCTCAGGTCGCGGGTTCGATCCCGGTTAGCCTACGGCCAAATTTTTTTTATTTATTTTTAATTCTGTTTTCATTTATTTATTTTATTTAATTATCCTAATACTCTTTTTATGCAATAAATACTAAAACGAGTCGGTCCCGGCTGGTTATGCGTGTGTGTGTTTGTGTCTCAGGTCGCGGGTTCGATCCCGGTTAGCCTACGGCCAAATTTTTTTTATTTATTTTTAATTCTGTTTTCATTTATTTATTTTATTTAATTATCCTAATACTCTTTTTATGCAATAAATACTAAAACGAGTCGGTTTACTCGTTCGTTTATTTTAAAATCAATTAAACTATATTTTTATAAACCATCCCATTTATTTTATATATATATAAACTTATTAAAATACATTATAATATATATAAAATATCACATACTTTTATAAATCTTGCAATATTTATATAAACTTAATTAATTACATTTTTAGACATAAAATATCCTATATTTTTATAAATCTTGTAATATTTTTTATAAACTTACTTAATTACATTTTTAGATATAAAATGCCCATATTTATATAAATCTTGTAATATCTTTATAAACTTATTTAATTACATTTTAGTTATAAAATGTCCTATATTTTTTTTTTAAATCTTGTAATATCTTTATAAACTCACTTAATTACATTTTTAAATATAAAATGTTCTATATTTTTTTATAAATCTTGTAACATTTTATAAACTTATTAAAATACATGTAATATATAAAATGTCTCATTATTTTTATATGAACCTAGCAATAATTTTAATAAACTTGTTAAAATAAATTTTAATATATAAAACATCAACATAATTAATCAAATAAAGACTTATCTTTTTATTTATTATTATTGTTTAAATACATAATGATTAATTATTTAAAAATGTAAAATTTTATAAGTCAAAGTTTTACAAAATCATATTCATTTTCTACCACATTTTATATTACGGATATTATTATAAAACCTATACTCATTTAAATACGAATACGCACATACATATAAACATACAATAATACCCATTTGTCTACATAGGGTATCAACGTGCTTAGGCTTCCACATACTTATCACCTACACGCGTGGAAAAATACCCGCTTGCAAGGTGAGTTACATAGCCCCTATTTTTACATTTTTATACGTTTTGGGGTGAAACATTATACATGCTACTCACATTGTTTGTACGTGTTATACATGAGACTATATGCTTATTCTTTGGATGTACATACATTTAAACACAAGACAACCAACTGTAATATTGATAGATCTATTGTGCCTGACCAGCCCACCCGGTTAGGGTGTTTATTACTGCATACTCGGATATAACCGCGTGTTATATTCAATCATACCGGATATAGTGGGTAACTATATTCAAGCATACCGGACTTAGCTGTTGTGCTCTGTTCAAGCGCGTCAAACTCGGTTTGAATTGTGATTAAATAAATGTTACATCCTATGCTATGTTTAACAAGATAAACAATGAGTTGCAAAACGATTTACACTACTATTTACTGGATTTACTAAACCTATGTACTCACCAACTTTTTAGTTGACACTTGATTTAAATAATGTTTCAGGTTTGGATATGTGACTACTTGCCGAAGGTTTCTCCACTTAAGGAACATGGACCTAGTTAAATAAATCAATGTTTTGAACTAGACTAGGTTATTTGGAATGTATTGTATTTGGATCTTGTTGTCTTTAAATTAAATTAATGAATTATGCAACCTTTAGCTATCATGTGCTTTTGAACAATCATCACATTGTCCGCCTCGATGATTCCGCCATCGGTCGGGGTGTGACAAGTAGTAAATACCGAGTGTTAGGGTTTATTATTTATACGTTATGCAACGTATGTTTAGAACGTGTTCTGATCATATGATCACGCGTTTGTCAGGATTTGGATTCTAGCGTGGACGGACGAGTTGCAAAACAAGGGTTTGGATCGCCTCGTAACCTGTGAGTTTCTAATCCCCCACTTTTAAACGTTTTACTGTTTTGGGGCTAACGTACGTACATTCACGTGGTGTTAATAAAATAAATCATGTTAAAGGTTTCGGGTTCTAACCCGCTATGTTTTGAGGATAAAATGGTTATTAAGAGTCGTAGGGTCAATGGTGTGATAAGGATAGACCGGGAGTATGAGTCGTTATTATGTGACGTAATAAGGGTGGATCGGGGAGAGTCGGGTTTTAGGCTAAATGCCTACGATTTTATGTATGAGTTAAGGATATGGGTTGTTAAGGCGTGACATGTTAAGGGCCGAACGGGAATGGTCGTGCCCTGTATTAAATGCTAATGAATTCATAATATTAAATATGTTGTTCTAGGGTTATGCGTGAGATACGTGTGTGGTTAATGAGTTATGTATATAATGTGTGATATTACGTGTTTATATTTAAGTGTCGGGTTTGCTTCGTTGTCCTTATGGCATGGCAAACGGGATCGTGGAGGACAGGGTCCTTCGGGAAGTAACCAAAGGTGACAATTATTTAACAGGTTAATAATGAGCTCATGGTGTGTTGATCACCCTGACGAGGGTGCAACAATGAGGTATGTGTTTGCATGTGTATATATATAAGTGTTAATTTGCATGCTAATGATTAGTTATATTTACTGTGTATGAGATTGTGTTATTGTGACGTGTTAAATTGTGACGTGTAGAGTTAGACTGACCGTTGAGTCAGTACTTGTGATGTGATGTGTATAAGAGTCGTGTCAGTTATTTGTGAGAGCCTTGGTTAAGACCGGATGTGTTAGTGTTTTAGGGTAGGTTGTGTTAACCCAGAGTCGGGTCAATGTGTATTCTTGGATACGAGTTATTAGCATAGTATGTTGTGATTGTAAGGTTGTTATTATGTATGATGGTAGTACGGGTCGAGTCTCTGGTGATAAACGGTTACGGGATGTCATGGGGTGACACGGGATTAGTCATTCATTAATAAAGCGTAATTATATTTTATAAGGACCGGAGGGTCCTGGGTAAGTTAAACCGAAGAACTTGGTGTGATGGTTTTTATTTAAATTAAACTATTAGAACTCACTCAGCGTAGCTGACTTTGTGTGTACGTTAGATTGTTTGCAGGTAAGCGGTGTATTGACGTATCTTGGCTTTGGAGCGGTGTTACTCGAATCGGTGTGCAGACATTCGTAAGGTAAACCTAATAACACTAAATGGCTATAAATGTTTTTACAAAGACTTCCGCTGTAGTTTGAATTGTAATAAATGTGTTTTTAATGAAAACGACCCGTTATGAGAACCAACTGTAGGATGCCCGGGTTGGGGTCTTACAAGTTGGTATCAGAGCTGTGATTTAAGAGAAAACAAGTACTTTTAAACAAATAAAATACTTTAACTTAAACCGAGAATGGGACAAGGGTGAAACGAATGCCACCACGAGTAACCGCGAGCCAAGAGGTACGTCTTTCAAGTTTAGCAGTAATTATTATTTACCATTTGTGTAGTATTACGATAGTTAGAGCGGTTAGTGTGAATGAGTAATATATGGTTCCGTGTGGGGACATGATGTGTGATATGTGTTATGATAGCGTGTAGAATTATGTGAAATTACGTTGTGTGATTTGGTGAAATCATGTTTTGTGAGTTAGTTAATGTGGATTAGCATTAATTGCGTTACGTGAAATGGTTTGGTGTGTTAGCATGGTTAGTGAATTGCAATAAATGTATTTTTAATGAAAACGACCCGTTATGAGAACCAACTATAGGATGCCCGCGTTGGGGTCTTACATGCATCCACTACAAGCAAATATGTTTCCTCATAATTAATTTATGGGATTTGGGAAAAACCTTTGTGTTAGAAGTTGTGCTTTACATCACAAAATCTCATTCTTTATGTTTCTTTTATTTAAAGACCACCGGTTTATAACCTACTGGCTTGACGTGCATGATGTTCGGACTACATATCCGAAAACGTATACTCTTCGTGAGTTTTCGATACATAATCGTATTCGTTATGTACATCATTTTGGTTCCATGTTGTCTATTTAATACACAATTTATTGTGATCTCGTACGTTTTTTTTGTACCTTGGTTTCTTCTTGAACTCCATTATCCTCTTCCGGGTTATATTAATCTCTTTTGAATTTTGTCAAAAACATATTATGGGGTTGCGTTAATCTCTTCTCTGATTTTATCAATAATCTCTTTTAGATTTGCATCAATCTCTTCTAGGATTTTATTAATAACCTCTTTTGGGGTTCTGTCTGTAACCTCTTGTGGGGTTACACTAACTGCACTATCCTACTTCTTTTATTGTGATGTTTTTTAATCTTTGGAACCGATTTATCGTCCACATTTTCTTTTTATGGTAATCTCTTCTAGGGTTACTTTAATTCAAGCAGATGTACTTGATGCTCGTATGTGTGACTTTGTCACTCTCTTTGTGTATGTGATGCATCTGGTAATTCATTTGTCGTTATTTACAAATGCATGATATTTTGGACTTCAGATTCACAATAACCACTTTAAAGGTTGAAATTTATTAATGATAATGCGTTCCATATTATTTCTTGTGTTATCGGTATTTCTTTATCTAGTCTCTCCCTAAGATAGAGGGGTGTCAACATTTGTATGGTGTAGTTATTGTTCCCATACGTTCCACTTTAAACTTAGTTTATAATGTCATATCAGATCATAAAATTCAACAAAATCCTTCGTTTAGTTTTTAATTTTAACAAATAAATTAATGGTATCAATTATTTAAAATGAAATACAAAAATAATTAGGTTATATGTAATGATTTTACTAAAAAGTTAAAAACGTTCTGTCACGTCACTGCAACGTAGGCATGAATGAAATCATCAACCAGAACTTTTAAAATGTATAATGGTTTCACTATCCATAATTAATGAATAAACCTTTTTTTAAAAATAGTTCATTTTATTAATTTTTTTAAGCAACTGATATTATTTTTTAAAAACAATTAGTTATCATCCTAAATGTTGATCAAAACACGTTACGAAATAATTTACGAGACCAAAATAGTTTTTTAAAACAACTATGTTTTCGTTAAAATTTATATTAAATTGTTCAGAAAATAAAAATAAAAAGCAAGCCTGTGCAATTCATTCTTTTTAAAGCTACCGATTTGAAAGTTATTTAACAAAAAAATCATATTAAATGTTAAATGAAACATTAGAATAAATTTTAAAAAAAAGGCTTTTAGATTACTTAAAGGTCATGGATTCAAGTCCACTAATATAAATTTGTCGTTAAAAAAAATGAAACATTAGAATAAAAATTAAAAAAAAACAAATGATTAGATGTAACACAATGATGGCCCAAAAAAAACATTCAATTCTATCAATTTTGTCCAACACCAAAGGGTGGGTTCGCGGTTGCAACGGCGACGACCCATTTACGCCTGAGGAAGGTGGTGCGCCAACTCCTGTCAACGCCACATCACCCACATCCTCATCCATTTCACGCCTTTTACACATAGCATTATATCATAAGACTATTTATAGTGGGGGCATGATTTGGGGTGTTTAGATGTAATCCACCGTGGCTGGTGATTAGGCGTGGAACACCGTCCCCTTAGGACATGAATGGATGCTGGCGTGAAGGAAACCACGGCCGTGAGACGTGGATGAAACTATTCCGTGTCTTAGTGATTCGGTTTAGCCATTATCTTTTTATACTAATGTAGCATATACTAAAATCACTTTTTATTGATCGAGTATACATACATACCCTGCTGTATTTATCACCATGTAGTCCTCCCATCCAACATTTATTAGGTTGCCTCCAACGCACTTCATATATGTCGCCCATGAGTCCACGTGGGCCATCCATCCAGAGGGCACCCCATTGAGGGTTCAATGCCCATACGCCTCCGCCCGCCACCATGGGCTGTGTTTGTTTGAATATCTGTGGGCCCAACTATTTTTTTTATTTTTTTCTTTGTTTCTCTCTTTTCAAACGATAAGAAATTTAATTAAAAATCAGTTGACACTTAATTTAAATTATGATTTAAAACATACTTTATAACCTAATTTAAAACATAATTAAAACTTAATTTAAATTTAAAACATAATTAAAACCTAGTTGTAAATTATTTCATAACTAAAATTTAAAACTAAAACACATATTATTAAACAAATTAAAGATGCGCGACAGAATCAAACGAGCAATCTGAATCCGCTGAACGCTCGTATTCCCATGGGTCATGGTACCTCGAACGCTCGTACATCTTCATAATTAGGTTCGTATTCCGCTCCGGGGTCACTGATGTGTTCATCCTCTGAATTAGGTACATGCTCGTCTGTTTCCTCGTCCCCAATTTGTAGTTGGCCAAAGACTTGGTTGAATGCCCAGTTCCATTCTTCATCCGTCCATGTCAGTGGTTCATCAGTAGGAGGTGAAGGGTTTGCTGGGCGTACAGGTTCAATCGGATGAGGTGGGTTTGCTGGCGTACAGGTTCAACCAGAGGCAGTGGGTTTGCTGGGCGTACAGGTTCAACCAGAGGCAGTGGGTTTGCTGGGGCGTACAGGTTCAACCAGAGGCAGTGGGTTTGCTGGGCGTACAGGTTCAACCAGAGACAGTGGGTTTGCTGAGCGTACATGTTCAATCGGAAAGGGATACCCTCCACCCATATTTGAGAAGTAAAAATATAATCTTTGGACTGAAAATTGAAGTTGGTGAATGAGATGAAGACATTGTGGTATTTATAGGGCATTTATATGCATTTGAAATTATCTGTTTGAAAAAAAAATAGTCGTTGATAACTAGCCGTTAGAAATTCAAATCCAATTCTAACAGTAATATTAATGTAATTTGTTGTTAATGTTTTTACTTAATTTAATGTAATTTTAATTTTTGTTTTATTATTTACTTATTTAATTATTTATTAATTAATTTAAGTTATTTAATAGTAATTTAAATAAATAAATGAAAATAAAAAAAAGATTATATGGAAATAATGAGGTTGTTTATGGGATAGATGAGTATGGTGGTATTGGGGTAAAATGAGTTTGTGAAAAGGATGGGAGATAAGCTGATGTGGCATGCTGACTAGGACTGTTTATGAGATGGATGGCTGTTAGTGTTGCGGGCAGTCTTATTGTGTTGGTGCAACGCTCGTCTTGCCTCCTTCCTACGGGGTGTTTGGCCTAGCTTTTATTTTTTGGCTTATGCTTATATTTTAAAGTAGCTTATAGCTTATTTTCTATCATTTGATAAGCTCTTTTTAAGTGTTTGGATTAGCTTATATTCTACAAGTTGATAAGCTCTTTTTAAGTGTTTGTGTTAGCTTTTTTTATTTAGCTTATGTTAGTAAAATAATCAAAAGGGGCATGGTTACATATTATCACATAACTTATATTTTATATGTATCTACTTTGTTTATGACTGATTATTATCCCTTCAATCGCTAAACCACATAATAAGAGCCAATTTTTCTCTTCCTCCGCCTCGTTTTCTTCATCTCTATCACAATCGGTTTCGTCACTATCCGTATCCATCCTATTAAAAAAACACATATAGATAAACACAACTAAGATTAAAATAAGACAAAGAGAAAACAATTCAATAAGTAAAAACGAAGAGAACAAATTACCTCAGTATATGAAAACAGGTTGGTGTTACTCCACTTCAAGCAAATTTTTTAAATGCTTGATAAATGGTAGATGGGTGTTTGATAAATAGGATCTTTTAAGGTAAGAGTTAATGGTTTGAGAAATGATAGATGGATGGTAAGAGTTGATCTTTTCTCCATATGGCTTAAGAATAGCTCTCCACTAATACCTTTGCAATTTTGACGAGAAAATGAATACATATTTGCTTCAATCTTCTGCAGTTTTCACGAGAATGGCTTGTTGGAGAAGTTGGCTTCTTTTAATTTGCTTCAATAATTATCACCAACTTCTGCACAAGTTGGCTTGTTACAGTGTATAGGCATTTAATTAAATAAGGACCAAAAAATTTAGATGGATATTTAATTAATAGTTGATCTTCCACCAACGTATTAATTATCCACCATTTGCCTCTTATTAATTATGCGTCTTAATAAGTTGTTAAATCCACCATCCTTTAATTTGTTACGGTAATAAGTTGCTTCAATAATTATTAATCCACCACCATTTGAGGGCAAATAAGTAACTTACACTCTTACATAAATAAGCTTTTTCAAATAAGCTAAAAAACCATCTTCAAATAAGCTTCTTCAAATTAGCATATATAAGCTAATAAGCATAAGCTTAAAAAGCTAAACCAAATACCAAGTTAAGCTTATTTTGTAAAAAAAAAAATAAGCTAAAATAGCTATAAGCTTTGTTAAAAAAGCTAGGCCAAACACCCCCTAATGTCCTCACCTATAAATCAACTACCTCCGACCACGGTCACCGTCACCTTCCAATATGGTACATCCAATTGCAGAAGCCAACGAATCAAGTCCATTTGGTGCACTAACGCCGGACCAATTCTACTCCCGTCACTCCATCGCTCACTCCACCGGCCACGTCACAAACCCCCGAGGTCTCAAACTCTTCACACAATCATGGACTCCACTCCCGCCGACCAAAATAACCGGGCTCATCTGCGTCGTCCACGGATACACCGGCGAGTCCAGCTGGTTCGTTCAACTAACCTCCGTTCATCTCGCCAAGGCCAGATTCGCCGTCTGCGCAATCGACCACCAAGGTCACGGCTTCTCCGAAGGCCTCCAACATCACATCCCTGACATCAATCCAGTCGTCGACGACTGCATCTCGTTCTTCAACTCCTTCCGTGAAAAGCACGCGCCGTCGCTTCCTTCTTTCCTCTACTCCGAGTCCCTCGGCGGCGCCATCGCTCTGTTAATAACGCTCCGCCGCGACGGAGCCGGAAAACCTTACGACGGATTGATCCTCAACGGCGCCATGTGTGGAATCAGCGACAAGTACAAACCGCCGTGGCCGTTGGAACACTTCTTATCCTTCGCCGCGACGTTGATTCCGACGTGGCGCGTGGTGCCCACGCGCGGGTCGATTCCTGACGTGTCTTTTAAAGTAGAGTGGAAGCGCAAGTTAGCGATGGCCAGTCCGAGAAGGTCGATTGCGAGGCCACGCGCCTCCACGGCGCAAGAACTGTTACGGATTTGTAGGGAGGTGCAGAGTAGGTTTACGGAAGTGGATGTGCCGTTTCTGATTGTTCACGGCGGGGAAGATATTGTTTGTGATCCGGCGTGTGTGGAGGAACTGTACCGACGCGCCGCTAGTAAGGATAAGACGATGAATATATATCCCGGGATGTGGCATCAGTTGATTGGTGAAGCAGATGATGACGTGGAGGTCGTGTTTGGGGATGTGGTGGAGTGGTTGAAGACCAGAGCAGGAAGGAGCGAGGATGCTTAAACGACGCCGTGTTATGATTGTGTAATTGATATTTAAGGAATTGCAGTCTATCATTATATTAAAGAGAATGCATCCATCAATAACCTTTTTCCTAAATCAAATTTGCTATAAAAATAATTAGATTTTGAGTTGATTTATGTTTTAAGATGACATATATAAGTGTTTGATATAAGGTGGTGTTTAGGGTTTTTAAAATTAATCTCTTTAACCCGTTTTAAACTAAACTTTGTGGTTTGGTCTTGTTGTAAAACCATTTAAAGTTAAAATGGTGACGTTCTGTTAAATTTATTTGTTTGAACCTGTATATGACGTATGATGTATTGATATATATTATTTGGAGCACTTTAAGTGACCTAAGGTAGCCAATGAGCTAGTAATGGAGTGATAAGTGAGAGACCTTGTGTTTCTAATGATCCATGTTTGATCCCTGTCCTTCACATTATTTCTGAAACATGCAAATGAGACCTAACTTAGACTGATGCACCTGGGTTTTACCCACGCCGATCCAGGGTTCGAGCCTCGGCTCTCACTCAAGCCCGGAAGGGGCCGTATTGGATGGGATTTTTCTTTGGATGCTCTCCAACTCTGACGCCAAGTGGGCCCGATTAAGACAACATACTGACCGGAGTTGGACGAGACTCCATCATATTACGGGGGTGCAACGTCACAACATTCAATGTTCGTGTATAAATAAAAAGTGACTTAGTTTAAGAAATTGCTTTTAAAAAAATTAAACTCCTTCCCTGACAGGTGGTACCACTTGTGAATTAAAGAGTGGAGGTCGTTGGTCCTGGACAAGAACTTTAATGTTTTGGTTACTTGGCATTAAATCACTTATCAGTTTTCACTATGCATGTGTTTTCAAAAAATTTTTTTTTATCTTTTTAAAGACAAGTTTTAAAACTAAGCCATAAAGTGTTAGCTTGATTACCGGTCCGGATTCCAGAGGAGGAACTTAATAAGGCCTAGGCCTCCCCCTACTTTTTTGCGTTTGGGATAAAAGTGTGCAGCAACGATTCGTTTTTAGAGTAAATTTCGTTTTTAGCTTCTGTGGTTTGATCTGTTTAACCCTTTTAGCTTAAAAAAAAATCTTTTAACATTTTAGCCCCTGAGGTTGTAATTTTATAACCATTTCAGTCAATGACACTAACTCTGTTAACCTTTTCAGTTAAATATAAGACATTTTAGCCATTTTATTTCTAAGTGAACTATTTTAACTTTTTCAGTGCAATAAATTTTTTTTAGACTTTTTCATAATAAAAAAATTCCTACTTTTTTAAAAAAGTTTTTTTTAACTTTTTTAAAATCATTATTTTAGTTTTTTTTTCCCGTAAAAACATTTTTTGAACCTTTTTAAAAACGAATTTTTAACTTTTTTACAAATATACGTTTTTAATTTTTTTCACAAAAAACCTTTTTAATAATGTTTTTAGTTTTTTCGTCAAATGTTTTTTAACTATATTAAAAACGCTTTTTTTTTATAAATAGTTCACTATTTTAAAAACTAGTTCACTTAAAAAGTAAAAAAAATGTTTTTAAAATAGTTCAAAATTTTTTTACGAAAATTCTTTTTATAAATTTTTTTAAAAAAATGTTAAAAAATGATTTTAAAAAAGTAAAAGAAAAGCATTTTTAAAAAAGTAGAAAAAATGTTTTATGAAAAAGCCTAAAAAGAGTTTTTATTAAACTGAAAAGGTTAAAATAGTTTATTTAGAAATAAAATAACTAAAATGTGTTATACTTAACTGAAAAAGTTAATAAGATTAGTCACTTAAATGATTATAAAAATACAACCTTAGGGTTAATTTTAAAATATTCTTTTATAGACTAAAAAGACAGAAGCGAAAAGCGAAATTTACTCAAGTTTTTATTTAAAGGGGAGACTACTCTCTCTCTCAGAAGACAGAACGGTAAAAAAAAAGGTACAGCGCTTTCATAAAGTACATCGCCGGCCGAAAACCCACCACCGCAACCCTCCGGCACCGGCCGGCCGTTCCTACACCTGCGCAACCGGTAAGGTCTTCTCCTCTCTCTCCACTCTTCCTACACCTGCGCAACGGGTAAGGTCTTCATAAAGTATAACTTCTCGATTTACCTGCTTCTGTTTTACTTATTTTAGTGCTGGTGTGTGTTACTATTTGAATTTGATTGTCTACACTAATATACATTACCAATTGTGTGTTTGTTCTTGTCAACTAGACTTACCTGCCCAGTACCAATTTCCATAGACAGGAGGATTGACAATGTTGCCTTGAGATTGTGTCTAGTGACGAGAGGTGCCGGTAGGGAAAAAAGGGGATTGTAGCTTGCGATTTGCGTCTAGGAACGTAGGAACGCTTAATGGTAAGTTGTTGGAATGGGTGGATGTGCTTAGTAGACGCAGGGTTCGGGTGGCTTGCCTTCAGGAGACTAGGTGGAATGGAAAAAATGGAGGGGAGTACAATGGTTATACGTTGTGGTATTCGGGGTCTGACGGGACAAAGAACGGAGTATACAAAAAAAAATAGTTAAATTTTGCGGTGGCTCATGACTTAGGTATCTTAAACTCGTTATTTGAGAGAATCGCATTTGATTAGGGGTGTCAATTCCTGACACGAATCCGAATCCGACACGAAAAAAAATAGGTTTTGGGTTGGAGAATACAACCCGTTTAAAAAACGGGTCAGGTCCGGGTTGACCTATTTAGAAAACAGGTCGGGTCTGGGTTGACCTGTTTAAAAAACAGGTTGACCCGATAACCCGTTTATGTTTCAATTTTTTTATATGTATATTTCCCTTTGTAAAAATGTTTGTTCAATTACTTTTGTATTTGATGTTTACCATAAGTAAATTGATTTAAACCAAAACGTTTCTTTTTTTTCCTTTCAATAGATATGAGTATTCAATTATTTTTCGGTTTACCTTAAATGAATTAGGTTTTGAATTTAGTAGTTCATGATTTTAATTTAGATAAATGGGTTAAACAAGTCAGGTTCGGGTTGACCTGAATTTAATATATTCAAGTTAGGGTTGAAATTTTTTACACGAATAAGTATATGGGTTGGGTTAGGGTTGAAGAATTCAACCCGCCAACCTATCAACCCGACACGATTGACACCCCTACATTTGATCGCATTCAGCAACGGAGGGCGGGACATGCAAATTGACTATTTGTTGATGCGACGAGGTGATCGTAGTAGGTGGATGGACTGCAAGGTAATTCCAGGGGAATCAGTGGTGGCTCAACTTCGTTTGTTGGTGGCAGATATTGCCATGAGTAGGAAGCTGGTTGAGGGGAAGAGAAAAATCAAACCTAGGATTAGATGGGGTTTTTTAAAGGGCAAAAAGATCACAGTGTTCATAGATAAGGTCATACAGAGGGTGGATGATGGACTGTGTGGAGACCCAAATCAGATGTGGGAGGCTATGGCAAACAACGTGACACAAGTGGCGAAGAAGACCCTTGGGACCACAACGGGAAAGGCCAAAGGACATAAGGAGTCATGGTGGTGGAACGAACATGTGAAGAAATCCAATATGGCAGATTTTAAATTGGTGGGTGGAGATTACCGTCTAACTAGACTTAGAAAGCAAAATTGTGAGGTGCATTTTGACTGCGAAGTTAACACCTTGGATATGAAGATAAATGGGGTGTTCGATAAAATTATTTTTGTCGATCATAACTCGTCTAATATCAAGTAAGTTAAAACAGAGAATGATAATGTTTTATTGTTGTTATAGATTTGTAATATATACTTTTAAATGCATGACAACAAGATCCAGCTTAAAGACCTTTTTTTTAAAAAAAAGGCTCAATATTTTTGGACAACAAAAGAAAAGCCGAAATACAAGTTTCGACCTACATTGGTCAAAAGCATGAAAAGTGGGGTATGGTTGACCTCTCCATGGGAAAGGAAATTGAGACGGAGGAGGATGAGGGGAAGGAGCTTGAGAATGAAGAGGATGATGGGAAGAAATACTGTAGGCTTGAGTATAAGATAGATCATAAAAAATTGATTAAGGATAATTTAGATTGAGAGAATTTTGATAGTAAGAAAGATAATCTGAGTGAGTTAGATATTTAAAGAACAGGTAGGGTTATCAAGATCTATAATTTTTGGGTAATAATTTTTAAAAAAGATGGATTAGAAGAAATGAAGATTTGTCTTTTGACCAAATGCAAAGTCAAATTTATAGTAAATATCATTATTGATTTTATACGTATGTTGTCAAAAACTTATTTTGTAATGATCATCATCCTTGCTGTTCTTAACAACAAACTTATATGTGTAAACAGATTTAAAATGATCATCAGAAAATGCTTATGTATCTTTTCTTTGTTGTTTGTATAGATAATTTTCAAAAGAAAGGACAAGAAGTAGTGAAGGTTTGGTTTGGTTATTCTCCAAACCTTTAGTACTTCTTCTTGTTCTTTCTTTTGAAAATGATTTATACAATCAACAAAAAATATATGCATAAGTATTTAAGGAAAACTTCCTGATAATCATTTTAAATCTGTTTATACATATAAGTTTATTGTTGAGAACAACAAGGAATCAGATCATTGTAAAATAAGTTTTTGATCACATACGTGAAAGACCAATAATGATAGTATGAATTTGACTTTGCATTTGGTCAAAATGGCAAACCTTCATTTCTTATAATCCATTTTTTTGAAAATTGTGACCCAAAAATTGTAGGTCTTGATAAAAACCCTTTTCTTGATTTTGTCCCATACATGTTCTCTAAATATCTCATTTGTCTAAAAGTGTTTTCCATTTTTAAACTCAAGCATAGGTTTATCATCTTCATTCTCCTGCACTTTTCTATAAAACTCATTCAGATCATCCTTCTCACTATCTAAATTCTCCCGATCTAACTTAATCCTTATTTAACTTTTTATGGTCTATCTTTACTCAAGTCTAGAGTGTTTCTTTCCATCCTCCACTTCCTTCTCAAGCTCCTTCTCCCCGTCCTCCTCTGTCTCAATTTCCTTTCCCATGGCTGGGCCAACCGTACCCCACTTTTCATGCTCTTGACCATTGTAGGCCGAAACTTGTATTTCGGTCTCGCTTTTGTTGTCCAAAAATATTGGTCCTTTTAAAAAAAAACGTAAATAAGTTGGATCTTGTTGTCCTACATTTTAAAGTATATATTAGAAAACCTATAACACTATCATTGTCTTTTTTAACTTGCTTGATATTAGATGAGTTTCGATCAACAAAAATATATGTCGAACACCCCAGTTATTTTCTTATCCAAGGTGTTAACTTCGCAGTTAAAATGCACCTCACAATTTAGCTCTCTAAGTCTAGTTCCACTCGTTAGTTGAAAATCTATCATATCGAATTTTTTTCACCGGGATAGCAACGGTTATATTCACTTCGGTCTTTGATTCTTTTTACTTTAGTTTTTCTGCGACGATGAGTGAATACAACATGTTGTCGTCGCCAACGATCAACAGTCAGTCACTAGTGTCTAACGGTGTAGATGGACCTCATTATTTGATTGCGGTCTTTTTAAAAAAGTGTTAACATTTTTAAAACACAGATAAATCTGTTTTAGCCATTATGTTTTATGCACCATAATAATTACCATTTTAATAATTACCAACCTGATGAACAGTATCTTACAACCCATTAAACAGAGGGTACAACCTTGCATTCCCATTCAACCTCCTATTGCGCCTCGTTCTCCTTTCCAACTTATGCTGCTTCCACAAAACATCCTCTCTCTCACATCATTTCTATCATCACCGCTTCATTCTTCTTTCTTCGAAGAAATCGAATTCAGGGTTCCACCGCGATTTGGAAGGGGTGAAGCCAGTGACTACGAAGAGTTGGTTGTGGTGCCAAGGTCATCAGATCAGTTCTTCTCTGGTAAGTAAAGCATGACCTGAACAACGATTCTTATTGCTTTTGATTCTTATTTACCTAATTAGGGTTTCCAATTGCATACGGAGAGGAGCAGCAATCGCTTCAGTATGTCGTGTAAACCCTATAATCACGCCATCCTCTGTCATTTCCTGAACTCGCGTTCGAAATTCCAGGTCTGATTTTGCTTTATTTGTGGTGTTTGACTGCCTATTTTTATTGTGTTATTCTACCTTATTGTTGTTTTGGCCTCCTTTAATGGTTATATAATTTTCGATTTGAAACAGGCTGCAATTCGGGGTATTTTGTAGAAAACAGAGATGAATTTCGGGGTATTTTGTAGAAGCGAGACAGAGATGAGTGAAGTATTTCAAGGATACGAGAGACAGTATTGTGAGCTTCTGCAAATTTGTCCAGAAAATGTACCTCATCTGCTTTAATTCTTGATGAAGGTATTGAATATTTTGGAGAGCAAATTTCTGTCTCTTTTACTCTTATCTGTACGTTTATATTCTTCATTGTCTTTACGTTTCTCAGAAATTTTTGTGATCATCTAGATGAAGTTATGAGAACCATACCTAGGGAGGAGGAGATTTTAATAGCCACATTGGAAAGGAAAATGATGGTTTCCCATTAGTGCACGGGGGTCTAGGTTATGGAACCCGAAACGAGAGTGGTGGAGATTTCCTAGATTTTGCGGTGACTCATGACTTAGGTATCTTAAACTCGTTCTTTGAGATAATCGCATTTGATCACGTTCAGCAACGGAGGGCGGGACACGCAAATTGACTATTTGTTGATGCGACGAGGTGATCGTAGCAGGTGGATGGACTGCAAGGTAATTCCAGGGGAATCAGTGGTGGCTCAGCTTCGTTTGTTGGTGGAAGATATTTCCATGAGTAGGAAGCTGGTTGAGGGGAAGAGGAAAATCAAACCTAGGATTAGATGGGGTTTTCTAAAGGGCAAAAAGATCACAGTGTTCACAGATAAGGTCCTATAGAGGGTGGATGATGGACTGTGTGGAGACCCAAATCGGATGTGGGAGGCTATGGCAAACAACGTGACACAAGTGGCGAAGGAGACCCTTGGGACGACAACGGGAAAGGCCAAAGGACATAAGGAGTCATGGTGGTGGAACGAACAGGTGCAAGCCAGGGTACGGGCAAAACATGAGCGCATGAAGAAGAGTAAGTGCCATATATAATTTCTTCAAAAGTTATTGAGTAACATTTTCTTTTACAGTAAATTATAATCCTTTTGTTGAATTACCGTTTGATTTTGGAATTTGAAGAGGGTTAAAATAGACAAATAGGTAGTAGAACTAAAAGCTGAAGCAAATATAGCAATTAGCAAAGCAACCAACTTTAAAGTTCTGTTGAATTTGTTTCTTTCAATTCTTGGTTTAAAATAGTGGTGACATTTTCTACCCATTTGTTTATGAATGATGGGTTAATTTGGGTTGTGCTTTTTATTTTTTCTTTCTCAAATGAATCGATTAATAAAACATAGATAAAAAGGGAATTGGTAAAATGGTTTGAAACAGATAGTCAACCTAAGTCTATTTACAATGGATGCAAGCTTCAAACTCCTTTATTCAGAGATATACTCTATTATTGTAATGGCATTTTTTTACAATCATAATTGCCACATGAGGAGGCAATATTATTATGACATGTCCAGAATCCAAGAGTTCTTGAACAAGGCATCAGTGTAAAAAGCAGTAGGGGTACCACTGGAAATAAATTTCGTATCATTTACACTTTGGGTTTTAAGGGTGAAGGGGCGTATGCGGGTAACGCAATCGGGTACGCGAACCCACGCGGGTACACCACCGCCGTCACTTCGGCTTCGCTCACGGGTAGGCTTTTGCGGGTATAAGTACCCGAGAGTGAGAGAGTAAGGGTTGAATAATTTTTTGTTTTTATTTTTGGAAAAGATGATGAATGGCCTGGGTGGGAAAGATTATTTTTGGAAAAGATTATTTTTGGAGAAGATGGGTATTATATGGAGAAGAAGATGGGTATAAGGCTTGCTGCAGAAGATGGGTTTTATATGGAGAAGAAGATGGGTAAGAATTATTTTAAAATAAAAAATAAATTAGTTATTTGTTTATTAGTTTTAATAAAAAATAAATTGTTTCATCAAATTATTTGTTTATTAGTTTTAATAAAGCATTATTTTAAAATAAAAATAAATTATTTAGGGTATTAGGGTTGTGTCCTCATCAATTTAGGGTATTATGGTACCATTTGGGTAAAAATGAGGTGACACACTCTAATTGAATATTTTGTTAGTGTAGTTTTTTGGATGAGGGTTTTGCCCTCTTCACCCTAAGTTTGAGTATGGGCTCCATTTTCATCAACTTCAAAAGTGTATATAACCCTAACACACTGCCCTAACCCTGCTATGATCTTCCTTTTCTTATCATATGTGATCTTCCCTTCCTTATCATATGTGTTGTGTATACAACCAACTCGCCCCCGAAAAAAGAACAAAAGGTTCTTCCTTTTTTTTTTTTTTTTCAACACGGGTGTGTGTTTTATGTTTAATCCAAGTTTTTGATTTACTTTAACGCATAGTTGTCAAAGTCGCAAGGCGCAAAGGCCTCGCCTCTCGCCTAGGCGCAAAAAAAGCGCACGCCCAAGACAAAAAAAAACACACGTGTAAAAAAATTTTAAAAATATTTAGTTGGCTATGAATATGATTTATATTCCTAAAGAACACAATTGGTAAGGTCGGTGGTGAATACGAATCTGCCACCTAACCTTTTCTTTACTTTAAATAACTAATAAGGGTGATGAGGTCATTTATCCCATTACTCATTTACTTATCAAAACTGTCCAATAGAATTTTGCCACCTCAAAACTACTCATTTACTCAGATTTTATTGGAAACACCTTATTCATGTACTCACCCACTTTTTTAAAAAAAAGAAAACATTTAAATAAAAGTGATGTGTGTGATAGTGGTGGGGTCCACCAGAGAGGGGGGTTGTCATCCGAGTAAATATACTCGGGCATTCTACCCGGCATAGTACTCGGAAGCTTACTCGGTTGGTTAGGGGCGGTGTACCCATTTACTCGGTTACCATTTTCCCTACTCGATGGTGATCGAGTAATGCAACCCCCCCCCCTAATGGATATTGAAACATGAAGGAGCCTTGGAGCACAAGTGGTAGGCAAAATCTTTAGTGAGTCACTACACCTGGGTTTGAAACCACTTTCTCCTGTTTTTATTTGTTTATTTTACTTCCTTTGGATTCTTCTTTTTAATTATTTTCACGCTTTATGTTTTCTTTTTGTTTAGGTTTTATTTATCTTCTTTTTTACATTAGGTTTTTTAACAGTTTTGTAACGCGTGCTGTAAATTTTTAATCGGTGTTTTTTATATGAGGTCTTCAATATTATCAATGCTTTCACTGTAACGTATGAGTTTACGTAATTGTTTTAGTTTTTTTATACAAAGTTTTCGAAGACGTTGATTAATTTTGCTGTTTGATTTAATAAATATTAAATAACCTTTAACTTTCTATATTTTCATGTACTACTCCTCAACTTTAAATTTTTTTAAAAATATGCTTCAAGTTTCTAAAGTTTCGTTATCTTTTTTTCGATCTTCAGAACCGAGTCTAAACCTTATACGTTTCTTTTATATACTTAGGCATGTTATTGTCATAACCGCAACGCCCGTAACGAGGTTCGCAAACCGGCCACATCACGTGGACTTTAGTTATGCACTTAAATACGTTAATGTTATCGTACGGCTCCGGCGCAACGCGCATGTCATGTTTTCTAGTTAGTACTATTTCACAAATATAATATGCTGAAAACTTGTCCAACAGCTTTCTTGAGCAAATGAAAAAGCTGGATTGTACTATTTGGCAACCTAAACACATCTTGAGTAGTTGTACTATTTGTCAACCTACACACTTTGATATCTAAGGAAATAACTTCACCTTCTTTGTATATCTCATCCAGAAGTACTTTTGTAGAGAAGAAAAGGTCAACTGTTTTCATATGTAAACAGAAAGCATCCCAACCAATCTCTTCTACCCCTTCTCTCTACCCTTATTACGTTAAAGTACCCGACTGGTATAAAATTAGTTTTGAATGAATATAAATTGTTAGTATTAATTATTTATTTATTTTATCTTTTATAGTAGCAACGCCTAAATTTATTTATACAGTTGATAATATAAAAGTTTACATCATAATAATATTTAAAAGTGGATTAAAAATATATATTTTTTATTTTCAAAATTCTTGTTATCTAATAATATTTTATATTTAACAATTTAATGTTTAAAAAAATGTTGAATAATCACGATTTGTACACCGATCAATGTGTTTCTGTGCTTGAATTTCGATTTAAACCTAATTTACAACTTATTTCTGTTGATATTATTCATGTAGGATTCTTGCTCGTGATCACCAATCAAATGTAATCTCCGCAGCAACTCTCGAACAAATCTGGTTTGTACACCAATCCTTCTGTTTCTCCAACTTATTTGTGTTGATTCATGCGTAAGAGAAATTATGCCGGTTCTTTGTGATAAAACAAACGTAGGTTAAGTACACATATTTTTATTCATGTTTTGGTTCCATTGATGAAATAAAGGTGTACTACACGTAATTTGAAATTTTTACTTTGGATTTTGTAGATGCTTTGATTTTTTGAGTTATTTTTTAATTTGTCCATGTTTTAATTTTTTGCTATGTGATTGTAAAAGTTACATATGCTAAATTCCTAATCCTGTGTGCGTAACATCGTTTGTTTTGTTTGAACGTGCTCATGATTATAATATTGAATAGGACCAATCACAAAGCTTAACATCTAGTTTGAATCCTTTTTTTGTTTGTTTATCACCTCTGTGCGTGACTTATTTCTGTTCATATTCACTCATGTGCCTTATTGAGCAATTGCCTAG
Source organism: Smallanthus sonchifolius (assembly GCA_023525975.1). Lineage (NCBI taxonomy): Eukaryota > Viridiplantae > Streptophyta > Magnoliopsida > Asterales > Asteraceae > Smallanthus > Smallanthus sonchifolius. The sequence goes on from CM042042.1 coordinate 60,013,919, forward strand.
TGTGGATCTGATTTTTTGGTAATTATTATAAATCCTATATGTGATTGATGAACGTGGTTTTGTTTTGTTTTGTTTGAACTAGGGATGAACATTTTTACCGAATACCGGTAATCCACTGTTAGGGTTTTCGGTATTCGGTACTAGCTGGTTTGGTATTTTTACACAACCGTATCGACTCCTACCGCTATAGTCGGTACGGTATTTGGTTTATAATCTTACTTGTTTTCGGTATCAATACTTTTGAACGTACTCATGATTATAATGAGAGCGGCAATAGGTTTGATTTAATAATCAATAGGATGAATCTCAACAAGCTTAAAATAATCATGAATGTGTTTTCCAAATCGTTTTAACTGACTTCCCTTAAAGAAGTTGATGTATCATGAAGAATTGTGAGCTTGTGGCTTGTTACTTGATTAATTTAGTAAAATTTCAGCTTCACTTTGAATGATTAGTTTTTAATTTAATTGTGCATAAAACATAATGGCTAAAACAGATTTATCCGTGTTTTAGGAAATGTTGTCGACACTTATTTTAAGAAGCACCGATCAAATAACGAGGTCCATCTACACTGCTAGTGACCTACTGTTGATCGTTGGCGACGGCAATCTGTTGTATTCAATCCTTGTCGCAGAAAAACTAAAGTCAAAAAACCAAAGACTGAAGTGAATATAACCGTTTCTACCCCGGTGAAGAAATCCAATATGGCAGATTTTCAACACGCGGGTGGAGATTACTGTCTAACTAGATTTAGAGAGCAAAATTGTTAGGTGTATTAACACCTTGGATAAGAAGATAAATTGGGTGTTGGACAAAAATATTTTTGTCGATCGGAACTCTTAAAAATATTTTTGTCGATCGGAACTCAAAAAATATTTTTGTCGATCAAGTAAGATAAAACTGACAATGATAGTGTTTTATTGTTGTTATAGTTTCTAATATATACTTTTAAATGCAGGACAACAAGATCCAACCTAAAGACCTTCTGCCAAATATTTTTGGACAACAAAAGCAAGGCCGAAATACAAGTTTCAACCTACAATGGTCAAAAGCATGAAAAGTGGGGTATAGTTGACCTAGCCATGGGAAAGGAAATTGAGACAGAGGGGATGAGGGGAAGGAGTATGAGAATGAAGAGATAGATGAGAAGAAACACTCTAGGCTTCAGTAGAAAATAGACCATAAAAAGTTGAATAAAGATAAGTTAGATTGGGGGAATTTTGATATTGAGAAAGATGATTTGAATGCGTTTTATAGAAAAATCTAGGAGAATGAGGATTATAAACCTATGCTTGAGTTTAAAGATGGAAATTTTTTGTGAAAAATGAGATGTTTAGAGAACAATCAGGGAACAAATTTAAGACAAAATATATTATATTTTTTGTCTTGATTTTGTCCTCTACCTGTTCAAATCATCCTTCTTACTATCAAAATTCTCCCAATCTAACTTAATCCTTATTTAACTTTTTATGATTTAACTTTTTATGATATAACTTCACTCAAGTCTAGAGTGTTTCTTTCCATCCTCCTCTTCCTTCTCAACCTCCTTCTCTTCATTCTCCTCTGTCTCAAATTCCTTTCCCATGGCTAGGTCATCCGTACCCCACTTTTCATGCTCTTGACCATTGTAAGCCGAAACTTGTATTTCGGCCTCGCTTTTGTTGTCCAAAAATATTGGTCATTTAAAAAAACGTCTTTAAGTTGGATCTTGTTGTCCTACATTTAAAAGTATATATATTAGAAACCTATAACAACAATAAAACATTATCATTGTCTTTTTTAACTTGATATTAGATGAGTTCTGATCGACAAAAATAATTTTGTCGAACACCCCGGTTGTTTTCTTATCCAAGGTGTTCGATCGACAAAATGCACCTTACAATTTAGCTCTCTAAGTCTAGTTCGACGGTAATCTCCACCAAATCTGTTATATCAGATTTTTTTCACAGGGATAGCAACGGTTATATTCACTTCGGTCTTTGGTTCTTTTGACTTTAGTTATTCTGCGACGAGGAGTGAATACAACATGTTGTCGTCGCCAACGATCAACAGTCACTCATTAGCGTCTAGCGGTGTAAATGGACCTCATTATTTGATTGAGGCTTATTAAAAAAAGTGTTCACTCACTCGCAAACTTTGTGGGAAATGCGCACGATGAGCTGAATAACGGTCACAAAAGGAAGATAGAGTCAAGCCTTTATTTTCGCAAAGTTAGTTAGGATCATTTTTTGTATTTAATTAGCTATAGGATCGTATAGGAACAGACAACTCAATCGCAAACTTCTGTGACACCTAGCAAACGATCTTATTTGGCTCTCATTGTACTCATTTACTTCAATTTTATAAAAGCTATTAAGGCAGCCCGACGTTTAGTCGGCTCCCAAGGTTTTGCGCCTGAGATCATAAAAGATTAAGAGTTTTCCTCGTAAACACTCGTGTTGATTTACTGTTTTACGTATTTTATTCTTTGTAAATTCAACAAGCATACTATCTCACTTACTAAGTTTGGTTACAAAGTTATTCAACATAATTACCCATAACATTAACAATTGCACATTAACCGTAGTAATATTCATCTCCTAATTCAAATCTCTGACCATTTTTATATTTGGGAGATAATAAAAAAAAGAATAATTTTAAAGAGTGATTTTTTGGGATAAAATAGATTATGAGTGAGAGTATCAACTCTAAGGGTTGGATTAGTGACTTTGGGAGAGTGATTTTGAGCTTGGAATATGATTCGTTTTGCAAGGTCATGATTTGCAAAAAGAGATTATTTCACATCTTAAAGTTGGGATGAAATACACGTGTTGAATAAACTCTTGTTCTACACGGGCTGAATAAAATATAATGTAATATGTTAACATATACACTCGTTAAAATATTTATTTAAAAATGTATTATATCGTGACAGTTATAAATGTTGTTACATTAATTTTTAAAATATTTTTTTTCAACTGTTTATTAGTTTTTTTATATAGTTGATGAATATTTCATATTAAATTCATTTGGTTAATGATATAATAAATATCCATAATTAAATAACAAGCATACATAATTAGATTTATATTAAAAAATTAAAAATATATTCGTTTAATATTATTATTTAATAGGAAAGTGATGCGAGAAAAGTAAGATCGTGATACAACAGGAAGTGACACGCGCCCTCTATGATTTGTATAAACATTTACTCATTATTATTAATAATTAATAAAGTTATTAGTATACAGATTTTTATTTATTTATTAATATAAAGATCCACTCCTGATTATTAATAAAGTTGAGAATATATAAAGTTACCCTTTTTCTTAAGGGTAGAGGGGGCGTCTGCATCGCAAAGGTGCGCCACCGTGTGGTGCGTGCGATGACACCGTCGCCACTAGTGTTGTGCACTGCGATTTAGGGGAATTGAGGCGTGATGGCGTCGTGGATTGTGAGGAGGAAGACCGTTTGACAACAGTAAAAAAACTAGCCTTTAAAAAAAATCTCATTATAAATACTAACCTTTAACACACCAAGAATTGCAAATTTTTTCTCTCTTTCACATTCAACTCCTCTTCAATCTACACAAAAAAAAAATACTCCACTTCACTCTCATTCTACTACCCAAAACTTCTTCTTTTTTAAATGAATCACAATCTCGTTATTCCCTCTTCTGATTCTTCTCCGAGTAGTTCCGACACCGACGGGCTTGAATTTTTTACCCTTCTCGCCAATGAAGAAGAGGAGATGGGAAGCTCAAAAAATCGGGTTCTGTTACGTGATCGTGTAGAGGCTCAAAGGGTTATTGTGAATGATTACTTTACTGCTTGCCCAAAATACAAAGAAGATATGTTTAGAAATAGGTGTCGGATGTCGCAAAATTTATTTCTAAGGATTGTTGATGATATACGTGCCAATTTTGAATGGTTTCAAGAGGGGTTTGATGGGAGGATGAAACCAAGTTTCATGACACTTCAAAAATGCACATTGACAATTAAACAACTCGCTACAGGTAATTCTCTTGACGTTTTTTACGAATATTTATCTATGTCTACTAGGACGTCACGTGAATGTCTAGAATATTTTTGCAATGCTATTGTTATATTATATGGTGAAGAATCTTTACAAAGGCCCACTAGCCACAACATTGCCCTATTGTACGATGCACATGAACAAAGACATGGCATTCCAAGGTTGCTAGGTAGCATCGACTGCACGCAATGGGCGTTTAGAAATTGTCCTACGCGTTTACGAGGGCAATACCATCGAGGTGATCACGAATACCCAACAGTCATTCTCGAAGCGGTGGCGTCACAAGATTTATGTTTTTGGCATGCATACTTTGGTGTTACCGGTTCTAACAACATCAACGTACTCAATCTATCTCCAATCTTCACTACACAGTTGAATGGAATCGCTACAAAGTGCTCATTTTTAGCTAACGATCGACAATATAAGTGTGGTTACTACCTCGCCGATGGGATATATCCTAGTTAGTTAACTTTTGTAAAATATTTTCTTTTCCAAGAGAATTAAAGGAAAAAAAATTAAGAATGTGCTAGAGGGGGCAAGAAAGGATGTCAAATGAGCTTTTGGTATTTTAAAATCAAAATGACAAATACTTGCATATCCGGCCAAGGCGATGAAAAAAGATAAAATGCGAAATCAGATGTACGCATTCATCATACTACACAATATGATTATAAAAATGACGTGACCGCAATTTCACCGGTGCACATTCGGGATCATCCGACCGAACCAGTTCATGACGATGATATTATTATGGAGTTGCGGAATCAGGACACACATTTTAGGCTTAGATTTGATTTTGTCGAACACGTTGACCAACATTTAGATATCACGGTTTCAGACGACGAAGATTAGTTTATTATTTTAATTTTTTTTTGGTTATTTATGTCTTTTTGTAGTTGTTTTTATTCTATTTGTAATTTTTATTTTTATCTTGGAATTAATTTATAGTTAGTTTTATTTAAATTGAGTTTTTTTTTTTTAATTTAAAAAAGTACGGCATGATGTGGCATAGGTGCCCCCTTCAATTTGGCATGGAGTGATATGGAAGGGCACGGAATGATGTGCCATTATCTCATTGGTGGGTGTGTGGTGTGGCATGGAATGGAAGGGTGGGTCTAAGTTGTTATAGTTCAAAAGTATATGGACTAGAAATTGTAACTGATAGATAGTGTAGGCGCAATACATGTAATATACTCTAAATGCAAGGAGTCCATTCAAATCTTAAAAACATTTATACAAGTAAACCAACATCTAATGTACACGTTTCGCCTCATCAGACCGATCTCCGATTCTTAGGTACGTTTTTCTCGTTCTCTGATTGGATCTTCCCCCTAAATCAGCATACATAGGTTTGATCTTAATCATCTGTTTTGTTGTTGATCTTAAGTCTTGAATCTTTGTTGGATCTAGAATCTGTGACTGATTAATCTTTCAACTGTTTGCTGTTTCTCGTTTGTTCTTGTTGTTCAGTTGAAACTGATTATTATCTTGAGAATGAATTTTGGAAGCATTTTTTATGTGGTGTTGTATAGAGGCTTTGTGACATTGATAGTCTCAAATTAATTTCATAAAGGAAAATTATACATGGATGGCAGAAAAACCTGAAATATTAGGAACGGGTATTCGGGTATGGGATTAATTATAAAATTATTCGTGGGTTTGGGACAGATATGGTGTTCCTGGTTACCCGAAATCGATCACATACCTGTTTACCCGTGTCATAAGCCGAATATATTTGTGTTATAAAATCTTAAAAAAATATAATAAATGGTATTTTGAAGTTGTTAGAAAGTTGAATTATTAAAAGTATATAATTGTTAGAAGTGTAGTTTAGTATTTGTTATTTCAAGTTGGTTTTGGGGGTGAGTTCAAGATCAGTTTTGGATAATCCCAACAACTATCTTTTAGCTACATAAGGTCCCTAAACCAATACGCACGGGGCAAACCTGCTAACCTGATAGGTATGGGACCAGGTTTTACGATCAGGTGTGGAACAGGGAATACCAAAACCCGGCCCATTGGCATCCCTTGCTCAGTCTTTTTTATTGTTTTCTTATCTTTTTGTTTATTTACTGATTTTTTAGTGTTATTATTTATTCAGTTGCTTAGAGCTTGTTGGAGTTGGTGTCAATGTTAAGTTGCTACTTATTATCATGTTTGTTCCCACATTTAGGGTATATTCCAACATTTTTGGGTCAAATTGGTCTTTTGGAAACATGATTATTGTTTTCTGAAGATTGAATTTTTTTCATCTAGAACCCTTTGTATACAGTGGTCCTGTCATCCTTCAATTGTAAATAATCATAATCAATTTTCAATACAACCCAAAACTCCTTTTACCATAAAAGTCAAACAAGTATATAACTTTTGAAATATAACATAGTTGCTAGACTTTTACTGGGTGGTTGATGTATGTTGTTGAGGTTTACCATGGAAGCATGTCAGTTTTAGATGCACTCTTCTTATTGCTCCTGATTTGAAATGGGATATTAAAATCACGTATACGCTTTCAGTTATTCTATCTTTTTTTTTTTGTATTTTTATGATATTGTGGCATATTAAACTCAAATGGTGTGGTGTGGTATGTATCAGCAAACATGGATTCTAGCAGGGGCCAGAATGGAATTCAGAGCTTGTTAGCTGCAGAGCAAGAAGCTCAACAAATTGTCAATGCTGCCCGAAACGGTCTCTACTTACTATGCTGATTTGGACTTTTAATCTTACATCCTTAAACATTGGTGCCCTGTTTATATTACTACCTCCTTTTTAAGTTAACCATACATTTTCTCTTTTTATTCCAAAGTGTTCATTATCTTTTATAACTATTTGAATTTATGTCCTTAACATATTGACTTTATTTAGCAAAGGACCTGCTTGTCGCCTAGGATCAAGGCGCAAAAAAAGGGCGCCCCGAGAAAAGAAAGGCGAAAAAATAGATAAAAGAAACAAAAAATAAGCTATAGGCATATAATATTAATATTACTAAATTAATACTGTTTTACAAATATAATAAAAGATCTAATATGGTTTTCTTCTAAAACAATGTCCAAATTTTTTTCAAAAGTGGTTTTTTTTTTCAATGTGATTTTGACTCCACATTGAGAAGGCTATAAAAGGGAGCCAAGTCAAAACAAGGAAGCACAAGTTGGTTCAAGCCTTTCTTAGGCTGGCTAAGCCTGTTTCAGGCTGGTTTAGGTCTGTTTAGACTCATATTTTGTCAGGTCAGACCCATTTTTGGTCGCCTGAGACAGACCGAGGTGCCTAGTCTTTGCCTCGCTCGATCACCTAGGCGTGCATCCTGTGTGCCTTTTACTATTATGAACAGTATAAGATTTTAAGTATGACTAGTTTGCTGTAAAAGTCAAAATAAATGAAATTGTTGATTTTATTATTTTTTGTTCTTACCCAGCAAAATTAGCTAGACTAAAACAAGCTAAAGAAGAGGCTGAAAGGGAGGTTGCTGAATTTCGTGCCCAAATGGAAGCCGATTTTCAAAGAAAGCTTACTGAGGTAAGTCAAAACACTGACTTAGATTAGTGTAGTGATATTGAATTTGATCGCTTTTATTAGATTAAAGCAGTTGTGTATGATGCAAACCTTTTGGGAAATGGGCTTCCTTGCCCAAAAAATTTCATGGAAAATCTTAAAAGGTTGCAAAATCAGCGGGTCAAGTGGGTTGGGCAATGGGTCATGTAGATATATGTAAGGTTCTGGTAATCTGGTTGACCACATATTCTGCTTAAAGATATCAATTATATGTTATAACAATATAGTTCTTTGAATGAAGTGATTTGGATTTTTTATGCATTTACAAGCCGACAGACATAAAACATAACACGAATTGGCCATTCTTAAGTAAACGGGTCGAATTAACCTCTAAAAATCTTGAAAAATTTCAAGGAAAATCGTGTAAGGTTGCAAAATGGGCAGGTCAAGCGGGTTGGGTAATGGGTCAAACAGGTACTTTTTGTATGGTTCTGGTTGACCACACTTTCTGCTCAAAGATTACAAACATATATTTTTATTTAAGTGATTTGGATCTTTTACGCATTTGTAAGTCGACAGATTCTTAAGTAAACGGGTCGAATTAACCTCTAGAAAATCTTGTAAAATTTCATGGAAAATCTTAAAAGGTTGCAAACTTGGTGGGTCAAATGTGTTGGTTCTAACCTTGTGGAGTGGTGCAAGTGGTAAGCCTCATGCCTCACAAGCATGAGGTCTTGGGTTCTAATCTCTTCACAAGGCCACTAAACCCGGCTTAGGCCGCGATTTACCTTGTTCTGACCAGTTAGTAGTGTATTGGACGTGGCCCAGGGGTTTACCGCGTAAGCGGGTTTCCCCGGTTATCAAAAAAGGAAAAAAAAATGTGTTGGTTCTGGTTGACAACACTTTCTGCTCAAAGATTACAAAAAATATTATTTCATTAATAGTTTTGTTCTTTGAATAAAGTTTTTATGCATTTATACAACCAACAGAAATAAAACATAACCCGAATTAGCCATTCTTAAGTAAACGGGTTAAATTCACCTCTAGAAAATCTTGAAAACTTATCTTTCATTCCTTGTTTTGGGATTTCTTATTTTTTTCTTATATTATTTACTAGGTTAGAAACCCATGTATTACTACACGAGTTGAATAAATCCAACTTGTTGTAAACCATCAGTTTCTATGTAGATTTGTATGTTGGATGTCATAGTCATTGGTGAAATAAGAAATAGTTGTGATATAAGAAATTATAAATAACAAATAATGAAGATTTAAGAATTATAAAATTATATTTTAAGATAAGATATAATTGAAATTTTCTTATGGAGACTCAGGTGGCAGATAAAGTTCTCATTTGTTATAATAAGGATTTATTTTTATTTTTTGATTACAAACAGACTAGTGGAGACTCGGGTGCTAACGTGAAGCGTCTTGAAAAAGAAACAGATGCTAAGATTCAACATCTGAAAACCGAGGCTGAAAGAATTTCAAGTGATGTTGTTGAGATGCTTCTGAAGCATGTCACTACTGTAAGGTGTTGAATTCAGTTTTATTTACATTTTGAATTCTTTTGCATTTTGCGTGTTTATCGTCAACCTGGTTCTTTATATTTCGGTTCATTCTTATTTGGTGATTTTGAACTCCATGATATATTAATAAACAGTTGAAGCATATGTTATGAGTAGCAGCATGAGGTAAGTCTTTTTTTTTAATAATATTTCATCTACTAATAATCAAGTTTCTTTGGTGTTCAACCATTTTAGTTTCAATATTGTTTTATTGTTAAACTTTTTTATAAAGTTAGTGATTACTTGATAGTAAACAAGCTTTATATGTGCTTTACTTACCACTTTTAAAAAAATTTAACATTTTATAAAAAAAATTGCACAATAATAGAACAATAATGAAACATGAGTGGTTTTATACTTCAAAAAAAAGTATGAATGATTTTTTTTAAAAGGTATTAAAACTTGATTATTATTTTATGATTTTATCATTTCCCAATTAAGCAGATCAATTATTTAATTTGTTTTTTCTAATTCATTAGTTATAAAGTTGTGAAATAACCCAAATGTTTTGAATTGATATTTGGGTAATATGATCATCCATTTTCGAAATCCATGTTTGATGCTAGGGATCAGATTGGTACCGTATCGGTACCAGAAATACTGATACCGAATTTCTAGGAAAGTGGCACCCTGTTTGTCGGTATGGTACCGATACTTGTTACAAAATGCTCATTTCTAGATGGAATCGATACGTAAAATACTGATACCAAATTAAAAAAAAAAAGTGAGTACCAAATACATTGGTACCGTACCGGTACTCGATACCAAATACTCATCCCTCTTTAATACCCCTGATAACTTACCGGTTAACCCGAATAAGAGTTCGGGTCAAGGGTGTATTGAGCTCCCAAAAACAATGATGGTTATCGTCAAATATGCAATTTATGATGGTTTAGTTCGGATAATATTAGATGTAGTGAGCTACTCAAAACAGTGATTATATCGTCAAATATGGCAACTTTAAGATGGTTTCTTATTTCGTTTGACCATATTTTAAAATGTTTTCTTTTAATAAACCTAACGATTTTCACTACAAACAAATAACATATTTGAAGTCTTCAGGCATAAAAAGTTTTCATGACCATCGTTGTTAAAAATTAAGAATAATTTTTATATATTTAAACATAAATTTTATATAAGTGCAAACAGTATTTGTGATAACCGGTTCATTTAATCATATTTCAGATCTAATTGATTTTGTGTATCCTTCTATTTTTGAATATGCGTCTAATCCAGAATATTTTCAAAACGAGCGATACTTGCACCAAAAATTGAAGTTGTACAACAAATTAAGGTGCGCTTGCTGTCAATGTTTCCAGAAGATTCAAAGGGAAATCTAAGTGCGGATAGTATCTGGCGATCAGAGCATTTTGTTGAAAACTTATACTCTTCTGATCTTCAAAGTTGACTTCAATTATCAGGACTATCAAACCATAAATTAGTTCTAAATGTCGGTGTTCCAATTATGCTACTAAGAAATATTAATAAAAAATGGTTTATGTGACGGAATAAGATTTTAGGACCAATCACTAGGTAATCGCGTTATAGAAGCGGTTATTATATGTGGAAGCATCATTGGTCATTGCAATAGTATCCCTATAATTGGGTTAACAGATTCAGACAAAATAATTTTATTTAAATTTCAAAGAAGAAAATATACAATTGTTGTATGTTTTGCAATGATCATGAATACAACTCTAGAACAATCACTTTCGAATGTTGATTTGTATTTGAAAGATCCAACCAGCTGTACGTCAAATGTTGGATACAATGAAATACTTTCAAATTTGTAAATCATTATTGTAAGGTTTAATTTGACATGTAATTTAATTTATTGTAAATAGGACACCACTTAAGAAATGCAATTTCATGTAATTTTTTTAATGTTTTGATTACTCTCATTCATATAATCTTAACATTTAATAAAATAGAAAAGTTACCAATACAAAATTAATTGTTTTATAAAAAGTTGTGTTAAGATATTTATCAATATAATGTTAACGTTTCACCAACTGTAATACACATGTTTAAAGCTGGTGTCATACGTAGTGTATATATGATAATCACATTTTATAGAAGTAAAAAAAAAAGCAATTAAAAACTGTCTTATATGTAGTTCAAATAAATCATTACGTACAATTATTTTTACGATTCATTACTTAAAAATTATCCAGCTTAAAGCTTAAGAAAGCGTTTTGTTTCTTTATATTATATCTTTATCAAACATCTGTTTCCATATTTAATTAGTAGTCAATAAGTTTATTTGAATTTTATATATCTAATCAAGTGTAATCTATACATACTAATAAATAAAGGTTTTGGATTGCCACATGTCACTCCCCCATGCCTCCTCACATTGGTTTTTTCGCCCCTCTCTCCTAATAAATGCACCTATATCTTATTAAATAATAATGATATTATAAATATATTATTAAAGAAGAATAATAATTATATTAAATAAGAATTCAAAATATAACTAATTAAAAAAAAATACTAATCTATACTCCCTAATAAATAAAGGTTTTTGTAAAATGGTTTTCCCACCTAAAGTTTAATTATAATTTAAGATTTTAAACATCTCACAAATAATAAATGCTTAACAAATATAATTGCTAAAATTATTTAATATCATTTGACTAGAACTTAAAAACCTTTTGATTTGAAAATTTTAAACTTTGTATTATTTAAATTATAACAAAATCAATAAATTAACTCTCGCAAATTTACTATAATTGGATAATTAAATTGAAATTTTTTTTAAAAAATTAGCAACTTATCTTTGTTAAGCAAATAACAATTAATCAAAATCACCTTTCTAGAGTCTAAAAAATTTACCTTATATAATTTGGTTTTGTGAATGTAATTGTAATTTTATTTTTTTTCACTATGTAAAATAATTCTTATTTAGACACTTATGAATAATATATGTTTCTTTTCATTAACCGTGTAATACACGGGAACTAACCTAGTATAGTATATACAAAACGCGAACAATAATTAATATAAATTTCCGATATATTTATTGGAATATTATATGATAGTTTGTTGTTGGCAAGTCACCTAATTTAGGTTTGCTTCGTATCTAATTTGGTAGTTAAGACATAAACGTGTGTATATATATAGATTTATTATAGAACACTAGATTATTGCGAGAACAAAAAGAATAAATCTAAATCGTTTAATTTCTTATTTCTGATTTATATTTTTAAATTTTAGTACTTCCTGCATATAAATATGTATGTTTATGTATATAAAAATCCATTAAACTATTTTTTTCATATGTCTTTATATATCTAAAAGTTGTGTCAGGGACAGCTCAATATTTCTTTGGATTTAAAGCGAACTATAAAATTGAGTCCTTATTTCATAAGTTATTTTTGTATTGTAGGAAAAAATTTGAAAATAACCTTTATTTAAATAACACGTCAACATAAAAATATTATTTTCAAATTTCTTATTAACATATTATTTGGTTTTCAATAATAACTCATATTTAAGTTGAATATACTTAAACACACTATTTTATCCACTTTATTTGTTATATTTAATATATAGTTTATTGCAAATTAAGTTATACAAAGTGTCACCATATACATTTACGATATTATTACAAATAAAAACAAAAATATATTTAAAATAATGTAAATATATTTTTTATAGATAAGTCCACAAAACTAAACCAACATAAGGAAAGTTTCTCCTAAAACAAATCTTGAAACCAAAACAATAAAAGTAGATTCACCCTCTTGATTACACATGTGAAAGAAACAACAAACCTTAGACATACTTACACTTTGCTGCTATATGACCAATTGTATCTACCAATGCAATATGTTATATATTAAATAATAAAAAATATAAATATGGAGAGAATTTAAAAAAGACCAGTCAGGGATGAAAAGTATTGAACTAGTAGTCTATCAAATTCAAGTTCAAAGCTTCTAATTGTACAAGTGTATAGTTTTCGGTCGAGAAATTTTTCGAATGAAAACTTTGCATTATATATAGTATTTTGTTGGAAATGTAATTAGAACTTTTGCCATTTGTCTTAACTGTGATTATCAGTGTGTTAGTCTAGCTTTGGTGTTTCTACACACAGTTAGCATTTGTAATCAGCATTTGATCTTAATAGAAGAAAGTGTTTTGAGGATTCATCTCGTTCTTATGGTGTATTCTATGTTTCTCGGTGTTTGCTTCCTCTTGGATTGATTTCCGCCTTTCCAGGTGGTTATTGGTGATTCGTTGGCTTGATTATAGAAGATCAGAGGGTATAACAAGTGATATCAGAGCTTTCATTTGAAGCTCGTGGTTTTCAAGCTATTTTTCATCAATTGAGATTGTTTATGTGTGAATTTCGCCACCATTTTCAAGTTTTCTGAGCTATTTTTTATGGAGATGAAGGCTGGGATTGATTTGGAGACTTGATTTTACATTCGAGGAATTGCAGGTCGGATTTGGTGTTCTTGGAAAGCATCGTCCGAAATCTCACTTGAAGAGTTTGAAATCTCGTTTCAACCAAAATCATTTTCGATCCAGTGTTTTCGATCGAAATCTCGTTCAAAATATTTGAAGTGTCCGAAATCAGCTGTCAGAAATATCCTGTTCGAAATCTGATTTTTTGGATCGAAAAGTCTTATCCGAAGAAAGATTTCGATCGAAAAGTTTCATCCAAAAAAGTTTTCAACCGAAATCTTTGTACTTCATATTTTTTTTCCTGAAATTTGTGGTTATTTAACAGTGCTTTGTAAGATGGCAGGAAAAGTTTACGAGACTGTGAGGCTTGTGGGAAAGTCATCACCCATGCTGAAATCCGTGTCTGAGTTTTCAAATTGGAAGATCCAGATGAAAGCGTATTTTCGTTTTACCGAACACATCATTTGGGAATCAATTGTGAAAGGTCCTCATTTTCCGAATATGGCTAATGCTGATGGGATTGTTCCGATTGCTAATCCAGATCAATACTCTGAGGAAGATAAAAAATTAATTGAAAGAGATAATCGTGCTTTAGGGTCAATCATACTTGCTCTTCCAACTGAGTTGTATTTGAATTTGAACAACATGAGACTGCTTAAGGAATTTGGAATGCTTTGTGTTTAAGATTTGAGGGTAATGCTGCTTACTTACTCTACTTGGTTGGATATGTATTATGAACATACGAGTATTCAATTAAACAAATTTCAATAATCTAATTTTGTTAGTAGTTTTATTTCATAGAAATTTAGCAAACTTACTTAACAAAATATGTAATCCTACTTCTAATAAACGATTCCAGTTAAAGCCACGTTGCATCTCCTCCTAATTTTAAAATAATAATTCCAAAATACAATTTGCAAAATATTGATATTATAAACATATATTTTATGTTTCTTTAAATAACTAATGAACTTAAATTTATTAATAACCACTTATTTAATATCTCAAAAATTCAAATCTCACGTTATTCATGTCTTAAATAACTAATGAACTTGAATTTATTAATAAATCTTAAGCTATTAAATTTTAATTTTTAAAATCTAAATAGCATTTTTAAAACATCACCATATAAATCAATTATAACTTTCCCTGGCCATACTAATTTAACTTTTTTATTAACATACCGTAAAATAATTATATTTATAACTTATAATATATTTTCTTCAGTTAACTTTTAATATGTTTTCGTATCCAATTTGTCTCGCCCTATGTTTGCCATGACCATAAAAAAAGTCAAGGACAATCGCAATGTAAGGTTGGTTTGTTCTAAAAGAACCAATTTATACACATAGCCAACTATATGTCGCATTGTCCAGAGTAAAAAGTAGGTATGAACTTAATCTATTAATACTTGATAAGGATGATCAAATTACCAACAAAACGATAAATTTCGTGTACAAAGAAATGTTTAGAGATTTATAAATTGTCATTGTTCTTTGATTTTATATTATTGTATGTAATAAAAATAATTTAGTTATATAAGTTTGGAAAGATATTATAAAATTACATAATCTCTATCCTCAAACCTCGTGTAGTACACGGGTCTATAACCTAGTACAAAATAAAGAGTTAATTGCACAAATGCATCATGTGGTTTAATCAAAATGCATGTTTGGTTCCTAGGTTTTAAAAATTGCAAACTTAACCCAAACGTTTATGACCTGATTGCGTCTTTAGCCTCTGACATTAATACCAATTAGTTTTTAGCGTAAAATTAGCTCAGGTGTCTTTCACGTGACTTACGATTGCAAACTTAACACTAAAAATGAGTTAAAATCATTAAAAAATTAGTGATTTTTATAACTTTTTTTACCGACTATAACTTATTTTTAAGTGAAGTTTGCAATCGCAAGTTACGCGATAACACATGTACTAATTTTCCGTTAAAAACTAACCACTATTAACGTCAGGTGTTAAAAGACGCAGCCATATAACAAAAAATGGACTAAGTTTGCTATTTTTAAAGCTTGAGTGAAACATTCAATCTGATCAAACCACAAGAACTATTTAGGCAATTAACTCAAAAATAAATATATAATAATATATCTTTGTTAATCAAAGTTTATAATTTAGATGACAAATGTTATAGGAAATGTTAAAAACAAAAGCCCAAGAATTTTCATAAACATTATAATCTCTCCCCCGTGAGGAGGGAGACCGACGGCAGTCCTGATTTTACGGACTAATCCAACGGCCAATATTTAACAAGAATATTTTCTAGGCATGAAAATGATTTGCCTTTTGTCCGTCATCAACGGCTAAAATTGTAAATGTTTAATCTTCCAGGACGGCGGGGCCTCCGTTTAAACGTGTGGGACCAAGCCCGTTTAAGCGGACCCAATACGACGTCGTCGGTAGAAACAATTGGAGACCCACTAATTATGTTAGTTGATTTGCTTATGGCCCCCACATAATTTCTAAAAATATTAGCAAAAAGAAATAAAACTAAAATAAGAAATAATTACGCGGATGGTCCTTGTGGTTTGGTCAAATTATGATTTTCATCCCTAAGATTAAAAAATTACAAGGATGGTCCAAAATAATTTGATTTTGTTGAACCCATGATTGAATAGGGTTACCTTTTTCAGTTAAATTTTTATAAATAACCAAAATACCCTTATTTTAAAAATATAAAAAAATAAATAAATGAAACTCAGTTTATATATTAATAATGTGGGACCCACAAACACATCAACTCCCCTCCCTCATCACCACCACGGCCACCGTCGCCGCTACCACCACCACCTCCGGCGACCACCACCAAATCGGCCTCAACCAACAGATCCACAGGGACCAAAAAATTCGGCGATACCTGGTCCACCCTTAATCTCATCAGTCATCAATCACAAACATCACTCATTAGTCATCACCATGGCATCAGCTCCCCTCCTCCACCACCTTCTCCGGCGATACCTGCAACTTCCGGCAAAAAAAAACTAAATATAAATATAACCCATGGTCCACCCTTAATCGCATCCCTTCCCGAAACCTCACCCGCAACCAGATATGGCCAAGCATACTTTCCGGCAACCTGCAACTTCCGACAAACACAAAAATTGCAAGATCTGTCCTCAATCACAACTAATAAAAAATGAAAGAAAAATTGCATACTCTTTATTTTGCACGAATTAGTGGAATCAGTTCAGCCCCACAAACCGAAACCTTAAATGGATTTGCGCTAGAGAATCATACAAAGACCACCAATTCCGATCACATGAAATCCGCCGGAAAGCCGTCGTCCACCGGTGTTGCAAGACAATACATCCCGTAAACCACAAATCGTTGCATAAATTAGTTGAATCAGTCCCTAAACCATCAATGGATTTATCAATGCAGCAAGAGGGTTTAAAGATTTGAATTTAAACCTGTTGTTCCAATTGGAGAAATGGGATTTAAACCTGTTGTCCCAACTACCATTTGAAGCCACTAGGAACAACGAAGCAGTTAGCATCAAACGACTTAGATCAATATGTAGTTTCCAATCAAAACCCAATTCAAACTCAAGTTACCCTCCTGCCCCCTCTGTAATTGGTTTTAAGGAATTTGAGAGATGAGTGATTGAACAAAGAATGAGATTTAAACCCAAATCACACACTAGAGAGAAATAGAGAAGATGGTGGAGCCGGCGGATTCCGGCGATCTCCGACTCCAACTCCGCTGTCACCATGTCCAGCTCCTGCCATGGCTCCGACAAAGGCATTCATCTCAGATATGTATGGTTGAGTGGGTCCAAAACTGGTGGAGGGTTAAATTAGTGGAGGAGGGTTACGGTGCAGGAGGGTCACCATGTCCAGCTCCTGCTCCGAAAATAGTGGAGGAGGGTTACGGTGGTGGTGGTGGTGAAGATGAAGTAGTTGCCGACGATGGTGTACTGATGGGTCGACGACGGTGAATATAAAGTGTCTATATATATATAACATAGTGGGACCCATGGGTGTCATTTAGTTTTTATTTTATTTTTATTTATTTAATAATAAGGGGTATTTTGATAATTTCTCACTCTCTTAACAGAAAAAGTTAACCCCCATTCACTCTAGGGACAATGGGTGCAACCAAATCAAACTATTTTGGACCTTCCTTGTAATTTTTGAATACCAGAGACGAAAACCGTAATTTGTCAAAACCACAGGGACCATCCGTGTAATTAGTTCTTAAAATAAAAATAAAAACACAGACATGCTCTCCAGTCCCATAGTCATCATCTTCTCCATCCTCTCATTTTCATCCTTATATATACTCAGACACCTCATTTTCTTCTTCGTTCAATTCCAATTGTTTTAAATTTTTGATTAAAACGTCGAGAATTAATTTCGATTTTGGCGGGAGATTCGAGGTGAGATTTTTAACCTTTTTTATTTATTGCTGTGTGTTTATGATACAGTGTTTGAAAGCTGTTATATTGTGCAGGAATTGAATGCAGATATAACTACGGAGATATTCGTTTAGCTAGGTCATGGATTTTAACTGAGAGAAGCTTGCGTGTGGTTTGTGATCATAAGCAACAAGTGTGTTTATAAGAAGGACCGAAGATTTCGCCGGAAGTTATGAATTCCGATCATCTATCTGTCGGAATGCTGCAGGAGCCTAGCATCGACACCGATAAGCTCAGCTACGAGATCTTCTCGATTCTCGAGAGCAAGTTCTTATTCGGTTATGACGATCCTAAGCTTTGGAAACCTAAACAGGTTTCTCCGGAAGTTTCTGTTACGCCGACACCGGTGATTGTTGAGGATGATACTGGCGTTCAGTCGGTGAAGAATCAGAGAGGCAAAATCTGCGTGCTATCGATCGACGGCGGTGGAATGCGGAGTATTCTCGCCGGAAAAGCCCTAGCTTATCTGGAAAACGCGTTGAAGGTGAAATCCGGCGACCAGAACGCGAGGATCGCCGATTATTTTGACGTGGCAGCCGGTACCGGAGTAGGAGGCGTTTTCACCGCGATGTTGTTTGGAAGCGGGAACGATAACCGTCCGATTTTTAAGGCGGAGGACACGTGGAAGCTTCTGGCGGAGCAAGGAAAACGGTTATACGAACAGAAATCCAGTTCCGGTTTGTTTAAACGAATTCTCCGAGGCGGAAACGGTAAGTCAGGTGTAGGTCACGTGACTGCCGGATTTGAAAACGCGATGAAGGAAGTTTTTACGGTCGACGGAACAAGTTTGACTTTGAAAAACACGTTGAAGCCGGTTTTAATCCCTTGTTACGACCTCTCCAGCTCAGCTCCGTTCCTGTTTTCCCGCGCCGACGCTTTGGAAACCAACAGTTTTGACTTTCGGCTGTGGGAGGTCTGCCGTGCCACGTCAGCTTTACCAGGTCTGTTCCAACCGGTGTCGATGAAGTCCGTTGACGGAAAGACTCGTTGCGTGGCGGTTGACGGTGGTTTAGCCATGAGTAACCCTACCGCCGCCGCAATCACGCACGTGCTACACAACAAACAGGAGTTCCCGTTCGTGCGTGGAGTGGAGGACCTGTTGGTAATTTCACTGGGGACTGGTGAAGGGAATTATGACTATAGCCGTGTGAGCGGGTGGACGGCTAAGGACTGGGCTCGACCCATGGCTATAATTTCCGGTGACAGCTCGGCTGACATGGTGGACCATGCCGTCTCCCTGGCGTTTGGTCAAAGCCGGAGTAGTAATTACGTTCGTATTCAGGTACGTGGTCCATGTTTTCCAGTTAAATCTAAATTCCCAACCTTTAAAAAAAATTAAAAAGAAACAAGTTTAATTTCCCATGAGTTCAAAGTTGATAATATTTTAATAAAATGTGGCCTTTATGATTATGATGAGTAAGTTTCAAATGGTGTGTGCTTTTTGGTTCTTAGTTATTGCCATATATGCTCCCAACAGTCTTCTGACCAACACTACACTGATAATCATACATCACTCTCATTCAAAATTGTGGTGTTGATAGTTTGAAGGTTAGCATGCTACCATGTGGGTACAAATCATTAATTTTAAATTCTTCGTAAATAAAGAGTGTTTTGAAACCTGAACTGGAACGCCAGGTCGGACTGGGAACCGTTTAGGTGTGTTGAAACGGTTTTGTAACGATCTGGTGGTCGGACCAGAAATCCGGTGGTCAGACAAGGTCAGACCGGTTGCCTATTTTTTATTTTTATTTTTTAATATTTTTTAAGTCTTTCGGATTCGTATTTCGTAGCTAATTGTTAGTTTAAGAGTATTGGAATTGACTTGTTGGTGGTTTTTGAACGATTAATGGTTGTTTGGATGTTTTTAAATCCGGTCCGATCAGTGAACCGGTAAGGAGACCGGTTCGTTTATGAAAACATTGTAAATACATGTGTTTGAAACCAGTTTAACTAATGTTTTCCTGTACTTTTTTTTATCTATCTATTTGACAATGTTATCTGTTGAGTTAATCCAGGAGTATTGAAGTACCACTTTTTTCCTAAAGTACCCCTATATAATTTCCTTGAAGTTATGTAAACATGGTTTTTACGGTTGAAGATAGAAATATGCGGTTGTGTGATTACAACTGTTTTATGTATAACAATTATAATTTAAAATAGTAATTACAAATGTTTATACGTTCTGAAAATGATTGAGTTAAAATTGATTATGTTAAAAACTTAAAAAGACCCAAATATTCAGGGGGGACAAGTGAATTGTACTATCAATTTCTCTTTAATTCTTTTTATCAACAGCATAACTTCTTCTTTTGACCAGTTGATTTAGGGTATTGACGGTTATAAGTCATAATAACCTGGCCATATATCTTTTTTTGGGGTAATGAGTCTTACTTTTCTGTTATCTCAGGCAAATGGATCTAATATGGGTCGTTGTGGGATCAATGTTGACTCCGATTGGAGCCCCGGAAACGTCAAGTTGCTGACTGGGATAGCTGATGAAATGTTGAAACAAAAAAATGTAGAGTCGGTGCTTTTTGGTGGTAAGAAGATTGGAGAACAGACCAATTTTGAGAAACTTGATTGGTTTGCAGGTGAACTTGTGTTGGAGCATCAGAGGAGGAGTTGCAGGATTGCTCCCACTGTTGCTTTTAAGCAATCTACTACTAAAACTTAAATCTTAAAACTGAACTGTTTGTTGATAAATATTTGAAAGTATTAAGTTACCCTTTGTAAAAGTATCATATTTTTTTATAGTGTTAGTAGGTTGTTAGACCGATAAAATACGTACTTTTGACTAGAAAAGATTATATATTCGGCTTAAACAACGTTACATATGATCACGTTTTTTTTAACAACTAACTTTAATATCCACTAAAATTATACTTAAATCTGACACTAATGTTCATCATAAGACTAAATATCTTAACCATTTAAAAATAAACAATTTTATTTTACACCTTGTTAACATTGGACAACAAGCACTTTGGTATGCATACATAACAGTTGTCGGAGTTGGAGACACAAATGGTACAACTTTTATGTCCTTTTCTATGCATCCCCCCCCCCCCTCCTCACCTCACAGTACCCCTACCCAAGCCCCCCTATCTCTACCCCACCCATCCTACTTCAACTATTCCCAACCGACATTTATATCACAAGGACATTTCACAAAATGTTTCAGGGAATATGTGGTAAATATAATGGAGTTTCTTGTCCTCCCTTTTGACTTTCGCCGACAAAGTTCTTCGGTTAATTGTTCAATAATGACTAAATTTGTAGGACGCCGAGGGTATTTAGGTAATTTTAATATGCATCACATGACAGTTTTTTTCCCTTAGATCTTTTATTTGTTTAAACAACAATTTGAATCACCTACGGGTAACTGGTCCATCCGATCATCTTTATCACTCTTTGGAGGAAACCCACCATAGGTGAAAAAACTCACTGGACCAACTTAAACCTTTTTTTTTATCACAACTGATATTTGAAACCAAAACCTCCTCATTTTAATTAAGTCTTGAGTATACACATTTACCACTAGCCTAAGCTAGGGTTTTTTTTTTCAAAAATGATAATGCATGTGATTGACGGTTTTTTCCGGATACTACTTTTCGAAAATATTTAGGTAAATTGATTGTGAATGAAGGGTATGGTGGTCAAAAAGGGGGGAAAAAGCAAAGGAGCATAGTGCATACAAATCAGCTTTATTTGATGGTAAATTGACCGAACAAAATCTAAACAATAAAAATAGGATAAAGCCATGACATTGTTGGGGTAATCTTGATGGGATTTGTTTTGCCTGCTAGTGCACAACCATCGTGGTGTCGACTCCAAGTTGCTTTGCCCTTTACCACAGGAAAGAAATAAAAAGTGCTATAAATATATTGTATTGATTACTAAAACAGTAAAACACACATATATACATATGAATGAGAACATAGCCAAATTTAAGAACACCTAGGTTTTTAGTAAAACTTTAGCTTCATGTGAAACATACGGGTAAAATCGTCCGTGTTTACACAAATTATAATTGTCCGCATTTACACAAATTATCACACGAACGTTTTTTTCTGACCTGTCTAAACCTTTTTTGCAGAAAACAAATTGAAACCAAAATCAATTTCAAACAAGAACGATCAAGTGAACTAAATATATCACAAGTCAAAAGATTGAATATTTATACACTAAAGTATAATCACTAACACATTAATCTAATCACCAATTTTATACTAAAGTATAGTCAGTAACACATGTAATATAGTCACTGATGCAAACACTATACAAATAATCAATATGTAGTATAATCACATAAGCATACGATAAAGATAATCTGTAACACAAATAGTGTACTCTCCAGTGCATACATTAAAGTATAATCAGTAACATATATAGTGTAATCTCCAATATATACATTATATTAAGAATGCATATGTTGTGTAATTATCAAAGCGTATACTAAAATATAACCACTAATATACATAATGTAATCACCAATACATATAATCGGTAACAATTACGTTGTAATCAATAAATGCATACACTATACTTTTAATGTTTCATATATTTACGATAATGCCATCGCATGGATTTTCTGTATTATATGAAATCATCATTGCATTAAATATACAATTAAAGCTTCATTTATTTAAGATACTACCTCCATGTCATTTTTTCTACGTTTTTTAGCAATTAACTTCCATATATGATGTTACAATTAATTAAAAAAAGCTATCACGTTGATTAGTTTTGAGTTTGACCTAGAAGAACATACAGTACATCTATACTATATAATAAATAAAAGTTTTCTCATGTCACGTGTCATCTCCATATTCGTTCTTATTATTTTTTCTCGTCTCTCTCTTATTAAATACATCTTTATCTTTTAATAATAACATCTTTTTTATAGAAAATACTAATTATACTAATAAACACATTTATTTTAAATTATCTTTTAATATAAAAAACTTTAAAATATAATTATGTAACTTTTATTTTCAATTAAATAATAAGTGAAAGTCAAATTACATTAAATGGTAACTAACGTATTTTTGAAATCAATTATATATTAATCTTTACATATTTTGAATTTTGTTTTCTATACTTAGTATATTTAATACATTTTTATACATGTAAAATATATACATAAAAATTTAATAATTTTATGTACTGATATTTTTCACTCGTGTGTAAACACGGGTTCTAAACTAGTATATTGAATACACATAAGGGAGGTTCTTCAGGAATCACAAAAAAAGGGAAACCGGGGAACACTCTCACAAAAAACCTAATCCCCGCACCTCCCCCCCACCCACTCACTCACAACTAGAGGTGGGTATTAGAACCGGATCCGATCCGGTCGATTATCATAACCGGATTTTTTTGGAACCGCCGGATTTGGGACCGGTCCCACTACATTTGGCTGGCCGGATAAAAATCAGACAAAAAAATGGACATGATCGGACCAAAAAAACCGGTTCTGACCGATTCTAGCCGTTGGGCTGGAAAAAAAACGGTTATATAGTCGTTATATGGTTGTTTTTTTGTTTTTGAGACTTGAAAATTAGTATAAACTAGAATTATACCCCTTGTGTTGCGATGGGTGGCGCGTTACGGTGGGTGGCGCGTTGTGATGATTCAAAATGAAACATATTGCGACGGAAATTAACGTGCTCGAAAGATTATAAGATAAAGCAAAAAAATTTTACGTAAACTCACCCCGCGCGAGAAGAGCGTATAAGATTAAACCCAAGAAAAAAAGAAAATAACATGAAAAAAGCTTTAAAAAGAATTAAAATGGGTGGTTTGTGAGTTTTGAATTTGAACCCACATCCCTTGAATAATTCTAAACCAAGCCTAACACTCTTCCAAACACACATTTTTGGTTTTTATTTCCTTAAGTAATCTTTTAAACAAATGTGAATGAGAAAATAAAAATAATAAATATCAAAAGCATGCATAACATGCTTGCACATTATGCATAATAACATGTAAAATTTGAATAGTGATTTCCACTCACAACTCTAACTTGTTTTTTTAATATTATTTATAATATGTATAGGAGGGTATGAGTTAGTTCACAACAATCGTCTAACTCTCAAAACGCAAAAAAAACTCACTTTTTACTCTCTCATGGCTTTCGCAAACACTCAAAATTCTGTTGGTGGTTCTACTAGCGACGCCATGGTGGTGAGAGTACTTCCTTGCTCACGAAACCAGGAGATATGGGTTCATTTTGATTTATGCGAAATGTCGAACGGTTCGTAAAATGCTCGTTGCAAACGTTGTGGTAAAATTTTGGGTGCTGCGGGAAATAGCACTTTAAAAAAACATATTGGAAGTCACGCAAAACACAGCCAAGCTGAAGATCAAACTCAAATTGGAAAGGATGGAGGAGTTTGACAATATAATGTCAAGAGGGTTGTGAGAGAAGGACATATTTCGTCAATCAAGAAGGATTGCAATTTGATTACTTTGATAACTCGCGCTTGACGGGGATGATCCAAGACACGCTTCAACCGAGTGACACAAACGTAAGTCGTTGTACTTTAAGACAAGATTATTACAAATGTTGAAAAAAGCTAAAAAACAATTAATTTTAGGTTTTGAAAATTTAAATACCGGCATTAACTTAACCACAGACGTTTGGTCCGCTCCACATGGTTTACCCGAATCGTACATTTGCGTTACCGCACATTGGGTTCAACCCAAGTCGTGGCAAATGATGAATCGTACGATTGCGTTTGATTATTTTGTATATCCACATACCGACGAAAACTTATTTTATATTTTACACTCAGTAATTCAAACTTATAAACCTCAACCAAAAATATTTTCAATATCTTTTGATAACGCTTCAAATAACGCAAGCGCGATGGAAAAAATAGAAATAAAATATGAGGCACCTTGTAACGGTGTTTTTTTCATAGTCGATTTGTTGCACACATCATTAACTTTGTTGTGCAAGACGGTCTAAACGCCTAAGAAATAAAAGAAGTGAAAAAAAGATTTAAAGTGATGTTACAAGAAGTTTTTAGCTCAAGCAAAAAAAGATAAATAAACTATAGAAATTTGTGCCAACAAACGGTTTCCATCTTTTTAAGTCTGAATTGTGACGTATCTACTAGGTGGAACTCGACATGGAAAATGTTTGAATCTGTCTTAAGACAAAGAGTTACTTTACTAGGTGGAGCTCGACATGGAAAATTGTGACGGACCATCTATTCACGTCGGGTTTCGTTTCCACGGTGGTTTGGCAGCATATCAGTGGTTGGTGCAAGACCCAACAAATCTTTGCTTACATGGTTAGAGACGTTTTGGAGCTTTACGAAACAGTTCACAGCAACGAGATTCAAAAGGAGGCGTTTCAAAGAATTATATTGACTGCTTGGTGGTGCATTTGAAAGGCCGTGAATGAAAGACAATTTTCAAACAAATTAAACAAAGTGGAGAATATCATTCAATACCTTGGTTTTTTATGGTTTAGTAAAAGGTCTAAACATAGAACCCTTCTTCTAGTAGTTGTGTTTCAATTTTCTGCAAGTATAGTGTAATTGTGTTTCTAGGTTGTGTGACTGACTCCTGGTATTTTTGCTTGGAGTTGGTGCTGGTTTATATATATTAAGCCTTTTGAAAAAAAAACTAATTTATTGTACGCCTATAAAGACGTGTTTTAAAGTCTGGAATTTCCTCTCTAAATATAAACTAGTTTTTTTACCCACGTTAGCTACGTAGCGGGAGTTTGCATCATTTTAGTTCGGCTCGTTTACAGGGATAAACTGAACGTCGAAACGTAGACTTGGTATAATCTACGATACTAAAAAATATACTCGATTTTAAATATAACTATGTTTTCAATAAAATTTATACCGGAATGTTGATAAAAAAATATCTAAAGAAGCCGCGCATTCCGTTTTTTTAAATTAAGAAACAAAATTTATTACAAATAATTTTTAACTATAAAATGAGTTGAGTTAATAATATGCAATAAAAATGTATTAGATATGAATAATTATTTTCTGAATTTTAACCATGTGAAATGTGAGCACATGGTTTTACCCTTACAAAAACCATCAGACTTTATCATTATTATTTATTTATTTTAAACCCTTTATCATTCTCTAGTCCTACTTCCATCTCCCATTTCTTTGATCTTCCTTCAATCTCTTCACTTTACTTCAAGTCAATCTATACGATTACGACTCACATTCAAGTTGTAGTGATAAACCCCATTTCTAAAAAAAAATCTCCATCAATGGCCCCTCATCTCCACGGTGTACCACTTGAGTTCCGGCTTTGCCACCGCTCCTCCCCACCCCGAAAACAACCCGACACCACCATCAGCGACCACGATTACGGTGACCTAGACAGTCGGAATGAGCGGCGGTTACGAATCGAGGAGGTAGATCGGTGTAATAGAGAGGGTTATTGCGAAGATATGGCTCCGGCAGCGGTGGAGACGGGTAGATCGAAACCCTAGGTGGCGGTATCCATATCTCTGCCATGAAACCGTCACGACCCTCGACGCCTCCATCTCCGTCATCGATTACGGCCTTCCCACACATCGGAGGCGGCTGTTCAGGCTCTGCTTCTCTTTTCGTTGCCGTCTTCGGGTTAGCGAAACCGTCACAAACAATCAACCGCCTATCACATCTACTCTCAAGCCTTGCTTCCATCTTCTGTAGCCCTTATTTTAGAGAGTAATCTGGTGTGCGACTTGTACTTTATGTTTCTTCAATTGTACCTTGTTTGGACCGGTAGGTATCTTACACGTGGACCACTTGGTAGAAGGTAATGTAGAGATAATAGAGAGAGATGTTTGCTGAAGAAAGAAAGTTACGTGGCAAAATAGAAAAAAAGAAAAGTTTACTTGTTTTAAGCCTCTCTTTTAAAACTTTTTGTTAATTGTTAATATTTATTAAGGGGAAAGTAAATATGGAGCTGTTAAACATCTAAATTAGATGCGAAACTCAGCAAAACGACGTAGTTTTGATTAAAATAAATTAAAGTTAATTTAGTTCCCCGTTTCCTCTCTCAATCTGTTCATCAATTTCACTTCCTGCAAAGATTTTGTCAAAAAATAATTACTGCTCTTCGAACCTATCTGCGTCCTTCTTGCTTTCGGTAGAACTGGTTTCCTAAAATTTGACTTCTCTCATTTCTTTTGTTCTTCCATTCGATTGATTTCACCCATTTCAACACTTTTTTTCCATTAATTTTCCAGTATTACTAATTCTTTTGAAGCTTTGAGTTATATTCCATTAATTTTCCTTTGAGTATTTATTTGTAATTTCCCAGTATTACTAATTTTTCTTCTCCGAATTGAGAAGTGGGGTTACTATTCCTGCAAAGATGATTGAAATTGTCTTCATGCATGTCACTTGATTGCTATTCCTGCAGTTTATATGATACGATGAAATTTTCTTATATGTACACTTCTTTTGGTCTTATGCAATTGCTTGTTGATCCTTGCTTATAGTGAAACTGATGAACCGATTGGAAGAGGAAACAAGGAATTAAAATTAATTTTAATTTGTTTTAATCAAAACTACATCGTTTTGATGGGTTTCGCATCTAAGTTAGATGCTTAACAGACTCATATTCACTTTCCCCATTTATTAAAGTCTAACCCACTCAAAGAGTATCACAACTGGTATGATTTTTCATAATATCTTATGAACCAAAAAGACGATTTATATAATTTTTTACATAATTTCATTTTATAAAACAATTTCTCAGAGCAACCCAAAGAATACAGTTTATCTCAAAGCATAAGAAAGAACTCGAAGTATGGTACAAAAATGTAACCCTATAGAAGACTTACACGTGTAAATTTAATTGTTTTCTTTTATTCGTTTTACCCCTCGTATAATATAGAATATACGCTTTTAACCTATTTAATTTTCTAATTACTTTGTTTTTCAGTAATAACTTTCGTTCGTAGGGTTGAAATTTGTAACCCTATGCCTTGAAATCGATCAAGCCCGAACCAAACCAGTAAAAGCCTAGTTGTGGTATCATGTAACATTTTATATGATTTGATTGAGGAAGACTCTTATTAAATCTACAACTTAAGTTTGATAGCACAAAGGCGAAATCAACGATATTCTGATGGGAAAAAAAATCAAAATAATAAAATTACATGTAATTTCTGCAGCAAACAAACCCGAACCGACGGGATGGAGCATGCTTTCGACGTCAGCCAGTCAAGGGTACAAACAAACTATCTATATATCGTTACAAATCAAGAAGAGTTTTATGAAATTCTTGCCTTTTGTTTCTCTCATGATTTAAAGGGGAATGCCACTCTGTTCAAGTCTAGGGAGCTGCAACGGCTCCTGAAAATCGGGGTTGATGGGGAACAACTGACACTGAGCATATTGTGAAAGTAATTGATCAATCAGCACCAACGCCACTGATGCTTCCACCATCGGCACCGCTGCACCCATCCAACAAACTCAGAACATATACATATACATATAGAATGGCCAAAAGTCCGGTGAAGAAAAAACGAGCATGAAGAAACTTAGATATGGATACAAACCTCTTGGGACCACACATGGATCATGGCGTCCGCGAGCTATGAGTTCTGTTTCCTTTTTATCTCTCGTCACTGTGTTTTGCTTCCGCTGCATCACATAGGTTTAAGAAAGAAACATTAACAATCAAACAGAAAAACAAGGTTTTCCTTCTTTTTCTCCCAAGAGCAATTGAATCTAAATTCAAGCCTGGCAAAACAGGTGGTCAGGTCATTCAAAAAAAATATCGATTTGGTTCAGATCAAAACTGGAATGGGCTCAGATTAAAACAAGTCGATTTAGGAGGAAAAAGAGTATTGAAAGGGTTCAACCGCTATAATGCAGCAAGACAGCTTGACAGCAGCAGTGGTGGTGGTGGTGGTTGTGGAGTGGTGGTGATGACAGATAGTGGTGGTGGGTGGTGCTGGCCCATTTGACCCGTTCTAAGTTAGCAGGTTTCAAAAGAGTGACCCCTTTAAACCCATTGTATAATTTGAGAAGTACCAAATCAGCCCATTTTGCAAACAAAAGTTTTCCGAATCAACCCATATCTTGAAGAATGGGTCATGATTGCGAGGTGCGTCTAAATGCAAAGAAAAATGGAAACCAAATTCTAAATGGTTACATGTGTTGGTTGTATTGGAACAATCCCTCAAGAAATGCATTCACAAAACTAGTATGTGACTATTTTCACACGCCCTTGCAATTCATTTCTATACTCCAAGTTAAAATCTTGTGGGCTGTTGAACTAGACAGCACAGCTACTTAGAGTGATGACTGTTGGGGCATAATATATAGTTAAAAACGTTCAAACTTTTGGTATAGAAAGGGTTGTTGACTTGTTGCAGCAATATACTGCAAATTGGGCAGGTTGGATGGGTTTGGTCAAATTAAAATTAGCCAAATATTTAGATCATTTATAAAAGGGTCACATCAGATTGGGTTCTCTAGACAGCATATTGCACAATCATATGGCAATTATGATAAGAGTGACAGGTGACAAATGATTATTCGTGGGGCTGGAAAAATGGGCAGGGCAGGTCAGGTAACAAGCCAAAATAGGTAAATTTTGGTACATATCGAAACAGGTCGCTCGGGTGGACCCAAGTCGCTTTTTGTCCAAAAAAAACAATTTATAAAAAACTAATGCCTAATATGATAACAAGAACTATATTATTTCAATAATAATCTGATTTATGAGGGTTTTATGCATTAGTCTTACACTGATTGTGGATGTTGGTTTGAAGGCTATTCGCATGTTTATGATCTCTCCATTGGATATACCACCCTGCAAAATAAGCATCAATAGAGATGATTATCCATGTTCTACTTGCAATCTGACTACTAGTACTACAACCAACTAATCAGAGGTTGGAATGTATACCTGTATCCCACCTGACCGGTTTGTTCTTGTCCTAACCCGTCCATGTTCATCCATATAAAATTCATCATTATGCTCACTACCCGTCAAAAATGTACCTAGGGTTTTATCATTTACAAAGATAATAAGAACATACACAATCACAAAAGTACGATCATCCATAGACAAAAAGCATCTAGCGACCAATTTGCCTCATTTGTTATTGTTTATTATTAATGGGTTGAACATGTGATGTTTTATATCTAACAGGCAGATTCAAAACTAGCTAAAAGGGAAGCGTGTCAAATGGGTCAAACACTTACCAGATTGTATTTTTAATGCATAAAAGCTCCTAAACCACTTTCTTTGAAATAATTAATATAGTTTCATAATTATATTCGGCACATTAAACTTTTATAAAGAAGTTCAAAAAATTTCAACAAAAGTGCTCCGGGTCAACCCAAATAAAAGCTACACCTTTCAAATAGCACAAATTTAATATCTTTCTAACTCGTTACCCAACATACCTGCAAATCCACTGCCAAACTCAAATCCCTTGGTGGCAGGTAAAGACAAAGCAGCCTTAGCCAGCTCAGCTTCAAGTTTGTCAAAAACTGGTGAACCAAGGCCCTGCCATATAGATATACAAGTATTAATCACATGTAAGCAGGTGCACACAGCCATACATAGACACACATTGTAAAACAGAGCTAGTGCTTACACGTGGGAGGTTTCTCACAATACACGTAACAACACCACCAACAGAATCGCCTCTCACTCGGACTGCATCAATAGCAGCAATCATCTTTTCTGCATACTCAGGATGTGGACACCTGGCGATGTTGCTTTCTACCTGATCAAGTGTCAATGTTTCATGATCCACAAGGTCTTCTGGAAGTATAACCTTGTGAGCTTGAGAGACATAGGCAAGAATCTAGCGAACAGCAAACACATAATTAGTTCTAATACAACATTCTGTGCAAGTCGAATTTTGTTTTAGATGTGTTTTGAAACCAATTACGTGATATTGAATAACCAGAATCATATAATCAGTTCTATTAAAACTTGCTCCAGCCTGCAGAATACAGTATTTGGATGTAATTTTGATGCTTAAAATTGTAATGATAGAATAATCCTCTGTTTGAGAATTTGGAAAATTATGATTATTCAAGGGAGTAAAGATAAAATGATTAAAAAGGATATTCTTATTGGCAAAATATTTAAACCTAAGATATGAGAATTATGTATCTGCAATCTGCATGTGTATATAGATAAACCAAACTCAACACACCTCAGTTCCTGAATACGCCTTGAGAATTTTCTTAGCAACAGCACCAGCAGCAACTCTCCCGATTGTCTCTCTAGCTGATGACCGACCACCACCCTATGATCCATCAACATGTTTAAGTGTGAACACTCAAGTGTCCATGAGCTTCACATATTTTAATATTTTCATATGTATTTGTAAAAAGGCGGGCGTACCTCTACTGATCTTGTACCATACTTAAAGTCATAAGTTGCATCAGCATGAGAAGGTCTATAAGCCATTGACATTTCACTGTAATCCTGATAAGCACAATGATTAATATATTGCAAACAATGCAAACACCAATAATTTCCTAGGCAATTTGATGGTTTATGAAACAAGCAGTGTTGGCGGCCAATTAACTTGTAATTTTGACCATTAATCGGAATCAGTCCTAGGCAGGCCTAGGCGGCCAGATTCCGGCTGAAACCTGAAATTTTTGGCCAGATTCCAGCGAAAACCTTGGATTTTCCGGCCAAACCATTTAAGCTTTGTATTATTGTATATGTGTATGTTATGAATACAATAGAGAACTATAAATAGAGATTGTACAATAGACTAGGGCCGGCTATAATAGTTATAGGGCCGGGCCTATACTAGCTAAAATATATCATCTAATACTCCTCCTCAAGCTAAGGCCGGGACTGGACTTTCAGCTTGGACTTCAAAAAGAGAAAGCGATCTGATGGTAAAGGTTTTGTGAACACGTCGGCAATCTGATCTTGTGTGGAAATAAATTGGACAGATAATTTCTTTTGAGCAACCTTCTCGCGAACGAAATGAAAGTCTACTTCCACATGCTTTGTTCTGGCATGGAACACTGGATTGGCGGATAAGTAAGTGGCTCCCAAATTGTCACACCATAGAATTGGAGACATTTTCATAGGAACACGCAGTTCTGTTAGAAGTGTCTCAAGCCAAGTCAGTTCAGCAACCGTATTAGCCAGGGCCTTGTATTCCGCCTCAGTAGATGACCGAGAAACAGTCTTTTGTTTTCTGGCTGACCAAGAAACAAGATTTGATCCAAGATAGATAGCATATCCCCCCGTGGATCGACGGTCATCTGGACAACCAGCCCAGTCTGAATCAGAAAAGGCCGTTAAGTTATGAGTGTCTGTGTAGGCATGCAGGACGGTGGAGGAAGAACTGGAAATTAAAAGCCCATGGTCAGCTGTCCCGTGTAAATAGCGTAAGATACGCTTAACAGCAGACCAGTGATTTTCGGTAGGAGAATGCATAAACTGACAAACTTTGTTAACCGCATAAGTAATATCTGGTCGAGAGAGTGTAACATACTGTAATGCCCCAACCATCTGTCTGTATTTAACCGGGTCAGCAAAAGGAGAACTATCACCAAGAGAAAGAGAAGTGCTGGTAGTGCAGGGAGATGTAACCGGTTTGGACTGAGAGAGATTTGCACGTGCTAGCAGGTCAGTAATGTATTTCTTTTGAGAGAGAATGATATCAGACCCGTTGCGAAACACTTCAATTCCTAAAAAATAAGACAAAAGCCCCACGTCTTGTATAGCAAATGTTTGACCGAGACACCGAACAATGTGATCAATGGCACGGTTGTTATTTCCTGTCAAAATAATGTCATCGACGTATACCAACATGTACAAAAATATCCCATTATGTGAATAAATAAATAAAGAAGGGTCAGTTTTAGAACCCCTGAAGCCGAGACCAGTCAAGACAGCCGAGAGCCTTTCAAACCATGCTCGAGGTGCCTGTTTAAGACCATACAAGGACATATGTAAAAGACACACATGATTCGGCTTCTTAGGATCAACAAATCCTTCTGGTTGTTTCAGATAAACTGTCTCCTTTAGATCCCCATGTAAAAATGCATTCTGAACATCAAGTTGTCTTAGGGACCACCGCTTGGTAACGGCTAAGGAAAGAACAACCCTAATGGTAGTAGCCTTGACCACTGGACTGAAAGTTTCAGTATAATCTAAACCTGCCTGCTGGTTGAAACCTTTGGCAACCAGACGCGCCTTGTAGCGCTTGATTTTCCCATGTTGATCTTGTTTGACTTTGTACACCCATTTGCAGTCAACAATATTTGTATTTGGAGCACGAGGGACCAAAGACCATGTACCATTTCCAATAAGTGCAGAGTATTCATCTGCCATAGCCTTACGCCAGTGAGATTCTTTGTTGGCAATGGTAAACGAGGTTGGTTCAATGTCAGGGGAAGCAGTTGAGGTATAAAAGGAGGTAGGTTTATAAGGATTAGTTTGTTTCGGGTTAGGACGTAGATTTGGTGGGCGTTGACGAGATGGGTTTGGGACGGTTTGGGTTTGTGGTGGGGACGTGGCAGACGTTGTAGAAGTGGTGTGTTCGGGATGTGTGGAGTAGCGGTCAAATGCTGGAAGGGAGGATGTCGGGTTATGTGTGGGCCGACGGGAGTAGGTAGTAGTGGGCTGATCAGTGTGAGGGGGATCTGGTTGATATGAAAGAGAAGATGTGGATGAGGCCGGTTGTGATGAGTGGGCCGGTTGTGTGGTATGGACTGCTGGTGTGGTACTCGTTTGTGGTGTGGTAGTGGGCGGTGGTGATTGTGGAGCAGGAAGTGGTTCAGAAGGGGTAGGTGAGTGATTAGAGTTGGTAGGGTAAGAGGATACATAAGGATCGGGCTGTGAAGCGGTAGGTGAGTGATTGGTGGGGGTGACATGAAAAGGAAAAGTGTTTTCCTGGAACCGAACATGGTGGGCAATGTAAATGCGTTCGGTGATTGGATCATAGCAACGATATCCATGATGAGAAGTGCTATAACCAAGAAAGATACATGGTGTAGAACGGAAATCCATTTTGTGAGGATTGTAGGGGCGAAGATAGGGAAAACACTGACAGCCAAAAACACGAAGGAAGGAGAAATCAGGTTTGCGTTTGAACAGGTGTTCAAACGGAGACATGGTGGAGTGTGTGCGAGATGGCATGCGGTTGATCAGGTAGACGGCAGTTTCAAAAGCATAATGCCAAAAACGTTGTGGAACGTGTGCCTGTGTCATTAGTGTTAGACCAGTCTCAACGACATGACGGTGACGTCGTTCAACAATGCCGTTCTGTTCACTAGTGTGTGGGCAGGAAAGGCGGTGAATAATGCCAATGGAGGCAAAGAAAGATGAGAGGTTTCTAAATTCGCCCCCCCAATCGGATTGCACAGTTTTAAGTTTGGTGGAGAATTGTCGTTCGGCCATAATGACAAATTGTTTAAAAATGGCAAAAACATCAGACTTACGTTTCAAAGGGAACAACCACATAAATCTAGAGAAATGGTCCACGCATAAAAGAAAGTAGGAATGGCCGTCATAGGAAGTTACAGGGGCTGGACCCCAAACATCACAAAACACTAAATCCAAAACATGGTTGCTTTTATAATCAGAAGATAATAAATGTAGTTTGGAAGATTTGCCAACTAAACATGAACTACAATTGAAATCAAAAGTCTTGGTAGAAATAGGTAAATGATATTTAGAAAGCATTGTCTTGAACAATTGAGAATGTGGGTGTCCCAATCGTTGATGCCATGTTGTGGTGGTAGCACGAGTTGTTGAAAAAGCAAACTTTGGAATCGGCTGGTTTGATGGAAGTTTGATAGAGTAGAGTCCACCGTCACTTGGACCCGTGAGGAGGGTAATGTGTGTATGCTTGTCCTTCACAGAAAAAAAAGTCGCATGAAATTCAAAATAAACATGATTATCTTGACAAAATTTTTGGACAGAAAGGAGATTTTTTTTTAGATCAGGTACATGAAGAATATCGTTTAGGTAAAAGGTTTTGTTAGGAGAGGCAATTGTTTTGGAACCAATGTGTAATATAGGGAGAGGCATACCATTACCAACTTGTAGATTATCATCACCAAAATAAGGCTCTGCAGAGTCAAAACCTGACATATCTGGTGCTGCATAACCATTGGAACCTGTGTCTGGAAGCCAGGTTGTAGGAGCTTGTGAACGATAATCCGCATAATTAGCAGAAGGTTGTCGTGACCTGATTGTGGATGGGTCTCTGTTTGGGCATTGAGATGGGACATGTCCGATCCCGCACCTGTTACAACTTCCATACACAGTGTTCTGGTTAGATGCCCAACTGAACTGACCTGAAGTTCGAGTTCCCTTGTTGCGACTGTTATTGTTGTTGTATCGACCACCACGGCCACCTCGGTTGCCACGACCACGGCTATAATTAGACTGTCCAGCCCTGTTTGTATAGAAAGCTTGAGGCGTGGAGTGTTGTGAAGAACCTGGTAGGGGGTGTAATTGAAACCCCAAACGAGCAACCAACTGCTGAATAGCCTGGACAGTTTCACTAGGAGCCAAAGATGAACCTGCTGCAGTTGCAGCCGTGAAGGCCTGGACGGGTGTAGGTTCAGAACTGGGTTTTTGTATGAGGAACTCATGATCTGCAAGAAGGCCTGGAAGTTCATTGAATACGGCTGTGAATTGCCTAGCAAACAAACTTTGTTTGACTCCATTGTATTCGTCGCGAAGGCCAGCAACAACCAGCATAACAATGTCTCTGTCCGGCATGGGATGGCCAATGTTGGCAAGGGAATTGGCAATAGGCAGCCGACGTCTCATCTCCCTTCATCTGGATCTTTAAGAGTTGTGTCTTCAGGGTAAATTCTCTAGAGGAAGTGTGTGGGGCATATGCTCGTTCAAGACCGAGCCAAAGATCACGTGAGGTGACACCTTGAACATGTTGAAAAAAGGTTTCTGAGATGGTTGAGATGATTAACATGCGAACATGTGCATCATTACACAACCAGGTTGCATAATCTGGATTCGGTAGGATGACCGGTGCTGCTCCTTCCTTGTCTTTTGCGGAGGGGGCTGGAGAAGAGATAGTTGATGGAGGGCAGGGAATGCTTCCATCAACGTAGCCGAAGAGGCTGTGTGTGGTAAGAAAGGGTTGTATCATAAGTTTCCAATGGCCATAATTTGAAGGAGAGAGGGTAAAGCCGAACTTGTGAGAATTGTGTGACGTTTTTTCTGCAGTGGTGAAGGCAATAAGCTGTTGGTCAGCCATTAAAAGAAAAAAGTAGGAATTAGGGTTTTGTGAGATAGGGTGACGGCAGGAAGAAGGTATAGAACCCTAGGCTCTGATACCAATTTAAGCTTTGTATTATTGTAATTGTGTATGTTATGAATACAATAGAGAACTATAAATAGAGAATGTACAATAGACTAGGGCCGGCTATAATAGTTATAGGGCCGGGCCTATAGTAGCTAAAATATATCATCTAATAAAACCCTTCAAATTCCAGCCAAATATGTGTATAAATATTTAAAAAAGAACATTTTTATAAAAATGTGTGTATATATATAAAAAACTGAAAATTACATATAAAAATTCCAATCCGATTAATCCCGCCTAGGCCCCGATTAATCCCGCCTAGGCCCCACCCCACCGCCTGCCTAGCGATTTTCCAACCATGGAAACAAGTTACACCAAATCTGTGTATTCAAAATTATATACAACTGAAAGCAACAAATACTTGTGGCATATTGTACTGTTAGCATGTTAACTGATTATAACTTCTCATATTCAATATTATATGAGTACTCACTTTTCCCCTCTGGTCTGTATTGGGTACTTTAATCATGATTGGAGATCCAGTAGTAAATCCTGCATAGAAGCATCAGGCATGAGTCTTGAGAAAGATCTTATCAGAAACTTTTTAAAATAAAGATAAATAGACAGCAAAATCTGATCATTTGAAGAATTGTTAAACACGAACTAACCTTCAGCAACACCAGAATATATGTGGGCTGTGTCGGTTTCTTTCCTAGGTGTAGTGATTCGGCTCTGACCTGGCCTCCTATATAAGAAAGAGTTTGGTGCACATGAAAAAAGTTCCAACAAAATTGTGGTCTTTAATCTTTATTATGATAAGTAGGATGATTAATACCTTCTGTCAAGATCTACTTGCAGATCAGCCTCTGTAAGGGGGATTCGAGGGGGGCATCCATCAATCACACAACCAACTCCACCACCATGAGATTCACCAAAAGTTGTAACACGAAAGTAGTTTCCATATGTACTTCCAGCTGCTTTTATCTCTGTTAAAATGCAAAGTGATGAAGTTTTTTGTCTAAATGACTTTGAAAAGTAAGCAATTTAGATGAAACAAAGAAACCACTAACACATATATTCCTAAATTTAGAAGAAAAAAATAATGATTCCACCAAATTTAACCAATTTTCGATCAATGATGTTCTCTAGACCTTTCCAGAAACTAACTAGAGCTACAAAAAAACTTTGGCAGTACAAGTTTAGGTAGGAAGATATTCTGGATTTGTTTAGAAGTTCATTAATGCTGTTTAGGTGTCTCATTGAGAAAGACAACACTATCAAATGTTTTATTAGCTATCAGATTTGTAGCATTGCATATGCATGTGTAATTTAGGAACTGAATTTAATTACATACCATGTTATTATAGTTGCAACTGCAGGAAATTAATAAGTGAATCAAACTATTCGGTTTAGATAATCAAATACCACAAGTTGTTAATGGATTGCTGGAATTATCTATGATTTGTTACGAAGAGAGAAACTGGATTATACATTGCTCCTAGCAAAGCACAGTAGCACATAATTATTAGGTTGACGATCATAGTCTGATTTTAAGTGGGTCAAGATTCTGTAATATGCATTTGTAAATGTTACAGCATCAGATATCCATTTGCTCACACTTGGGCGGTTGCATAGTGTGGATAGCACAGAGTTAAACATTTGATTTTTAAACTGAAATGGTATAGAACCAAGGCAAATTTAAAACAAGGGAGGTTATGAAGACCAGGTCATATCAAAACGGAGAACAACATTCGGTTGCCAGATTAAAACTCAAGTACTTTATTTATAATTAGGGGTGTTCATTATTCGAATCAGACTCGAATAATTCGAAATTCGATTCCAACCGAATATGAATTTGAATATATGTTTATTCAATTCGAATAAGGATTCGAATTTGATTCGGTTTCGAATTTAATATCTCAAACCCGAATTCGAATTAACTATATGCATATATTTTTTTATCATATGGGCTTCAACTCAAGTCTTCAATCTTCAAGCTTCAAGCTTTTAAGTATTGGACTCTTTTGTTTTTATGGACTTTAAGTCCATTCATCAGTTCAAACTTCAAAACGACATCGACTCTTCACTCATTATGTTCATTTTTTGCAGTTATGTATGAATTAGATTGTTAAATTTTTATAAATGTAGTTAAAAATCTTAATATTTTTAATTTTCTATTTTTATTTTTTAATTCGGTTTATTCGAATTCGAATAAGCTTATTTGAATCAAGTTAAGCAATTCTTATTCGAATTCGAATCCAAATTTCAAAATTCCAAATTCGAATAATTCGATTCGGCGATTTGATTCCATTGAACACCCCTAATTATAATTCCTTCTCTTAAAATCCGCTTCATCATCACACTATCAGGTAAACCACCTTCCCTTATTCAGACAATATACAACGAAAGAAATAAAAAAAAAGTGAATGGCATAAAAGAATCTACATATTTTTTCTTAATCAACTTTGCAAATCCTCCGGCATGTCTTTTCGAAGAAAATAATCTACATATGCTTCAAGAGGAATTGATGATTCTTAAAAGTTAATCACTAAATCAAAAGCACTTCAGATATCACATTTAGAATAAGAAACTACTCCATTTAAAAGCTACCATCACATAGACGCACATAAACATATATAGGAACACATTGTTGTGTCTCCAATGATAATTCATATCCATATACTATAGCAAAGCGAGCAACCGCAGACAAAATCAACCTAAACACAATTAACGGATCATCAATTTGAAATTAAATTTTCGAGGAACTCAAACTTATCGATCACAACAGTAACAACGAAATCAAAATCAGAATACATCTATCGACGGATAGGAGATCACAAATCGGAGATTTACCGAGTGTTCGATGGCGTGATCCGCGACTGGTTGAAATTTGGACTGCAGAATGGAAATCGGAATGGCGAAGGGAACCGTACCGTGAGTGTTCGTCGGAAAATGGAGCTCCGAGGAAGGGTTTGGTAGAGAGAGAAGATGCCATTTGGTTTGATGCGGACCGGAAGCTTGCGGTAGGTTTAAATGTGTGAGATTATATTGGTGTGTGTCGGCGGTAGGTTTAAATGTGTGAGATTATATTGGTGTGTGTCGACGGTAGGTATGAGTATATCTCGGTTGGGGTTGGTGAGGGAAACATCCACCTACTCCCAAATCTATCTCTACCGAGTTGGATGGATACGGGACGAGTTAACTCGTTTAGTTTTTCTTTTTTATGAAATTATTTATGTTTTTTTTAACAGCAGAGGTCCGGACGTCCGGGATCACACTAGCAAACGGATCACCATTCCACCCAAAAAACAGAAGCGTGGTGACATGGCCTCACACCACTTAGGAGGAAATCCACAACTGAGAAAA
This sequence comes from Smallanthus sonchifolius, assembly GCA_023525975.1. Lineage (NCBI taxonomy): Eukaryota > Viridiplantae > Streptophyta > Magnoliopsida > Asterales > Asteraceae > Smallanthus > Smallanthus sonchifolius. The sequence goes on from CM042042.1 coordinate 60,053,463, forward strand.
CACACCGGCTCAACTTGGAATATTTTTGTTCAAAACGAGACTCGAACCCATGACCTCCCATTTGGAAAGTCATGGGGCTACTACTCAATATAAATTATAAAATAATTAAAAATATGCATATATAAAATATAATATTTCGGATATCGATATTTTCTTATTTTTAAATTATAAAAATAATTAAAATATATAAAAAATTTAATACTTCGGATATCCGAAATATCCGAATTTTTTGAAAATCACTATCCGAATCAGAAAATTAGGATATCTGAATTTTTGGATGATTCGGAATTTCGGATAATTTGGTTCGGTTTCAGATTTGAACACCCCTATTCACAATCCCTGCCCAACCTCGCTTGTACAAACGGATTTTCATCGTCTCTCTCCTTGCTACGTCCTCTCGCCTGTCTCTCTATCTTCCACATTGGTACAATAGCGTTTAAGCTGGAGATGGTCCTATTTATTTTAATACTCAGTCTAATAAACATACATACCCAGATAATACCGAGTATGTGATCAATTTATCTAAACATGTCATAACGAGTTGACAAGTTGGAAACGTCTTAACTGGGTTGGTGAGTTGTAATAGTTAAACGAATCGTAAATGGGTTGTCCCTTATATAATTAAACGAGTAAACATATTAAACCGAACACAACATATTTAATTGAACACGTGACGCGAATACCAAAAGGTTATAGTTTTGCCTAAAAAAGTAGTTATAGTTTTGACGCGAATACCACATGTGACGCTAACACGACATATTAACCGGGTTAGAAACGGTTTGAGCGGCTTAGACCATTAAAATGTTTTGCCTAAAAAGTAATTATAGTTTCTTTTCTATTAAATATATATAACTAAAAGCTATATTAATAAAATAATAACCTATCTTTCAAAATAAAATATTTTTTGTTGAGGTATATTTGTAATTGTGAAAAACTGAGAGATGTTATCAATACTCGTAATCTGGTTTACATTATATAGTACAATACAATTGAAACTAAAAATCTATATCATTAATGTGGGTTAATACCTAGTCAAAGTAACTAAAACTAGGTTAAAGGTGGTAATAAGTGGTTGCGTTTATAACACGTCTGTCAGACATATTACAACTAATTATACACTAATATAACAACATACTCTAGGATGATGTTAAATTATTACTTCGGGATCAACAAATAAACTGATAATTTTGGATCGGTTATGCTGTCTCGTTAAAAACTTACTAAAAAACTCAGTGGGACAAAACTTAGTTAACGGAAAAAGAATGAAGCGTGTATAATGCTCCCCCTCAAAATAGTTCACGTCTTTCAATAAGTAGAATTAGATCTTGTATGATTAGTGTTTGCCTTGAATTTTGATGTAGCCTTCTTTGATATTGAACTATCTAAGTTGTCTTGTCTTCATAGATAATCGTCGGGTACTTGATTTGTTCTGAACTACATGCATTTGTATCATGTACTGATTGATCTTAGTGTCATACATTCTCGACCGGTATCATACATTGTTGTAAGTTCCCCATAATTTGGTAGTGTTGTCATGGTTCGCTTTGTCGACCTCGAAAAAATTATCGTCTCGCCAAATAGTTGGGACTTTATCATTTTTCTCGTAGAGGAGACCTAAGTCGCGTGTCCTACAAATATATTAGGGTATATACCTTTTCCAATTCCAGTGTTTATATGTTATGTTTGGAGTGTGTCTTACTAGCACAGGTGCCGAGAACATATTATCATATATTGTGATATTTATAAAATACACATGTGCATGGATTTCGCCTAAGTGTGGTACTATTTCGCCCTCTTTTTGGGGACAACAACGATCCTTTTGTCAATATTAAAATATACTAACACTTTCTCGATGTAGTTTGATTGACAAGCAAATATACAATTACATATTACTCAAACCGAGGGTCGATGAATATTTAGGTTGTGTCAATCATCTTTCCAAAATTCTCTCTAGTAGTTCGACGGTTATCTCGATCATGTTTAGAAGATCATTACTGTAAACTGCTATTATGGTGAACTTCTAGGAGCGAAATTTTCATCTGAAGTCCTTCTAGGAGCGAAATATATTTTTAACAAAAATTGAACCACAATCTCGTTATTCCTTCTGTGTAAAATGAGTTTTTTTTTATTTGTATATATTAATAAAAAACTGTTTTTGTTTTTTTAACTTTTTTTTTTGTTATTTTTTTGTATAATTTTGTTATTTTTATGATTATTATTTAATAAAAATCATTTAAAATATATAAATAAATACATTTCTTCTTAAAGGTTAAGGAGAAAGAAAAAGGTCATAATTACGTGTTCGACTTTAATTGTAGAGATGGAATTAAATGACTAATTGAATGTTGAACTTTAATTATAGAAATGAGTTAAATGGTAATTGAATGTTGGGCTTTAATTGTAGAAATAAGTTAAATGATAATTCAACGCATTTTATGCATTGGTAAAATGTAATGTATGCATAATAATTTATGTTAGGTGTCTTAAAAATTTAGATAAATTACAATGATATCCTTTCAACATATTACTATTATAATAAAGGAACATCTTTGCTCGCCACTTGACATATTCTCACTTATAAACATGTCATATAGCAAGTATTTAGACCAAATATGATTAAGTATTCATGGCAATCCTTACTTTTTTTTTAATTTTATTTGGTTAAAAATTAAAAATCATTCCTAATTTGAATACATTCATATTTAATTCAATTTTTATTTTAAAATTATAAGGAAATAATTAGGTAATTAATTCAAAACTCTAGACACTTATATTATACAATTCAATTATCTTATTATTTCACCTTTAAAAAAAATTATCTTATTATTTCAAACACTGTAATGATAAATTTAAATTATTATTTTTATTTAATTTGATTTATATTCTATCCTATGTAGTACACGGGTTTTTAACCTAGTGTATTATATAGTAGTATAGATAAAGATAATTAGAGGACGTAATTTGTGATTTACTCCAAAATAAAATTATACTATCATTATTACTAAAATACAACATTAAAAAATATCTACTCTCCAATTAAATGATCTCGTACGAAAGATCTGCAATGTTGTTATAAGTTATGAAAATAAAGATTAGTATTAGAATGACTAAATTGCGAGCGAAAAAATCTTAATCGGTTTACTTTGTAACTCAAATAACCGTACAAAAAAAAGACTATAAATACAATGTTGTTATAAGGTAAATGGCCGAGTAGCCTTCTCTTCCTCTCACTTACCTTCGTTCGGCCAACTAGGCCATAGTGGCATTGATGATTCCCCCATCTTAAAAATGGTGTGGATTTAAACACTATAAATACAGTTAGGTGATATTTAAGAGTAAAAAATTACTATTAAAAAAACATAACTTCATTCTAAAAAGATGTTCTCATTAGGCCCTTTCATTTAATGTCCGTAGTTATATAAAAAAAACTATAACGATGTACAACAAAAAAATTATTGATAATGATGACTGATAATTAAGATAAATAATTTAAATATGTATAGATTCATACATACTATTAATACGACACATAATATCTTTTAATTAAAAGGACATTACATACATTATGATGGTTTAAACTAAATTTATGCACACAACAATAACATTACACTTTCAATATGTCTTATTATCTTATTTCATCACTATATGATACATATATGTAGATATTATAAATACATATATGTATCCCCACAAAATGCATTATTAATAAAAAAAATTCGCTGGATAAGGTTAAGTTACAATAGACGCTCCTAACAGCGTAAATCATGCTTAACAGACTGTTCTATAGAAGCTTCGAGCTAAAAAAGAAAATATTATTACACTAACAAAATTTATGCTAGAAATAAAATAAAGAAAATAACTTGACAGAAATGAGAAAACTTAAACTCATTATAATTTACAATATATATTTAAGAAACGAATTAAGCCTCAAAATCTTGACCAAGATGATAAAGAAACAACTGTACCTGAGCTACATTTTCCATAAACCATAACATTTGACTGGGCATGCGTATTTTCTCTTGGGCTTCCTTCAACCTGTATCTATACTACGCAAATATATAGAGAAATTAATTAGAGCACATGTACAAGATGAGTAATATGCTTGGCTCCTCATACGCCATCCGCAGAAGCCATCGATGTGCGATGAGCTTTGCAGATGGCATACAGGGAGCCAGGCATATGTTCACACCATAGTGTATTTGCATATGATTTCTCTATAAATAAATAATTAGAACCATCAAAAATTCATATGGCTATAAACATAGAGATTTTTGGATCTCTATATATGTGTGTGCATACATACACATATAGAAATGTATATATATGATCTATTTAAAGAAAAAAGTGAGAAAAAATCAAAGGACGCGTGGGTTTAAATGGTACAAATTTCCAAGAAAAATGGCAAAAAGCGTGGGTTTGGCTAGAAGATGAGTAATTTTCTATGCTAAAACACAGGAAGAGAGAAAGAAGGAAGTTCAAAGCTTTACTAAAACTAAGATCCACGCTAAAACTGGCCACAACACAACCATATTTATAATACACATATAGATGTATATATAATATATAATATACATATATGTATATACATATGTGTGTGTGTGTGAGAGAGAGAGAGATGGATCTTGATCTCTATGATCTTAAGATGGTTTGAAATCTGATAGCTTTTTTCTTTGTGGGGTTGTAAAGCAAAGATTGCTTTCTTTTTTCTTTCTTCTGAAGCTCCTTTTGTCTGTGAGTGTTTGGAACAATATGATTCCATCACCTCTCTCTCTCTCTCTCCAGATATAATACAGCAAGAAGGATTGGTGCACGAATTGTATTACACATGAAATTAGAGTAATATATATAGTATCTTATTTACTTGACTGTGAGTGGTAAATAATAATTAGAGTAAACTATTGTTTTCGTCCCTAAGGTTTGAACAAAACATTATGTTTCGTCCACCTGTAACACATTTGATCCCTAACGTTATATTTTAACACTTTTCGTCCCTGGTTCTTAACTTCGTTAACTTTTTTATTAGTTTTTTGTGTGAAATTGCTGATTTTGGTGGGTGGTCTGATGTTTGAAGAAGACGGGGGAGAGGTATATTTAGTAATTTCACACAAAAAGTAACCGAAAAGTTGACGGAGTTAAGGACCATGGACGCAAAATGTTAAACATCAAACGTTAGGGGATCAAATGTGTTACATGTGGACGAAACCTGATATCTTGTTTAAACCCGAGTGACGAAAGAACAATTTACTCTAATAATTAAATGTATAAAGTTAATGCCTTCTTTGAAATTTGATTCATAAGCTAATTTGAGATTTTGAGATATCTTATAGTTAATTAGTACACCATTAAATGTTTACTCTTCTCAAAAAGTGTTTTAAAAGTAAACTAGGGGATTTACCCGCCTCGCGTTGCGGCAGCGTCGAAATGTACATAAACTCGAACCGCCTCTCGTTGCGGCGGCGTCGAAACGTATAGTAACTCGAACCACCCCGCATTACGGTGACGTGTCACACCCCGACCGATGGCGGAATCATCGAGGCGGACAATAGAATGATTGTTCAAAAGCACATGGTAACTAAAAGGTTGCATAATTCATTAATTAAATTTAAAGACAACATGATCCAAGTACAATACATTTCAAGTAACCTAGTCTAGTTCAAAACATTGATTTATTTAACTAGGTCCATAGTTCCTAAGTGGAGAAATCTTCGGCAAGCAGTCACATATCCAAACCTGAAACATTATTTAAATCAAGTGTCAACTAAAAAGTTGTTGAGTACATAGGTTTAGTAATTCCGGTAAATAGTAGTGTAAATCGTTTTGCAACTCATTGTTTATCTTGTTAAACATAGTACATATGATGTATCATTTATTTAATCACAATTCAAACCGAGTTTGACGCGCTTGAACAGAGCACAACAGCTAAGTCCGGTATGTTTGAATATAGTTACCCACTATATCCGATATGATTGAATATAACACGCGGTTATATCCGAGTATGCAGTAATAAACACCCTAACCGGGTGGGCTGGTCAGGCACAATAGATCTATCAATATTACAGTTGGTTGTCTTGTGTTAAATGTATGTACATCCAAAGAATAAGCATATAGTCTCATGTATAACACGTATAAACAATGTGAGTAGCATGTATAATGTTTCACCCCAAAACGTATAAAAATGTAAAATAGAGGCTATGTAACTCACCTTGCAAGCGGGTATTTTTCCTCGCGTGTAGGTGATAAGTATGTGGAAACCTAAGCACGTTGATACCCTATGTAGACAAATGGGTATTATTGTATGCGTATAGGTGTGTATTTGTATTTAAATGTATATAGGCTTTAATATAATTTTTCTTAATATTTATTTGTATAAAGTATGAAAATAGAATGATAATGGTTTTTGTAAAACTTTAACTTATAAGGATATATATATATATATATATTGTTTTAAACAAGTATTATTATATTTAATGTATTTATATAATAATAACAAATAAAAGAAAAGTCTTTATTTGACTAATTATGTTGATATTTAAAATTTATTTAAACAAGTTTATTAAAAATATTGCTAGGTTCATATAAAAAAATGAGACATTTTATATATTAAATGTATTTTAATAAGTTTATAAAAATGTTACAAGATTTATAAAAATTATGGGACATTTTATATATAAAAATGTAATTAAATAAGTTTATAAAATATTACAAGATTTATAAAAATATGGGATATTTTATGTATTTAAATAATATTACAAGATTTATAAAAATGGAATAGTTTATAGATAAAAATATTGTTTAATCGATTTCAAAATAAACGAACGATCAAACCGACTCGTTTTAGTCTTTAGTGTAATAAAATAATATTAAAATAAGTTAAGAAAATTAAATAAAATAAAAAAAATGATAACAGAAGCAAAATGGGGTTGGGCCGGAGGCCAGAAGACTCGAACCCGCGACCTCTGCTTTGGACACAAACACGCATAACCAGCCGGGCTACTGCCCATCGCTGGTTATGTGTGTATCCGCTAATTTAAATACACAAAGGAAAAGCTGGTCGCTTGTCCTCGGTGACCGGCAAACCGTGTCCGAGGACACTGGGTTTGCCCGGTAACTCACGAGCGAAGATCGTGTTTTCGACTGGAATTGATTACCAGTGGCTAATAGAAACTAATCGAACAAAAACAAAGCTCGAACCTGGTCGCGAAGGGCCTGGTCGGCAGAAACTTAAACCCGAAAATGTCAAGAGTGGGAATCAGCTTCTGGATGGAATTAGACTTCGAAACTTTGGTTGCAGCTTCACTCAGTAACGACGAAAGTAATGGTGTCCTCAATTTGGAGTGAGAGCAGGTGGAAGGATGGTAGCGAGCTCGTGCAGGGCCGACCGTGGCTATTTATAGCCGAGCCCGATTCTTATGTTCAAACGTGCAATTGGGCACGTCCCGACATTATTCTGGACGAGGCGAAGCTAATCAGACATTCGACAGGCGTGGAGGTGGCCTGTCGGGCACGAATTTGGACGTAGGTATCTCGGCCACCAACAGGATCGGACGATCCCTATGTTGGGGGAACAAATTGGTCGGGGGGTATTGTTCGCGTGGGAGAGACGAAGACAGAGACGCCTTTGTCGGTTGTCGAGGTGCAGAGAAACAGTCGGGTCGGGTGTCGCTGGAAAAGTCTTTAACCGCCGGACCAACGAGAGGGGTAACCGGATTCACGAATTTGGTTTTGGCAGTTTCAGTCCCTGAAGTTTGATTTTGATTTAATTTAGTCCCTGGAATAACTTCGGATAAAACCTTATAGTTTGCTTTGTCCAGGAATGGTCCCTCAACAGATTTCAGTTTTAAAACCTTCTAGTTTGATTAATTACTAAACGACCCCTAAACTTTTTATTAAATAAATTAATTTAATTTCTTTTAAATCTATTTATATTTTATAAATTTATTTTATTATTATTATTATAAATAACTTTTATAAAAAGATTATTTGTATTATTTAAATAGGTTATTTTATTAAATATGCAACTTTTAAATCTAGATTTTTATATAAAATTTTATATAAGTTTTAAAACTTATAAAATTTTAATTACTTTTAAATCCAAATAAAATACCTATTTGTATAAAATTAATAAAAACACTTGTATTTTATTTAATTAGAATAATTACACGATAATTATATTACAGGTGCGCTAATGAAAATCCGAAACATCACATGACGCGTCGAAACGTACACGTTTCTCCAATAATACTAATATCATTTAGAAAATGAAACTGGTTAAAAACGTATATCATACAAAGTAAATGAAACGGGTTAAAAACGTATATTATACAAAGTATGAGGGTGAAAAATCCAAAGGAAAATAAAACGGGTTAAAAACGTATATTATACAAAGTACGATAATCAAAATAAAAATTAAAAAATAATAAAAAAATATTTACTATTCTTACTATTCCTTTTAGTTTGTTTTTCGATAAGAGGTTAATCGTGTATTTTAAAAGTAATTGCTTGATATTACTCACTATTTAGCTCACGCATATTGGTTATGCTACCACATGTCCTATTCTTAAAATTTAGATGATAAATTAATATCATAGACAAAACATTCGCTTTTTAATTTTAAAATCATAATATTGGATTTCCTTACCTAATCCACTTGGTTCTTGTTCTTTCTATAAAAGTGCATTTGGACCATATATATTGACAATTTGCATCAAAGTTCATGAATTGCAAAATAACACATGTATATGCAGAAAATATATAATAATTTCTAAATTAGAATAAATTAATAGTAGCTTCTTTCAAATAATTGATTTCTACTTATAAAATAGTGTAAATAAATATGAAGAAAATAATATTTTCAAGTACAAAACACATAAAAAGAGCAAGATGAAAATTTTCATAAATATGGAAAGACAAAAAAGCAAATTGTCCCTAACGAGAAAGTAAAGATGAGAATTATAGATGAACAAATAAGTGGTGATCATACTGATTGGACTATATTGGTTCACACCAAACAAACCTATAGACAACACAAAATCCCATCCAATTAAAGTCAATCCTTTCAAATCAATAGTTGTAAATTTCAAATGATAAAAATAAATATGTCTATGCCATCATGAAATAATTAATTAATCCTTGCAAATAAACAGTTGCAATTAATATATATTTTTTTGAAAGACTTATTTAATAAATAGAACACCCATCAAAACGAGGGGGCAAGACAAGGAAGACAACTACAACGATTACATGAACGAAAATTTACACTAATTTATATACTTGCGCTTTGGACTATTAGAGTACCAAAGAAAATTAAGAGATTTAGTATTGTGAAAAATATCCTCGGTGACGTAAGTTGAACTTTTTATCGTTCCTTGTTAACCACAAGCACCAACACGTCACTAGAATAATTCCTTTATATAAGATTGGGATCCTTGCACTTAATATATGGTGTGTTAATTGGAATGTATTGGGCGTATGTAAGGTTTTAGGATGTTTTTGCAAATTGTAATGATAATTTTGTAAATATATTTAAAATATGTATAATCGATCTTCATGAGGCTTTATAAAATATACATGACACAAAAAAAATAACAGTTAAGTTTATTTTAGTCGTAACAAAGAAAACTGTGTAATGGCTATATATACTACTAGTTTAAAACATGTGTATTACATAGGGTCAAAAAGAATAATACATAAAATTCTTAAATCTTTAAATATATATATATATATATAGGGTTAGGTTATAGTAAAAAGGGTTTTAAAAATAAGAAGGGTAAGAAGGATTCTGGGCTTGACATGTGCCTTTTATATTTTTAAAAGGAGGGCATAATGGTCATTGTGTATTACACAATGAACTTGTATTACACATTGAAGTTGTATTACACAATGAACTTGTATTATATTATACATTGAAGTTGTATTACACAATTAACTTGTATCACACAATGAAATTGTATTACACAATTAACTTGTATTACACAATTAACTTGTATCACACAATTAACTTGTATCACACAATGAAATTGTATTACACAATTAACTTGTATTACACAATGAATTGACTAATTACACAATGAACTTGTATTACACAATGACCTGACTAATTACACAATGACCTGACTAATTACACAATGACCAGATATTATAAAATGACCAGACGTGGTATTACACAATGAACTTGTATTACACAATGACCTGACTAATTGCACAATGAGCCGGAAAACATAAAACACAATGAACTTGTATTACACAATGAACTTGTATTACACAATGAAATTGTATTACACATTGACCTGAATAATTACACAATGACCTAGCTAATTACACAATGAACTTGTATTACACAATGACCTGACTAATTACACAATGACCAGACGTGGTATTACACAATGAACTTGTATTACACAATGACCTGACTAATTACACAATGAACTTGTATTACACAATGAACTTGTATTACACATTGACCTGACTAATTACACAATGAACTTGTATTACACAATGACCAGACATGGTATTACACAATGACCAGACATGGTATTACACAATGAACTTGTATTACACAATGACCTAACTAATTACAAAATGAACTTGTATTACACAATGAATTGTATTACACAATGAAATTGTATTACACATTGACCTGACTAATTACACAATGAGCTGGAAAACGTAAAAAAAAATTCGTTTTTGTTTATTACGACACTATACTCGTTTTAAAGATAAAAAAACGCTCGTTTTTATGGTGTAATATTTTTGAAAAAATAATGTCCTATCTAAAAGTTATGAACGTTTTAAAATGAGGGGAAACTTGATAAAAAGTCAACAAAAGTTGCTAAGACTAAAATACCCTTCCAACAACTTTTTCTCCGACAATTTAATCTCAACCATTAAATCTTTTCTATAATTTGATCTAATGGCGCTAAATCCTTCTCACCCTTCTTAGAGTTAGAATCCTTTTTACCTGAACCTAATCCTATATATATTTCTTATACTAGGTTATAATACCGTGTATTACACGAGTTGATAAAATATAATATTATATATTTAATAATAAAAAATTTATATATTTAAAAACCCGTGTATTATACGAGACGAATAATATTTTAAAATCTTTATGTACATTTTATAAGTGGAAAAATGTATTATATATACTAATGATTTTTTTAAAAAGTTTAAAAATATGTAAAAATTAATATACATTTGTGTTTCAAAAATACATTAAATTCTATTTAATATAATTTGACTTACATTAACTATTTGGTTAAAAAAAATTACATAATTAAATTTTAAAGTTTCTTAAAATAAGAGATAATTTAAAATAAATATGTTTTATTAGTATAATTAATAGTTTTTTAAAAATAAATCATTACTAAAAAAAGAAATGTAATTAATAAAATAAAGAGGCGGGAAACAAATTTGTAAGCAGAAATATTGAGGCGACACGTGGCTTAAGAGATTTTTATTTATTATATAACTAGGTTACACGCCCGTGTATTACACGGGTTGTATATTAAATACGATATAATTCATAAATATGTGTATACGTTTTTTCCGAACTTAATTAATAAACCTTGATACAACTTTCATTTGCAAACTGGAGAATAAGAACATGAGTATCATTAGAACTATATACAATATATTCAGACATTTCTTAAATGTAGTTTGATATATCATTTTCTAATTTAAATATAAGATACAATAAAAAAATTATATAATTAATAGGAGAGATAGATGTGAGAAAAAAAGCTTGAGAATGAATAAAAGAGTAACAAATGTTGCACCAAAACCTTTTTTATCAGATAGCATAAAGTATAGATAATGATTTTTATAATTTTTTTTTCTTAAAACGTTTTTTATTATAAAAAAGGTTTGTTCATAAAACATTTTTTTTTAAATTGAACATTTCTTTTATTCTTTTTATATTTTTTTTAAATAAATATATAACGTTTCTAGAATTTGTATTAAAAACCACATAACATGTCAAAAATATGTAATTTATAATTTTTTATTACTAAATATATAAAATTGCTTTTATTCAACCCGTGTAAAAAATCCTTATTCTAATAAACGATTCCAAATATTCTTTCTCACTAAAATTTTCTAATTTTTTCTATTTTAAGTAAACTTACAATTTTGAAATCTAATTATGTTAATTTTTCTTTTTCAAAAAAAAAAATAAATAAATAAAATTTGAATTATAATTATTACTTAATTAAGGAAACAAAGAATTTTATTTATTGTAATTTTATTTTTCTATCAAACAACCTCATGTAATATATGAGTATATAACCTAGTTGGTAATATCAGATTTATTACAATTTAACAAGAAATTTATAATAGGTTTTTAAAATCGGATTAAAAAATATCACATTAACAAAATTAAATTAACATTATTTATTTTTTCAACTAAATTATATATAAGGATTTTAAATTTTCCTATATGAGTTAAAATTTATATTTAATTTGGTTTCAAAATAATATTCATTAACTTTAAAATATTTTGACTTTTTAAAAAAATTAACTTAAAATACATTAACATAATTAGTAAATGTATTTTCATATATCAATACCTTAATAACTTCAAAATCATTTATTACTGTGAGAAATAAAAGTAAAGTATTTTGAGTGAGAAAACATAATTGAGAGAGCCTAAGAAGATGACATGTGGCATCAAACATTTTGCTTTATTAGAGTAGTAAGATATAGATATAGATTTTAGAATATCAAACAATATTGTATAATTTTTTTTAATTATTTATAATTCTTATAAATTGGTATATAAAGTTGTATATTCATGATGATCCAGTAGCAACAACATATTTTTTTGAACGGATAATTCTTAATCCTGTCGATGATACTCGCAAAATTCCCCTCGCCAGGATTCGAATCCATCGTCTCCCAGGAGAAACCCCTTTACAGAAAAACCTTTTGACCAATGTGATTCTTTTATTGGTTAGATTTAGAGGTTGTGGTTTGCTTACTGTTTCAATTTTTGTTGTGATTAGATCGGTGTTGTGATTTAGAGGTTTGAGTGATGAAAACGTTAGCCAAAGTTTCAATTGATGAAAATTTTAATTTTGTTAATTATCGTTGAGATTTAGAGGTTCAATTATTGTTGCGATTCCATTTTGGCTTCTTTGATGATCGGAGGCTCCATAGGAAGAAGGTGTGAACTTTTTGTTCAATTTTAAATAGTTCATCGAAATGTTGTGAATCCCATCATCAAGTAGAAGGAATTTTAAAAGTTTATGCATTTTTAAATGTATGCGAACTAAAACAATATAAAATTTCTATTTACTTTTACTTTTACTTTTACCTTTTAGAAAAGTCGGCATGAAAATTGAAAAGCAAATGAAGTTATATGCATGTTGTTGTATGACGTGAGTGCAATTAGTACTAAACTTTCATCATATGACTTAGGTCGTTGTCTGTTAGTTTATTTGAATTATAAGAGATGTATGGGAAAGTAATTATTATGTCTTGGAATTGTTTGGTTAACCATGATCAAAGTAACTTTTGAGTTTTGACCATATCCGAATCAAGGAAATCATTAAAGATGTAGTGTGTAGATGATAAAAGAGGATTAGGGAAGTTAGTATAATCATTTAAAATATTGTGTTTATAGACTATTAAAACCGTTTGATATGGTGTTTATAAACTATTAAAACTGTTTGATATGGTGTTTATAAACTATTAAAACCTTTTGATATGTGTAAATTAAAATAAATCAACCTATTTAGTAGGTTAAATGGTTTAATAATTCGATTTTAATTCTATGATGGTTTATCAATTTGAACGAAGGTTTATAACTTGATTTGATGCCAATTGTGTAAATGGAACTAATGATTTAACCTTTATTAGGTTTTTTAATTATTTTTTGTATGCAATTATGTATCTGTAAAAATATGTATAGGTAGTGAATTCCTATCCCTAACGACTTGATACATAAATTTGTTTATTGATTTGAACTAATTGTCCTAGATGCATAGAAACCTAATAATTGTTTAGTTACCTAGTCAAGTCTAACTTTACTTTAGTTTATAAAAAGTTTATTTAGTGTTTAAAACTTGATTATTGATTTTGAACAATTTCTACCGTTATTTAGTTTATAATAATGCAACTAATTTTGTTTAGTTTTTTAGTCAGACGTTAATCTTGACTCTTAATGAGAGTGTTTCGTTAAACAAATGATTTAGCTTCACATTAACTTTAAATATTCATATAATAATTACTCAATATATGTTACTCATTTTCTCACCTCAATTAATTAGTCTAACACAAGTAGTTTTGAATCTTAGATTCGTCACCAAGAGAAACCAACTTTTGGCGTAAACATTACGATTTCAAGAATTTACAAAACAAACCCTTCAACTTTCCAAAAGTGACATTCACCATTCAATATAGAACTCTTATTGCAACTTCCTCGTCTTTTCGATTTTATTTTTTATTTGTAGTTTTAGAGCATTACATTCTTTGAACCTGAGAAAAGCACACACATAATTAAAAAAAGGATTAGTTAATAAGTAATAATTAAAATCAGAAACTTTAAGTTAAAGTTTGCAATTTGGAGGTTAAGATGTGTTTTAACTTTTAATCGAAAAGTTGGTCAAAGTTTTGAAAAATAAAATATTGTGAATGGACCCTAACTTAACCTAACAAAACCACAGCTGGTCAAAATTATACCCTATGATTTAACACAAATTCTCTTTAACATGATGTGCGAACAGAACATGGGACCACAAGATCAAATCCAGTTTTCATTGACTAAAATTAATGTTGCACATATTTTTTTTTTTCTTTTTCTCAACGTGACGCAGTTTGAACATCAATTTGATTTTTTTAATTTATATAAATAATTTAACCCTTTTCATCTTCTAAATTATATTTTTGATTTTTTTATTTGTGTTAATCTCTTTATTAGATTAATTTTTTGGTTGATAAATTAACGTTGCGCTATCAGATCTCTTCTTATAAACATCAATATATTGTGGTACTAGCTTAAAACTCGTATAATACACATTGAGTGAAAAATAATAATACATAATTTTTTTAATATTTATGTATATATATTTTACATGTGTAAAAATGTATTATAAATACTAAAGATAATTAATTTCATGTCTATTTCACGACCGAAGACACAAACATATTTAATTTTCATGTCTATAATAGTCTACCTACGTAATTTACTCAGCCGATATCACATTACGGCTTCACGTCATACGGAGGAAATCACCTAAACACACATTACCACATATAATCTATACTTGTAAACACATTCATTCACCACTACAAACACAATGATCAATAATCATGTTCAAATTAGCATGCGATAAAACTAATAATCAATGTCAAGATCAAATAATCAATATTTGAAATAAGCATCGCATCACGTAAACGTCTAGTCAGTCATAATGTCAAATCACTCCAGAATCCCCCGGGGCAAATGCCACAACATCTAATCATCAAGCAATCAAACATTCCAAACAATGCCCGCAACATCACTATCAGAACACATTAGTGTGCATCTGGTGTGTCCTCCTATGGTTCCTTCTCATCACTTCCCAGGTCATTCCCTGTGCCTTCCTGAAACAGACCTCTCTCAGCTGTTGCAGGTGATTGGTCCTTCAACCATGCATGTCCACAATATGGAGGGAAGACCGGATGGACCTGCAACGTAGTATTATACTACACCATTTGTACTCTAGCAGTTAATGTTTAACTCAAAAGACACACCTCTTGGCTCGCGGTTACTCATGGTGGCATTCGTTTACACTCATCCCAATTTCAGTTTAAGTTTAGGTATTTTATGTTTTTAAAACACCGTTTTTCCCTTAAACATGACTCTGATACCAACTTGTAAAGCCCTAAACCGAGCACTCTATCAGTTGGTTTTCATCACTGGGTATTCTCATTAAAAGTACTCATTTTATTAATCAAATATACAGCGAAGGTATTTTTAAAAATAATAATCCTCTTTATCATTCATTATCGTTATGAAAAATAAAATTACTAGTTTTATTAATCAAAGATATTAGTATATGTGTTTTGTAGGCACGCTTTATTAGTAAGCCAATGAGAAAGAGATCTTTGTGATTGGGTGAAAAGTTGAGCAATGAAGGGAATGTCACATTGAGATCGTTGTTGTGTACATAAGACCAAGAGAAAAGTCAAAATTCTCCACGGATACATTAACCAGTCTCATATCATATGGCATAATACCATCAACCACTACAAGACATTTTACAAAAAACCTTTATCATTTGTAACTTGTATTATATTTTTAAATTGGAATATTATATTATTTTCATAAATTTTTAAATATATAAACAAAAAGTAGTTTATACGGATTCTTTGGCAGATAAATAATTATGAATTATAATACGGTTAAGACATAAAAATCACATTCTTGGTAAGAAAAATATACCACAATTATCGCAGGGATTCAGTGTTATATTTCCCAATCACATTCTTGACACATTAATAGCTTACAAGGAAACATTAACATATATTTCTTTACGAAGTTTTTTTAACAACTAATGTTATTCTACTCCACTCTAGATTTAATCAATGTTTTAAATGAGACTAGAACCCAACGGCCAACATGAAACGGGTGAAAGACATACAACATCTTTACCACTAGGCCATCCTAATGATTTTAGTGATTGTTTTATAACATATTACATATTTAAAACAATCAATTATGAGTTTAGGATTTGATCTCGATATGTATGCTTACTCCAAGCAATATGTATGTTATCTTAAAAAAGCACATTTAGGCCATTTCGTAGTGGTTTCACGTCCCCCTCTTTCACACCCCGTCACATCAGCACAGGGGCCTTAAACGTCCAAAATCAGTAAGGTGTGTAGTAGTTTCATGCCCCGTATTAATGAGTTAATTTTTTTATATTTCATTTTGTTAATTTTGATAAACAGTTGAAACTTATTTTTCAAAACAATTATTTATTAGTTGAAATGTCGATCCAAACACGTTAAAACCACTTACGTGACAAAAAATAGTTTTTTTTAAAACAACTCCGTTTTCGTTAAATTTTATACCCGGATGTTCAGAAAAATAAAATAAACAAGCCCGTATATTTCGTTTTTTGTAAATAATTATCAAGTATGAGTTATTTGAGTAAAACCAAATTTAATCAAAATATAAACATTAAATTAAAAAATTGAAAAACAAATTGTGATTTGTCCATATATGATTGGAGTGCATTAAATGCAAATCAGCCCACATTTTGAAAGAACTCATGCCCGAAGGGGCTCACGCCCAACAACGCCTTTGCACGGTCGTGTTCACTGCATGAAAAGCCTAGTTGCTCACAACCTCTTTTTCACGCTTGTACTACGTATGACCTTATAAATAATATTTTAAAACTTTTTTTAATATGCATACGGATTTTGGATACCGAGATTTTCTAGGATAAATATATACATATTTAGGATAGATGCGTCACAACCTGCATCCTGTGAGATTTGAATCGTGAACCTTTTGGTTGTAGGGTATACCACTTAATTAACCGGAGTCGGAGATCCCCTAAATACAATAGTTAAAATTATATAATCACAAACATTATCAAACTATAGTAATTGATAATAAAAAAAAACACAAATATAAATACATTTTAGATTTCTATATACTTCGAAAAACATGTGAGATCAAATTATACATTTACATTATAATTACGTGAGTAAATTTCAATTATATCATTAGACGTGTCTCGGAATCTATAATATAAATTAGTTGAGTTAAATGATTAGTGGAACCGCAAAAAGCAGATATAAAAAAAATATAGATACAAGAAAAAAATAAACACTCCATAAAAAAATTTCATATAAATATGACAAGTACATGATTAGATTTTATATATATTTTAAATACTAAGAAATGAAATAATTTGTATATTTTATTATCCTAAAAATAAATTTTTATTTACAATAAATAATAGCATATAATATAATTATCGTGGAGGTCTTTTTTATTTTTAATTTTTTCTGAATGCATAAAATTTGAATTTATTATAATTATTGTGGAGGTTTTGTGGTTTATAAAAGTATAAAACAGAAAAGTTTCCTTTTTATTGAAGTATGGACATGATAGAAAAGAATATGTTGTTGGTTGGTGTAACAGAGTTATAAGAAGTAGGGTAGGGCCAGCCAGGGGCATGCCTGGTAATTACTAATTAGTGGAAAATGTGATGGTGTTGATTTGGAGAAAACAAGCGTGAGCGTGCTTCCCTTCCCCCGCTTCTCGAAATATTCTTTCACGGTCTCTTTTTTTTTTTTTAAAAGGCCAACAAAATTATATTGCAAACAGGCTAAGAGTAAAAGCGGAGGGAGCGGTTAATAAAAAATCTATAGAACCCTCCTCTTTTAACCAATTAAAATATGTCATGTTATTTTTACCTTCTTAAACCCTCTTCAACCCTAAAAGGAGGGTGTGAAACCAATAAGCCCTTGATTTTTTTTAATTATTTCATTAAAACAAATAAAAAACCACTTTTCATTAAATAAAAATGATACATATTAAAAACCTAAAATTTAAAAACAACAAAAAGAAAAAAACGCATTGAAACTGTTGGTTTTGGTATTGAAACGGTTGGAGATGTAGGTGCGGGTGGAAATGGTTGATTTTGGTATTGAAACGGTTGGTTTTGGTATTGCGGTTGCGGATGAGATGCCCGAGGTTGACTTGAACGCGGTCGTTGCGGTTGACTTGAACGAGGGTTTTGCGGTTTAGAGGCACGCACTTTGGGACGATATTTTTTGGAGGAGGGTGAATCCATTTTTTGAATGGGATTGAAAAAAAGTGTAAAAAAATATTTGTGTAAAATGTATATTTATAGGTGAATGGGATTGAAAAAAATTAATTTTTTTTTAATACCCAACCCACCCCCCAACGGTCCCCTCCAACGGTCCACCCAACGGATATATTCCCTCAAACGGCTACGGGTTCAAACGGGTTAATATACCCATGCCATCCAACCCGTGAGAAACCCGCAATGGTTGCGGCGGTGTTACCCATCCAACTCGTGGAACCCGCTAGCAACCCGTGCCTCCACTCCCTCCACCCTAAGTTAGCCAAAGATACAATATAGTCACCACATAGAAAAAATTAGACAACTTAACACCCAAACTAGTTTAAATCAAAGTTACACCATTAAACACCCGCTTCTCGGAATATTCTTTCACGGTCTCTTTTATACCCTAAAACTTTCTACCTATCTCCATTCACTTTTCTATTTTCTTCTTTGTTAAAATAATATTATTTGATTTGGAATAATCTCATATTTAATTTAATTATAAAAATGTATCTTATATGTGGTTTTAATTTTTTAACAGCAAAGGCCCGAACATCCGATATTATCCTGACAAACCGATCACCCTTCTATCCGAAGAATAGAACCATGGTGACCCAACCCCACACCACCCAGGAGGAAACACATAACTGGGAAAAAAACTCAATGACTCAACCTGGAACATTTTGTCCTAAACGAGACTCGAACACATTCAATTTGAAAAGTAATGGAGTTACCACTTAATTAGAAAACTCGATAGTTATATGTGGTCTCATACTTTGCAAATACCTACTACTTAATATCGTTGAGTCCGTAAGTTTCCTGAGAGAGTATTAGATATACATGTTTATAATCTTATGTGATTATAAATTACCTGTTTAGATTAACATTACCTAAGCTCAATATTAAACGCACCCTAAAACATGATTTGAAATAATCATCAAAAACTTAACTACACTTTTTTATGACTTTATACTTTTGATAATTTTAAATTTATTGCATATGAAAAGACTATTTATTATACTTTTAAAACTATATAATCTACTAATAAGGGTGAAGGGGGTGCATTACCCATTTACTCATCAAAACTGTCTAATAGAATTCTGTCACCTCAAAACTACTCATTTTACTCAGATTTTATTGGAAACACCCTACTCATTTTACTCACCAACATTTAAAAAAAACATTTAAATAAAAAACAGCAATTTCATTAAATTAAAATAAACATAATACTTGGTCAACGGTTCGATCGTTATCACCAAATAAAGAGGTAAAATGCGCCTTAACGTTCTTCCAAAACGAATCCCCTCTTAGTTGATTTCCTTTTATTTTATTTTGGGTCTTACGAATATAAGCTTTAATCACGGCAAGTTCTTTTTCTTCGGACAATTTCTTTGGTGGTAACCGGTTTTTGTGTTGTCTTTTCGGCTTGGCGCCAACATCTTCGACTTCAACTTCGACGACAACTTCTTCTTCTTCTTGCTCATCAACATCCTCATCTTCCGTTTCTTCATCAACATCCTCGTCTTCTCCTCCGTCTTTGGGTTCCGAACGGATGATCTCGTTTGGATCACGATACGGTTGGTTTTGGTATTGGTAGAAAAATGGTATATTTGGATCCATATCAAGCGAGAATGGTCCATACGAAAATTGAGATAAAATATTCGGATCCATATCTTGAGATAACAAATTTGGATCGGGTGAACTTTGGGGGTAGTAGTTAGAATATTGAGATTGAGGGATATAGCTTGGAATTGGTTGAGGAGGTGGTTGTGGTCGTTGAGGAGGTGGTTGGGTTCGTCGGGGAGCGGCTTGGGTTAGTTCGGTCGCGGTTGAGATTGAACTTTTGACCTAAATTTTCTAGGCTTTGTTGATTTTTTTGATGACCCTTCCATTTCTTTTGAAAAGTGTAAATATATAGATAAGAGATATATAAATAAGATGAAAATTATGTTTGTAGAGTATGAGTATATATAGGAACAAATTTGTTTTCATTTTTTATAAATAAAAAAAGCCCAACGGCTCTCTCTCTCTCCCCCACGTCCGTGTAAATTTACTCGATTCCTCAACTCGATTTGGGCTACTTGGCCAACTCGATGTGAAAGGGGCGATGTACCCCCGGCTACTCGGCCAACTCATTCTTTACCCGGGTATCCCACCCCTTTCACCCTAACTCAGTTTAAATACTTGTTAACATGCATAAGATCTGTTTGGAGAATTCATGAAGGTATCAACTAATATCACACTAGCCCAAACCACTAATTTTAATTCGACTTAAAACGTTCATGTAGAAGACTAGGTCTAAGTAAGGCAACTATCTATTAAACAGGATATTTAATAGATGTAATAAAAATATTCTTCTAGTTTTATTCCATAAAATGTCGTTAAATATTTGAAATAGATGTAATAAAAGTATTCTATTATGACCACATAATTAAAAAAAGTTATAGTTTCACCATAACGTGTGGCATGTAAGGATTTAAAGTTTTTATCTATTCTATTAAGATTGCGTATATGTATTGATCGATTTGTTCATGCTAAATCATACTAAAACATGCGTAATGATGTTTGAAAGACATATAAATTAATCGTGTCAATGAAAAAGTTAAACATTTGAGTCGTATCCCACATTATCCCTAAAATAATACACAATTCTGTATCATTTTCTTTTTTGTTTCTAGACACTATCAAACACAGCGTTTCAACGACTTATATATCCATCAACAATCCTTCGTTGAAGGCGGGTCCCATCAGTAACCCTTCGGATAACATGACACGTATAATATATTTACCGAAGAAAATTACCAAGTTATCACCCACCTTGACATATTTGTTATAAACTATAAAATAAATAAACTGAATTGAAACCTATACTTTTTATAATATATTTGCCAAAAGATGTACAGAGGTGTAAATTTTAATTTATTATATGGTATGTTTTAGCCTTTTTAGGTATGTGTGTTGGTGTTTTATGGGGATATGTATGGCATTTTAATCATCAAAAAAGACAATCTACCAAAGCATGCTCTTCTTTTTCTATATACGTGCCCATTGTTTACACCCAATCCACACACACACACTCGTGTGTATATACGGGTTGAAATTTCACTCCCATATATATATATATATATATATATGGGTTTAAGTCATACATTGGGGTTGGTGGCTTAATGGTAGAGAAAAATCCTCTAAGAACACTAAGGTTTGAGTAAATCATGTGTTCAAATCTCACTACTAACAAAAATTAAGAAATTTACCTTTAAAAAATTATATATGTATATATACTAGCTGGGTCAACCCGCCCGTTGCGCGGGTTCCGTTTATAAAAAGTTTCGCGCTACGCAGCGAAAGTTTAGTTGTTTCTTCCCCGCAATACGCGGTGTGACATTGGTAGTTATCAGCTTAACTCATCAAAAACTATAAAAGCGAATAACAATAAAGCGAATACAGATACCGGTTTCGATAACACCAATGCCGGAAACACTGATGTTCGCCTCATAATCGGATCGATTCTACACGGTTTCGCAATGGTAATCACACTTGCTACGACTTGAGTTTGGTCATGATCACTATCGGAAACCATAAAAGCGAATATTGATTTCGGTCCCGATAATATTAATGCCGGCAGCGATGATGTTCGCTCATAGTCAGTTCGGTTCGACACGATACCACAATGGTAACCGCACTCGCTACGACTTGAGCTTGGTCGTTGATCGGTGTCGAAGTACCGATCAAAGATAAAGAGTTTATGTGTTCCTAATTACCTAAGACTAGCAAGGGTAAGCAGGGTGTCGAACCACGAAGAGTTAGTAGTCAGTGAATAACAAGAACTGATTGTAAACCATTTTGCACTTAAAGTTGTTTGATTGATTGTTACTATGATTTAACATACACTTAAAATTAATAAGATTGAAATACAGAATTAAAGAGAATGAGCACAACCAAGTTTCAGTTTTAATTCACAATTAGTAATCTAGGTTCTTTACTAAATTAGAAGATCACATAGACATAATCTTGATTATAACAATACTTGATGTACAATTGAAGGACCTTCACATGTATGACTAAACTTATAACGAACGATACCGATAAAGTTAATCTATACGAAGTGATCTCTAGCAATTGTCAATACAATGAACATATACATCAGACACACATTCAACCTTTAACGATTACACACCGATGAAGAAGAATACATGAATCAAAATAAGTCATTGCATGTTTTAACACCAACTATTAGAAACAACCACATGAAGAAGCATCACAATTAACGAAACACAATGAACCTCATGTCTAATTCAGAAAAGGACCCAAATTGAACTAACGAAATTATAAACCTACACCTGGTTATGATCACAAATGTTTTAGCCACACATGTTCATGCTTGATGATGATGATATGTTGCGATTAT
This sequence comes from Smallanthus sonchifolius, assembly GCA_023525975.1. NCBI lineage: Eukaryota > Viridiplantae > Streptophyta > Magnoliopsida > Asterales > Asteraceae > Smallanthus > Smallanthus sonchifolius. The sequence continues at coordinate 60,076,677 of CM042042.1, forward strand.
GGGAAGCACTTGATGAAGATTTGATGTTGGAATCCTTTGTCACTAAGTCTCCTTGTCTCCTCTACGTTCTCTAGCCTCCAGGGATTATCTTTTCTCGAAAAGTTACAGAATACACTTAAAGAACTCCTCCAAAACCGCTCAAAACTGCTCACAACCGTCACTGGCCGTAATTTATGCCGACTGGCCGTAAATTACGCCTGGTCAATTCTAAATACGCCAAACGAGCCTGTATACGGAGGTCTTGTACGCCCAACTTTTCTTGTCTGACGTAAATTACGCCGGGTGGGAGTAATTTACGCCCAATTAGCATTCTTCCTTCCTTTGCTTCAGTTTTTGCTACCAGAATTCTCGATCAACACGTCCCAGTTGTGTGTGTAATCCCATGTTTGAGCCCTGCATAAATAACACACAAATTGGTAGTTTCTATACTAGGTTTTCTATATAAATCCATTCATAATATAGCATTTTTGCACCTCGGATTACCCACACATCACATTCCCCAACTTAAATCTTTTTCGTCCCGAAAAAGGCTTGCAAAGAGATCACAACTAACATGTCAAGTTATCCACATTCATTCAAACTTAGGGGACTATTAACATACTTAAACACAGTTGTTGATATAATGGTCCTCTTTAAGCTTATCTCTCTTAAGGTCAACCACATGCATGTGCCCATACGTTCACTTTATATTATGGCATCTAGATTCCTCATCTCAAGAAATTTGAACAACTTAAATGAGACATCACCAAGGACTTGTGATTTTCAAGTATAAACTAATACATATCATAACAGTTAACAATACATATGAATGCACCATTATATGTAAGTGAAGTCTGTTAGATAGGAAGTCTGCTCATATCACTCTCACAACAATTTTCAAGGTTTAGTATTTCATTCATCAATTCAAGAAAATTGGGTTCCATAGGCTTGCATACAGTTTTATTTCTCCACTACAGCTTGCACTCATGCATATGTCAAATGGTCTTCTCAAGGGTTGTAACGGGGCAAGGTAAAGGGTAGGTTAAAAAGGCTCAAGTGGTTCATTAAAATAATTAAGAATGGTAATTTCAACTATATGTACACAAACCTAACCAATATAAACATAAATGCCTAAGTTTTTTATTTTTATTTTTATTTTTTTTGGCATATATATATAGAGAATAATTTGAGAATTCTCTTCTTGGACTGATTCATAACTTAATACTACAACTATTAGAAGTTTGTAACTTTTTTTTTTTTTGCATAGGCATGAAAACTATAAACTATATATTCTATAATTTCAAAAACAAAATCTAGACTTATTACACATGCTTAATTAGGGTTCAAACTTTAAGAAGGCTTCAAATGGCTGGGCTATATAGTTAGGTTGGATCAAAAGACGGATTTAACAATTAGGCTCAGCTTGGCTCACTAATGGATATATACACAGGTGGGGGAAATAATAGAATGGAATAATGAAGGGTTATACCTAAGTTGCCATTATCATTCATATGCAAGAATACTTGTAATCTTGAACAAACCATACGCAAGTTCTAGATAGCAATTCACTTGAAGATTTCCCTCATGAAATGAATAAGACTGATTACAGATGTGAGAGTCCTGTATTGGCTGAAAATTCTCACTAGGGTTCAATAACAGACATCACTTTCACATAACAGAACATAGCTCATGACAGCCTAGTATTATAACTGCAAGATCTAACCGATTAATTGATATGCTTTTATTTCCACACACACAAGCTTCTTTTTCTTATGATAGATAATGAAACCAATTCACTTATATTAGGATGAGGAATCAAGCACTTCAAACTCCAGCTTAGCATTTAACACATGCAATGGTGAATTCAAGAGAGATTCGCCTACCAACACACCAAAATTTAATCATACTTTAGTCCCCTATATTTATTATTCTTGTTTAAACTTTGACATATTAGTTTTCTATCATTTCTCATGCACTAACACTCTAACTCAAGGAATCATTGATCACTTTAAAACAAAAAATAATAATAATAATAATAATAACTTCCATCATCCTATTTTTTAAAATTTTTTTTTTTAAATTTATTTATTTCATAAACTGCATTCTAAACTAAGTTACCAAATTCAACTAACAACTACATGTCTTAAACAACTGAACAAGCAAGAAAACATCAAACCAAACAAGTTCATCCTAAGCTTAAACTGAAAACATAAAGATAGATAGATAGAACACATGGACCTGATCAAGTGAGATCAGAGACTGTCTGATCAGTGATGACTACGAGGATGTCCAAACACCGACTGATACAAACTGGTTGCCAATGCTGAAGTGTCAAATGCATCTGGCGGCTGTCCACTGCTACTGCTGGATCCTTCACCTACAACAAAAGAACTAGAAGATTGTGGCCACCAGTCTGGTGACCTCATCTGTGGATATCCAGGAGGTGGTACATCTGAATCAACTGGGCGGTTACGATAATCCACTGGCAAATATGTTTCCTGATACGGTAGCCCAGCTCGGTAATCTTCATGGTGACGAACTTTCTCTGAGTGGTCATAGATGTTATGATAGTACTTTTCCTGCTGATAAATCATACATCTAGTGATTTCTTCCTGATCATGCCTCCATTGCTCCAATGACTCCTCTTGAGCCTTCCTCCATTTAGCTTCATCCGCTCTTCTTTGTCTCTCTTCTTCATAACTTTTCATTGATACTTCCCATATAGATTGATCGGCTGGTGACCAATTTCCCCAAGTTGGAGGTCTAACGGTAGAGTTCCACTCGTGTTGTCCCCGATCATATCTATCATACTCAATTTCTTCATGTTCCACTTCAGTCTCTACCTCTTCTTCATCATCACCTTCATCTTGCTCTATCGGGAATTCCTGGTTCCTTCGCCCTTTCCTATCCTCCAACACATAAGCCCTTCTTGTCTTCTCAAAACGAAATTCCTCTGAACGAAAAGTAGTCACCCGAATTGTGACTGAGTTACTAACAAAAGGCTTAGCATTGTCAGGAATTGCACCCGCATTCAATAATAAGCGTGACAACAACTTGCAATGAGGAATGACTTTCTTATCTCTGTTTTCACGTGCTTCCCAAACATTCAACAACACCAATTGCTTGAAAGACAAAGTTGGGTATCCAGTACACAGTGCATGAAGTACCTTCACATCATAGTTTCTCACCATCGACTTATCGCTTGTTCTCGGCACAATGTTCCAAGTCAAAATAGAGAGAATTAACTTAGGTAGTGGTTTCAGATCATTTCTCTTCAACACCATGTCTGTCTTAATTTGCTCTGGTGGTACTGCAAATAATTCCCTAAGCATTTGTACCCATCTTGGACCTTTGTGCTTCCCTTCACTAAGGATTTCCACATCAAGTGGATATTCATAGGGTCGGTTAGGATTCATAGCACCAGTATCATAATCAGCAACCTCATCCAGAGTGTCAAATGACAAAACCACTTCTTTGTTTCTGACAAATCCTACGAGTTGAATGGTTCTAGGGGGATTAGTTCCTGGAATTCTTCTCAATGTTGCCATCCACCCAATGATTTCATTCAAATATACCTCTTTTGCATCTAAGTTGGTACCTTTCAACACATCCAACCAACCCAGCTTTTTGAAACAATCCACTATTCCATAGTTTTCAAAATCTGAAGTGTAAGTCTGTCTCTCTGCAATCATAAGACTCTCCTTCAAAGTTATCGCACCAACCTTTTCCCTATATAAATGCTCCCTCCATGCTTCAGGTAAACTTAATAATGGAGCTGCTCGCGACCACACTGGTTTTTCACCGGGCGGTATACTTGGTGCACTTTCTCTCCTTGCTCTTTTATTTGAGGCAGCCTTTCCCATAGTCCTGCAAAACAAATTAACCTCATCATATTCAATTAAGACCAAATAATTCAAGCAAATGCTTCTTTCATCTTCATTTCCAACACCCTAAACACTTTCACGACAGATTTTCATTCACATGTGCATATACAATGTAATGTAGAACATACCTTTTGAGTTAGATAAATGAAAATGAAGAAAGATGTTAACTTGCTACAAAGCCACACAAACCCCCAAATTTTTGTGAACTAGGGTTTGGTCAAATCACTCCAACAGCAACGAAATCAGGAAAAGCAAACCGTGGATTTCCTTCTCCTCTAGATTCTGAACGTTTTGACTACCTATTTGTAAGATTTAATGGAGGATGGGAAGCATCATGTATCCATGGATTTAGGGTTTTTGAGAGAAAAATGAGAAGGTGGGTGAAAAGGAATGGGTATAATCTGATGGAAAAGGAAGAAAAGTAGGTTTGTGGAGAGAGAATGTCAAAAAGTGCAGATTTTTCGACCCTATCTGGTTTTGCCGTAAATTATGGTCACTGGCCGTAATTTACGCCGGTTCTGATTTGTTCTTGGCCGTAAATGGGACCGTATACAGACCCGGTGGCCGTATGAAAAAAATGGACCACCGTAATTTACGCTAGGGGCCGTATTTTATGCCCAAATTTTTTTTTTTTTTTAATAAATATATGGTTTCTCCCCTTCCCCAACTTAGAGGTTCATTGTCCCAATGCACTATGAAAATTATGAGCATGAACCAAGATAACTGTAAGGATGGGAACAAGAAACAAACACAAAAGCAACTAAATAAATAAAAATAAAAATGCAAACAGGTTGCCTCCCGTGTAGCGCTGCATTTAATGTCTACAGCCTGACAGTACCTGATTTCTTTAAGTGGTGTCATATGTTGGTGAATCTACAATAAAGTTCACCACATCCAATTGCCCTTCGGTATGGTCGACCATGGAGATGAATGGTTTTAACCGATGTCCATTTACCACTTGCCTTTGCTTACCACCATCTTGAGCTTCAATCTCTATTTCACCAAACTTCCCAATTCTTATGATGGTGAATGGTCCTAACCATTTGCTCTTCAATTTGCCCGGAAAGAATTTGACTTTAGAGTTGTAAAGCCATACCGTTTGTCCTTCTTGAAATGTCTTCTTTCTCAATTTAGCATCATGTACCGCCTTCATTCTAGCTTTGTATGTGGAAGAACATTCATAAGATTCATCACGTAACTCTTCAAGTTCACACAATTGCAACTTTCTCTCATGACCTGCATCATTATAATCAACATTCATAGCTTTCACCGCCCATAAAGCACGATGTGCAATCTCAACGGGAAGATGACATCCTTTTCCATAAACTAAGCGGTAAGGAGTTGTTCCAATAGGTGTTTTAAATGCGGTCCGATATGCCCACAAAGCATCATTTAACCTTAAAGACCAATCCTTTCGATCGGGTCGCACCGTTTTTTGTAAAATATTCTTGATTTGCTTATTAGAAACCTCAACTTGCCCACTTGTTTGTGGATGATAAGGAGTAGCAACACGGTGATGAACACCATACTGTTTAAGCAATTTGCCAAATTTGAAATGTTTGAAATGGGATCCACCATCACTAATGATTACCCGAGGGACTCCAAATCTAGTGAAAATGTTTTGTTGGACAAATTTGCAAACCACAGCATGATCATTTGTTTTAGTAGCGATTGCTTCAATCCATTTAGATACATAATCCACCGCTACTAAAACAAATAGATTTCCAAACGAATTCGGAAATGGGCCCATGAAATCAATGCCCCAAACATAAAAAATTTCAACTACAAGAATGGGTTTCATGGGCATCTCATCTCGTTTGGAAATACCACCAACTTGTTGACATTTAGGGCATTGTTTAGCATAATTAAAGGCATCACGAAATAAACTTGGCCAAAATAGACCACATGATAGAACCCAATGACCCGTCTTCTTTCCACTAAAATGCCCACCACATGCATAAGAATGCACATGTGCCAACACACTTTGAATTTCCTCATTTGGCACACATCGACGAATGATTTGGTCCGCTCCCACCTTAAAGAGATCCGGTTCATCCCAAATGTATTGCTTTGCTTGAGCTCTCAAATGTTTCACTTGCCTAAGTTGCCAAGATTCCGGTGTTTTGCCTGTAGCCAAGAAATTAAAAATATGAGCATACCAAGGTAAAGTAGAAACAGTAAATAAATGCTCATCGGGGAAGGATTCATTGATATCTCTTGAGTGATCCTCCTTTAGTGTCGGTATTCTTGACAAATGATCCGCTACCACATTTTCACATCCTTTCTTGTCTCTCACTTCAAAATCAAACTCTTGCAATAAAAGGATCCACCTAATCAAACGCGGCTTGGCGTCCTTTTTCTCCATCAAGTATCTCACTGCACTATGGTCAGAATAAATAATCACTTTACTACCCCAAATGTATGACCGGAACTTATCAAGTGCATAAACAACTGCTAGTAATTCTTTCTCGGTTGTTGTATAATTAAGTTGAGCTTCTGAAAGAGTTTTGCTAGCATAGTAAATGGCAACTGGCTTTTTATTCACCCTTTGCCCTAGAACAGCCCCAACCGCGTGGTCACTTGCATCACACATTATTTCAAAAGGTAATGACCAATCAGGTGATTGCAAGATAGGGGCTGCAACTAGATGTTGTTTAAGCACATTAAAAGCCTTAAGACATGCCTCATCAAATATAAATGGTGCATCTTTTATTAATAAATTGCACAATGGTTTTGAAATTGCACTAAAATCTTTGATGAAACGGCGATAGAAGCCGGCATGTCCCAAGAAGGATCGAACACCCTTCACATTGGATGGTGGGGGAAGAGTAGAAATGACTTGTACTTTGGCACGATCAACTTCAATTCCTCGATGAGAAATCGCATGCCCAAGTACAATTCCTTCTTGAACCATGAAATGGCTCTTCTCCCAACTTAGCACGAGATTTGTTTCGGTGCATCTTTTTAAAACTTTTTCCAACTCATCAAGACATATCTCAAAGGAATGACCAAAAATAGAGAAGTCGTCCATGAAAATCTCCAAAGACTCCCCGACCATATCGGAAAATATGCTCATCATGCACCTTTGGAAGGTGGCGGGGGCGTTACACAAACCAAATGGCATCCGCCTAAATGCGAAAGTACCATACGGACATGTGAACGTTGTCTTTTGTTGATCTTCCGGATGAATTGGTATTTGGTTATACCCGGAATACCCATCCAAGAAACAGTAGAACTTTTGACCTGCAAGTTTTTCAACAATTTGATCAATAAATGGCAATGGAAAATGATCTTTAGAAGTAGCAGAATTCAACTTCCTATAATCAATACAAACCCGCCACCCGGTTACCGGCCGGGTAGCAATTTGCTCACCGTTATCCCCATGTACCACTTGAATACCTGCTTTTTTGGGAACAGTTTGGGTAGGACTCACCCACACGCTATCGGAAATTGGGTAGACAATACCCGCATCGAGCCACTTCAAAACTTCTTTCTTGACCACCTCACGCATATTTGGATTCAATCGCCTTTGCGCATCTCGAGATGGCTTGACACTCTCATCAGTGATGATCTTGTGCATCACTATGGAAGGGCTTATTCCCTTCAAATCCGCTATGGTCCAACCAATAGCTGCCTTGTGCTTCTTCAACACCTTTATAAGGTCATCTTCTTGATTTGTTTTCAGATTTGATGCTATGATGACCGGCAATGTTTGCTTCTCACCTAGAAATGCATACTTTAGGTGTTTAGGAAGTTCTTTCAACTCGACCTTGGGAGGTTCTTCTAGAGATGGTTTCAACTTTGAATCAATGTGATCTGGCAAACTCTCCACTTGTAGTATCCATGGTGGTCTCCCATTCGTGACTGCCATTGCTTCAACTTTGCATTCTTCTTCCATTAACTCTTTGATTTCCTCCAACCTGTACCTGTCATACAAAAAACACTTCTCCATGGTGGTGTCTTCATCCCCTTGTGATATATGGGGAGGAACACACCCGTCAATAATGTCCGCCATGAAGCATTCATTATCAACTAGAGAATTAGATGAATTTGCAAAAACATTAAACCTTAATTTTCAGTTGCCAAAAGTCATATCAACCGTCCCATTTCCACAATTGATTTGGGTATTTGCAGTTCTTAAAAACGGTCGACCCAAAATGACATTTGGTTGCCTATCCTTACAATTAGATTCATAATCAAGCACAAGAAAATCAACTGGATAGTAAAAATCTTCCACTTTGACTATAACATCTGTCACCATCCCCCTAGGAAGTTTGAGAGATAAATCTGCCAACACAATGGTGGTGTCGACTGTTTGTAATGGACCAAAATCAGATTGGTCATAAAGACTTCCTGAGAGGATGCTCACACTTGCACCAAGATCTAGGAGTGCCCTATTGATTTTTAAATCACCCACTTGAATTGAAATTAAGGGTGCTCCTGGATCAGACATCTTTGGTGGAAGAGTACCAGTTAAAATGGCATTCACATGTGTGGTTACATCAAGCTTTTTGGGAAGCTTAATTTGACGTTTTTGTGTGCACAATTCTTTCAAATATTTAGCATAAGATGGAATCTGTTTAATTGCATCAAGTAAAGGTAAGTTAATTTTAACTTGTTTGAATATCTCCCACATTTCCTCGGATTGTGGGCTCTTTTTACTTGAGGATGCCTTCTTTGATGGTTCTACTAAAGCCAAAGGAAATGGTGTGGATTTGGACTCTACAACCTTCTCCTTAGCAATAATAGAATCACTTTTCAAAACATTTTCATTAATTGAATTTTCAAAAACTTGTTTTGTTTGGGTTTTGTTCACATTAGATTCCATCTCACTCTCAACATCTGAATCTTCCACCACACCTTCAACGAATTTTGGTGGATGATCATCACCACTTTTATAAACTTTGCCACTCCTAAGTGTACGTACCTCATTGATTTGCACATTTCTTGTGTTCTTAGAACTTGAACCATGTTGAGGATTGACCGTGGTATCACTTGGTAGCTTTCCTTGATCTCGAGTAGCCACACCTTCGGCTAATTGACCCATTTGCTTTGATAAGGCACCAACCGTCTTGTCGGTGATCTCTTGCTTTTGCACCACACCCTTCAACATTCCCATAATCTCATTGAGTTGAGATTTCACCGAATCATCATTGCCTTGTGAAGAATTCCCTTCTAATTGGTTTTGATTTTGGTTTTGTTGATAATTCCTTGTGAAATTTTGTTGTGATGGCCCTTGATTCGATCCACCTTGACCACCTTGATTGAAGTTGTTCTGATTGTAGAAGCCCCTTTGATAATTTCCTTGAAAATTTTGTTGACGAGGTGGTTGTTGTTGTTGACCACCTTGATTTGCCCCTTGGAAATTTGGATTGAGTTGATTTGAGGCATTACCATACCTCAAATTAGGATGATTCCTCCAACTAGGGTTGTAGTTGTTAGAATTCATATCAAACGGCTTCTTATCTCCATAGACTTGACTCACCTCTTCTTGCTTTCCTGAATTCATCATGCAATTTGTTGCGGTGTGGCCAATATCTCCACAAGTTTCACAAACCTCATACACTTGGGACACATTTGCTGAAGTCCCACTCATATTCTTGCAAATCATATCCAACTTACGTTCCAATGACTCAACCCGATCATTATGGACACGCTCACCTACTGATTTCACTCCTGCAGTTAACTTCACTTTCCTACTAGCTGAAGCTTGAGTCTTTGATCCCTTACTTAACCTTTCCAAAAAGTTCCATTCATAATCCTCAGAATGTGTAAGGAATGTACCGCCACTACTAGTGTACACAAATCTGCGGTCTTCTGGAATTAATCCATCATAAAAGATCTTGACTAACTCCCATCGAGGAGTATCATGATGAGGACATAATCTTAACATCTCTTTGAACCTTGTGAAGGCTTCATGCAATTCTTCACCAACATGTTGACTAAATGACTTAATAGCATTCCTTGCTTCACTAGTTTTGCTCATCGGATAATATTCATCTAAAAAGATTTGTTGCATTTCAACCCATGTTCTAATGCTACCCGATGGAAGTGAAGTAAACCATTGTTTAGCTTTATCTTTTAGAGAAAACTGAAAGAGATAAAGCTTGACTTCATCCGTGGTGAACCCTTGACTACCAATAGTGCTACATATAGCAGAAAATTCCTGAAGATGGGTGTAAGGTTCATCCGATGCAAAACCTCTAAATGATGGGATGATGGCAAGATATTGAGGACGAATTTCAAAATGTTGACCTTGATGTTGTGGTGGTATGATCGGCAATGGATTGTTCATAATTGTAGGACGGAAATGACTATCAACTCCTCGAACATGTTGATAGTTATTGTTGTTGTATCCTCCACCATTTCCACCATTTGGTCCATCGTTGTAATTTCCATCGTTCCACTCATTATATCCTTCATTGTTGTTGTAATCATCCCACTCATTATATCCATCATTGTAATCTTCATGATTATTATTGTTATCATAATCATCATAGCCCCCATGTGGTAACTGATCATGTGGAGCTGCCATTTTTGAAGCTTGAATTGAATGAGTATGTGAACTCGAAGACGAACTTGAACTTGATTCGTTTAAATTTAATCCTCGTGATGAAGATGTCAACCAAGCTCTATGAAGTACTCTGTTGTTTCTTGCTGTTCTTTCTATCTCAGGATCAAATGCCAACGGTGACGCTCTACCAGAAAACCTTGTATGCATGCACAAAATGAATTATACCTGCACACTAGTACACCCAGTGAAATAGAGAACAAACAGTAATAATACTTATGATATTTTTGGATTTTTGAATTAACAAAAACACAAATCAACTAAAGCTACACACCAAGCACACAACTCCCCGACAAAGGCGCCAAAATTTGATCGGTGTCGAAGTACCGATCAAAGATAAAGAGTTTATGTGTTCCTAATTACCTAAGACTAGCTAGGGTAAGCAGGGTGTCGAACCACGAAGAGTTAGTGGTCGGTGAATAACAAGAACTGATTGTAAACCATTTTGCACTTAAAGTTGTTTGATTGATTGTTACTATGATTTAACATACACTTAAAATTAATAAGATTGAAATACAGAATTAAAGAGAATGAGCACAACCAAGTTTCAGTTTTAATTCACAATTAGTAATCTAGGTTCTTTACTAAATTAGAAGATCACATAGACATAATCTTGATTATAACAATACTTGATGTACAATTGAAGGACCTTCACATGTATGACTAAACTTATAACGAACGATACCGATAAAGTTAATCTATACGAAGTGATCTCTAGCAATTGTCAATACAATGAACATATACATCAGACACACATTCAACCTTTAACGATTACACACCGATGAAGAAGAATACATGAATCAAAATACGTCATTGCATGTTTTAACACCAACTATTAGAAACAACCACATGAAGAAGCATCACAATTAACGAAACACAATGAACCTCATGTCTAATTCAGAAAAGGACCCAAATTGAACTAACGAAATTATAAACCTACACCTGGTTATGATCACAAATGTTTTAGCCACACATGTTCATGCTTGATGATGATGATATGTTGCGATTATGGGAAGCACTTGATGAAGATTTGATGTTGGAATCCTTTGTCACTAAGTTTCCTTGTCTCCTCTACGTTCTCTAGCCTCCATGGATTATCTTTTCTCGAAAAGTTACAGAATACACTTAAAGAACTCCTCCAAAACCGCTCAAAACTGCTCACAACCGTCACTGGCCGTAATTTATGCCGACTGGCTGTAAATTACGCCTGGTCAATTCTAAATACGCCAAACGAGCCTGTATACGGAGGTCTTGTACGCCCAACTTTTCTTGTCTGACGTAAATTACGCCGGGTGGGAGTAATTTACGCCCAATTAGCATTCTTCCTTCCTTTGCTTCAGTTTTTGCTACCAGAATTCTCGATCAACACGTCCCAGTTGTGTGTGTAATCTCATGTTTGAGCCCTGCATAAATAACACACAAATTGGTAGTTTCTATGCTAGGTTTTCTATATAAATCCATTCATAATATAGCATTTTTGCACCTCGGATTACCCACACATCAGTCGTTGTCGCCTAGACTCGTTGAAAACCACAAAAGCGAATATTGATACCAATACCGGCAATTATATTTCTCACTCATAATCATTTCGGTTCATCACGATAGGTTGATACCGCAACGGTAAGTGCAACGGCTATAGTCCATGATAAGGAAAAAGTACTCAATTTCGAACAAAACTTAATCCACTTTTTAATACAAAATATTTTATCGGGACGTTCACAAAAAATCTAAAAATAATCGTGCATTCCATTTTTTATAAAAAAACAACGAATTAAAGCTATTAAAGAAAAAACAGAACTATTAGAAAAATAAACGGGTTAAAAGCATAAATTTCATATAGTATGAGGGGTGAAAAAAATTAGTGTCACTTACAAAGTTACGCGTGCAGGAATTTGGTCGTTATCGGTTCGACTAATTTGTAACAATGCTTGTCACTCATTTGTAAAACCTAAAACATATCCCGTAAATAAAAACATGTCACAACGGCTGTCTCTTTGTCGTAAAACCATAAAACATATCCCTTCATAATCATTTCTCCGTAAAACTTGAATGGAGTGATGTCCGAATTAGAATTCGATTCGTTTTACCGAAAAAACAGAATTTAGCAATAATAATAATAATAGTAATAATAATAATAAAAGTTTTAAAATGAGGAAATGTGTGTAATTATTAAACTCAAAAGATAAAATTGTAAGTTACCCCTAAATTAAAGGACATAATTTGTAATTTACTACTCTTCTTCTTATTAGGTTGGATACAATTTTGACTAAGAACAATATGCATTAAGATGTTATCTATTTTTATTTTGATAAGAAATACATGAATAATGACTTTTGAATCACACAATTCAAGCCTCTAAATACAAGTTGAATCACACATTATCCATACCGGAAAAAAAATGGTTTAAAATTGGCAACATAAACCTATTTAGAAGTGATATCATATCTACAAAAGACTTGAAATAAAAGGTATTCTATCGAGCATCTAAAGTCGTTATTGTGAAATTATTATCCGAAGAGGTTGACGAGGGAGCTTTGATTTCACGTGAATTCGATTCAGTGAAAAATGCAGGGTGTTTCGGTGGAGGTAATGTATTCTCATGATCCAACATAACAACCACAGATGACATAGTTGGTCTATCTTCTACATGATTCTGTACACATAACAAACCAATATGTATTGACCGGAGTATTTCAGAGAGAGCCTTCATGTCCTTTAAGTGAGAACTAGCAAGCTCCAGGGATTTGTTTTCTTTATATAGTCTCCATGCCTAAAAGTTGTCACTATTAGAGTACACTACATGCATAAATACACATAATTATTTAAAAAAAAGTATGACTGGTTAATGTGAAAAGATCACTTTGCCCAATCATCTTAAACAAATACCAATACTATTTAGACGACTCAACAAATAGCATAAATATAATTACTGAACTATACAAATGGCTACATGGAGCTACTTGTGACGGATTTGCAGCCAACCATTGTGCGGTCTAATCCATTATAACGGTTTCATTTTCGTAAAGGTTTTCATCGTAAACAAAGATAAGGACAACTTCCGTAGCAAATTTGATGCAACATAGGTATCGATTTTGTTCATCGCAAATACCTCTTTGTAGTAGTGGATCAAGCATATTGGACATATTCATCAAAGCAATAGGTTTTATAGCAAAATAGCAACTTTTTATACATTGACATCATATATTATATTTCGTTTTGTTATGGGAATAAGCTTAAACTTACATGTCCAATAAGGTTATCACCGTGTTGTTCATGATAGAAGTCTCTGTTCCTTTTCCCACTCACTATTTCCAACACCAAAACTCCAAAGCTGAATACGTCAGATTTAATTGAGAAAAGTCCATACATTGCATATTCTGGAGAGATGTAACCACTGCAATTAAGAAGTTATTTGATAATAAGCATGCAGGTTTTTGATTTTTTACACCTATCGTCCAAATATATCAACATCTCTACGGAAGTGTTTAGCTATTTATTGAAAATATAAAAAGCCCTTTTACAGAATTTGAAAACTTCACTAAATGAAAATATAAAAACTAGATTCGGGTTGGTGGCCCGATGTTAGAGGGAAATACTTTAGGAACACCAAGGTTTGAGGAGGTCGTGGATTCAAGTCCCACTCCCAAGAGAATTAATAAATTTGCTTTTCAAAAGAAAAGTTGGGACGTAGGATTTGACATATACCATTACCATATTTGGTTTTAAAGTTCTTACTAATAAGGTTAGAGATTTTCTGAAAATATGTAATATAAAATCCATTCCATATATGAACTTTATTGATTACAATATGGTGAAGGGGAGCAGGAATATATAGAGAATGAGATAATGATCCTGTGAGAGAGGATGTATAATAATAATACCCAACTAACTAGCAACAACCGATAAAAAGAAAATGACTATAATACCCTTGGTCGTATATTTATTCTCTAACATTCCCCTCAAGCTAAACTTCGATACATATATTTAGCTTGCAACAATAAGAAAAATAATAAACAGGGTTCCATGTTAAACTAATAAACCCAATAAGGTTCAACAAAACCATAAGCCCTCTAGTGAACCCAATACTTTAACTCTGATCAGTAGTGCAACCTAAATAATTGTCTGATCCAAAATTTAGACCTTAGCCCAAGTCGTAGGCCAATCCCACCCAAAATAAAATTAGATTGGCTTGATCCATGAACAATGTTGGATGATGTAGTTTGAGAATGATGTTTATTAATTCATGCGATCACGAGAAGTTTATGTTCGCGTATGAAAATTGGTCTGAGAGTCGCGTAGTTGACTTCAGCCGACTCTCAGAGAGTCGCTAGGTCAGTGGTAGCCGACTCTCTCAGGTTTCCTACATATACCTGACCAATTTTCATAAGCATGGACCTTCTTCTTCACATAGTTTTTACCATTATCATTTGTATTTGTCTAGCTTGTTGTGAGGGTTTTCTTAGCTGGTTTGTTCCACCACCCCGGGGGAGCTCACCCGGGGTGGATGGCGGTGGTAGATCGTTGTAATCATTTCAGGAGCATATTGTAATCATCACTGTGGAATTATAATCAGATTTGAGAGATTTTGTTCTTAACTTTCATGCTCTTTTTCTTGCATTTCTTTAGATTCATCAATAACCCGATCTATAGCTATTTTGTTGATCAGATCTTGACTAGAATTATCATAGCATTAGATCCACCACGTTTGGAATCTATCAAACAACATGCTTATGACCCACCAGTTGGGCATGATCCAACAAAGAAGAGCAAGTCATTATGACCCAGGTGAGTAATTCGCGGATCTTGAAGGTGATTTGGATAAGACCCATTTCCAATTAACACAGTGTTCATTCTTAAATCAAAATTAGTGTTTCATGTTCTGTGCTCGTTCCTAACACATAATTCATCGTCGACAACTCATCATCATCTCCACCGGTAGAAGTCGGCCACTGGTTGTTGCCATCATTTGGCCATTTGATTTACGAAGAGGTACGATTGCCACCACTGGAACACCACTTCACCATATATCTAATATCCGATGTCTCCGGCATCCCTGGCCACTAACCACCATTGATAATTTGTGAATTATTGTTCGAAATTGGGAACTCCATGGTGTGTACGACATTTCATGCTCACAGTCAGACCCTTCCACCTTTGCGCGAATCCTCTCCGTCTTACGTTTCACAGAGGCCGTCACCTCTGCATAAGCAATCTCCAATGCGTGATTCAGAGTCAGAATCTGAACTAAGTTGTGTCGTCCCAATCAGAAAAACTTGCTGTTTGTAGAAGTGTTTCTCAATTGTTAACCAAATCTTAGTGCAAAATAAGCAATTAAGGGAGACAATGCAACTTTCTAACATTCACAAACATGATTATCATTTTCTTTCCAAGCCCACCTTACAGGTGAGTTTGCTGCTGGTTTTGATATATTGTTTTTCAGATAGGAGAATAGACCTTTGTTTTCAAAACAGTCTAGATTTGGTGCTTTCATTCTAGATAATTTTCATTTTCAAGTTTGTTTGAAATTGTATTAGGGATCTAAGATGATGGATATGATGAGATTGAGTTGAAATATAATTCAAATTAATTGGCATATTGCAGTAACTTGATGATATAGATCTGATGAAGAAGAAGTAGATAAAAGAAATAGAAGCAGAAACTTGATGAAAGACATATTTGAGGTGATTATAAAGATGATCTGTGAATCTAGTAGGATAGAATGCTTTAGATCTTTGTTTTGCAGAATAAAGAAAAAAAGTGAAAGAGCAGCCAAGGGAAGGAAGAAAGAAAGTATAAAAGGTGGAATTTGGAAATAAAGTTGATAAGGTAGAATGAGAAGATACCAGAGAGAGAAGATTGAATAAACAGAATGAGTAGAATCAGGCCATTAGTGGTTCTGATACATGGTGCCAACAACCGATAAAAAAAGAAAAAGGATTATAATACCCTTTGCTTATATTTATTCTCTAACACTTACTATGTTCCAACCACTTTGTTGGTATTGGCTTGAGTCTCATGGCCTTTAAATCTTCTGGCAAGACCGAAGTCTGATATTTTAGGATTCATCTCATCATCCAACAAAATATTTGCAGCTTTCAAATCTCTGTGAATAACTCGAAGCCGAGAATCTTGATGCAGATAAAGAAGCCCTCGAGCAATCCCAATGATAATACGGAACCTTTGGGGCCAATCAAGCATTGAACTTCTGATCACGTCTGTAAAAAACTATTAGTTTAGTTTATGCATTACAATTTAAGGTTTGTGAAGAAATTGAAACCAATACTGGATAAATAGACTTTTTTTAAAGGCAAATATACTACACTGTTAAATTACATCAAATAATTTACTTTATGCCTGGGTTTGAACCCAAGGGCTAGGACCCCCATCTACAAGGCAAGAACCTCTATCAAGTGAGTTAATCATCTTAATCATTTACTAAAATATGATAGTTTGACATAAAAAAATCACATCAACCCTACGGACCAGTCCCAAAAAAAAACACCTGTCTTGAGCCGTTACCATCTACCTAACTTACCCATTTTACCACCACTATGAATCCTAAAATGTGTGATTGTCCTTTTTCCCTAAACCAAAATCATGTGTGCAAAAATGACCACAATGATAACTTTATATGGTACATGTATTAAATCTGTTTGAATAAAAACATGTTGTAAATCAATAATTTTCATGAAGATTTGTACGATTGATGTTATTGATGACATAATTATTTTTTAAAAATATTTTATAAAAAGAATGAAAGAAATGTTCAATTTATAAAGATATTTTATGAACAAACATATTTTTTAAAATAAAAAACGTTTTATAAAAATCATTATTATTTAATAGGAGAGAGAGAGAAGGGAAACAAAAAAATTTAAAAATAAATAAAGAAATTTGCATATTTAATATGAGAGAGAGGCAGTAAAAAAAATATTAAGGATGGATATGAGAGTAACATGTGTCACACTAAAACCTTATTATATAGTATAGATTTGTTTGTCAACGATTGCTTATTCTAGTTTATTTTCCCTCTTTTGGCATAGAATTACTACTTGTTGAATAAAATTAGATATACCAATATTAGTGCAACTAATGTGATTATATCTTGAATTTCATGGAAAGAAAGTCAAACCGAATATAGTTAAATCCAAACTTTTGTTTGCCATGTATTCATAAATCAACATTGCTTCATCCCCTTGAATGCAGAATCCTAAAAGCTTCACAAGGTTTCGATGCTGAAGTTTGGCAATACATTTAACTTCGTTCTTGAACTCATCAAGCCCTTGTCTTGAATATTTTGACAATCGCTTCACAGCTATTTCTCGACCATCCTCCAACACACCCTAAAGTTCTCCAAACAATTATCATTATTTAATTCACCACACGATTGTTCAACCGTTCTAATGCATGACTCTCATTCAATTATTAAGCTAAAGTTGTCTGGTCGAAAAAGTAAATACCTTGTAGACTGGACCAAAGCCACCTTCTCCAAGCTTATAGGTGATGGAAAAGTTATTTGTAGACTTTGCAATCGTTGACAAACTAAAAGATGGTAAATCAATATCTTCTTTTCGACCACCATAAATCAAGTCTTTGTTGGGGTCTGTCATTGAGTCGCATGCAGAGTGATATATGAAAAAAAATTAACATGAAAAATGCATATAATCAACCTTGCACACAGAGAGCAAATAGTTTTGAAACACTATATAGACAATATGTGAATCTTTCTTGTTCTAGGAAATAAAGAAAAATGAGACAATATGTCAAACCGGTAACCAGTTGGGTGTGGTCAGTTTCAACAAAAAACGGTTCAAAGTTTTTATAAATAAATAGTTTGTCGGCTACAATGTATTTTTTTTATGAAATTGGTAAGGA
The DNA here is from genome assembly GCA_023525975.1 of Smallanthus sonchifolius. Taxonomy (NCBI): domain Eukaryota; kingdom Viridiplantae; phylum Streptophyta; class Magnoliopsida; order Asterales; family Asteraceae; genus Smallanthus; species Smallanthus sonchifolius. The sequence continues at coordinate 60,094,986 of CM042042.1, forward strand.
GGTTTTATGCATTCAAACATAACTAACATTTGATCCATTTATAGGTAAATGGTTGAAATGGCCACCTTCCACATTTGTCTTACCTTGTCTTTTCATGTAATATGTTCCAAGAGTTAAACCTATGAGAACCAAGCATGTCGAGGTTGAAACGACCGCTATAATTATAGTTTTCTTTTTGTTCCATGCTGAGTCACGGATTGTAACACCTTGAATAGACAAAAGAAAATTAATCATTAAACAACTCTTACTAGTTGTTACTACGTATGCCAGATTGTTTTGCCAACTGCGAAAATTATCATAAATAAACCATAGTTCTTGTAAAAATACTAAGAAAAACACACCTCTTTAAAAACAGGATGTGTTCTTTATGTTTAATTTGCCATGAAAAACCAAGGAGCACAATTCTAATGAAAAGTCAAATATGGTGGTTCAAAAAATCAACAAGTTACAATGGTGCTTACATGCTAATCCAGAAAAGGCCCATTCTAAGTGACCATATTTTGGCCAATTAAGGCAATAGTGTACCAAAAGAATCATAAATTCAATTACGGTGCTTACTTGTTAATTCAGAAAGGGCCATTTTAATGTAAAGATATTGAGTATCATTGTATTCTCTAACATCCATTAGCTCATCAAACCAAAGCAAGCATCCACTTCCACCATTTCTAATATTTGAATTTGCATACGCGGTACAAGAGCAATTCCTCCTGCATTCCATCTCACATTCCCCGAGATTCATACTCAAATCATACCATGAACTTCGGGTATCAGGCAGTTTCACACTTGAAACACTTCTAAACCCATTCTCATTCTCATTCCCACAATCCAAAGGAGTTCTGCGTACACACCCACTTGACCACACTCCCCCATTCCATTCCTCTAGGCGTTTGGGCTCAAAACCTTCCATACAACTACAAATAGGGAAGTTTCTAGTGTTACAGGTACCATATGGACCGCATAGTCCATATGGTGAGCAACTATCAGTACGTACCGTAGCCAAAATCATAAACCAACTTTGGTTGCTCTCATCCCAACCCATGCGTGTCATATCACCTTCTGGGTCCATATACACCCTCGCAACAACCGATCTATTCACTTCAATCTTAAAATATATCTCCTTCTCATTGACAACAAACTCGTTTACTGATGTTCGGTTAAACCCAACCAAACTTGGCATGCCACTAAACCTAACCCCATTCCATGGTCCAAACCTCGTACGCAAATCAGAACCTTGTTTCTGAAATATCTGTGGGAATCCATTTGTATCCATCCATACTACATATTGACCTGGAGAAGGGTCATCAAGGCTCTTCCATGATACAAATTGCCTGTCTATCCTTGTAATCAAGTCCTTACCGATTTTCATACCTGGGAGATAGGTGTCTCCAGGGTAATCAAAACTTTGCCATATAGTTCTATTTCCCTCCCATATAACAAGATTTCCATTATTTAAAAGTTGTGCAACTGGATTGGTGATGTTCATTGTAGATACAATAGAAGATGACCAGAAGGTGGTATTAGTATAACCAACAGAAACAAGTTGCAGGATCCCGTTGTCACTGAATACGAGGATGCCTGAAGTGGCGTTAAGCGGTGCATCTCTATTTGCAACCCAGACAACGGTGCCATTTGAAACCTTTTTGTACCATATTCCCAAATATCGGTTCTTGGAGTTACCCGGGCTAAAAAATCCCAGTTCAAACATTTCACCAGATGAAACAATGGTATTACTATCTCTGATGGCTTCAGTTGGGGATAAAGTGTCTTTAGCAATAGAACCTGTTAACATAGAACATAAAGCACCAAAGAAAAATAAAAGTATAGTAAGACTCTCCATTAACGTGTTACTCTCTCTCAAAGATCAACCAGTTATTTAGTTTTGCAAAACCAAATTATTCATTTGTCTACATATTCAACTTAGTCTGTTTGAAAAGTCGACTAAATAACCAAAGAATGGTAAACTCTTGGGTTAACGCCCGCCTTTGAAAAAAATATGTCTATCAAGGATGAAGGATGGTCACATGTAATTACGAAGGTGTTTCGTAATTTTTAAACAAATATTATCACAAAAATCGTAACTTTACCGTCAAAACCTTTTTTTTATTAACACAAAGTCATACAACTTTCATTAAAAAAAAGTCATTACCATTATTTGATACATATTGAGGGGGTGTTTGGAATTACTTATTAAGCCTACTTATTGACTTATTACTTTTTGTAATAAATCAATAAGTTATAAGTGTGTTTTGGTATGGTAAAAAGATTTTTCAAAATAACTTTTAGAAAAAGTGATAATAAGTTGTTTTGGAGAAGTTACAATTTTTAACTTTTCATTTCTCCTTATTACTTTTAGAGAGTAATTTTCTATTAATAAGTCATTTTCCATTAATAAGTCAAGCCAAACACTTTTTAAAAACACAACTTATTAACTTTCCCCACCACATAAGTTAATCCAAACACTTTTTTTAAAACTTCTTTTCAAAAAGTAATAAGTTAATAAGTTCTTTTGACAAAAATAACTTTTGGGCTTAATAAGTAATCCCAAACACCCCCTGAAGGTAGTTTAAATGTTCTTTACTACTGATTGAGGACAAAATAAGTTTCGAAAGACAATCTAGAATTTCATTTTAAGTTTTACGAAAGAAAATGAAAATGGAACTGAAATTAACTTAATTGCAGTTAATTATCACCTTTAAGTGTGCGTAATTATGATAATTGTATCGAATTATTGTAATGATTTTAGGTTACAAAGGAGGGTTATATAATGACCATATTTACACAAACTACCTTCTATAATCATTAATTACAATTGATCTAATATTCCCCCGCAAGCTATGGGCGGGGAGCGACCTGTAGTTTGGAACGTAAGAACACAAATCTTTTAGTTGGTAGCGGCTAAAAAGATGTCTGCAATCTAATCCTGTACAGATAAATTGAACCTTGAGTTTACCTTAAGCCACATTTTCGCGAACGAAGTGAAAATCAATTTCAACATGCTCTGTTCAAGCATGAAAGACCGGATTGACTGCAAGGTAGGTTGCACCAAGATTGTCACACCATAGAGTGGAAGTAGATTTTATATATCCCAAGTTCTCGAAAAAGAGGCTCTCGCCATGTTAATTTTGTAACTATGTCGACTAGAGATTTGTATTGTGACTCTAGGGATGGCCTGGAAACGGTTTTTTGTTTGAGGTTGGAACCCAAATAGAAGCAACCCCCCCCCCCCCGCCCCATAGACCGACGGTTATTGGGGCACCCAATAAGAATCAGAGTAGGCTTGAAAGAGGTTCCTTGCCAGTGGACAATAGTAAAGGCTTGAAGGTTGGAACCAGAGTTATGACAAATCCGTAAGCCAAATGTAGGGTTGAAAGAGGTTCATCGGGGCACCGGGCCCAATAAGTATTGAAGAGTGCATTTAACTACAAACTAATGATTGTCGAAGGGTGCATGCATGTATTGACAGACTTTGTTGACAGCATAGGCAATGTCTGGCCTTGATACTGTGACATGCTGATAAACACCAATAATGTTAAGGGTTTATTGCAAATAGTGAGCAATCTTAGTTTTGAAAGGATGAGCCAATTTTAATATTGTAGGGACTTAATGTGAAAAATCCGGTAATCAAATTGTTTAGGGGTGGGGGTGGCCCAACACACACTCATTTGAGACTGAGTGTGGACATTTTGGCATGAGAGAAAGAAGGAGAAAGGGCTAAGGTAAAAAAATTTAAGTCTTCCACGTGTGGATTGAAGGTTTTGATTTGCACAACACCTTCATAACATCTCAAGTAAGTGTTCTTTCATCTCTTGATTCCTCCATTAGATATGTTCTTGGTGTTCTTAGGAGGGATTCGAGCTAGGGGCTGAATTGGGTAAATTAGATGGTTAATAACTTTTAAAAGTATAAACCTAGATTGATTAAAGGTAATGAGAGGTATTTAACATAATCTAAACATCAAATTTGATGATTCTAGGGTTCTAGAGGATGATTTTGGGATTTTCTATTTAATGATGTTTAAATGATGAAATGAGGGTTGGTAAGTGTCTAAAGTGTTAATAGACACAAAATTTTCAAGAAGCCCTAATTAATTTGATGTTTTATGAAATTGGGATTTTCGGTGAAACTTGGGTGAACTCTTAACGATCGGGTCATTTGCGTTAAGCGAGTATTGGTTGAGTGTTAAAGGTTTGATCATGAAGACTGAACCTAGATAAATGAAGGTGTTGATCCCTTAGTGATAGATGTGTGTGTTAGAATCTCAATTGGTGTATATGTTGAGATATTTAGAGTAATAATAAATATGAATTGTATAGGTGCTCGAGTTTCCAAGGTTGAAGATCAACTAGAATCTTCCCTAGCAAAGGTAAATGTTTTACACTTACTTAATAATGATAGGTGTAGGTATTACAATCGATTGATTGTTTATGTGCTTATAAAGTGATATTTTGTATGACCATGTTGTATGTAAGTGTGGGGTGAATAAGGTGTCATTGAAGTTAATGAACTTCATAAGAAACAAAGGGTGAAATTGGGATCTTTGAATCCCACTTGTGGATAATTAACTTAAAGGCTATTTAATATGTTTAGTGTTGTGTGTGTGAACTTGTATTGTATGTTAAATTTGTTGGATATTAGATGTCCGATAATCGATAATATCAACGTTGCTATCGAGGTACGATCCGAAGAGGTACACTTTGGGCAAAGAACAAATTATATCGTTTAATTGTTAAACGTTATTACACGAAAAAAGAATTTAGAATTCGGTAGATTAAATATGTAGAGAGATATTAAATTAGTTACATCGCATTTAATTATTTAGAATAATTAAATCTAACGATGGACGAAATGAGGTTATATATATATATACATGGTCGGGAGATAACCAGACCAACGACACTCCATACAGGACAAAAGCACCTGTGCGTACGAAAAAGAGGACCACGCCGCCAGGTCAGGAATGCTAGGCATAGGGGGACATCCCCACATACACAGACATGCCCACCAGGTCGGACAAAACGGTTACTACATGGGAGACGACACGGATATTCCTGATGACGACATTCACCCAATAACATTCCTGCCAGGTCTGCACCCTAATGAGGACATCCCAGCATATTCCCCCGGCTATAAAATGGAGCACATCGATGTATACACGAATTCTTATCCTCTAGGTATGAGCATCTTCTTCCCCAAGCAAATACTCACTCAATCCTGGATTACCTATACACAAGTTATTATCCTCACGTCGGAGGGTGGTCATAGGAAAGCCACCTTCCTTGTTGCGAGACTAATGACATTGTTCGTTTTGCAGGCTCGATGGTTCCATTTCAAGCTCAAGGTGCTCCTCCTTTATCCCACCTTGTGGATCCTCGGTCTAAACCTCTCGTTCGACTAGTGTATCTTCAGTATTAATTGGTGAGGTTATCAAGTTGAATATGTTGAAATGCAAAAGTTGCAACACTTCTTACAAATCTTTTCCTAGTTTTTTTCTATGTAGAAGTAAGATCTGTACTACAACCGTCCACCAATAGTAAAGAAAGGAATGGGAATAGAATGTATGATTGCCTTTTGAGGCCCACCACGTCTAGGAAAGAGACATGAGAAAACCCTAATTCGGAAATATAAATGCACCATTACTTTTGATAAAGTAATGATATTCATTCAGTCAACTCATACCACACACACATCATCGTTCGTTTCTTACATTCTTTCTCTAGTTCATCCTTATTTTTACGCAGGAGGGTGGTCACAGGGAGCTCACTTCCTCTTGCGAGTCCTAACGGTGTCCGGTTTTACAGGAATAATTCCATCTCCAAAAAAGCTTCAACAAAAACACCATTATAGATTGCTCCGGACTCCAATAATTTATTCTCACATATCAACTACGTACGTAACTGTATTCAATAGATAGTAATCTCTCGTTCAAAGATGGACACCGGCCTACCATGTATTTGAAATTTAGCTTTAAAGTTTAGACTATTCCAAGAGTTCACTTTCTTGAAATTTAGCTTAGACTATTACTTCCTAACTTTGACAATACGTCTATTGAATACTCAATTTCTTTATTCCTGTGTCACATACAATGAATAATTAAATACATTTTTAATAACTAAAATGTAATAAAAAACTTCTAGTCTAAAATCTTTTCCATTAATATACATGAGAGGCCAATAGACACACATAAAGAAAAATAGTTATAACTTAAAACTCATACATGTTCACTTCTAGAATTCCAAAGAAGTGAAATCAAATAATCAGAATTCTAGAGAATTGAGAATTATGATAATTTAATAAATCTGAATGGATTAACTATAGTTTTGGTAACTATGTTTTCTAGAGGAACTTAGGGAGAAGATTCTAATTCATCAGCTATCTTGTAGTTACATTTAGGATGGTAATTTCAAACGTTTGATAAGTATGTATGAAACATTTGAATTGTAGAAAAGCATGGGTTTAACACTTTAACCCCTCTTACATTGCGTGGTTTGATAAAATTGAAAGATGAATGCTCAACATCCATATCTATACTATACGATATATACTGATCATCAAAGGATATCTTAGATTTTAAGTAATACAAGTATAATTGCTTAAAGTACAACAACTAGTGCATGTGTTAAATACTTTATGAAGGTAAATCTGCCTTTTAGTCATTATCAACCACATAACCTTTGATTTTTTAATACACATTTGCCCCCTAAACTTTTGATATTCAAACAATAATTACACTTTTAAACCAACTACCCTGCACGATTTTTAAACGGCCATAACTTTTTCATACGTTAATATTTTATTGTAAAAAGTTACCCTATAAAAACAAGTTATAATTCTCTTTAATTTGAGTATCGTATTACTATAGTTTTTCTTAATAAAAAATGTTACGTGATTAAATATCAACACATCCGTCTTTGTTTCCTCTATCGTAACCGGGGTTATCTTCGCGACAATGCTGGAAAATTCTAAAATCTGCCATTAATGCTCCTTAAATAAAAATCTTCAATTCAGTAATATAAAATCCAACTACCTTGACAATTTTTCAAATACACACATAACAAAGCATCCGTACTATTTGTTCTTCTATTCGAACAAGTCGCACCACCATCGCCAACCTTGAAGCTAATCTCTGGCCACCACCACAATTTTTTTGCTCGCAATCGCTGCTATTTAAGTTGGAAACTGATGCCACTGTCAACATCCTATGGAATGTGTTTCCCGTCGCATCACACGGGCACCCTACTAGTATATATGTAATGCAAGTAAATATAAAAAAAATTGTTGTGCAAACATATTTGAATGATATAATTTGACGCCAACATTTGATATACGGAATGTTCAGGAAATCATAAACAATTTAGAGAGACCTAGGGTTAGAAGTTAATAAGAGGATTTGAGACAAAGTATTGGGAGATCTCTCTTTCTTGAATTAAAAAAAACACATAATTGTAGCCAGTAAAATCCCACTTATAGCAAAAGCTATTTGCAGGGTCTAGGGATGGTAAGATAAGGACAAGCATTCCTGTTTTTTGAAAGACAAAGAGGCTGCTCCATTGATACATCAGCTCCAAAAATCTTTTGAAGGCAAGTAAAAAATAGCAACGAGATTATAGAAAGTGGGGCATAGAGAAACAAACATTAGCAATAAACCAAAGGTATTAAAATAGAAAAAAAAACTACTAATAAGACAGAAGGTAAGATAATTGTAGAAGTGAGTGGTGCCAAGTAAAAGATAAAATAGACAAAAAAAAGTAGTAGAAATCTATTTCTCTAATTACAAGAACCTTATTAGTCATAAGCATGTTGGGCAATTGGTGTACCAACAATGAACTCAAACTCGAAGGAGTGTCTCCAAGGGTTATTCTGGTGGTAAGGCCGTTGTCTCACCTCTATTCAAAAGGGGGAGAATTCAAATCCTGTAAGATATAGGTATTTGTATGAATTTTTAGTATGTATTTATATGTTAGTATTTGTATGTGTTTTCGTATGTTATGTATTCTCTTTCCACTGATAGAAACAACTTATTTTATGTCGAAAAGTTTAAAAATATTTTTTGTGGGAAAGTTGTCGACAAATTTAGAAAGAAAAAAAAAAGTAAATATCTTAGTCGGAAAATAAAATAAATCAAACCCTAAATTTCGTCGGAAAAGATGGTTGTCGGAAGTTGTTCAGAACTATTTTTTTCCCACTGACATTGCCGATGACTTTACGACAAAAATGCTGGTCGGAAACCCCATTGATCTCTAGTAGTTTCAAGACATCTTTCGTTTAACAGCGCACACATTCTATAGTTATATAGAAGATTGACCACCAAAGGTAGTTATTAGATTTTAATAAAGTTATATATTAATTTTTAAATAATGAAATTTGAATGGGCGTAATATTTTGAATATCAAATCAGTTACTATTATTTATTTTTTTCCTTTTGTTTTTGGTTTTTATCAATAAGAATCCAATCAGGTTCTTCTCACAAACATAGTTAACATAAAATAAAAGTATGAGAACAAGTAGTAGGAAAATTGAAAAGAATAACTGATAAATATTCAACGACACATGTTATACAAATAGCCTTTCGTCAAATTAGTTAACTAATTGACCTTTGGAATAGTCTGTGTTGAATATTAAATGACAGATGTACCCTCAATGAGTGCCAAATGAAATGAATATGTTTGAAAACCTAAAGAATTATTAATGATCTTAATTTGAGAGAGGGAAGAACATGTTAATGGAGGGTCTTACCATACTTTTGTTATTCTTTGGTGCTTCATGTTCTATATTAACAACTTCAGTTGCAGTAGACACTTTGTCCCCAACTGAACTCATCAAAGATGGTGATACCATTGTTTCATCTGGTGGCATGTTTGAACTAGGATTTTTCAGCCTGAGTAACTCCAAGAACCGATATTTGGGGATACGGTACAAAAAGGTTTCAAATGGCACAGTTGTTTGGATTGCAAATAGAGGTACACCGCTTAACACTACTTCAGGCATCCTCAAACTCAATAGCAAAGGGATCCTGCAAATTGTTTCTAATGGTAATACTAATACCACTATTATATGGTCATCTTCTTTAGTGTCTTCATTGAACAATATTATTAATCCAGTGGCACAACTTTTAGATGATGGAAATTTTGTTATTAGAGAAGGAAGTAGGAATATATGGCAAAGTTTTGATTACCCTGGAGACACATATCTCCCGGGTATGAAAATCGGTAAGGATTTGATTACAGGCATAGACAGACAATGGATATCATGGAAGAACGTTGATGATCCTTCTACGGGTGAATATGTTGTATCGATGGATACGAATGGATTCCCACAGATACTTCAGAAACGGGGTTCTGATTTGCACACGAGGTTTGGACCATGGAACGGGGTTAGGTTTAGTGGCATGCCTAGTTTGAATCAAAATCCGACATCAGAAAACGAGTTTGTTGTCAATGAGGAGGAGATATATTATAAGATTGTAGTGTATAGTTTGGTTGTTTCAAGGATGTATTTGAGCCCTGAAGGTGATGTGACACGCTTGAATTGGGTTAACCACACGCAAAGTTGGAGCACGATTTTGGCTTCAGTACCCACAGCTAGTTGTTCACCGTATGGAGTATGCGGTTCATATGGTACATGTAACATTAGAAACTTCCCTATTTGTAGTTGTATGGAAGGTTTTGAGCCCAAACGCCCTGAGGAATGGGACGCGGGAGCCTGGTTTAGTGGTTGTGTACCGAGAACTCCTTTGGATTGTGTGAATGGGAATGCGGATGGATTTAGAAGTGTTTCGGGTGTGAAACTCCCGGATACTCGAAGTTCATGGTATGATTTTAGTATGAATCTAGACGAATGTGAGACGGAGTGTTTGAAGAATTGCTCTTGTACCGCGTATGCAAATTTAGATATTAGAAATGGTGGAAGTGGATGCTTGCTATGGTTTGATGAGCTAATGGATGTTAGAGACTACAATGAAACTCAATATCTTCACATTAGATTGGCCCAATCTGAATTAACAAGTAAGCACCCTTTGATTAAGTTGATTTTTCTTAGTATTTTTTCAAGAACCATGCTTAGTTTAACATAAATACCAAGTATGAATTTTGTTCATTTCATCTCTTTTCAACATCTTTTATACTTCAATCTTTAATTTGCTTGATTATTATTCACACAAAGAGGGCATACATGTAGTAACAACTACTAAGATTCTTCCGTAATATTTTATTGGGGTAACTTTGTAGAATAGTAACCAAGTTTCAAAAGTGTTTCAATTAGGTCACTCAATACACATTTTATACGGTATACACCCTCGGATATATACTATGGTGAGTGACCTAATTGTAACATTTTTTAAACTTAATTACTATTGTTGTTTTCTCTATTTTATTCTATATTTTTCTTTGTGTATTCGAGGTCTTACAACCCGTGACTCTGCTTCCAACAAAAAGAAAACCATAATCATAGTGGTTGTGTCAAGCTCAGTATGTTTGGTTCTGGTAGGGCTAACTCTTGTGATGCATGCAAGAATCAAGAAGAAAAGGTCTTACATGAAAAGACAAGGTAAGGCAAATGTGTCTTTTTACTATAGGAGCCAATTGCAACGAATGGATCATATTTATGTTTTATCTCTAATAGTAATTTATATCTATATCTATACTATATTATAATACACAACACAAGGGTATTTTAAATTTTAAGTAATACAACTATAATTGTTCAAGATACAACACTTGATGCATGTGTTAACTACTTTATGGGGGTAAATCTGTCTTTTTAAACAATACTTACATCTTTACCCCTTCAACTTTACTTAACCTTTGGTTATTTAAACAATACTTACACTTTTCAACTAACTACCCTCCATGATTTTTTAACGGTCATAACTTTTTCATACCTTATTACACCATAAAAACGAGCATTTTTTTCTCTTTAATTTGAGTATGGTATTGCTATAGTTTTTTAATAAAAAAATTTAACATGCTACGTGATTACGACAATCCCGACGGTATCTTCACGACAACCGCGCAAAATTCTAAAATCCACCAAACACTCCTAAAATAAAAATCTTCAATCCAGTGATATAGGGAGGTAGAGTGGTGCCCTCCCAACCAAACTACACTCCCAAAATAAACCAATAAAAAAATGTCATCTCATTTAGCTAATGTAGCCTTCTAAACTACCCTATATGGTGGGAGTGGTACCATCCAACCCACCTAATTTTTCATATATATACACACACACTGACTTCTTTCAGCGGGTATATATACTCGCTAAACCTTCACTCCACTACCCTCCGAGTGGTACCCGTTTTAGTGGGAGTGGTACCCGCTGTTACCCGCATGATCCCCCTGTGCACTCCTAGTGGCCTAAAATCCGACCACATTTAACGTTTTTCAAATACATGCATAGCAAAGCAACCGTACTCTCAGTTTTAAGGTGTCCGTGTAATCAGCACCAACCCACTAACAAATTTCTTTTTGTAAAACTCCGTACAAAAATTTATATTTATTGAATAAACAACTCATCTCATAAATTTAATAAATAATGATGGATTGTCATTTTAAAACAGTTTCGTTAATATCACATATTTGAACACTTTGAAAAATAAATTGGTCAAATTGTCAAATTTTAAAAGCCCGCCATTAACCCTTAATGTAGTTAGGTTAGTGGATGAGTGGAGCTTTAATATTGACCCCTTCAAATGTAAAAAAAATAAAAAAAAATTATAAAAACTGAAGGATCAGAACAGTTATCGAAATTTAGTAGCTACCCATTAAATACGAAAAAAAACAATAGACCCTTTAACATATGATATAAAACAATGCATAAATTATCTTCAAAATGCATTTACGCGGGTGAAAAAATTCAGTGCCTTCAAATCGAACATCTGAGGTAAAAACAAAACATTAATGCACTAAATATATTTAAAAATTTTAACCAGTAAAAATGATATTGCGCTAACATGAATTTAGTGAGAAACTGCATTTTCTGGTGGTTATTTTTTCCATTTTTACTAAATACGTATCAACTGCAACACTTAAATAAAAACTGAACCCTACATTTTCGAATAGTAGTAATTAATTTAAGTCACTATGTTTATAACTGATATTTTATTATTTGAGATGTTTGTTATTATTTAATTGAGATCTGTAAGGCATAGATAGATGCTATGAATAACAAAATTAACAGAAATACTAAACAATATATCACGAGAAGATTGATAAACTAACAGAAAACGAGTTTATATTATAATAGAAGTAAAGATATTAAATAGAACAATTCACTAACCTAATTATGTATGTTCTAACACACAGAAATGTAATTTCACGTAATAATGTTTTTAAGAAAGAAATTTACTTCATTTTTTTCTAAACAATTTGTATATAAATATTATTTATAAATTTAACCTTTACAAGATCTTTGCAGTTCGGCTACATTTAACCTACAGTAACATGTGTAAACTCCGGAATTTAGAATGTCAATGTTAACTTTTTTTATTTGATTGTATAAAGTTTTCAGAAAGTTAATTTGACTGTGTAGCGCGCCGCAACGCGCACGGGTATAACACCAGTATTAAAAGAATTAGCTAAAAAGGATAACCGTTGAAAGTTACCCTTACTATGTTTTAAACGCATACCACGTCCTTATAAATATCATTATAAATTTACATGAATACTAAAATAGTTTAGTTTAATGTTCCTAATCACTGTCACACTATTAGTTTATAGGCAGAATTACATATAGCCCCATATTTTCATCTTTAATTACATATATACCCAATCCAAAAATTAAATTATACATATCCACCTCTTTTATAAAATTAGCATTTTAACATTACAAGAAATACATATATTCTTATTTCATTGATTCCAACCCTAACCTTCTGATTCCCGCTTCCGATCGATTCCAACATCTAACGTCGCTTCTGATTGATTTCTTTATCCAGTTGGGTATATTTGTAATTATGAAGGGGATATACATAAATAAAATTTTGGGCTGGTATAATATATGTAATTAATAAAGTTTTTAGGGGAATATATATAATGGGGAGGGTTCAAGAGAAAACCACAAGTTACCCGAAAACCGATAAAACCACTAAAAAAACCAATTTTAACCAATCATATAATAATATTTATTTTTTATTTTATTTTATTTTTATTTATTTATAAGAGTATCAATGTAATATTAAACATTTTTATCAAAAAACATTTTTATACATAGTGTTACGTATACGTAAACATAAAACAAAAAAATTACGGTTACGTATACGTAAATAAAAAAAATTGCTTTTGGATACGTATACGTAAATAAAAAAATTGCCTGAAATTATGTGGTTTTCTTGGTTTTCGCCTAACTTTGTGGTTTTTCTCTTGATCCTTCCCCTATATATAATTGCCCCTAGTTTATAAATACGTGAGACTTTGTTTTTTTTTTTTGTTGAAAGCGGCCACATTAATTAGTTGATTTAACCTGTTACCTGACCCGGCAATTTTGACATCGTAGTTTTTTTTCTTTTTGGCTAAACAAAAGATTCGTTAACCAATTGTATATATTGCACTTCAAAACTGTATGTCTTGAAGTACAATCTATAGTATGCTTTAGGAATGTTATGCATGATTGATTATATGTTTTTTTTCTTCTTATTATATAATTTCTTATTTCATGTTGTCTGTGATTCGGTACCAGATCTCAATGAAGATTCTTTATGCGACGGTCCAAAGGAAGATATCGATTTACCATCTTTTAGCTTGTCTACGATTGCTAAATCTACAAGTAACTTTTCCATCGCCAATAAACTTGGACAAGGTGGCTTTGGTCCGGTCTACAAGGTAACAAATATTCAGAAATAGTTTTTTAACGATTTTATTGAACTTAACAAAGATTTATTAGGATTCATCGCTATATTACTTTTCCAACTAGTCAGCTCAATCATTGAATGAGATTCATATATCATAATAGGGTCTCATGAACATGAAATGTTCTATGTAGATGATCTTTGTTAGATCTGATGAAAGTTGCATCATTTTAACGTTTTGCATATTGTTGGTTTGCTGTGTTTCTATGGTTATCGGTCATGGAGAGCAAATTCATAGAGTGGAAAAGTAACTAAACTTTTATTCTAAAACAATTCTTTGGAAAACATCAGGGTGTGTTGGAAGATGGTCGAGAAATAGCTGTAAAGCGATTGTCAAAATATTCAAGACAAGGGCTTGATGAGTTCAAGAACGAAGTTAGATGTATTGTCAAACTTCAACATCGAAATCTTGTGAAGCTTTTAGGATACTGCATTCAAGGGGATGAAACAATGTTGATTTATGAATACATGGCAAACAAAAGTTTGGATATAACCATATTCGGTTCGACTCTCTTTCGATGAAATTAACCACATTAGTTGTACAAAAATTGGTATAGTTTCGCATGAACCATGGAAGTGAAATTTTATGCAAACAGTCATTCTGTGACAAAAAGGAAGAAGAAAAAACAAGAATGAAAACTATCAAATAATTTTTTTTAACAGAACAATCAGTCTTTTAAAAGTGATTTTCTTTTTTGGCATTTTTGCACATATGATTTTTGGTATGCAAAGCACATATGATGTTTGGTATGCTAAGGGGTGAATTATACTAAAAAGGGAATTTTGTCTAAAAAATAAGCATGATGTTTATTCATTTTTGGCATGGTGTTTATGTTTTATTTTTGTAAACATAATTAAATTTTAAAAAATACCATGCCTAAAATTAATAAACACCATGCCTAAACATATATTTTTACACTTTTTAGGAAAAATATCATTTTTAGTTTAACCAATCTGGTATGCAATACCCATTTGGCAAAACACTACTTAGACGGGTTAGGTAGTGGCTCAAAATAAATATCTTTCATTGGGTTCACCTTAAACAATTTTATCCTTACTATTAGTTCTAGCAAGTGATTATGTGAGAAATATATTACAAAAATTACATTATTAAGCTTTAAATAAAATGATATAGGTGATTTTGTGCATGGAAATACACTTTGGTTACTTTCTATTTAGGATTTTTGTTGTTCTTTTATTATAAAATATATACTAATATCCAATATCTTAGGAAAATGCAGAAACCGAATCTTCACACGTTTAAGATAGCACATAAAACAGTAGATTGTTGTATCTTCTTATAATTGCTTTTTTTATATATATTTTTTTTCATTTTTAACATGTTGGTTGTTTAGATTTGAAATGTGTAACTACAATGGTTTGAGATGCTAATTAGTTTGTTTATCGAGTATGAGTTCAATTCTTGACAAACCTAGAGTTACTCTGCAGAAACTAATAAAATAGTTAATCTTTGTAGATGTTAGCCGGAGTACAATGCTTGATTGGCCTCAACGGTTCCATATTATCAATGGGATTGCTCGAGGGCTTCTTTATCTTCATCAGGATTCTCGACTTCGTGTTATTCATAGGGATTTGAAAGCTGCAAATGTTTTGTTGGATAATGACATGAATCCTAAAATATCAGACTTTGGTCTTGCTAGAAGATTTAAAGGCTATGAGACTGAAGCTAATACCAACAATGTGGTTGGAACTTAGTAAGAACTTAAAAAACCACATATGTTATATCTTTCGTCCCTTATAGATTGTAATTGTTTTCGTACCAGAAAATTTCAAATCTCAATTAAGCACTTCACTAGAGCTATATTCCAAGTCAGATGTTGATATATATTTGGATAACTGGTATTATATAAATTTGATATGCATGTCTATTAGTATTAATCGAATAACTTCTTAATTTGCAGTGGTTACATATCTCCGGAATATGCGGTGCATGGGCTATTCTCAATTAAATCGGATGTATTCAGCTTTGGAGTCTTGGTGTTAGAAATAGTTAGTGGGAAGAAAAACCGAGGGTTCTCTCATGAACAACACAGTGATAACCTTCTTGGACATGTAAGTTTGATTCACTTATTCCCACTATTTTCAGACAAACTTTTTTTTTCTAAGAATACAACAGGTCTTCGTCTCTAGAGTAAGATGAACCGGCAAAAGTGGCTTTTAACATGAACCTAAAATCAATTCTTTATAAAAGAAATTGGTGTCTTTATGCTTGTATACTACTCTAATAGTGACATTGTTTAGGCATGGAGACTTTATAAAGAAGAGAGATCCCTTGAGCTTGCCAGTTCTCAACTAAGAAATGCATGCGTTGACTCTGAAATTCTCCGATCAATACATATCGGTTTGTTATGTGTGCAACATCACGCAGAAGATAGACCAACTATGTCATCAGTGGTTGTGATGTTGGATCGTGCGAGTACATTACCTCCGCCAAAACAACCTGCATTTTTCACTGAAGTGAGTCTGCCTGAAATCCATACTCTTCCATCAACCCCAACCAATAATTCGGTCAATGATGTCACAATAACGGTCTTGGATGGTCGATAGAACAACTAGTGTGCATGTCTATATCCATATGTTTTGATATAATTAGATATAATATAAATAGGTTTATTTGGAATTCCAAACAATTTTTCTACTATGGATAATGTGTGGTTCAACTTGTATATAAACAACATTTTTTATAGGACGTCACTAGTCTGCCATGATCTAATTTTTTTTTTTTTTTTTGAACGGCGGCTTTCATTCGTTGAGTGACAGTCGCATCTCCGACAAGTCGGAGACCCATCACCCCTCAATACCTGACCACTACGTTGTCTGAACCGGGCCCGCGGGTTCAGAGCGAGAGGTTAGGCGTTCCCCGGGAAACCATAGAGCCTGCTGCCACTTGACAACAGTTGCGCCGCTACACGGGCCAAGACCCGCTAGCGTAACGCACTCCGGACTAAAACCCGGTGTGGCTCGGGTTTGAACTTGCGTGGCTTTGTTCAAACCTTCATTGCCTTACCACTAGACCAAAGCCCAGTGGTTTGCCATGATCTAATGAGGCGGGATTGGGCTAAGCTAGGGCCATAAGTGCATACACAAAAGTTTGTCGGATTCACAATGATTATAGTGATTCATATAAAGTTATGGATTATATTCAGTTATTTGTACCAAAATATTGTTTTGCAGCACCAGAAAAGTTATGGATAATACTCATAGCATATAAAGACATATCCACTTAATTCTCATCTAGTTCTCATCAAAATCGAATATAGATAACATATAATTCTTGTTTGATTTAAACTTGTATCCAGTCGTAACACAATCTAACATCATTATTCATTTGGAGGAATGTGTGGATTGGGATTCTTCTCACCCTAAATTACTCCTATAATCAACGGTAGAAGGATATATATACAACCTTAAACATCGTGTGATTGCCAACCGCTGAAGAGATTAGCATGAATATAACGAAATGGTGATATGAAATTGATTAGCTATCACATGTATATAAGCATAAGAATGTAAATTCTAACTGGTATTGGATACTAATGTATTAATTCATGTAAGTCTAGTCGAGTCAAAGTATTGGGTCAAACATGTAAATAGTCTAAAGTGTATTTAGAATAGAATATGTAAATTTGTAAATTAGGAGGACTAGAAGTGTCATAGGTAGAACCTTGTAACCTACAAACCGTGAGATACATTGAATGAAGGCAGAGACGCAACGATTGGGAACAAACACATCTGTTCAATGTGTGTATGGCTGTTAAAGATCAAAGGACGTGCTGGTTAGAAATTGGGTTGTAAATAGAAGTCAAATTGAGTCTGTAAATTTAACGTTTGTTCATATCAATAAAAGATTAGTTTGATTATATTGTGTGTTCAATCGTTCAAGAGAAGGGACCAACAGTGGCATCAGAGTCAAAGGTTCGAATAAGAGAATTCAGAGAGAGTGAGACAGAATCGATTTGATGTGAATCGATTCAGATTTAGAGAGATTCAAAATCGATTTAGTGTGAATCGATTCAAAGAGAGAGACAAAGAAGAACTTACCCGGTTGCGAGA
Source organism: Smallanthus sonchifolius (assembly GCA_023525975.1). Taxonomy (NCBI): domain Eukaryota; kingdom Viridiplantae; phylum Streptophyta; class Magnoliopsida; order Asterales; family Asteraceae; genus Smallanthus; species Smallanthus sonchifolius. The sequence goes on from CM042042.1 coordinate 60,112,897, forward strand.
GAAAGAAAAAACCGTTGCCGCCAATTGTGAACCAGAGAAGTAGCAGTCGTCGTTTTTCTTACCAAAGGAGAAATCGGAGAGACCGATTGAGAGAAGAAGGGGACAATTTGAGAGAAACTCGAACCCCTGTTGTTGCTATTGTTGACCGAAAACCCGAGAAGCAGAAAACCCTTCTTATTGCTCTTCGCAATACCAGAGAAAGAAAAAGGGGATCGGTGCCCTTGTGGTTTGTGAAACAGAAGGGCCAATTTGTGTTGCATGTGTTGTTGACCAATCACCTTTTGTGTCACACCCCCAATTTCAACTAACGGAGTATTACCGTTTTGGGAAGTGACAAACCAGGATCTCAGACACTAGTTACATTGAATGACTCTACATGGGACTCAAAATGAAAATATCTTTTAAATCAGAGTATCAATGCGGAAGCGTAAAGAAAATAAATGCGCAAAATACACGCGCCCAAAACCAAAGTCCAAAAGTCTCAAAAGTCCAAACGTCCAAACCAAACAAAGTACAATAAAATAATTCAACCAAACATAAATAGACACAAAGCAAAGCAGTTGAATCCCATGCATGCCCTAACGTGCACCTGTGTCTTAGCTTAGCGTCCTGAGAAAACATGTAAGAAAAAGTGTCAACACGAGGTTGGTGAGTTCACAGGTTTCAATATATAAATAAACTTTTACCAGATTTATTGTACAATCAACATATATACCAATGAGTAGCTAACCCATGTTCATGTTTGCTATTACGCTCGCAACCGTAAACTGACTGTTTGTATTGCCTCCCACCAGGTCTATCAACCACGGTGCACGTTTAGGTCAATATTGCACCCGTTCGATATCTAATCGAGTTAGCGCGACTAACGTGGGTGAGGTTTGTCAAACCCAGTAGTACTACCCAACATACCTCGCTATATTCATATTTAAACGGTTCGATGTGAGGACTTTCATGATAGAGTTTACGCATAGTCATAACAAATGATATAATATGAAGTACAAAAATCAAAAAGAGTTTGTATCATGCTTTCTCTCCCGGATTAAAACAATTAAAGGGTCCGTGAAAACTCACCTGAGCTTGAGTAAAGATTTGGATCACACAAGGAAAAAGTCGGAACCACGAGTGTAAGTCTCAGACGACTTACGTATGCCCTAAAATTATAAACATATAAATTAGGGACAAGTTGGGATTTGTGACGACGACACGGAAGATTTAACGCCTTAACGCATTCTAGGAATTTAAGAGTAGACGAACGTGTCTACGGAATTATATATATAATAATTAAGGTAAATGCGTTACGTGTCGAACGTTAATAACGAATAATAAACAAATAAATAACTAGATTCGTACGTTCGAGTCGTTTACAAAACTTAGGAAAATAATATAATCTAATATATTATTTTAGATTCGTAAGATTAATAATTAATCATTGGCGAAAGTAATAAACATGTTATTTTTATTCGAGCAAATAACGTAGGTAAATAATATAACAACTTATATTATTAAATAGTTTAAACATCACACGAGGTATTTAAACAAAGTGAAATAACATAAATATATATTATTTAGAAATAGGAGTCACGAGTTAAAAATAATATTAATATATTATTTCATACGAAGTCGGGGTTGAAATTAGTATAAATATATTATTTTGAAAGTGGAATTATTATCGATTATAAGTTATAAAATCAAACCCGAGCCTACGGGTTGTTTTCCGGGTTAAAACACTTTGATATAATATTATATTATTTTAACAATTTATTTGGTAATTAAAATAATAGTGAAAATCGGTTTTAAAAATAAATGTGGGTGGAGAGACTCGAACCCGGGTCTCTCCCACCACAGCCACACACTCTAACCAATCCCGCCCGCTAGAGAATCGCATACATATCCGAATCAAAATGGTTTTAATGTTCAAGTCCACAGTGATCTTCCCCTATACCCAAATCCATTCGAACCCAGCCCTTAATCCACCAATTTCAGTCGCGATCGACTATAGAATCATAGGGGTTTTGTTTAACTGAAGTATGCGAGTATGCGGGTGAGATTTAATTGTGAAAACAACAAGCACAAAATCGTTTATTTACAGATTGAGTAACGAAACCCTAGAATACGAACACCGAATCGATTTGGATGATTCTGATAGTGAAAATTGTTTAAATTATGGGTTTTTTACTATACCAGGCCTTGCGAATCCAATGGTGTGGTTTAATTTCATTGAAATTGTGTTTAAAATCAAAACCCCCAAATCCGTATATGAACAAACCCTAGTTATCGGATCTTACACAATTCGATGTTGTTTGATTCAGTAAACATAGGGTTTTTACTATACAAAGGATCGCGAATCTAGTCATGTATATTAATTGTATTTAAAACAGGTTTAGAGTAGGATTCGATCAACCAGAAATGTTAAGAACCCTAGATTATGAACTGAGTTGAATTCGATATTAAAAATGGTTGGGTTCATAGGGCTTTCAATGAGTGATCAGTTGCGAATCTGATCATGAAGTTTAATTTGATTAATACAGTGTCTAATATTAAAAGCCCCAAATCGAATTCGCAAGAACCCTAGGTTATGGATCGTGTTGAATTCGATGATATGAGCCCCAATTAATTTAGGGCTTTCATTCTATGAGTAAAAACGAAACTATAGGTGTTAATGGTTACCAGATTGGATGTCGAATCGGTAGGTTTCGACTAAATGGGTGTCGACGGCGATGACCTTGATCCTCAGCGACACTCGTGACGATTTCGGTCCAAATTCTTGTGTGTAACAGGTTCCAACAGTTGCGACTTGTATGTGAGAGTGTTCAATTTCAGAGTATTCGATCAATTGATCGTGAATTTGTGAATGATAGAGGTGCGGTCGACGGTTACAAATAGATATCCCATTATTGGGTTTAATTCGATTCAATACTCGAATTAAAAAGCTTCATGATGATCGTGAATGATATTCAAGTCCGTTTCAGTTACGAATTCCAAACAAATTGAAATTGAAGTCAATCTAATTGAAATTGAATGAATTAAAATTTGATCCTTGTAGTTTGAATTCAAGTATTTGACAGGATTAGTCCTTGGGATTAAATTTCATTAACTAAGTTAGGATTTAACCGAATTTGTTTAGCGGAGTTAAGTTTTTAAGAGAAAATTTAACGAAGTTGTTAACGGAGTTAACCGGAAAAGTCGGATTGTCACATCATCCCCTAGTTGAAAGAATTTTCGTCCCGAAAATTAAAATAAAAAAAAAAAAAATTTCGGATGTCACATCATCCCCTAGTTGAAAGAATTTTCGTCCCGAAAATTTAAAATAGCACCTTAAGAGTTTGACGTGGAGTGCTTGAACAGATTAGGATATTTGCGCATCATCTGATCCTCGCGCTCCCACGTGAATTCCGGTCCGCGTTTCGAGTTCCAACGGACTCTAACAATGGGGATTTTGCTGCGCTTTAACGTTTTTACTTCCCTATCCATAATTTCGACAGGTTCTTCGATGAAACGTAACTGTTCATCAACATGTAGTTCCTCCAGAGGAACTGCGAGTGATTTGTCTGCCAGGCATTTCTTTAAATTTGAGACGTGAAAGACGTTGTGCACACCACTAAGTCTTTCAGGTAGGTCCAGTTGATACGCGACTGGTCCAATTCTCTTCATTATTTTGAATGGTTAAACATAACGAGGATTCAGTTTTCCTCGTTTCCCGAAATGAATGACACATTTCCAAGGTGAGACTTTGAGTAAGACCAAGTCACCCATTTGAAACTCCAAAGGTTTACGACGCTTGTCGGCATAGCTCTTTTGACGATCACGAGCTGCCGCCATACGGTTTCTAATTTGAACGATCTTTTCGGAAGTTTCAAATACAAGTTCAGGACCTGTGAGTTGGCTATCTCCAACCTCGGTCCAACAAATGGGAGAACGTCATTTCCGTCCATAAAGTGCTTCAAATGGAGCTGCCTTGATGCTAGTGTGATAGCTATTGTTGTAGGAGAACTCCACCAACGGTAGGTGAGACTCCTAAGTGTTACCGAAATCGGTCACACAAGCTCGTAGCATGTCCTCCAGAGTTTGGATAATACGTTCTGTTTGACCATCGGTTTGAGGATGGTAAGCTGTGCTCATATCTAGACGCGTGCCTAAGGCCTTATGTAACGACTGCCAGAAACGAGAAGTGAATCGTGCATCACGATCCGAAATAATGGAGATTGGCACCCCGTGCCGAGATACTACTTCTTTTAGGTAAATACGAGTAAGCTTTTCCATCTTATCGGTTTCCTTGATGGCTAAGAAATGGGCGGATTTTGTTAAACGATCAACGATTACCCAAATGGTATCGCATCCAGTAGGAGTTCGTGGTAATTTGGTGATGAAATCCATGGATATTTGTTCCCATTTCCACAAGGGAATTTCTGGTTGCTGCAGGAGACCGGATGGTTTTTGATATTCAACTTTGACCTTCGCACAGGTCAGACACTTACTAACATAGGTGGTTATATCGGCCTTCATCTTCGGCAACCAATATAGTACTTTTAGATCATGATACATTTTATCGGAACCCGGATGGATGGAGTAACGAGATTTATGAGACTCGTCCATAACTAGTTCCCTTAGGTTTCCGAATACTGGAACCCATATTCGTTCGGCAAAGTATCGAATGCCGTCAGATTTGACTTCAAGTTGTGCTTCCAGACCGCGTGTACCTTCCAGTGGTAGGTTTTCTTCTTTTAGGGCTTCGAGTTGAGCACTACGAATCCTGTCAGGTAATCCGGGGTGAATAGTAAGCTGTAATGCTCGAACTCGTTTGGGTTTTGTTTCTTTTCGACTCAGGGCATCAGCTACAACATTAGCTTTACCCGGGTGGTATCGGATCGCACAGTCGTAATCATTTAAAAGTTCAACCCAACGACGTTGTCGCATGTTCAACTCCTTCTGCTCGAAGATATGCTGGAGGCTCTTGTGATCGGTGTAGATGGTGCATTTGGTACCGTACTAGTAATGTCTCCATATCTTAAGTGCAAAAACTACTGCTCCCAACTCTAGATCATGAGTGGTGTAGTTTTTCTTGTGAATCTTTAACTGACGTGAAGCGTATGCAATCACCTTTTCGCGTTGCATTAAGACACAACCCAGACCTTGAATAGATGCATCACAATACACTACAAAATCATCGGTTCCTTCCGGAAGAGCTAAAATAGGTGCACTGCAAGTTTCTGTTTGAGGTGCTGGAAAGCTGACTCTTGGTTATCGCCCCAATTATAGGCTTTTCCTTTTTGAGTTAGGGCGGTGAGAGGTTGTGCAATCTTTGAAAATCCTTCGATAAAACGACGATAATATCCAGCCAATCCCAGAAATTTTCGCACCTCAGTCGGAGTCGTCGGTGCTGCCCAATTCTTGATGGCTTATATTTTGGATGGGTCGACATGTATCCCTTTCTCGTTAACCACATGCCTTAGAAACTGAACTTCCCGGATCCAAAATTCACACTTGGAAAACTTAGCATACAGTTGTTCTCGCTTGAGTAGTTCCAAAATTATTCGTAGATGTTCCTCATGTTCCTCTTTGTTCTTGGAATAGATGAGGATGTCGTCGATGAAAATGATAACAAACTGGTCAAGGTAAGGCTTACACACACGGTTCATGAGGTCCATGAATACCGCGGGTGCGTTGGTTAAACCGAAAGGCATGACCATAAATTCGTAATGGCCGTACCTTGTCCTGAAAGCAGTCTTAGAGATATCCTCATCTCGGACTCTCAGCTGATGATAACCAGATCTAAGGTCTATTTTGGAATAGAAACTTGACCCTTGGAGTTGATCGAATAGGTCATCAATACGCGGCAGGGGATAACGATTTTTGATAGTTACCTTGTTCAATTCCCGGTAATCAATGCACATACGGAAAGTACCGTCCTTCTTTTTAACAAGTAGGACTGGAGCTCCCCACGGTGATGAACTAGGTCGGATGAAACCTTTATCTAACAACTCCTGTAACTGGGTAGATAGTTCTTGCAATTCACTGGGTGCCGAGCGATCGGTGCCCGAGCGATCGGCGCTGCTCCAGGTGCTAAATCGATTTGAAATTCCACTTGACGGTGCGGTGGTAAGCCAGGTAAATCTTCAGGAAATACTTCCAGAAATTCCCGTACAATTGGGATATCTTCAATCTTTTTCTCTTCGGATGCCTGCTCGGCAACGAGAGCTAAGATAGCGGTATGTCCTTTCCGAAGGCATTTTTGTGCTTTCATGAAGGATATGATACCCATGACAGTACCAACCCTTTCGCCCTGAACTGAAAGAATTTCTCCACTCGGGAGGGGTATGCGAACGATTTTCTCATGACAAATGATTTCCGCTTGGTTTTTAGACAACCAATCCATGCCGACGATTACGTCAAAACTACCAAGTGTGACCGGCATAAGGTCGATGTCAAGAATATGGTTAGCTAAATCAAGCTTACAACCCTTAAGAATGTGGGTTGCTTCAATTGTTTGGCCGTCAGCTATCTCTATTACATACTTAGCTTCTAACCGAGTTGGGGTTCCTTTTATCATAACACTAAGTTTCTTAGATATAAAACTCCTATCAGCACCAGTGTCGAAAAGGATAGAAGCAAAGTAATTATTTAAGAGAAACTTACCGGTGACCACGTTATGATCGTAGCGAGCTTCTCCAGATCCCAGTACAAAAGCTCTTCCTTTCGCCCCATTCCCTCCATTACCACCGTTATTACCGTTATTCCCACCATTGTTGTTCTGATTGGGGTTGTTACCATTGTTGCCCTGGTTATTACCGTCACCACTACCGCTGCCATTACCATTTCCACCCCTTTTCAACTGAGAACAATTCCTTTGAATGTGCCCCTCCTTGTCGCACTGAAAACATCCTCTCGTGAATCCCTGTGATTGAAATGGTTGTTTGTTCGGGAGTGCAACCCTACAGTCCTTCACAGCGTGGCCCATCTTACCACACCGCTGGCAACGTTGTCGGTCACAAGTGCCCGTGTGGTGATAGCCACATTTGTTGCACTTGGGGTACCTCCCAGCATATTCTCCCTGATTCGGACCTGATGAGGTCGTTTGATTAAAGTTTCTTGAGGTTGGTTGGGTTGGGATCCTTTAGAATTAGAGTGGGAGTGATGGTCGAACTTGCGCTTATTGTTGTCGGTGGGTTTAGAAACCGAACCTCTTGTAGGTAAAGTTCCTTGTGTCACCGCCTGATCGGTCAATTTGTGAGCAAGTCTGATGGTCTGTTGGATGGTGGTAGGGTTGGACGAGGTCACCATGCTTTGAATATGAGGTACTAAACCTCCAATGTATAGTTCAACCCGTTTGTAATCCGGAGTCACCATGTGTGGGCACATGGTAGCAAGTTCGTGCGAACGAGTGGTGTAGAGTTCAATTTCCGAACCCTCCATCTTAAGGTTCCAGAACTCTCCCTCTAGCTTTTGAATTTCATCTCGTGGGCAGTATTCCTCCTTCATCATTGCTTTAAATTCTTCCCACGGTAGTCCATTTGCCATTGCCAGACCCAACATTTGAACTTGGGCATTCCACCATGTTAGGGCCGGGCCTTCCACCATGTTAGGGTCGGGCCTTCTAAAGTTCCAGCAGCAAATTTCACTTGGTTAGCCACGGGGCAGTTGCACATGGCTATTACTGATTCAACCTTCTCAAACCAGCGAAGTAATCCAACGGCTCCTTCAGCTCCACTAAAGGTGTGGGGCTTGCAGTCCATGAATGCCTTGAAAGTGCAGGCTGGTTGTTGATTTTGCTGATTTTGCTGGCCTGGATTTAGAAATACAAATTGAATTGGAATTATAGAGTTTAGAAAGATGTTCTTAGGAGAAGGATTGACACTATTAGTCAATAGTTAAAGCATTTACCTGCAGCATTCTGTGCTGCTAGGGCCTCTGCCACACTATTATTTATCAAAGCTGCTAGCTCTGCTGCCGTCATGTTAATGGTACCACGACCACCGGCACGGCCTCCGCGTCCTCTCCCAGACATGATTCTTCACAATCACCAATGAAAAACAATGAGAAATATATCGCATATTAAACATTATTCAGGTACGAGTAAGGAGATACAACATCTAATATTTTGAAGATTAAATAAATTGTAAGGCTACAAAATAAATAACTCAAATATTAAACTTCTCATGCTTTTATTGGATGGGGACAACCTTACCCATCTAGGTTTGAAAAGAGAAATAACATAAGCAAAAACAAACATGAAAAGGAAGATAGATTAGGAAGATCCTCAAACATCCTCGTCATCAGAAGAGACGTATGACTGTGCATCATCGATCTCCACTGGCTCTTCCTCAGCTGGCTCCCCCTCTAAGGGCTCCTCTTCATCATCAGATACTGGAATGTCTTCCGGGAATAGGGCCGCTTGCAGTTGGGCTTCCAAGTGAGTCACCCCCTCTTGAAGGCCTTCAGCAGTGTGGTTTGCCACATGTAGCTGAGCTTCCATAGCAGCTAATCTCTCCAGAACTCCTTCCATGTCATCATCCATAGTGTCAGCCCTCGTCTCTAGATGTGCCACGCGATCCACTAAAAGGTTGTGGACATGGTCCGTTGCAGCTAGTTCGGTAGTCAAATGTTCTATTCCTACCTTATTCTTCTCTACTTGGGGTCCATTCTCCAGAAGTTTAGGTATCTCTTCGGTGGCATCTTGTACAAAACTTAATTCCTTCAACATATAAGATGCGAAAGCTTGTTCCATGGTGCATGGTAAGCTAGGTAGTGTAGATAATGAAGATGCGGATCCAAAGTACGGTGATGGAACATCTCCCATTTCGATCCACCTTTGGATCATATGTGGGTATACATCCCAATTGAGAGCATAATCCAATGCTCGTGCGTTGCTCGGTTCGCCTTGGTCAATTGAGGTAGTCCGGCGCCTTTTGGGCTCCGGGGATGAGAGTACAGGTGCCTTATGCCCTGATGCGTTAGGTGATGGAGGTGGGGTTGACGACATGATCCTGCAACATTATGTATAAGTACCAAACATCCAAATGACATGTAACTAATGTGTGAGGCTATAGTCTAGTATGCAATCCTAGTTCTCTATAACCAATGGCTCTGATACCAATCTGTCACACCCCCAATTTCAACTAACGGAGTATTACCGTTTTGGGAAGTGACAAACCAGGATCTCAGACACTAGTTACATTGAACGACTCTACATGGGACTCAAAATGAAAATATCTTTAAAATCAGAGTATCAATGCGGAAGCGTAAAGAAAATAAATGCGCAAAATACACGTGCCCAAAACCAAAGTCCAAAAGTCTCAAAAGTCCAAAAGTCCAAACCAAACAAAGTACACTAAAATAATTCAACCAAACATAAATAGACACAAAGCAAAGCAGTTGAATCCCATGCATGTCCTAACGTGCACCTGTGTCTTAGCTTAGCGTCCTGAGAAAACATGTAAGAAAAAGTGTCAACACGAGGTTGGTGAGTTCACAGGTTTCAATATATAAATAAACTTTTACCAGATTTATTGTACAATCAACATATATACCAATGAGTAGCTAACTCATGTTCATGTTTGCTATTACGCTCGCAACCGTAAACTGACTGTTTGTATTGCCTCCCACCAGGTCTATCAACCACGGTGCACGTTTAGGTCAATATTGCACCCGTTCGATATCCAATCGAGTTAGCGCGACTAACGCGGGTGAGGTTTGTCAAACCCAGTAGTACTACCCAACATACCTCGCTATATTCATATTTAAACGGTTCGATGTGAGGACTTTCATGATAGAGTTTACGCATAGTCATAACAAATGATATAATATGAAGTACAAAAATCAAAAAGAGTTTGTATCATGCTTTCTCCCCCAGTTTAAAACAGTAAAAGGGGCCGTGAAAACTCACCTAAGCTTGAGTAGAGATTTGGATCACACAAGGAAAAAGTCGAAACCACGAGTGTAAGTCTCAGACGACTTACGTATGCCCTAAAATTATAAACATATAAATTAGGGACAAGTTGGGATTTGTGCGACGACACGGAAGATTTAACGCCTTAACGCATTCTAGGAATTTAAGAGTAGACGAACGTGTCTACGGAATTATATATATAATAATTAAGGTAAATGCGTTACGTGTCGAATGTTAATAACAAATAATAAACAAATAAATAACTAGATTCGTACGTTCGAGTCGTTTACAAAACTTAGGAAAATAATATAATCTAATATATTATTTTAGATTCGTAAGATTAATAATTAATCATTGGCGAAAGTAATAAACATGTTATTTTTATTCGAGCAAATAACGTAGGTAAATAATATAACAACTTATATTATTAAATAGTTTAAACATCACACGAGGTATTTAAACAAAGTGAAATAACATAAATATATATTATTTAGAAATAGGAGTCACGAGTTAAAAATAATATTAATATATTATTTCATACGAAGTCGGGGTTGAAATTAGTATAAATATATTATTTCGAAAGTGAAATTATTATCGATTATAAGTTATAAAATCAAACCCGAGCCTACGGGTTGTTTTCCGGGTTAAAACACTTTGATATAATATTATATTATTTTAACAATTTATTTGGTAATTAAAATAATAGTGAAAATCGGTTTTAAAAATAAATGTGGGTGGAGAGACTCGAACCCGGGTCTCTCCCACCACAGCCACACACTCTAACCAATCCCGCCCGCTAGAGAATCGCATACATATCCGAATCAAAATGGTTTTAATGTTCAAGTCCACAGTGATCTTCCCCTATACCCAAATCCATTCGAACCCAGCCCTTAATCCACCAATTTCAGTCGCGATCGACTATAGAATCATAGGGGTTTTGTTTAACTGAAGTATGCGAGTATGCGGGTGAGATTTAATTGTGAAAACAACAAGCACAAAATCGTTTATTTACAGATTGAGTAACGAAACCCTAGAATACGAACACCGAATCGATTTGGATGATTCTGATAGTGAAAATTGTTTAAATTATGGGGTTTTTACTATACCAGGCCTTGCGAATCCAATGGTGTGGTTTAATTTCATTGAAATTGTGTTTAAAATCAAAACCCCCAAATCCGTATATGAACAAACCCTAGTTATCGGATCTTACACAATTCGATGTTGTTTGATTCAGTAAACATAGGGTTTTTACTATACAAAGGATCGCGAATCTAGTCATGTATATTAATTGTATTTAAAACAGGTTTAGAGTAGGATTCGATCAACCAGAAATGTTAAGAACCCTAGATTATGAACTGAGTTGAATTCGATATTAAAAATGGTTGGGTTCATAGGGCTTTCAATGAGTGATCAGTTGCGAATCTGATCATGAAGTTTAATTTGATTAATACAGTGTCTAATATTAAAAGCCCCAAATCGAATTCGCAAGAACCCTAGGTTATGGATCGTGTTGAATTCGATGATATGAGCCCCAATTAATTTAGGGCTTTCATTCTATGAGTAAAAACGAAACTATAGGTGTTAATGGTTACCAGATTGGATGTCGAATTGGTAGGTTTCGACTAAATGGGTGTCGACGGCGATGACCTTGATCCTCAGCGACACTCGTGACGATTTCGGTCCAAATTCTTGTGTGTAACAGGTTCCAACAGTTGCGACTTGTATGTGAGAGTGTTCGATTTCAGAGTATTCGATCAATTGATCGTGAATTTGTGAATGATAGAGGTGCGGTCGACAGTTACAAATAGATATCCCATTATTGGGTTTAATTCGATTCAATGCTCGAATTAAAAGCTTCATGATGATCATGAATGATATTCAAGTCCGTTTCAGTTACGAATTCCAAACAAATTCGGTTGGTATTCACGAATTCGTTTAAGGAATGAGAGGTTTGACTTTTTCAAGTCAATCAGGAACTTAAACTTGTAAACTTTGACTTTCCAAGTCAATCTAATTGAAATTGAATGAATTAAAATTTGATCCTTGTAGTTTGAATTCAGGTATTTGACAGGATTAGTCCTTGGGATTAAATTTCATTAACTAAGTTAGGATTTAATCGAATTTGTTTAACGGAGTTAAGTTTTTAAGAGGAAATTTAACGAAGTTGTTAACGGAGTTAACCGAAAAAGTCGGATTGTCACATTTTGACACATGACTCACTCACATTTTTTTTTTGTTTTTTTGTATGTCTTTTATAATTCAAATATGATGTTTTTCAAAATTCCGAATATACCGTTACGACGTGCTTAATTTTCTCTAAGTTTCGGTGTACATTTAATTCAAAACCGGTGCAAATATAATTTAAAATGGAATTGTGCGTAATAATGTACAAGTTATCGAATCACAAGTTTATAAGCCGTCAAAGTTGTTTCAACGTTTAGATTCTATCACGATTTTTTTGCCCTTTTATAACTTCTAAAATATGATATTTTCTAAAATCTGAATTTGTTGTTACGAAGTACTTATTTTTATCAGTGTTTCGACATGTTTTTTTTTCGAAACCGAGTTGAAGATGTAAATTTTTTTCGAAACCGTGGGGTGAATGTTAATGCGCAAGTCGTCGAAAACGAGCCTTACAAATTTCAACACCCACAAGCTACATTTCCAAATGTTAAATTTGCATAGGTCGCGGTTTATCTTTTGGTTATACGAGACCGTCTTATGTGTAGTTGCATTTAATTTTTATTTAAAACCGAGAAGGGTTAAATATGACATGTTTTTTTATAATTTGCTTTCGTGTTTCTTGGCGCTCAATTTTTACAATGACGTAACTTTTTCTGATTGATTTCCAAATATACTGTTACGACCTACTTCACAACTTTATATAATTTTTTTTACGTACTTAATCACGTTAATGTCACTGTCACAACCCAAAGTAATCTCCACTAGTTTTTTAACAAATAGTTTTCTATTACCGATTAACATTTTTTGGGATTAAATCCAATTTAACAAACTAAAAGCATCACGCACTTGTCGCGCCAAAAGAAAACCCGTTTCCACTTTTGTCATGATTTACCGATAACACGCTACACTTTCCCCACCCTTCGTTCCATCCCCAATCAACACTCCAACCAAATTCACTGCAAATTTTGCCCTATTAGCCTCCAATGCCCGGCGGCGCCGCTGCCTCCGCCGCGGTAGCATCTATTCCGGCTTCCGTAATCTTCTCACCAACTCAATCGAGCTCAACGAGAAAGACTAAACCCTCGCGAAGCAATTGCCGCGCTGTTGCTGGAAACTTTGGGCATTTCGTACAAGTTGTGAAGAAGGATGTCGATTTTCTTAAGAAGAATATCAGTGCAGGCATCAATTGGACGAGCAAAGTTATCGGTTTTCCGGAGATTTCGAAAAAGGTAGATGAAGTTGTTTGGTTACGGAACCTCGAAGATCCTCACTATTCTACTGAACATCTGTCTTCTGCTTGGCCTCAGCCTTATTATCCAGGTTGAACTCGTTCTTTTGTTGAGTTAATATGTTGATTGATAGATTAGATAATGATTTTAGGGCTTGTTTCTATTGGCTTAAGGTAAGTTTATTACTCACTAGGTATGAAGAAAATATTAAATAGTTAGCTCGAAGGTTTAAAAATTATGAAAGAAATATTATATAGTAACGAAGATTCTTGAATTAATAAAGGAAATATTAAATAGTTAGTAATGTATATACAATAAGCTGGAAAAAAAATCTCGTGTGAGCACGGAATTGTGACACGTGGCGTAACTAGTTACTTATTTATTAAGTGTAGATATTTGTCTTGGGAGAGACACATTTGGCTTTTCAACTAATATGGAACTTGTTACTAATTTATCATTCCATTTGATTTTGTTCTGAATGTCAAAGTGTAATTGTATTGTAACATAAGAAGTTATATGTTTGAAGTTTAAATCACCTCTTTCTTCTTTGTTATCTAGTGTATATAAGTGTCTAACTATTCTACTGATCCTGTGAAATATTATTTGAATCTATATGAACTTATGAAGTCCTAGGAGATTGTGACATCGTCTATTTTTATTAAATCAAACCATGCAACATAAGTTGGATGTCTTCCCATTTTAATGATGAAAAATGTCATTTAAAAACTAGGAGACAGGAGTACATCATGGTTCAGGATTTATGCTGCTTCGATTGAAATTATTTTGTCTTCCTTTTACAGAACTCTCTGGCACAGATCTGATCTTGGCTGATCTTAAAGCCTTGGAGGCATATATACTCTATTATTATCATTTGTCTAAAATGTGGGCCAAGCCACTTCCAGAAGTTTACAACGCACAAGAAGCTGATGATTATTTCAAATGCCGGCCTCATATAGTGGCCCTTCGACTTATCGAGGTAGACTGTTGCCCTTGATTTGTAATGGTTGTGATCTATGCAGAAAATGTACTTTTATTATTAAACTATAGTACAAAGTTTGTTTCTTTTTATAGTAGGCATGTATATTTTTCTAGATGTATTACAACATGTAACTGTGAAAAATGTAGCTCTTAGCGCATGCGTCCAGCAAGAACGTGGGTTAGAAGATATATATGTTACATATATGAATTTCACAAAGTCACACTTGTCATGTCCCTTAAAATTATACTGGAGTGTTACTTTCTATTTTTAAGCTATAGATGTCTGATGTAGCGTGTCTCCAACTGCGGAAAGCCCGTTAATTGATTTATTCTTCCTCACATAATAACTCTGTCAATCCAGTGTAAGACAATATTTGGTAGGTTTTGTCATTTTTTCCTGTTTAAAAAAGTTTTTAGTTTATTTTTTGTTTGGGCCATCAGATGTACCTTTTATCACTAGGTATTCATCATGTGCTAATGTACAACATCCCATATAGAATTTCTGAGTTTCATCATATAAATAAAATGTAAAACCTGTTGATGGGATTGCTTAGAAAGTAATCTTTTTTGTACCTATTTTTTATTCATGAAAGTGCAATTTTGTTGGATTGACGAGGTTGTGTTTTGGAAGGTTTTGGGATCCTTTGCTTCAGCTGCCATCAGAATCAGAATAGAAGGGATTAAAAGGTCGAAAAACATAAGTGGGAGCTCAGAGGCTGATGAATACAATTCCCAATACAAATTTGGGATGGTTTTAAAAGAAACAATGTTAAACCTGGGTCCTACTTTTATCAAAGGTGTACAGCTGCAGATGGGTTTAATCACAATTATCTTTTTTGCTGCTTATTTCTGATATCATGTTCGTTAGACTCTTGGATTTCTTCATGCTCTTATTAGGTCTTCAATATTCATTGTGACATGCTTTTGGTTGCTGATGCAGTTGGCCAGTCCCTTTCTACAAGGCCAGATATTATTGGTTTTCAAATATCTAAGGTTAGGTGGAAGTGGAATTATTTCTCTATGACTCTGTAATTACTAGCAATTCGTTGTTGCAATTTAGAATAGTTGAACTAAGGACACATGCTCCCATATAGTAACATAGGCTTTGTGGAGTTTACAAAATGTTCACCTCATACCCCTTCCCATTCTCTGAGTCATATCATAAGCTTTACTATTAAAAATTTTCTGGAATGATATTAATACATACAGAAATAACGAATTTGTATAAGAACAAATTAGTTGTATTTATATTTTATCTGGAAATGAATTCAAAAGGGTTTCATACTTTCATATTTCTCTTAATAAAATCTTTCTACGCAAGCATTTTTTCAGGTGGATGACGTCATATTAATATGTTGCGTGTCAGTTACCATAACTCTACACTTTCTAGAAGAAGTAAATAGTAACTGTTAAAATTGGATTATACCATCATACTGTGAATTAATCATGTTCAGATACTACTCATATTTCTATATTTGTTTGGTAGGTTATCGAGTGTTGAGCTTTCAGTCATTGAATAATGGTGCCATCATGATTTTCCTGTGTATTTCATTAATTTGGTACTTTACTTATGGTTGCAGGCTTTAAGTGAGCTCCATGATCAAATACCTCCTTTCCCACGGGCCTTAGCCATGAAAATCATAGAGGAAGAGTTGGGTTCCCCTGTGGAAACATTCTTCAGTAACATTTCTGAGGAAGCAATAGCTGCAGCATCATTTGGTCAGGTGCGCTCTCTTCGGTAATAAGTACCATGAAACGTTTTTTGTGATAAATAATATTACAAAAACCTACATTATTACAATAAACTAACTTTGTAAATATGCTCTAAAAACACACTTTGGGTGACATTCGACCTATTCATCCATTTAAACTGTTTGCTTCTAGCTGAGATTAACCATGTGACCTTTAAAGATAAAGACATAACCCAAATTGGCCCATTTGTAAGTAAATGGGTCGACATTGTTACATCTATAATTGTGTCTTTATCAATCTGTCTTCATAATTTTATTTGTTGTGCTAGGTCTACAGGGCCAAAACAGTAGATGGTCATGATGTTGCTGTGAAAGTTCAACGACCTAATCTGCGACATGTAGTGTTTCGGGATATTTATATCATGCGAGTTGGGGTCTGTAAAATTGTTTACTGCGTTCAATTCAGTACATTTATATCCAAGTGTTTAGTACAAATAACTTATGATGCATGAATCGGTACAGCTGGATATTTTGCAACAAGTGGCTAAAAGGAAAAATGATCTACGCCTTTATGCTGATGAACTCGGGAAAGGGCTGGTGGGGGAGTTAGACTATACTTTGGAGGCTGCAAATGCTGTAGAATTTATGGTATATTTTTAATCAAACTTTACCTTTTGATCCTTTACTATATGGTACCATTTTTATCGTAGGAAGTGATCCTGGTAAAAAGATATGATCTTGATGTTGCACTTTTTTTGTTATACCTCATGGATATGATTTCATTTTTACCACTTACAGTGTGGTGACCAATATTTTAATAATTGAATGGATTCTCAAAATGCTAATTGTGGATTTTTTTTTTCTGCAGGAAGCTCACGCCCCCTTTCCTTCTATTCGTGTTCCAACAATATTCCAACATTTGACTCAAAAGAGGGTCCTAACTATGGAGTGGATGACCGGTGAAAATCCAAAAGAATTACTCTCCATATGCAATAGCAACAATTTTGAACATGAATCTCAATATTCAGAGAAGCAAAGAATCGAGGCCAAGAGGCATCTTCTTGATCTGGTCTGTATTAAACACTTATATCTCTAAATCATTTAACATTATAAAGCCAAATAATTTCTTTGTTCAGTATCCATTAACCATTATTCATAATTGTCACCCTTTGTATGTTGTAGGTTAACAAAGGAGTTGAGGCATGTCTAGTTCAGCTTATTGAAACTGGCTTGTTGCATGCTGATCCACATCCTGGGAATATGCTATATTTACCATCTGGACAAATAGGGTATTTTCTTATCACCATATTTATTACTTTTAGGCAATCTCAGTCTATAGTTTTATTTTAACCTTTCTCAGTGATTTCATGTTAGGTTTCTTGATTTTGGATTAATTTGTCGGATGGAAAAGAAACATAAGTTTGCCATGCTTGGATCTATTATTCACATAGTAAATGGTGACTGGGCATCCCTTATTGGATCCCTTGCTGAAATGGATGTTGTCAGGCCTGGAACTAATCTCTCACGAGTTACCATGGTAATACCTTTTAGTTGATTAGTTTTGATTTAGGATACAAGTTTCCACTTTCTTGATTAACATTATTTTAAGGTCTTCAGCATTAATTTCCAAAAGTTAACTTCCCCTTCATTAGTTATTGTAGAGATGGCAAAATGGTCGGATTGATCATTTGGTCAAAATGGGTAATTTTTTGTATGCTGGGTTGCATTTACCTAAAGTACATTTTTGCAAACTTTTTTTGTAAATAGTCAGTTGTCAAATATGATTACAAAAAATTATACTCGTTCCAATAATAGTCTTGCATGAATAAAATGATTTGGGTCGTTTGCCGTCCCCTTTTAAGTTAATTTCTCTTACTCGTTTGGCTTGATAGAGATAAAATTAACCCAAATTGACCCATTCATGTGTAAGTGGGTCAAAATTTCAGGATCGTCAACTCCACCTTTGTAACTGTCTTATGAAATTGGTCGTTTAGGAACTGGAGAATGCCATGGATGAAGTGGAATTCAAGGATGGAATCCCTGATGTCAGATTTAGCAGGGTGAGAAACTGTGAATATCTACTTCCCTGTTAACTATCTTTTTTTCTCAAAGATCAATAATTCATAGTAAGTGTTGATTGTCTTGTAGGTGTTGGGTAAAGTGTGGGCAATAGCCCTCAAATATCATTTTCGCATGCCACCATATTATACTCTTCTGCTACGATCTCTTGCTTCCTTCGAAGGTGTCATTTTGCTAATTATTTCCTCAATGTCCAATTATGTAAAAACTTTACTTATATAGTTATATCCAAATTTATTTCTGTGCAACACATAGGGTTGGCAATGGCTGGAGATCCAAATTTTAATACTTTTGAAGATTCATACCCATATGTCGTTCGTAAACTTCTCACTGATAACTCACTTGATACAAGGAAGATTCTGCACGCGGTATTCAGCTTTTAAGCATTTTCATTTCTGTTTTTCCTGAACTTAAATATGACACTTATTCTATCTAAACATACCTCACTGTCATCAATGACTGTATTTGATTTACTTTCCTCTTTAGGTTGTGCTGAACAAAAGAAAAGAACTTCAATGGAAGAAGGTTGCTTTTTTCTTGAGAATTGGGGCGACAAGGTATGTGACTCGTGGTGTTTATTTGGTTTAATTTTACTGACCCTGTTTGATGCTTGCTAAGTATGAATAAAAACTATATCTGACAATAATATATAATTTTATTAAATAAAAGAATTATGTGGCTATATGCATTTTGAATAAACTTTGGGCAACTTCTAAACCGTTCTACCCATTTTTATCTTAGCTAAAAGGTCAAATATTTCATTTACCAATAAATAGTTTAAAATTACCTACCAACTTTACTCTACATGTACCTATTTTTTGTTAGTGAATTATTAACTTTTGCATGAGCATAACTTTTTACTACTTCCTTCAGCAAAGGATTGCAATTGGCATCAAAAAGCGGAGCGTCTATACAGGATCCGTCCAATAGGGTACCAGATACAGTAAACTTAGCCCTTAATCTTCTGCTCTCAAAAGATGGTGTGGTGGTGAGACGACTTCTGATGACTGCTGTGAGTAACCTACTCCTTCACCTGTTCCTCTCTTTTAGCTTAGTTTTTTCATATACATCTAGATGTTACAGTAGCAAGGACTTCTTTCTGCTGCTCATTAGAGTTGGCAAAATGGGTGGGTTGGGTACTAACAGGTCAAAAATGGATGCGGGTCCTTTTTGTTACGGGTTGGCTCGACACACAAGATGTTGTGTCCTAACTTGTTATTTTCATTTTGTAGATAACTAGTGTGATAAATATGTTTTACAAATACTAAACCAGTTTAGGTATTCTATGCATAAAAATGCACTTTGGTCGATTTTCATTATTTATAGCCAGTTTTTTAGTTTCACTCATTTGAGCCATTGGAGATACAGTATAACCCAAATTGACCACAAGTAAATTGGTCAAAATTGCAGATGTGTCAAAATTGTCACCTCTATCATCAACAAAACATAATTTATCAAAAGCTGATTCATAAATTTGAAATAAGTTATGTTTTTCTATATGGAGCGAGTTAGCAAGCATCTTGTGCATGCATCTAATAGTTACACACTGATGCTATCTCGGGTTGAAGAAAGAACTACATTTTGACTTTTATTGGTCAAATAGATTAGATTAACTTTTAAGTTTTAACTTAACAAATTAAAAAACAATTGTTAAAAAGAAGAAATAATGACTATATTATAGGTAGAAAATTTTCATGCCTATCTTACCTGACCTGGCCAGTCTCAACCAGTACCAAGAACCCGTTTTGACCCATTACCCAACCTGCTTATACTATAGTCAGTCCTTGTATACATTGCTTCAACGCGATGACCTAAATATACCTATATATATTGTTTGTTGTTGAACAGGATGGGACTTCACTAATCCGGGGCATAGTTTCCAAAGAAGCAAGTCCTTTCCGTCATCAAGTCTGCAAAATCATTGCAGATATGCTATACCAGTCTATATGTACAGCCTTAAGCAAAACCTTCATAGTGGCTAGATACGGTGCCATTTACACATCATCTTCGACATCCGCCATTAACTACCAGTCCCTGGTGAAAGACCGGCGGCTCAAAGTCATTTTACTCAAAGTCTTGGAATCTGGAAGAAAAAACCCGGTTCTGATGGCCCGGTTATGCTGGGTTAGTATTGTGACACTGGTTGCTGCATCAGCTCTGGCCTGTCACCGTTTGCTTGTTTCTTTATCGGAGGCGTACTTGGGTCGGTTGTCATTCACTCCTAAGAAACTTGCAATGAGTAGCTAATGTTTGACAATTCTTATAGTATATGAATACATGAAGAATGAAGATGGCTGAGAATCTATAGGGTCCAGCATTCAAATGCTCCTAGTTTTCACATTCTAGGGCTAATCGTTTCGTTTAAATTGTTAGTCTGGTTTACATATAATTGTAAAGAACAAGAACCAATAATTCTGCAATTAGTTTATTGAAATACAGCTGACTTGTAAATTACTGTGTTTTGGTTTTCAGATTCCCATAACCAATCGGTCCAGTCATGAACGATGGACAGTTCGGCTGATTCGGTTATTAGAAAGAAAAAACTTGTTCGGTTAATTCTAGCTTTAAACGTGTGTTGATTCAAGTTAATTTCGATTAACACAGCTAATTATATCTGAATCATCGTGTTTTTCAAAATGACAGCATTACTATTTTCATGAAGTATGCAACATGAGTACACCCATAATTTATAAAACCGAAATCAGTACAGAACACACGAGACTTGAGGTGAAAGCAGGCTCTCCACATAAACCGTAGCATCCCCGAACCACTTCAAATTACCTACGCCTTTAACGCGCCTAAACGTCTTCTTCCTACCATTATATATCACGTACGACTGTAGATCAATCTCCACAACAATTTCATCATCACTTACGGATATCAAAGGCCTAATATATGAAATGTGACCAGTCCACATATCAACCCGAATTTTGATGAACTTTGACCAAGAGTTGACCAACCCATATTCCTTCATTATTAACCATACCTCAACTTTTGTATGGTATACACCATCAGAGTGCATAAAGGCATCCTTTTAAAACACCCAACATGTAATATGGTAGATTCGGCTCTTGCGGGGGCAGACAAACGTCCCTAAACGTCTCTTTGGATACATCAAACGAAGCTATCACTCTGTTTTGATTCTCATTGTTGCTATGACGGGCTAACCAGTGAATAGACCCGTTTAAGAAAGTATCCGCTGTATCAATGAAATCATATATATATCCAGAGTCACGAGCAAAACGAGGAAATCTAACCACTTTTAGATCATTCGGGTTTGACCCGTAACCAAACCCGTACACGTATTCAGTCTGATTTGATTCATTTGAACAGGAAAGAACTTGTGGTGGTGACTGAAATGGCTTGAAATATCTTCTGGTTGATGGGTTGTAGATGGTCAGATCTCTTGACCCGTCAATTATGCATACCAGCCCGTTGCAAGAACCCAAAATCTTGATCACATTTCTCGGGTTTAGAAACTGACAGTTAAGCTCTACTGATGCATTGATGTCGGTTGGTGGCAAGTTGTAGTTCAAGGAAAGAAGCGGGTAAGTTGGAACAAGGATTCGATGGTGAGTGGATAAAGATTTGGCTTTTTTAAGGTGTGATTTGATGAAATGGGCGTCGGAAATTATACTTCTAAAATGCTTTGATACGCACCTGAATTGCAGCAAGGATTTAACCGGGAGTCGAGAAAGAATGTCCCTTATGATATCATCGGGGAAATCCGCATTGGTGTATTATATTCTGACATATCGACTTTAACAGGCTAGTTTAAGTGCTAATCTCCCTTGGATTATCTGCTCAAAGAGTACCAAATGCTTTCATAAGATGAAGAACCCTGCAAAAGAGATCTCAGGTTCATTAGTACATATAGGTGGTGCTAAACGGGTCGTGTTCGCGGATTGGTGGGTCGACCCGACACAAACTAAAAAAACTTTACGTGCACGACACTGAACCAAAAATCATGTCAAACTCATGAACCCAAACACGACATGTGTGTTAGCGGGTTGACACGAACACGACCCGTTTAACCCGAAACAAAAACTATTTTACCTTTTTTTGCATATTAAACTCTAAAATTACAAAATACAAATATATGTATATATAAAAAATTTACATTTAGACTATAAAACATGGTGCTCGTTTCTCTTCTAACTTCTAAAATTTTTCATAAAATACCTAACCCGTTTACAAGTTATGACATAGAACACATTTTAAAAAATGTTATTCAAAATAAACCTATGAACCTATGTTGTTAAAGGCGCAAGGCGCACTCAAGGCGAAAAGGGTGAGCTTTGGGCCTAGGCGCAAAGCGCTTAAAAAGCGAGGGCCCAAGACAAGCAAGGCGCAAAGCACAGATATACCATTTTTGGGGTTTTAGACATGTTTTAGGCTAGTTGCGGGCCATTTTGGATTGTTAAGACCAGTTTGCCCGGAAATGGTAGAATTTTGCTAGGATTTTAAGTATTTGGCCGGAATCTCACTGGAATCCTACCGGAATCTCGCTTGAAGGTCGCCGGAGGGCTTGGCTGCATCTTGCTTCGCCTAAGGGCCTAGACGCACGCCCGAAGGCGCATAGAATAAATGATGGGGACTACTAATGGCACACGGGAATTGCTAAATGGACCGGACCTATACGCCTCGTATAGGCCAATACGGGGCGTATAGCCCCTAACCTTAAAAATCAGACCTGCAGGTGTCAGTTCTGGTCTGGCGGCTGACCCTATACGACCCATATAGGCCTATACGCCGCGTATAGACCTATACGACCCATATAGGTCTATACGCCACCTCTTTTTTTAAACTTGAACAAGTTTTGATTTGTATATGGTGAGTATAGCCTTATACGCAGAAGTCTATACGCCCCATATAGGCCTATACGACCCCTATACGACCCATATAGGTCTATATGCCACCTATTTTTTTCAAACTTGAGCAAATTTTGATTTGTATATGGTGAGTATAGCCCTATACGCATAAGTCTATACTCCCCATATAGGCCTATATGACCCTTATACGTCACCTATGAGATTTTGATGCATGTTAATGTTTGATGTATTAATCTAGTGGATGGTTATTTCTTTAATTATTCGCTCCTAAAGCCACCTCTTGATGGGCTTTACTATACGAGACAGTACGATATTATACTATACTATATTATATTAAGTTATACTATACTATACTTAGCTATACTATCCTATACTAAGCTATACTATGTGATACTACACTAAGCTATACTATATTTTATACTAAGTTATACTATACTATACTATCCTATACTAAGGTATACTATACTATCCTATACTTAGTATAGCTTAGTATAGTATAGTATAGTATATTATAACTTAGTACAGGATAATATAGCTTAGTATAGCTTAGTACAGTATAGTATAGTATAGGATTGTATAGTATAGTATAATATAGTTTAGTATAGCTTAGTAATAACTTAGTATAGTATAGTACAATATAGTACAGTATAGTATAGCTTAGTATAGTATAGCTTAGTGTAGTATAGTATAGTATAACTTAGTATAGTATAGCTTAGATATAGTATAGCTTAGTGTAGTATAGTATAGCTTAGTGTAGTATAGCTTAGTATAGTATAGTATAGTATAGCTTATTATAGGATAGTATAGCTTAGTATAGTATAATATAACTTAGTATAGTATAGTATACGATAGTATAGTATAGTATAGTATAATATAGTATAGTATAGTATAGTATAACTTAGTATAGTATAGTACAATATAGTACAGTATAGTATAGTATAGCTTAGTATAGTATAGCTTAGTGTAGTATAGTATAGTATAACTTAGTATAATATAGCTTAGATATAGTATAGCTTAGTGTAGTATAGCTTAGTATAGTATAGTATAGCTTAGTATAGCTTATTATAGGATAGTATAGCTTAGTATAGTATAATATAACTTAGTATAGTATAGTATACGATAGTATAGTATACAATAGTATAGTATAGTATAGTATAGTATAGTATAGTATAGTATAGTATAGTATAGTATAGTATAGTATCGTATCGTATAGTAAAGCCCACCAAGAGGTGGTTTTAAGAGCGAATAATTAAAGAAATAAACATACAACAAGATTAATACGTCAAACATTAATATGTATCAAAATCTCATAGGTGGCGTATAGGGGGCGTATAGGGGTCGTATAGGCCTATATGTTGCGTATAGGCTTCTGCGTATAGCGTTATACTCGCCATATACAAATTAAAATTTGCTCAAGTTTGAAAAAAAAAAGGTGGCGTATAGACCTATATGGGTCGTATAGGTCTATACGCGACGTATAGACCTATACGCGACGTATAGACCTATATGGTGCGTATAGGCTTCTACGTATAGGGCTATACTCGCCATATACAAATCAAAATTTGCTCAAGTTTGAAAAAAAGATGTGGCGTATAGACCTATATGGGTCGTATAGGTCTATACACGGCGTATAGGCCTATATGGTGCGTATAGGCTTCTGCGTATAGGGCTATACTCGTCATATACAGATCAAAATTTGCTCAAGTTTGAAAAAAAAGAGGTGGCGTATAGACCTATATGGGTCGTATAGGTCTATACGCAGCGTATAGACCTATATGGGTCGTATAGGGTCAGCCGCCAGACCAGAACTGACACCTGCAAGTCTGATTTTTAAGGTTAGGGGCTATACGCCCCGTATTGGCCTATACGAGGGCGTATAGGGCGGAGGCAGGTCCAATTAACAATATTTCGTGTGTGGTTAGAATCACCCTAAATGATATACCATATTTAGGGGTTTTAGATATATTTTAGGCTTGTTCTGACAGCTTTAGATTGATTTCAGGCTTGTTTTGGGATAGTGTAACGATTTTTTGGCCGTAATTTAGCTGAAAATGCACCTGAGTGCCTGCACTTCTGCGCCTAGGCTCGAGCCTTGAGCGCTTTTGACAACATAGCTTCGAACCTGCTACAAGTTATCGGATTGATTTTTTCTATAATTTCCTTAAATCAATGAAATCCCCCTTTTTGTTCATATGGCGATTCTTATGATTCAGCTTCCAAAATTTTCGTCGATTAAGGTTTACATGTATCCAATGCCTTTTCAGCGAAGAAATTATCCGATTCAAACATGGTAGTGAAACGCCTACAATCATCAAAATAAATCCTAAAATTTAACCTAGATCCGTTCATAACGCAGAAATGGCACCCGTAGGCACAATCATTCGATAAAGTTCACTTAAAAGAGCAAATTCATTAAAACTACAATGAATTTAGGGTTGATATACAGCATAAGTGAAGATATCGATGCAGGGGGAAGAAAGCGTACCGTGAGTAATTGGAACATAATCGATAGAGGCAATGGCATCATCCTTAGATGTGAGATTATCCATAATTCCTTGAAACTTGAATAAGTGCAATTGTGGCAGAAATCAGAAAATTTAATACTACAAGGGTTTAATCGTAACTTCCTGAAACGGATAAGAATACGGTGGCCACATGTTGCATTTCTTCTACAAGTTCCGAGTTTTTTTTTATCAAATTTCATAAATATAAGCGGTTTTAGTCTACATTATTTGCTCAAAATAAATTTTATTTTATTTTTTGAGTTATTATGATTTGTTAGCTTTTTCAAGCGACTATGAGTCTCTAAATATTGTTTAATTTTTTCTGTTAATTTTTATGAAAAAGACTAAAATAACCTTAATAAAAACTACAAAAAATTAAAAAAAGATATTTAAACTAAAAAAACCCTCGTCTTTAGCTGCTCTCTTTCTCTAAATCTCCCAAATGAACACCCTACCGGACACACTACCAAGCACAACTTTGATAACCATAAACCCATCTCAGTAATTTGGTGTGAGGCCCTGACTTTCGGGATAACTCACTTGTTTGATTTATTCATTCTCATATAGTTCAAAAACTTAAAACTTCCATTTATGTAGCGAAAACATTCAGTCAAAATATAACTTGTCCAAAACAATTCAAACATTGTCTTAAAAATCAACTTCAAATAAAACATAACACACGGGATGCCCGATCTTCTATAGTCGGGTAACACTCCAATGCCATCCAAGCTTCCTTCGTTACCTACACTTGATGTCGTGTGTTTAAATATATAAAAACATAAATAATTATATTTTTAAGATGATTTCATAAGATCAGGTTTTAAATTTATAAAATGATAATTACTTTAACTTAAAACACACACAATAAGCAAGTGTATCTATCGCAACGTAATATAGTTTGGGTAAGAACCAAGTATCGAACCATGGACACGGATCACGTACTCAACCCTCGCTATTGTCTGACTAGAATAATAAGTTGGAAAATGGGTTTTGTTGAAAAGGAAAATAAAAAGTTAAGAAATATAATTAGAACTATTATTTTGTTTAAGGTGTTACTCTAGTTGTTATCCCTTGTTAATTAATGTTGTTTTTAAAGTAAGGTTGGTCATAGTTACTAGTACTAACCCTTTCGATATGGGAGTTAGTATGTCGTAACGGAACAGTGGATACGGTCGGCCTACTGTTCCTTAATGAATATAACGGACCCTAAGTGGGGTGTCAAGTTCGTCGGTATCATCACAATTCATTATCCGGACTTATTATCCTTGTGACTGGCGTACGTCTGGTCTTGTAACTTCTTCCATTAAGTCAGAATGCACGATATCCTCCAAAGGTACTTTATGAATGCTCGGACCTAACTAATTATGTTCTTAAATAGTTGTCTTTACTTATAATATTATTTCAAATAAATAAGACTTTCATTCTCAAGATCAAACCCCATGGCTCCCGCTAGAAGTCCTCTACAAGCCGATACAAGAGAAGTAGAGAATTACCGACACAAACCGCCCGGTCTGGTTAGGGCTCAAACGGCCTGCTGAATACCCAAACCTCCAATCAACCCATAATATTAAATCTATACTAACTGGCCGGACTAGCACCAAGATTTGTATATAGACCGTACAAACATCGAATAAGCTTCCCAAACAAGAAGTCTTACTTGGGTAACTCACAAGATAAAATATTATTAGATTGGTTTAAAGATCACTTATTATAGTCTTTTTTAGATAAATTATAGTAAAGACTTTAAAAATATAACTTACTAAAAATACTTAATTAATTAATTAAAGTTCAACCAACTCGAGCAACACAAGAGGACTAGCAATAAATGACCATACAAGTGACTCCATTAACCCTTAAATAATGTGTGGAAGTGTTCCAACACCAAGGGGGAGTGGATATAGTTTGCCTCTTGTTTCACTCGAACGAGAAGAATAAGTTCGTATTACAAGACTTAGAAAATAAAATAAAAAGAAAAACCTATATGTAACAAAACCGAGAGAGTTCCGGCTCTTAGCAGAGCAATAAGGCCTTCCCTACTCTTGATCTTGGACAACTAAAACACTAGAATGAGCTTGCTATTTATAGACTCAGAAATTGGTAATGCACGGTCATGCAAAGCACACATCTCTTGCACGTGAGGGAATTTGGCAGAGCAGGAAGGTACAGGGACACGTGGGACCGTGTGCAAAGTCAATTTTTGACTCTTTGCTTTATTTTGACTTCTGGGTTGACTCCATGCATCCGGTTTCGTTCAGTTGGCTTTCGAATGCTGATTTTGCCTTGTTTTTTGGTGTTTTCTTCATGTTTTTGTATGCAAGGGTTAATTATCTTGTTGTACACATAAATAAGTGGATTAAGTATCATATCTTATCATATTCTCTATAATTTGTGCTATTTATGAGGATAATTGTGCATGTAAAACATGTATAAATGATGGCATATCAACACTTAACCCGATGTGCATACTAAAAGTCAGCTAACGTTGAGTGAGTTCTAGCTTTACATAAAAACATATCATTTAATAAAATAAGAAGGATTTAAACACGCTAACATCACTGTCGGTAAAGGCAAAATTTTCACACACTTTCTATCAAGTCATACATTATTAGTCTAACCCGTATCAGGCTGTATCCGTTAATTCCTTTTGGTATTAGCCTCCGTGACAACCGTCCACAGAGTTTACGTAACGTTCATGACAACCGTCCATGAAGTATATGTAATGTATGACTTGATAGAAAGTGTGTGAAAATTTTATCATGACGTAACGTTAATGCCCTTATCATGACTGTCACACCCCAACCGACGGCGGATTATACGTCGGGGGCGGACGCGGTTGTTCAATAGCACAAGGTTGACTAAAGTTTAAATAGTTTTATTAAATAACTTCAAGGTTCCAATACAAGGAATAAATCAAATACATAGCAAGAATACAAGTCTAATTGATTAAGCATTCTAGGTCCAAGCATCCTATGTGATCACGATCAAGTCTCATGTTGTAGAACCTGAAACATGTGAAAGAATCTGTCAACTACAAAATGGTTGGTGAGATACAAAGGTTTTGACACAGTTTAACAAGGATTTGAAAAGAATTACAATTCACTATTATATATGCATTCTATAATGTAAGTGTGAGAAACAAGTATCTTAAACATTATGCACTTCAACCCTCCAACCAAGTTTAGGCATAACCCGCAGGTTACCCTTATAAGTCTCAAGTTTAAAGTTTAATTCAGTAACAATCACCAAGGGCTCCCCCCGAAGGGGTCAATCAATCAAGGTGGATTGGTCAAATACAATAGATCTATCATTGTTACCATAGGCTTGATCAAAGTTAATGAATATGCTAGTTTTAAGTTTAATCTAAGCATACAAGTCTCAAGTTTAACATAAGAATAAGCATCTAGTCATAGTTGTACAAGAATTGTATAAGTTTAATGTTTTTGAACATGTTTCACCCCAAGAGTATAGAAAGGAAAAAAGGGCTAAGTATACTCACTTGGATGATGAAGAGTATCCGACAAGAGTTTGCAAGAATTGGAGAGGGAGAAAATCCTCACAATAAGCCTAAGAATATAAGTCTAAAGATTTAAGTAAAAAGTCTAAGACATAGATCTAGGGTCTAAGATTTGACTAGGGTTCCAAATGGGAGGCGAGAACGATTTGTGTTTATAAAGTTTATGTAAGTTTCTAAATATGGTTTCACAAAGTTTGAAAATCAAAGTTTAATAGATCCGTGGTTTAGAATAATAACATTTTAAAAGTTTTACAACGATTGATTTCACAAGTCATGTGTTAATAGTTTAAAGTAGTTTTCTAAGTATTATAAATAAGGTTGCACCAAAAGAATCAAGATTAATAACCTTTATTTAAAGAATAAATATTTATTAGAAATCTATGATAATCATTTTTAATAAGTAGTTAAAGACTAAGAATAAATAAATAATTATTAAGTGTTTTAATAATTATTTAAGAGTAATTAATTATTAAAGAATAACAATTATTTGACAAGGGTAAATATTTATTTAAAAATGGTAATTACTTTATCCAATTAAATAATTTATATTAAGTATTTAAGACTTTATTAGGTATTCATTTTACACATTGTTTTGTAATATATAATGTTTACAAGTTTAAATAAGTAATATGAAATTATAAGTTAATAAAAGGTTTAGATAGAGTTTCTTATTTTATAACTTTTTTTATAGTTTATAAGTTTACAATATAAGGTTTATTTCTTATTTCACAAGGTTTATTATAAAAACAAGATAAAGTATACTTATGCCTCTTGTTTTAAATTTATATAAACAAATAAATTTGTTCATAAAATTTTACAAGATTTATAAGTTTATAAGTCTTTGATTTTTTAAAATAAATAATGAGTAAATGAATATCTAATATTAAAGTTTAAATAGATATAAATGTTATAAAAGGTATAAATTTCCCCGTTTTCTAAATAATATCTAAGCTTTATAAATTTTTGAAGTATTCTTATTAGTTTTCAAGTGTTTAAAACTATTTTTAATGAATTTAATATTATAAGTTATAGTTAAGTTTAATTTAATAAAAAGTTTCCAAAGGTAAAAGTGTAAACAAAATTCATATTTACGTTTACAAAGATTTGACAGAATTTATAAAATTTATTAAAGTTCAAAACTGTTTTTAAAAAGGATAAAAAAATAGAAACAAAAACCTGGGGCCAGACCGAATCGAACTCGGGTCTGCCCCGGGTCACCATCACACACAAACACGATTAACCACTCGACCTACGGGTCTTGTTACGTTTAAACTGAGAAAAATAACGGATAAACAGAATCCCACAATCGCTCCCTTTTCCTTATGAACCCTAGAACGAAAATCGTCAAATACACATCGATTCGCCCTCTGTTAATGAAATTAAACAGAGAGCTTTCGATTTACACATGATTCCGAACACAATGGTACAAGATTTACCTCAAATGGTGGCGAATTGAGGGGGGACGAGCTCGACTTTGACTTCGGCTGTCGCGATGAAGAATCGAGCAATGCAGGTACGAGTTTATGAAATTGAAGGTTTAGGAAGATTGAGGGTGATTTCGTAGCTTGATTACACTCGGTATTTATAGCCGATTTCATCTATTAATGACGAATTAGGTGGGGGTTAACGGTTGGGCCGAATGGGTTAAATCGCGAGTCACGCGGGTGCCAAACTCGAAGTTGCGCATTGAATGTCATAGGGTTAGGGTCGCATGCGCAAGGCGAGGACCGAGGTTCACTGAATCCGGTCGTTTTCGCGTTATTGCTGGAACCGGGACTGAGCGGGATTCGATCCTGGGACTTGTTTCCAAACTGGAAGTTTGGGTGAATCACAGGTTCGGTCCCTGTAGTTTTAAGTCTTTAACCCTTTATGTTTAAAACATAAGTTTAAGTTTAAAACAAGTTCCAAGTTTGGCAGTTTTGGTCCCTTGGTTTTTATAAAAACAAATATGGTTTATTTTTATAAAATTAAATAAGTTTTACTTTTATTATTTTATGCTTTTAACAAATAGTTTATAAGATTTCTAGTTTACATGTTTAAGTATTTTAAAATAAGTTTATGAATTGTATATATATTTTTTTATAAAATTTCGAGTTTTAAAATAATAACTCGTGCAAAGGTTTGGGGAAGATAGGTCGGGAAAATACTGGATATTACAATGACGACCGTCATGGTGGGTAACAATCGGTCACACCTCAATATTAAGCCGCTCACCTTAAGGCCAACCCGTGGCAGCTGACTCAGACATGTGACAGACCGTCACGTGGCGTACTGTTGGAAATCCATGTACCAGTTTTAACTTTTAAAACAGTTTTAATTAATCTTATTAATTAACAAATCAGATTTAGAAGAGCGGAAGTGTTTGTATATGTCAGCGGTTTTAAACCGGATCCCGTCAGTGATCCGATTACACGCATAAAGACAATAAAGAAAAACCAACCATAGCGGGTTAAATTTTATACGTTTGACCATTTCTAGAAGATTCACACTTCGAGTCAACTAGCGTCTCGCTAGTGACTAATTCACGAAACCCGCAACAATCAATAAACTGCCTCATGGTTTGATGCGCAAAACCCTATGATGGCGGCAATCGCAGGCAACGACGGCGAGGTGGCGGAGCACAACGGTGGTGCTCGGCGACGATCGACGGACGTAAGGCGGTTGGGTGGCGGCTCCCTCTTGCACAGGTTTTTGGGTGGAGGCAAAAGATATGTGTTTTAGGTTAATGGTATATTTATAATCTCATGACTTACAAACCACACCCCTTGAGATATAATTGTTAATTCCCCGTAATTAACTGTTAATTATCTTTAATCCTCGCGCTTTACTATGGTAATGGTTTAGGGTCTACAAAAGATATTTTCACAAATATATGTACAAATATTTTCTATCATTTTTCAAAGAAATTTGTAGATAACTAATACATTAATTATGAATTTATGACTTATAAAAAATTAATATTACTAACATAATCCGAGGTTTTTTAGTAAAAAAAATGTGATTTGTGGTTACAAAACGAAAGTGGTTAATTAACCGAAACCGAGACATAACCGGCGGTTAACCAAATATCGGTTAACCGACCAACCGATTATGGTTATTGTTATGGAATAGTGAATAACCGACCAAGCGATTTTTTATGATATTTAAAAAATCCAGTTAGTAGACCAAAATGCCCTTTTATTTAACATGGTTAGTGGGTTGAACTTTAATCGTTACGAAAATAAAATTATTAAACTAAAAAGGTCAAATTTAATCTTTTGAATTAAAATGGTTATTCAAAACACAAGAATAAAACCATATTTTGCTCCTAATTTAATCTATACTATATAATAAACAAGTAAAATATAAGGACACTCACAATTCTAGGCCTCCTCATTCTCATTTTCCCGTCTATCTCTTCTATTAATAACCAACTCCAATATTTTAGACAACTAAATTAATTATCTGTTTCAATTTTTATCTACACATTTTTTAATTTAAAATTGTATTTATCTTCAATTAATTTGTTCACTCATATTTTTATGAACTCTACAAACTGAAAACAATTTTATAATAAACTATGATTCAAATAAAAAAAACTTTTAATAATATATTTACATATTCACATTGTTCCATTTTGACGAGTGTATGTGTTAATAGATTAAATTATATTTTATTCAACCCGTGTAATATACGGGTTTATTCAACCTGTGTATCACACGAGTTTTAAAAATATAAATTTTTTATTACTATATATTTAACATTACATTTATTTAATTCGTGTAATACACGCGATTCTAAACTAGCTTGTTATAACATATTATCTAGTTTTAGACACGTTAAAATTTCATAAGAAATCCTAGACTTAAGCTTTTAAAACTCTCTTTTTCTTCTAAAACCCTCATTAACGTTCAACGTGACAATAAGCTAGCCCTTCAATCCCACTCGACCCCAATTTGACTCCAAGATCTACTCCTCCGCACCAAATTCCCCCATCGCCGACAACCGGAAAAGCCGTCCAGACGTTCACGATCTGTTGATTGCATCAAATCCATCATTGAGACCTAAATCGAATCAGCTATAACTACACTATCCGTTCATCATGAGTTCTCCGGCAGTAAGTGTCTCTTTTATCTCGTATAAATCTCACCGATTTCTACATTTTCGTAGTGCATTTAACCTAATTAAAGTTAGTTATAAATTTTGCATAGACAGCGACGAATTTACTCTTGTGATTTGATTACTGGTGGCAGGTTGCGAACTTGTTTACCGGATTTACGAGGCTGTGTAAGGGATTAGTGGTGGTACTTGTTTGTGGACACATTGCTGTTCAGATCTTTCCTTCTGTGCTTACTTACGTTGCACTAATTCCTGCCAGGTAGATTTCTGATTTTGCAATTATATTGAATTTGATTGATTGCTTATTTTGGAATCAAGTCGGCCGTTGAATTGTGCTGAACATAAGGAAGCTATTTCGTGATCAGGAGATCCATGAGAATGGCTATGTTCTTGATTAGATGGTTGATATTTGGATTGGGAAGGATTTAGGGTATTCACACTATTTGTTGATCCCCTGGGTGTTGAGGAAGTTATACAAAAGGATATCTATGGTAGATTTTTGAAAATAAGATTTGAATTTTTTTTGATAAAGATGCCAGGATGAAAATAGCTCTAGTAGTTTCTCTAGATACGATAGTACCAAGGACCTAGTCTTCTTTTTGTGGGATTAATATTGCTCAAATTAATTAGTTCTAGTATGTATATATAACTATATATGATTATATGCCTATATGGAGTATGGGCATGATTGCATTTACGCTTTGGAGTGATATACACAATTACACATCAACATAGACTTTCTTTTGGATGTAGTTGGACATATTCATATTTGTGAAGTTGGCCTTTCTTATTCACTTATTTTGGTTTATTTAAAGCTTTATATTATAAATAAGCTTCTTCTGTATGCATGTCTGTGAGAGGCCTATACGGATAACTACTAGCCTTCAGGTCATGTTTGACTTTTAGTTTATTACGACAATATGACTTGTACATACAGGCTTGGAGTTCTGATCTTCAAGCCCTCATTGGCACTTATGATAGTAGTTCTTGAAGACGTATCTAAAAGGCCAGACATAGTCACTTCTTTCTGATCAACTTTATTCAACAAATTATTCGAATTATAGTGGCAATCCACGTGATATTCAGCCAAATACAGAACCTAAATCTGAGCAAATTTGAGTTAATGAATTGATTTTGGTTATGAAGTTCCTTTAGCTACATATGAAGTCATTAATTTCCAACTCTTTGTAGTTCATGGAATTTGCAAAACTAGACGCAATTATTAAGCATATTAATTTCTGTTTACAACTTAATCATCATCACTTATATTTCCCATTTCCTTCTTTTGTAAATTACAGGACAATTCCTTTCGGTTGGAATCTCATAACAGCTGGCTATATAGAACAAACAGTACATGGGGTATGAATCGTTTTTTTTTTTAAACTAAGAAACATGGTAGGACAATTTCTTGACCTGTGTGCTCCATGACATTTGTTAAACAGGTTCTTAGCAGCACACTTGGTCTTCTTTTCATTGGGAAGCTTCTTGAGCCCATCTGGGGTTCTAGAGAATTCTTGAAGTTCATTTTCATCGTCAATTTCTTGACGTCTGTCTGCGTGTTCATTACAGCCATCTCCTTGTACTATATAACAATGCAGGAAAATTATCTGTAAGTGACGCGGAAATCCTTTTGCCCACTTTACATTTGTGTTGTTTTGGTCTTCTTTGTAAAGTCTACCCGATAGGTGGGAAATATGATCTAACACAGTTCTGATAATTATATGTTCTTTTTTGTAGTTACATGCCTCTTTCTGGATTCAGTGGGGTACTTTCAGGGCTATTAGTCGGTGTCAAGCAGATCATTCCTGACCAAGAAATTTCTCCATTAAAAATTAAAGCAAAGGTACCTAAGTATATGAATTGGAGGTGGCAATTTCACCTCATTTACTCGTGAATGAGTCAATTCAGCTTATGTTTTATCTTTAACGGGTCAAACACGCAAAATAAAAAGAAAAACTTAAAAGGAAATGGGTCCAACTAATTGAAAGTCGCCCAAAGAGTATTTTTAATTCAGAAAGATATCTAATTCATTTTAGTCAAAAAAGGATATTATTATTAGAATAATATAATTTTTGTAATCATATCTGCCATACTAATTACTAAAAGAATAGTTAAAATTTTTGGACAAGAATTGTTTCGGGACCCAACCCGTCCATTCTGTTACCTTACCAGAATGCAACTTTTGCCTGTCTGAGTTCATAATTCCTTTCTTTATTACAGAAGCTTAACTTATATTCTACATCTTTGGCTTTGTGTTATGCAGTGGTTGCCATCCATCGTGTTATTGTTGGCTATTGTTATAAGCTTCTTTACAATAGAGCCAGCAACATACCTTCCTATCTTGATATTTGGCACATATATTGGTTGGGTTTACCTAAGATACTTTCAAAGGAAACAAGAAACAGGATTTAAGGGTGACCCGAGTGATGAATTTGCCTTCTCTACTTTCTTCCCAGAAGTCATCAGGTAATTCAAGAACTTTCTCTGCCTTTTACCTTTTATCCATCGAAAGTACACCCTGTGGGAGAGCATAAACCATTGTAAGTAGGGTGTATCTTTTTGCGAAATTCTTGGGTTGTGTCGAATCAATGTTTACGTGTGTTCCCAATATATATATATATATATATAGAGAGAGAGAGAGAGAGAGGGTGCCTTCGCGATGCGGCGGGGAACACAGACACTGGTAATCACGTAACATTTTTTTTATTAGAAAAATAGTATAGCAATACCATACTCAAACTAAAGAGAATAAAATGCTCGTTTTTATGGTGTAATTTAAAAAAAAAAAATACTAACGTATGAAAAAGTTATGGCCGTTTAAAATCATGAGGGGAGAGGGTAATTACCGTACGAATAACTTCCATTTTCAGTTTTTTTAAAGCATTAAAGGGTTTAAAAAAAGGGTAAAATGCATAGTCACAGGAAACGCTGGACAAGCCACGTACCGCGATCCAGATCGCGCGTACCGGAATCGGGTACAAAGTCATACCGATCGCCTATGGTACGCGATCCGGATCGGTAAAATCAAGCGATCCCGATTGAACAACAATTCGAACCTTTATCAGCAGATTCACGATCCCGATCCCTTTGGTACGCGATCCCGATCACTTTGGTACGCGTACCGGAATCTCAACAGCCATTCAACTATTTTTTTTGAACAAAATTAATTTATGGGTATCTGAACAGTTTAATATGAACGGCTCTTTTTGAAATCACTGCATTTTCTCTATAAATACACGAAAATATTACCTTTTAGCATACACATTACATTGAAATTTATGAATTTTCTGTTATGATTATGAATTGTGTCATTTTAAATTGAAATTTTATGAAAAAATCTATTTTAAAATGTTGTGTATGATACACCGTACCGGACTATATGGTACACCGTACCACGTACCGAATTGGCGTTCCAAATGAACCTACCCCTCCTCGTACCGAATTTTAAAAATGCATGTACCGCATACCAGTTTTCGTTCCGCGTACCGGAACGTACCGCGTTTCATGTGACTATGGTAAAATGACATCCTTGTCCTCCTCAAATGCTTTATATATAGTATAGAGAGGGAGTGTAAACTCGAAAGTCCTATTATATTTGCACCAACTCAAATTATGATATTGTTTGGTTACAATGGTGTATTTTCACATTGTGGACTTGTGGTCATGTTTAAAAAACATTGCGTCCACAACATTACCTTATTTTGTCACTGTTGAAGGGTTTATGTATCGAAATAGTGGGTTCTTTTTCTTTGAGTACTTCAACTCAAGTCAACATTTTCAGCTCAAGTTAATTTTTTTTTGCTCAAGTTAAAATTTTGGATATTAATCGAAAACCAAACCGACCCAATGTTCATAACCGATTAACCAAAACCGAATTAATCAAGACTGATCGGTTTTTGAAATACCTTAACTGACAATTTTTGTTATGGTTATGGCTCAAAACTGAAACGAACCGCTCTGTGCACACCCTTAAAATCACCAACCTAAGTTTTGTGTTCACCGCCGCATCACTCGGGCACCCCATTAGTATTCCTTAAAAGATTTCCTTGTTTGAGAGGATTTATACCTTTAGGGAAGTGTTTGACTAAAAATCTCTACCTAAAATAATAGAAAGTTATAGGTGGCGAAATGAGGCAAGTTGGTATACATGTCAAAATGAATAACATTTATATGGGTCAAAATTGGCCCGTTGGGGTTGACCATTAATACTTTTTTTGTTTTTTTTTTAAATTTGTTAAATAGTTAATGAGGTGAATATGATTGTAAAAATTACATTACTACAATAATGATGTTCTTTTAATTAAGCGATTTAGAATGTTTTGTGCATTTAGAGTACAATTAGGGCTTTCAACCAATTTAACCCATGTCCGTTTCCATTTGAGCTAAAAGCTATCTTAACTCGTGCTTTTGCAGACCAGTGATTGATCCTATAGCTTCAATATTTGATCGAATGCTTTGTGGAAGATCTGAAGCATCCAATGATGCTGGGGGCTACACTGTCGGCAGTTCTCCATTGCCTGGTTCTGATCCCATTGAGGCAACTAGGAGAAGGTAACTAACCAGACCAATGCACTCTTTTTCATATATGAAAGTTACATTGGCTTGACAAATAGGTACAATAATCAACTATAATTGATTTCATTATAAAAAGGTATTCAATTCCAAAGTAGCACGTTTTCTTTTGGGGGTGGTAAAATGGATGGGTCGGACAAGTTGTGTACGTGTCAAAACAGTTTTGGGTAAAACATGTAATTTTGATACGGGCTGGGTTGTGTTTTATTGGGTTGAAACTCAAAACACTTTTGGTCCAATTTCTATAAGTAATTTACATGCAAAGTATGATTACAAAATATATATATTTATAACATTTAAAATCTTACTGGATATCGCGATTAGTAGGCTGTAAACATTAAAATTACACTTTGGTCAACTTTCAACCTGTTTTGATCAATTTTCTTTTAGCTAAACGTTTTGATTTACAATTTTGACCCATTAGAGATAAAACATAACACATTGACCCGCTTGAGATGAACTGGTAATAATAAGAGTTAATAAAAAACACAGGGAAAGGGGTGCCCGCGCATTAGAGGAGAGATTGGCAACGGAGAGGTTGATTGGTGCAGGAGTAAAGAGTAAGACTGATGAGCCTGAAAGAGATGCAACTGACAATGTTTAGTTATATTCTGAAAACCTGAAGTTAATTTTGTGTATGTGTAACTATTCATCTATTTCGTTCGGTTTTGGACCCTTTTGGATCACAACAGTTATATTTTTAGCTCGCGAACCTTGGGTTATGGCCCGTATAGAAAGAAAGATTCGTTATCTGTTTTGTCTCCTTTGGATGCTTCTTGCAATGTTGTTGCGACTTGTTGGCATTCGTTATTCCCGACCTGTGATCACTTACTTTAAGAATATTATTTTTTATTTATATGTATCACACCATGTGGTTGGTGTAATCTCAGCTTAAGTGATTAAGCGCGAGAAGCCCTGGTTACTGTTTTCATGGAACGTTGAGGTAGCAAAATGGTCCGGGGGCGTTGAGTAACCGATCAATACAAAATGTGTCTGGGTCAATACAAAAGCATCTTTGTTATAGTTTTGTTTAAAGTTTTGATGCGACACAGTATGTATGCAATTTGTTCATAAACAGTTGTAACCGATCGAATCGCCCAAACCAAAACAGGTTGACTAGTTCGAGATTTATATGGTTTGATTCATAATTTGGCTTTGGTGGTTTGATAGTTAAACGGTTCAGCCGACAGTTTGAAACGTGTAACTGGCCATGTAAATTGAACAAGATGTTAGTGTTTTTTTAAAATTATTTTTCATTTTTAGAATATGTAGTTATGTATTGTATTATCTTAATTTTTTATAATTTTAAAACTATAATGATATTGAAAAAATGTAGGTTCCAACCGTCAAATTGTCAAAACTTTTAAAATCGTCTGGCACATCCAACCAGCTTGTTTGATTTATCGTTTTCTGAAACCATATCGTAATAGTTCGGTCCAAAATTTTCATCAAAATCTATTGAACCAAACCGTGAACCCTCTTGTATGCGATATGAAATTGATTTTTGCACTCATTTGAACTAGTCTTGAGTTTGGAATAAAGTGTTTCACTCATTCTCAATTGATTGAGTTTAAACTTACATGTTCAATAAATTAAAAATAATGATGTATATAAAAGGGTTGGTACATCAAATTTTACTAGTCAAATACGATGAAAAACCATCATACTTATTTACCTTGACCAAACGAAAAATCCGTCATATCAACCTCATGTTGAGTCCTAACCGGTCTCGGTCCTGACTGCATCTGGGTCGAGGTGGGGACCGGTTCTTGAATCTCACCTTCTTCAAGATCAGGCCCTTCGTTGAAGTTGTTGGGTTCTTGATATTTGTAGTGGTAGTTTGAAGAAGACTCGTTGGCCCAACCTTCGTGCTCGAAACCCGACCGTCTTGGAGAGTTTGAAAGGCTATCAAGACTATTTTCTTGGTATCTATGCAACAGATGCATTGGTGATGTGCTTCCATGAAGTGGGGTTCCTGGTCTGCTTGAGAATGGTGAGTTTGGACTTGAATGGTGGCCATGCTTGATGTTCTTTTTGGCTGTGTGGTGCCAAGTTTTTAGTGCTTTTGCTACATTTTCACTGAATATGGTGGTTCTCATTCTTGAACCCATCTGTTGAAATGTCAAACAAAAACCCAAATGTCATAAGGCCTATCGCGCTTTTGCAGGTCGTACAATGTTGTTATAAATTAAGAAGTAAAGCGAACACTTTACCTGTGTTACTAACGCGTATAAAGGAAGTGTCACGTAACTGCATATAAACTGTATCGCGACCCTGTAAACGTGCAACAAGGTAGTGTTATATCGCTATTACCAACGGTGTGATGCGTACACGACTTGTTAAACATTATACAAGTCTGGCAATCAATCATGACTCATTCTTTATAAAACAGTAGAGAATTTTCCAAAACCGGACTGGACCTCGAACCAGTCATTTTACTGGTCTATGGTCAGACCGGATTTAAAACTGGATAATGTCTTAATTAATTTGAAAATATGAAAAAAAAATTGAATAGTGCTACAACTTAATTTAGATATAGAAGAAAAAATAAAGTAAATTATAAAAAATATGTGTTAAACCTTTCAGTTTTTATGAGTCAAAACAGCTTTCTCTTATAAAATTTACTATCTTATAACATGACCAAATCGATATCTTTTTAAAACGACCGTTTTAACCTAAACCGAGTTTGACCCGAACCGTTTCTATCCGTTACCCCACTCCATCCACCCGTTTTGCCAGGCTTAATATACAAGTACAACCCTCTCAAGTAAAGTAACAGTAACTTACGCCATTGTGATCCGGATTATAATGTCTTCATTACGATGGTGGAAACAAGACTTAAACCCAAACGTGTACTGCAAGGAAGAACAATTAACAATTACTATCAAATTCATTCAAGAAGCCAAAAACTTCATTCCAATTTGAGGTGAAAAGACTTACCCAACTCCACAAGATGAATGCCAGCTGAAACGCGTTCTGTAAAACCAACAAGAACAGATTAGAACACAAGGTCAACAATAGCAAATCCATGTGGAAAATTGAACTAAAAATCTATGAATTCGTCAACCTGAAAGAGGACGAAGTTGATTAACAGGAGTATGAGTCGAGGTCGACCGAACCAGAAGAGATCGTCCCCTGGTTGAACCATGGGTGTACCCTTCACCACATCTGCCATCTCATGAGTCCTTCTCCCCATTTTTGTAATGATCACTTGTAATTTTGCTCCAACCAACAGTATTATCTGCATTGTTACATGAAATTAATCAGCTCTATACAGACACCAACCTAATTTTATTCGGACGCCAGATGCATATATATTTGCTGTATTATAGAAAGCTATACAGGTTGTCGACAAACACATGTGTAAGTAATATAGGTCGTATTAAGTTTTTTAGTCAGCTAACGTCATCGGGTGTTTAATGACGTTATCTAAAAGTGACAAGTGACATGTGGGAAGAATGATGGAATAGTACTTACAATTAGTGGAAGGAAGGGCAGCCATAGGTATGCATACCAATCTGTTAATATAAAAATAAATTAAAAATCAAAGTAAAATAACATTTAAAAAGATGAATAATCTTTTGAATTTTTTTTTAAATTAAAAGGCATTGGTTTATAAAACTAAGTAAATGAATATCATTACGTTATAAAACTTACCATGGGTGTTGGTGAGAAGAAGGCAAACAGCAAAAAACCATACTATAGGACTGCATATAAGAAAATATAATATGTTATAAATTTCATTTTAAAATTTTATTATAATAAAATAATTAAACTTGAAACAAAAACCAATTACCTTATTCCAACCACTACTTGGAAATCTTCTTCCAGTGATCTACTGATATATTTGTGGAAGTCAAACTGATGTTGACTTTCCGGAGTTAAATGTGTCTGTCAACACACAAAATTTTATAAAATTAATTAAAAATATCACAAAAAAGTTCAAAACGGTTAAGAATTTCGTAAATAATCTAAGGTTTTATAATCAAATTCACATCCCGGCATTGTCTATACGGAAGCTCGTCGAATTGAATCGACGAGCTGATGGCAATATTATATATCCGGATATACATCAATCCTAATAATCTTTATTTTAATAAATTAACGAACTTTTAAAGGTAAATTTTTATACTTACATTGATGAACCCATGTCTAAGGGTAAGGTAATCAACCTTTGCTACCGAAGTCCAGAACTGCCTGAAAAAACACCCCTATATTTTCCAAAACAAGAAATAAACAATTATACAAGTATTCATAAATCAAAGAGTTAATTACATGGATAGTCCCTGTGGTTTGTCAAAAGTAACAAGTTCAGGTACTAATAGTTTGAAGTTGCAAGTTTGGGTACTAACTTTTATTTTTGTAACACTATTAGGTACTAAGACTAACGTTCGTTAACTTTTTTGTTAAGTTGGAGTTAAATAACTTTTTTACCCTTTGACTATTTTTAATAGGGACTACCTATGTAACTGTTACTATTAACTGGGACCATTTATGTAAAAGTCACCATTTCCTTGTTCTCCTATCTTCCTCATTTGACCTAAAAACACCTCCTCCACCACTGCAACAGTAGCCTCTCCCTATCCCATTTATTTCCGGTCGCCGCCCCTGTAAGAACTCCAGCGATTGAGACATGTCTCCTGTGTCGGATTCCTTTCACCATCTTATATTCGACTTCCTCTTTGGGTTATCAAACGATGATGGTTCTCATTATTCTCTCAAATTTGCAGAGTTGTGTCCAAATTGTTGACTACACCATTGCATATATGAAGCCACCGATTGCAAGATTTCAAGGTATGTGAAGCTAATTTGTTCTCTGTTTGAACTGAATGCCAAATCATGAGAGATTTTGAAATGGTGAGTTATAGTGGCAAAGGGGTAAGGTTAAAGGTGCAGTATCAATTAACGTCTTATGTTTGATCACAGAACCCAGAAATTCAAAATTGAGGGCTTACACAATGACGATGGTGGAGAAAGAGATGAGGGGGCGTGGATTTGAACTGGACATTGTTGTGATTATGTGTGAAGAATATGATTTAGATTTAAGTTTATTTATTTAATATTTTATAGAAATTACACAAATGATCCCTATCATAAAATAGAGTTAGTTATATAAATGGTCCCTTAAGTAATTAAAGGATAATTTGGTCATTTTATCTAAACTTAACAAAAAAGTTAACGAACGTTAGTCTTAGTACCTAATAGTGTTACAAAAATGAAAGTTAGTACCCAAACTTGCAACTTCAAACTATTAGTACCTGAACTTGTTACTTTTGACAAACCACAGGGACTATCCATGTAATTAACTCTAAATCAAAAATATATTTCAAAAAAATCTTAAAAAAATCAATTTTTTAATCAACAACTGTTTATAATTTTATTTATTTATTTATTTTATAAATATTTTATAGTTAATTAAAATTCTTACTAAATATTTTATAAGTCAAACACCATACTTTTTGGGAATTAAAAAAATATTTTTGCTTTTCTTATTATTTTTTTTTAAAAATTATCTTGGTATAATTTCAAAACATATGTTTGGTCAACTTTTTATTTACAGGAACAAGTCAAAATCAACATTTAATATCAATAATTTATAAGTAATAATTATTACAAGTGGTCCTTGCTTGTGGTGGTGTTTCAGTCTCAGAACAGCAACGTTCTACATTTTGGTTGTATGTTATTTTCTTAATAATAAAAATGTCAACTTGTACACAATTACACATGCTTGATTTTCTTGAATTATGTAGACATTTTTCATTTATATATTTGAACTTTAATATAAAAGTATTTATAATTAGTTTTACGCAATTATTAAGATTATCTTTAAAACCAATTATGTAAATAATAACATTTGTTTTTATAGAGAACATGAGTAATATGTCGTGTTGACCTCTTATTTTTAATTAAGATGATTAAAAAATAATTTATAAACATATATTGTTTTCTTTGGGTAACGATTTTCTTTTTATAAAAACTCTCAAATGCTTACAATCCATAGGAGAATTGTTGAGTCGCTCCAAAATCTCAAATGCCGACGTCCAAATGTTGTCTCTCTTGCAAATCTAAATCTTTCCGGATCTAAAATGAATAAATGTACATCTATCAGTTGACTTTTATAAACGTGACTTAGAGACACATTTATGTATAGGTCAAATAGATTCCAACTCGAATATAACACCCTTACCATGATGATACTGGTATTCAACCGTCT
This sequence comes from Smallanthus sonchifolius, assembly GCA_023525975.1. NCBI lineage: Eukaryota > Viridiplantae > Streptophyta > Magnoliopsida > Asterales > Asteraceae > Smallanthus > Smallanthus sonchifolius. The sequence goes on from CM042042.1 coordinate 60,156,675, forward strand.
TCGTTTCATCTTCCCAAGCCTTCCACTTCCTCATCTATATAGATTTTCATCAAATAGTTCTAAGATCACATTATCAAAAGGTCGTCGCGTGTGTGCATATGTATACATAGAAAGCCATTCAAGATTGTACCTTGATTCTACCCAATATTAAAGTAAGAATACAATAGGAGACATGAATCACAGCCAACACAAAGATAAATATGTGGAGTTGATGTATCCCATAGTTTGACACCATTTGCACCTTTCCCTGAAAAAATTGAATAAAATAAATAACTTTATTAATGATCATAAGTGCCTGCATCAAGTGTATAAATAGTTGGTTTACTTGTTAGAAAGTGTATGCTAGTATATGAAGTTGCATATACCATACTTTGTGTACATGTATAGATCTACACTTTATTAATTATTACGCGCGTATACAAAAACATAAAGGGAACTAAATAAAACTTTGACAAAATGACACCATGCAACATAACAATAACATACCTTTTTAAGACAAGGATCATCATAATCATTGTCTTTAGCTTTTTTGTTACATGGGTGCCATGTTCTTGCAACTCTACTTGGAATACATATATCTGAAATTGGTCCTTGACCCACTGTTAGTAGCAAGGATATGAACCCTAGAAGCATCAACTCTGGAAGCAGATTTCAAGAAAACAACATAAACATATTGAACAAAGAGAAGATTATATATCGAGTAAACGATTAATAATTTACCTGCTTTAATCTTTTCAAGAGCTTCATGGAGTGATTTCTTGTGTTTGTGTTGTAACCACTGGAATTTAGAAAAAAATAAACATTAGAATTTATTTGTTTCATATTTAATAGTTTAGATAACTTAATTAAATGATATAAAATTCTTAAAAAAATTTTGTGGGGATGTGCTTTGACAGAAGATATGAGATGTTTTGTTCTAATAATTAATAACTAATAACAAAAAACATTTTTGAGTCATTTTTATACTAGAAGTTAAAAGAGATGAAAGACAGGATACATACATGGCCAATGTAATGAAGGATGTATTCAAGACCAATTGAAATGGCAAGTATCACAAACACCACCACTGCTACTGCCCATGATGGTGTTATCTCTAATGATCTCTCTTTTAACTTCACATAATCCCCATTATCAGCCATCTCTCTTCCTTCTCTTTCCTTATATAACTAACTCCTTGCACTTGTAGATCTTGCTGGTTGTATCTACCTCTCTCTTTCTTGGCACTTCTATATGGATTCGTACGCGTATTCCTTCGTCAACGTATATATATATATCGTATATCGTTCTCGCTCGGCCCTATTTCTGGCTTTTTTTTTAAAGAAAAATTTCTTAATTCCTATTTCTGGCTTTTAACTTCCTTCTCTCTCCTGTTAGAAGAAGAGTTTTGAGTTGGGTGTTTGGACACTTGAAGGAAAGAAATAGTGTATGTTTTGATGTGAAGAAATGGAAAGAGGTTGGGTTTGTATATATAAATACTTATCCACCAATATTTAAATTGGTATTAATGACAAATTTAATTGACTTTGACTTTACTCTTATTAATACATAACCGAATAGAAAGACAAACAACCATTGGCCAAATTAGTTGCCATATTGCTAATCATTATCATGACCTGGTCTCAAAGTTGAACCAATTTTGTGGGAACTAGCTAAGCCTTCTCTTTCTCTTTCTATTTTGAAGCAATGATTGAGTTAGTAAACCTTGATGATAATCCATAACGGTTTTTTTCTATAAGATAACTTTGAAAATAAAAAAACACATACCGAGCTTTGGAATTTCAGATTAAACGAGAAAATTGGGCTCGTGCTCTGTGGCGGGAAGCGAATCTTAAATAGTTAAGTCGGTGACATTAACGTGGCTAAGCACAAAAGGAAACGTCGTTAAGTATATAAAAGAAATGTATAAAATTACAACGACTAGGTTGTGGAGATCGAAACATAGATAAAAAACAGTTATACAACGGTACCGATGTTTTTCAGTCGGTGTCGATCTCATTCTTCACGATACCAACACGTTAACGTCTGTCGATATAACCAACGATACCTGAAAAATACCTTATTTTGTATACAACCCCGTTTTTAACAAATTTATACCCGGACGGCGAGAAAAATAAATTAAACACATCCACAAATTAGTTTCTTCTAAGAGGATTAAAAAACGAAAGTTATTGAGGAAAAATCATATATATTCTACAGGGGGTAAAGTCAAAGTTTTAAAAACTTAAGGGGGTCAAAGTGATATAAACTTTAAAAACTTGAGAGGAGTCAAAATAATATTTTAAAAAGTTAAAGGGTGAATTCTAACATTTTACAAAGTTGAGGGTTATAAGTGGTCAGTGCAAATGCCATCAACACTTCTAAATGAGATAGATAGAATGTGACATGAGATAAACACAACTGATATCTAAATAAAACAAAAATCGTAAAGAAGAGTTTAGCAATAGTTTCTTCAATTTTCACTCAATCTTTTATCATACTTGTGACTTTTATATATTAAAGCATGGTGTTTTGAAAATGTGAAAAATTCTTTAGAAAAAATGGTTGGTATTTGTGTAATTAAAATTGAATGATATCTTCGTAAAGAGTTTAACATTTTGAGGAAGGAGTTAAGAATGCTAAATGTCCAAATATTAGTTGGGATTATGTGAAGCCTATTTCTGAGAAACGTGGTGAATGTGTTAATCATCAAAAAAACAGAGGACCTTAATTTCAGCGACAGTGCCGGCAGTCTCTTGGTAAAAGTGAAACCATCGGTAATCTAATACTCCATTGAAAAACATGACGCAGGTAAAGAGTTTACCGATTGGTTGGCATACTTTTCTTGAGGGATTACCCACAGAGAGTATCACCAAGATTATTGACAATATCCACGACGTCAGAATTGAGTTTCTACCGACCGACTATCGACGATATATTTACAGACGAATCACCGACAAGCTTGGCGATATATTTATGGAGAGAAAAGATTATGTTTTACCGACATATTATTGACGACTACCTTACCCCCATATTATAGACCGCAACATCACCGATATATTACCGACAAATCACCGGTAAGTTGGCAGTGTCAAAAAAGTTGTGTACTTTACCGAAAACAGATTACCGAGCGTAACATCACCGACTGATTCCCATAAGTATTTTTGACATTTAATAAAGAATAATATTAAAGTTATTTCAATTTCTTGTAAATAAAAATACTTCATAATTTCTAGAAATAATAAATTGCAAAATCTACAATGATTTCTATAAACTATCTAGTTATAAATGAAAATGTTCTATTACCTATTTTAAACAATTATAATTTTAAAAATATAACATTTTTCACAATGTCAACCAACCTATCTAGTTATGCTAAGGTATTCACAAGATCGAGTGGCGACCCACACTAGAATTATAATTAATGTAAGTAGATCAATAAGATGTATACAATTTAGAAAACTTACCACCACTCTAGCTGATTTTATATAAACATACTACAGCTACGAAATGAAATATAAATCATTATAAAAACAAAAATACAATATATATTACAAATAGACGAAAGTACTACGTACTAGGTAAATGTTTGAGTCTTAGTATATTAAAAATATGCTACTTCTTAGAAAATGCTTACACAAAATTGATTCATCTTCGTTTTTCGTATTATCATTTGTCTTTAAGTTCTTCTTCCTTATCGCCATTGATGTGTGTAAAGTGTATATAGAATTTAATAAAGATTTTTCACATAACGGTGTTTTAAATAAAGAAACGATTGTCACCTTAGGACTAACTACACACACAATAGGCAAGTGCACCTATCGTATACGTAGTACAGTTTTAGGCAAGAACCGAGTATCGATCCGTGGACACGATAGCTCCCGATAATAAACCTTTGTCACTGTCTAGCCGATCAAAGTAGAAGATTTGATATTTTTTGTGTTTTTAAACTAAAATAACTAACAATTTGACTAATCAAAGAAAGAAGGCAAAGATGAAGATAACCAATCAAGGGAAGATATCACTTGGACTTTGAATCGACTTAGCAACACAATAACAACAAGCACAAACTCATGGTGAGATCAATTTCTACACATGGTACATGGAGGTAGACTAGACTCCCGTCAAGGCTATCTAATCATATAACTCTTCGGAAAGCTAGAACGATAAACACACAATAACCACCTAAAGTTATGCATGAAGAACCAATGATACAATTATGTCAAGATTTAAGATGAACAAGACTCCCGTCAGGGTTATCAAATTCCACAAATCTTTGGAAAGTTAGCACGATAAACACATGGTAACCACCTCAAAATATGTAAAGTAGACAAAGCTATGACCAATCTTCAACTCATGAACATCATATCACGATTACAAAACCTATAAGTTCACGCTATAAAAACAAAGAATTTCATAACCAATGACATGAGAAATTCATAACATACACCATGGTTTTCTCAAACATAAGCATAAGGATGCACATTTGTCCAATCTTACTAGATAATCAACCTTCATCCACCATTCCTAGTCGAATGCCACAAAAATACATACAAGATATGCAAATATGTGAATAAATGCTATAACACATACGGTTTTCCAACATAATATGGTTACAACACCTACAAGGTTAACTAAATCATCAAACTAGAGAAAATACACACATTCATTGAAGAGTAATCAAGCATCATCATGAAATTGACATAATCAACACCAATAGTTGTGTACAAGTTGTTAAAGCATGCTAAGTTTCATCTAATCCAAGTGGTAATACGAGTTTAGCTCATAAACCTTACAAAAACCACAACCAAGCTCAAGAACATAGAAGAAAACATTATAGAACTAGTAATCAAACTAAGAAAATGAGAAGATGTGGGTTGTAGGATGTTAAATCTTCCTTGAATGTGTTGGATCTTCAATCCTGGCCTTCAATCTTCAATAACCAGCTCAAAATCGCCAAGGGGAGTTGGGAGAACTAGGGTTTTTAATCAAAAATGGAATCCCCTTCAAATGAGGGAGAATTGGGGATAAAAAGCAAATCTGCGTCTGCACATGACCCTGTCCGAAATTTTCCTTTTTTTGAGAATTTTTTCAAGTCTTGAGTTTTTCACCAAAAATCACCACGTTCCCACCGGGTGCTGCAATATTCAAATTAAACACAAATAAGTGTCCGAACAAAAGGATTTGCAACAAAAAACAATCAAAATGAGGAAAAATATGCATTATTTACATGTGTAATTATTAACATATCAGCCATCATCCTCGCGCCATCAGTATCGACTTCGATGACCTTGTCGATGACAACTGTTATTAGAGCTATGATTAATCAAATGGCTCGTGGAAGTGTTTTGTTTTATGGTTTGTTCTTGAATACCATTTGATTGTGCTTCTGGAAGAAATTTGTATAATTAATAGAAGAGAGAGATGAGAAAAAAAATGTAGAGGATGAATATAGAAATGATAAGTGTCCATTAAAATCTTTATTTATTATATAGTATAAATATAGATATAAAAGATTATTATTAAATTATATAATATAGACACTTATCATTTCTATATTCATCCTCTACATTTTTTTTAAAAGCTAGTTTAAGTGACATGTATTCTCAATTGATATAAAAAAGTTGCTAAATAAGTTTCATAAATTCTCAATTTATTTTAAAAGCTAGTTTAAGTGACATGTATTTTAAGAGCTTAACATGACACTTATTTTTAAGATAGAAGTTAAAGATTTAGGGGTTGTTTGGTAGCCTCTTAATGATCATTAAGAGGCTACATCTTAATGTTTCAAAGCCTCTTAATGGTTAAGAGGTAAGGGGTCATGCAACTTGTGAGGACTTACCATTAAGATGTTACCTCTTAACCATTCAGACTAAGGTTACCTCTTAACAATTAAGATGCTTTGAACTATTAAGAGGTAACCTCTTAATGGCCATTAAGAGACTACCAAACATGGCTTAGTATCTAAATAAATTTTATTTTCAATGACAACTTATTTTGAAAACAAATAATGCTTAGCTCTATAGCTCACACGTGTTCATTTTTTTAATCCATTAAATTTTAAATATCCAAATAATGTATACAGATTCAAAACGAATAACTTGTAAATTAACTTAGCTTTATAATAATTAAACATTGAACAATTCTTTCTTCCAGTATTTTTTTTAAATAATTATAGGAATTAGAATTTGTCACGGGGAGTTATTTAATTAAATTATTAAATCGGGATGACCAAGTCCTGGTTCATATTTCTTGTTCTCCTGTGTTAACAGCGCCAATTAGAAAATGCAAAAAATATGTGGTGCATTAACCCTACTTTGTTAAAAAAATTGAGACCAGAATTAATATTACGAATTTATCATTTCAAGCATTTGCGAGACACTTAATAATCCAAATTAGTCAGCCTGCCTATGATAATCACAACGATTTACACGTATATCTCACTCATGTCCCTTAGGCTGAGCAAAAAATGGGTCTACCCGAAAACACCCCAACCCCGTCCAACAAATACCCGAAATCGGACCGATATGTTGTGTGTCTGGACCGAGAGTAACCGAATTTCAAAAGAACGGACTGACTTTTTTAGTGTAAGATGTGTTATGTATCAGTTTTGGACGAAACTATGGACGGAAGTTTTCTGGTTTTGTTAGTTCAGTTTTTTTTTGTTCTTATATATAAACCTTCTTGTATTATTATTTCAAGTTATTAATGAGAATCAGGAAAATTCCCCCAAATCTTCTCTTTAGTTTTTACATGGTATCAAAGCGGTCTTGCTCGATTATAAGATTTTGTTTCTTGTTGCTGTCTACGTTATTCGATTGCAAATTCATATATTTGCATCGAATTCATCATCACCTTCCTTTCGTTGATTTCACATCTCTTTTTGTATCTTGACATTTCTCAAGGAGCTATTTTTAGGAACTGTTCCACGTCTTCATCTTGCTTTCGCATTCGTTTTACTCTTTGCTCGTTTCTAGTAATTCTTTTCCATTGGGTGAAAGTTTCCTTGTCGGGCGAAACTTCTTCTGAAACATTGCGTTCAAACTTTCAGATCATGCTTTCAGACGAAAGTTTTTGTCTTAAGTTGAAAGTTTACTTTCGGACGTAAGTATCAGATGAAAGTTCTTCGGTTTACTTTCAGGACGATATGTTTTCTTTTTGGTCGATTGTTTTCTTTTCCATTGGGTGAAAGTTTCTTTTCAGGTCTCATCTTCTTCAAGTGGTCGTGACTAGTGTCGCCTCATGAGTTAGTCTCGCCACTTGAAGATCTTCATTTCCAGACCCGTTTTTACCACGCAAGTTCGTAACTTTTTACATACAAATCGTTTGTTTAACCCCCCCCCCCAAGCCCAGATTTGGGTTTTATACCCCATTCACACGTAAAAACCTTGTCTTTAAGATCAAAACCCTAGTTTTACCCAAAAACCAATTTAGACTTAAAACAGAGGATTTATGTTAGATTTTTACCTTAAAGACAACATTTCCTAGATTGAAGCTTTGGAGTAGATCTTTGAACAAAACATCAAAATTTTCAACTTTTTCTCTTTAGGATTCTCTTTCTAAACGACTTTTTGTGCGAAATGAGGAATGAGGGGGTGGGGTGGTGTTGTTAGAGTTTAAGGAACCTCATGGGTCAAGCCCACCTTCCCTCAAGCCCGATCCCTTGTTTCCCTCTTTCACTTCTATTTTTCGACAAGTTAAAGAGTCGGGTTTTCTAAATATTACCATACTTAACCAATGCATGGACATGTGATAGAGATTAAAGTTTCTAAAGTTTCAAAGTAAAAGAAATACTTTTCCTAAAGATTATCTCTTTGGGTAACGTACGTTATTCATATACATAATATTTAGAGTAAACTTCTTTTTTGGCTTATGTGGTTTGGTCAAAATAACAGTTTTGATCAGTTAGTTTCAATTTAACCTTTTTGGCCCATGTGATTTCATTTTCTTCTCAATTAAGCCTAGGTCACTAACAGCGTCTAAATACTCTGTTAAATGAGAGGGTATTTTAGACACTTTACATCTAAGGGATTAGTTATGTAATTTACTCAAGTTAATAACATATATTTTATTGTTTATGGGTCCCACCACCCTTCACCTATCTTTTTCATCACCCACCTCTAACCTTAGACTTCTCCTAATTCACCACCACCAGCAGCAGCCTCCACTGCCGCCGCCACCCCACACCATCGGCACCACCCCACCCCATACCTCCATCTACGGCAGCACCGACGCCACCACCACTACGCCACCCTCCCTGCCCACCACTAGAACTTTAATCCCCTCCCCTTCCCCCCTCTGCCTCCCCACTGCCACCACTAGCCATTCAAATCCGGCAACAAATCCGACGAGCTCCCCCACCATTCATCCAAGCTCTCTGAAAATCCTGCAGCAAATCCGAAAACCCACCACCACACCATTGCCATTGCCGATCCGAAAACCCACCACCACAAACTGCATTGCCGATCTGAAAACCCACCACCACACCACGTTCATTCATAGCTCTTCCCACTACCACTACAACACCACTGTCGGCCACCACCGCACATAGCCGCCGCCACCACCACCATGATAGATCTATGAAAAATCCCTCTCCCTGTTCTGATGCACCACCACCGCCAAATCGAGGATAGGTGCTTTGCGGAGGACGAGAAGGAGACCGATTTTCAAGTGGGCGGCTCTCAGCCGTTGGCCGGAAAAACGACAGAGAGTGGTTGTTTCCTCAAATCCAGATCGGTTTATTTAGGGATTTTTGCAGGTTTGTAGGACTGTTAGTGGTGGTGTTAGTGGTGATGATGGTTCCAGTGCCAAATGGAGATTTGGTTGTAAGGGGGTGGTGCCGGAGGTATGGGGTGGGGTGGGGTAGTGCCGGTGGTGTGGGGTGGCGGTGGCAGTGACAGAGGGTTCTGGCGGCGGAGGAAATGGAGATGGAGGCGGAGATGGTGGTGGCAGGGGCAGGGGCAGGGGCAGGGGCAGGGGGAGGGGAGACAAAGACTAAGTAATTTATATAAATGGTCCCAGTGTAAGTTTAAAAAAATGACATAAATAGTCTATGTAAGTAAAAAGACTAAAACAACCTGTGATTTAATAAAAAAAAATTAACGGTGTTAGTGTCCCGTGTTTAATTGAGAAAATTAGGTAACCACAAGGAGTAAAAAAGTCAAATTAAAATTAATGGACTAAAACAGTTATTTTGACTAAACTACATGGGTAAAAACGAAGTTTACTATAATATTTAATTATCTTTATTTTATAAATATATAAATCATATTTATTTATATATTCACGTATCGGTTCCAAAATTAGTTTAATAAATAATAAAAGAAAACAATTACAATTATGTATATATACTTGTATTAAATAAATATAACTTTCTTATTTATCCAATAATTAAATGTCCAATAATTCTTTGTCATAGTAACACCGAATCATATAAATCATGACAAAAAGGTTAAGTGATTTGGTTGTTAAGCGATGTGTCCATAACCAAAAAAAAGTTTAGAGGTTCAAATTATGTTTTTTTTTTAAGGCAAATTTTTTTGAGTTTTCTGAGACTTGAATCAAAGACCTCACTGTTAAGAGGCTTTGCTCTTTACCATTGGGTCACCACCCCAATGGCTTAGAGGTTCAAAACATGTGGATGAAGATTGTGCTATATTTATTTCAGAAAATCTTGGTGTTAGATGTTAAAAAAAAATAAGTAATGAAGAAACCCTAATTTTAATTATCCTTAAACAAACATATCAAATTATTATGTATTCATCTGGTTGTCATTTGTGTAACCCTCTAAAGCATAATGACATTGATATGAAGACAATTGTTGCAACTTGCAAGGCACGACAAGTAAAAGTTTTGTCAAAAAAAGGTCTCATACGGGGAGTGGTTTATGTAGACTTCGTAATACAAAGTATGTTAAATGTTAAATATATATGGTGGAATATATATTTGAAGGAAAACAAGATATGGTGGAATAAGTCAGCAGGAGACAAATTTTGTTATACTAATTTTATTTAACTGATAATTTATTTGATAAAAAATTACATTTAACATGGTTCCAACTTAAAATTAAACTTGGCTAATCTTTATTCTAATAAATCATTAAATATTATTCTACTTGTCCTTTTGGTGTACACACAAATTTGAGTTTTTTTTTCTTCTCTTTTCTCCTTATGATTAATTCACTTGATTCCTAAAACTACTCCCATAACTTCGTCAATTAATTTCCTATTAATATTCATTTTCTTTTTTTTTTCTATGCACTCATATGAATTTAAAAAGAGTGTATAAACTCCATAACTTTGTAAGAAAATTGATTATTGCCTATATATATATTAGTTAACAAACTTGTTTGATTATAAATTATGTTTCTAAACTCACAATAATCATTTTAAAAACATGTACCCAAACACAAGTGAATAATTAAATTTAGATACAAATTATGACATATTTGTTTAACCAGTTTTAAAACGTGAAACCTTAATTTACCTTATAAATGTAATATCAATTTTGTTTTTTTATTGATTCATCCCGTGTAATACACGAGTTTATAACCTAGTTTTTAATATAAGATTAAAGTAACTTTTCCAATTTTACTCAAAACATTAAAAATTACTTAACAATGACATAGAAATAAGGATTATGTTCAGGTAAAAAATATTCTAATTCTAAGAAGGGTGAGAATGATTTAAGGTCATTAGATCAAATTATAGAAAAAATTTAATGGTTGAGATTAAATTATAGGAGAAAAAGTTGTTGGAAGAGTATTTTAGTCTTGACCACTTTTGTTGACTTTTTATCAAGTTCTCCCACTCATTTTAAAACGTTCATAACTTTTACATACAACGTTATTTTTTCAAAAAAATTACACCATAAAACGAGTGTTTTTTTATCTTTAAAATGAGTATAGTGTCGTTATAAACAAAAACGAACTTTTTTACGTTTTCCAGCTCATTGTGTAATTAGTCAGGTCAATGTGTAATACAATTTCATTGTGTAATACAAGTTCATTGTGTAATTAGTCAGGTCATTGTGTAATACAAGTTCATTGTGTAATACCAGGTCTGGTCATTGTGTAATATCTGGTCATTTTGTAATTAGTCAGGTCATTGTGTAATACAAGTTCATTGTGTAATTAGTAAGGTCATTATGTAATACAAGTTCATTGTGTAATTAGTTAGGTCATTGTGTAATACAAGTTCATTGTGTTATATGTATTTATCATTGTGTTTTACGTTTTTCAGCTCATTGTGTAATACAAGTTCATTGTGTAATACCACGTCTGGTCATTGTGTAATATTTGGTCACTGTGTAATTAGTCAGGTCATTGTGTAATACAAGTTCATTGTGTAATTAGTCAGGTCATTGTGTAATACAAGTTCATTGTGTTATTAGTCAGGTCATTGTGTAATACAAGTTCATTGTGTAATACCACGTCTGGTCATTGTGTAATTAGTCAGGTTATTGTGTAGTACAAGTTCATTGTGTAATTAGCCAGGTCATTGTGTAATACTACGTCTGGTCATTGTGTAACTAGTCAGGTCAATGTGTAATACAATTTCATTGTGTAATACAATTTCATTGTGTAATACAAGTTCATTGCGTAATACAAGTTCATTGTGTTATATGTATTTATCATTGTGTTTTACGTTTTCTAGCTCATTGTGTAATTAGTCAGGTCATTGTGTAATACAAGTTTATTGTGTAATATATGGTCATTGTGTAATTAGTCAGGTCATTGTGTAATACAAGTTCATTGTGTAATTAGTCAGGTCATTGTGTAATACAAGTTAATTGTGTAATGCAAGTTAATTGTGTAATACACAATGATCATTATGCCCTCCCTTTAAAAACAATAAAAGGACACATGTCAAGCTCAGAATCCTTCTTACCATTCTTATTTTTAAAACACTTTTTATTGTAACTTATCCCTAGAAATAAATATCCTTTCTTGATGTTATAAACCATCTTATTAGTTATGTACGTGACGAACTTAAAATGTGGAACAAAATTCTAATATAAAATGAGTCACGGGTGTTGGGTGCTATTAAGGATATTAATATTGCCGACGCTTTGTATCAAGTTGAAATTAGTTTAACCCCACCGAAACAATTACCGTTTAAAAAAATCTCTAAAGTTTAATGAGAGTTTTTTTAATAATAATAATAATATTTTTAACAGCAATAATAATAATTAAAATATGATATTCTGATGAAGTTTCAATGAGAAATTGAAAAAAGCCAAGTCAATCAAGATAGTTAAAAGACTTAATATTGGGGTTGATGGTTTAATTGTAGAAGAAAATCCTCTAAAAACAACAAGGTTTTAGAAGATCAAGGGTTCGAGTCTCACTTTTAAAGGAATTAAGAAATTTGCCTTAAAAAAAACTTAAATTTAGCTGCACATTAAATGCTAGGAAAAAAATTATGAAAATCGTTAACTTTAGAGAGATATAACAACTATGATTAATATAGTTGTTAATTTATGGGTTTACGTGCGAATATGTGTGAGACTCAGAATGAACAATAAAATTGAGTTAAGATAAATAAGATATAGATGCTCAAAGTTGTATGTTTGGATAAAACAAAGTTGCGAAAATTTGGAAGAATAGGATTAAAGTATCCCACATAGATTGGTGGATAAATCTTGAAGTGATTTATAAGTAGGATCACTCCTTAAAGATTGTTTCCTAAGAAGTAAAGAGATACAAGTGGGGACCCTAAGCGCATGAAGCATCACTAAAACGTAGCTGTAAACGTGTGCGTTGCGTGGCTGATGTTGCATCGCCGCTAGAGAGCCGCCTTTACTTTTTTAAATTTTGGCTCGACCCGTTTAGTGAGTAGTTCTCACTAATGAGCGCGGTATGTGTTCCACTGCTTGGTCAGCGGCTCGGTTGCCACTAATTATGTCACCCATCAGAGGATGTTGTTGGTTCGAATTTCACAGATAGAGGGCGGTAGATCCGGTTTCACTGATCATCGGTTTGTACTCATAGAGGGCAAAAGATTCGGTTCCACTTCTCGTCAGTTTCCACCGATGGACTATTTCAACTCGTGCCATGAATGTAAAATGACAATTTTGAATTTAACACTTGAATCCACTTTATTTTTGTTAAGTTATTTCATTATATCTTGTTTATTACAAAATATACGGGCATGAAGGTTTCTTTTGTGTGAATTAAAATAACCTTGAAGGTTCATTTTTAAGAGACGATAAAAACAAGTTTATACACACAAATATAGAGAACACTTGCAACCCCTTTTTGTTCCAGAAAATTAGAAAGGAGCATTGGTGTACTTCAAATTACACATCATTAGTGCACGAATTTACCTCCACTTTATGCATGTTTATTGTAAATATCATTAGTGCATGGATTGAATCTCGGCGCTCATGACTTCAAGTAATTTCTTAGATTCAAAATCTAAAATTGCAAACTGATAACTAGTAGGCTCAGCGTGATCAATTATCAGGATGTCGTCAATCTCATGAATCCCGATATACCGATCGGGTTCATGACAATCCTTAGTACTTTTGCGGATGCTTTGCATCACAGTTGAATGTTGAACTCTTTCAGATTAAATTTCAACAAGCTCATATTAATCAACAAATTCAACTTTGGGTTCAGTTATTTGTGGTTCTCGGACTTCTTCCCAATCTACATGGTTTTCTCCAATCCCCCGCTCAAGTAGTTTTTCTCCGAGAAGGTAGCTTTGTGTTTAATGAAAATCCGGGTTTCAGTAGAATTGTAGAAGTAGTAACCAACGGTTTTAGAGTATCCAACGAAAACAACTTTATCGCCACAAGGATTCAGCTTATCCGTAGATTCACTGGTAACATAAGCGTTACATCCCCAGACCCTTAGGTAGGACACTTTGGGTTCCTCCCCATGCCATATCTCATAGGGCATTTTGTCCACCGTCTTAGTAAGAGCTAGATGATGAGTATTGTGTCAGCCTCAAGAGCAAAACTCTAGGAGTGTGGGAGGTTTGTACAATACATCACTGACCGAACCATTTTTAATAGAGTTCGATTCCTCCTCTCGGACACACCATTAAGATGTGGTGTTCCAGGTGGAGTGAATTGAGAAATGATCCCACGTTTCTTTAGACATTCGTCAAACTCTAGACCAAAATATTATCCACCTCGATCTGATCGAAGCATCTTAATTGTCTTACCTAGCTAATTATGTTCTTCGTTCTGGTATTGTCTAATCATTTAAAATGTTTCATGGTTATGCTTCATAAGATAAACATAACCATATCTACTAAAGTCATCAATAAATGTGATGAAGTATCTCTATCCACTTATAGACATTGTTCTGAATGTACCACATAGATCGGTATGTATGAGTCCTAACAGATCATTAGCTCTTTAACCGAGACCGGTAAAAGAAGATTTGGTTAACTTACCACTTAAACAAGATTCACAATCATCAAAAGACTCTTGACTGGTGGAATTCAAAATTCCTGCAGTTTGGAGCTTCTTTATGTGATTCTTGTTTATATGTCCTAGTTGACAATGCCATAAATACATATCATTGAAATCTAATTTCGTAAGTTTAGAGGAGATGTTGTATAATGTGTTATTATCGTTGACCTCTATCTCATAGATTCCATTATGAGGCTTTGTAGTAAAATAAAAAAAACCATTCAAATATGCAGAAATAAAATCACCATCAAAAGCATATTTAAATCTTTGTTCTCACAAAACGGAGACTGAAACAATATTCTAGTCAAACTAGGTATGTATCAAACATTGTTCAAAACAAGTTCACCATCAAAAGCATATCTCACGGTTGCCTAGACTCGATCAGCAGTTGTCATTCACCCTTCACAGACTCCTGCTAGAAATAAATCATCTAAATTAGAGGTTCCATTATTTAATATATAGGCATAATGAGTATAAATGTACATTAGTCATTTGTTATTTTAGATAAGTTCAGAGTGGGGAGTATGGGATGGTTTGGGAATGTGAACAGATGGGACACTGAGATTGTTTGGGCATGTGTAGAAGTGTCATATGACAACACTTATAATTAGGAAGTCTGCAGACACTCACAGTGGAGGGGAGGAGAACCAGAGAGGGGAGTTTTTGGAGAAGTCAGATTAAGATTAGGGATATTTAGAGCGAGTATATATTTGCTTAGATGGGTCTTGGATTGTCCTTATTAGGCGTCGGTGGTAGTACTTTTTAGGTGATTTGTCCCTCCCTCCCTCCACCCACCCACTAATCAACTAATATATACTTTATGTAATTCGTGTAGTAAAATTTGAGGCGGGGGGTCTCTCTGGTAGCGGTTGTGATAGATGTAAGGTTAGTACTCATCATACCTTATATTATGAGTGGGATTTCTACTAGGTTCATTTGTTTAGTTATTTGTTTATTTTGATATAACTGGTTCACTTGCTATATTCTCAGATTTATATTAGTTCACTAGCTTTAACCCCGTGTGTTACACGAGTTAAAATGTTAAGATTATATTGGTAAATATTTTAACAACTTTTTTATACAAATTTGATATTGTATTTGTAACTTTCATTTTGTTATATGTTAAGATTATATGGATTAGAGTAATCAAAACATCAAAAAATACATAAAAATACATTTCATAATAGCATGACTGTTACATTGTCTAAACCATTTTTTATTTAATATTTCTTAATAGCATGACTGAAACACTGACATTTAAAACTAATTTATGGTTTGATAAACCTGATAATGTAAGTCAATTTAGAAAATCAGGAGATTATAAACTTTATCAAAATCATCATCAAGATACTTTGATTGACGGATACTATTTGTACTTATATGTGAAAAATCTCGCTAAACTTTTAATACTAAATCTCTCATTAAAAAATAATAATAATAATATACAAATAAAATTTAAATTTCTACAGTTTATCGTCTTTTAAATTCAAAATTTAAAACTTCAAATTTTAAAAATTTCACTCCTTAATATTTTTACACAATTAAATTTAAAATTCTAAAATTAAAACTAATAAATTAGAATTGAAACTTGTAAACATATTTTTTGAAAAAAAATAATAAATTAAAGTTTAAAATATAATACACTTTTAAAAATAAATATTTGCAAGTTTCTTAATTTTATTAAAAACGAAGTATTAAAATTTATAAATTAAAATGAAAAATTTATTTATAAATATCAAATTTAAAAAAAACTACTAATTAAATATCAGTAAACTTTATTCTAACACATAATTATTTAAAATTTCCTATTTTTTAATTCTTGATTTTTTTAAATATTAAATTTTGATGACAATTAAAAAAAATGGAGAGTCAATGGTAATAATGATAACTTGATTTGATAAAATGTTTATTTATGTAATTTTTTAAATAAAAAATGCTAAATATGAAAGTATTATATAGAGAATATAATAAATGTGGTTTTGGGGTGAAAATTTTGTGAGAGTGAATGAGGTGAAAGTATTTAGTCTTTTATTAGAAGAGAGATAAGTTACAGTATTAAATAATAAATGTTCATATATTTCATTAGTTGATTGTGTTTTACTAACTTTGACAAAATTAGTTAATTTGTTCAATTCTTTGATGTTTATATTGGCTATTTGTTTATTGTTATATTTGTTACACTTGATATTATTTTGATCCATCTTGACTAATTTACATAGTCGTCATGCGTCTTTTTTTTTACCCCTCTTACTTAAAATTTTGAGTCTTTGGTATATGATAGTACTTTAAAGATAATAAGAGTCACAGATGGTAGCATCTTGTCATATAATTATTGTTGATATTATTAAGAAGGTATGTGAAGCTTTTCAAAGACAAGCAACTAATTTCATTAAATCTGATTTGTGACTAGTACTATCTTTTTCAAAATGTTCCCACTTTTACGTAGTTTTTTTTCTTTTCCAACTTATCTTTTCTTAATTATCCAAGAAAAAATAGTCTTACATGAACTTTTCTTAATAACGAGTTGAGCTATTAGTGACCTACTTAAGATTGGTTGTTTAGACACTAGCTCAAATCGAGTCATCATTAAATGTAATCGAGTCTAAATTAGAATTCACATAATAAACGAACACGATACCCATCTCCATTAGAATCAGGGATTGTCACACCCCGACCGATGGCGGAATCATCGAGGCGGACAATAAAATGATTGTTCAAAAGCACATGATAGCTAAAAGGTTGCATAATTCATTAATTAAATTTAAAGACAACAAGATCCAAATACGATACATTCCAAATAACCTAGTCTAGTTCAAAACATTGATTTATTTAACTAGGTCCATAGTCCTTATGTGGAAAAATCTTCGGCAAGTAGTCATATATCCAAACCTGAAACATTATTTAAATCAAGTGTCAACTAAAAAGTTGGTGAGTACATAGGTTTAGTAATTCCGGTAAATAGTAGTTGTAAATCGTTTTGCAACTCATTGTTTATCTTGTTAAACATAGTATGTATGATGTACCATTTATTTAATCACAATTCAAACCGAGTTTGACGCGCTTGAACAGAGCACAACAGCTAAGTCCGGTATGTTTGAATATAGTTACCCACTATATCTGATATGTTTGAATATAACACGCGGTTATATCCGAGTATGCAGTAATAAACACCCTAACCGGGTGGGCTGGTCAGGCACAATAGATCTATCAATATTACAATTGGTTGTCTTGTGTTTAAATGTATGTACATCCAAAGAATAAGCATATAGTCTCATGTATAACACGTATAAACAATGTGAGTAGCATGTATAATGTTTCACCCCAAAACATATAAAAATGTAAAATAGGGGCTATGTAACTCACCTTGCAAGCGGGTATTTTTCCACGCGTGTAGGTGATAAGTATGTGGAAGCCTAAGCACGTTGATACCCTATGTAGATAAATGGGTATCATTGTATGTTTACATGTGCGTATTAGTATTTAATTGTGTATAGGTTTATAATAGCATTTCTCAGTGTTATTTGCATAAAAGTTGGTCCAGATTTACTTGAAATTACTGATTTGATCGAAACTGCTTTATAGTTGTGACAGGTATCGAAACTATGTTCAATCGAAACTACTAGTTTCGATTGACCATTTATAAGTTACACAGGCTGTCGAAACTACCATCTATCAAAACTACTAGTTTCGATTGGTCATTTATAAGTGATATTCAGGCTGTCGAAACTACCATTTATCGAAACTACTAGTTTCGGTTGATCATTTATAAGTGATATTCAGGCTGTCGAAACTACCATTTATCGAAACTACTAGTTTCGATTGATCATTTATAAGTGATACACAGGCTGTCGAAACTACCATCTAATGAAACTATTAGTTTCGATTGACCTTTTACTCAATCGAAACTAAGTAGTTTCGATGGCCCAGACTTTAGCAATTAAAACAGTAATTCTTTTAGAACATTAGTTTGTCCGGTAATTGATGGTTTGGATTCGTAACTTCGATTGGTTCGGTTTGCCTTATGATAACATAAAGTAAAGAAACGAAGTTGAGGATTCTTACGTGGTCGCAAAGGGTCGAACGGCAGAGCTTTTAATTCGAGAATATCAAGAATGGGAATTCAAGCTTCGGGATGGAATTGGGCTCTAAGACTCTGGTCACAGCTTCACTCAGAGGCGACGAACACAATGCCGTCTTCAATTTGAAGTGAGAGTGGGTGAAAAAGGGCTCGAGCAGGTCCGACTATGGCTATTTATAGCCGAGCTTGATTTCTTTGTTAAAACGTGCAATTGGGCACGTTCCGAAACTAGTCTGGACGAGACGAAACTAACCAGACATTCAACACACGTGGAGGTGGTCTGTCGGGCGCGAATTCGAACGTGGGTTTCTCGGCCACCAACAGGATCAGACGATCCTTATGTTGGGGAGACCAATTGGTCGGGGCCTTTTGCTCGCGTGGAGAAGACGAGCTCAGGGATGCCTGTAGCGGCTGTCGAGGTGCAGCGGACAGCCCTGTCGGGGGTTCGCCGAAAAATGGCTTTACCCGCCGGACCAACGAAGGGGGTGACCGGATAAACGATTTGGGAATTGGCAGTTTTAGTCCCTGGAGTTTGGTTTGACTTAAATTAGCCCTTGAAATAAATACGGATGGGTCCTTGTAGTTTAAATTGTCCAGAAACAGCCCCTCAACCGATTTCAGTTTTAAAACCTTCTAGTTTGATTAATTACAAAACAACCCCTGAACTTTTATTTAAATAAATTAATTTAATTTCTTTTAAATCAAATTAATTTAAAAATGTTTTTATAAACTTATTTTATTCTTTATTATTATAAATAATTTTTATAAAAGTTATTTATCTTATTTAAATAGGTTATTTTAATAAATATACAACTTTTTAACTTTAGATTTTTATATAAAACTTTATATTAATTTTAAAATTTATAAAATTCTAATTAGTTTAAATCCGTAAAATAAAATACCTATTTGTATAAAACCAAATAAAACTCTTACGCTTTATTAAAATAGAGAATGATTACACGATAATTATAATACAAGTGCGAGAACGAAAAATCCAAAACGTCACAGGGATCCAAACTAATCTATTTATATAATCTAATATCATATATATTGTTGCATAATAAGTTTTATTATATATGTGTATGATGATAAAGATCTAAACAATATATATTATACAAAATCAGAACTATAAACAAATATAAAAAGTTAAATACATATAAAAAAGTACATAATAAACTAGTCAAACCCGGACTGAGGTCGAGCATATAAAATCACCCACGAGGGATGAGCTGGATTCGACCTTAAAACATAGAGCTAGAAACAAGGTTACTTAAGTGAATGTGCCAAGTTGGGCGAAGGATAGCGAGGGCCCGGGAGGCCCCGACCCCCCTCCCCCGATTTTTCATTTATAAGTGTTAATATATATGTATTTGGCTGAATTTTTTTTAGTTCCGGGGCCCCTGCGTTTTTCTTCAAGCTCCGCCGCTGCTCAAGCTTAGTATAGTATTGTAAACGATCATCTTGTTAACAAAATGATATTTGGATAGAAGAACGGGTGTGTGAAGAGGACATTGATTTGGCGGTTTATAGATTCCTGTCTTCATGGAGATACGTTCAACAAAAAACACCGAGGAATTGAAGAAATAACAAGTCAATTTGATTTCGTCAATGAAAGCTAGACTGATATACTCAATACTCGGTCTTCATGGAAGTTTTTAATTGGGGCACGTTTGGACTTTGAAAAACTTTAGATTTAGATGATTCGGGGGAGGTGCTTTCGAGAGTTTTATGGATGCAAGTAGTTATGTTTTTTTTTTGAACGGGGAACACGTAGATATTCTAGGATAATTGAGTTTTCTTCGGGGCAACACCTAGAACATCCAGGACAGGTTACCACAGGAGGAACCCCCCAACTAGGTAGACCCCTTGACCTGGTCACAGACCCTTTTTTTGCTGTGGCCAGGATTCGAACCCAAGACCTCCACTATTAGAAGTATTGGGGCTACCATTGCACCAGATGACCAACAATGCAAGTAGTTATGTGGGTCAGGCTTTTTATGGAGACAAGTCATTATGGTTTTAATTTGGTATGGTTTTACATTTTCTTAACTTATTATTATGAATTTGAGAATGGGGTTTAGATTTTGACTATAATTTGAATTAAGGTTTGAAGCTACATTTATTTTGGGTTTTGCAAACAATTTTGATAGTTCCAATCTTATATCTCGTTGTAAAATTGTGTTGCATACTAGTATTTCCGTTACTCATTACATGTGTTAGATATTTATTACTCACTAGGTTATATACCCATGTATTACGTAGGATTGTTTAATAGAAAAATGAAAGTATGATAATATGTAAACAAATTTGAAATAATGAGTAAAACAAAAAATATTTTTTTTTTGTTTTCTTAATTAAGTAATAATTAGAATCCAAGTTTTATATTATTTTTTATGAAAAATAAAAACATTAAGGTAATTAAATTTTAAAATTCAAATTTACTTAAAATAAGAAAAATTTAAAAGATTTTAGTGAGAAAAAAATATGGTAATGACACATGTCATTTTTTTACAATCATTTATTAAAATAAGGATTATCCAGTCAAATGAAATATATTATATATTAGTTTCGATTCAAATAAGTGGGTATAAGATTAGTTTCAAGTAATCAAGTGTGTTTTACTTAATACTATATCCGTTAAAACCCATAAGAGCATATTTGAAATTAATCTCATACTCGAATACCTAACCTGAATATTTTGTGTTTTCTCACAGGGTTCAAGTTTCTTGTGAGAAACTACTTTTCAACATTTGATCATTAAACAAGCTAAAAAGTTTTTTTTATTACTAACTATTAAAATATTTTTCATTTGATTTGTTAAGGTTTATCATGTGTTTAAACACAATTAACGCATGTATATTCTAGTTTTACAAAATTGGTTCTTTTAAAGTAAAATAAAATTCAACAAATTTGAGGTCATAGACGAAATAAAAACTCCTCAACTGGTGTACATATATGTAAGATCATACTTCATGTACCTTATATAAAGTTACGGATCAAGTCTTAAAAAAATGTATAGAGTCGTCCTTATATTCATTGTTATATTGTGTACAAACGGTGAGTTAACCGTAGTATGTGTTTCTGGAGATTAAATCGAGGCCCTTCAAAGTTGGTTTAACTGATGGTAACCCTTATTCAACTGATCTTAGCCGTATAAAATCCAGAAAAACAGCAGTTACTATTCTTACTCCCCAGTTTCACATGGATCCACCTTCACATCACATGGATTGGAACATAGATCCCCGGGTACACAATTCATACGGATCAACCATTTAAAAAGTGATTCAAACTACCTCAGCCAAATCTGCTGAAAAGGAGGACCACCCCATGTACACAAACAGTTTTATCCTAACTCTTCGCACAGTTATCCCTATATTAATTGAACAAAAAATAAAAAACCGAAAAACAAACATGTGAAAACGTTTAAATACAAAACATTTAAAAAATGACAAATACAAAAGATTTAAAAAAACAAACCTCAAATACAAAAGATTAAAAAAAACCAAAAAACAAACGTTAAGGTTTAAGATGTGTTTTTAAATGCATGTATATTTTAGTTTTACAAAATTGGTTCTTTAGGTAAAATAAAATTCAACAAATTTGAGGTCTTAGATGAAATAAAAACTCCTCAACTGATGTACATTTATGATACTTCATGTACCGTATATAAAGTTATCAAGGACGGCTCAATCAATTTGGGGCCCACATAAACTAAAAACTTGAGCCCTTTTACAAAAGTCATGTTGTAAACTCTTCTCCCTTTGGTGTCCATATCGGCATCTTTTTTTTCGTTTAAAATAACCAGATTTATTCTTTCGATTACATTTGACATGAAAATGTATAATAATTTATTACAAACTAGGACAAATTCTCAAGCATTTAGAGAGGACAATCAACAATCATAGATTTGTCTCAAATTTATCATAGATTATAACAACTTAACTAATTAACAAATTCATTATCAATAATTTTTCACATATTAGGTTATTATCACAGATTTATCAACGGTTTTGTCAAATTAGATTGTAACAGATTTAATCGAGAGACCTAGCTAGTAATACTTTTATTTACACAGGCCACTTAATAGCCTAAAAACACATATATAAAAATCATTTTTTAAAATCGGGGCTCTAAGCCCTAACTTGGGTTAACAATATATTGAGCCATCCATGAAGTAATGGATTAAGTCTTAAAAAAATTGAATATAGAGTCGTCCTTGTATTCATTGTTATATTGATAAGGACCTTTTGTTGTCTATGTTTACTTTACACGGGTCACCAGCCTTCACGCGTTCTACACAAAAGGACATTCTCATCAACTCCCTCTCCATATAAGCAAGTAAAATTCATGAATTCATGTGAATCAATCAGTGTTTTTATTTATTTATTATATTATGTAGTTTGAGATGATTTGATTATCATTCAAGAGTAAAATGAGTTACAAGAATTGATATAAATAGAAATTGAAATCTAACAAACTATTAAGCTAGTAACAGACTAAGAGGTTGTTTGGTAGACTCTTAATGTTTCATTAAAAGGCTTTCCTCTGAACCGGTCAGAGGTAAGGGTGTTTGTTACGTTAAAAACTCACATCTTAATGATTCATTTTACCTCTTAATGGTTCAGCTTTGAAACCATGTTGAACCATTCAGACCTTTTAATGATTCAGATTTTGTCAAACAGCCCTTAAGCTAGTAACAGACTTAAGCAACAGATTTAAGCGAACTAAATAAGTTCGCTGAACTTATGTTCGCCGGAACATTGCCGGACTGAGATGAACACCAACATATTAGAAACTCGTTTATTACACGAGTTGAATAAATCCAACTTGTTGTAAATCATTCATTTTTATGAATATTTGTATGTTAAATGTTATCAACCATTGGTGAAATAAGAAATAATTAAGATTTAAGAATTATAAAAAACAAATAATGAAGATTTAAGAATTATAAAATTATATTTTTGGTAAATTATAAACATGTCATTTTAATATGTATTATATAGTAGTATAGATGATCAAAATGTCTTCACGTTATAAGCACGTAAAGACTTAACCGCCGTCTTTGTTAACTTAAGACAACATAGAAAACAAGCTAGTCATCATGAAAACTAACAAGAACGATTACAAACAAGAATTTACTACCTACACAGATAAATAAATCGTATAAACAAGCGATATAATATATGAGATTAAGACTTAATCCCTAAAATTATGTGATACATCTATGACGGTTAAGTCACGGGTACCAAACTCCAAATAATGTGATGACAAAAAAGATATTAAATATAATATAAAGAATATTTGTTATATATGATGTAACATAAAGAGGTCTTTATCTAGCCGTTCAACTTTGATTTGTATTTCATGAAACTATGGATGTCGTTGGCTAGGTTTGTAGAGGTTGAGTTTGGGTTTCTTAAGGTTAGATTTTTTTTAAGTTAAACTGAAAACCTAACCGAATTTATTTTATTTTATTTTTTTCAATCCAACACAAATAAAAAGAAAGAAAAAATCATCTAAAGAGCAGATAAAATATATGAGATTAAGATTTATCCCTAAACTTGGGTCATATCATGATATGTCTATGATGGTTAAGTCACCATCGCAAGAATCTAAATTATATTTTTGTTATGACAATAAAAAAAATAATTTAATGATTATTCTTTAAACTAGGGTTCTTTGGGGAACCCAAAAAACCGAGAAACTGGGGAATCATTTGTTTCACGTGTGAAAACTCGTGAAAAATCAATTTCACGTGTGAAAAACTTATTTTTACATAATTTGTTTTGGAGCTTTTTGCATATAAACACATTTAAAAGTCAAATATAATCCAAATTCAAAAGGAAAACAAGATCTAGTAATTTGAACTCCATGCTTCAAAAACATAGAACCCGGTTTCTTTATCAAAAACCCGAATCTTTATTAGCGGATATCGTTATTGCATGATGGTTGTATGTTGTTTATATTCCACAACTTGGAAGATTCAACACTATAGAATATGAGATATGTTCCTTTAAATATAACTTAGATTCAAAAAGAAAGAATCCAATATTTAATTTTTACACATCAAAAAAATAGAACTGGATTTCTTTGTCAAAGACGTACTGTTATCACATATGTCATGGCCGGCCCTCTAGAGGTGCCAATGTGCGACCCCACCAAGCCCGGTTTTCGGTGGCTTAATTTTTAATATTTTTTTTATATATTACATATTTAAATTTATTTTAAAACAAAAACATATAAAGTATATAAACCAATAACATTATAAAACCCACTACACTTTTTTTTAACTAACCCAATATGTTTTTTAGTTTTAGTCCATCTAAACTTATTTGACCCATCTAAAACTGTAAACTCATTTAACCCAATTAAAAATTAAACATCTTTTAAACCTAATTGAAAATAACCAGAGGCAAGGAAATATAATTTGAGGAGACACCGTCAGGAGCTTCAATTGACCACTGGCAGTCACTCGATCTATTATGGCTTCAATCGATCGCACTAAAAAACGATTGTCGTATTAAAGATTTTGTTCATATATAACTTTATATTAAAGGGTCCATTTTTTCAAGTTATATAGGGCATCCGAAATCTCATAGACGGTCATGTTCATTGTATAATGTTTAACTTTTTGTCGAAACATACAAGTCCTCTTTCTAGGGTCATGGAATTTGTGACCAGTTAGACAGGGAACTGAGCATCTAGAGGAAAGAACAAGTCGATATTACATAGACATTTGATTAACCAGTTTTTCTTAAAAGAAACTTTGACTTTTAGCCTACAAATTTATAGATGTTATCTCTAAACAGACGGCTAAAGCCGCCTAATTAGCGGGCCTAAATTTCAGTGCACAACAGAGTTCTAGTCCAATGAAAACTCGACATGTGGCATATTTCACAGCTAAATATAGTCGTCCCGTCTAGGCTATTTAGCCTTAGCCGGTGGGTTTCTGCACTTAGTCGGCCATTATAAGACCCTTAAACGTGAGCCTGGACGTCGGCTTAGCCGGTCGTTACAAGGCTTAGCCTTAGCTAGTTAAATGCAAGAATGAACAAACTAATGTTAACGGTTGTTGCTGAGGATTCGTGTTCAACATGTGTCCCTTAAAACAGATTTCACGCCTCTACTTAAATAATGTGTTTGTCTCCCGGGGTACAACAGCCGAAGCGGTATGTACTGCTAGAGAAGGCCACGCGCCCGAGGTTGCACCGGGTAAACTAGTGTGAAGATGAAGTTTAGAGAGTACTCCTCTCTAACTTTTCTTTGAAGAAAGAAATATGTGAAGGTTTCTTTAGTTGGTGTGATTTTGAGTAATACTCATCTTTTTTTTTAAATAAAATGAACCTTAATGTTCATTTCCATGCTTATTAATCATGCAATAATCAAGAGTTAAAAGTCATACTAAATTGATATTAATAAAATAGACTTTTGAGATCCCAAACTAATTGTAATAAAAAGGACTTTTGAGATATCATGAAACATCCTTAAATGGTCCTATGAACCATCATCCATTTGATTATGATCAAATATGACATCCATTTGAATGAAAACAAGTTAGTATAGGTCATGATATGATTAGTGACATAACATTTTTTTATTTCAACCATTCATTCGATATTTCATTCATCTTAATTCCGCTTTAAACACGATACATATTCGCAGTTACATTTAATATTTGTGTTCAAAGTCAGTGAAAACCATATTTCGCTAATTTTTTCAACAATTGTCACCTTGCATATGTTCTTTTCGGATTCTAAAGTTGGAGAACCGTTGACCAGAAGTAATCCATTATATCATTTGAGGCATAAATGGATTGATTTCCTCCATTGATCAGTATACCACTTGTGTTCCATGATTGAATTGAAGAAGGCATAACTAAGAGATTCAAAATTCCTTTTTCAAAGTCAACTTTGCTTTTTCTCTTTCTTTCCATGATATCATTAGTTGGATTTTGTAAAATGTTATTAAAAACGAGTTTGATTTCATAGCGATAAATCAAATCTAGGGGTTAGGTGCACACTTGTCGGTTTTGGTCTCTAACCGAAATTTTCAGTTAATTCGGTTTCGATTAACCATTTATTGGCATTGATTTGGTTAACATAGTAATAAAATTAGACACGAGGCTTGACAAAGATTGGGCCTAAAGAATTATTTTAATCCTGAAATTTTGGGCTTTTATAACATATTTTAGCCCAGGCATACTTTCAACATATACAAACATTACTGACATAATCCAATAACAAATAATGAAACAATATGATTTAATCCAATCATTCAAACAAAAGTTAATCGAATAACAAACATTCAAAAGCTAGTGGAATAATAAACATTCAAACGAAAACATATAATACTGAAAATAGTGATCAATGACTTGGTTAGTGAGGAACTTGCAAACAAAAGTTAATCAAATAACAAGCATTTAGTAAGAATCTTGCAAAGTCTGATGGTGTAAACCGTAGCCAATCAGATAAATGACTCAACGGTCTTTGAAAAAATAGAGCTTTAATATTTATCAAACATCGAACCAACGGTACTGAATGTTGATTCAGATGCAACGGTTTGACATTGGAATTTCTAAAACAATCCTAGAAATTAAAGAAATAAAATTTTACCAAGTTTAAACAATAACCAAGAGAATACATTTTATTTTTAAGATCTAGAACTAATCACACATACAACAAGAAATTCGTATGGGCTAAATTATCCAAATATTGATCAAATCTTGTTTTCATACTCTTTTTTTTCTTCTTCTCATCAATGCACAATGTGCAAACCTCACCAAACAACAACTTAGGGGGCGTTTGAAACGCCTGAATTCAATAGAATTTAACGGAATTGGAATTTGAATTCCATTTCTTTGGGTGTTTGGTTCGTAAAATTCGTTGGAACTGGAATCCAAATTCCATTCTCAACGTGTTTGGTAGAGAAAGAAATTGGAATTGGAATTAATTCCTTCAAATGATAGATTTTAAATTCCTTCCAACTTGTGAAGGAATTTAACTAAAGCAAATGGAATCTCCGACTACCGACCCTTGTCACCGTCGTCAACATCGCCACCGACCCTTGCGCACATTGCCGCCAACCCCGCCGCCACCATCGCCCAGAATCCCGCCGCCGCCACCCTGACTATCCCACCGCCACTCGCCACCTCCGCCAACCGCCGCCTCCGACACCGACCGTTGTGACCACTTCCGCCAACCCCACCACCTTCGCCCCGACCATCCCCACCGCCGCTCTCCGCCCTCGACACCTCCGCCAACCGCCGCATCCGACTCCGACCACCGCCGTAGACCGCAAACAAAAATTCGACTATTTTTTTTATGAAATGAGGCAAACAAAATAAACATTTTGGTTTTTTTAGTTTTTAGTTATTTTTTGTTTTATTTATTTTTTATATTTTTCATTATTTTTTTTTTGCCTTATAATAATAGAATTCTAAATCCAATTCCTTAATTATTGTTTTGTCAATCATATAGATCAGGAATCCAAATTCCTTTAATAGATTCTAATTCCTTAAAATTCCAAATCCTTTGAACAAAATACAATTCTAAATCCAATTCCTTAAAATTCCTATTCAAATTCCAATTTTATTTTTAATTCCAACAAATTCCACGAACAAACACCCCCTTAGAGGTTACATACTTAGACGGTGAAATCTTGTTAGCCATAATAAAAAAAATTCCTCAAATACTCCACAAATAACCTATTAAAACAAGTGAATACATTAAAACATATTAACTCATAATATAAAATAAAGATAAAACAAAATGCCTCACATTCTCCCAATTTGCTTTATCAGGTGCCCAGAAACTCTCACTCTCTTCTCTTTCTTGTACTCCCCCTCGGCATCTTAAAATTTCACTACGAAAGTAAAATCTAAAACTGAGAATCCAACATCATGAATTCTATAAAAAAAAAATAGCATAATAGAATATTATTATTTAAATGAAAAACATATAATTAACGCACCTAAACAAAAAAATATATATTTATTAAACAATTTTAAAAAGTTAAGCATCGTTTCTAACATCAAGAATGTCGAATTCCATTGGGTTTCAACACCAACACATTTTCCTTTTGCAATCTATATTTTCTTTCTCGGCACTCTATTTAATACCTGGAAGATCAAAATACCTTACACCATTTTGAATTCTACTTATGGCTTTTAAATCATATTTGACAACAAGATTTATATGCGCATTACATACTTAAATTACTAATAATTGCAATCTACAACATAATGTAAACCCATAAGCATTTTCTAAAAAAATATAAGTATTTCATCATTTGATAGAAGCATTATCTACGATTATCGTAAAACCCTATCAATACCACATCTTTGTTAGCATCGAAAAATTAACTTTGTTATCGAATCACCATTATGATTAGAAATTTGACAAAAAATTATAATTTTCTTCCTCAAAACCCTATCTTCATCAACCCAATATGCTACAAGACAAATATAATTAAAATTCTGAATAGATCTATGCGTCTGTAGTAAGATATATAGAGAGTAAGATATGTTTGATCTTTTAAAAAAAATTTGTTTCTCTCTCAAATATTGACCAACGATCTCTAAAAACTATCCATCTACAGTTCATTTAAACATTGGATTTAACTCACATGTGAATTCTCAAGTCACTCATATTCAACTGCACAAAAAGACTGATATTCTTTTATGCACATACAAGCAACGAGATTTCTACACTTTTCTTGAATGAGAAGCCAAGCTACCACTCTTTCTCCAAGTGAGAGGAAGGAGAAAGAGCCCTCGACTGACGACAACGAATAGAGGAGGATTGTGGAGCAAGAGAAGAAAGACGGTGGCATCGTATGGGACCACTTTAATGTAGACGAGGATTATAACAAAGCAAACTATCCTTAATGTAAAACGTTAATAGCAAAGTGTTCAAAAAGAAATGATATGTGATATGAGTGATACGTATCAATTGAAGCATGTATGGAAGACGTTACTAGTTTATAATCTCGTAGGTAAAATATAAAATATAATCATATTATGTTTTAAGCCTAAAAGTTCAGGGAAAGGTGGTGGCGTGGCAGCTTGGTTTCTCACATATTTAGCCAAGAAAAATGTAGAAATCTTCATGCTTGGATGTGCATAAAAAACAATCGACGCTTTAGTGTGATTGGAGATGAGGGACTTGAAGATTCGTACGGAACTTAAATCTATTGTGTCAATTTCTATCTAGATAGACAACTGCTGGTCAATATATGGGAGAGAACGAAATAAAAAAATGCTTAAAAAAGATCAAATTGCATATTTTACTATCGATACAAGGTATTTTATTTATTTTATAATATGCGTTCAATACAATGAAGCAGATTAGGAAAATACAACGTATTTTATTTTATTTTATTTTATTTATTCAATTTATTTTATATTATGCATTCAATAGTGATACATTTTATTGTCTTTGGTTTGTTTTAATGGGTATTTGTGGAATATTTAATAATGTGAATAAGAAGATTTCAAGGTCTAAGCATGTGACTTGACCTTTTCGCAATACATCAAACTATAACAAATATGTATTGATGATGGAAAGAAGCAAAATGGTCTGAGTCTATGAAAACAAAATTTGGTCTACTGGGATAAGGTAGCTGATATGAATTTCTTGATGTATGTAGTAGTTCTAGATGCTTGAAATAAAATGTGTTACATTCGTTTCGTTATTGGTTAAGCTTGATGTATTGTAAGAATTTCAAGAAAATGAATAAAAATCAAAGATGAATTGTTCGATGTTATTAGTTGAAAGATAGATAAAGCAAATGATTAAAATAGTAAAATTTCTTCTTCTAATTTGGTTGAGGTAGAGGAGTATGTTTGACTTAGACGAGGGTTGTACAAAATATTTACATCAAGAATGTGTTCTAATTTGGTTGATGTAGAAAAGTATGTTTGACTTAGATAAGGGATATACAAAATATTTACATCAAGAATGTGGAGAATGGCTCAATTATAACGGAGTTAATATTTGTTTGTGTGATACACTTATAAGGATTTGAACCACACCACTTTTATGGGGACCACTAGGTCATGGGTATGTGTAGCGCCTAATTAGGAGGTGACTAAAAACCGATAAAATTCAAAGTTAAAAGGTCTGTTTGGGTTGAAATTTGAGCAATTGAACTTAAAAACGCTTCCAAGTGTTTGAGCATACTTGAATTAATGTTTATAGTTGAACAAGATCATTTAAGACTGAATTGTTCATGAGTAACGAGGAATTGACCATTAGGTGAACTAATAGCCAATGATGCTAAACAGAGCACACTAACAGGCCATGATGACCTTTTAGGCGATCAACAAAGCTCAGATAAGAACGTGAAATTAAAAGGCGTAAAGGGAAAATGTGAGTACATACAAATCCACAAACTAAACAAATGATCGTTTAAAGGATCATTGTGATTAAAGCCGTTGATTTGCTAAATTCTCATACAGTTACTTGACAAACACGAGAATGCCCAAGGTGGAGGCCAAGGGTACTGCAAAAGAAAAGTCGCCTAGTGTAGAAGCTAAGGGCAAGACGAACACAATAATGCCTAAGATTGTCCAAAGATGAACTCGAAGGTACAAACCAAGGGAATTCAATTCGTAGCATGGAGATAACTGGTATACCAATAAAAGCATTAATCGATACAAAAGCACGACATAACTTCGTCTCAGAAGATGAAGCTAGGAGAGCTGGCTCATTTAAACTCAAACTCATTTAAACTCTTTTATACTTCAATTTATAAGGTATACTAACCTATTAATCCAAATGTCATCATACTATAAGATAACGGGTAAGTGAGTAGATTGACTAAAACATCATCATTTTATTTAAAAGGAAAAACAGTGTATGCTTCAAGGGGTTAGGAATAGCTATAGAGAAATAGTGAAGTTACTTCATGCACTTTTATATATCAAATTCATTAACTGTTTTCAAATAATATATACCTGCATACACCGCGTTTTGAAATTGGAAACTATTCATTAGTTTTTATATGGGCTTTAACATAAAAAGATGTTGAATAAGAATATATACTTAAAATATGACACGCATCATGTGTATTTGAAAATAAAATTGAGTTTTAGAACAATGTTTAAAAGATTTTGAAGGGAAGTTGCATGAATCATTTAATAAGTTGCCATGTTTCAACGTTATCTTCTACAAACACAGAGCAATAGCTACATATATGAAGTAGATAGTGAATGTATCTGACCTTCGCCCTATGAAGTTACTGCTTGAGGTTTTGACTTTGTGTACCCAAGAGAAATTAGCTTTTGTATCAGCTTCTTTTCAGCTTGTGCCTGAAACGCCCAATTAAGATGTTTAAGGTTTATTAAAACACAAAAAGGAGATCAAATCATAAAAAAGATCCAGATTTGTGGAAATGGTTGTTATTGTGTGTTTGTAAGAGAGAGAGAGACCTCGAGCATGGGGCTATCTTTTGGAATATTACATGCTAATGTTACAGGAATGCCGGTCTTCATAACTATGAGGAAGAGTGCACGTCAGCACGAAAACAAGGAGCAAAATATTCAAACGATTCTATAACTATATAGCGCGTACCTATTCGACGCGCAATACCAGATCCTGTATTATCAGAGGTTCCACCAAGCAAAGAGGTCACACTTACTATGTTATTCTGAAAAAACAACCAATCAATATACCTTTTTACCAGTGTGACATAAAAAAACCATTAAATATTAAAAAAACAAAACTTTTTAGCCTTTGATCATGGAGCAGGCGAAAAGAGAGAACAGAGTCGAGGGAGATCTCAGCCATCCTTTCAAATATGATCCAAGGGCCAAAAAGGGTTCCCTTTGGTCATAATTAGTTGATGTATGCAATGACTTGGAAACCAATATTTGGATATTTACACATTTTACAGCATTTTTGTTCAAAATGGGAGCTGTCTCATTTTTCAAGCTATGTATGTACAACCATCTCATGGATAGTGTAAATGTTTATAGAAGCCTAACTTGAACAGAATAACGTAAAACATCAAAAGTAAAACGTACTGGTCTTGTGGGTGCAGCTGCATATAAACTTCCAAATCTGGCAGTGTGACAACCAATCCATGCATATATCTACACCCAACATTAGCATTGACTGAACTACTTAAGAACACTGTATTATAAAACGCATGCCGACTAAATCAATTTGCAGATGAAAACTGGTAACATTATTGAAAACAAACCTGTTTGGGGAAACGAATGATTTGAAAATGGATTGGAACGTCGTTAAAGATGTCGGAGAAACATGTGATTATGGTGCCAGATTCTTCTTCAAGCCCCAAATTCTGAACTTGATGAACTATATCAACAGCAGAACTTGATTCTATGGTTGATGTATGCAGGTCAACGTCCATTGAAGAGGTTTTAAGATAGCTAGGGTTTTTCAGACATTAGGAAAAACAAACCATCAGTTATACATACATAAGCTTTAATTATCTTGATTTTATTTTAAAATATTTTTTATACAATTCGATACATACATCTTATTGGTTGCAAGGGGTAGTGATGATCTTCTCACAAGAGTGTCTCTTACAAGTTACAACTGCAACCAAAAACCAACATCCAACATCAAATCTTGTTACAAACAAACTCATGCAATTTAAAAATTAAACGGTCATCACAAACAACTAAACCAATTAAGCATAGAGCATATATATATTGCAATTGTAGTAAGCAGAACCATTATTTGCAGTTTATCATCATATGTGGTAATAAAAAAAATCATTGAAATCTCCATGCAAAGATTATATCATGTAACATTTAGCTCTGGATCAAAAATATAATGCAGTATACCAATGATGACCAATTTAGGATTTCAATACCAGCAACTCTAATCCTAATTAATTTGTATAATAAAGAGACATTAGGCACATGAAACAATAGAAGTTCATCAATCAAAATCAAAATTAAACAAACCTCATAGTGAGCAATCAGAAATCACATAAACCTAGCAGAAAGTGTCAAAGATAATAAGAGAAAATGGTCAAACCTCACTGATGATTAAATCGATTGATGAAAGTGATGTGTGAAGCCTCGACACTTATATGATGAATCAGTAAAACAGAAAGTACAGTAAAACTGAATGACAAAGGTAGTAAATTGGAACATTTTGTGCAGTAAACCCTTTGGGAAAACCCCTGACCACCAAGGCAGAACCAATTTGGACTTAATGTGTGGGATTGAGGTGGCATTTTTCCAAGACATAATTCACTCAAAATAAATACTTTTAAACTTCATACATATTTTTTATTTCCGCCAAATTTGATCAGTCTGAATAATTGCCCATATTTTCACAAACACCCAAATCAATAAATCTCTATCTAACCCCAGATCATCCCAATGAGAATTGGCACTCTGGGATCACCTTCCTAATACTAATTTTCGATTGCAAGCAACAACAAATCCAAAAGCTTTGAACAACCCTAATCGATGAACAAATTAACGGTGAAGATGAATAATACAAAACTAAATGTGGTGCCGTCGATTAATGGAACCAGAAACATACCTCGATGATAATCGATGAAAAACAGAAGATTTGATGGTGGCGACGACTGTTGGAAGAGTAAGATTAGGGTTTGGAAAGAGAGAAATTAAGCCGACTATTCTTCGTGGAGAAAATTGTCAATGAGGTTTGACCCAAACTTCAGCACAGTATCACAGATGTTTTCAGAACCGGACCGGACAATGAATCGGACGTCTTAGAGGTTCACCGGTCGGACCGGATTCAAGAACCGGATGACGCAATAAATAATATAAATATTCATAAAAATATATAGAAAAATATAAAAATTCCAAATACTACATATACAACCATTTAAACAATTTTGAGTCAAGGACGAGGGTTGTATGTCTGTATGAATTTTAATTCTTTTGAATCTTCAATTTTAATTTTGATTAGGGTTTTGGAGGACCTGTGGCAGCGTATAAGTTAAAAGGAAAGAGCCAAATTGAGTTAAAATTGTAAATAGAAGTAAGTAAGAGGACTATAGGATAAAAAAGATAAAAAAATAGTAAATTTTTTTTTTTAAATTAAACTACCCGGTTCGACCACCGGTTCGCGGTTCGACCGCTGAACCGCCCGGTTCAACCAGCAAACGGTCTCAGAGCATGTAACCAGACCGGTGGAGGTCCCGGTTCCCGGTCCGACCGGCCGGTCCGGTCCGGTTTTCAAAACATTGCGTATCACATACCATCTCTGACGTTTTATGTTTCAACAGTTTTCTTCTTTTATTCTTAACTTCATTAAATTTTTTGTTAATTTTTATATGAAATTACTAATATACTCCGCCCCCTTGGCGTGATCCAAGGCATGGGGCGGCTTCCATGAGGCGCTTCACGGGGCGTGAGGCAGATTGGTGTACATGTGTTATGTATATGTATATGTGTGTAATTTGGGGAACCAGGCTCTTTCATCCCAAAAATACAAGAATATTCCTTTTACATGTGAAACCTCCAAAATACCCTCATGTGTCATGCACATGACATGACTTAACAGTGAAAATTTAACGCCCATTAGTTTAAATAACTTAACATACAATGTTTTTTAAACATAAAGAACCTTTTCTGTAATTTTATTAGTTAAATGACATATTCTAAAATTTAGGTAATATTTAAAAGACATAATTTATAATTTTCTATTGTTGTTTTGTTGTTTGTCTTTTATTATTGTTGAGGGGCTAAAAGGACGGATTTTGAAACTTGTAGGTTAATTTATGAAATATTGTGGTGCATTTACGAAACTTGTGAATATAAAATGTCCCATTTGTCAAAAATTAGGGTATTTTACAATTCCTAAAAGAAAAATGTCGGAAGAACCTCCCTTGAAAAAAGAGAAAATGTAGGAAGAACAAACAACCATCCCCCAGAACTCAAACCATCCCCCAACCATCCTCCCCCATAACCCAAACTACACCCCCTTTTTCCAAGGATTTTATGTTTTTCAAGCGGACAAGAACATGTAAATCCTTATCTAGTCGTTTCTTTATTTATGTATGGTTCATTATCTTCCTTTTTTATAGTACATTTTTGGTGTTGAGGTTAGTTTATGCTAACAGATTCGCTTTCTATGAGCATTTTTTTTTTGCAGTTTTCTTGTATAGGGTTACAAAATTTCGTTTGCAAACTTGTAGAATAAGTGGCGGATTGATGAAGAGCCCGTTGGGGGCAGAGGCATCCAGTCAACCTGAACGTTTTGTTTTTTCGTGTAACATCCCGAAAATAGTAAATAAGTAAATAATAATACGATAGAGATTTAAACGTCATAAAACGAAATAAGAACGGATGGGCTTGGGCTCGGCTCCAACGGGTCGAAGGAAGCCCAGGTATAAAAGGGGCAAGGCAGCCCACTAGCTCATTTCACCTTCATTTTCACCATCTTAGAGAGAGAAAGGGAGCTCGGGTCTAGAGAGAGAAAGTCGACGGATCGTCACGAGAATAGAGGAGGACGTTACAACTGAGCTCGTGAGCAAAACCTCCGAATCAGAACTTCAATCCAGGTAATGATTCAACCATAATCTGAGTTTTGTTTATGTTGGGGTTTCTCGAGTTTTAGCTAAATAGATGATGTTTTTACGGATGAAACTTGATAATAAGCTTAGAAATAGCATCTAGAATGAAAACCGCACGTTTTGATCAAAGAAAATTGTAAGATTGGCATGATCGGGTTTGCATGCAAGAACTTCGGATTTTTGGTCCAAGAACCAGGTACTGCGTACTTACCAAGTGCGCAGGAAGGAATTCCTGCGTACTTACCAAGTACGCAGGAGGAAGCCCCTGCGTACTTACCAAGTACGCAGGAGGGAGACTCCTGCGCACTTACCAAGTGCGCATGAGCAAGTCCCTGCGCACTTACTAAGTGCGCAGGAAGCAGACAGCAGGTTGGTTAAGTAAAGTCAGTAAGTTAAGAATGATTAAACCATTAGAGTCGGGGTTGGGTCTAATGTGTATTTAACTACCTAATCCAGATCGAAAGTGACGCTGTTGGACCTTTGTTTAGGACAACCTAGAGTAGCTCATCAGGTGAGTTCTATGTGCCCCCTTCTATGTTATGTGCAAATGATTTATAAATGTTTTGGGGCTGAAGTGTATACACTAAATGAATAAATGTTATAAATGTCAATGTGATCATACGTATATATATATATATATATATAAATATTTATATATGAAAATGAATTATGAATAAAGAATGAAGCGTATGACTATAAAGAATGAATGAAAGAAGGACATAACGTAAAAGAATGAAATCTTGCTTTATATTACATATATATTGCATGTTATGAATGAATGTAAACGTTATAAACCCTTCTGTGACAACGGCTACTTCGGTAGACGGACGACCACGTGACTATTTTGCAACCGGGACAAAAACGTTCCTTCGCAAGCTAGGACGTATGAAAAGGTATTAATGGACGGTCGAAGCAAGCCTTAACTAATGTAGAACGGTTGCATACATAATGGTCACGTGGGAAACGGATGCCCTAGGGCAGACGGACAAAAATGACGGACTACGACGGTAGGACGGTAAAGAGCGGACGGACAAAGGTAGCCGGACGGATTTAATGATATGACGGACGGTTTTCTAGAGCCGGACGGTAATGAAACGGACTACGACGGTAGTTCTGACTGCGATGTCTTCGTGACATTCGCGACAAGTATGATGGGTTGATCTCCCTTAAGATTATGGCCAATATGTGTTCTCTCAAAGAAAGTATGTATGTACATATGTATATACCCTCAATGAATGTTATGTGAGAACAGCAAAGTAAAGAATATCTAAGAGTACGATTATACATATATACATTATATTCATGATAAGATAAATTTTATGTATGATTGTCTTTAAACTAGAACTCACCAGCGTTAGCTGACTTTTAGTATACATTTCAGGTAAGGGAAGAAAGGGTCGTGCGATGGCGTGAAGGTTACCCGGCACAAGACTGACATCCCACTTTTGTTTGTTAAGAATATGTTATGTTTTATTTGTAAAGACTTCCGCTGTTATGATTATGTAATTGAATGATGAATGTTTTAATTTAAGTTCAGTATTTATGACTATGTTTATGAGTAAATCCAACAAGTGAGGTTACCCGGGAAAGGGGCCTTACAAGTTGGTATCAGAGCAATAGTTTGAGAGATTTAGACATCCCTAAATGTCTAGACTCAAACTGATTATGGGACCAACGCACGGATGTCAGTATGGGTAACCAACGCCAACGCTAGCACGGTAAGTAAGTCATAAAGTTAATGCTCTTGCATAGGAATAGATACCTTAACTTAGAACAAATAGATGTTAATGTCACGACTGATTTGAAGAGTTTCGAACCCGAAAAGCAATGTAAATTAGTAATCACAAACCGGTCACTGTAATTAATAATTTACCTTGCTCCTACTGTTTCAAACTACGATATGAAGAAATGACATTGATGTATTCCCTTTTTAACTATCAGGAAATTAAGAACTATGGCTGGTGGAGGAAGAACAGGACCTCGAGGCGGTCGCACTGGCCGACGAGGTAGACCTCCGTTGAACCCAAGATTTGAAGAAGAAGAGAGTGTGCACGCAGAGCACACCGAAAGTGTGCACGAAACAGAAGTGACCCCAATTAGGGACGACACTCCAGGGCCTATACAGTTGGAACCTGAAGTCAGGGATGCTATTGCCCGTGAAGTTGTGCTCACTTTGAAGAAGGTATTGCCTGGTCTACTATCCGAGGCAATAAAGAAAAGTAAAGAGGAGGATGAAGGAAACCACGAAGAAAAAGTATATGACAGCGACGGGGATGAGATAAAAGTGGGGTCAAGCACTAAAGGGTGCACTTATAAAGGTTTCAAAGATGGAGACCCACCCAAGTTTGATGGTAGCAAGGATTCGGTGGCTACTTTGGAATGGATTGAGAGAATGAACGTTGTAATCAACATCAGCGAGTGCCGACCAGACCAGGCGGTTAAATATGTTGCTCATTCTTTCACCAATGAAGCACTAGGTTGGTGGAGAAATATTCAAAGAACAAAGTCACCACATGCTCTTGCCAGAATGACATGGGAAGACTTGAAAAAGCTCGTAATCCAAAAGTTCTGCCCACAGAATGAGATTGATCGTGTGGAGAACGAGTTCCTAAACTTCAAAGCTGGCGACAAGACTCATCGCCAATATACTTCAAGGTTCAACGAGCTGGCCCAACTGGTACCACACTTGGTGGAAACCGAAGAACGTATGATCAAATACTATGTCAAGGGTCTGCCGCAAAGGGTCCGTGTCCACGTAAAAGCCAACCTACCCTCGACTGTCACACCCCAACCGGGCGGCGGAACACGTCGGAGTATGACCCGAGTTGTGACCAGATTGCTCGTAGCACTTGGAACTATTAAAATTTCATAATTTTATTCAATAATATTAAAAGTGCCTCAAAGGCTACAAATAGTTCAACTAAACAAGACAAAACATAGTTCCAAACAAGATAAAATCAGATTTCAAGTTTCTAAGTCCAAGCCTAAGTGTTGAACATAAATCAAGCGTTGCTTGAACTTGGTGCACCTGAAACATGTTTAAAATAAGAGTTATCAACAAAATGAATTGTTGGTGAGCAATCATGGTAGATATAGATATAGTAGTTTAGATAAAGTACAAATTCCATGCTAAGACAAGTAATACATTATAGTCTTATTGTATATACACACAGTCCAAATTAAACCTTCCTTTTAAGATTTATCCAATTCAGATTGTCCAACATATAGTTAACAGTTTTTCAGTTTCAGAATTCATTACATGCATCCTAGATCAAAGAAATGCATGGGGTAGCTAACCCACATGGTACCACTAATTCCATTCATAGGCTGTCGAAACAGTTAATAATATGAACTAGTGTAATCAACAAATAAGCCACATAATGCAATTAAACAAGTCTAACATAAGGGAATTTGTTTCAAGTTGTGAGATTTGTCAATAGTGTAAGTGTAATTATATAGGAACATGTTTCACCCCAAAAGTGATAAAATGTATAAAGAGGGGCATGAAAACTCACATTGGATTTGTAGGTAGTTTCCAAGCTAAGTTTGATCCAAAGATATAATCCAAAGTAGGTCACAATTAACCTATTATAGTTGTAGTTTAGTCATTTAGTTTAAAGGAATAAGCTAAGGTTCGTTCGTGTTCTCGAATTTGGGAATTTAGGGTTTTGGAAAGTTTAAGGTTTGAAAATGTAATTAGGTTATAGTTTAAGGTATGTAATTAAGATGTAAGTATTACTAAATTATTATGTTTAGTAATTTAAATATGTTTTAAGTAATTAATTATTTAATTACTCATTTAAAAATTTATTTAATAAATCCTTTTATTAACTAAATAGTGAAAAAAAATAAATATAATTTAGATATAAATCATATGAATATTTTCTGTTAAATAGTGAATTTTTATAAAATTCATTTATTTTTAGTTTAATTAAATCAATAAATCTATTGATTTAATTACAAGTTAAATTTGTGAAAATTAGTAAAAATGTCTAAAAGTTCCAGAAACTTAATATTTCGTTAAGAATATATAAATTAAGTTTCTTTAATTTTTGTAGGATTTTTGGAATAAGTTTGCTAATATTAAATAAATAATCCAAGTTTTAAAATTAGACTTTTAAATAAATAATTTTATAAACTCAGAAATTTTTCTGTTTTTATTTTATAAAACAGTAGAGAATTTTATTACAAAAATTTGGGCTATTTATTTGTACATTTTCGAGTTGTAAATAAAAAGTTATGAATTTTTAAAGATTAAAGATTTAATTAATAAAAATAAAAAAAAATAGGAAAAAGGGTTTTTCCCGGATTCGAACCCGGGTGGGTTCGGTGTGGACACAGGCGCGCAATCACTGGACCAGCCTGGTCTTTGTGCTAATAGTCCAGTAGTTTATTTGATAACCCTTGTCCACGAGGGGACCGGGTTTCAGGGCAGAATCACACGCAAAAACAAGGTGCGGGGCAAGGATCGAACCCACGACCTTGTTCGAGGGAGACGAGGGTTTTAACCAATAGACCTGGGCTTATGCCATGTCTAACATCAGGCGCGAATTGCTTTTAACACATAACCCTCACTCATCCTCTTCCCCAAACAATCCCGTCCCAAACCCTAGCTCCAAATTCACTCGATTCGATACGGATCGACTGCGATTTTAAGGGGCTTTTGTACCCTGTACAAAAACGAAACTAAAGGCACAAGCATTACCTGTTTTGGTTACGTGATGGATGAGATCGATTGAAACCGTAAGCCTAGTGTTCTTCGGAGTTTGATCGCGATCCAGAGGTGTTTTGCGTTGGATTTGAGAGCTCAGGAAGTGTAAAAGGTATGTTGCGAACGTGTAGGACTTGATATAAGGATTCGATTTCAACTCAAACGCATGAATTGATTCTCAATCGTTTGAAACGGTCGCGGCCATTGATTCGAGATAATTGGTCATGATTGGATTAAATTGGTTCATCATTGAGGTTTGAATTCGTTCATATAACGTTCATACATGATCAGAGATCATTGAATGCGTTTAAATCCGCGAATTGAAACTGAAACTTGTTAGGTTTGACTCTATGAAGTCAAACTTGACAAATTAGGTCAATTTGATTCGTTCAAATGCAACTAGATCCTCACGAGCATTCTGTTATAATCATATAACACTTTCGAATGGTCAATAGGCAGTAGCATTCTATGTATCGATGATTTGGTAGTCGGGTTGGATCCGGTTAACTTTTCTGAGTCAAAAGGCAGCATGGTTGACTTTTAATGTCAAAATACTAGATAAAGTCCAAAATGGATAGGGGGGGGGGGGGGTTTCAAGTGTATTCATGGAGGTTCAAATTGGATTGAGGGGTTCAAAACCTAACTATTTGTTTTAAATTCATCCTAATTATTCATAAAATGGTTTCTATAATATTTATGAAAGTTTAAATATTATTTGTTCAGTCATAAAAATTTTATAAAAAAAATCATTTTAATTTATATAATTCGTGTTTTAATTGAATAAAACATAATTAAGATTTTCCAAATTAAATAAGTACAATTTTTTTTACACTTAGATAATTTATGAGATTTATTTTATATAGTTTAGGGACTTTATTCAAATACCATGAATATTAGCCCTAATACATAGTTTGAGTATGGTTTTTAGCCACATAGTTTAAGAAATTCATTTAAGAATTTTCACATATTATTAAATATGGATAATTAGGATTTACAATAAATGCCAAATGGCCGGAAATTGTAAACGGAAAAGTACAGATATTACAGTCTCCCTTACTTTAGGAAATTTCGTCCCGAAATTAAGTAGTGGAGTTTGTGAACAGGTGTGGGTACTTGGCCTTTATTTGATCTTCACGTTCCCAAGTGAACTCGGGTCCTCGTTTAGATTGCCAACGTACTTTCACAATCGGAATTCGGCTTCTTTTAAGTTGTTTGATCTCTCGATCCATGATTTCAATAGGCTTTTCCACGAAGTGCATCGACTCGTCAATGTGAACTTCGTCAAGAGGAACTTAGAGGTTTCCCTCGGCAAGACACTTCTTGAGGTTAGATACATGAAACGTGGGATGTACATTGCTAAGTTTGTCGGGTAATTCCAACTCGTAAGCAACTTTCCCGATACGTTTGATGATTTTGAAAGGTCCAACGTATCGCGGTGTGAATTTCCCTTTCTTCCCAAACCGGACAACGCCTTTCCAAGGTGATACCTTTAAAAGAACCATGTCACCAACTTGGAATTCAAGAGGTCTTCTACGAATATCAGCATTCTTCTTTTGTCTCTCCCGAGCCAAACGAAGATTGTCGCGAACTTGGATGATTCGATCAGTGGTGTCTTGGACTAGAGCGGGACCAGTGATTTGTGCTTCACCGACCTCATCCCAGCCAAGAGGAGAACGACAATGGCGACCATATAAAGCCTTGAAAGGTGCCATCTCGATACTAGCATGGTAGCTGTTGTTATACGAAAACTCAGCTAGTGGAAGATATTTGTCCCAATTGCCTCCAAAGTCAAGGACGCAAGCACGTAACATATCTTCAAGAGTTTGAATTGTTCTTTCCGTTTGACCATCAGTTTGGGGATGGTAAGCTGTACTCAAATTCAATTGAGTACCCATGAACGATTGTAGAGATCCCCAAAAACGGGAAGTGAAACGACTATCACGATCAGATATGATATTAAGAGGAACGCCATGTAGACGAACGATCTCATCCAAATAAACTTGAGCCAACTTCTCAGCTCCCCAATCATCTCGAATTGCGAGAAAATGAGCTGATTTCGTGAGTCGGTCCACGATTACCCAAATGATATCAAATCCTCGAGGTGTTCTTGGAAGTTTGGTGATAAAATCCATGGAAATACACTCCCATTTCCACATTGGAATCTCGGGTTGTTCAAGCAAACCCGAAGGTCGTTGATGTTCAATCTTGACCTTAGAACAAGTAAGACATTTTGAAATGTACACGGCAACATCTTTCTTCATGCCGGGCCACCAATAGTGTTGGCGAAGGCCTTTGTACATTTTATCGGCTCCTGGGTGTATAGAATAACGAGTTTTGTGAGACTCGTCAAAAATCAAAGTACGAAGATCATCCCGATCAGGAACCCATAAGCGGTT
This sequence comes from Smallanthus sonchifolius, assembly GCA_023525975.1. Classification (NCBI taxonomy): domain Eukaryota; kingdom Viridiplantae; phylum Streptophyta; class Magnoliopsida; order Asterales; family Asteraceae; genus Smallanthus; species Smallanthus sonchifolius. The sequence continues at coordinate 60,199,786 of CM042042.1, forward strand.
TAAGAAGTGTAGCAACCCATTGGGTCGAGTCTCCAATTGTTTTTCAACTCCACAACCCAATTCTTTTTGCATGTTGCCCTCGGAAAGAACCGTTTGTTGAGCTTTAAGAATTTTGGTCTCGATATCCGATTGAATAAGAGCACAACATATGTTAGGATATTCTTTCCGACTTAACGCATCAGCCACCACGTTAGCTTTCCCTGGATGATATTTGATTTCGCAATCATAATCATTTAACAGTTCCATCCAACGACGTTGTCTCATGTTTAAGTCTTTTTGGTTGAATATATGTTGCAAACTCTTGTGATCGGTAAAGATTTCACATTTGGTTCCATAGAGATAATGTCTCCAAATTTTGAGAGCAAACACGACCGCACCAAGTTCGAGGTCTTGAGTGGTGTAGTTATCTTCATGAACCTTAAGTTGTCTTGAGGCATAAGCAATCACCTTACCCCTTTGCATGAGAACGCATCCAAGTCCTTGCTTTGAAGCATCACAGAAAACAACGAAGTCGTCGTTGCCATTGGGAAGAGATAGGACTGGAGCATGGCACAGTTTTTCTTTAAGAGTTTGGAACGCTTCTTCTTGCTCTTGTCCCCATTCAAAGATCCTACCCTTATGAGTTAGGGCAGTGAGAGGAACAGCAATCTTGGAAAAGTTAGAAATAAAGCGTCGATAATATCCTGCTAGTCCAAGAAAAGAACGGATTTCTGTTGGTGTTTTAGGAGCAATCCAATTCTTTACAGCTTCAATTTTAGCAGGATCAACATGAATCCCAGCCTCGTTAATAACATGACCTAGGAATTGGACTTCCTTTAGCCAGAATTCACATTTGGAGAATTTAGCATAAAGTTGTTCCTGTTTAAGAAGATCAAGTACTAAACGAAGATGTTCTTCATGTTCTTGCTTAGATTTTGAGTAGATAAGAATATCGTCAATGAAGACAATGACGAATTTATCCAAATAAGGTCGACAAACACGATTCATCAAATCCATGAACACGGCAGGTGCGTTAGTCAAACCGAATGGCATGACAACAAACTCGTAGTGTCCATAGCGAGTTCTAAAAGCTGTTTTGGGAATGTCTTCCTCCTTAACACGTAGTTGGTGATAACCCGAACGAAGATCGATCTTTGAGAAAATAGAAGCTCCTTGGAGTTGATCAAATAAATCGTCAATCCTTGGAAGTGGGTATCGATTCTTGACAGTCAATTTGTTGAGTTCCCGATAGTCGATACACATCCTAAAAGATCCATCTTTCTTCTTGACGAATAAGACAGGTGCTCCCCATGGTGAGGAACTAGGACGTATGAATCCTTTATCAGAGAGTTCTTGAAGTTGACTAGCAAGTTCTTGCATTTCAGATGGTGCAAGACGATACGGTGCTCTTGCCACAGGGGTTGCACCAGGCACAAGGTCGATACGAAACTCGACCCGTCGGGTAGGGGCAATTCCTGGTAGGTCTTCCGGAAATACTTCAGGAAAGTCCTTAATCACAGGAATATCAGCCATGAGTTTACCCTTGCCCTTCTCTTTCACAACGTGAGCTAGAAAAGCTGGATAATTCTTGTTGAGGTACTTCTGAGCTTTTGTTATAGTCATCAGTTTTAAGCCTTTGGGTTGTTTCTCTCCATACACGTGTAGTATTTCACCAGACGGCAGAGGAATCTTTATGAATTTGTCGGCACAGACGATCTCAGCACGATGTTTGGATAACCAATCCATGCCGACGATCACGTCAAAACTCCCAAGTTGCACAGGAGTTAAGTCAATAGAGAAAGTATGTTCGTTAAGTTGTAGTTGATTGTTTGCTATAATTGAGTCAACTTTAACGGATTTCCCGTTAGCTACTTCTACATTATAAGTTTTGTCTAGTTGGGTTCTAGTCTTAGCAAGCATTGGTTCAAAGTCAAAGGACACGAAACTTTTATCCGCACCAGAATCAAACAAAATAGTAGCATATTGATTATTGATCAGATACGTACCATTGACAACATCGTTGTCGGCTTGAGCTTGACTAGCAGTAATGGTGTAGACTCGGCCTTTGGAAGCAGAGATTGAAGCTTTTATTGCATTGGCCAGTAATGGACACTTATCCTTGAAGTGACTTGGATCTCCACATTGGAAACAAGCCTTACCAGTTAAGGATGGTGTGTTTTGTATCACGTTATGGCCTTGCACTTGAGATTGAGTGTTGCTTGGGGTTCGGCAACGATCTTGAGTATGTCCCAATCTTTTGCACTTTGTGCAAACCCAACATGGTGCATTGGGAAGATGGTGAGACTTGCAAATATCACATTGAGGATAACTCCCCGAATAAGCCTTCTTGGTTGGACTGAAGGTAGTAGTAGTAGCAGGTGCTACTTGGCTCACAGGTTGAGCAGGTGTAACAGTCCCATAATTTTGTTTATGGTTGGACTTTCTCTTCCTGTTTCTACCAGAAGGTTCAGGTTTAGAAGTCACAGCAGCAACCACAGCAGTTTTCTTCCCTCCTTTGCGGTGAAGGATTCCCGCATCGACATAAGTGTCGGTAAGTGTGGCTGAAAGACGAACAGCTTCTTCGATAGTAGCAGGTCTACTACTAAGAACAGCACTCCTGATTTGAATTGGGAGTCCCTTGCAGAATTTCTCAATCTTCCTAGCCAAGGTGTCGACTAGGTGAGGAACGAGTAGACAAAGCTCATAAAAACGAGTGACATAAGCAGAATTGTCACCACTATCTTGGGAGAGAGTCCAAAATTCCTCCTCGATCTTCATCATTTCGTTTCGAGGACAGAACTCATTGATCATGAGTTCCTTGAATTCAGCCCAAGGAAGAGCCATAGCAACAAGAACGGTGCGAGTAGTTTTCTCGCCGTTCCACCAAGTTAGTGCACGCTTTTGAAAGACGCTTGAGCCATATTGGACCTTGAGTGCCTCGGGAACACCAGCATTAAGGAAGGTGTTCTCAATGCCCTCAAACCATTGGAGTAGTCCAGTGGCTCCTTCATGACCCGAATACTTTGGTGGTGAACACGAATTAAAGTATTTGAAGTTGCAAGCATTGTTGTTGTTGTTATTAGAAGAGCTTTGATCACGATGTTGAAACAGAGCTGGTAGTATTGCAGCAATCCGATCAACAATTTGTTGTGTGAGTGCCGGATTTGTATCAACGGGATCAGACATTCTATAAGAAAATAAAGTAAAATGCAAGTTTGAGATGAATAATAATATTCAAGAGTTAGCTTTGAAAGTAAAGATAGGCTTAAGTTTAAACACATAGTTAGTAATTGTGTTGGTTGGGTTTTACCTCACAATTACTTAGGACATATCAAGGTTAATAAGATTTCAACAATATTTGAGAAAGTCATGCTTTAGCCTATAAGTGAACACTCATCCCGAGAATCCCCAGGTAAGCGTAACAGGTCCAGTAATTTGGATTTGTACGAATACGCTTGCCTAGACAGGAAACTCAGAATACAGGCATTCACCCTTCCAGATTGCACGAGTTTCTGAACATTGTCAAAGTCTTAAACCTTAACGAGATTTTGGATAGACTTACAAAGTCTAGGGGGTTTTATAAAATATTTTAAAACATTGAAGAATTTCATATAAAAGAATATTGATGGAAATATAAGGTAAAGTCTTAGAATTTTGAGGATTTGTAAGATTTGTGTTAAAGATTTAGAATTTGACAAATAAACACATAAGTTCCTAATCATGCAAGACTAAAAGAGGGTCCTAAAGTTATAGTCTAGGTTAAAGATTTCTAATAACCTAAATCCCTATAACCAAGGCTCTGATACCAATCTGTCACACCCCAACCGGGCGGCGGAACACGTCGGAGTATGACCCGAGTTGTGACCAGATTGCTCGTAGCACTTGGAACTATTAAAATTTCATAATTTTATTCAATAATATTAAAAGTGCCTCAAAGGCTACAAATAGTTCAACTAAACAAGACAAAACATAGTTCCAAACAAGATAAAATCAGATTTCAAGTTTCTAAGTCCAAGCCTAAGTGTTGAACATAAATCAAGCGTTGCTTGAACTTGGTGCACCTGAAACATGTTTAAAATAAGAGTTATCAACAAAATGAATTGTTGGTGAGCAATCATGGTAGATATAGATATAGTAGTTTAGATAAAGTACAAATTCCATGCTAAGACAAGTAATACATTATAGTCTTATTGTATATACACACAGTCCAAATTAAACCTTCCTTTTAAGATTTATCCAATTCAGATTGTCCAACATATAGTTAACAGTTTTTCAGTTTCAGAATTCATTACATGCATCCTAGATCAAAGAAATGCATGGGGTAGCTAACCCACATGGTACCACTAATTCCATTCATAGGCTGTCGAAACAGTTAATAATATGAACTAGTGTAATCAACAAATAAGCCACATAATGCAATTAAACAAGTCTAACATAAGGGAATTTGTTTCAAGTTGTGAGATTTGTCAATAGTGTAAGTGTAATTATATAGGAACATGTTTCACCCCAAAAGTGATAAAATGTATAAAGAGGGGCATGAAAACTCACATTGGATTTGTAGGTAGTTTCCAAGCTAAGTTTGATCCAAAGATATAATCCAAAGTAGGTCACAATTAACCTATTATAGTTGTAGTTTAGTCATTTAGTTTAAAGGAATAAGCTAAGGTTCGTTCGTGTTCTCGAATTTGGGAATTTAGGGTTTTGGAAAGTTTAAGGTTTGAAAATGTAATTAGGTTATAGTTTAAGGTATGTAATTAAGATGTAAGTATTACTAAATTATTATGTTTAGTAATTTAAATATGTTTTAAGTAATTAATTATTTAATTACTCATTTAAAAATTTATTTAATAAATCCTTTTATTAACTAAATAGTGAAAAAAAAAAAATATAATTTAGATATAAATCATATGAATATTTTCTGTTAAATAGTGAATTTTTATAAAATTCATTTATTTTTAGTTTAATTAAATCAATAAATCTATTGATTTAATTACAAGTTAAATTTGTGAAAATTAGTAAAAATGTCTAAAAGTTCCAGAAACTTAATATTTCGTTAAGAATATATAAATTAAGTTTCTTTAATTTTTGTAGGATTTTTGGAATAAGTTTGCTAATATTAAATAAATAATCCAAGTTTTAAAATTAGACTTTTAAATAAATAATTTTATAAACTCAGAAATTTTTCTGTTTTTATTTTATAAAACAGTAGAGAATTTTATTACAAAAATTTGGGCTATTTATTTGTACATTTTCGAGTTGTAAATAAAAAGTTATGAATTTTTAAAGATTAAAGATTTAATTAATAAAAATAAAAAAAATAGGAAAAAGGGTTTTTCCCGGATTCGAACCCGGGTGGGTTCGGTGTGGACACAGGCGCGCAATCACTGGACCAGCCTGGTCTTTGTGCTAATAGTCCAGTAGTTTATTTGATAACCCTTGTCCACGAGGGGACCGGGTTTCAGGGCAGAATCACACGCAAAAACAAGGTGCGGGGCAAGGATCGAACCCGCGACCTTGTTCGAGGGAGACGAGGGTTTTAACCAATAGACCTGGGCTTATGCCATGTCTAACATCAGGCGCGAATTGCTTTTAACACATAACCCTCACTCATCCTCTTCCCCAAACAATCCCGTCCCAAACCCTAGCTCCAAATTCACTCGATTCGATACGGATCGACTGCGATTTTAAGGGGCTTTTGTACACTGTACAAAAACGAAACTAAAGGCACAAGCATTACCTGTTTTGGTTACGTGATGGATGAGATCGATTGAAACCGTAAGCCTAGTGTTCTTCGGAGTTTGATCGCGATCCAGAGGTGTTTTGCGTTGGATTTGAGAGCTCAGGAAGTGTAAAAGGTATGTTGCGAACGTGTAGGACTTGATATAAGGATTCGATTTCAACTCAAACGCATGAATTGATTCTCAATCGTTTGAAACGGTCGCGGCCATTGATTCGAGATAATTGGTCATGATTGGATTAAATTGGTTCATCATTGAGGTTTGAATTCGTTCATATAACGTTCATACATGATCAGAGATCATTGAATGCGTTTAAATCCGCGAATTGAAACTGAAACTTGTTAGGTTTGACTCTATGAAGTCAAACTTGACAAATTAGGTCAATTTGATTCGTTCAAATGCAACTAGATCCTCACGAGCATTCTGTTATGATCATATAACACTTTCGAATGGTCAATAGGCAGTAGCATTCTATGTATCGATGATTTGGTAGTCGGGTTGGATCCGGTTGACTTTTCTGAGTCAAAAGGCAGCATGGTTGACTTTTAATGTCAAAATACTAGATAAAGTCCAAAATGGATAGGGGGGGGGTTTCAAGTGTATTCTTGGAGGTTCAAATTGGATTGAGGGGTTCAAAACCTAACTATTTGTTTTAAATTCATCCTAATTATTCATAAAATGGTTTCTATAATATTTATGAAAGTTTAAATATTATTTGTTCAGTCATAAAAATTTTATAAAAAAAATCATTTTAATTTATATAATTCGTGTTTTAATTGAATAAAACATAATTAAGATTTTCCAAATTAAATAAGTACAATTTTTTTTACACTTAGATAATTTATGAGATTTATTTTATATAGTTTAGGGACTTTATTCAAATACCATGAATATTAGCCCTAATACATAGTTTGAGTATGGTTTTTAGCCACATAGTTTAAGAAATTCATTTAAGAATTTTCACATATTATTAAATATGGATAATTAGGATTTACAATAAATGCCAAATGGCCGGAAATTGTAAACGGAAAAGTACAGATATTACATCGACCTTCGAGTCGGTAGTCAACCTGTCTGGAATCGTTTACGACGATTATGCCAACGAGGACCCGGCACCTGTGACACAAAAGAGAAAGTGGGAGAATCCGTCTAGAGGCACCGGAAGAGGGAATGAAACAACTGAAATTAAGAAACCGAGGTTGGATGGATATGAAACGTGCAAGAAATGTGGAAAGCAACATAGTGGCGAGTGTCGAATTGGCACCACCGTGTGTTATAAGTGCGGGAGGCCGGGGCACTACTCCCGAGATTGTTGGAAGGACGCCAAATGCCAAGTATGTGGATTGTTTAGGCATCTGACAAAGAACTGCAGGAAGGCCGACCAATCTGGTTCGGGAAAGGAGAAGGAACAGGAACAACAAAAGGCAAGGACTCGGGCCTATGTCGTGTCAGGTACGTTTCTAGTTAATGATGAACGTGCTGCTATTTTATTCGATTCTGGTGCTAGTAAAAGCTTCATATCAAATGCATTTTGTCGTAAACTGGATTGCACTATCAACACCATAATAAAGGCCTTTAGCGTACAAACTGCCGTGGGTAAAAATTCGGCAGTATTTCAAGTAACAGAGGATTGCATCATAGAAATAGAGGGACATAAGTTTCCATCTAGATTATTCCTTCTCACCTTAGGAGGATTCGATATAGTATTGGGTATGGATTGGTTAGCTGCTAACGAAGCTCAAATCATATGTAAACGTAAGAGAATACACCTAAAAGCTCCTAGCGGCAGTCCAATTACGGTTTATGGGGATTGGAATTGCACGATGCCAAACGTCATCTCGATGATAAAGGCCGAAAGTTACATGAGGCGCGGCTGCGAAGCTTATCTGGCATATGTTATAGACGATAGAATGAAAACGAAAGAACTCAAGAATGTACCAGTGGTGTGCAATTTTCCGGAAGTATTCCCTGAGGATCTACCGGGGTTGCCACCCGATCGGGAAATAGAATTTCAGATTGATTTACTGCCAGGAGCTGAGCCCGTTGCCAAAGCCCCCTACCGATTGGCTCCGTCAGAAATGAAAGAATTGATGTCTCAACTAGAGGAACTAACAGAAAAAGGATTTATTAGACCGAGCATCTCACCATGGGGCGCTCCGGTGCTATTTGTGAAGAAGAAGGACGGCAGCATGCGCATGTGCATCGACTACCGCGAATTGAACAAGAGAACAGTAAAGAACAAATACCCACTGCCTAGAATAGACGACCTTTTTGATCAACTGCAAGGTGCGAGTTGGTTCTCAAAGATCGATCTTAGGTCGGGTTACCATCAGTTGAAAGTAAGAGAAGAAGACGTACCAAAGACCGCGTTTCGCACGCGTTATGGACATTAGGAGTTTCTCGTGATGTCCTTCGGATTGACCAACGCACCAGCAGCGTTCATGGATTTGATGAATAGAGTATGTCGACCAATGTTGGATCGATCGGTGATAGTCTTTATAGATGACATACTGGTGTATTCAAAAAGCGAGGGTGATCACCACTGTCACCTAAGAGAGGTTCTGGAGGTGCTAAAGCAGGAAAATTTGTACGCAAAATTCTCCAAATGCGCGTTCTGGCTTAGGGAAGTCCAATTCCTAGGTCATGTAATAAACCCAAACGGCATCATGGTGGATCCTGCAAAGATCGAGACAGTAAAGGAATGGAACATCCCAAAGACACCAACAGAGATACGAAGCTTTCTAGGATTGGCAGGCTACTATCGAAGGTTCATTCAAGATTTCTCAAGAATTGCCTCGCCGCTAACCAAACTGACACGGAAGGAAGTAAAGTATGAATGGGGTCCAACCCAAAACAACGCGTTTGAGGAACTTAAGACACGATTAACTCAAGCCCCCGTCTTAACACTACCGGAGGGAAATGAAGACTTGGTAATCTACTCTGACGCTTCAGGGCAGGGTTTAGGGTGCGTACTTATGCAACGAGGGAAGGTAATTGCTTATGCCTCACGACAACTAAAGATTCACGAGGTTAACTACCCAACGCACGATCTAGAATTAGCAGCAGTGGTTTTCGCGTTGAAAATATGGAGGCACTACTTGTATGGAGTTAAATGCACCATCTACTCCGATCACAAAAGCTTGAAATACTTTTTCGAACAAAAGGAACTAAACATGAGGCAAAGAAGATGGTTAGAGCTGCTGAAGGACTATGACTGTGAGATATTGTACCATCCAGGCAAGGCAAACGTAGTAGCTGACGCTTTAAGTAGAAAGGAAGAATCGGCACCCATCCGGATCAAAGCGTGTCAGCTGATTATAACACCAGATTTGATGGGCGAAATAACAAAGGCACAAGATGAAGCACTGTTAGAAAGAAATGTGAAACGGGAAAGAATAGTAGGACAACAAGGGAACTTAAGTGCAAATACATACGGTGTACGAACTAGGTTTGGCCGGATGTGGATACCTAAGATTGGCGAGCTTAGAGCCAAAATACTCGATGAGGCCCATAAGTCTCATTATTCTATCCACCCCGGGACAAACAAAATGTATCAAGACTTGAAGAAAGAGTACTGGTGGCCTGGCATGAAGAATGATGTGACTGAATACGTGAACAAGTGCTTAACGTGTTCACTAGTTAAGGCCGAGCACCAGAAACCATGCGGTAAAATGCAACCTTTACCTATACCGGAATGGAAGTGGGAAGAGATCACAATGGACTTCATTACCAAGCTACCGCGAACAGCTAAAGGCAATGATACCATTTGGGTGATCGTCGACCGTTTGACGAAAAGTGCTCACTTCTTGCCAATACGTGAGACTTCTTCATCAGAAAGACTAGCAGAAATTTTTATCAAGGAAATTGTGAGCAGACATGGTATGCCGCTGTCGATTGTGTCTGACAGGGATACTAGATTCACGTCAAGGTTTTGGAAGAAATTCAATGAAGCGATGGGCACTAGATTGAACATCAGCACCGCTTACCACCCTCAGACCGATGGTCAATCCGAAAGAACCATTCAGACCTTGGAGGACATGCTCCGGGCCTGTATCATTGACTTTGGTGGGAGCTGGGACAGCCATCTACCATTGGCAGAATTTTCATATAACAATAGCTACCACACAACTATTGGCATGCCGCCATTTGAAATGTTGTATGGGAGGAAATGTAGGACCCCGGTTTGTTGGGGGGAAATTGGACAGAAGGATTTTGCAAGTCTCGAAGTGGTCAAAGCTACTTCCGAGAAATTTGATCAAATCAAGGCTCGGATGAAAGCCGCAAAGGACAGACAGAAATCATACGCGGACAAGCGAAGAAGGGATTTAGAGTTTCGGGTAGGGGACATGGTACTGTTAAAGGTATCACTATGGAAAGGAATCATCCGATTCAGAAAGCGTGGCAAACTAAGTCCAAGGTTTGTCGGACCTTTCAAGATTCTAGCAAGAGTGGGTCAAGTTGCTTACAGACTCGACCTTCCTGTCGAGCTTAGTGGAATACACCCTACGTTCCACGTGTCGCACTTACACAAGTGCCTAGCTGACGACACAGCTCACATACCTTACGACGAGATCGAGGTGGATAACAGTTTAAATTATGTAGAGGAACCGATTGCCATTCTTGACCGAGCTGAAAAACGACTACGCAATAAGTCGATACCTTTAGTCAAAATACAATGGAAGCACAGAAAAGGGTCAGAAGCTACATGGGAAAAAGAAGACGAGATGAGGGGACTATACCCTCAATTGTTTAACGTGTAAACAGTTTCGAGGACGAAACCTCTTTAAGGAGGGTAGACTTGTAACATCTCGAAAATAGTAAATAAGTAAATAATAATACGATAGAGATTTAAACGTCATAAAACGAAATAAGAACGGATGGGCTTGGGCTCGGCTCCAACGGGCCGAAGGAAGCCCAGGTATAAAAGGGGCAAGGCAGCCCACTAGCTCATTTCACCTTCATTTTCACCATCTTAGAGAGAGAAAGGGAGCTCGGGTCTAGAGAGAGAAAGTCGACGGATCGTCACGAGAATAGAGGAGGACGTTACAACTGAGCTCGTGAGCAAAACCTCCGAATCAGAACTTCAATCCAGGTAATGATTCAACCATAATCTGAGTTTTGTTTATGTTGGGGTTTCTCGAGTTTTAGCTAAATAGATGATGTTTTTACGGATGAAACTTGATAATAAGCTTAGAAATAGCATCTAGAATGAAAACCGCACGTTTTGATCAAAGAAAATTGTAAGATTGGCATGATCGGGTTTGCATGCAAGAACTTCGGATTTTTGGTCCAAGAACCAGGTACTGCGTACTTACCAAGTGCGCAGGAAGGAATTCCTGCGTACTTACCAAGTACGCAGGAGGAAGCCCCTGCGTACTTACCAAGTACGCAGGAGGGAGACTCCTGCGCACTTACCAAGTGCGCATGAGCAAGTCCCTGCGCACTTACTAAGTGCGCAGGAAGCAGACAGCAGGTTGGTTAAGTAAAGTCAGTAAGTTAAGAATGATTAAACCATTAGAGTCGGGGTTGGGTCTAATGTGTATTTAACTACCTAATCCAGATCGAAAGTGACGCTGTTGGACCTTTGTTTAGGACAACCTAGAGTAGCTCATCAGGTGAGTTCTATGTGCCCCCTTCTATGTTATGTGCAAATGATTTATAAATGTTTTGGGGCTGAAGTGTATACACTAAATGAATAAATGTTATAAATGTCAATGTGATCATACGTATATATATATATATATATAAATATTTATATATGAAAATGAATTATGAATAAAGAATGAAGCGTATGACTATAAAGAATGAATGAAAGAAGGACATAACGTAAAAGAATGAAATCTTGCTTTATATTACATATATATTGCATGTTATGAATGAATGTAAACGTTATAAACCCTTCTGTGACAACGGCTACTTCGGTAGACGGACGACCACGTGACTATTTTGCAACCGGGACAAAAACGTTCCTTCGCAAGCTAGGACGTATGAAAAGGTATTAATGGACGGTCGAAGCAAGCCTTAACTAATGTAGAACGGTTGCATACATAATGGTCACGTGGGAAACGGATGCCCTAGGGCAGACGGACAAAAATGACGGACTACGACGGTAGGACGGTAAAGAGCGGACGGACAAAGGTAGCCGGACGGATTTAATGATACGACGGACGGTTTTCTAGAGCCGGACGGTAATGAAACGGACTACGACGGTAGTTCTGACTGCGATGTCTTCGTGACATTCGCGACAAGTATGATGGGTTGATCTCCCTTAAGATTATGGCCAATATGTTGTAACATCCCAAAATAAATGAGGATTTTAAATAACGGGTTGAACCGGGACGAACGGGATAAAAGAACGAGGCGTAACGGGCCGGGCCGGTTGGGCCGGCAAACTTGAAGGAAGGGGGGGTTTTTCCTCCCTTTAAATAGACAACACACACACCATTTCTCTCATTTGCAAGAATCTAGAGAGAGAAACCGTAGAGAGAGAAAGTTGGCGGATCGACCCGAGATTGAAGGAGCTTGTTGCTACTGAGCTCGTGAGCAAAACCTCCGGATCAGAATCTCGAAATCAGGTAACACCCGAACCAAATCTGAGTTTTTGTTCGTTTTTGGGTTTTCGGGTATTTTCGGGAAAATGACGGGTTTTTATAAACCAAACGAGGAAAGGGTTATAAATCTGGAATCACGAAGGAAAATACACGTTTTGAATGTAAAAAGTCCGGATCTTGACCAGGTCGGACCTGCATTGCGAAAGTAAGGGTTTTTCACGGGGAAGATAGCTGAGTTCTGCAGGTATCGAAACTAGAGTTTCGAGCGGCCTGCAGGTATCGAAACTAGAAGTTTCGAGCGGCCTGCAGGTGTCGAAACTAGAAGTTTCGAGCGGCCTGCAGGTGTCGAAACTAGAAGTTTCGAGCGGCCTGCAGGTGTCGAAACTAGAAGTTTCGAGGGGCCTGCAGGTATCGAAACTAGAAGTTTCGATGGGCCTGCACCTGTCGAAACTAAGTAGTTTCGATAGGTCTGCATCAGTAGGTGAAGTCAGTGTATTCACCTGTAACAGAACGAGTAAACCGTTAGAGTCGGGATTTAGGTCTGATGTGTATTTAATTAATCAATTCAGATCGGAAGTGACGTTGTTGGACCTTTGTTTAGGACAACCGAGACTAGCTTATAAGGTGAGTTCTAGAAGCCCTTCTTTAAATGTTTTAATTAATATTTTTGGGCTGGTGTGCATACATACGAAACGATGTTTACGAAATGATGTTTACGAAATGAGGTATATAAAACGATGTTTACGAAGGACGATGTTATGAAATGTTTTGCCAAACGAAGTTTATGAAAGGTTTACGAATGAAGTGTTATTTAATAAAACGTACGAATGCTTTAACTAAAACGAGGTAAAGTTTTTATGAAAGTCACGAATGAACGAATCTGCCACGAGTTCCTACGGGAGCTAAGGTATGTATGTATGTATTGGCCTCACCTTACGGGGGCCTTTGTGGCTGGCTAACGGTTGTACAACTGGTTGAGGATGGGGTGACGACGGTCACCCATGGGATTACCGGGATCCCGATGGAAGGTACTATTCCTTGCGGGGAAATATTGCCTATGGTATGTTTAGTCTTCCTAGAGGTAACGAGCCTTAGGAGACGTATGTTTAGTCTACCTAGAGGTAACGAGCCTTAGGAGACGTATGTTTGGTCCACCTAGAGGTAACGAGCCTTAGGAGACCTGGATGACGGATGACTTAGAGGTAGCGAGCCTTAAGTTCATCCGCTGGTATGCGATGTATGGATTTGACGGTTACGAGAAGGCGCAGATTCGGTTCATATTGACTATTGTTACGATGTTATGCTACGATGTTTTGATGATGTTAAGTTATTGCATGTTTTATGTACGCTTTTATTAAATAAAGTATGATGTTATGTTTTTGGCAAATATTTGATGTTAATGATTTATGTTAAAACTAGAACTCACCAGCGTAGCTGACCTTTTTAGTATGCACATTCGGGTTAAGGAAGTTATGATGATGGACGGTGATGCTGGGCGGCTTGAGGAGTTACCCGGATGATATGAAGACTGGCATCCCGTTACGAGTTGTTTTTGTTATGTACATGTATTTGAAAATGTTACGCTTCCGCATGTTAAACGATGTAATGTTATGTTTGAAATGAAATTTTCCGCTGCGTTATTTGATATTCTAGTTTGAGAACTGTTTGTGAATGAGTAAATCCAACGCGTGGGGCCTCCCGGGTTTGGGGTCTCACAAGTTGGTATCAGAGCAATAGTTTGAGAGATTTGGACACTCCCTGTGTCTGAACTTAAACTGAGAATGGGACCGAAAGCGGATGCCAGTACGGGTAACTCGAGCCACAGCATCAGGTATGAAGGTAGTGTATATATATTTACATATATAGTATGCCTTAGGAAGTGTTAAGGTTAGGACTTGGGTTCTGATGGAAATCACAAAGGTGGTCAAATCGAAATCAAGAGGTAGTGTAATGGTTAATTGCAGATGGCCAGTGTATATTAACATCTTACAATGCTTGTTGAATTCTATTTGTTAACTAGCGTGATGACATTGGATTTCCTTGTCTTGTAGAACGGAATGGCAAGAAGAGGGAACGGAAAGCGTGGTGGGGGCCGTACCGGTGGTCGTACCGGTGGTGGCCGAGGTAGAACTCCTATTCACTAGGAGTACAGTGAAGAAGGAAGTGTTCACACTGAGCCAGAAGCTAGTGTGCACGGGACTGAGCCGACTCATGCTGAAGAACAACAATTCACTTTTGAACCGGAAGTAAGAGCGGCTCTGGCACGTGAGTTCACCGAATTGATGAAGGCTTCTTTGCCAGGACTACTGGCAGAAGCACTAAAGAAGGCTAATGAGGAGGGCGGATCTAAACTGACAACTGATATTCCAAACATTGAGGCCGTTAACGCACCGCCTGCTCGCGGCTGCGACTATAAGTCATTCAAGGTATGTGACCCGCCGGTTCTGACTGGAAAGAAGGACGCGGTGGCTACTTTTGACTGGGTAATTCGTATGGAAGCCGCCATTCGTCTGAGTGAATGTCGACCGAATCAGGTCGTGAAGTTTGCTGCTAACTCCTTGAGGGAGGAAGCATCTCACTGGTGGGAAGGTGTACGCCAGGCTAAGGGGAACGAGGTGGTTGATTCGATGATGTGGGATGATTTGAAAACTTTGGTGATCAAGAATTTCTGTCCAAGGAATGAGATCGAAAAGGTAGAAAGGGAATTTCTGGGTTTGAAGGCTGGGAGCATGACGCACCGGCAGTATACGACACGGTTCAATGAACTGGCACGTCTGGTGCCACACCTTATCACTACTGAAGGAAGAAAGATCGCTTGTTATATTCAAGGGTTGCCGGACAAGGTCCGCACATATGTTAAGGCAAACGCCCCTACTACCTACGATTCGGTAGTAGAACTGAGCGGCGTGGTATTTGATGATCTGGCACTGAATGTCGTTGCCATTGAAGAGCCTAAGAAGAAGCTGAGTTTTCCCGCTAAGCGATCGGGTGGGAAGTTGTTTGGGGCTCAGGACAAACGGGCCAGGGTAAATGAATTAGCAGTCTGTGGGAAGTGTGGGGGAAGGCATGCCGGTGAATGCCGGTTGGGATCAAATTTGTGCTACAAATGTGGCAAGACCGGGCACTACTCCCGAGAATGCCCGAACGGTATCAAATGCTACAACTGTGGGGAGAGTGGCCACATGAGCCGGGAATGCACTAAGCCCAGGATGGGCGAGACCGGGAAAGGGAAAGGCCCAGAGAAGAGGGAGGAAAGGCCCCGAGCGAAGACTCGAGCGTATGCACTAACGCAAGAACAGGCCAGGAATGACCCCGATGTGGCGTCAGGTACGTTCATCCTTGACAACACTTTTGTTTCAGTGCTATTTGATTCGGGTGCCAGTAAGAGTTTTATATCTGCAACTTTCTGTAAACGAGTAAAGTACACGGTTAGTAAAATAGAACGAGCCTTTAATGTAGAAACCGCTGAGGGTAGAACCGTAATGGTAACCGAAGTAGTTGACGATTCCACGATAAAGATAGAAGGCCATAGATTTCCCGTCAGATTATTTGTTATGGTTTTGGGAGGGTTTGATGTCGTGTTAGGTATGGATTGGTTAACTGCCAACGAGGCTCAAATTATATGCAAACGAAAGATAATCCGACTCAAGGCTCCGGATGGTAGCGAAGTGGAAGTACTTGGGGATCGCGATGCCCCGATGCCCAACGTCATCTCGATGATTAAGGCAGCAGATTACTTGAGGCGCGGATGCGAGGCTTATCTGGTATACGTAATTGACAAGTGTAAGGAAGTGAAAGAACTGGACGATGTACCCGTGGTACGCGAGTACCCGGAGGTGTTTCCAGAGGAGTTGCCTGGGATACCACCCGATAGAGAGATTGAATTTCGAATCGACTTAGTACCAGATGCCCAGCCCGTGGCTAAGGCTCCATATCGACTAGCACCAGTGGAAATGAAAGAATTAATGGCACAACTAGACGAGTTACTTGAGAAAGGATTTATCCAACCAAGCATCTCGCCGTGGGGTGCTCCGGTGTTGTTTGTGAAAAAGAAAGACGGTTCGATGAGAATGTGTATCGATTATCGCGAGTTGAACAAACGAACGGTAAAGAACAAGTACCCTTTACCAAGGATCGATGACCTGTTTGATCAATTGCAAGGCGCAAGTTGGTTCTCAAAAATCGACCTTCGGTCCGGGTACCATCAGTTGAAGGTGAGGGAAGAAGACATACCGAAAACTGCATTTCGCACGCGTTATGGACATTTCGAGTTCCGCGTAATGTCTTTCGGATTGACGAACGCCCCCGCAGCGTTCATGGATTTGATGAATAGGGTGTGTCGACCGATGCTGGACCGATCGGTAATTGTGTTCATTGATGATATCCTCGTCTACTCCAAGAATGAGGGTGATCACGCTTGTCATTTGAAGGAAGTGTTGGAAGCTCTAAAGAAGGAGAAGTTGTATGCTAAATTCTCCAAATGCGCGTTCTGGCTTAGGGAAGTCCAATTCCTAGGTCACGTCATTAACCCGAACGGCATTATGGTAGACCCAGCAAAGATAACGACGGTAAGGGACTGGGATATTCCTAAGACGCCAACGGAGATCCGCAGTTTCTTAGGGTTGGCAGGCTACTATCGGAGATTCATTCAGGATTTCTCGAAAATAGCTTCGCCATTGACAAAGTTGACACGAAAGGAAGAAAAGTACGAATGG
Organism: Smallanthus sonchifolius; assembly: GCA_023525975.1. Taxonomy (NCBI): domain Eukaryota; kingdom Viridiplantae; phylum Streptophyta; class Magnoliopsida; order Asterales; family Asteraceae; genus Smallanthus; species Smallanthus sonchifolius. The sequence continues at coordinate 60,216,769 of CM042042.1, forward strand.
GGTCCGAAGCAGGATGAGGCATTTAAGGAGTTAAAAGAAAAGCTAACCCAAGCTCCAGTCTTGGCCCTTCCCGAGGGCAATGAAGACCTGGTGGTATACTCTGACGCTTCGGGTCAGGGGTTGGGGTGTGTGCTGATGCAACGTGGAAGAGTGATCGCATACGCATCACGACAGCTGAAGGTTCATGAAGTCAACTATCCGACTCACGATTTGGAACTTGCTGCTGTTGTGTTTGCATTAAAAATTTGGAGGCACTACCTCTATGGGGTAAAGTTTACCATATACTCCGATCACAAAAGTCTGAAGTACTTCTTCGAGCAAAAGGAGTTAAATATGAGGCAGAGGAGATGGTTGGAACTCCTGAAGGACTATGAATGTGAAATAATGTACCATCCTGGAAAAGCAAACGTGGTGGCTGACGCTCTAAGCCGGAAGGATGTGCCTGCTCCTATTAGAGTGAAAGCTTGCCAAATGGTGGTAACGTCGGATGTGATGAGGGAAATTGAAAAGGCTCAAGAAGAGGCACTAAAGGGGGAAAACATAAAGAAGGAAAGGATGGTTGGCCAACAGGATAAGTTAGAATATAACACCCTTGGTGTTAGGACACGTTTTGGTCGAGTATGGATACCTATGGGTGGCGAGCTTAGGACCAAAATCTTGGATGAGGCTCATAAGTCTCGTTACTCTATCCATCCCGGTACCAACAAAATGTACCAAGATCTGAAGAAGGAATACTGGTGGCCTGGGATGAAACACGAAGTGACGAAATACGTAAGCAAGTGCTTGACTTGCTCACAAGTGAAGGCCGAACACCAGAAACCGTATGGGAAAATTCAACCACTTGAGATACCGGAATGGAAGTGGGAACACATTACTATGGACTTCATAACCAAGCTACCTCGCACAGCTAAAGGTCATGACACCATTTGGGTAATTGTGGACCGTTTAACGAAGAGTGCTCATTTTCTACCTATTCGCGAGACGTTCTCGTCGGAAAGGTTAGCGGAAGTATTTATTAACGAAGTAGTGGCGCGGCATGGGATGCCTCTGACGATTGTATCTGATCGGGACACACGATTCACATCGAGGTTCTGGAAGAGGTTTCACGAGGCAATGGGCACGAGACTTAATATCAGCACGGCATACCACCCGCAAACGGATGGTCAGTCCGAAAGGACCATTCAAACATTGGAGGATATGCTTCGTGCTTGTATTATCGATTTCGGTGGCAGTTGGGACAGTCATCTGCCGTTAGCCGAATTCTCCTACAACAACAGTCATCACACGACGATAGGCATGCCACCTTATGAAATGTTGTATGGGAGGAGATGCAGGACCCCGGTTTGTTGGGGTGAGATTGGACAGAAGGAATTGGGAAGTCTTGAAGTTGTAAAAGAAACGTCGGAAAGGTTTGATCAGATCAAAGCACGAATGAAGGCCGCCCAAGATCGTCAGAAATCCTACGCGGATAGACGACGAAGGCCTATTGAATTTAATGTTGGGGACAGAGTAATGTTGAAAGTGTCGCCCTGGAAGGGAATCATACGATTCAGGAAGAGAGGAAAGTTAAGTCCGAGGTTTATCGGACCATTCAGGATTATGGCACGGGTTGGTGAAGTCGCTTATCGGTTGGAATTGCCTGATGAGTTAAGTGGGATTCATCCTACCTTCCATGTATCACACTTGCGAAAGTGTTTGGCGGAGGAAACGGCTCACGTACCACTTACTGACATCGAGGTCGACAACAGCCTTAACTACATTGAAGAACCTGTGGCCATCCTAGACAGGAAAGAGAAACGTTTACGTAACAAAGTTATCCAGTTGGTTAAAGTCCAGTGGAAGCACCGGAAGGGATCGGAAGCTACATGGGAAACGGAGACGGAAATGAAGGAGTCGTACCCTCAACTGTTTGACTTATGATAGGTTTCGGGGACGAAACCTATTGTAAGGGGGGTAGACTTGTAACATCCCAAAATAAATGAGGATTTTAAATAACGGGTTGAACCGGGACGAACGGGATAAAAGAACGAGGCGTAACGGGCCGGGCCGGTTGGGCCGGCAAACTTGAAGGAAGGGGGGGTTTTTCCTCCCTTTAAATAGCCAACACACACACCATTTCTCTCATTTGCAAGAATCTAGAGAGAGAAACCGTAGAGAGAGAAAGTTGGCGGATCGACCCGAGATTGAAGGAGCTTGTTGCTACTGAGCTCGTGAGCAAAACCTCCGGATCAGAATCTCGAAATCAGGTAACACCCGAACCAAATCTGAGTTTTTGTTCGTTTTTGGGTTTTCGGGTATTTTCGGGAAAATGACGGGTTTTTATAAACCAAACGAGGAAAGGGTTATAAATCTGGAATCACGAAGGAAAATACACGTTTTGAATGTAAAAAGTCCGGATCTTGACCAGGTCGGACCTGCATTGCGAAAGTTAGGGTTTTTCACGGGGAAGATAGCTGAGTTCTGCAGGTATCGAAACTAGAGTTTCGAGCGGCCTGCAGGTGTCGAAACTAGAAGTTTCGAGCGGCCTGCAGGTGTCGAAACTAGAAGTTTCGAGCGGCCTGCAGGTGTCGAAACTAGAAGTTTCGAGCGGCCTGCAGGTGTCGAAACTAGAAGTTTCGAGGGGCCTGCAGGTATCGAAACTAGAAGTTTCGATGGGCCTGCACCTGTCGAAACTAAGTAGTTTCGATAGGTCTGCATCAGTAGGTGAAGTCAGTGTATTCACCTGTAACAGAACGAGTAAACCGTTAGAGTCGGGATTTAGGTCTGATGTGTATTTAATTAATCAATTCAGATCGGAAGTGACGTTGTTGGACCTTTGTTTAGGACAACCGAGACTAGCTTATAAGGTGAGTTCTAGAAGCCCTTCTTTAAATGTTTTAATTAATATTTTTGGGCTGGTGTGCATACATACGAAACGATGTTTACGAAATGATGTTTACGAAATGAGGTATATAAAACGATGTTTACGAAGGACGATGTTATGAAATGTTTTGCCAAACGAAGTTTATGAAAGGTTTACGAATGAAGTGTTATTTAATAAAACGTACGAATGCTTTAACTAAAACGAGGTAAAGTTTTTATGAAAGTCACGAATGAACGAATCTGCCACGAGTTCCTACGGGAGCTAAGGTATGTATGTATGTATTGGCCTCACCTTACGGGGGCCTTTGTGGCTGGCTAACGGTTGTACAACTGGTTGAGGATGGGGTGACGACGGTCACCCATGGGATTACCGGGATCCCGATGGAAGGTACTATTCCTTGCGGGGAAATATTGCCTATGGTATGTTTAGTCTTCCTAGAGGTAACGAGCCTTAGGAGACGTATGTTTAGTCTACCTAGAGGTAACGAGCCTTAGGAGACGTATGTTTGGTCCACCTAGAGGTAACGAGCCTTAGGAGACCTGGATGACGGATGACTTAGAGGTAGCGAGCCTTAAGTTCATCCGCTGGTATGCGATGTATGGATTTGACGGTTACGAGAAGGCGCAGATTCGGTTCATATTGACTATTGTTACGATGTTATGCTACGATGTTTTGATGATGTTAAGTTATTGCATGTTTTATGTACGCTTTTATTAAATAAAGTATGATGTTATGTTTTTGGCAAATATTTGATGTTAATGATTTATGTTAAAACTAGAACTCACCAGCGTAGCTGACCTTTTTAGTATGCACATTCAGGTTAAGGAAGTTATGATGATGGACGGTGATGCTGGGCGGCTTGAGGAGTTACCCGGATGATATGAAGACTGGCATCCCGTTACGAGTTGTTTTTGTTATGTACATGTATTTGAAAATGTTACGCTTCCGCATGTTAAACGATGTAATGTTATGTTTGAAATGAAATTTTCCGCTGCGTTATTTGATATTCTAGTTTGAGAACTGTTTGTGAATGAGTAAATCCAACGCGTGGGGCCTCCCGGGTTTGGGGTCTCACATATGTGTTCTCTCAAAGAAAGTATGTATGTACATATGTATATACCCTCAATGAATGTTATGTGAGAACAGCAAAGTAAAGAATATCTAAGAGTACGATTATACATATATACATTATATTCATGATAAGATAAATTTTATGTATGATTGTCTTTAAACTAGAACTCACCAGCGTTAGCTGACTTTTAGTATACATTTCAGGTAAGGGAAGAAAGGGTCGTGCGATGGCGTGAAGGTTACCCGGCACAAGACTGACATTCCACTTTTGTTTGTTAAGAATATGTTATGTTTTATTTGTAAAGACTTCCGCTGTTATGATTATGTAATTGAATGATGAATGTTTTAATTTAAGTTCAGTATTTATGACTATGTTTATGAGTAAATCCAACAAGTGAGGTTACCCGGGAAAGGGGCCTTACATTTCGTTTAAAAATGGTTAAAATGTGATAGGCGCGTGACATTTTTTTTACGCCCATTTAATCTTTTCTCCAAACCTAGAATGCACCCCCTTAACCCTCTATAGATAGGCCTAAGTTTTCACTTATGAACAACAACTGTCAAAAGTAAAAGTAATATTTTAATATTTTTTTAGTACCCAGGAAAAAATAACATATCGAAGCAAAGGTTTTGTGACGAGACAACACATTTCCTAACTTCGTTTAATTTAATGTTTTTTAATTTATTATTATTAGGTATTAGTTTTATAGTGAATATATTTTTTTTTATCAGTTTATAACAAAGTAACCATTTTTACATTATTATAATGTACATCCAAATTCATTTTGTTGAAAACAAATTTAAGCATATGTTATTGTATGTTATCATGCGGTTTGTTATCCCGCCAGCACAACTCTTGTCTCTGGTGGCGCATCAAGTTCTGGGGATGACTCAAAAAAAGTTGTGCAAATGATTTGTGAGGTATCATGTAATACCCTTGCAATGATGAACGCTCATGTCGCAGGAAAGAAGCACAACAAGAATTTGAAAAAGCCAAATGTTGCTTTAAGTGGGGATCTGGTGTGTGAGATATGTAACATTTAATGTAACACAGATGAAATGATGAACATTGGGAAAAAAAACATCAAACTAACTTCAAGAAATTTGTTACTGCCAAAAGGAGGAAATTGGTATATATGTGATGTTGGTTGTACTTCCCAAGGAGAGTTTGCTTTAAGTGGGGATCTGGTGTCAGATATGTAACGAAGAAACGAGTCTAGAGATTAACAGGCTAAAAGCTATATGAACCGAGCTAGAGTGAAGTTTAATCCTTAATCATTTAATAAACGAGCTTGAGTCCAGACTTTTTAAACTAAACTTAATTAGGTTCGCTAACCTAAACTTGCCTAAAACTTATTATTCACGAGCTAAACTCGAGCTCTTTTAACACCTAGCTCAAGCGTACGAGAAATCGTTTCGATTCCGATCCAATCCGCCGGTTTGAAATTGGTTTGGGTATATCAACTTGGAAACCTGTTTGGGGATGAAATGAGTTTGAATCAGGTTTAAACCGATCCGGTAATGTTTTCCTTTAGAACCCGGTTTCTAAACCGAACCGGTTTAGGGTCGAACGGTTTGAGTTTGTTTAACTCGATCCGAACCGGTTCGGTTGAGCCCATAAACCCGTTTTGTGCAACACTAAATTCACACCGAGTACTTTTTCCCATTTTATGTTCTTATTTATACGAGTAGCTGACTCGAAAATTACTCAAGCTGATTTAAGGTTTTTTCAAGCAAGTTTAGAGCCACTGACTATTTTAACCTTAAACGGTTGACCCAATATATAACAATTGGCAGGACTAACCAACATTAATACAACACAAACAGACCTTAACTAGTATCCATTTCCAGACAGACCACATTAGATAGCAAAATACACATCTTAAACATTTTGACAACAAACACCAGCAGCAGCCGATAACACGCCAAACTACTGATATTAGATTACGACCGAGTCCTTACACGCATTCGGCAACGTATAATATATATAATAATAAAACTCAGTACCTTTTATTATTTTCAACTCATGCTCAACAAAGCGGTGACCATTAACACAATCGGCCAACAATACACATATTAAGCAGATGGCCCAGCAACCTGCAGATGGGAGGATTTCCACTCAACAGCTTCACCACAATGCTTACCCGTAGCTCCCGGATGGGGCCCGCCTACATTGACATCTGCCGGGTCAAACCCTCCAACAATTTCTGTCACAACCGGAGGTCTGGCGACAATAGCTTTCAGGCGGTACCGCTCAGCTCTAGATCCAATAACCTGTCCCAGAACAGAGGCTGCAATTGTAAATGCCATGGCGGTTTTTGGCATCAAAACCGACTTTCTGAGCATGGCTATAAAGGGAACCGCTGCATGAACCGCTACAAACCAAGAAGGAGAGAATTTTTCAGTGTGTTCCCGCCATGCCCCTAGTGGGACGTTAGCTGCCATGCCCAGAACCCCGATGGCCAGTATCTTTGCAGGCAAGGGTTGTGGTCTGAGATTCTTTGCAAAGGCGGTTCGTGCTAGAGCCGCCCGGGCCGCCACGATTGCTGGCGGGCATTTGTATTTGATGCCTGCTGGTGGTTTGAATGCATTGGCCACAAGCGGTAGAACGTTACTCACCGCCCTATATGACTTGGCAATCGGACAGTTCCCGCTTTGCAACCACTCCTCACCCATTGCCTCATGATTCGTGTCTCCTTTCTGTAAAATCATTTGAAGAAAAACTAAATTAAGATCCAATTCAACAACCTTTATGGCCTCACGTGTTTTGAAAGTGATTACATAATATTGAATAATCAGAATCAGATAATAATACCTGCGAGGAGTTCTTCTTGGAAGATTTGTGCTTTTTTTGTTGATTCTTAAACATCTCATTAAATGCATCAAAACCGAACGACCCTCCAAAACCAGAAAGACTGATAGTAGCAGCCTTTGCTGCCAAAGGATTAAACTGCTGGGACACCAGTTCGGGCTTCACTTTTTGGTGAAACTGAAATGATCCCTCAGAAAGCGGGACAACACCGTTTTGCCCATGGAAAAGCCTGAAAGCCATATCAAAATTCGGACCATCCTCGAATATAGGACCTTTGGTTCCACGGGCCTGACAAGAAAAAACAATGATGAAGTGGCTTGAACCCATGACACTCCAACCCGACCCTCACGTTTGGGTCCATACAAAATGTTACCCTTCACCCAACCCGCCCGTTTTCCCTACTCCAGGTGAAATCAATAAGGGAAATAAGAAACTCACGGGCAATGGGAAAGCCATGGATGAAGAAAATGAGAAGTTAGTTGGTTCATTAATGTTGCGCAAAAATGGGCATCGAACAATATCATGCTGTGATGGTGAAGATTCATCAGCCATATTCCTACAGAAAAAATTCATTTTTTGGCCTGCACATATAAGACAAATGTAAATTAGAATTACACCACATGAAATTCCACATACTAGATTTGGTAAAATGGGCTAGTTAGCCAGGCCAGAAAGAGTAATTTTTCTGTCAGTCTGGTCGGGTTGACCGGAAAAACCTTTTTGTCAAAGAAATTCACATTTTTCATCAGTAATTAGTGTTTCGAATATAATTACAAAAATATACTACTTTACTTCAATAGTAATCTAAGTTTATGAATATAATGATTTATGTAGTTTTATGCACTAAAAATACACACGCGAGTTTCGACCCATTTCCTTTTAACCTATTTTTTTATTTTACAAGTGCGACCTGATAGGGATCAACCATAACCCGAAGCGACCCATTCATAAATAAATGAATAAAAATTGCCACCTCTACCACATATGAATGACAGGTTATCATGTTAATAAATGAGAAGCAACAGGAAACTTGATCTACAAAGATGGTAACTAAGGTTCATGCATAAAAGGTCATAAAAATCAGTTAACGCCATGAGCATGCAGGAATGAGTAAATGAATGGGTAGACCTTATTATTAACTCAAGTAGTTCAAAGAGTAAGATATTCAACCATGTTGCTTTAGACACATAAAAAGTCAAAATATACTAGTGTTGATCATGAGAAGGTTGTACACCTAACACTTTTATAAGATCTTTCTATTATGTGGCTACAAAAAGTTTTTGGACCAATAAACTCCAAACAAAAATCCATACAAACAACACAAATTAGGTAACAAAACCAGGGTAAACTTGTAAGGTTATATACATTTCAATGTGTAATGGTCAAAGATCACTCATAAAAATCTACGTGACTAAATAACTATAAGTTTATTAAAAAAATATTTATATGAATACAACATAGTGTACAACACACATACACATGACCACCTACCAAGCGCAAAAGCTGCGTTTTACCACCGGTAACGGGGTTCTCACATTTATACAAAAAAACACACACACACACATAGACACATGTTGAAATATAAATTTATTTTATGCAAACACAAATCCCATCCATGTTATATGATAACAGAAAACATATACAAAAGAAATCCCATCTACAGAGATTCAATCAAGCGGGCTCTTAGTTGAGAAAAACAAGTAGAACATTTACAAACAATAAAAATCAGATCTTCCAAAATCTAGAATCAGGATGTTATCAAATCATAATAATTCTCCATTTCATCAAATCCAGACGGTAATTTAATACAGAACTCAAAGTCAACATTGTCAAGTTATCAATTCACATACCTAATTCATGAAAAAATACTAAAAAGGAAAGAAAGACATAATTATTGGAAGAGTAAAAAGCTTTTCTTCCTAAATCAAGCATCAACATCATGAAGTTAAACATCATCAAATCAATTTAAAACTCAATATTAACAATATCAAGTTACAAATTCACATATACAAACTCCAGAGAACAATCTTGTCATATATCTTGCATAAACTGAACAAACAGAAATAACAGACGGTTCAAAGTGTAAAAACATACAATTTCATCATATAAAATATCCAAAATATGACCTCAAAACACCATCTAATCAACCATATACTCAATTTGACCAAAACTCACCAACAATCTCATCTAAAAGTCAAAGTCAACGCCATCAAGTTACAAATTCACACAATCAAGTTCTAAATTCAATCAAAATCATCGATCCACAAGAAAAGGCATGCAGAAATGAGCAGAATTGTGTATTATCGTCAATATATCATGAATACTAAACGAAATTCCTGAAGAGTACAAATATCTCAATTTTGACTATATCAAGGATCAAAATCAGCAACGAAACCCTATCTAATCAACCGAGTTCTCAATTTCATCCAAATCCGATTAACAAATCAATCGAAACCTAAAATTCAAGCAATCAATCACATGAATGAAGCGAATCATACCTTACGATACGTCGATGAGGAAGAATTGGGAGCAGATGAATCAAACTCAGATGAGTTTGAGATCTTAGAGATGAAAGAATCGGAGGTAAGGGAATTGAAGAGTAGTTGGGATAAATGCAGGACGAAACAATAAAAGGGGTAATATGCTTTCCACACTCCTGAGGGGACTCGTGGAACGACGTCGTGTCGTGCACAAGCCATGTTTGACAATTGTGACCTTGCCCGATCAATCGGTGGCTGCCACAATTAATGGGAAATATATGTGGACACAAATATCTTACTTCTAGAAAACTTAATTACCGTCTCTAGTATGCTAAACGAAATATATGTGGAAATATATACACACTACTTAACTAATTAAACTAGAAAATGAGCCTCGCGTTTCGCGACGGTAAATGGTTGAAAGCTCAGGATTTTCTTTTCTCAGGATTGATGCGGCCTTCTCAAACATTCGCAAAAGAGTTGACGATTCAAATATAATATTTTATTATACATTAGCAAAAGAGTTCCATAACGAAGAGATACACTTTGGGTGCGATAGTCGTGGTTACATGGTGGACCGTTTGGAAGCTCAGGATTGATGTGGCCTTCTCAAACATTCGAACAGGAAGAGCTACGTTGTTTGATGACGTTGTGCATTTTTCTTTTCTTTGGTATTCTTCTAGGAAGAGGAAATGTAGGATTTCGTGAATAGAGTGGTTACAAAATGTAACATCCCAAAAATTCACAAGTTAATGGTTCGGAATAAACGGACGACCCGAACTTCTATTTGATGATTAAGTTAACACGTTCTTGGTGCACGAGAATTTAATTTGCAAACTCGGAGGGCCCGTAAATCGTTTAAACATAATCTCAGGTCTAAGCGTGCGGGCACAGAAACGCAAGGATTTGGATGGAACTATTTGTGGTTTATAAACCACATTATGGAAAAACCATAGGTCATTAGCGACCTAGGGGAGTGCGATGACAGCAGGGAAGGCCGCAAGGGAGGAGGCCAGCGACGAATAGTCCGACGAGGTGAATTAGAGCAAGAAACTCCACTCATCGCAAAGGTACTTCCTCGTTTATGTTTTGTTGCGTTGTGTGTTTTGCATGAAAGTTGGTTAGGGTTTTAGTTCTTTTTATGGTGATCGGAGAAGAAGGCAAGACGGTGGTCGGGGGCAATGCAGCCATGGTGACGGATGTGGTGGTGCGACAGGAGGCGACGACTGCTAGCGCATGTTGTGGAAGAACACCGGTGGGGGATGACGGAGAAAATAAGGTGGGCGACGGTAGTGGTCATGGTGAATGACCCGACGACGACAGCGGTGACGGCTTGATTGGTCAAGGTGGTTGTAACAGTGGAACGACGACAAGAGGCGTCTGAGGACGGTTGTTGTGGTGGCGGGTTGGTCATGAACGATGTCAGGAGACGAAGCTGGAGACGAGATTTCATTTGCATTTCAATTAGTATTTTAATGATGCATGAATTATGTCTATGTAATTTATCAAGTTGATCAATGGATGTGCAAAGTTAAAATGTATGATTAAATTTGATTTCCTCTGATGGTTATTTTCCTTATGGAATTATCATCTCTTGTTTGTTGGTTTGTCTTACATTGGAATTAAATCCAATCCCTTAAAATTAAACATGATTTCATTTGCATATCAATTAGGATTAATTATCAACCAATAACTCTATGTGGATTTGACAATTTTACTTGCCCTAGTTTGTCTAAGGTGTTAAGAAAACTTGTATTTTTGATAGGGCCTTCGATACCGATAAAAAATAAAAGAGAAAAGTGGGGGAGAAACTCCATTTCATTCGTTTGTATCCATCTATCAACCACCATACATCATTTATATATATATATATATATATATATATATATATATATATATATATAGGCTTACTAATTGTAACTAGCGCCGAATCATAAATACGAGAATGATAGTATATTATGTGTGTGTCTATTATGATCATTTATAACACCTTTAGCATTATATTTTGTTACTTTACTCAATTACTATATTTAAAATAATTTAACATTAAAAATAAATATAATGAACAAGTCACTAAAGCACTACAAATTAAATTTAAAAAAAAGAAAAAAAAAAGACATTAAACTTATATAGCCCCCACCCATCTCCCACGATGATGCTCTTCAACAAGGACGGTATCTCCGAATGCGGGGAGCTCCAATGCAACACTTCCTAAAGATGGCACCACATCCTTCAAGAGTAGCCCTAACATACATTAATTGAAGAGAGTTTTACATGTATTTTAAACGTAAATCACAATCCATAAACATCCGCATCCACATCCACTTCAAGATTCATCGGTGGACCCGGACCAACTCTAAAGGTAACAAGTTCAAACTTAGATAAAGTCGATATAAACTCCACGTGGTATTATGCATAACTATGTGAACTACAAAGAGCCTAATTTTATATTAAAAAAATGCGAACCAACTCTAAAGGACCTTATAAACAAGCTAAAAACTTAGATTAACTGAATATAAAAATTAAAAAAGATAAAGGGGCATTCCGAGAATTGAACTCGGGACCTCTCGCACCCTAAGCGAGAATCATACCACTAGACCAAATGCCCAATTTGAACTGTTTCATAGATAATTATACTAACATATAATAATAAATACTTGAAAACCCTTCTACAAACCCTAAATAAATGTTCACGAAACAAGATCGACGGTGAGAGCTAAATTGAGTTGCTGTGTTTCGATTCACAAAAAATGGCAAGATCGATTCTACTTCAACTGGTCCGATCCCAAACACGCTACCATCGGAGCTCCTCTCAATTCCTCACAGGTTTAATTTTCGTTTCAACTCATGGATTGAAAATTTCATCACTCGTTTACATACATAATCACACTTCGATCGTACCGGTCAATCTGTTATTCGTGTGCGTTGTTGTTGTTGCTGCACACTAATCAATCCTCTATTATAGTTCTGGTTGTTGGCCTGCGTGGTTTAGTACCGATTAATCGAAATATGATACCGTTGCTTGTTTTCATTTTCATAACCTAGTAATCTGATTGTACAGTTCTGTAAATTTTCATTTTCTTGTGTGATTACAAGGAAAAAGAATACAAAATGCATTGTGTAGAGGTTTAGACAGAGAACAAGTGAATTTCATCTTTTGATGATCTCTGCAGCATACTGATATGTTCATGCTTGATTTGATGAATTGTTGGGATCTTTTTAATTTGGAATATGTTTTTGTAAAGCTATATATATTTGTAAGATGTAGGTGATTTTCAGCTTAAAGTTTTTATCTGATAGTATCCTGAGTGCCTCTAGGTGGGTTTCTTTCTTCATTGTTCAGGTAATTTGATGTGTCGGTCTCGCGTTAGGTATGTTCATGCTGAATGTCGCCACTGATGATGAATAGCTGGCCTATATCTTTACTGTTAGAAGTGTGTTTGGCTGTTTTCTTAGCATCTCATGTTTTGAAGTGGTTTTCACATGTCAAACTGTATTGTGCTTATAGGTGTATGTGTATATAGGGGAGTGATCTATGCAGAACACTATATGTTGCGAGTAAATGTTCAGGTTTTCAGTCTTAAAAGTTTCTATAATATAAGAAAATGATTGAAATGTAACGTTTATTCATCTCTCCTGAAATAAAAATATGTATATATAAACAAATTGCGTTTATGTATAGATCCTCCACATGTGGGGATAAAAAAATTAAATAGAACATATGAACGAATTAGTTTATTGGGTTTTTACGTACATAACATACGCATTTGTATGTAAGAAGTAAAAACTTTTAAAAATATGAAACATTGATAAAAAAAAGTTTAGTGTTCTGTAATGAACCTTACCTTGTGTGTTATATATATGTGTGTATTGTTCATCATTCATTAATCATTCTTATCAACCTCTTTAGGTTTCTTTTCGCATAGATTGGGAAGATGTTTGACTCAGAAAAATGAAACTGCCATTCATGACTTCCACCCTGCAAAGCATCTTTCAATCGTGCAGAGAAGATGGTCATCTCAATCTGCCGCCGCTGAAGACAGCAGCAAGATCACCATTGGACCTCCTAAAAGTCTAGATTCAGGAAAAGAATATAAAGATTCAGGAGTTGTCTATCACGGGCCAATATCAAACACCATTAAAAAAGTCAAACTCCTTTCTCTATCCACCTGCTGTCTTTCTGTATCTTTAGGACCCGTAATTACCTTCATGACCTCACCTGACATGAATGTGATCTTGAAAGGTGCAGTTGCATCATCTGTTATATTCTTGAGTGCTTCCACTACGTTAGCCCTTCATTGGTTTGTGAGCCCGTACATTCATAAGCTGAGGTGGCAGCCTGGTTCAGACACGTTCGAGGCAGACATGATGACGTGGCTAGCAACATTCGTTTCTAAAACTATCAAGTTTTCTGACATCAGGCTACCGGAGACTAATAGACCGTTCGTGACGTTTAAGGCTAATGGTGAATTTTATTTTGTTGATGCTGATCACTGCCACAACAAGGCACTTCTGGCAAGATTAACACCAACAGCAAAAGCAACACAAGATTCGGCTCTCAAGAACTTATGACATCTAATGGTATGATTTAATATGCTTCCGGGATCCTTTTTTATACTGAAATGGGCGTGTGATGCTTTTCAAATATTGTGCTCTTAGAAATAAATTTGGATACGAATGATGCAATATTTTGTGGAAATTTTGACTCTTTAAAATCTGGGTTTTATTTCTTTTGTTGTCTACATTGGTATGTTACCTAATAAGTTAAATTTTGAACCTGTGTATTTACTTTGCTTGCTTTTCTCCATTTCCAACTCTTGTAATTCAATAACACGGGTTAGGACTGTTATTACTTGGCCAACAAGAGAGTAGGTTCGTTACTTGGCTTACACTTACGAATGAGGTTATTCTCGACCTTTGATGCTTGCATATATTTCTGTGGTATTAGCTATGTCTATAAACCAACCTACCTTAAAACTAAACCTTCAAATCCAGAGACATGGTGGAGTTGTCTCTAGACACTCTACGACATTATCAAGAATGTCGATGTCATGGAATCTTTGGCTTGATTTTGATAAGTTTCAGTAGTCCTCCACATTTTAGACCAATCGGGGGTCTGGATAAACCGGAGCAAGCTTATGTCTATGAAAAATAGATAATAATACAAGAAAATATATTGAAAATAAAAAAGACAGACCGACATCAAACATATCACGCACTTTTTACTTAAGATAGGCTTCAGATTCGGATTGTCCCCATTTCAGATAATCCCTACTATTTGTAGAATACGTTGTGGATTATTAGAACATGTCAAGATCGTAGTCGTCTTTTAAAGGCATGAGATCTGGCAAAGGCTCGTCTCATCCTTTAGTGCATCCGGGAGGGAATAATGATTTTTTTCCAAAAGATGTGGTCTTTTGATTTATTCTAACATGAAGGGATTGTTTTTACACATAGCACTTGATTCCCCTATAGTAGAGGTTTCATATTTTAATCCAGTTTTCACCGGCGTCATCACTTAAACTAGCGTAAGTTGCATTCTACCCGGTCCACTGATATTGATGGAGCCCTGTCAGTTTTCCCAGTGGATTCCTAGCTAGGGACTTCTATATGGTGAAACAATCATCAATCTTGCCCAGTTTGTAAAATTTCTTGAAAAGAGGCATTGTTGGAATTCGATTAAAGGAAACGATAGGTATGCAACTTTTACCCGATTCGTGTAGGGAAGGACCATAGTGTAAATTCTTTCAGGCTTCTTTCACATTCTTGTACGTTTTATTTGTACATTGAATGTTTTACATTTGAGTTTGATAAAAACATAAAATTTATAAATGTTACGTTTTAATAACGATTCAGAAAACTGTTATAAAAACCACAATTAAATAACAGGTTTCTTAATTGTTTTAGTTATTTTGGGTTGGGTTTATAGTTTTGGTTGGATATATTATATATAATAACTGCATTCAACTTAAAAAACCAAGAACAATCTTCATAACCAGCATCAACACAGCATTTTTAAACTCTAAATACTCAACTAAAATTCATTGTACGGAAAAACACTCAAAAATGTCTAGCTGCTTATTTGACCTAAACTATATGCAGCACAAGTTTAGACTCGCCACCGCCTGTCCAACACCCAGTTCTCAGACCAAGTGTTAGCCAATGGCAACAACACCAGACAAAACCAACCAAAACCATTCAAACACACATAGACACCAACTAACTCAACCACCAACTTCCTAACCTGCACGGTTCATTTCCCAGACTTCTTCACTGCTGCTTTAGTCACCTTCGCTCCAGTCGCATCCTTCTTGTCCACGCTCTTGATCACACCTACAGCCACTGTCTGCCTCATGTCCCTCACAGCGAACCGCCCGAGCGGTGGATACTCAGCAAATGTCTCCACCACCATCGGTTTGGTGGGAATCATCTTGATCATACCCGCATCACCATTCTTTAAAAATTTGGGTTCCTTCTCGAGCTCTTTACCTGACCGCCGGTCAATCTTGGTCAAAATTTCAGCAAACTTGACCGCGATATGTGAGGTGTGGCAATCAAGAACCGGAGCATAGCCATTCCCGATCTGACCCGGGTGGTTCATGATGATAACTTGTGAAGTAAAGTTGGCTGCACCTTTAGCCGGATCATCTTTGGAGTTAGATGCAACATACCCGCGCTTCAAATCTTTAACAGCAACATTTTTCACATTGAACCCGACATTATCTCCCGGTAGTGCCTCTTGTAACGCCTCGTGGTGCATTTCAACCGACTTAACTTCAGTGGTCAAACCAGACGGACCAAAGGTTACAACCATGCCTGGCTTGATGACTCCAGTTTCAACCCGACCCACTGGGACAGTCCCAATGCCTCCAATCTTGTACACATCCTGAAGGGGAAGGCGCAGGGGCTTGTCCGAGGGCCTTTTAGGCTCGTTGATTGCATCAAGAGCCTCGAGAAGAGTGGGCCCTTTGTACCAATCAAGATTCGTGGACCGTTCGATCATGTTGTCGCCTTCAAAACCAGAGATGGGAACAAAAGGGATCTTGTCAGGATTGTACCCAACTTTCTTTAGATAAGATGAGACCTCCTTGATGATTTCATCATATCTGTTCTTGGAGTACTTAGGGGTTGTTGCATCCATCTACAACAAAAGATAATCATCAAAAGTTCAAATCTAGTGAAAAAGTTATATGAATTAAAGATTCTAAAATTACCTTGTTGCAGCAACAAATCATCTGTTTCACACCAAGGGTGAAGGCAAGAAGCGCGTGCTCACGAGTCTGGCCATCTTTAGAAATACCGGCTTCAAAGCCTCCGGTGGTGGAATCAATGATCAGGACAGCACAATCAGCCTGTGAAGTCCCGGTAATCATGTTCTTGATGAAATCTCGATGACCAGGAGCATCTATCACGGTACAATAATACTTGGAAGTCTCGAACTTCCACAATGCAATGTCGATTGTAATACCACGCTCACGCTCGGCTTTGAGCTTGTCTAGCACCCACGCGTATTTGAAGGAGCGTTTGTTCATCTCGGCCGCTTCTTTTTCAAACTTTTCAATCACTCGCTTATCGATACCTCCGAGCTTGTATATCAGATGCCCAGTAGTGGTTGACTTTCCAGAGTCAACGTGACCGATTACAACAATGTTGACGTGAATTTTTTCTTTTCCCATGATGAAATCTCAAACTGCATTTAGAGTGTAAACAAAATTGTTATGAAATTTCACGAAATTCAACCTAATTTTAATAGCAGAGTATTGAAGAACATTAGAGGAACAGTTTAACTGGTTCGTTAGGGTTTCTATAACTTCAAATTCCACTAAAATTTAGATGTATAAACCTAATGTAGATATCAGATCTAAGATATATTACTCGATGAAACAATAATCACACTCGCATTTTCAAAGAATCATCACAAATTCACACATCAGAAAAACTTGAGAGTAAAGTGTCATTTTCGTCCATGTGGTTCGATCATTTTAGCCACTTTCATCCAAAAACTTTTTTTTTTAGCTTTTTCGTCCCTGTCATTTCAAAATCTAGTCATTTTCATCCGAGTGACCAACTTCGTATACATTTTAACGTTAAATCAGGGGCAATATTGGTTAAATCAGGAGTAATTTGGTTAGATTTTAACCTATGAATTTCAAACCGACCCTTGATTTAACGTTAAAATGTAGACAGAGTTAGTCTTTCGGATAAAAATGGCTAGATTTTGAAAAGTGAGGGACGAAAAAGCTAAAAAAAAAATTTTGGATGAAAGTGACTAAAATGGCCAAACCACAGGGACGAAAATGACACTTTACTCAAAACTTAAACAAGATGAAGAACACTAATCAAGAACATAATAGCATATAATTACAAATAATTTTATCAAATAAGTAACCTGTTTTGATCATTTAAGCATGAAGAACACCAGAGGTACAGTTCAACTGGTCAATAATTTAGATGTAAAAACCTAACGTAGATAGCAGATATACATTACTCAGTAAACAAAGCATTTTAAAGGAATCATCATAAACTGAATTCAAAGAAAACGAAAATGAAGAACACTGATCAATAACAGCATATAATTACGAAAATTTTGGATTAATCACTGCATGAAATGATATGAATCAAAACAAGAGATTCACGATGACAAGATAAAAAACTACACATGAGTTGCTGAGAAATCTAACCTTTGTAACGAGGGATTGTTGACGAAGGTGAATTAGAGTTTATATAAAGGACGTGTAGTTGGGTGTTTGGTGAGGAGATGTATTAGGAGTGAATATTGGTTAGACTATATCACTCAACAGAAAGAATCAGTCTCCTTTTTTACCGTTATTACTTTAGCTTTATTTTGTTTTATTTTATTTTGTGAGAAAATAATATTCTTGGGAAATAAATAATGTCAAATAGAGTATTATTGTTAGTAAAACATTTTAAAGGTATATTGTTTTTTTTTCTTTCATAAAAGGAAGACAATCTTAAATTATTTGCTGAAACGTATTATTTTGATTACTTTGAAAAAAGTTACTGAAAGACTAGCTTTAACCCTATCTATTACTATAATGGGTAAAAGGTTAAAACTATATTAATAAATATATCTTTAACATCTTTTTTTATGAAAATTTTATCTTTTTTATATAAATTTGATATTGTATTAGTAATCTTTTTATTTTATTAAATATTAATATTATATAAATAAATAATCAAAACATAAAAAAAATAAATTTTATAATACATTATTAAGTCCAAAGGATGGACAAATAATTAAAATAGACTCAAATTGTATTATGAACAACTCCACTCCACTCCACGGCGTAAACATTGATTGCCAGAAAACAGGGATTGTTATTCATCAAAGATTAAGCAAACAGATCACAAATGACAAACCAAACCAAACCACATTACTCATAACATTCAACAGCAGATCTACGATCATATCCATTATTCATAACACATCCAATTCAAGCAACCTGGACTTGGATTGTTTTCGGCTTCTTCGGTTCCGGCGGCGGCAGTTTCTCCACCGTCACCGTAAGCACTCCGTCTTGACAGATGGCAGATATCTTATCCGTATCAGCATTCTCCGGCAATGCAAACTTCCTCATCAATTTACCCATTCTCCTCTCCATCCTCACGTACTTCACTTCTTCTTCTTCCTCCCTTTTCCTCTCTCCGCTTATCACCAACACGTTGTTTTCCTCCACCTGCACTTTGATATCCCCTGATTTCAGACCAGGCATGTCAATAACGAACACGTAAGAACCGGGATACTCCTTCACATCCGCCGGTGTGGCTGCCATTGCTCTGGAGTCACGGACGTAAGCTCCGGTAGGACCGCCGTTGTTTGACTTGTTTCCGGTGGTGTTTTCGTCGTCGGCGGCATTTAGGATGTGATGGAAGAAGGGAGTCATCAATCTGATATCCATTTGGAATTGATGCTATTTTTTTTTTTGAAATTCGATCGAAATTGTAAGATGTGACTTGGAATTGAGATGTTTGCGAGATGTAGAATGATGAAACGAGAATTACGATGGTGGATTTATAGGGATGAAGAATTGAAGATTGAAGAAGCAGGTTCTGGAAAGAACATGAAAGAAAGGGGAATAATGAGTTTCTAGAAGCTTTAGTTGAATCTGGTTAATACTTGAATGTTCTAATCGACATTACCCGAATAACTTTTTTAAGTGTGTAATGCTATTCGTCATCCTTTAATATTTGTTTTACCATATTTTTATTAAAATTTGGCTTTAGTGGCTTGGGTAACTCTTAAACACTTTCTTTGTAGGAGGTCACATAATCTTGAGCAATGTTTTGAAAACCGGACCGGTTGGACCGGCCGGTCGGATCGGGAACCGGGACCTCCATCGGTCCGGTTACATGCTCTGAGACCGTTTGCTGGTTGAACCAGGCGGTTCAGCGGTCGAACAGCGAACCGGTGGTCGAACCGGGTAGTTTAATTTTTAAATTTTTTTTTTTACTATTTTTTTTATCTTTTTTATCCTATAGTCCTCCTACTTACTTCTATTTACAGTTTTAACTCAATTTTGCTCTTTCCTTATAACTTATACGCTGCCACAGGTCTTTCAAAACCCTAATCAAAATTAAAATTGAAGATTCAAAAGAATTAAAATTCATACAGACCTACAACCCTAATCAAAATTAAAATTGTTTAAATGGTTGTATATGTAGTATTTGGAATTTTTATATTTTTCTATATATTTTTATGAATATTTATATTATTTATTGCGTCATCCGGTTCTTGAATCCGGTCCGACCGGTGAACCTCTAAGACGTCCGGTTCGTTGTCCGGTCCGGTTCTGAAAACATTGATCTTGAGCCCAACAAATTTTGTTTTTTTTCTTTTTACCTCTAAAACTTTCTAAATTTAAAAAAATGGTCCTCAGATTTATCTTTTAATATTACTTCTGCACTAAAATCTCAACTCTATCTCTTAAATTTCTAAACTGTAAAGTTTATCCTTCAAATTTCTTTTTTTCTCCTTTACTTTTTTTTATATTTGTTTATAAAAATTACTCCTTTTCTATTTTTAATTTGTTTTTACTTTATTATTAACCTTTTTAACGAATTTTTCGTTTCAATGTTACTTCTATTCGCGCCGTAATTTATCTATTTTTCGATCTTCATAACCGTGTTACGAAAATTTTATACGTTTCTTTTATGCATTTAGTTACATTATTCTGACAACCGCAACACGCGTAACGAAGTTCACAAACCCGTCGTATCGTGCGGGCTTAATTTCTACCCTTAAAAAGCATGTCCGTGGGTGACTTTATTATTTTTTTATTAACCTGTTTTTTATGTTTTATACTTAATTTTCCAGAACTTGGCACCTTTTGTTTGGTGGGCTGGTTTAAGGTTTTTGTTTTGCACTTCTCCTTTGTTTGGGACGCAGATTCGAACCGTGCGACCGATAATATATTTTTTTGGGTTTTTTGCTCTCTTTTTTTTTTCTTTTAGTTTAGATTACTTTTTTTAAATTATTATGCCGTAAATTGCGAGGCATAATACTTTTTTTCTATCCATGTTTCAATCTCCAAAACCGATCCGACTCAAATTCTTACGTTTCTTTTATGTATTTAACCACGTGAATGTCACCGCCACAACATGTGTAACAAAGTTCGCAAACGCGCCCTTAGTCACTTTAATGTCATCATTCCGCGGCTTGTATGGTTTTCGACGAGTCGAAGCGATAACGAACAAACTATCTCTAAAACCGAACCATCTCAGCTTCATATGTTTTCTTTTATGTACTTAACTACATGAATGTCACCGCCATAACGTGTGTAACGAAGTTCGCAAACACGCCCTTAGACATGTTAATGTCATCGTACGGCTTCCCTGCAACGCGCGACTTTTATGGTTTTCGACGAGTCGTATCGATTACGACCAAACTACTGCCTTGTAGCGAGAAAAAAACGACCAAATTCCCGCTGCAAATCCCGAGGGAAAAAAACAAGTTGACATATAATTTCGAAACATTTAATAATTAGTAGGTTTAACCCGCTTTGCTCGGCTTGGAACATTGTCAAAAAAAAAATCCAATGACGAGATATTCAAAAATCACAAAAAGTAATGTTGTATAAACGATAAAAGCGAAAACGAATAAAAAAAGTCGTTTAACGAAGATATTAAACCGTGTGAAACCGTTGTGAACAAACCATACAAATAAAAACCAGTCAAAAAAAGTTATAAAAAAATGATAATTAAAAAACTAAAATAAAAAAACAAAATGTGTTTTACATCGATCAGAAACAATAAAAAACATCGATATCGGTTCCAACAATATCGATAACGGCATCGATGTTGATCGTTCATTATCGGTTCGGTTCGTAAAGCCATCGAGACTTTGTATAGTTTATGAAAGAATTTTTTTACGGTTTCATCACACAAAATATTGTACGATGTAACCCAAAAAATAAAGTCATGCTTTATATCGATCGGAAAACTTAAATACGAACATCGATACCAATTCTAATAACACAAATAACAACAATGATCATGTTCAGTCATTATCGGTTCTGTTCGTCAAGGTAACGGTAATCACTATAGTTTACGATACAAAAAATGCTCGATTTTGAATACAACCCTGTGTTAAAGAAAACCGTATATGAAGAAAAACTAAAGACAACAGTATTTTTTTTAAGTTAACGAACGAAAGTTATTACAGAAAAATCTACGCTATAAAAATATACTTGATTTTGAATACAATTCTATTTAAAAAAATCATATCAAAATTTCGACAAAAAAAATCATATTTGAATGCCGACAAAAAAAAACTAAATCCGGGTCCATGGAAACAAAATTTTAAGATCTCGAGCGACCTCTTACATATTGGAATCAATTTAAGTGAGGTGGTCAAAGGGGTGTTGGGTTGCGGTTCAGACATATTATTTCGGTTAGATAGCTGGATTGAAGTCGAGCCGTTATCGTCCATGTTTCCTAATCTGTTCATGCTTGAAGGCTCGAAGTTCTATTATATTAGTGATCGGTGTAACCCTCGTAATGGGTCGATCTGTTGGCTCCTGATTTGGAAGCGTAACCTTTCCTCCTCCGAGGAGGTTTGCGAGCTGCACCTGCCTTCGGGCCCGCTTCATTTCGTTTCCTTTCATGTGAAGGTCGATTCATGGTCCTTGGACCCTCGATATCTCTGGTTCCTTCATGGTTGAGCTTTGGCGACCCAAATTTTGCCTTTGGATTTTGCCTCTTTTTGTGGAATATTTGGGTTCTCTTAAAAGTTAGTTTTCTAGCTTGGCGTGCGAAGATGGATTGACTGCTGATTGGTTGAGATTTGACGACCCAAAGAGTTTTTTTTTTGTTGCAATCCTCTTTGTGCCCCTTTTGCGGCGACTATACTAAAACTATTGGACATATTTTTGTCTCATGTAATTTTGCTCAATTAATCTAGGAATACATTCAAAGTGGTGTAAGATAGCCTCGTTGTATGATTTTGTTGTTAGAGACTTGATAGAATTGCACTATTATTGTCGTGGTTCGAAGAAGTGGCGGAAAGCTTCACTTTGTGATATTGTCTGTAGTTTGGAGTATGTGGAGGACTCAAAATGATATGATCTTCAATTAAAGGCCGATTTGTCATGAGAACACCCCAAAAGAAATAAAATCATAGTTTTTTGGTTGAAATCCTGATCAAAGTCCGTATATTTAACTTGAAACAATGGTGCTCATTTAATATGTTTTGACTTGGTTCTAATTATCTGTATTTAATTTAATGATTGTAAATAATGGTTTGCCTAGCTTTTTGCTAATGCTTTTTAGTATTATATGTTTCGTTGACGGTTAAAAAAAATAAAAATAATAATAAAAGCCCCAATCATGCCACCACGAACTCTGGTTTCAATTCCATGTTACATAACACACATTTATATATAAATTTTGAAAAAATAAAAAGAAACTGTTACATAACACAGCCTGATTCAGCAAACGTATTAGTGTAGTAAATTTGTCTCTTTGGTAATTCTTAGTATATTAATACAAACATGGTGAATATTGGTAAAGAAACATACACAATCAATTCATTCACAAACAACAGAAGGAATGGCATCTGATGACGTGTCCGGCCAAACGCCCAAACCCCAACCTTCCTATCAGGACTAAAATAACAAACCAGATATTGACTTCAGACCACATTACTCGTACATAACACATGCGTTTGATTCAAGCAACCGGGACCTCGATAGTCTTGGGCTTCTTTGGCTCCGGCGGCGGCACTATCTCCACCGTCACCGTAAGCACTCCGTCTTGACAGATGGCAGATATCTTATCCGTATCAGCATTCTCCGGCAACGCAAACTTCCTCATCAATTTACCCATTCTCCTCTCCATCCTCACGTACTTCATTCCCTCGTTTTCTTCTTCCCTTTTCCTCTCTCCGCTTATCACCAACACGTTGTTGTCATCCACCTGCACTTTGATATCCCCTGATTTCAGACCATGCATGTCAACAATAAACACGTAAGAATTTGGATACTCCTTCACATCAGCCGGTGTTGTTGCAATTGCTCTGGCGTCACGGACGTAGGACCGGCGTTGTTTGACTTGTTGCTGGTGGTGTTCTCGGCGGCGGCGGCTGCGTTTAGGATGTGATGGAAGAACGGAGTCATCAAACTGATATCCATTTCGACTGGGGTTACTTTTGATGATCTGAAATTCGATTGTAATTGTAAGATATGTTGAAACGAGCGTTACAATTGCTGGATTTATAGGGATGGATATTGAAGAAAAAGGTTCCGGAAAGAACAAGAAAAAAGAAGAGAGGAAATGTGAGTTTCTAGAAACTTTTCGTTGAATCTGGATAATACCTGAACTGTTCTGAAGTCTTTTAACTTCTTATTGACATGGCTCGAAATTCGGATAACTTTATGCAAAAATTCGTTATGTCCATTTTATAATATACACCCCTTTATTGTTTTATTTAACCCATGTTCTTTAGATTTATTAATTCATAATAAAATAATTTTTGATTTGGCATGTTTAAACTCTTTTAGTATAAAAAGGAATCTATATCTATACTATATAATAAATAAAGGTTTTCAGTGTCACGTGTCGTCTCCATATTGATTCTCATCATTTTTTTCCCGTCTCTCTCTTTTATTTAATGCACTTCTATCATTTATTATAAGAAACTTTAAAAATTAATTATGCAACTTTTATTTCAATCAAATAATAAATGAAAGTCAAATTACATTAAATATTAATGTATTTTTGAAACCCAATTATATATTAATTTTTTACATATTTTGAGTTTGTTTCTATCCTTAGTATATGTAATATATTTTTACACCTGTAAAATATATACATAAAAATTTAAAATTTTATATATTGATATTTTTTAACCCGTGTGTAGACACGAGATCTAAGCTAGTTATATAATAAATAAAGGTTTTTCATGTCATGTGTCGGTTCCATATTCATTCTCATCATTTTTTTCTCGCATCTCTCTCTTATTAAATACACATCTATTTTTTTAATAATAATATCTATTTAAAGAAAATACTAATCTTTATATTAATAAATCCCCTAACCTATTTTGACGAGTGCATGTGTTAACAATTCATATTGTATTCCACTGGTTTATTTAACCCGTGTAAAACACGAGTTTTTAAAAAATAATTTTTTTATTACTTAATGTATAATATTATATTTATTCATAAAGAAAATACTAATCTTTATATTAATAAATCCCCTAACCTATTTTGACGAGTGCATGTGTTAACAATTCATATTGTATTCCACTGGTTTATTTAACCCGTGTAAAACACGAGTTTTTAAAAAATAATTTTTTTATTACTTAATGTATAATATTATATTTATTCAACTCATGTAATATACGAAATTTTAACTTAGTATTTTAATATACGAGATTGTATTTCTAGAACCATTTCAATTTTTGAAAATAACTCTATTAATTTTTTCTGTTAAATATAAAGATATTTTACTTATTTCATTTTTAAGACACTAGTTTAACCATTTCTATCCGGATAAGACATTTTTTAGTTTTTTTCATAAAACTTTTTTTAACTTATTTAAAAACTTTTTTTTTACTTTTTTATAAACATTTTTTTATCCTAAAACGTCTTCTTTAAAAAACATTTTTAACTTTTCTAGAATTTTATTTTAGTTTTTTTCAAAAACAACATTTTTCAAATTTTTAAATTTTTTTTTGTTTCTTTTTTAAACCCTAAGTTTAATGAAGAGAACCAAGATCTAATGGATATGAAGTTTAGAAAATCGAAAACGAAGAAATCTTTGTTGAATCTTCCTTTCTGAAAAAGGTTATTAGATGATGATAATATCAATAAGATCGAAAAATCACACGAGCTTTTGACATAAACATCATTATTATTGATGTTGAATGCATTTGGTTGTTTTGATCATAATTATTAATTAATTACTGTAAAGTTTACGCTTATCCATATACCTCCTCCGTGTTCATTCGGTTCGTTTATAAACCTAGTTTCAAGTGAAACATGCTCGATCGTTTGTGTTGTTAACGAAAATAAACATTAACCTTCGTGTTCATTCAGTTCTTTGTGTCTTTGATTTTGATACCTATTTACAACTTTAACCGGTTTTAATTCGGGAGGCTACCTAGAACAACTTTTAATAGTGCAATCCTCCCCGATAAGATAATGTATTGGCCTTCCAATAGGATAATTTATATTTAAACTTTTTTATTACCGGCCTCCAATTCTTGATGATATTCATATTGGCTCTCACCAGATGCCCCAAATAGTTAAAAAAAAAAAAAAGGAAGGCATCTGGTTTGCATTGTAAAATACTTGCAATATTTTCGACATCCACCACCTCTGCACTCACCCCCATTAGAAAGTTCACCTTTAATCTTGACGATAAATGAAAGTGTCTTAAGATTCGGGCAAGATTATGCGAAAGTTATGAAGTCCATTCCCTCATAAAAATAACGCCATCGGAGTAAAATAAATGTGTGTAAAGTTAGATGTCAAATAAATGTGTTAAAGTTAGACCATTATTTGGGGTTTTAGTTCCATGAAAAAATACTCATTAAAATGGTAAAGGATTCTAAATTCCATTGAAATGGGAAATGATTTTGATTTCCATTAGTTAGGGAATTTGGTTGAAAGTCCCAAGAAGAATCCAAATACAATGTAACATTTTACTTGATATGTAAAATGTTAATATAAAACATACCTGTTAAACTAACTGGTGACAGGGAAGACGACATGATCTTTTATCTGGATTGGGTTTTGTTTAGGGTGTACGGTTAAAATGGCTAAGGTGAGTTTGTTAGAACTCACGGTTATCAGAGAGAGAGGGGAACAAATTCTTGAGTAGTGATAGATTGATGATTAGTCTATTCACTCTAATTAACTCTCTATTTATATGTACACCAAAGAGAAAACTAATTAATAACTCATTAAAAGTAATTAGGCTAATCAACTAATTACTAGCCATAGATTATTAAATTAATAAATAATTATATTTGATGATTTAATTTTTAAATAAATGATTATAAAACCACATGCACTTAACATTAAATTAATAAATAATTATATTTGATGATTTAATGTTTAAATAAATAATTATAAAACCACATGCGGTTAACAACTCAAACTATTATAGAAACTAGTTTAGATCACGTGTCTACACACGGGGTGAAAAATATCAATTTTAAAAATTTTAGGGTCAATAGATTAAATTGTAGAAAAGATTTAATGGTTGAGATTAAATTGTAGGAGAAAAAGTTGTTGGAATGATATTTTAGTCTTGGTCACTTTTGTTGACTTTTATCAAGTTCCCCCCCCCCCTCATTTTTAAACGTTCGTAACTTTTACATACGACATTATTTTTTCAAAAAAACTACACCATAAAAACGAGCGTTTTTTTATCTTTTATCCTTAAAACGAGTATAGTAACGTTATAAACAAAAACAGATTTTTTTTTTACGTTTTTCTGCTCATTGTGTAATTAGTCAGGTCAATGTGTAATACAAGTTCATTGTGTAATACAAGTTCAACGTGTAATACAAGTTTATTGTGTAATACAAGTTCATTGTGTAATACCACGTCTGGTCATTGTGTAATACAAGTTCATTGTGTTATATGTATTTATCATTGTGTTTTACGTTTTCCAGCTCATTGTGTAGTTAGTCAGGTCATTGTGTAATACAAGTTTATCGTGTAATACAAGTTCATTGTGTAATATCACGTCTGGTCATTGTGTAATACAAGTTCGTTGTGTAATTAGTCAGGTCAATGTGTAATACAAGTTCATTGTATTATACAAGTTCAATGTGTAATACAAGTTCATTGTGTTATATGTATTTATCATTGTGTTTTACGTTTTCCAGCTCATTGTGTAGTTAGTCAGGTCTTTGTGTATTACAAGTTCATCGTGTAATACAAGTTCATTGTGTAATACCACGTCTGGTCATTGTGTAATATATGGTCATTGTGTAATACAAGTTCATTGTGTAATACAAGTTCATTGTGTAATACAAGTTCATTGTGTTATACAAGTTCAATGTGTAATACAAGTTCATTGTGTTATACAAGTTCAATGTGTAATACAAGTTCATTGTGTTATATGTATTTATCATTGTGTTTTATGTTTTCCAGCTCATTGTGTAGTTAGTCAGGTCATTGTGTAATACAAGTTCATCGTGTAATTAGTCAAGTCATTGTGTTATACAAGTTCATTGTGTAATACAAGTTCATTGTGTTATACAAGTTCAATGTCTAATACAAGTTTATTGTGTTATATGTATTTATCATTGTGTTTTACATTTTCCAGCTCATTATGTAGTTAGTTAGGTCATTGTGTAATACCACGTCTGGTCATTGTGTAATACAAGTTCATTGTGTAATTAGTCAAATCATTGTGTAATACAAGTTCATTGTGTAATTAGTCATGTCATTGTGTAATACAAGTTCATTGTGTCAAATATTTTTATCATTGTGTTATATGTTTTCATCATTGTGTTTTACGTTTTCAAGCTCATTGTGTAATTCGCTCAAATATGTCAGGTTATTGTGTAATATGCTCATTGTGTAATATCACTTCATTGTGTAATATCAGGTCTGATCATTGTTTAATATCAGACCTTGTATTACACATTGACCTGGTATATTACACATTGACCATTATGCCCTCCCTTTAAAAACAATAAAATGACACATGTCAAGCTTAGAATCCTTCTTACCCTTCTTATTTTTAAAACCATTTTTACTATAACCTAACTCTTAGTATTTAATATAAATTGACTTTCATTTACTATTTTATTGAAATAAAAGTTAACAACTAAATTTCAAAGATTTTTATAATAACAGATAATTTAAAATAAATGTGTTTTATTAGCATAATTGGTATTTTTTAATATATATTATTATTAAAAGATAGAAGTGCATTAAATAAGAGAGAGAAACGGGAAAAAAATGATAAGAATGAATATGGAGGCAACACGTGACACTTAAAAACCTTTATTTATTGGGTGATTTACATATATCCCTTTTTCTAAATTCATTTATTACATATTTACCTAACCCCTAATTTTAATTAAATATTTCTCTTTCCTAAAGTTTATATATTACATATTCACCCAATTCAATTAAAATAACTTATTGAATTACTATTTTACCCTTCATGAACCTATTAAAATACTATTTACATATATTATTTTCCTAAATATATCAATTTACATATAAGGGTAAATAGGTAATTATGTAAGCATTAGGTAAATATGTAATTGATTTTTATGGTTGGATATATATGTTATTAAGGAGGTTAAAAGAGAAAAATATATAAAAAAAACTCTTATTTATTATAGAGTATAGATTAACCATCAAAAAGAAAGAAATGCATCTGAAACACTCAAACATGGTATTCATGAAAACAAAAAATTTAGTAGATAGATCATAGGCTTATGGCACACACAACACAAATGACAAACCAGAGATCGACTAGCATATGCCACTTCTTCTGCAAACCCTAACACATTACACTCAATTACAGATCTACCATTGCTTATAACATTTAATATTCCACATTTGGATTCTTCTTCAAGCAACCTGGACTTGGATTGTCTTGGGCTTCTTTGATTCCGGCGGCGGCAATTTCTCCACCGTCACCGTAAGCATTCCGTCTTGACAGATGGCGGATATCTTATCCATATCAGCATTCTCCGGCAACACAAACTTCCTCATCAATTTACCCATTCTTCTCTCCATCCTCACATACTTCACTCCGTCCTCTTCTTCCCTTTTCCTCTCTCCGCTTATCACCAACACGTTGTTGTCCTCCACCTGCACCTTTATATCCCCTGATTTCATACCAGGCATGTCAACAATGAACACGTAAGAACCGGGATACTCCTTCACATCGGCCGGTGTGGCTGCCATTGCTCTGGCGTCACGGACGTAGGCACCAGTAGGACCGGCGTTGTTTGACTTGTTTCCGGTGGCATTTTCGTCGGCAGCAGCGTTCAGGATGTGATGGATGAACGGGGTCATCAAACTGATATCCATTTCGAATGATGATCTTTTTTTCTGAAATTCGATGGCAATTGTACGTCGATATAATTTGAAATTGAGATATTATTTTCGAGTTGAAGGATGATGAAACGAGCATTACAAATGCTGGATTTATAGGGCTGAATGTCGAAGAAGGAGGTTCTGGAAAGAACAAGAAAGAAAAGGGGAAAGAGGAGCTTCTAGAAGCTTTTCGTTGAATCTGGATTATACTTGAATGTTCTTAATTTGTATTTGACATGACCCGGATAACTTAAAAAAATTCCCATTCCGTTTTATGATATCACCTTTATACGTGTTTTTTTTATTTATTAATTCATAATTAAATTATTTGAAATGCTTACTAAGTGGTAATATAAAGTAGGGTTAGACAAAACGTTTCCATTCATGTTGTTAAACATGTCAGATATGACACAACATGATTAATACATGTGTTAAAAACAAACACGACATGATTAACTAAACGTGTCGATTTACTAAAACACAAGCACGCACCTTTTTATAAACATGTTACACAGCGTGATCTGCTTAGATACGATTAAAATAACTTGTTTAGTAACAATACACGACATGATACCCATTCAACAAAAAATTACATTCCTTAATAATAATATTATTCAAGAACAATTCGTAACATATTCAAAACATAGAGCCATAAAAGTAAAACATACTTATAAAGAGCATTCTCTATCGAGTACCAATAGTGTACCGTTATCAACCGAACAACAACAGTACCGGTATCTGTATTTGATTTTTAGTTAATTCGGTTTCCGGTATCGGTACCGGTAAAAACCGAAAAATACCCATTTTCATACAATTTGACATTTTCAATGTTGTTTTCCAAGTTCATGATTACAAATGTATTCGATACATTTTTGTCTGAATGTTTTGACATCATGCTTTGATGGTTTCAAATATATATGTAACAATTTTAGGATTTTTGAACTTTTTTAGGTAAAAAAGAAGAAACTACCCGAGCGGTAGAGTACCAACAACCAAAATACCGGTACCGAACCGACAATTTCGGTATTTTATTTGGTATTTACTCATTTTGTATTACTAATTTTTGGTACCGACATGACCGAAAGTTGAAGAGAGATGATCATTTAAAAAAAAGATTTTACCTAAACAGCATAAAAAGGATTTTTAAAAATTAAATATTCGGCTTTAGCGAACTCCGATTAAACTCATTTCAACGGCGTTATTAACCGGCTCGTCGAACCCTAAATTTTAACACTAAACTATAAAGCTAAACCTTAATGCGAAATCTTAATGCAAAATCCTAGGACTGAAACCTAAAGTTAAACCTTAAAAGTTAAATTTTAAAAACTAAACCCACAGAGTTAAACCCTTAACCCTAAATTAAACATTAAAATTAAATCTTAAACTAAAAACCAAAAAAAGTAAACCCTCAAAGTTTTTAAAATCAATGGAGGTCGCAATTTAAAGAATCAAAAAAGAAATTTCGTCACACAGTCCGACCCTGAACAACTTAAAACATGAAAATAAAATAGCAGTAGATTAGATTGATTACAGCAAACAAAACAGACAAACTATTACACATAACATTCAACTACAGATCTACCATCGTTCATCACACACAATTCCGCATATGGATTCTTCTTCAAGCAACCTGGACTTGGATTGTCTTCGGTTTCTTCGGCTCCGGCGGCGGCAGTTTCTCCACCGTCACCGTAAGCACTCCGTCTTGACAAATCGCAGATATCTTATCCGTATCAGCATTCTCCGGCAACGCAAACTTCCTCATCAACTTTCCGATTCTCCTCTCCATCCTCACGTACTTCACTTCTTCTTCTTCTTCTTCCCTTTTCTTCTCTCCGCTTATCACCAACACGTTGTTTTCCTCCACCTGCACTTTGATATCCCCTGATTTCAGACCAGGCATGTCAATAACGAACACGTAAGAGCCCGGATACTCCTTCACATCCGCCGGAGTGGCTGCCATTGCTCTGGCATCACGGACGTAAGCTCCAGTAGGACCGGCGTTGTTCGACTTGTTGCCGGTGGTGTTTTCTTCGTCGGCGGCGTTTAGGATGTGATGGAAGAAGGGAGTCATCAATCTGATATCCATTTCGAGTGGGTTTTTTTCCTGAAATTGAAGATACAATTAGAAATTGAGATGATTTGAAGTTAGTGCAGCATATGAAGATTGATTTATAGGGATGAATGAAGGACGTAGGAGTCTCTGGAAACCGGAAAGAATGGGAAAGGGAATGTAGGAGTTTCTAGAAGCTTTCTGGAGGATACGTGAATGTTCTAAGGACATACCCGAATAACATTTATCTAGTAATTATTTATTAAAAATTATTATAAAACTTTTTTTTTTATTTTAGTATTATTTTTTTTCTTGTTTTATTTTTTGTTTATTATGTTTTTTTCTTTTTCTGTTTTTTAGCAGCAAACACAACCTTTATTCCTAAATCAACAAAACTATAATTCATGAAATTTAAAATCATAACCATTTTATTAGAAATTACATCATTGTTCCAACATAATGCTTAGATTTTTTTTTCTAATAGGTCAAGCAAATATCATATTATTAAATTATTATAACATAAATTCAGTTATTTTTAAACAAGAACGACAATCATACACGCATCGAGAATCAATTACAAACACTCTGAACTACGGGTGTCGTTTTTACCCGAAACTTGAATACTGAACCCGATTAAGATGAAACACGAACAACCCGAACCCGTTTAAGATGAAACCCGAATACCAAACCCGATTAAGATGAAACACGAACAACCCGAACCTGAATGTAGTCTTCTCAGACACACGTAAATGAAAATTAAATAAAACTAGTGGATTCCCTCGTGCTACGTGGAAGAAATTTGCTTGGTATCAGTTCGTTCCTTACGGTACATACATTCACTATATAAGTTAACTAGCTTAGACCCCGTGTGATACACACGGGTGAAAAATATCAATACATAAATTTCTCAAATTTTATTTATGTATTTTATAGGTGTAAAAATGTATTACTGTATACTAAGTATATAAAACAAAATTCAAAATATGTAAAAGATAATATATAATTGGGTTTTGAAATACGTCAATTACTATTTAATGTAATTTGACTTTTATTTACTGTTTGATTGAAAATAAAAATTACATAATTAGATTTCAAAGTTTTTTTTTATAATAAAGGATAATTTAAAATAATGTGTTTTATTACTATAATTAGTAATTTATTAAAAGATATGAGTACATTTAATAAGAGAGAGAGGCGGGAAAAGAATGATGAGATTGAATATGGTGACGACACGTGACATACAAAACATTTATTTATTATATAGTATAGATATAGATATTTTATAGGTCCATTTTAGTAGTCGTATAAGACATACAAAATCTCAGCGATAGCATTGGTGCCAACCCTTTACTACAAAGCCCATGAAGAAGAAGATTACAAGTGATAAAACCAGTTGTAGCATATTAAAATACCCAAATATGATTAAATTTAATAATAATTATAGTAACAATCTTTTTTCTAGAACAACAAACACACACCCATTTAATCATACTTCTAAATCTATACCAATATTCATCATTCGAGTTGACCCCTCGATCTCATAAGAAAGGACACTATTATGTAAATACTCGGATCCCATTGGGTTACAAGCACATTGGTCCATGTGTAACAACATCTAGTTGTAATTGCCAGTAACCAACTACTTTTAATATTAAATACATTTTAGGTCTTAACTGTTAAAATCTGATTTGCATATAATTGCAAGAATTTTATTTTTAGCTATTGTAAATCCACTCACCGACGGGTTATGTTTGGTCCGGTGGATAGATTACAAAGACTCCAATGGATAGCCGCATAGTGGTTTCTTCTCCAGATTCCAACGGTATCCTACACAAGGGAACAACGCGTTAGGACGTTACGGCGTTACGGGGAGGGATAATCCCTATATCAGCCCTCCACCGTGAGAATAAATACCTCCGAGATATAAAAGTGTAAGTAAGAGTATGAGGGGAGTTGTCACACCCCGCCAATGCGGAAACACGAGGGAGTGACGAAATTGAATCATTACACATGATCAAAATAAATTTACTATTAAAACTAAATAGTTATTACATCAGTATTTCAGAACAAATAAAACAAACAAGTAGAACAAATAATTCTTCTTTTACTAAAATCTTAGCATGTGCTTATCAACATCCTAGTTAGCTTCACCTGAAAAACATGCTAAAATAGGTCAACTAAAAAGTTAGTGAAAACATAGGTTTAGATAGATAGATACATAGTAATAGATAACAAGATGTAAGTCATAAACAAGTTTCACAATTCCAAGTAATTAAACTTTTATACATGAGTCCACAATTAACCCTGGTGATCGATAGCTCTCCCATCCAACACCTTTTCAGGGTGTTAGACTAAGTTTAAGTGTCAAGAATGCAGTTTCTGAACACTCAGCTCCTTCCAAGTTGATCAAAATCCACAACTTGAAGGACTAGATGGGCTTGTCAGACCAATAGATTTATTTACATACTCTCGTGGCTTCCCTGAAGTTAATGGTTGTGTAAGTTTAAGAAAATAAGAGAGACTTTGTAGTTAAAAGTGACATAGAATAGCAACATGTATATATTAGTTTAGTTTTACTAGAATTAGAAAATATGTTATTAACTGCAAAAGAATATTGTTTTGATTTCATAATTTGATTTCGTTTTGATATATGAGCATGCTTTCCACCCCAAAGTAGAAAGTAAAGAGAGGCTATGAACTCACCTTACAGTAGATGGGTATATCTTGATTGTTGAAGTAACTTGGTTTAGGAGATGCTTTAAGAATTCCATAAGTAAGTTCGAGTTTAAGTTAGTTTACAGAATTGTGGAAAGATAAGGGGTTATAGTGTAATTAGATTAAAGTAGTTTTTGTACACTAGAGTAGTTATCATTCTAGAGTAATACCTTTAACAGAAAAGAGTTGGCCGGATCAGAATCTCGTCTTTCCTAGCCAGAACCTTACTGTTTGTCAGATAACTGCATACCGGTTTAAAAGTTACTCTATTTGTATACTTTAACCGAGTTTAAGACGTGTTTGATAAGTTTGGGAAAATATAAGGACTAAAGTGAAAATGTGCATTTAACAAAGATCAAAATAGATATGTTAAATACTAGAGGGTTTCAATAGAAAATTAAGAGTTATAATAAAAATATAATTTTAAAATTTAAAAGAAATCAAGGTTGTAAATAAGACGTTTGAACAAGTTTTTAAAGAGTGAACAATTTTTTAAAGGGTTTATAAAATATATTTTATAACTCTTGCGTTTTAAATAAGAATACTAAATCTTTAAATATTCTTACTACTCTAATAAATGAAAATCTTTTCAGGACACGTGTCACTCTCTGGTTACTCCTCATCTTTATTTTCCCGCCTCACTTTCCTATCAAATATTAGATTTTCTATTTCTCTCTCCTATTAAATAATAATCTTTATATCAATAAATCTAATTACGAATACTTATTATTTAATTATAAATAGTTATTATATCATTAATCAAATGAACTTAATATGAACTAACATTTATCAATTATATTGAAAAATTAATACTCAGTTAAAAAAAATGTTTTAAAACTAACTTAACAGATCTTATAACTGTCACGACAAATTACATTTTTTAAAAACATATTTTGACAAATGTGTTTGTTAACAAATTATATTATATTATATTTAACCGATGTAATATACTGGTTTATTCAACCCGTGTATTACACGAGTTTTTAAAAATATAAAATTTTTATTACTAAATATATAACATTTTATTTATTTAACCCTTGTAATATACGTGATTTTAACCTAGTGCTTAATAATATATAAATAGTTTCTAGTTGAAATAATGTTACTAATTTTAAACAAAAACATAACTTTAATTGGTTTTATCGCGAAATCTTTTATAAAAATAGAAAGTATACAAAATCCCTTTAGGTTTATTTGAAGAAAAATACATTTTATAATATTATGGTAAATTGGGAGTTCTAAAAAGATTTGGATCAATAACATTTATTTGTTTAGAAAACATAATAATACATGTATTTATGAATGTATTAAAAAAAACCCTAATGGGTTTCGAACCCAAGACCCTCGAATAATTCTTCATCATCTTCCCCAAACATCAGATTGTGAAACCAGACACACACAAACCCAAAATTGATTTTGATGCTTGAAGGTATTAAAGGAACGTGCGATTAACAGATTAACGAGTACCTTGTGTCGGAATCCACACGGATTAAAGCCAAATACGTCAACGATTTGCGTCGGGAGGGGGCGTGCGTCTCTCGGAATAGGAAGAAAAAGAACGGCTTTTTTTGTGGTAGCTTCGTTTGGGAATCGACGAGGTATTTATAGGGATGATTAGCTCTTTTATGAACGCATAATCAGTTAGATTTAGAACGAGTTTCGTGGGATTTTGAAGCTTGGATTACCATGGACGCATCTTCTAATCGGGTTTTCAAAATTGTTCTCAAAGGTTCGAATTAAACAACAAATTCCGCGGATTCCATGTCCCTGTCGATGGATAACGATTTAGAAAGTTTTGAACCTTACAGATTTTGTGGGATTGGAAGGATTTGATGCGATTTTGACTTTTAGAAAGTCAAAATTGGTTTTGGTTACTTTCAGGGTTCAAAATAAGAAAAGGGGGTTCAAATGGAGGGTTCAAATGTTTTGAGAGGTTTCAAACATATAAAAAGGGGAAGGATCAAATAAGAAGTTGTTTTCGGCTAAGAACTCTAAGAAGTGACAAAAACATTAAGAAACGATATCAAACGAACTCGGATTGAGCTCATTCCAGCGGCGTTGGAACCGTATCGTCGAACTCTACCATCTTAGCTTTTAGGGTTTAGCTTTTAGGGTTTAGATCTTAGCGTTGAATTTTAGGATTTTAGCCTTAGGGTTTAGCCTTAGGGTTTAGCCTTTAGGGTTTAGATTTTAGGGTTTAGGTGTTTTTTTAGGGGTGGGGGTTTAGGTTTTTAGGGGTGGGTTTAGGTTTTTTTTGGGGGGGTTTAGGTTTTTGGGGGGTGGGGGTGGTGGTTTTAGGCTTTTCGGGGTGGGGTTAGAGGGAGGGTTTAGGTTTTTGGGGGTGCGGGTGGAGGGGGTTTAGGTTTTTGGGTCCGGATTAGAGTTCGATGAGACGGTTACAACGCCGCTTGAATGAGCTCAATCGGAGTTCGTTTGACCCACTTCTTAGCGTTTCTTAGCGAAAAACCACTTCTTAGCGGAACCTTCCCCTATAAAAAGGAGGATTCAAAGTCTTTTATTTTTCAATTTAAAATTTCTTTTTGATAGTTAGACAATTAAACATTTAAATTTTATAACTTCTAAAGTTTTTATAAATATAACTAATCAATTTAAAATTTTCCATTTTTGTTTAAAAATATTAATGTAATTATTTATTAGGAATTGAAATTTAATTGATATATTAAATAAAATAAGCCAAAACGAGACTCGTATATTAAATTGAAGTAAGATTACACGAAACTAGAATTGTACAATTTTTAGAGATGTCACGGGAGTAGATTCCTTGTTCCTGAGAGGTGATATGTTATTTATAGTGGAGGAGGATACCATGATGTTGCTTTCATAGAGACGAATACTATTAGTGGAGGTGTCCCTATCAGAAATATACCTTTGTTCCCCTAACGGATAACCGCTAGTGGGAACCTAGTCGTGCACGGTGGTGTCTCCTCTCGCGCGACACCTTCTGATCATTATGTGGGATATCCTTCCGTACGCTCAGGTGTCCCTGTCTTCTTGTGAAGTACTGCCAGGGACAAGTTCCTTTCGCGGGGTGAATGACATTCCGCGGGGTACCTTATATCTTCAGCTATTATAGCAAGATTTTTACTCTATGTTTAGAGCATCCCAAACATTGTTGTTCTCAGCCATCATGGCCGACATGCAGAGAGAGGAAAAAGGAGTTTGTCTCCACAGATGAAGAATGAGAGAGAAAGGGGAGAAGGAAGAGGGTGTGTCTATGAGAGATAGGTGTACGGTCCGTCTAGAAAATGATCAACATGACTTGATCTGTAAGATGTAGCGGTAGTCACAGTCCGGTTTAATGGTTTTTAAGCTAAACCGTGAGCCAAACCATTCGTAACGGTTTTTTATTGTTGTAAACCAAAATCAAACTGTTGAAACTTCAAATCGAACCAAACCAAACAGTTACTAACGGTTTGGTTTTATGATTTAAGCCTTTATACAAGTTGTTCTAAATAAGGCATG
Organism: Smallanthus sonchifolius; assembly: GCA_023525975.1. NCBI lineage: Eukaryota > Viridiplantae > Streptophyta > Magnoliopsida > Asterales > Asteraceae > Smallanthus > Smallanthus sonchifolius. The sequence goes on from CM042042.1 coordinate 60,254,783, forward strand.
AAATATACAAACTATATTGTCCAAAACAAAGCTGTCGGGGTTTAAGTATCGCCATGATTTTGTTCGAGACGCGTTAATGGATATTCTCAGACGAGCAGGGATCTCGGCAAAGAAAGAGGCACCGGTTAATTTTCTTACGGACCCGGCGGAAGGGAGGTCCACCCTACGCCCGGCGGACGTGCTAGTTTTTGGTTGGGAGGGCGGGAAACATGCTTGTGTCGATCTCACAGGTGTATCCCCCCTAGCTGGGTTGCGGGAAAATGGGTTTGTGACGAGGCAAGCGGTTATGAAAGCAGAGTCAAAGAAGGTGGAAAAGCACGCGAAAGCTTGTGAGGATAATCAGCATGCCTTTGTCCCCCTGGCGTTTGACACGTTCGGCTCCTTGGCGCCGGAGGCGGTTCGGTTCTTGGCTAGAGTTCAGCGTGTGGTCCACAGCAACTTTACGACTCCTCAAGGGCGAGGCTTTGTTTTTAGTAGATTAGGGTTTTCAATTCAGAAGGGGATGATGGCGCAGTTTGTAGCCCGTCTACTTGCTATCCTTATGTAATTTGCCTTGATATATAATTAAACAAGTTTATTGATTTAAAAAAAAAAAAACAAAGCCGATGATTTTACTAGGATTTACAAGGGTTACAAAGATTAGGTCAAGAAAAGTTGGAACACAAACAACAGTAACAACTAGAAACATATAACATGGAGTGAGATTTTTAATATTTGACTTAGTGTTGGAATTAATTTCGACGTCCGCAGTTGAGGCTTTTGGTTAAGTTGAGGTGTAGTTCCCTTCAAATAATTAGCCAAAATTTTTTAACTAAATTTAAATATGTAAAAATAAATTTAAGAATAGGATATATGTAAATGACCCAAAATAAAATAGCAATCATAAAACCAAATCAATGACTGGTTTAAAGCCAAAAGTGTTCTTGCTAGCATAATCAGTTAACACTTCCCGCTTCTCCCTCTAAAAATTTGACACACGTCGATATGGATTGCTCTCCCCAACCTCCCGTTCCAAGATCGTTCCGTATATAAAAATAACCTTATTAGCCATTTACCACAGGGTTTGAAATCTTTTGAAATGAGAAAATGACTTAAAAAAAACAACCACCCACCTTGATCAGATGACGATATAACTTTTTAAAATGAAGGGTCCGTCTCTTATTTTACCAAACACATTCCCTAATTTCAAACAGTAAACTGATTACATTAAAAGCATTAGCAAACAAATATAACATCACTACTCATAACATTCAACTACAGATCTAAGATCCCACCAATTTACTCATACAAGACATAATACCCCATAACCATACGGATTCGATTCTTCAAGCAACTTGGACCTGGATTGTCTTGGGCTAATTTGGCTTCGGCGGCGGCACTTTCTCCACCGTCACTGTAAGCACTCCGTCTTGACAGATGGCGGATATCTTATCCGTATCAGCATTCTCCGGCAAAGCAAACTTCCTCATCAATTTACCCATTCTCCTCTCCATCCTCACGTACTTCATTCCCTCCTTTTCTTCTTCCCTTTTCCTCTCTCCGCTTATCACCAACACGTTGTCTTCCTCCACCTGTACTTTGATATCCCTTGATTTCACACCAGGCATGTCAACAATAAACACGTAAGAAGTTGGATACTCCTTAACATCCGCCGGTGTTGCAGCCATTGCTCTGGCGTCACGGACGTAAGCTCCGGTAGGACCGCCGTTGTTTGACTTGTTGCTGGTGGTGTTCTCGTCGTCGGCGGCGGCGGCGTTTAGGATGTGATGGAGGTCGCGGAAGAGTGGAGTGTCGAAGCCCATCAAACTACTGATGTCCATTTCGAGTGGTGTCGATGATCTTTTTTTATGAAATTGAAGCGTAATTGAAGAACACAATTAGAAATTGAGGTGATTTCGGGTTATTGCGTATGGTGAAAGGAGAATTTAGGATGGTGAATTTATAGGGTGAAGAAGGAGTTTCTGGAATAAACAGGAAAGGGAAAAATGGGGTTCTAGAAACTTTCTTTGATTCTAGATGCAACTTCAATGTCTTGGATTTCGGGTTATTCGGTTTGGGTTTTTTGTTATAAGAATTTAACCCGTTTACCGACACAAATAAGATTCGGGTTATTCGGTTTCTGGTTTATTCGGTATTCGGGTTTCTATGTACAAGTTGCAAAGCATACTTTACAATTTAACTTAAGATTATATTTATCGAATAATAAACACAAAATATCAAATAAAAACACTCTCAGTATGATCTTTCATTCAAACTAATGCAACAAACACATATATTAACTAAAAAACATCAAATAAAATAAACATAAAACCAAACCTTATCAACCAATCGTGTAAATTAAAAAAAAGTCAAATCGAATCAATAAATGTTCGCTTTTCGAATTGCCAACTTCATATTCGTTCGTCCGTTTCCAATCATATATTAAAAAATTTCAAATAAAATAAGCATTAAAAATGGTTACATGTACATTGAGTTAAGTTTAAATTATATATTAAAATAATAAAAATACATTTTTATTATTATTCGGGTTAATCGGGTTAACCCGATTAACATTTTTTTAACCCAATTACCAACCAAATACTACCTCCGGGTTCGGGTTCCATCTTAATTGGGTTCTGGTTGTTCGGGTTTCATCTTAATCGGGTTCTGGTTGTTCGGGTTTCATCTTAATCGGGTTCGGGTTAATTTGGGTCGGCTCGATATTCGGGTAAAAACGACACCCCTGTTTTCAAGTGATGTGATTTGTTTTATACTATAAAAAAGATACGTTACATATTTATAACATATATACTTATTAAAAAATATTTACATGTTATATTTATAACGTATTATATATATTTTAAATATAAATTACAAAATCGTCATATAATTATTTTTTTTAAATGTAAGAAATTTTTAATTTATGAACAAACCTATTTTTCTAAATAAAAAACATTTTGTAAAAAAAATTATAACAATCATTATCATTTAATATGATAGAGATACGAGAAACAAAAAATTATTAAAACAATTAAAGAAATTTATATAATTAATAGGAGAGGGAGATTAGAAAAAAAAAATATTGAAGATGCATAGTAGAGTGATAAATGTCCCACCAAAATTTTTATTTATTAGATTGTATAGATATAGATAATAAGTATATTTTTTTTCTGGAAGGCAAATAATTATATTAAATACTATGTTATAGACCCGTGTATTACACGGTTTGTATAAACGAAAACGATATAAATTATTAATCTATAAATACTTCTTAAAACTGGAATTACATATTTATCCTAGTTATTTAGGAACGGGGGATGCGTCAGGGTTACAATTGCATCTGATTTACAGACGATTACCATATGTAATCTGATTTATATTAGAGATAACTGCTAAAATATACATTTTGACTTAAAAAGTTAAGAAAATGTACATTGACTTTTTCAACTTGTAATTATAACCATCCACTATTGACCAATAGAAATTTGACACGCAACATAAAAATGTTTTGGATGCTCCATTTTAGCCGTCAACTTAAAAATGATGTGGAGAGATCGTATATGTTACAGAGACGGTTATACTGCTAAGATTGAAGGGGGTTTTCATTTACCCGGCTACAGAGTAGAGGGCTTTTCATTTACCCCGCTACAGAGTAGACGGCTTTTCATTCACCCGGCTATAGAGTAGAGGGGCGTTTTGATTTAGCCGGCTATAAAGTAGAGGGACCTTTTGAGTCTGAGAATCGAATGTTAATTAGTCGGCTATTTTTAAGCCTCCGAGTCATTTTTAAGTTGCATATCAATTTTCTATTCGTTGTGGGTGGATAAGATTATAATTATTATAATTATAAGTTGAAAAGTTAACGTATATTTTTATCAACTTTTCAAGTCAAAATGTATATTTTGACAATTTTCTCTTTGTACCTAGATGATGGTACGATTATCGGAGATGCTAAAGAGGTGGCTAAAGCCCTAGATATTATCAGGTCGGAGGGGCCCTGTTTGGGCCTTGAACTTAACGTCAAGAAAACAGAAGTTTTTTGGTTGTCGTGCAATGAGGTGAAGGTACAAGATGGATTGTTCCCTTGTGAGATTGGAAGGCCAGTGCTAGGTGTGAAACTCCTTGAGGGCGTCGTTAGCAGAGATGCAATGTTCATCAGTAATTTGGCTGTGAAAAGGGCTTCTTGTGCGATGGAACTGATGAGCTGTCTCCCACGTTTGCGGGACCCTCAATGCGAGCTCCTTTTGCTCCGCTCGTGTATGGGAGTTGCAAAGCTATTATTCGGCCTTAGAACATGCCAGCCTATGTATGTGAGGGAAGCTGTTTCAATTTTTGACAAGGGCATCCGGGGTGCGATCGAGGATATCGTGGTTTGTGATGGTGCTTTTTTTGGGGATTTTTAATGGAGGTTGGCATCACTTCCAACCCGTTTTGGGGGTTTGGGTTTATGTGCGGCTCAGGATATATCTGCTTATGCATTTGTGGCCTCGAGGACACAATCTTGGAGTTTACAGGACCACATTCTTCGGGGTTGTGATATTGATGGATTAGACTCTGATTATGGGTGTGCGATGGATCGTTTGCGTATGTCCCTTCCTGATTTCGATCTTAGCAGTTTCTCTAATAAGGACACCGCCCCCCCTAAAGCCCAACATGCTTTGGCGAATGCCTTATTTAGCAGAATCGTCCAGAATTTGGGAGTAAAGTTTGATTTATCACCTCATCAAAAAGTGGTGTTTGAATGTCTCCGGGCTCCTCGAGCTCAAGATTTTCTAACAGTTATCCCCATTGAAGGACTGGGCCAGCATATGTCGGCTGTGGAGTACCTGGCTATCCTCAAGTATCGGCTAATGATCCCCTTGTTTCCGACTGAAGAGCCCTGCCCAGTTTGCCTCAAGGCTTGTTTGGATTCTTTTGGCGAGCATACGGTCCATTGCAAAGAGTTACCCGCGTTTAAATACATGCATGCTTTGGTTAGGGGTGTTCTTTGTGATGTTCTCAAACGGACAGGAATTTCTGCTAAAAAAGAGGCCCCCGTGAACTTTCTAACAGATCCGCTTGAAGGGAGGTCTACTCTACGGCCGACTGATATTCTTGTGTTTGGTTGGGTAGGGGGAAACACGCTTGTGTGGACCTTACAGGAGTGTCCCCTCTTGTGGGGCTCAGGGAAAATGGGGTTGTGACGGGCCATGCTGCTTTAAAGGCGGAATCAGGCAAAGTTGCTAAACACGAGAAAGCTTGTTTAGAGAACCAACACGTGTTTATCCCGTTTGCTTTTGATACTTTTGGGTTCCTAGCACCGGAGGCAGTGGAATTCCTAAACAGGGTTCAACGAGTCGTGCATAGTAATATTTCGGCCCCTAAGACCCAAAGCTTTGTTTTTAGTAGGATCGGTTTTGTTATTCAAAAGGGGGTTGCAGCGCAACTTGTTGCTCATTTACCTGCCACTTTATTGTAATCGTCCTTATTTTCAACAGAAATTATTACTTATTAGTGGGCTTTTGAGTGTTTTAAAAAAAATAATAAAAAAAATAAAACTTTGAAATAGCAATCGGTATCTTCCATACATGCTTTTAAGACGTCAAACATCTTTTACTTTAATTTTCAGTAGTGGAAGTACGATTTAAAATGAATATAGATATTGCAACTTATTCATTAATGATATTTACTTGGTCGCCATGACTATCATTACCTGATTGGTTGTCTTTCTTCCATGATTATGGCTATGGTAGCGTTTTAATGGAGATTTGAAAACCCTCCATGGTATCGAGTAACATGTGCGCATATCGAGTATAATTACAATTCACAATAAGAAATCTATGTGGATTCGTTAGGTCCTCAATGGATGTATAGGTGAACGGAATTGAGTGTTCCAGATGGATGAAGCTCATAAATACTGTTCAAAAGATTATAAATCTTATTTTACTAACCTAATAAATAAAAAACTTTTGGGACACATGTCACTCTCTGGTTACTTCTAATCCTTATTTTTTCGCCTCTCTCTCCTATTAATTATTCTGTTTCTATCTCCTATTAAATAATGATATTAAATAATAATCTTTGTATTAACAAATAAAAATCCTATGGACACGTGTCACTTTATGATTCATTTTTATCATTATTTTTTCACGCCTCTCTCCTATTAAATAATGATATCAAAAGAATTTATTTTTAAATGTTTAATATAAATCTAATTATAGATAATTATTATTTCATAATAAATAGTTATTGAATCATCAATAAAATGAATTTAATATGAATTAACAAAGCTTATAACTGTCATGAAAAATTACATTTTTTAAAGACATATTTTGACGAATGTGTGTTAACAAATTACATTATATTTTAATCAACTGATATAATACGCTTGTACATTCAACTCGTGTATTGCACAGGTTTTTAAAAATATAATTTTTTTATTACTAATCAAGTATATATCATTTTATTTATTCAACCCGTGTAATACACGCAACCTAGTGGTAGGAATATAGGAATATATCATGATAACTATATTCCCATGTGTAACAAACCTAATCTATACTACAAATGGGTACAAAAATTCATTATTACATAACAAGACATGTATGCTTCTTTTAAATATTTCATATCTTAAAAGAAATGGATTAGTGTAACTGCTTATAAACAGTTGAGTTGAGATGTAGTACAAACTGCAAAGAAGTAAACCTGGATTCAGAAAAAAAAATCCTAACAACACAATAAATGCATCATGGTGCAGTAACCTTAACTGCTGCCATTAACTTGAAGATGTAATTCAACAGCGGTTTTCCACCATCCTTCTCATTCAGAAACATGACAACCACTGCCAGACACACAATGCTGCTCACAATAATCACTCACACTCCCAAGCCTCTACCCTTTCAATGGCCTTCTCGAAGCACCAAACCCTCGTCTCCCTGTAATTACATCACTACTCCCGCTACCCTAGATGGTACATAAACTAATAATTAGACACCTAAAACAAGGGCTTTTTTTTAATAAAGACCAAGTGTTGCCCGTCTTCTCCCCTTCGTCGTCAATATTGTTTGGAGAACTATAATCATGAAGGTAGCAAGGTTCCATTGCCGCATGTTGTATGGTTCTCTTGAAAACATGCATATAGGCTTAAAACTCAACATCAATCCAGCCTTGTATGTCCCTTTTGTAAAATGCCACTTGAATACCACGATCACTTGTTTTTTCAATACGACTTTCCTAAACATGTGTGGAACAAATTCAAATAATGTTTTGGAACATTAGGATGACACTATGACATACCTTTCAATCAAGATCCAAGAGCAAGAGTTAGGAGCATTATAGATCGTTTAACATTTGTACCTGCATAGATTCATGAGATAAAGGTGACAGGTTGGGCTGTAACGGCTTGGTAGAGTTAGGCTGACCCGCGAACACTATTTAATCTCTTTTATTTGAACTTTACAAAGAACCCATGTGTTGATCTCATAGAGATAAAACGCAACCCAAATGAACCACCTTGTAAATAAATGGATAAAAAATAAGTTTCCACCCTTAGTAACTCGTATTAACTACTTCCTGCTGGAATTATAATCAAACATGGTACAAATAAGAACATGATTCTTATGTGGTAATACCTTCTTTGACTTTTTGCAGTCAAGCGGCATTCGACCTACTTATTTCTCTCTTAACAAGTGCACACATCAAACTGATACAAGTGGATTTCTTCACAGTTAAACCCATCTCTGATATTTCTCCAAAAACACGCATTGCATCCCGATATTTACCTTCACTGCAAAGCTTATCAATATTTTCTGAATAAGCCCCTGAACTTGCATCTAACTCCTCTTTAACCCCATGAGAACTTGCATCATCAAAAATATCCCCCCACTCAATCATCTTTGACATCAAATCCTCTGCCTCTTGATGCTTTCCACCATCCGTAAGCGTAACAAGAACAACATTATATGTATACTTATCGGGCCCTAAGTTCTTTTTCTTCATTTCAGTAACAAGATCCATTGCATCTTCAAATCTCCCAACTTTACACAAACATGATACCAGTGTGTTGTAAGTTACTGCATCAACGGCTTTCCCATTTGAAACCCATGTGTTGAATAAAGTAAAAGCTTTCTCCACCAACCCTTTACTACATAGCCCATGAAGAAGAATATTACAAGTATAAATATCGGGTTTAAAATTATTCTTAACCATGTCGTTGTGAAATTGAAATGCTTTTTCAACATCTCCCTCCCAACAATACCCGAGAATAACTGTATTATATGTTGTTTCATCGGGTGATAACCCGTTTTCAAGAAGTTCATTCAACTTCATAATTGCTTGATCGATTTTTCCCAATTTGCATAGCCCTCCAATAACCGAGTTATAAGTAATAATACTAGGAAAGATTTCTTTTTCTTTCATTTCATCCCAGAGTTTTAAAGCCTCATCAGCATTCCCGTTCTTAAAATACCCTACTATCAAAGTTCCATAGCTTACTTCATCAACAATATAACCTCGGTTTTTAGCATCTTGAAGTAATTTGTATGCTTCATCTAACTTCTTCTCTAGACACAAGGCGTGAAGAACAGTATTAACAGTAAAATTATCCATCTTTAAACCTCTCCCAATCATTTCTTTCATAATCTTTAACGCTTCTCTTAAATTTCCCGTTTTGGAATAACCGTTGATCAAAGTATTATAACTTACACTATCGGGGAAAAATCCACTAGCTTCCATATGCTCAAGGGTTTCACTAGCTTTATCCATATCACCTTCTTTACAATACCACTTAATCAATATATTATAAGTAACCTCGTTTCTACTTACCCCTCTTTCACTCATCAAATCAAGAATCTTGATCACCTCAGAACTATTTTTCACCTTAAAGCAACCATCAATCAATGTATTGTAAGTAACCACGTCGGGTAACAATTTTAACTTCTCCATCTCATTAGTAACCCTAACCGCTTCTTCAACATCCCCCTCATCACAAAGCCCACTAATCAATGTGTTGTAAGTCCAAACATCAGGCAATAAGTTATTTTGTGTCATTAGATCAAGAACACTAATAGCTTCAGGCAATCCCCCTTTTCTCAAACAATATCCATGAATCAAAGTATTATACGTGTTTCTATTAGGAAACAACCCACAATCCTTCATATCTAACAACAATTCCCTAACTTCATTCAACCTACCCTTCTTACACAAAGCATTTAACAAAGTGTTGTAAGTTACATTATCAGGTAGACAATTAAATTCCCTCATTTTATTCATCAAATCCCTAGCTTCACTAAACCTATTCTCTAAACAATAGGCATTGATCAGGATATTAAACATATTCACATTGGGAACAACTCCAAGTTTGATTGCATCATTAATTACTTCTCTAGAATACAAAATTGAATGGGAGGATGACTGTTTTACCAGAGAATTGATCAAGGTGTTGCAGGTGATCAAATTAGGGCGAATTCTGAGTCTTCTCATCCTTCTGAACACAATCATGGCAAAATTAGGGTTTCCGGTTTGAACATAAGCACCGATTGCTGTGTCGTACAGAGCTTTGGAATGGCGAGGGATGCCGCGGGTAGGGTGGAGGATGCTGCGGAGGAGACGGTGGCGTGTGTCGGCGGCGATGAAATTGACGAGGAGAGTTTTTGCATCGGACCATTTGTTGTGGGCGAATAGGGTTTGAAGTACGGAGAAGAACGATGGGAGGGTTGCCGGAGAGGCGTTCGAGAAGTTAGGGATGTGAATTTGAGAGATTTTAAAGAAGTTTAAGAGGGTTTGAGGGTTTGATTTTAGGGTTTTGGAGGAGATGGTTGAGAAGATGATTCCGGGGGTCAAATGTGGGAGGAATTCAGAAATTGAAGAGGTGATGGAGGTGGAAGTGGTGGTTTTGGAGAGGATTTTGGTTAGGGTTTCTGTGATTTCAGAAGGATTTAATGGAGGTTTTGGGGGAGACGACGATGCGTTCATCATCGCTGTGTTGATTTGTTGGAGATTTTGGACAGTATAAAACCTTGTAGATTCAAAACTTTTAAAGTTTATAGTTTGGCCACAAAAGTTTGTATAACTTGTGGTTAAAATAATGTATTTTACTATTACTCCAAGGGGCATTATGCAAGTATACTAAAGAGTAGGGGGACTATGTGAAGTTATAAATTAAAACGGAACTTAGAGTAGGAGTGTAAACGAGTCGAGCCGAGCCCGACAATACTTGAGCTCGGCTCGTTGGAATATCGTAAAGCTCGAGCTCTGTTCGGTTCGAGTCTATGATTTTTAGATCAAAGTCGGCTCCTAAAGTGAAAATAAAACTCAAGATCGGCTCGACAAGGCTCGATTTCATTCAGGATGATTAAACCCTAAACGAGCCAAAGCTCGGCTCGAGCTTGTCTATAAGAACCCTCCAGGTTGACAAAAGTACCAATAATGAGCCTATATGAAATTAAAAACTTACCAACAAGGCAGCAAGGATGAATCAATTCTCAACAATGATATATATGAAATCAAAAGTTTACCAACAAGAATGAATCGATGCTTGATGACGATGATTGGCGAGATTGCAGCCTTCGATGGTTGATGGCGATGATTGGTAAGGACTACAGCCTTCGATGGGTGACGATTGCAGCCTTCGATGGTTGATGAGGATGACAGGAGTGCAACGATAAATTGATTCAACAATGTTTAAATGAACTGATTTAAGGCTTAAGAATTTTAAGAGGTAAATTGATTTAGATTTCAAAATATTTACAGATTGAAGACGGTAAATTGATAAATATATAAAAATAAATAAAATACAAATTTACCGGACTCGTTACTGCTCATGAGCCTAAACAATCTATGAAAGCAAGGCTCGGGCTCGGGCTTGGGCTTGGGCTCGATAACTAAACGAGTCATATTTCAGGCTCGAGATCGGGCTCGGGCTCGTTTAGGCTCGGTTCATTCGAGCTTTTTACTAAGTCAGTCTCGAGTAGCTCTCAAGCCGGCTTAACTCGTTTGCACGCCTAAATTAGAGTATGCTTCTGAACTTATACAAATGCTTCAAACTTGTAAACCAATGTTCAATGAATAGTACCCATCGGCATTTAAAATTGTAATATTAAATGTGAAGAACTAAGAAATTATGCATTCCAAAAAATGTTGTATTCATTTTCTTTTTAGCACTAACTAAAATTAACCCCTTTCATTTTCAACAAACTTGATTACACACTTCCTTAACACATAGCTTATCTATGACAACCGTCATCGAACGAGATTAACACTTACTTTAACATTAATATTGTTCCTATCTTTTTTACTAATTGAGTCTCTATTTGAAGTTTAAATTGGAACCCTAGTTACACATGCCCCTTTTAGAAACTTTTCAAATCCGGAAATCATTATTTTAAAACCGACACTACACATCGCATTAACCGACAAAACAAAAAGTATTATTTTTTTTAGTTACTTAAATGGTCTTAAGATTCGTAGATTAGAATAAAAAAAGTTGTCAATTTGTAACACGTTAACAATAGTCGTTGGACCGTCGATAATTTAAATAAGTTTAACGTTTTGTTTTGTTTTAAAAAAATAATAATAATATTAATAAATATATATATATATATATATATACACACACACTTAAAGGTAGCCGAAATTTGTTAAAGATAGCATTATCCCTATTTTTATTATTTTGCATCTAATCCTTTTTTTTAATTTGAAATTCCCTATTTATTTGGATTAACAATCCAATATTTATACAACTATAAACCCCTCCATTCCCCTAATCACGATTTCAATAGCCTTTCTTGTGTTGACCAGTTCGTGTTACTATGTAATGAAAACAATAATAATAACATACCTGTTAAGTTCACCGATGATAGGGAAGACGACATGATCTCTAATCTGGATCGGGTTCCCGTTTAGGATGTACGATTAGGATGATATTAGGTGAGTTCTTGGGAGCTCACGGTTTGAGAGAGAGGGAGACGATTTAGTGGTGATAGTATAGAATAGTCGATTAATGATGATTCGTATATTCCCTCTAGTAATCTCTCTATTTATATGTACATACAAGTGAAAACCCATTAGTGGCCCATTAAGAGTAATTAGGCCCATCGACTAATTACTAGTCATATGTTATTAAATAAATAAATAATTATATTTGATCATTTAATAATTAGATAAATGATTATAAGAGCCACATATTAAATTTCGTCTTACATCTTGCTCTCCTTTTGGTCGCTACTAGCATCCACACAAAAACCAAAACGAAAACTCCGACAATCTCCGCAATCTAGGGTGTTTTAGTGAAACCAGTAAGTAGTATTTTTTAAGTTCCATCATGTTTCTTATTTTAATCCATCAAAGATCTGATTTTTTTACTATCCTTTGATCCCAAGATCTTAGTATTCCAGCATTCCCATCTTTCGAAAGAGCCTTAGTAAAGTCATTAAACAAGTCTAGGTACGAAAAATCTACACTTTTCTACTTTTCTTTGATTTCCAGAATTTTACATGTTCTAAAACTTTAAAAGATTCAAACTTTATAGTTTTTAATAATATATATTCTGTCCTTAATCATCAAGGGTCGTATTCTTTGTCGTTATAATCGAAAATTTACTAAAAACTCGTTTTCGAAAGCAAACCGTCACAACAGATTCAAAACAACAACTTTTGTCAAACTTTGGAGAGTCATAACTCGACCAAAACTCAACCAAATCAGTCGATTCTTGAGTCTATGTTGTAGTACATGGAGTTTAGTTTCCAGGAAACTAAGTTTCATAATTTTTCGATGAGTTTTAATCAGTTAAAGATATTTTTTTATAGACGGCTATCAAATCTGTTTTCAAACAGCAAACTTTGTCTATGTTCGTAAGGCCATATCTCATTCATTACAAGTCCAAATAAGTCTATTCTTTTTCTGGAATTTAAGTTTTTGAGTATAGCTTCAAACCCAATTGAGAAATCTTAAATTGCTTTTATATCGAGGTCGTACCAAGCAAAAACATTTTGTCGCATACTGAAATCATTGTAGCTATCTTTCTGTGTTCCACGATTTTTCATAATTTTTGGGATTTTTGGAAAAATAATACAAAAGTATATTTGAAAACTAGAAACGTGAGGCTTGATGCCACCAAAGTTTTAGAAATTAATTTGATCGTTTGTTCAGTCAATAATATTCGTGAAGTTGTCCTAAAATCTGGATCGTTAAACTGTATTGCAGTGATAAAGTTTCTAACTTTTCTTTTTATCCAAAACAACCTCCAATTACCCTTAGAGCACCGTGATTTGTCAATTTTTCTATCCTAACACCATACTTATCAATTATATATACTTAGTTCTTATATATAATACCTTGAATGTAGCTTTTGAGTAGGACATTCTTTGCTTCATATTTGTATTTCGTTGTGTGAAACCTCAAACTACGCTATCAGGTGAGTATATCATTGCCCCTTTTTCTATTTTTATCGTTTTGGGGTGAAAACATGTAAATCTTTACTTTATCAAAATCTTGTGAAACAAACCATACATGATAACATTTTCATAACTTGAATGGGTTAAACAGTAATTATACGTTCACACATCGCTAAGTCCCTCTCGCTACATCACACATGACCATTAACTTGTTATAAGCCAACGATAATACGATAATGGATCCATAGGTGTGACATACCCATTCATCACCCCGGATAGGGTGTTGAATGATCGAAACCGACATACATCACGATTTGGTGGATTCCAAGTCTATTAGAGGGCATTCTCGTCATTAGGTTTGGTCATGGACTCATGTACTTATGTTTAAAGTTTCATGCTTGATTATATTATCATGGTATCTTATCTTGATTCGTTATAAAAACTTTGATTGCTCACAAACTTTTTAGTTAACCCATTTTCTACATGTTTTCAGGTGAAGGTGCTGAATAGATGATGATTGCTCATGTAGGACGCTTTGGATCTAATTTAAATAAAATTTATCAATTTCTATGTTTTATTTTGAGTTATTCACATATCTTTGTTTGAATTGGATATACAGATATTTAAATTTTAATAGAATCTCTTTATTACTTGTGTTATGATTTCAATTCGTTATGCCCTCGTGATTCCGCCTTGGCGGGGGTGTGATACTATCTCTTTCCATAATAGAGTAGATTTTTTTCGTCAAAATACCATGACCAACATATCTCTCACTAACCATGATGGGTGGACTCGAGTTGTGGTTTTTATCAGTAGCTGTCACACCCCCACCGATGGCGGAATTTATGCGAGGGGTGACGAATTGAAATCATCACAATGATTAAAAGAAATACTATTAAATTAACCGAATAATTGCATTACATTGTTTTAAAAACACACAACCAAACAAAATAGATAAACAAATAGTCTTTATTAAACTTTATAAATAGCTAAATCTCCTAGAGCCAAGTCTCGAAGTCCTAGCGTGATTGTAACAGCAACCTAGTTATTAGTACCTGAAAAACATGCTAAAATATGTCAGCTATAAAGCCGGTGAGAACATAGGTTTAAGTAATTACATAGTATAGATAATGAAGATTTTTGCAATTCATAAACAAGATTCAATAACAAGTAAACAAACTTTTATACATCGATTCAACCAAACCTAATGACAAGATTGGGTTCCTATAGAATTGATATAGCATGAATAACAAGTTTTGCAGTTTCTGTATATCTAGTCTCAAGTTGATATCGTATCTCGTCAACTCAAGAACTAGATCGGTATGTCAGGCCCATAGATCTATGACTTACTCCCTTTGGCTTATCCCAAGTTAATGGTTGTAGAGTGTGTATAAAACCTTTTAAGTTTACAAGTATAGAAAGTTGTTATTGAAAATACAGAAGTAGTATTTGAGTTTGATATAGTTTGAACAACCTTTGATATACGAGCATGTTTTCCACCCCAAAGATAAAAAGTAAAAGGGGCTATGTATCTCACCTTGCAAATGAAAGGGTTGAACTTGAACTTGTAGTAACTTGGATCGAATGCCTTAACGACTTCCTAAGTTAAGTTCGTTACGTTAGAAACAAGTTAAGGATAGTCGAGGGGTTGACAATGTAATTAGTTGAAATTGGTTGTTGTACACTAGAGTGGTTATCATTCCAGAGTAGTACCTCTAACATAAAAGTTCCCAGGAAAGAGTTGGTTGGATCGGAACCCCGTCTTTTCCTAGCCAGAACTTTAATGTTTGCCAGATAACTACATACTGGTTTGAAAGTTACCCTATTTGTATACTTAACCAAGTTTAGGGTTTGTTTGGTAAGTTTGGAAAGTATAAGGGCTAAAGTGAAAATATAAGTTTAGTAAAGATAGAAATGAAATAAGTTAATTATTAGAGGGGTTTAATTTGAAGATAAGGAGTTTTAGTAAAAAACATGATTTTTGAAATTGAAAGGAACAAGAAAGATCAAAACCAAGTTTTTAAATAAAAGTTTGAACAAGTTTAATTAAAATAGGGCATTTGATCTTCGATAGCTCTATGATTATAATATAAACATGCTAGGGAATCATAGATCTAGCTAGTTATGAGGAATTTTTTAAAAGAAAAGTATGAACAAGCAAGAACATAAGAAGAACTTACTTAGAATGGAAGGATTTAAGCTAGAATCTTCCAAAAGATGAGAAGAACAACCTTTAGTTGCTAGAGAGCCCTAGAGGATTGTTGAGGTGTGAAGAATGAATGAGGTTTAAGGCTCTATTTATAGGGTGGGTTTGAGAGGAAAAATGGGAAAAGTTGGTTAGGTTTTTTGATTAGGATAACAAAGGTGATAAACATAGGTTTATAAATTTTAGAATTTTTTATAAAACTTTTGAATAATGGATATAGGGGTTAGTTCAAGAAATTTTGAGGATATGGATGATAGGATTGAGTTCAAAATTAGTTAGTTAATGGATGGAATGGATTAGGATAGGATTTAAGAATAAAAATAATGGTTTTAATTCATTTTGGATAAGTTTAAAGGAATTAATTGATTTTATTAATTTAAATAATAAATAATAATATATAAACTTAAAATTTCGAAAATTATATTAATAATAATGATATATGATTGAATTTACAAAAAATAACCAGATTTCGAAGACGTTACAAAAGAAACCCTGAAATTTACGTATGTGTAACTTTTACCCTTGAAATTATATTTTAGTCAAACGAAGTTACAAACTTGAACTGTTTTTATTAGGTTAGAGTCTAAGGCATCCAAAGCTACTATAAGTAGCAAGATTAAGAATGAATACCAGAATCAGATATAGAATCAAAATATAATGCGCAAGCCGTTCTATGCGCAATAGAATACTCGCTTTAGACTAGACTTGGAAATTTGAAATGAAATGATATCACAAGTGATATGAAGCATAACAATGTTCATTATATAATAAATCAATCAAGGTTACAAGGTAGGATTATAGGATTATGCATAAAAATCAGGGATGTCACAGTCTACCCTAGTTAAGAGAATTTCATCCCGAAATTCAACTAGTAGAGTTTGTGCCATCCTAAAATAGATGAGGGTATTTGAGTTTCATCTAGTCTTCACGTTCCCAGGTGAACTCAGGACCACGCTTAGAATTCCAACGAACTTTAACAATTGGAATATGGCTTCGCTTCAGTTTCTTGATGTCACGATCCATAATCTCAGTAGGTTCTTCAACGAAGTGCAGTTGGTTATCGATGCGGATCTCATCCAAAGGAATGTGCAAAGTGTCGTCAGCTAGACACTTCTTCAGATTAGACACATGAAAAGTGTCATGGATAGAGTTAAGTTGTTGCGGTAGCTAAAGTTTGTAGGCTACTGGACCAATCCTTTCCAGGATCTTGAATGGTCCAACATACCTAGGAGCTAGTTTACCCTTTTTCCCGAATCGGACAATTCCTTTCCAAGGGGAAACTTTAAGTAGAACACGATCACCAATCTGTAATTCAAGAGGTTTTCTTCTATTGTCCGCATAACTCTTCTGACGATCTCGTGCGGCTTTAAGTCTATCTTGAATTTGAAATACTTTATCTGAAGTCTCTTGAATAAGTTCCGGACCAGTTATCTGACTGTCTCCGATTTCAGTCCAACAAACAGGGGTGCGGCATTTTCTTCCGTATAAGGCCTCAAATGGTGCACACTGAATGCTGGTGTGATAACTGTTATTGTACGAGAACTCTATCAGAGGTAAGTGATTATCCCAACTTCCACCAAAGTCGATGACACAGGCTCGTAGCATGTCCTCAAGAGTTTGTATGGTTCGTTCGCTTTGGCCATCAGTCTGAGGGTGATAAGCCGTGCTAAGATCCACACGTGTTCCTAAGGATTTCTGTAAAGATTTCCAGAACCTGGACGTAAACCGACTGTCTCGGTCAGAGATGATGGATAGTGGAACACCATGACGAGCTACGATTTCATTGATATAGATCTTGGATAACCTCTCCATTTTATAGTCTTCTCGGATCGGTAGGAAGTGAGCGGATTTAGTCAGGCGATCGACTATGACCCAAATTGAGTCATGCCCACTGGAGGTTTTAGGAAGCTTAGTAATGAAATCCATGGAAATCTGATACCATTTCCATTGAGGGATTTCGGGTTGCTGGAGTAGGCCTGATGGTTTTTGGTGCTCAACTTTGACTTTTTGACAGGTCAAACATCTTCCAACATACAACGCTATGTCTTTCTTCATTCCCGACCACCAACAACATTTCCTCAGATCTAAGTACATCTTATCGGAACCTGGATGAATAGAATAGTGAGACTTATGAGCTTCATTTAGGATAAGTTCTCGGAGATTATCAAAATTAGGAACCCACATTCGACCCATGAAGTAAAGAATTTCATCGGTCTTGGACTCCAATTGATGTTCAGCAATACTTGCCAATTCATCCTTTAGATCCGTCCTGACAAGTGCTTTCATTTGGGCTAGAAGGATTTGGGCTTTGAGACTAGTATGCATAATCATTCCCATCGCACGAGTGCGTGAGGGTTTGATTCTTTCCTTTCCGCTGAGAGCGTCGGCCACTACGTTAGCTTTACCCGGGTGATAGCGAATCTCGCAATCATAGTCATTTAGTAGTTCCACCCAACGCCTCTGTCTCATATTTAACTCCTTCTGATCGAATATGTGTTGTAAGCTTTTATGACCGGTGTAGATAACACATTTCGTACCGTATAAGTAATGTCTCCAGATCTTTAAAGCAAACACTATAGCACCTAGCTCAAGATCATGAGTAGTGTAGTTCTTTTCATGGATCTTAAGCTGTCTCGATGCGTATGCAATGACCTTTTTCTCGTTGCATAAGGACACAACCTAGGCCTTGGTTGGATGCGTCCCAGTACACAACAAAGTCCTCGTTGCCATCTGGTAAAGTCAGAATGGGTGCATCACATAACTTCTGCTTAAGCAACTTGAACGCATCTTCCTGTTTTGGTCCCCAGTCAAAAGTATGGTTTTTCTGAGTCAGAGTAGTGAATGGCAGAGCAATTCTCGAAAAGTTCGAGATGAACCTTCGATAGTACCCCGCTAGACCCAGAAATGAGCGAACCTCTGAGGGAGTCTTTGGTGCATTCCAGTTCTTGACTGCTTCAATCTTGGCAGGGTCAACATGGATACCCTTGTCATTGATCACATGACCTAAGAATTGAACTTCACTAAGCCAAAACTCACACTTAGAGAACTTAGCATAGAGTTGCTCTTTCTTTAGAAGCTCAAGGATAAGTTTGAGGTGTTTCTCATGATCGGTCTTGGTTCGGGAATAGATCAAGATGTCATCTATGAAAACAATGACGAATTTATCTAGGTAAGGTCGACAAACACGGTTCATGAGGTCCACGAATATCGCGGGTGCATTGGTTAGTCCAAATGGCATAACTACGAACTCATAGTGTCCATAGCGGGTTCGAAAGGCGGTTTTGGGTATGTCTTCTTCATTCACTCGAAGTTGAAGATAACCAGAGCGTAGATCAATCTTTGAAAAACAGGCGGCTCCTTGTAATTGATCAAACAAATCATCAATCCTCGGTAGTGGATACCGATTCTTGACGGTTAGTTTGTTGAGCTCTCTATAGTCAATGCACATCCGAAAGGATCCATCTTTCTTCTTGACAAACAAAATCGGAGCTCCCCAAGGTGAGAAACTCGGTCGGACAAATCCCTTGTCTAATAATTCTTGAAGCTGACTAGATAGCTCCTTTATTTCTGACAGGGCTAAGCGGTAAGGGGATTTGGCAACAGGTGTTGCACCAGGTACAAGGTCAATCTGGAACTCGACTTGTCGGATAGGAGGTAGTCTGGGCAAATCATCAGGAAAGACCTCTAGGTAGTCTTTAATGATAGGGACATCTTGCAATTTCTTTCCTTGAGTCTTCTTTTCCATAACGTGGGCCAAGAATGCCATAGTAGTGGGTTTTCTCAGCAAGCTACGGGCTTTCATAGATGAAATGATCTTTAAGTTCTTCCCAGACCTCTCTCCATGGATAGTCAAAGTATCTCCAGATTTAAGGGGAATACGGACTAGTTTCTCAGCACAAATGATCTCAGCATGGTTGGTGGATAGCCAATCCATTCCTACCACTATGTCAAAGCTTCCAAGTTGGATAGGGATAAGATCAATTGAGAACGGATGATCGTCAAGTGTTAAAGTACAACCTCGGAAAATAGTATTGGTATGTATTAGATCTCCATTAGCTAACTCAACAGAATAAGTAGTATCTAGTTTAACAAAGTTGGAGCTAAGCAAAGATTCGAACTCGGTTGAGACAAAACTTTTGTCCGCTCCGGAATCGAATAGGATAGAAGCATAGTGTTGATTGATGTGAAACGATAGATAGAGTCGCAAGATAATCAAAATAGAAATTTTATTCATAATCAAGTTGTTTAATTACAAATAAGGAAAGATAAAGACATAAGCACATATAACCACTTAATGTCCTGAATTGAAAATAAAAAGAATTAATTGACTAATCAAAACTCTAGATCTGCTTGGTAGATGGTAGGAGAGTGTGTTTTAGCCTATAAGCGATACTCACACCAAGATTTCCCAGGAAAGAGTGACAGGTCCAAAGGGATTTATGCGCCACGGCTTTCCTAGACAGAGCCCTTCGTGTACAGTTACCCACTCTTCCAGATTACACACTGTCCTTTGATCCACCAATTAGGCCCTTGGTCTTGAAGAGAGTGATTTAGGAATCGTCTCAGCTCCGTCTTCTATGTCTCGGATGGTCGAAGACTTGGTAGTTCCAACTTTACTCTCCTTAGGTTCCACCGGTCGTGTAAAGCGTACGTTCACTAGTTGCGTCAGACCGCAGCTCCGGGTTGTTCATGTCTCGAGCTTCTTGTGTCCACTTGATTGAGCTTGGGGTTGGTATACTTTTCCTTGTTAGGTCGATGAAGTTATCCATGGCTAGAAGAAGGGAGGTTAGAGATGAGTTAAATACATAAGGTTAGACACAAAGAAAAAATAACTTCTTAATAGGGAAATTCTAGGGTTATAGACTAGGTTTATTCTAAAGCAACCTAATTCTCTATAACCATGGCTCTGATACCAATCTGTCACACCCCCACCGATGGCGGAATTTATGCGAGGGGTGACGAATTGAAATCATCACAATGATTAAAAGAAATACTATTAAATTAACCGAATAATTGCATTACATTGTTTTAAAAACACACAACCAAACAAAATAGATAAACAAATAGTCTTTATTAAACTTTATAAATAGCTAAATCTCCTAGAGCCAAGTCTCGAAGTCCTAGCGTGATTGTAACAGCAACCTAGTTATTAGTACCTTAAAAACATGCTAAAATATGTCAGCTATAAAGCCAGTGAGAACATAGGTTTAAGTAATTACATAGTATAGATAATGAAGATTTTTGCAATTCATAAACAATATTCAATAACAAGTAAACAAACTTTTATACATCGATTTAACCAAACCTAATGACAAGATTGGGTTCCCATAGAATTGATATAGCATGAATAACAAGTTTTGCAATTTCTGTATATCTAGTCTCAAGCTGATATCGTATCTCGTCAACTCAAGAACTAGATCGGTATGTCAAGCCCATAGATCTATGACTTACTCCCGTTGGCTTATCCCAAGTTAATGGTTGTAGAGTGTGTATAAAACCGTTTAAGTTTACAAGTATAGAAAGTTGTTATTGAAAATACAGAAGTAGTATTTGAGTTTGATATAGTTTGAACAACCTTTGATATACGAGCATGTTTTCCACCCCAAAGATAAAAAGTAAAAGGGGCTATGTATCTCACCTTGCAAATGAAAGGGTTGAACTTGAACTTGTAGTAACTTGGATCGAATGCCTTAACGACTCCCTAAGTTAAGTTTGTTACGTTAGAAACAAGTTAAGGATAGTCGAGGGGTTGACAATGTAATTAGTTGAAATTGGTTGTTGTACACTAGAGTGGTTATCATTCCAGAGTAGTACCTCTAACATAAAAGTTCCCAGGAAAGAGTTGGTTGGATCGGAACCCCGTCTTTTCCTAGCCAGAACTTTAATGTTTGTCAGATAACTACATACTGGTTTGAAAGTTACCCTATTTGTATACTTGACCAAGTTTAGGGTTTGTTTGGTAAGTTTGGAAAGTATAAGGGCTAAAGTGAAAATATAAGTTTAGTAAAGATAAGGGGTTTTAGTAAAAACATGATTTTTGAAATTGAAAGGAACAAGAAAGATCAAAACCAAGTTTTTAAATAAAAGTTTGAACAAGTTTAATTAAAATAGGGCATTTGATCTTCGATAGCTCTATGATTATAACATAAACATGCTAGGAAATCATAGATCTAGCTAGTTATGAGGAATTTTTTAAAAGAAAAGTATGAACAAGCAAGAACATAAGAAGAACTTACTTAGAATGGAAGGATTTAAGCTAGAATCTTCCAAAAGATGAGAAGAACAACCTTTAGTTGCTAGAGAGCCCTAGAGGATTGTTGAGGTGTGAAGAATGAATGAGGTTTAAGGCTCTATTTATAGGGTGGGTTTGAGAGGAAAAAGGGGAAAAGTTGGTTAGGTTTTTTTATTAGGATAACAAAAGTGATAAACATAGGTTTATAAATCTTAGAATTTTTTATAAAACTTTTGAATAATGGATATAGGGGTTAGTTCACGAAATTTTGAGGATATGGATGATAGGATTGAGTTCAAAATTAGTTAGTTAATGGATGGAATGGATTAGGATAGGATTTAAGAATAAAAATAATGGTTTTAATTCATTTTGGATAAGTTTAAAGGAATTAATTGATTTTATTAATTTAAATAATAAATAATAATATATAAACTTAAAATTTCAAAAATTATATTAATAATAATGATATATGATTGAATTTACAAAAAATAACCAGATTTCGAAGACGTTACAAAAGAAACCCTGAAATTTACGTATGTGTAACTTTTACCCTTGAAATTATATTTTAGTCAAACGAAGTTACAAACTTGAACTGTTTTTATTAGGTTAGAGTCTAAGGCATCCAAAGCTACTATAAGTAGCAAGATTAAGAATGAATACCAGAATCAGATATAGAATCAAAATATAATGCGCAAGCCGTTCTATGCGCAATAGAATACTCGCTTTAGACTAGACTTGGAAATTTGAAATGAAATGATATCACAAGTGATATGAAGCATAACAATGTTCATTGTATAATAAATCTATCAAGGTTACAAGGTAGGATTATAGGATCAGACATAAAAATCAGGGATGTCACAGTAGCAGTCCAGACGGATATATGAAAAAATAGCCAAAGTGAAAACATGTAAAATGTGTTAGTTGCCTAAAAACGAGAATGATGCAGATCTCTTATTTAAAAAGTTAGACATTTCTTTTTTAATTTCAGGTATCGTTTAACCTCCACTTAATCACATATTTTTAAAATAAAGATCAGAATAACTATTTACATAAAAGAAAGTTCATTGAAACAGACATTTTAGATGATAGTTGCGCTAAAACTTGTCTCTACACGAGTATACCTCCTAACTCTTCCATACTCTCCCCAACAGCGCGAGTGATTTTAACCCATAGCCGGTATCCACATCATGACTATATACAATCAGTCTCCACGATGCATAGAGACACCTATCAGGGGCGGTCCTTAGGGGGGGCGGGGAGGGCGACCGTCCGGGGCCCGGTCTCCTAAGGGACCCGTAGTTTAAAAAAAAACTTATGTATTATATATACTAGTTTAGACCCCGTGTCTACACACGGGGTGAAAAATATTAGTATAAAATTTTTAAATTTGTTTATATACTTTACAGGTAGAAAAATGTATTACATCTACTAATGATAGAAAATAAAATTTAAGTATGTAAAAATTAATACATAATTGGGTTTAAAAAATATGTTAATTATATTTAATGTAATTTGACTTTCATTTACAATTTGATTGTAAATAAAAGTTATATAATTAGATTTCAAAGTTTTTTTTTATAATTAGGTATAATTTGAGATAAATGTGTTTTATTAGAAGAGAGATTATGATTTTCTTTAAAAAATATATTATTATAAAATAGATGTGCATTTAATAAGAGAGAGAGAGGCGAGGAAAAAATGATGAGAGTGAATACGGAGGCGATACGTGGCATGGAAAACCTTTATTTATTATATAACTAGTTTAGATCCCGTGTATACACACGGGGTGAAAAATATCAACATATAAATTTTTTAAATCTTTATGTATATATTTTACAACTGTAAAAATATATTACATATAGTTAAGATAGAAAACAAATTCAAAATATGTAAAAATTAATATATAATTAGGTTTTGAAAATACGTTAATTACTATTTAATATAATTTGACTTTCATTACTATTTGATTGGAAATAGAAGTTACATAATTAAATTTCAAATTTTCTTAATAAGAGATAATTTAAAATAAATGTTTTTATTACTATAATTAGTATTTTTCTTTAAATATATATTAGTAGTAAATGATAGAAATGCATTAAATAAGAGAGAGACGAGAAAAAAATGATTAGGGTGAATATGGAGGCGACACGTGGCATGAAGAACCATTTATTTATTATATAATATAGATATAGATTTTTATAAAAGGCCCAACTTGTATTATCCACTTATCTTATTAACCCACTTAAAAATTAAAAAAAGACTCACTACTTCTATTATATATTTATCCTATTAACCCACTTATAAATTAAAAAAAAGGCCCGCTAGATTTTCAAACTTATTAAAAAATAACAAAATAAGTGGGCCGGAGCGGGTAGGGAACTCAGAAGACGAAGGAGGCAAGAACTGTAGTCGGCAGCGTAATTCATTATTCGTTATGTATGATCGTTATTCATTATTCGTTTGTTGTAGTTTTTTATTATTTCATTATGAGTTTATATTATGGGGCCCGTTTTTTTAACATGCCCCGGGCCCAAAACATTTTGAGGATTCTCGGGATCGGCCCTGACACTTATATATACATAAGGGTCTCGAAAGGTAAATGTGAGAGGTAACATACTACCACTGTTTGTGTGTCTTCCTCTCTGTCATGGTGGCCCAAACTTCACTTGACCGTTAAAGTGACCACGGGGCTTCAAGCTCGTGTACCCTTTGACGAGTTTGTCTTTCATGTTGAATCATTTACCTCAAAGTGTCGCTAGCCTTGCACGATGTTCCCGTCAAGACCAATGGTCCAGTCCATCACCCCGTATATGAAGGGCGGCCATAACATATGGTCTTATACACAAAAATGAGATGGCATAACGCCATAAAACAATACATGTGGCCAGATTATTTAACATGCGTGAATAAAACTTGATAAAATATTAGAAATAGCTGCCTAATGTTCATGATGGTAAATGTAATACTTGATATTAAATAATCAAAAATAATAATAAGTCTAATAAAATACGTTGAACATTTTGTAAAGTTTATTTTAAAGAATTAATAAAAAGTTGATAATTTTATAGTGTTGTAACTATTTAAATTTAGGATATGATAATTTATTCTCTTTATGGTAACATATATAATGATTTTCTATTGATAAATATTTAAATAATAAGATAATTACTATTCTTGGTATAAGATTGTTTATTCACAAATTGATATTTGAATATAATCATTTTAATTATCATAAACCATAGATTATCACTAAAAAATTAAAACTTAAAAAACAGGATAAATTTATTTAAAGAAGGTCCTACCTTTAACCCGTGACCTTTTAATTACCTTTTTAGGCGTTATTTAAAATATAACTTTGTTTTTTTCTAATATTTTTTAACAAATACGACGTTTATGTCAATTTGAATACAAGTTACGATGCATTTATTTTGCTATAATTTAATTTAAATTCTACAAAAAAAAAACTAAGTCAAATTTAATTATTGATACGACTTAGTTTTTCACTAAACTTACATCCTTAGATAAAAATAAACTTTGTATCTGCAATATAAAATATCATATATTAAAAATTATGAAAGAAAAATAAAATCATACTTTAAATAAGAACTAAACCATTAATTAAAAACTTAAATGGTTATGTTGCAAATAGTAATTTTACAGGCGCCAAGCCGCCAATGCATCAACCTTTTAAAAAAGAAAGCTTAAATTAAAACAATTCTTACCTCAAAATATGTTTTGACAACTCATTTTCTTTTATATTTAACTCTATTATAATCTTGTTTATTATACAAGTTAAATAAATATAATATTATATACTTAATAATATAAAATTATGTCTTTAAAAACACGTGTATTACACGGATTCAATAAAATATAACGAAACATGTTAACACATACACTCGTCAAAATATGTACTTTAACGTGACAATTATAAATTTTGTGACAAATATAAATTTTGTTAGGAGAGCTATCTGAATACGTATCCAAAATTTCGGATATTGATTCGGATAGTGAAACGGATATCCAAAACAATAAAAAATTAAAAAAAGATATAAATATAATACTATTAAAATATAAAAACAATTTAAAAGTTTAAAAATCAATTAAAAATATACATATATAAATATAATATCTCGGGTTTCGATTAAAAATTTCTTATTTTTAAATTGTAGAAACAATTAAAAATATCTATACTACCTAATACAAGTAAACTAGGAGGACACTT
Organism: Smallanthus sonchifolius; assembly: GCA_023525975.1. NCBI lineage: Eukaryota > Viridiplantae > Streptophyta > Magnoliopsida > Asterales > Asteraceae > Smallanthus > Smallanthus sonchifolius. Next base: position 60,280,795 of record CM042042.1, read on the forward strand.
GTCATGTTTCTAGGCCTCTTCATTCTCGTTTTCCTTCCTCTCTAACTCTACTATTTTAGGCATTTAAATTAATTAGTTGTTTTAAATTTTATCTACATATATTTTAATTTAAAATTATGTTTATCATCAATTAATTTGTTCAATCATATTTTTATAAATTCTACAAACTGAAAACAATTTTATAGTCAGTTAAGATTCAAATAAAAAACTTTTAATCATATATTTACATATTCATATTGTTCCGTTTTGACGAGTGTATGTGTTAATAAATTACATTATATTTTATTAAACACATGTAATACATAGGTTTATTCAACCTATGTATTACACGGGTTTTAAAAATATTAACTTTTTATTATTAAATATATAACATTATATTTATTCAACCCGTATAATACACGAGATTCTAACATAGTATATAAATATAATATTTCGGATATTTAGATATCCGATTTTTTTAATCACTATAGTAATATATATAATTAAATCATTAATAATTTTCCAAATATGAAAAGGATTAAAACATTCCCGCCTTTTAAAAAGCTTTGTCTTTATTTGTGAAGGAGCGTCTCTTCTAACCCCATTGCTATCAATCTTTTTCAAAATTCAGTCATGCGTTTCCAAATCGCTGCCAATAAATTGTATTTTTGGTAATAAATTCAAATCAATTCCGATTTCATTTCATTAGAATAATAAATAATTGATGATTCTGTGATTAATTCCTTTTTAGTATAATCAAATTTGAAATTCATCTCCTCAACTTCTTGTTTTTCATCATCTTAATCGAAATTCAGTTGAGTTGACTGGTCTAGGGCAACAATGACGTGCGAGACCAATCGTTTTGGAGACGATCTACAACTCATAGATTTCTCTGAGGAAGATGATTACTTAATCGCGTTTCCTTATCGCGATTCTCTCGAAGATCTTCGACTTTCAGGTGCGATTCATCGTTTCTCTGTTCATCCTCCGGTTCTTATTTTTTAATTTAGGGAAAATCGATCAAGCAAGGAGACTGTTAATTGAATTGTATGTTTCTTTTCCAATCATTATTTTCACTAGATTGAATTCGATTTCTAGTTACAAGCATATGTCTGTATGTATACAGTTATACATATATGCATATGTATACGATCTGTATTTGGAATTCAGTTGATTAGATTTGTGGTCAATAGCAAAGAGTGTTTCAGTTATATAGTTTCAATCAGTTTAATAAGTGTATTTTCATACTGATATGTTCATTACAAAATCAATTTTACGTGAGAATTGCATACACACTTGTACTTAGTGCTGATGATGTGTAGTTGGAGAGCTAACAAATGCGGTTACAAAACTGTCTAATGTTACACGGTTAAAGCAATACATACATGTTTGTATGTATACAGTTATACCTGTATACATATGTATAACTTCTGTATTTTGAGATCATTCATTAGATTAATGGTCAATAGCAAAGAGCGTTTCAGTTATACAGTTTCAATCAGTTTAATACATGTATTTTCATACCGATATGTTCAATACAAAACCAGTTTTACATGAGAATTGTGTAAGCACTTGTACTTAGTGCTGATGATGTGTAGATGGAGAGAGAACATATGCGGTTATGCAGTTAAATAACTGCCTAATGTACCACAGTTAAAACAATACGTACATTTGTTTATGCGGTTTTTTGCAATTCTCTGTTTAAAATTGGTTCTGATTGAACGGTTCTATGTGTATTCATAAATCATAATAGTGTTTGAATTGAAGATTCTGGTAAAAAGATATGGACAAAAGTTTTAGTGGATTATCTTTTTGGTGATTAGCCCTTAATTTTGGTAGAATTTTATCTCAATTTATCAAGTGAGACCTTTTAAAAAGAGTTGATTCACCTCTTTTCAACAAATAACTATACTTTCTTTGATTAAATTTGAAATTTTTAATGATAAAGGAACCATTAGGCTACTGTTTGTTTGAAGTAACTATATTAAGTGTGATTATACATGTTTATGATGGAACTTGTATTGCAGTAACATTTGATAATGTAAATGGGCGGATTAATCACGTTCAATCCGAATCAGTAAACCCGAGAAGACAGAGTTTCTTGCGTAAAAGCTTAGCTTGGGATAGTGCCTTCTTCAATAGTGCAGGTGATTTTCAATGTCTGTTTCCACCAGATTTTACTTTTCACATATGTTCATGAGAAAGATCATGACTTCAGAGATCAGGGTTCAAATTTAGCCCAAAATTCTTGCTGAATTTCTCTTTCAAGTATTTGGGATTATTTACTCATGTAAAAATGGTTAATATCCAGATGATTTTATTGGACATATGCAGGTGTGTTGAATCATGAAGAGTTGTTTATGATAAATAAAGGCTTCAAGAAAGCTGAATCAAACCAACCATCTCCTAGAACTCAAAAAGATGGTAAAAGATCAAAAGCTGCAATCAACAATGTTGGAACAACATGCAGCCAATCAAATGCACTCTGTAAGTTCTACAGTGTCAATTACATACCTACATTTATGATCTTGATGGTGATATTCAGCATGATCTTTTATTTCATCACAATCTTGTCAATAAAACTGAGCTTGAAAATGTGCTTGCTTCTTTTCAGCATGCAATAAAATGAATATCTGCTCCCAAAATAAGGTGTGTGTTCACATTCACCATTAGTCATTGTTCCCTTGTTGGTATTTCATCCGTTTTCTTATAAAGTTTAAAATCGAGGCATATTTCCATCTTCAAAATTTTAGGTGAAATCAGTTCGAGCTCTAAAGGGCCAGAGCCCCAACCTACAAGGAACAAATGGTGTGACAAAAACAAAGATAACAGTCCACCAAAGTATACAGGTATACATTTACTTTAACAACCATGTTTCTTAATAAAGTGGTGGTAGCATTAGAGGTGGCAAAATGGGTGGGTCAGGCAGGTAGGCTAACCGGTGAAACGGGTTGGATCAAAACAGGAAGGTTTTGTACGGGCTGTGGCAAGTTGGACTGATCAAGAACACTTTTTGCTCAAATAATAGTCTAATTTTTTGGATGAATTTCATTCATGAAATGGTGTAGAAGTTTTATGTATTAAAAAACTGGTTGGGTTGGACCATCTTTAAGCCTGTTTGACTAATCAGAAATAAAACATAACCCAAATCAGCTTGTTTATCTGGTCAATTGATCGAAATTGATGCCTCTAATTAGTATCGGTTATAATTTGATCTATTGACTAGATGTGTATTTTATGCAATAAAACAGGACAAGTTGTCAAGTCTTCCAAAGCTCTTCTCATCTAGACAGACTTGCAACAATGCAGCAGTTGAAGGATCAGATAATGTTAAAATGGAAAATAAAACTACAAAGGCTGCAACGGGTATGATTAAAAATGATTAACAAGTCGTATATTTATATTCAATATTCCAATTTTGACATACCAAATTTGATTTATATCGTGCAGCACAAGATTTGACTGTACCAAAGAGGTCTCGATCCGGAGACTTATCTGGTCTTCCTAAATCAACCTCTTTTACATCTCCTACAACTGACTACAAATCAACAGTTTATCGTTCGTATGAATCATCTTCTACTGCTTCTTCTTCTAAGAATTTATCGAAGTCTATCAAAAGAAAAGTTAATCCCAAAAACATGAAGTTGGTCAACTCTCCATCCTCGGTCCATTTTCCTTTGTCGTCTACATGTTCTTCTAGCACGTCTCCTGCTAGCTCTATTGATGGATGGCTCTCAGAGTCTGTATCTTTGACTACTATTAACCACCAAAATACCATACCAGTATTAGATTTTCATAGTCAAAATTCTGAGGAAAGAAAGTTCATCAGTCAAAGTGTCACAAGATCCTCAATAGGAACTGGCCCGTTTTCTGGTGGACCAAGAAGAAAGCTAAAAGCTTCAGGTCTTCGTATGCCATCTCCAAAGATCGGGTTCTTTGATGTGGTTAGTGGGTTGATTCTAGTTTGTTTAGGTGTTTTCTTATTCGGGTCATCTTTTGTATCATCAACTGGCAACGGGTAAAACAGGTAATCTTGAAAATTTCAAAAACTGGTCAAATATCATCTGAAGTGTATTTTTAATGTATAAAACTTCCTAATCATCTTATTAAAAAAATGGATTGACATTCACATGACCTGACCCGACCCGTCTGCTTTGTCATATCTGCCTTTTCATCTAATGGACACTATATGAAGTTATAGTTACCTTTTCTTGTAAACTTTTTACACACAGGATCCGGTCTTTGATCGAAGTATGCAAGACCGTTTTGGGGGACCGAATCCTTCGCCTAACGAACAAGAATTAAACAAATTCTCGTCATCTAATCTTTCTCCTTGTGTTTCTACCGGGAATTGCTTAAAAGTTGGAAGAAAAGCCAGTTCAAGTTGTAGCAAGTTAAGGCCCGATGGGCAAACACCGAAAGGGATTTTAAAGATGAATCCAGATCGCAAAAGGCAGAAAGATGATCGCGGGTCATTTGAAGCCGAGAAGGAAAATGTGTGTAGTTTTGAAGATCAAGTCAATGGTTTAAGCAGACAGTTGGAGGTTATTGATCTTGAGAGGGATGTGGAAGAAGTCAAAGGTCAACTTTCTGTTATTGCAACTGCTACTGAGCATAGTACACCTTGCTCAAGGACTCCTTTGGGAAAAAAGAAGTTTGATAAGTAGTTCTTTTTATTTTTATTTTTTATATTTCAACTTTTGAAATCAAAATCTGTTATCATTTGATTCTTAGAGTTTAATATTTGAAAAGAAAAATGTTTTTATTAAAGGGTGAATTAGATTCTGAATTATTTAAGTAGCTAAAGTGTGTAGGTTATAACCGATTCTATGTTTGGCTAATTGATCAGTTGATATGAGATTTTGTTACTAGTTTAGTATAACCGAGTTTTAAGTTGACAAATACTAAACCATGAAATAGGTAAGTATGGACAATATATACAGCAAAAGGTAATGGAAACAGTAATAGCGTGAAACCCAATCTGAATTCATTCACATAAATCTGGATATTTATAGGTACAATATATACTGATTACTACCTTGAACTATCTAATATTTATAAACCATACATCAATATAGATACTAGTCTAGTACATCCCCTCAGTCAAGGAGGAGGATTCCGGATGCTTAGACTGGATCGAAACTCTTCAAATAACACCCGAGGGAGGCCCTTTGTGAAGATATCGGCTAGTTGGAACAGTGATGGCATATAAATGAACCGAACTTGACCTCTTTGAACCTGTTCACGAACAAAGTGAATATCTATTTCAATATGTTTGGTTCGTTGATGTTGAATAGAGTTCCCCGACATGTAAATGGCACTGATATTGTCACAGAGACCAATGAGGTGCGCATTGGAGGGTGTCCCAACTCAAGTAATAAATTCCGAATCCAACATATCTCAGCAACCACGTTTGCTACCCCTCGGTATTCAGCTTCTGCACTCTACCTAGAGATCGTGGTTTGGCGTTTAGAAGACCACGAAATCAAGTTATCTCCTAAGTATACACAGTATCCGGATGTAGACTGCCGAGTGTCGGGACAACCAGCCCAATCGACGTATGTGTAGGAGATGAGCGATGATGGAGAAGTCGGCTGTAAAAGTAATCCCATCTGAATAGTGCCTTTAATATACCTTAATATACGCTTCAAAACATTGAAATGACCGGTCCCGGGGTCATGCATGTGCATGCATACCTATTGAACATCATAGGAAATATCTGGACGTGTGAAAGTGAGATATTGTAAGGCACCGGCTAGGCTCCTGTAAAGAGATGGATCATGAACCAATTCCCCTACATTAACCCCCAATTTGCCAGCAGTATCGACTGGTGTATGAACCGGATTGCATTAACCCCTAATCACAGGCCATGTCGGATCACACCCATTACACATAGTCTAACTAATAAACTGAGTTAAGTATTAATTATGATATTCTTACATAAACCCCAACCAAATAATGGAAAATTAACTTAGTGCTAATTTTTAAATTAGATACACTAGATTGATTCTGTGTAAAACAATTAATTAATATCAAAAGGTCTCATGTATGCCATTAATCAACTATATTAAATTAACTATCTAAAAACCTAATTCCAAGCAAAAGTTTTCTTGTATTCTATGACTCAATTTGTTTTTGAACGGTATATTATGCTATTAGTCAATTGATGTTTCGTTTTGGTTGAATATCCAAGTGTTGAGAAACTAATTCTAATTAATTACTTTTAAAACATTATTTTAGGAACATTAAAGTGTTTAAAACAAGGATAATCTTTACAGTTTCGAATATTTAAAGATCAAGTAAATATATTAAAAAAAATAATAATCACAAATCCAATTATTCACATCGTGATCAAGAAATGTGAGTTAACTTTTACCTTGACCAAAATTGATTTGGTTACCGTTTATCAAGAAATGTGAACTTTTACCTACCATTTAGTTTGTGGAATTTACCCGGAATTAAAATTAGAATTACATTCTTTTAAAAATGTGTTTGATTGGTTAAAAAGGAATTGGAATTGAAATTGCAACTCATGTCAAGAATTCCCTCAACTAAAGGAATTTTTTTAACAAGGTGCTACAAAACATATTGTATTACTAGTATGAAATACAACATGAACTTGTTTTTGAAGGTTTTATAGTTTATGAAATTAATTAAGGTATAAGAACTCACCTTAACTATACAAAAGAAAAAAGATAGAAAAGTTCATTTAACTTTTGTTACATGTTATATCAATGCGTACTTAAAATGAACAATTTTTGAAAATCTTGTTGATTTTTGTAAATTTTACAAACCTGTTCAGATTTATATCCTTTTATAAAGGGAGGCATTCGATGCAAAATTAATTTTATGTAAAGATCAGTATAAGCACTACATATACATATAATACGAAAGAGACAATTATGCGGTTACATACATGTCTTATTTATCACACCTAAACAATAGATACAAGTGTTTATACGTTTCTCATAATTCTTTATTAATATTGGTTTTGTATTGAACATCCCTTAGTAATCTCATTTCTAATAAAAAACTAAATTTTTTACCACTTGTCATTCTCATATTCAACCTCACACTTTTTTTCTCGCCTATCTCTCTTATTAAATACATCTCTATCTTTTTAATAGATTTATATTTAAAGAAAAATATTAATTATACTAATAAAACACATTTATTTTAAATTATCTTTTGTTTTAAGAAACTTTAAAATTTAATTATGTAACTTTTGTTTTTAACTAAATAGTGATCGAAGTCAAATTATAAAAATTAATGTATTCAAACCGTGTAATATACGAGTTTTTAAAGATATAAACATTTTATTACTAAGGGAGGACGGAGTGGAGGGACAGGCTTCGCACGGGTTGAACGGGTAACACCGCCGCAACCCTTACGGGCTTCGCACGGGTTTGAGGGCACAAGCATTAATACCTGTTGGAACTAGCTCGATTGGAACGTTAATGTAGCCGTTGGGGAGTGGGTGAGAGGGGGGGGGTCTTTAAAAAAATCAATTTTATATATTCTCTCAATACCTATATATACATCTTATTGATAGTATCTTTTTTATTAATTGTATTTTCATTTAATGAGATGTGTTTTTTTTAATGAAATATTGTTTTAATAAAAAACAATACTAGGGCTTATTGGTTCCACCATCTTCTTTTAGGGTTGGAGAGGGTTCAAGAGTGTAAAAATAACATGACACATTTTAATTGGGTAAAAGGGGAGGGTTCCACGGGCTTATTGTTAACAACATCCTCCACCCGAAGTATTATAGCGTTATATTTTATCAATCCATGTAATACACAGGGTTTTAAAATACAAACTTTTTATTACTAAATATATAATATTATATTTTATCGACCCGTGTAATACACGAGATTTTAACCTAGTAAATAATAAATATGTTAAAAAAACACGCAGAACACAATGTAAGTTTAAATCATGAAATTAATATGACATTTACTATAGAGAGAGATAAGCAAACATGAACAAAGGGGAAGGGGGATGAACAAAATATTTTAAGCTAGCATATGAAAAACTATAACCAAGAACATTTATGGTAAAATCGGTGACCAATCGAGGGTCACCAACAAACCATTTTATTATCTATTTTCTATCTTTTATTCACCAACAACCTTTGTGTAGTGGTTAAGGCATGTTGTGTTACTTCTTTAAGTGAGTGTTGGACGCAGGCTCAAAACATGCACCCAACAAATAATATTTTTTTTACATTTCTTATTTATTTTCTTTTGATTCATATTTTTTTTTAAATTATTAGGCTGTAATGTGCAAAACATAATAATTTTTTCTATCTTTAGTTCAATCTCCAAAACTAATTCGCATTAAATTCGTACGTTTTTTATGTATTTAAACACGTTAGTGTCAACTTTACCTCTCAAAATTCGGTTTTTCTTACTTTTTTATATTCGCTTATACAAATTAATTTTTTCAATGTTAACTACTATTCGCGCCGCAATCTATCTATTTTTTAATCTCCATAACCATGCAGCGGCAACTTCATACTTTTTTTTATGTTATTAGTCACATTATTGTCATCGCCGCAACGCACGTAACGAGGTTCGCAAACACACCGCAATGCGCGGAAGACCGATTATTGGCAACTTCATACGTTTCTTTATGTACTTAGTCACGCTATTGTCGTCGTTGCAACGCCGGTAACGATCTTCGCAAATCCCCAGCATCGCGTTGGCTTTAATTATGCAGTTAAACATGTTAATATTACCGTACAGCCCCGCCGCAACGGGCGGGGTCAAAATTTTCTAGTACTATATTAAAAGTTATAAATAATGTTTAACCGTTATTTACCAACCGCAGAATTGTAACAGGCGGAATCAGTAAACAATCTTGAAAGATCAACGAGTGTTCGGCTTGCATAAGTGAACAACAAAACAAGATGATGCTCCCCCTGCAAGAAACACGAAACAATATTTCATACACTAAAACGGGCCGAATAGATGGTAAAAAAATGAGAGGCAAATTCAAACCGTCAAATGGGTAAAATAGGTAAACTAAAAAAATAGTTAAAAGTCACTGAAAGTGTATTCCTTAATGCATAAACCTCGTAAATCAATTTTATTCAAAAAGCAGATTATTATTGAAATAATATAATCTTTTTAAACATACATGACACGCTGTTAGTTGATACAAAATGTAAAAATTGTTGATAGAAAGTGACCAAGTCGAGCCATTTCAACCCGTTACCCAACCTGCCCACCCACGCCACCCCTTCCCCACTTTGCCACCTCTAAACTAAACCTAATGAAGTGCTGAAGACAGATAAAATTGTATCATAATTTTTTTTAACAGGGTGACACCTCTCTTCTCTACTGCTGTCATGTTTTGACATAGAACATCAAAAGTTGTAATTGGTATTTAGAATTAATAAATAATTTTATAAAATTTTTAACACCAACTTTTTTTTCTGTCTAGTGTACTTACATTTCTCAATTGACATTGGTTTTTGCTTTAAAAACAAAAAAAAAGATTCATACGAGTGGAATTACGACAATAACTAACAGAGGAAGGAAGAAATACTTATATGACATAAGTATTCAGAAATATAGCATACAGATAGAGAGAGAGAACCTAATAGTTCAAACTTGAGAATTCACAAAGTTCATGCCTTGTGTAAAAGAACCTTGATGAGTAAACTGCAATTTCATTTCCAGTGTAAATAGAAGAAAAAAGTTAGCAGCAATGCTTAGTCAGAATACATGCATACTTAAAGATCAAATATTCAAAACATTCTGCAAGATGTGAAAATATGAAGCCAGGAACTCGCTTTGACTCACCTTTGCATTTGAAGCAAGTTGAGATTCAATAGTATCTTTCTTACCAGATCCATCTCCACCCCTTACTATCACCCTAACAAAACACATAACAGTATGTCAGCATTGAAAGATTTAGATTCTAGCACTAAACAAACAATTCAAACTTAAAAGAATATTAACATGAACTGATTGAATTTTTTTTCAAAGATAGGCCACAAACCTCTAACTGCAGGGATCATTGTCCCACACAAGCATCCAACAGGAAAAGGAGACAAAGAAATGTATGTTAGCCAAAACATTTAAGAAAATGACTAACTGTTGCAAAGAGAAACATATGAAATAGAAGTAAAAAACATCATTAGCGCCCAGTAAACATTTGAGTTTATGCTCAAAAGTTGCAATCTGAGCAATTTATAGCCATCTGCGTGTAAGACATTCCTAATTGCTAGTATAGCATAGCCCCAAGTATCTAACATTTATTCTTGCGAATCGACATAGTAAATATTGTATTCAAGTATATTTTACAAAAAGATACGAAACGTCTTGCAAAATAAAAAATTCATAAGAATGACACTTACATGATTAAAGAAAACTGAAAATGTGGTAATTTGAGTTCAAGCAATGAACATTAAGACTTATGATTTAACCTCAACTAAAAACCCTCCAAACTGAAACTTCTTTTTAAAACAAAAAAAGAAGTTCCACTGACATGTACTTTAAATGAGCATGACGACTATATAAAGTATCATAAGACACATGCTACACAAATTCCTTCACAAGATGCTTAACATAACGAAAAATTATGGCACTTTTTTGTAAATCGTAGTAAGAGAACCAAAAGACCGTGTGTTACTAAAAAGAAACCGCAAAGTCCATTACCTCTCTGTACCAGGATAGGTAAGCTTTGAGTGGGTCAATGTAATCTTCAAAACCTAAAGTAGCCATCGCCCACAACAAGTCATCACCATTGATTGTCTTCCTTTTCTCTTTCTGGCATTTGTCACTAGCCCTAAGTAAAAAAAAATTCGAAAACACTATAAAAAAAAAGATAATTTCATGAATTACTTTCTCCCACAGTTCCGTAACTCTAGTTCTTTCAAAATTTTGTAACTTTCTCAACTATGTTGAAGTCAATTAGGTAATCTAGGAGCACTCAAGATCATCATAAACCTCCTGTCTTTTACTTTTCTATTTCAATTTTCCAGGTTATTACAAGATGATTTTGGAATTTCCATATATACAAAAAAAAGAAAAACAAAAAGAGAGAATAGATGATGGCATCTGTTAGATACTTAGGTTGAAGACACGAAGAGAGTATTAAAGTATGCGAATTGAGATATAGATGGAATAGCATTTTTCCTTGAATAGACCAACATTATGATAAGCATGCAGATGACTGCAAAAAGCCAATAAAAACTCTACGAATAGTACTAATTCCATTCCTTCATTTGAAAAAGATGATTGTGTTGTATAAATGGTTACTTAGTCAAGAGTTCCATCAGAGCATAATTGTTATGAGCAACACTGGACCAGGAAGGTAACGGTATGATTTTGATAGACAACGGCTACGAAACGAGTTACAGATTCACCACTCGTGATCCGTTGGGCAGCGTTTTCGACTTCCAGTTACAGTTACACCACCGGCAATCGAACCCGACTCCTGTGATCACCACTCGATGGCCAACTCGAGCTAGCTAGGATGTGATTAAAGCTCATGTAAAGATGAGACTCAAAATAAATTCATAATAATTCTCCTCTTTTCATTCCTTACTTGTTCTTTAATACAGAGAATTCAAAATCAAAAATAACAAACTCTCCATTATTCCCTACTGACATAAAATAAGGAAAATGAGTTATTGAATTTCAAATAAAAGGAATTAAAATAAACGTGAAAATAGTTGTTGCAGACTTGGTCAATTATGATCACATGCACCACATGCTTTTGATCCAATTGACTAAAAGACCCCTGGAGTTTTCTGAGTTTGCAACTGCTACCCCCGCATCAGTAACGGTAACCATATCGTTAACATCCTCCTCAGCTTGGGAGAAGTTTGTCCTCAAACTTGGAATACTGTCATCATCTTCATAGTAAGGTCGTAAATCCGAGACGTTGAACGTAGCAGAGACGCCATACTCACCTGGTAAATCCACCTTGTATGCGTTATCATTGATCTTTTCCAGCACTTCAAACGGACCATCAGACCGAGGGCTAAGTTTTGACCTGCGTTTCGCCGGGAATCGTTCTTTCCTGAAGTGAACCCAGACTAGATCACCGGGTTCAAATTTAACAAACCGACGCCGTCGATCAACCCGTTGCTTAACTTTTTTGTTCATTCGCTCTATTCGCTCCCGCACAGTGGCATGAAGCTGCTTAATCTCATTAGCTCGATCGGCTGCTTCCTGACTGAACTTGGAAGTGGTGTCTAGGACGACAAGATCAATAGGAGTTGTGGGATTGTAGCCATACACAATTTCAAAAGGACTCAACTTGGTTGTGGAATGAGGAGCCCTGTTGTAAGCAAATTCTGCCTGTGGTAAAACATCTTCCCAGCTTCGCAAATGTTTCTTGACCAACACTCGCAGTAAGGTGCCCAATGTGCGGTTTGTAACCTCGGTTTGACCGTCAGTTTGCGGGTGGCCAGAGGTGCTGAACTTGAGTTTGGTACCGAGTTTCTTCCACAATGTAAGCCAAAAGTGACTAAGAAACTTGGTGTCACGGTCACTCACCATCGATTTGGGTATCCCATGTAACCGTACAACATCCTTGAAATATAAATTGGCAATTTGTACTGCATCGTGAGTGGTGTGGCAGGCAATGAAGTGAGCCATCTTCCAGAACCGGTCTACTACGACCATGATGGAGTCGGCTTGTCGTTGAGTTCGGGGTAACCCCGTGATAAAATCAAGACTAATGTCTTCCCAAGGGGCATGTGGAACTGGTAACGGAAGGTGTAGCCCCTGTCCCAGAATGTGGCTCTTAGCTCGTTGACAAACGAGGCATCGTTGGAGAAGGTACTCGACATCACGTTTAATTTTCGGCCAAAAAAAGTAGTTATTGATGACTTCGACTGTTTTCTCGATGCCAAAATGGGCTGCTAAGCCACCCTCATGCACTTCTTTAATCAATACCTCCCGAATAGGATGTCGAGGAATACAAATGCGATTACCTTTGAGAAGAAAGCCTTTGAGGATGTGATAATCTTCAGTGGCATGATTAACACAGGAGGTATATAAGTGGCCAAAATCAGGATCAGTAGGATAATATTCTTTGAATAATTCAAACCCAATAACTTTGGAATGCATGAAACTTAACAGTAGATGTCGACGAGAAAGCGCGTCTGCTCCCCGATTCAAAATTCCCGCTTTGTGTTTGATGGTAAAAGTGAAAGCTTGAAGGAATTCCACCCATTTAGCATGTCGAGCCTGCAATTTATGTTGCCCCTGGATGTATTTGAGAGCTTCATGATCTGAGTGCAACACGAATTCTTTAGCGATCAAATAGTGTTGCCAATGGTCTAAGGCACGAACCAAGGCATAAAATTCCTTGTCATAGGTGGAGTAACGCCGCTTTGCGTCATTGAGTTTTTCGCTATAGAAAGCCACGGGTCGTCCTCGTTGTGAAAGGACTGCTCCAATGCCCACACCCGAGGCATCACATTCAACTTCAAAGATGTCCTCAAAGTTGGGTAAGGCGAGAACCGGGGTCGAAATGAGATGTTGTTTAATATTATCAAACGAAACTTGAGCTTGAGGAGTCCAAATAAAGGACCTTTGTTTCAAAACTTCAGTTAAGGGAGCCACAATAGTACTGAAGTTCTTGACAAACCGCCGGTAAAACGACGCTAAACCGTGAAAGCTTCGAACTTGATGAATGGAAGTGGGTGTAGGCCAATCTTTGATGGCTTGAACTTTCTTTTCATCAACAGAAATGCCATCTGCAGATATTATATAGCCAAGAAAAACAACTTGAGATGAAAAGAAATGACATTTAGCAAGATTACCATATAAGCGTTCTTTGGCTAAAATAGCAAAAACTTGTTGGAGGTGCTCCAAGTGATCTGTTTCCGTCTTGCTATACACGAGTATATCGTCAAAATAAACCACCACAAAGCGTCCCAAAAACGGCTTTAATGTTTGGTTCATCAATCGCATGAACGTGCTCGGTGCGTTTGATAATCCAAACGGCATGACCAACCACTCATAGAGTCCATCCTTGGTTTTAAAAGCTGTTTTCCATTCATCACCGTCATGGATCCGGATCTGATGATAACCACTCCGTAAGTCAATTTTTGAAAACACAACAGCCCCATATAGTTCATCGAGTAGGTCGTTTAACCGGGGAATCGGGAACCGGTATTTGATGGTGATTTTATTTATGGCGCGACTGTCAATGCACATCCGCCATTCTCCGTTTTGTTTTGGTACCAACAAGGTAGGAACGGCACAAGGACTGAGAGACTCTCGAATCAAACCTTTAGCTAACAACTCTTCCACCTGCCTTTTAATCTCAGTTGACTCTTTCGGGTTGGTTCGATATGCTGGCTTGTTGGGTAATGTCGATCCAGGAACAAGATCAATCTTGTGCTGTATGTTACGAAGAGGAGGCAACCCGGGAGGAATGTCAGCAGGAAAAACATGGCTGAATTGGTTAAGTAGGGGTACTGCTAGTGGATGTAGTGGCTTAGTGGTGTTTTCATCCTCTTCGTCTAAACCCAGTAAAATAAGTTCCTTGAAATCCTTGTATTCGTGAAACTCAGATTTCATGGTAGAACCAACGGTGATGGATCGGGATACACTGGGTGTAAAGGGAGTCATTGGAAGGAGGACGATCTGCTTGTTGTCTTTAGTGAATGCATACGTGTTCTTGAACCCATCGTGTACAACCCTACGATCGAATTGCCAAGGTCTTCCCAATAGAATGTGGCACACGTCCATTGGAATAATATCACACCAAATATCATCTTGATATTGTTTTCCGATACTAAATGAAATGAGGACTCGGTGAGTGACTTGAATTCCCTTCCCGTGGTTTAGCCATTGTATATTATAGGGTGACGGGTGAGCAGAAATGGAAAGATTAAGTTTAGTAACCATGGTTTGGGAGGCGGCATTGGTACAACTTCCACCGTCGACAATAAGAGAGCATACTTTTCTTGAGATGGTACAACGAGTGTGAAAAATGGATTCCCGTTGAGAGGTTTCTTTTGGTGCAGCCATACTGTTGAGAGCTCTCCTCACAACGAGGCATTCACCTTCATCTGGGGAAAGCTCAATCGTCTCATCTATCGGGTCCCTAACAGGTTCGAGAGGGTCTTCATCATAACAGGGATTGTCGAAGGTTTCGAATTCAGCTAGAGTGACAACCCGCGTGTTGGGACACTCAGATGCAATGTGTCCTAAGCCTTGGCACCGAAAACATTTTCGCGGGGCTCGGGTTGGTGGGTTTGAGGTTTCAGGCTTGG
Organism: Smallanthus sonchifolius; assembly: GCA_023525975.1. NCBI lineage: Eukaryota > Viridiplantae > Streptophyta > Magnoliopsida > Asterales > Asteraceae > Smallanthus > Smallanthus sonchifolius. The sequence goes on from CM042042.1 coordinate 60,296,027, forward strand.
CTATGGGTTTGGGTGGATTGTGGGTATAGGTTTTTGGATTAGGGTTAGCGGTAGTAGAGGAAGTTTGTTTAGAAAAGGAGGGTCGAGATACTTCTAACTTACTTTTCGTTCTCTGCTGCATGTCGACTCGGTGGGTTAATAAGGTTAGTTCAGCTAAAGAAGAATAAGGTTGTAGTTCAACGATATGGGCTATTCTCGGTTCGAGCCCCCCTAAATATCGTACAAGGGTTTGTGGATCATCTTCGTTAAGACCACACTGCATCAACAAGTACTCGAACTCCTGGGAATACTCCGCAGCCGTCTTGGATCCCTGTTTAAGAAAATGAAGTTTGGCAAAGTTTTCTTGGACATAGTACGTGGGCATAAACTTTGCTTTGAGTAGTTTCTTCATCTTGTGCCAATTTCTCACTTTGTCTTTACCCTGTTGTTCTCGCTTCAAACATACATTAGCCCACCACGTCGAAGCGTACTTCCGTAATTTCAAAGCCACAATCTTAACTTTCTTTTCCTCCGTGGTTTGCTTGTAATCAAAAACCCTTTCAACGGTACGAAGCCACTCGATAAACTCATCGGGATCAAGCCTTCCATCATACTCGGGTATGTCTACTTTGATGTCATTGTGGTTCTGGACTGCAGGGACACGACGACCATAAGGGTTATAATCGTCGGTATCGGAATGTTCTTCAGTTTCATCTCCTGGGTGGTAACGGGGTGGGGTTTGATCACGACCTCTTCGTTGGTTCATGGCAAGTGTCAGGTCGCGCAGCTGGTTCTGTAAAGCCCTGATCTGTTGCTCTATAGTTCGGTTATTTTCGTCTGCCATGGGTTGAGATAGGAATCAATTCAGACGGTAATAGGGATCGGTTGTTTGCTCTGATACCAGATGTTATGAGCAACACTGGACCAGGAAGGTAACGGTATGATTTTGATAGACAACGGCTACGAAACGAGTTACAGATTCACCACTCGTGATCCGTTGGGCAGCGTTTTCGACTTCCAGTTACAGTTACACCACCGGCAATCGAACCCGACTCCTGTGATCACCACTCGATGGCCAACTCGAGCTAGCTAGGATGTGATTAAAGCTCATGTAAAGATGAGACTCAAAATAAATTCATAATAATTCTCCTCTTTTCATTCCTTACTTGTTCTTTAATACAGAGAATTCAAAATCAAAAATAACAAACTCTCCATTATTCCCTACTGACATAAAATAAGGAAAATGAGTTATTGAATTTCAAATAAAAGGAATTAAAATAAACGTGAAAATAGTTGTTGCAGACTTGGTCAATTATGATCACATGCACCACATGCTTTTGATCCAATTGACTAAAAGACCCCTGGAGTTTTCTGAGTTTGCAACTGCTACCCCCGCATCAGTAACGGTAACCATATCGTTAACAATAATTGACAGTGTTCTAACCTTCTAATAACATGCTAAGCTATGTGTTATACCCCGTGAGTGAGTGGGGGGCGTGAAAGGCCACGTAGGTTGGTCACAAGGCGGCACCCGCTGCCTGGGTATGAATAGGAGTGTTGCCCTTGCCCGCGGGAGGCCAGCCACGGGCGTTGGGGGCACAACCAATTTTAACATGAGCCAATCAATGATCAACACCTCATCAATTATGCTTTCTATTTTTTTTATTTAAATGTTTAATTTAAGATTTAATTTGATTTTTCTCAAATACCTTGTGTTCGGTAATTTAAAAAAAAAACTAAAAACACAGTCTTGTTAATTTTTTTGAGCATTTCGGTATAAATTTTAACGGAAACAGAGTTGTTTCCGAAAAAATTATTTTTTGGTTCGAAAGTGGTTTTGACACGTGTTTGGATCGACATTTCAGATGATAAATAAATATTTTAAAAAATTAATATTAATTGTTTAAAAATAATTGATAAAATACACTAAAATTTGAAAAAAAAGAAAAGTCCATTTTATCGAACACTCACATAGCCATAATACATTTACATGACCATAACACATGTTTAGTGAGTGAATATGAAAACACCAACTTCCTAGGTGGCAGCACTTTTTGGTTCACGCTCACTAAGACTATGTATAATGGTTTCCACTAAAAAGTAAAACATCACGCCAAGTCGGTATGAGGGGCAATCACTAAACTGAATCACTAAGGTAACACCGCCCCACGCCCGTGGTTAAAACCCCGAAGGGCTGATGTGGATGGGTGCGTGAGCCGATTCCACATTGCCTTACATCTACAATTTTTATATAACCTATTGTAATTTCATGAGCATATACTTCTTATCTGCGTGAATTTAAGCAATAAAATATGATACATACTCGCTAGTGATGAAACTGATGAACTCAGAAACGCATTCCTGAACCGTATCCTTCGCATCTTTTGCAATCTTCCCGTTGGTCGGCAACGACTTTTTCATAATACGACTTATATTAGCGATCGGAAGGAACCTATCCTGCTCTCTGATATTGTAATTCGACTGAGGACTCCGCTCTCCGCCGCTTTGACTCCCGCCGGCCGGACTACCAGGACCATCCGCCATCCTATCACCGACAAAAAAACCCTAGGTTCATCATACAGTAACAAAAACAAAATCTAAAGTAAAATTCACAGCTCAAACCTGCAAATTGTTAGGGTTTGCATCCGTACACACCAAATTTTGCGTGTAATTTTTTTCCTCTAGGTTTTAAGAGTGTTACTTACATACCTTTAGAGAGAGAAAGGTAGAGAGAGAAACTAATTTGGCGCGCAACGAGAGAGGATTTGATTCAGTGGAAGATCGGACGTTGGAATTTGATTTTGTGATGGAGATCTGAGATCTCGAAGGAGATTTTTGGAGCTTTAATGGCTGCGGTTTATCTGCACCGTTCGTTCTTTTTAGCCAGACAAAGTAAACGACGTCGTGTTTACTTTTATTAATTTTGCTTTGAGATGCTCGTGTCTGAAATTGACCATCTTTTGCGACTTTGAGCGAGGAAAATACATGTGTCACCTGTGCACTTTTTTTTATAGGTAAATTAGCTTAAAATTCCGTATATTATACGGGTTAGAATAAATAAAATGTTATATATTTAGTAATAAAAATTTTATATTTTTAAAAACCCATATAATACACAGGTTGAATAAACCAGTATATTAAATCAGTTGAATAAAATATAATATAATTTGTTAACAAACACACTTATCAAAATATGTTTTTAAAAAATATAATTTGTTGTGACAGTTATAAGGTCTATTAAGTTAGTTTTTAAAATATTTTTTTAACTGAGTATTAATTTTTTAATTTAATTGATAAATGTTAGTTCAGATTAAGTTCATTTGATTAATGATATAATAACTATTTATAATTAAATAATAAGTATCCATAATTAGATTTATTAATATAAAAATTATTATTTAAAAGGAGAGAGAAATAGAAAATTTGATATTTAATAGGAGAGAGAGGCGAAAAAATAAAGGTGCGGATTAACCAAAAGTGACACGTGTCCCTCATAATTTTCCTTTATTTATAGTATAGATATAGATTTCTTAATTCATATTGGGAGTAAAATTTGAACTCATCACCTCCTTAAATATTGGTTTTTTAAGAGATTTTCCTCTATCATTTGACTACCAACCACAATTGTGTCACATGTGGACTTAAAGATGTGGTCTAAACACGAGTGGATCGATACAACGATATCTCGTCTTCTCTGTCCATTCTATGATCCAGATAAATAAACCATAAACAACTTGTTAAAAGGGGTGAGATAGTGACCATCCTACACTTCAAGTCAATGTCGGATTCAACCATTGATGTACATGGCTATTTCTAATATTTCAGATACCTTATGCCACTAGTAAAAGTGGGCTCCTAAAATATAAACTTGTATATATAAAAAAATTATTAATACGACAATTTCTTAGAAATTCATACTCTCTAATATTTCGTTCTCAATAACTATCATTGTTAATCCATTTCTTAAAATTGTGAAATTGATAAGGTTCTGCAAATCGTTAAATCGTGCAAATCTGAATAGAACAAAGTTTTAGTTTTTTAAACTTACTTAGGTTAATTAAGGCTCTACAATATATTATTATTGTATGTTAACTTTTAAAATATTTATTAGTTTATTGTGCCTCTCTAAACATACAAATACTAGTACCTTTATAATTTTTCTTAAATATTTTAATTGACACCGGAAAGTTGAAACCTAACTACTGGGCTTTGGTCTAGTGGTTGCGGCGATGAAGACTCAACCTGCCCACGCAGGTTCGAGTCCGAGCCACCCCGGGTTTTAGTCCGGAGTGCGTTACGCTAGCGGGGTTTGGCCCGTGTAGCGGCGCAACTGTTGTCAAGTGGCAGCAAGCTCCATGGTTTCCCGGTGATAGCCGTAGCCTCTCGTTCTGAACCCGCGGGCCCGGTTCAGACAACGTAGTTGTCAGGTTAAGGGGTTAGGATCTCCGATTAGGAGATGTAACTGACACTTAAAAATGAAAGTTACCTATAAAAAAAAAGACATTATATAAGTGGGTCACAATAACTTTATTTACATTTATTACCGCATGTAACATTCAAGTTTTTATATTTTACAATCATGACCCGACCCATGACTCGAACCTTGACCCGTCTCGTGACCCGACCTATGACCCTAACAAGGCCCGTACCCATGACCCGTCCCAAGGTCTGAACCATGCCCCAAACCATGACCCAAGAACCAATCCATGACTCGAACCATGACCCATCCCGTGACCCGAACCATGGACCAACCATGATCCGACCCCATAGTTCGACCCGTGACTTGACCCATGACCCGACCCATGTCCATACCCATGATATGAACCATGACCCGTCCCAAGGACCGAACCATGTCTCGAACCATCACCCATGCCGTGACCCGACCCTATGCCCTGAACCATGACACGTCCCAAGGCCCGAACCATATCTCGTACCATCACTCATGTCGTGACCCAACCTATGCCCTGACCCATGACCTAAACCATGAAACGTCCCATGACCCGACTCATAGTATAAATTTATTAATTACAAATATTTTATTTTTCATAATGTATTTTACTATTACCAAATAACTTGAATTAATGATTTATTTCATTCCTACAGGGTAACCAAATATGACAAGGGAATGAAATGATTCATTTATTTAACTTGTCCATTTCATTCATTCATTCATCAACAAAATAAATAAAAAACCATAAATGTAAGTTGACAATTGAAATTATGTTTTTTATAATAAATGAGAAATGTTATAAATAGTTGTCTTGAATTAGACGGTTAAAACAATCTATATGTTGGATCTCTTTTATCATAACAATCTAACATGATTTACCAAAACAAAGACCCCATGATCATTTTTATGAACGAGATATCTAACCAATTTATAACTCATTTACCAAACTAAATGTCATTATAGAACTTGGTTTAAACCAATAGAACAAATCTATTGACTAATAAACAAAATCTTTTGACTAATCAAACTCTTATATCACTAGTTAGAAAGAAAGGAAAGATAAACCAAGAAGAAAAGAAACACAAGAGCTCAACAATTCAATGTGGTTGGGCCGATCGGAGTAGTTGGCTTAATCGAAGGGCATGAAGAGGGACCCTCTTTCTTATCCTTAAATGTTTTGAAGTGAAAAACAAGGAACTTAACTATGAATTCTTATATTCGTAAATACTAAGGAGGTATTTAGTTCGTGAAATTTGTTAGAATTGAAACTGAAATTGAAAATTGAATTGGATTTAGATTTGGAATTTAGAGGAGCCCTTTGAAATCCAAAATGCATTTGGTTAGCATATTTGTTAATGAAATTATAATGTAAAAGTACCTAAAAACAAAAACACTTCTTAAAATGGTGAAAGATTTTGAATTCCATTGAAATGAGTAGGGATTTTGAATTCGATTAGTTGAAAGATTTGATTGGAATAATATATTAGCCAACCAAACATGTCAAATAATGGAATTAAAATCCAAATTATTAAAATCTTATAAATTTCCACCAACTAAACATACCCTAAGTAGTATTATGTTCGACCCAATACAATATAAAATTTTCTTGTGTGCGGCTCTGGGCCTAATGACCCTAAACCTAAGGTTACAAATACAATAATTATAACTTTCAAGAAGAAAAAGCATTCATAAAATAAACAGAAAATATCACAAAATAGTCATTTTTCTTGTATTTTATACATTTACATAGAGGTGTACAAAACCGGTTGTTGAGCCAAACCAGAACTATTTAGAAATCGGATTAGAAACCAGTTTCGGATTGAAAAGAAAACTGATCGGATTGGTTTTGAAACCGGTTTTGGATATGTTTTTTTTGCTGTTGTAGTATACCCGCCACTTTATGCTAGTGATACTTTATTATTGTCACTATTGATACTCTTGTATCATTGTTGCTTTGGCTCTAATAGGCATATTTTATATTACTTGGATTTCTATCTATATCGTAAACTGTATAAGTAAAAAAAAGTGTTAATGAAGCGGGGGGTCAACCTCTTTATCCCATGGGGTTGAGAAAATATTTTGACTGGTTTCAAACCGATTTTAACGAAAATATCTCAAATCGATCTCAAATTGACGGATCGAGTCAGATTAGGATTGATTTCACCTAAATCGCTTTCGGCTCCGGATCTAGTTTTAATGTGCACCTCTACTTTTATAGCAATGTTAGTGAACAATGAAGCCTATTGTAATGATATACATGAATTCTTGGTTGCATATCCACCTTTACTCATGTATGTATCATATTGTATTATGATTTGTTAAGACTATAAATCACTTCATACGCGAACAGCTTTTGTTACGACTGTAAATCACTTGATACGCGAACTGGGATATCAAACTTTGTGTTAGTGATATTGCACAAATTGTGGGAGTTTTAGTATGACTATTCAACTTGTATCCTGCTTGCAACTTCAAACCAACTTTAGATTACCATCCTTACCTAATTTGGAAAACGTCCCTTCGCTGCATACTTCAACGAACCAAGGCCACGTGTCCACACCTTATTTTATCGACACTCCTCTCGCCCAATCACAGACGTCTCGACATATTATTAGTCAATGTGGCTCACACATAAACATCACAAATTACACACTTTAATTTAGATAAAAAAAATAGTTTTGTTTTATATATTTTTTAAACTTTTGTATATATTATAAAAATATCTAATTTATGTCTCACCCTGACAACACTCTAAAATTAGATTTTGAGATGGATAGCTGAGATTGATCATAGGAACTATTCTTAGGCCTGTAAATGAATCGAACAAACATGACGAACCGAACAAACACGAATATTGATGTGTTTGTGTTCTTTTATTTAAATTTAACCGAACACGAACACATAGTTGAACACATTTTTTTGTTCATGTTCGTTTATTAAGAAAATGGAAATGTTCGTGTTCGTTCATATTCATTCGTTAAAAAGCTAAACGAACGTAAACGAGCACAAATGAACAAACAACAAACGAACATAAATTAACATTAATGAGTACACATGAACAAGTCTAATAATTAATAATTCATCCAAAACACATATGTAAATTAGTGGTTCAAATATACATGATTCATCCAAAAACAAACGAACATAAATGAACGTTAATAAACGAACATATATTAACGAATATAAACGAACGTAAATGGACATATATTAATGAACATAAACGAACGTTCACGAAAATAATGAACATTCACGAACATAAATGAACGAACACGACATGTGTTCATGTTCGTTCGTTTAATTAAACGAACAAAACAAATTTTTTCGTGTTCGTTTGTTTATTAAATAAATGAACTTCCCGACAAACAGTTCATGAACGTTCATTTACAGGCCTGGTTATTTCATTTTACATAATAAAAAAAATCAGATTTAAGGAGATGGTGACAATTGTCTCTCTCTCTCTCCCTCCCTCCCTCCCCCCCCCCCCCTCTCTCTCTCTCTCAAGAAAGTAGTCCTTATCTCTAAAAGGGCTTATGCACTACACAACTTTCTTATTTTATGGCGAAGACTGAATTTAGCTTCCAACCCTAGTCAGCAAGCTTGAAAAGCTCTTTCTCCTTTGTTTTTCGAATCTCAAATAGGGTTTTGAGGTTTTAATACGACTTTCATCGATTTGTTGTTGAGCGTTGATATAACTTAACAATAAAAAAACTCTGCATCAAACTTCAGCCCCTTCGAGTTGGCCAAGGGTCTTTCCCAGAAAGCCTACTTTGCCAAGGGGTGGCAGGAGCGCAACGACCTAAACTAAACCTACTTAAACAACCTAATGGCTTGGCCCGGTCTGAATGAAGAAGAATGTAAACCTTGAAGAAAAGTAGATAGAAGAGGTAGCCTATAGACTCGAGCAACGAGCTTGGTGAAAACTCACCCCGTATTCCATATGAGTCAGTTGAATTCGATTAGACTAGACCAACCCAGAGAGGAACGTAACCACGAGGGCACCACTAGATGTTGTAAATGAACCTACTAAAGACGAAATTGAGTATATCATAGTTGACCGCACCATGGGCTAGCCCCTACACCCACTGCATGAGTGGAATATTTCTTAGTCAACTAGAAAGGAACAAGGTGTATGTGAGGGTGACAAACTCCTTTTTGTTCGGTCATAGGTTGGTCTAAAGAACGGGAGTCGGCTTCCTTAAGTCCGTTGTTCCTCAATAGCTCAGTGGTAGAGCAATCGACTATTAAGTGACTGATAGTAGGTTCAAATCCTACTTGGGGAGAATTTAGAGTTCTTGCTTTCTGACCGGTCGATATAGATGTACGGACAAGATCTATAAATGCAATTGGAGCTTTGGATATTCTTTGTGTGTTTTTTTAGGTTTTGTTCTTTGTTAATCATCTATGAGATTGAAAGATTTGTGATTATCATAATTCCACAACTCTAATTAACAATAACATATATATTCTTGTTGATATGGTGATTAATCGGCCTAACACACATTTTTGGTAAAAATGGAACAGTGGATAGTCGGAAAGTTAATAAATAAAGGGGGTTATAACTCAATGATACCAATGTGTAGGGCATGTTTGGGATTACTTTTAGAAAATAACTTTTGACTTTTTAAAAAAGTAAGTCTCGAGTTGCTTTTAACTTTTTCAGGTTTTAAAAATCAACCATTTCACCATTTAAAAATTAATTTTTTCACTCTTATCCAAACAAACTTTAAACTTATTGGAAAAGTTAATAAGTCAATAAAGAGGTTCCAAAAATAATCTCAAATATGCTCGTAATTAAGATGTTCTTAAAGTTACGGTGTATGAGTTTGTTTATAACAAAAAGAAAATTTAATATAGTGTTTACATTTTTCTCTAAAATAAGAACACTATATAAACGTAATTAAACTGACAAGCCCATAACATAAAACAATAAACGGATGTTATAAAACATAAAACACGTGCTTTTTAAAACACAATTTAACGTGACTTAAAGAAAAAAACAAGAAAGAAGATATTTGATTATATCAAAATATCCTCAAATTCTCGCGATAAAATGATGATATAGTTTATATCTGACACACAAACACCATACTTACTCACACACCTATCTCACCCGTCATCCCCCATGCATTTCTATAAGAAAGAAATCTGAACAAAAATTCCTCTCTCTATACACACTTTTTTATATATATATATATATATATATATATAGGGGATGGATAAAATGAAAACCTTGTTGAGCTATGAAAACCTTAGAAACTCATTTTACACCACATGTTTAATTGATTTATTTGGTTTATGTGGTTGATATTAAAGATGATTAAAAAACTAAATTTTTTTTCAATAACAATTTAATTTAATAACAACAAGGGTAATGTAGTCATTTTCCCCATTCAACCATCATTTCTAGTTTTAAAAAGTCAATCAAACACATCAACAATCTATCTACTTTTTTTTAAAATTCTATTATTATTTTTTAATGACAACAAAAAAATAATACTAAATAATAATTCATTTTTTATATGAAATAATTCATTTTTTATATGAAATAATTTAGGATTATTATTTTTACATTTTTTTTTTCAAATTCCGAATTTTGAATAATTTTGGATTTTTTTTAAACGTAAGATTGTTTAAACAAGATATTTTTAAATATTTTTTTAATTCCAGTTTTATTAAAACGTGATTTTTATTATAAGATCGTGTTACGTAATAAAATGTTACATATTCAAAACGTAAACTAAACTCGTGTTACATATATTAATAATTGTTTAATGTTTGAACATTACACTATTTACATTAAAAAAAAATCAACGGTATTTCTCAAACAGTGTTACATATGTAATTATAATTGTTACATATGTAGCTAACACATGTTACATATGTAATTAGGATTGTTACATATGTAAATATGATTGTTAAATAGGCGACTAACGATGTTAAATATGTAAGGATCAATTAATTTAATATACACATGATTATTAAACCGAGAGTTAAACAAAAAGAAGCATTCATTAAAAAAAATCAACTGTACATTCTCAAAGAGTGTTACATATGTAATTATAATTGTTACCTATGTAGATAACAAATATTACATGTGTAACTAGGATTGTTAAATATGTAACTAACCAAATCTGTATGAATAGTTGACATAGCCGAGATCGACGTGATTTTGTTGACAAAGGGGTAGATATGCTCTCTAAACACCTAAATTTAACACAACCAGGTCCTAGATTTTAAATTTTTATCCATCTGTAATAAAAAAACAAAGTTAATGATAAGATGTTAAGTGAGTTTAAGTTTATGGTATACCAAAATCCAAAATACAGTCAATTAATCTAGATACTAACGAAAACAAGGGGAAAACTATGAGAAATCAAATTCGATTCCATCGATAATCATTTAGTATAGTTAAAATCATTAAATTTAAATCCATCAACACCTTTTACATAGTTTCCTTGTATAGAATAATCATTTAGTATAGTTAAAAACATAAAATTACAAAACAATATACACATGTAATAATTGTTAAATCACTTTGCCAAAATATAAAAGATAAAAAGATTATATGATCATTTAAGAGATTGAATGACAGAAAATGAAGTTAGAAAGATTATAAATTGCAATTAGGAAAGACACTATAAACATGTACAGAAAAGTGAAATTAGAAAAGTAGGAAAAATATAATCCAGATTACAGAGATCAAAAGACACTATAAATTACAATTATAAAATCATATTAAAATTCATTCAAATTTCCTGCATCTTTTACTTTTGAACAAAAATTTAATTACAAACACAAATAGTAAATTGATTATACAAATAATATGAAATTTTGTTAGCAAAAAGAAAAATCATACAAACACAAATAGTAAATTGATTATACAAATAATATGAAATTTTGTTAGCAACAACAAAAATCAAGTTTAAGTGTATTTCTACAAAATCATGTAGTCAATATCAATGCTTCATCGATTAGATTTTGTGTTCAAAATAAGGAACATCAAAACCCTCAAAATTACAAGAGAAAACACAGATTATCAATTCAAGAAACACTCAAGGGTTCAAAGCTTAAATCTAGAAAAATTAAACCTACGACGCCAAAAAACACGCACTAAACCGACTTCTAAAGAAAATGATTAAGATTCTTACAGAATATCACGAGATGAAACCAGATCCATCGAGAATTAGAAGGAAAACGCAAAATCATCGTACGTCAACAACAAATCGTTGCAACTTCAACTCTTTCCCTATTATTTGAGCTTCGTCAACAACAAATCAACGATCTAGTTTTTCTTAACATTTCTAGATCTAGAAAGAAAAGTAGAGAAATGGTAGTGGTGAAGATAATAGAAAATTGAAAATTTTAAAAAGTGAAATAGGAAAGTCAGGATCTAGAAAAGATTGGAGATGTGAAGTCATTTCATTGTAAGTAAAAGACTATTTTACCCTTTAAGCTTAAAGACAAAAAATGTCGGAAAAAGTGGATGTGTACAAACATGAGCCACAAGTTGGGTTTGCAGGGTTTTTTAAAGCGGGGTGAGTTTTCATTACATATATTCCATATATATAAATATATAATCATCTCGATCTTTAACTTTCTCACACCTCTCATAAGTTCTCACCTTCTCTGCAACTACCAGCTGCTTGCTTGCCGGCTCAGCAATGTCAAGGATAACAGCCAATCGTTCAGCTTTTTACGACCGGCGGCAAGCCGCAGCTTCTCCGACACTCGGTGAGCTTTTGAAGTTCGTCGGAGATATCAGTAAAGATGAGTCGCCGGCGCATCGTGTTTTGGAGATGAGTGAAACCAGCAACGAGCCTCGATCATTGCCGTTTATTTTATCGTTCAATAATCTGACGTATAGCGTCAAGCTTAGTAGTAGGTTCTCGATTCCGGCGGTGTTTGGGGGACGGTCGAGGTTAGGTGGTTCTCCGGCGACGTCGGCGGAGGCTGTTGGTGGAGAGAGGTTGTTTTCTAGGTATAAGGTGTTGTTGAATGATATCTCCGGCGAAGCGAGGGACGGCGAGATAATGGCGGTGCTCGGTGCGAGTGGATCTGGGAAATCTACTTTGATTGATGCTTTAGCGAATCGGATTGCTAAAGGAAGTTTGAAAGGGACGGTTACTTTGAACGGCGAGCTGTTGGAGTCCAGGTTGTTGAAGGTGATATCTGCTTACGTCATGCAAGACGATCTACTTTTCCCGATGTTAACCGTCGAGGAGACGCTAATGTACGCCGCGGAGTTCCGTCTCCCTCGAACGCTTTCAAAATCGAAGAAGATGCTTAGAGTTCAAGCTTTGATTGATCAGTTAGGGATCCGAAACGCAGCGAAAACCGTCATCGGAGATGAAGGTCATAGAGGTGTTTCCGGTGGAGAACGCCGGCGTGTTTCGATCGGAATCGATATAATTCACGATCCGATTATTCTACTTCTGGATGAGCCGACGTCAGGGCTGGACTCCACCAGCGCTTACATGGTGGTTAAAGTGTTGCAACGTATTGCACAGAGTGGAAGCATCGTCATCATGTCGATACACCAGCCAAGTTACCGGATTCTCGGTTTGTTAGATCGGTTATTGTTTCTGTCTCATGGACAGACGGTTTACAGCGGCTCTCCGGCGAATCTTTCGTTGTACTTCTCGGATTTTGGTCATTCGATTCCGGATAAAGAAAACCGGACGGAATTCGCACTTGATTTGATTAGAGAACTCGAAGGATCACCGGGAGGAACCAAAAGCCTAGTCGAATTCAACAAATCGTGGCAAAGCCTTAAACGATCGAGAAATAGCATCACCGCAGGCAATGAGACGCCAGCTACTGGCTTATCGTTAAAAGAAGCGATCAGCATAAGTATTTCAAGAGGAAAACTAGTACCTGGCGCCGGGGCAGCTGGCTCCGGCGCCAGCATCAACACTAATTCCTTGGTCCCAACGTTTGCCAACTCAATGTGGATGGAAATGGCGGTTTTATCGAAACGATCGATCACTAATTCCCGTAGAATGCCGGAACTATTCGGGATCCGGTTAGGTGCGCTTGTGGTTACCGGATTCATCCTCGCTACAATCTTCTGGAATCTTGATAATTCCCCCAAAGGCGTGCAGGAACGGTTAGGGTTCTTTGCGTTTTCCATGTCGACGATGTTCTACTCCTGCTCCGACGCATTACCCGTCTTCCTTCAAGAACGTTACATCTTCATGAGAGAAACTGCTTACAACGCCTACCGACGATCATCATACGTTCTCTCTCACTCCATCGTCGCCATTCCGTCTCTCATCTTTCTCTCATTCGCCTTCTCAGCCATCACCTTTTGGGCCGTCGGACTAGACGGCGGGTTCTCCGGCTTCGTCTTCTACTACCTCATAATCCTGGCCTCTTTCTGGGCTGGAAACTCGTTCGTCTCATTTCTCTCTGGCGTCGTCCCTCACGTCATGCTCGGGTAATGTTAGGAAGACGAAATATTATTTAGGGTTTATTTTAATAATATTTAGTCTTTCTTTTTAAAATAGGGGACGTTCAGTCCCATTTTGGTTTATGGGTTGAAAATGAAAAAAAAAAAAAAAAAACTGATTCATGAGGAGTCTTTTATCTCCACAAGCGTACTCTAGTTTTTCTAATCAGGAATCTCCGAAACCAAATTGCTTTCATTTTCGCAAGTCTGCTTGGCACTTGCGTAGATCATTGTAGGAAATCTTGAGTCTGGAGATAGCAAATTCCGCGTAAACCAAATTGCTTTCATTTTTCACCCAGAAATCTAAAATTCACTATTAATGTTTCGTTTAGTAATCTTTACTAATATATTCTCTCTAATAGGTACACCATCGTCGTCTCCATCCTCGCATACTTCCTTTTATTCAGTGGCTTCTTCATCAACCGTGATCGGATCCCGGTTTACTGGATCTGGTTTCATTACCTTTCGCTCGTGAAATACCCGTACGAAGCCGTTCTACAGAACGAGTTCCAAAACCCTCTCAAATGTTTCGTTAGAGGAACTCAGATCTTCGACAACAGTCCTCTTTCGCAACTTGACGACTCCATGAAAGTTCGATTACTACAAAGCATGAGCCAATCACTCGGGGTCAACATCACCGCCACCTCTTGTTTAACCACCGGCGCCGATATACTGAAGCAGCAGGGAATCACGGACCTCAGCAAATGGAACTGTTTGTGGATAACGATTGCATGGGGGTTCTTCTTCAGGATCCTATTCTATTTCTCTTTGCTGCTTGGAAGCAAGAATAAAAGGAGGTAAAGTGTAAAAAGTTGAAAGTTGGTGTACTTGCATGCAAATTTGAAATTTCTAGTTATATTTACTTGTAATTTGGAGAATATTAACTCAATTTGGTTAGGTGTAAAACTGTTGAGAATTTGCAAAAGTTAATTGTATCAATCAAAGTCAAAATCATTTTCAGCTTTAGCCTTTAGGTTACCTGCAATCTTTAAGTTGTCTTTCATTTTCAATAAAACTAATAATCTTGATTCTTGAAATTTTTAGAAATTAAATTAAATTTTATTTTATTATATTTTGGATTATGTTTGTGAATAATTAAAAAACCAATTTTGGGATGCAAATAGTTTTTGATTTAATTTATGTATTAAAAACAACAAATTAAGATTTTATTTCGTGTAGTGTGAAATGATTTAGGAAACTTGTTATTTACCTTTTGTTAGCGTGCACTTTTCTTTTTGTAAATATTGGTAGGATGAGGATGGTTAAACTATGTGGACACCAAAATGACGGATATCTTTCAACTTCGTGTAAATAACAAATAAAAACTGTACTTTATTTTTTTAGTACTCATCAACTAAATCCTCAAATCAAACACAATATGAGTTAATGTTTAAGTGGTTAATTAATTAACTACGAGAAAAATATATAATATATAACGAGAAAATATATAACATCGAGTGTAAATCAAGTATAAGTATATGATGATTATGCTACTAGTACTGTCATTGACAACAAAAGTAAAAGTTGAGATTATCATCAGCCAAACTTTTATTTTGAATTATTATCAGTCAATAAGTCATAGTTTGGATTATTAAAAACCAATTTGCCTTATTTTTTTCGAATAAATTTTTATGTTCTTGAGCGTTTTTGTCGTTTCAATGTTATGTCATGTTTACACTATAATCTTTTCTATTTTTAACGAACCGCAACAATTTCGTAGATTTCTTTTATGTATTTAACGACGCCTGTCACCGTCGCAACACGCGTTGTTAGGTTCACAAAAGCGCCGCATCGCGCGCGCCTAATTTCTAGTTACTAACAATTTAGAAGGAAATGAATAGCAAATCCATTAATTATCTTTTGCCGCATGTACGATACATTTATTTATACAACGTAACCAAAATTTGAGCTTTGGCTCAATGGTTAGACGCAGACACGCATAACCCCGATGCTTTGTTTTTGAGGTTTTATATAGTGTTTTTTTTTGTTAATTTTAAAAATCACTTAAATTAAAATGAAATGAAGCGTAAACAAGATTTAAGTTTTGGCTCAATGGGTAGACGCAACCACACCAAAGCTGCATGTACGTAAAGGGTTCAATCCTTGGCACCGTTGGTTTTTGAGGGGTTTTTAAATTTTTTTTTTCAAATATAAGTTGTGTTAATTTCAATCAAGTTTTGACTGTAGATCATCAAGTAGCTTTATTATAGTGAAAAAAAAGCTAAAATCTAAAATAATAATTTGAATTCATCTTCTTTCTTGTCGTGTGAATCTGTATCTCGAGTTAAGCGTAGATCTATCCGTTCTATTTGAATATCCCGATTCTAGCCGCTACCCTACTCTAATTTCCTATCATCTTGGTATCAGAGCCGAAACCGAACCGTTTCGACTCATAGTGTTTCTACCCAGCCGAACAATCTTTTCAACTTTATCTTTTGATCCATCATCCATCCCCTCGTTATCCTACCAACAAAAAAAACTAAAAAAAGGTGCACCGTAGATTGCTATCACCGATTTCATTTCTGGAAACTGAAGTCCACATCCATTTTCTTCACTTAGCACTAATCCATGGACCCAGATTGGGCAGCAGCCTTCAAAGTGTTATGAAAGCACGTACTGCACAACGGACCTAAATACGATGAAGATGGAACCGAACCCGATGAAGAGGAGTGTTTATTTGTGAGACTCGCTCTTAGCGGGACTACCGATCAAGAGGTTGACTCACCTGTTCGCGGCGAATCACAATCAGTAGAGAAGAGTACAACCTCTGTAGAGCAGCAAGCCACTAACATCAACGTCCTACACAAACCGGTTCGAAACGAAATCATACAAATGCATGAACGGGCCAAGCAACAGGTCGTTAAAAGGCGTCATGATTTTCATTTCACGCCTTCAATTTCCCGACCAGAGCATTCTACTATATCTGGGGTCGAGTTTTTCCATGTCTTCAAATTCACGGTTAAGCGAAAATCCGGGAAAATGAACAACGGGGCAGATGCTGCAGCTCGAAACCACCTCCTCTTCAACATTCTACCACGAGTTGACATTAGTAATTCAAGTTTGAGGGCAAACTTTCTCAAAGACGGAGAGAATGATAGCGATAGTGTCTAAGGCACACTCTCATACACGAATTTTTTTTGGGAACGGTATATTTCAGCAAAAAATTTAGGTTAAAGGGGAAGTCAAAAAAAAAAAAGGTTTATGGTGTATCCGCTATTACCAATAGCGGATTAGGAGGAAGAAACTTGAAAAATCTGACACAACTGCGAATGTTGCAGGAGTTAACATAAGCCGCTATTCACAATAGCGGATTAGGAAGAAATGGTTTAACCGGGGTAAACCATTTCTTCCTAATCCGTCATTGTGAATAGCGGCTTATTTCTCCTAATCCGCTATTGTGAATAGCGGCTTATGTTAACTCCTGCAACATTCGCAGTTGTGTCAGATTTTTCAAGTTTCTTCCTCCTAATCCGCTATTGGTAATAGCGGATACACCATAAACATTTTTTTTTTGACTTCCCCTTTAACCTAAATTTTTTGCTGAAATATACCGTTCCAAAAAAAAAACTATCTCATACACACCATGCAAAAAGTCACGTTCATTCATTCCACATGCTATATTTCAGTGATTTATTTTCATGCAATTGTCTTTTATTTCATTTCCATTATTTTTTTTTTAAAGTTTTGGTAGTTTTCATTTAGTGGCTAGCAGTTTAATTAAATTCCCGAAGGAATAGGAACGTGGGGTAGTTTAGCTTGTTCTCTTCTTTGTAAGGTTGATTCGTCTATGCTAGCTCAACCGTGACGCGTTGGGTGGTGTTCTTAGACACGAATTTTTATCCGGAGTGATGAATTTGTATCTTCGGTTAAAGATCGTAGCCCGGCTGTTTGTTTCGGTGGTGAATCTGTATCCAAAACGAACCGTTGATCTATCCGTTTCTTTGTTAATTCAATTTTATCCGTTACGGTTACTCTGATTGCCTATCATCTAATGATAGAGATCCGGTCAACAAAACTCCAATCCGGTCAAATATGTCAACTTGGTCCAAGATGCACACGTGATGAAAGTTGCAACAAAATTATCCGTGTTCTATTTTCTATATTTTATTAATTTTAGTTTTTGAATTTTCTACTAATTATTAGGTAGTGGGCAAGTGGTTTTATTAACTTCTATTTGGAAGTTTTTGTTTTACAATATATATGTTATCTGATGAAATGAGAAAAATATAGAGAATATTTAGAGAGAAAAAAGCTTTGTGTTTTATCATTTGTGAGTTGAGAGCATGTTTCCATGCTAGTTCAAGTGTGGCAACTTAGATGGTGTTCTTGGAACCCAAATTCAATTCGAGTGGTGTCTCTGTATCTCGTATTGAACTTGGACCGCCCTACGGATAGTTTTATTTAGCTTTTTTAATTTGAATTAGTGGTACTAATTCACCTATTGGTACGAACATTTGTCGACGACATTCGACACCTATCCACACGACAAGTAGTCGGGATATGTCAAACTACCGTATACCGACGACTTGTCGTCGGGATAGGGTATGGATATGTCGTCGGAAAAAGGTTTTACTGTTGTAGTGTTCAAGGTATTAGTCTATCAAACTTAGGAGACTGAAGTTGAGATTTAGGAAAACATCTATATTTATTCCATCTCTTCAGTTAGCAACACAATAGAAAAAAAACATACGCATATATGTGTTGCTAGTGAGTGTTCTACTGTTAAAATCTTTGATGTTTGGGGGAAATACTCCATGTGTCCATTCCCAAGTTCTTTTGGGAATTGCTATATCTTGTTGGTGGTTGATTATGTTTCGAAAAGGGTTGAAGCAATCGTCACCAAGACAAATGATCATGCAGTTGTGTGCAAGTTTGTCCAAAAAAACATTTTCGCAAGATTTAGAATCCCTCGCGTGATCATAAGTGATAGGGGATCGCATTTTAAAAACTTTAATTTTGGAAAACTGTTTAAATTACGGTGTAGACCACCAGATTCCACACCGTATCACCACAGACAATTGGGCAGGTTGAGGTGTCCAATAAACAAATAAAGGACATTTTACAAAAGCCGGCGAAGCTCGATCGCAAGGATTGGTGAACAAAACTTAACGATACTTTACAGGCTTACCGAATTTAAGACAACAATTGGCACCACCCTAGAGGTGCACAAACAAACCGGATCCGATCCAAAAGATAATCCAAAACCGGATCCGACCCTAACCAGTAAAAAAAGTACCGGACCAGATTTTTTGGGATCCGCCAGATCCAGAACCGGTCTGAAGGATTTATGCGGACCGGATAAAAATCGGACAAATATCGGTCAAAATGGAACCGGTTTTATCCGGTTATAGCCGTTAGGGGAAAAGAGGGCTATATAGATGTTATTATAGCCGTTTAATTTGTTTTTTTGGTTTTTTTGGGGTTTCTGAGACTTGAAACTTAGTATAAATAGGTATTGGGAGTATGAGTTAGTTCACAACAATATTCTAGCTCTCAAAACACAAAAACGCTCTCAATACGCAAAAAAAAGCTTACTTTTTCCGCTCTCATGGCTTACGCTTCTGCAAGCACTCAAAATTCCATTGGTGATTCTATTAGCGACGCTACAGTGGTGAGAGTACTTCCTTATTCCCGAAACCAAGAGATATGGGCTCATTTCGAGTTATGCGAAATGTCGAACGGTTCGCAAAAGGCCTGTTGCAAACGTTGTGGTAAATTTTGGGTGTTGCGAGAAGTAGCACTTCGAGGAAACATATTGGTAGTCATGCAAAACACAGTAAAGGGGAAGATCGAACTCAAATTGGAAGGGATGAAGGAGTTTGACAATACAATGTCGAGACGGTTCGTGAGAGAATGACACATTTCGTCATTCAAGAAGGATTGTCGTTTTATCACTTTGATAACCCGCTTGACGATGATGATACAGCAGACGCCTTAACCGAGTTACACAAATGTAAGTCGTTTTACTTTGAGAAAATATTGTTTAAAAAATAGAAAAAAAAGCTAAAAACAATTAATTATAGGTTTTAAAATTTTAATATAAAACTCCACAAAAGGAGTCTAAAAGTTAGTTGCTAAGTGCCATGGACCCCTCTAAAATATGAAATCAATAAATATATTATAAAAAATCAAATTAGGCATTTTTATTATTAACATACTAGCTTTAACCCCGTGTGTTACACGAGGTGAAACGTTAAGATTATATTGATAATAATTTTAACAACTCTTTTTATAAAAATTTGATATTGTATGTGTAGCTTTTTTATTTTATTACATGTTAAGATTATATGGATTAGAGTAATTAAAACATCAAAAATACATGAAAATTCATTAATAAGTTGTGCACTTTTTACAATACATTAAATTACATAGTAAATTGAAGCATTACAATTATTATTTATAAATTTAAAAATACTTCATTATATGTAACATTTGACCTGATATTAGTAATTTTTTCATGTTTACTAAAGATTATTAGCTTGAGTCTAATTATACTTTTAACTCTTGATAATGTAACATACAACTGATCATAAATAAACATTGGGTCTTTCAATACAAACTAACATTTGAAAGTGATTGCCCTAAACTTTTATTCATGGCCTTTGCAAAAATACAATTATATATTTTTTTTTGAAGTTTTAATGAAATTCTTTTATCTAAATATGTTAACCCAATTATATGGATAAAATTGTGATGATCAATGTTGTTTCAAAATATAATCTTCGCTTCTATAACGCAATTACCTTTTGATTTGACCTGAAGACTTGTTACATTACCTAAACTATTTTTTCATCATTATTTATTAATAACAAAACTGGAACACTGACATTTAAAACTAATTTATGGTTTGGCAGACCTAATAATGTAAGTCCATTTAGAAAATCAAGGGATTATAAACATTCATCAAAATCATTATCAAGATGCTCTGATGGACGGATACTATTTGTACTTGTAATCTCGCTAAACCTTTAATACTACATCTCTCATTAAAAAAAATTAATAAAAAGATACAAATAAAATTTAAATTTTAACAATATATTGTCTTTTTAAATTCAAAATTTAAAGCTCCAAATTTTAAAAATTTTACTCCTTAATATTTTGACACAATTAAATTTAAAATTTTAAAATTAAATATAAAAAATTTAACACTAATAAATTAGAATTGAAACTTGTAAATATGTTTTTTGAAAAAAAATCTCGTCATTTAAAAAAAGTTAAAGTTTAAAGTATAATACACTTTTAAAAATAAATATTTGCAAGTTTCTTAATTTTATCAAAAACTAAGTATTAAAAATTATAAATCAAAATTAAAAATTGTTTATAAATATCAAATTTAATTAAAAAACTACTAATTAAATATTAGTAAACTTTTTTCTAACACATATTTATTTAAAAGACAAACGTAGTATTTTCAAATTTTATATGTAAAATTAAAAAAAATCTTGTTTTTTGATGATAAAATAAAAAAAACGTTTTTTATAATAAAACTTTAAAAACTCGCTTTTTTAAAATCTCTTGTTTTTTAATTTCTTGATTTTTTTAAATATTAACTTTTGATGATAATTTAAAAAAAAATGTGAGCTAGTAATAATAATAATGAAAATGTTTATTTATGTATATTTATAAAAAAAAGTTAAATATGAAAGTATTAAATGAAGGATATAAATGTGGTTTAGGGGGAAAAGTTGTGAGATAAAATATGGTGATGCCAAGTGACAAAACCATTTAATTTTTTATTAGAAGAGATATTAAATGTCATGCGGTGATTGATTAGTCAGGATTCACAATTTTTTTTCTCTCAAATTTTTTTTTCAAGTTTGATTTTTTTAAAAACTACAAGACCATGCAATAGAATAATGAGGTTTCGCAATTTTTTTTTACTCAAAAGTTCTTTTTTTTTATATAGATTTATCAAACTTTAGTTTCTTTTTTTCTTTAAGTTTGTTTTTTTTATAAAATTGTTAATTATTAATAGCCTGTGATTTAATAGGTACTTTACCTTTTTTTGTTTTTTAATTTTTCTGTAATAACTTTCGTTCATTAACTTTTTTATAAACGAGATACACGGGTTTACTTGTTTTTTTGTCAGCGATCCGAGTATTTTTATTTTTTTTTGTATCGTACCATATAGCGAGTCTGTGTTTAGGCGTAAGTTTTACCCCCGTCGACGAGCCGAACTGATAACTACCAAACTCCCGCCGCGTAGCGGGGGGAGAAAACTTGTTATAAATAATTAGTTTTAGTTTTAAACGTAATTTATATATCTTGGTGGTAACGTAACTTTGTTAAATGAACTAGATATTTTGTTTATTTTTGACTTCCCATTAAACTTCACTAAACTTTCCTAGTTATAAAAAGGGCCAATTGCTATAACAAAACAACTCTCACTTCGTTTATTTTTGACTTCTCATTAAACTTCACCAAACTTTTCTGGTTATAAAAAGGACCAATTGCTATAACAAAACAACTCACACTTGATCATGGCTGTAAAAGTAATTTCCAAGGAAACAATAACACCATCAAACCCAACACCCCTTCACCTAAGAAACTTCAAAATAAGTCTTTTGGACCAACTCATGCCATCTTTTTACATCCCCTTGGTCCTTTTTTATCCACCCAATCTTCATGGACACCAAAATACTTCCCAAATTATATCACATCTTAAGAATTCCCTTGCAAAAACCCTAAAAGGTTCTACCCGCTCGCTGGGCGAATGAAAGATTGCATGACGGTTGATTGTAACGACTCGGGGGTTGCATTCATCGTCGCTCACACGGGTTGTCGCTTAGATAAGGTACTAAAAAATCCCCCTACTGATTCGATGTGCGATTTTGTTCCCTTCAAAACCTTCTGCTTCCAAGATAACACCGAAGGTCTTGTTGGCATTCAAGTGACAACATTTGAATGTGAGGGATTAGCCATTGGTGTGTGTATGCATCATAGAATAGGTGATGTTACCTCAATGACCAACTTCATCAAAAGTTGAGCAGACGAAGCCCGTTTGCCTGAAGGTGCAGTGGTGAACCCTGACTTCACCACTGCACGAGAGCTCTTCCCACCGACAAACCATTCAGTGGAGGAGCTACAAAAGATAACAAACAACTTCAATTTCAAAGCGACGTCACTTGTTCAAAGGAGGTACGTGTTTAGTAAGAATGCGATCGCCTCCCTTCAGGCCGAAGCAACAAATAAGACAATGACACATAAGCCTACTCGCAATGAAGCATTGACAAGCTTTATGTGGAAACATTTGACAGAAGCTTCTAGAACCATAGCAGGCTCCTTGTTTACTTCTGCTATAACTATTGCGGTAAGCTTTCGACCGCGATTGAAGCCTCCATTGTCAAGTAATTGTTTTGGAAACTTAGCTTTGTCTCCTCCTGGGTTGTTTTATCCATCATCAAAGTCTGAGATGAGCCACTTAGCACATGAAATAAAACTAAACATTGTTAGTGCAGATAGTGATTTTATAGCTAAACTACAACAACCAGGGGTGATACATGAAATGATGCAAGGCGCGGAGAGTAGGATGATGGAAGGAATAAAACAGTTGGTGTTCACAAATTGGTGTAATATGGGTCATTATGGGATTGATTTTGGTTGGGGAATTCCTGCATGGGTAGCTTTTGCTCTTAAAAATGACATATTAAATGCAAGGTATACCATTTTTATGTATGCACCATCAGGAACAGGAATTGAGGTTAATGTTATTGGAGAGGAGGCCGAGGTTTCTATCATGGAAAGGAATCAGGAATTTCTTGAATTTGCAACCATAAACCGAAGTGTTGTTACATGTTAATATTTTACTTTTTGAACTAGAATTTGTTGGTTCGTATTACCTAACAAACTTGGCACCTTCACATCCTTTGTTTTTTATACTTCGTAAAAGTAGCTTCGAATAAATCCCAAAAACCATGCTCCGATACCAGCTTGAAACATCCTTATTGTGTCTTAATAGGTTGTGTCTGACATGTTATGCCAACCCTACCCTACCCTACGTATAGTTGCTCTTAAAGAGTTTTAACTTTTTTTGAAACTGAGCTATTACATCATATATAGAAATTTTACTATGTAGCACTTTTTCAATATAACAAATACAATATATGGACGAGTCTTAGAAATGAAGCTTTAACTTTTCTTTTGAGAAAATCTTTCTATTGTATTACTCATTTTTATCTGAATTTACAAAGTTAAACCCAAATCAAGTAATTAACCAACAAGCTAACATTAACAAAATAATCAACCAAAAATATAGCATTCTAGCAAATAACCAACAATCTTACATTCAAAAAGTTAAGCAAATAATAAAAAATAATTAAAAAGAAATACCTAAATTGAGGATTTAGGGTTGTTTAGAATTTGATTTGAAAGAGGGGCGGCTCCGATCGTAACAAAGATTATGGTCGGCTGCCGGTTCTATTTGCTACGGCAGCAACAACGATCTTGAATGTAAGAGCATAGAGGGCCAGCAAAGTTGTTCGCTTTTGAGGTTGAGATTAAACGTGAAATCATGAATACGTGATTATGTTACACAATTTTGACTTTCGAGGGTGAGCAAAAGTTTTGATGAGTGTGACCGTGTGACTTACGTATTCCTTTTTAGTTGTTGCTAATACTAATAGGATTATAGGGCATAATTTGTTAAATAGTTATTAGACTTTAATATAAATGTGCGCTTAAATATAAACCTATTACTTCTTAATTTATTAAAAGAGTTACTAGTCTAAATTAAAAATAATTCATTAAACCCACATTTAAATATAAACCTAGTAAAGGAGGGTTCCCACCCGCCACCCCCCTACGACGCCGCAGGGCTTTAAATAACGGCTTCCTAACGTAGTGTGGTGTGTAGAGAATTGGATCGTTAAAATGGATTGTTGAGCCTTAACAACTCTTTTGATTTAAAAAACACACACTATAAATACAACCATTTAACAAACAGGTTTCACACAATCAAAGCTATACTTTCGAACTCTACTCTAATACGTTGTCATTCTACTTCTCAAAATCACTTTTATTTAAAAAAATGAGACACGATCTCATTATTCCCTCCCTCCCTCTTCTAGTAGTTCCGAATCTGACGGGCTAGAGATTTAATTTTTTCGGTTATTTATGTATTTTTATTTTTAGTTTATTTTATTTTTATGAATTAAATGAATTAGTTAATTAAAACAATTATGTTTGTTGTTAAAGTTGTGTTTATGTGAAGAAGATTGACGCAAGAATGACAATATTGAGTAGCGAGTAATCTGATTTATTCGTAAACCACGCAAGTAACCATAACTAAATTTGTGGATAGAGTACAAATATCGGTTAAATTGCTAGACATTTTGTTTTGGGTGTATTTTGCTATATGTATTTAGGATGAGATCGCTACTGGTACTAGACCGAACTGCTACCGTATCGCAAATTACAGAAATCGAGCTCATTAAACCGAAGATCGTACCGATGATGGTCGGTCAGTACCGGAATAGGTACATTACCCACAAATTACTGAAACCATAGAAAAAAAAACCTATATCGTTACCCTTGATGTGTAACATCCCGAGTTTTAGAGCACGAGAGAATTCACGAGGAATTAAAACTTAAATAAAAAGAAAGGAATCGGGCTTGGGCCGGGGTGTATGGGCCGAAAGGGGCAAGGGTTTGGGCCCTTATAAGTCTCAAGACCAGCCCCAAACCCTCATTTACAACACCATTTTCGGAATTCTAGAGAGAGAAAGCGAGAGAGAGCCTAGAGAGAGAAAGTCCCGGTTTTCGGACTAGAGCTTCAAGGATCGTTAGCAAGAGTCTCGTGAGTGTTTATCAACGAAAAGGAAGCGATTTCAGGTAACCATTTGTTCCAGATCTGCATTTTTATATTATATCGGGTTTTGAAGGAAAAATCAAGTAAAGGTTGGGTTTTTACGTTTAAAAATGAAAACGAAGTATAGATCTAGACTCTCGGTTAGAAAACACAAGTTTTGAATGTAAAAAGTTCGGATCTTGACGATGTCAGATCTGCATGCGAGTTAGGGTTTTGTGGGGAAGAAGACTGGTCTGGGACATGTATCGAAACTAGGAGTTTCGATAGGTCTGCAGGTACCGAAACTAGGTAGTTTCGATAGGTCACATGTATCGAAACTAGGTAGTTTCGATAGTCAACATATGTCGAAACTAGGAGTTTCGATAGTCAGCATGTATCGAAACTAGGAGTTTCGATAGGTCTGCAGGTACCGAAACTAGGTAGTTTCGATAGGTCACATGTATCGAAACTAGGTAGTTTCGATAGTCAACATATGTCGAAACTAGGAGTTTCGATAGTCAGCATGTATCGAAACTAGGAGTTTCGATAGGTCTGCAGGTACCGAAACTAGGAAGTTTCGATGAGTCTGATATGTGACGAATTTTTATGATTGTACAGATTGTGTGAGATTCCAGTAGGACATCCCCGCTAAGATACCAAGTGAGTTCTAATCCCCTTTTTGCCTTCTTTAGGGGTGGTGTGCATACTTAGTGTAAAGTGTTTATTATATTTTATATATTATAAACTGAAGAGAAAAGCCATGTTTTAGTGAAAGGTTTAAAAGAGGCAAAAGTATGTTTTCAGTAAAGTAAGATATATCATTTGGCAAGCGTTTACTATATTTTCATATACATAAACAAAGACATGATATATGTGCTAGTATGTTTTCAGTAAAGTAAAATATATCATTTGGCAAGCGTTTACTATATTTTCATATACATAAACAAAGGCATGATATATGTGCTAGTATGTTTTCAGTAAAGTAAGATATATCATTTGGCAAGCGTTTACTATATTTTCATATACATAAACAAAGGCATGATATATATGATAAGTTATGTTTCAGAAAGTAAGATGTATTTTATGATAAGCTATGTTTCAGTAAAAGCAAAGATATATCATTTGACAAGCGTTTACTATATTTACATATACATAAACAAAGGCATGATATATATGATAAGTTATGTTTCAGAAAGTAAGATGTATTTTATGATAAGCTATGTTTCAGTAAAAGCAAAGATATATCATTTGGCAAGCGTTTACTATATTTTCATATACATAAACAAAGGCATGATATATGTGCTAGTATGTTTTCAGTAAAGTAAAATATATCATTTGGCAAGCGTTTACTATATTTTCATATACATAAACAAAGGCATGATATATGTGCTAGTATGTTTTCAGTAAAGTAAGATATATCATTTGGCAAGCGTTTACTATATTTTCATATACATAAACAAAGGCATGATATATATGATAAGTTATGTTTCAGAAAGTAAGATGTATTTTATGATAAGCTATGTTTCAGTAAAAGCAAAGATATATCATTTGGCAAGCGTTTACTATATTTTCATATACATAAACAAAGGCATGATATATATGATAAGCTATGTTTCAGAAAGTAAGATGTATTTTATGATAAGCTATGTTTCAGTAAAAGCAAAGATATATCATTTGGCAAGCGTTTACTATATTTTTATATACATAAACAAAGGCATGATATATGTTAAGTGTAACACCCAAAAATAAAAAGAAAAGAAAAATTCAAAATTTCACTCCCTCGCGGTACGCGAGGGAGATTTTGACAAAACCTCGCGGTACGCGAGGGGACTGCTTATACGCCAGATTTACACCTTCTCGCGGTACGCGAGAAGATTACCAACCAAGCCTCGCGGTACGCGAGGGAATATTACACGCGTCAGGGCCAGAAAACACGTGTCATTCACCCTTGCCACCAGCCGCCACGTGTCATGCTGACTCAGCACCGTTCGTGACACCTCATCCTCTCGCGGTCCGCGAGGGATTTCCTTGGCCGGCCTCGCGGCACGCGAGGGACTGGAAAATCAGCCTATAAAAGGCCTTCAACGGGATTGAAATCTCTACACAATTTCCAAACATTCCTTATACACAAACCCGATCTCTCAAAACTCTACGACGTTCCAAGCCGCCGTTCAACCTTCCAACGAAACCCTGCTCAAGCCGTAGTTCTGTCCAAATCCCGCAAAGTAGGTATCGTTAAAACTATTCATATATATATATAGCCGCAATTATATATATATTCTCTCATATATATTCTCGTTAATCGTGTCTTCCCTAGGAAGAAACGTGTCGAGGTTCTGCTCAAATTCCGAAGCCTACAACCCTACCAGCCATCAAAATCAAGGTGAACACGTTTAACGCTTTTCAAACGATAAAACCATTTTATTTACGAAAACGGCATGAAACAAATTAAATGCTTTAATCATAAGGGTAATCTACGTGATAGCATTCAGGCCATAAGCATACGTAGATTTGATCAAATGGTATACATGTGACGGGTGAAAGTCCGGTCCGTGGCTGGGTACAGATCATGTAAGGGGATATCATAAGACTGAGGATATGGTTCCTTAGCAGATTATACGAGGGACGAGTTCCTGAGTATCATGTAAGACTAAGAACAAGGTTCTTAGCATCACGACCCTGGGAATAGGCTATCAGTCTGAGACATAGAGCTCAGCCAGTTGACCCCATGGCAGTTAACCCAGTGTATGTAGGTGGTATATACTTCAGGTGAAAAAGACTGCTGAATGTGTAGATTTACCATACAAAAACGTGCTTAAAGGCTTTAATTTGGTTTATGTTAGAAATCATTTTCGTGTCAGTTAAATGTGATTCACCGGCTTTATGCTGATGTTCATTTTCAAAACGTTTTTCACAGGTAGTGAAAGAAATCATTAAATTCAGGGTGGTGCAGTAAAGACAAGATCTTTAGGCATATTTAAATCCCTGTGGCAGACTAATACAAGACCAAATGTTGGAACGGACGTAGATCCTAGACATTTTGAATGGCTTGTATTATGTAAATTAATTCAGCAGATATACATTATATAATAGACTTTTGAATGTCTATTATCATGAAATGAAAAGGGACGTGGATCCCAAGTTTTGACAAAAAGTACAGAATTAACCCTTGAGGTTATTTACATGACATTTCATTACAAAAAGGCATCAAGTAAAAACAAAGACTTCCGCTGTCCAAATTTATGGGACCTCATTCAGATACCAGCGTTGTCTCGCGACGCCCGGGCAGGGGTAGCCCGGGGTTGTGACAGGTTGGTATCAGAGCCACATTCAAGGGTTTTAGCAAAACTAGATACTTATATGATTGTATCTAGGCTTTAACCAATAGTTGTGCCTACTGAACAAACGATAGGAAGATGCCTTTAACATAACCAATAAATTACAGGATGTCAGATCCATACTATTATCCTTATAATTACCCAAACTACTTCCCTGGAGAATCATCTAATCAAGTAGTACCAAGCTATGATGATTATGTCCACTATCTACCGACCCCGGAGAATTGGAACAGAATGGTCGCAGAACAAGTGGAGCAGACTCAAGCAAGGCTTGAACCTCTGAGAGAAGAATCAGAGTATTCAGTGGAAATGGAAGATTCAAGAGAATCTTTACGTCCTGTTATGACATCTATGCCATTACCTCAATCGTTAGACATAGTATACCCTACCGGAACAATTCAAGAACATCCACCCAGTCCAAGTGAAGAAACTCCACATTCGATTTCTGAATCCGACAAGGCTGCCGTTTGTGAAGGCAGTGGTGGAAAGTATTTCTTTGATCCTATTCCAGAACATCCCGTTTTCAAGGAACCTTTCTTCTATGTAGATCCCTCTGATGGACGTCAGTATGCAACCGACGGAAAAGTCGTGTGGTCTGTTAACTCAGCATATCACGATCTTAGGATGGGACACAGGAAACCACCTCCTTGTTATGGATACCATGATGAACTGCCAAACTCAATGGATGAACACCTCGATCGTGCTCTTAGAGAGGCTGACGATCTACGTGCTGAACTGTACTTCACCAGACAAGTCGTAGTTAAAAACGAACAAACTATATTTGACTACGAACTAGCCCAGGAAGACAGGAAGTACGCAGAACAATGGGTGGCAGATCAGTTGATCCAGAAGGGTGCTATGACCGAGACCCTAGGGAGATTCTATCAAGATTTGGGAGATGTGCTTCTCGATTAAAGTTAATGATAGTATTTGTATAATTAGCTAACTTTAAGTGATATAGATGCATATCTATATTTCTGTATTTGTAACAAATAGATGAAGTTTAAGCGATAATAAACTTCAAATTTTGACCCAAATTCTTGTCTTGTATTCTTAGATGTCTCAACAAAATGACAATAGCGGTCCATCTACCTACATTACCAAGGAAAAAGGAAAAGAAATTAATAATAATCCTGAAATAGCTACTCAACAACCAGAATTGCAACAACTGGTTAAACAAAGTATAAGAGAAATGCTTCCTGCCATAATAAAGGAAGTACAAGAAAACATCAAAACTCCAAGCCACGTAACTCTTCCTTCAAAAAGAACAGAAAACCCTCCGAAAACCAACACAGAGCAAGTAGCAAGCTCTCGTAGAACTCAAACCTCGAAAAGGTCCAGAACATCAAGCAATAAGTATTCTGGATCTGAAGAATCCTTAAATTTAAGCAGTGAAGACTCTGAAGAAGAAGAGAATGAAACAAAAAGGTATAGACACAAAGGGTGTTCTTATAAAACCTTTCAGGACTGTAAACCTTATGAATTTAAGGGCACCGAAGGCGGTATTGCTACTCTTCACTGGCTAGAAAAGATGGAGTCAGTAATAGCAATTAGCAAGTGTGCTAAGAAAGATCAAGTATTGTATGCTTCAAACTCCTTCAAAAATGAAGCGTTGGAATGGTGGAATTCAATCATTTCTGCCAAAGGGAGGAGAAAGACCAATGCTATGGATTGGAAAGAATTCCGAGCAAAGGTGAAAAGGAAATTTTGCCCCAAGACTGAAAAAGAACAAGCTGAAAGAAAATTTCTGGAGCACAGGATGGTGGGTACCAATGATCGAGAGTATACTACTAAATTCTTTGAATATGCTCGATTGGCACCTCACCTGGCTAAACCTGAATCGGTTCTCATAACTCGATATATTTATGGCTTAGTTCCAGAGATCCGTGATTTGGTGAAGGTTGTCTCACCAAAAACCATTGAGTCCACCGTAGAATTGACCGGTACCATGACGGCTGGACTAATCAGAATTATAGAGGAAAAGAAGAAAGTCGAATCCTCTATAAAATCAAAACCCGAGGCCAAAAGATTTAGCAAGAACTTTGGGCAAAAGGGGTTACCATTTAACAATCCATCATGCAAAACATGCGGACGCAGGCATAGTGGAAAGTGTGTTTTTGAAACTCCATTCTGTAATTATTGCAAGGTCTCAGGTCACACTACTGAGAATTGCTTCAAGAGAAAGGGAATGATTACTTGTTTCAATTGTGGAGAGCCAGGGCACATCAGAACGAATTGCCCTAAGTTTGCAAAGACCAGAGGAGCTGGAGGATCAGGAGTTAAGATAACTCCAGAAAACAAAAAGAACGTACGAGCTTTTGTCATGAATGCTAACCAAGCTGAGAGAACGCCGGACGTAATTACCGGTACATTTCTTCTTAATAATGTTTATGCTAAGGTCTTATTTGACTCGGGTGCGAACCGGAGTTTTATAGATTATAATTTTTGTAATCTATTAAACGAACCATTAAGTCCCTTAGCTGAAACATATGAAGTAGAAACAGCGAACGGTGATTTGATAAAAATATCCCAATCACTGAACAATTGTTACATTACATTGGCTGGTTTCACTATCCCAGTACAATTGTTACCAATGTCAATAACTGGCTTTGACATTGTTTTGGGGATGGATTGGTTATCCAATAACCAAGCCGAAATCCTTTGTAATCAACAAGTTGTAAAACTCGTTACACCAACAAACAAAACTCTAACTATCCAAGGTGATAAACCCACAAAACCTATCCAGATAATCTCCATACTTAAAGCAACCAAGTGCTTAAGAAAAGGATATCTGGCATGTCTGGTATCAATTACTGCCTTGGAAAAGGAGAAGAAGATAGAATCAGTACATGTAGTATCTGAATTTCCAGACATTTTTCCTGAAGAACTGCCTGGATTACCACCAGAACGAGAGGTAGAATTTCGAATCAACCTTGTACCTGGTGCAACTCCAATTGCCAAATCCCCGTACAGACTGGCACCCACAGAAATGGCAGAACTCAAGAAACAATTGGATGAACTTTTTGAGAAAGGTTTTATCCAACCAAGTTCTTCACCCTGGGGAGCTCCAATTCTCTTTGTTAAGAAGAAAGACGGATCAATGCGCATGTGTATTGATTATCGGGAATTAAATAAAGTTACCATTAAAAACCGATACCCACTCCCAAGGATTGACGATTTATTCGATCAACTCCAAGGAGCTTGTCATTTTTCAAAGATCGATCTTCGTTCAGGTTATCATCAGTTGAAAGTGCATGATAACGATATCTCGAAAACTGCCGCATTCATGGACATGATGAATCGTGTCTGCAAACCTTACTTGGATAAGTTTGTCATAGTTTTTATTGATGACATACTTATTTATTCCAAAACCCAAGTTGAACACGAAACTCATCTTCGAACCATACTTGAACTTCTTCGAAAAGAGAAATTATATGCTAAGTTTTCCAAATGCGAATTTTGGTTAACGGAAGTACAATTTCTTGGTCATGTCATCAACGTGAACGGAATTCAAGTAGATCCTTCCAAAATCGAAGCTATATCCAAATGGGAAATTCCCAAGTCACCCACCGAAATTCGTAGTTTTCTGGGATTAGCGGGATATTACCGCCGGTTCATTCAAAATTTTTCTCGTATAGCAATCCCACTCACATCCCTAACTCGGAAATCTGTAAAATACGAATGGGGACCCAAACAATCTGAATCTTTTGAAACTTTGAAACAAAAACTGACAAACGCACCTATTCTATCTTTACCAGATGGTATTGAAGACTTCGTAGTTTACTGCGACGCCTCACATACTGGTTTAGGTTGCGTATTAATGCAACGCAAGAAAGTCATTGCTTATGCATCTCGTCAGTTGAAAATTCATGAGAAAAACTACTCAACCCACGATCTAGAGTTGGGCGCTATAATCTTTGCTTTAAAGTTATGGCGACACTATCTCTATGGGGTTAAGTTCACAATCTACACTGATCATAAAAGTCTCAAGTACATATTTAGCCAGAAAGAGTTAAATATGAGACAAAGAAGATGGATAGAAATCCTGAATGATTATGATTGTGAAATTTGTTATCATGAAGGAAAGGCAAATGTAGTAGCAGATGCCTTGAGCCGAAAAGAAAATGTCAAGCCAAAGAGAGTACGTTCTCTCAGACTTGAACTACAAATTGATCTTGTAAGTCAGTTAAAAGAGGCACAAGAGTTAGCTTTGAAGGAAGGTAACTTTGAAAAAGAAGGAATGAAAGGAATGCTTGATTTACTGATCAAAGGAGAAGATAATATCCTTCGCATGAATAAACGTATTTGGGTACCAGTTACAGGTGATCTTCGAGAGCGAATCCTCGAAGAAGCACACAAGTCCAAATACACCATGCACCCAGGAAGTGATAAAATGTACAAAAACCTCAAAGAAAGTTACTGGTGGATTGGTATGAAAAAGAACATTGCTATCTACGTAGCAAAATGTTTGACTTGTTCCAAAGTCAAAGCCGAACACCAAAAGCCAGCTGGATTATTGCAACAGTTAGAATTACCAGTTTGGAAATGGGAATTGATAACTATGGACTTTATTACCAAACTTCCTCGAACCACTCGTGGAAATAATGCAATCTGGGTTATCATTGACCGTTTAACCAAATCAGCTCACTTTCTATCTATCAAGGACACCATGAGTATGGACAAAATGGCGCAAATTTACGTTAATGAAATTGTAACGTTACATGGTGTGCCTCTATCCATAGTGTCAGATAGAGATAGTCGCTTCACATCTCGATTCTGGCAAAGTTTTCAAACAGCTCTAGGAACTCGATTGAACCTTAGTACTGCTTATCATCCACAAACTGATGGGCAGAGCGAAAGAACCATACAAACCCTAGAAGATATGCTCCGAGCCTGTGTGATAGACTTTGGAGGTAATTGGGATGATCATTTACCTCTAATGGAATTCTCATACAACAATAGTTATCACACAAGTATTCAGGCCGCACCATTTGAAGCATTATACGGAAGAAAATGTCGAACGCCTGTATGTTGGTCAGATATCGGAGAAAATCAGTTATCAGGACCAGAGATAGTCCAAGAAACCACTGATAAAGTATTACAAATACGAGAACGTCTAAAAATGGCTAGAGATCGACAGAAAAGTTATGCAGATAAACGAAGAAAGCCGTTAGAATTCCAAATCGGTGACAAGGTATTATTAAAAGTTTCACCTTGGAAAGGTGTTATTCGTTTCGGAAAGAAAGGAAAATTAAGTCCACGTTTTGTTGGACCTTTCAAAATCATTAAACGAATCGGATCTGTGGCCTATCAGCTTGAACTACCAGTAGAGATGGGTGGGGTACACGATGTATTCCATGTATCAAACCTACGTAAGTGTTTAGCTGATGAATCCTTGCTTATGCCTTTACAAGATGTGGAAGTAAATGAAAAGCTCAAATTCATTGAACGACCGTTACAAATTGAAGACCGACAAATCAAAAAGCTTAAACGGAAACAATTGGTGTTGGTCAAAGTAAGATGGGATTCCAGACGTGGCCCAGAATATACCTGGGAACTTGAGTCAGAAATGCGCAAAAAGTATCCACATCTCTTTCAATGAATCTCGAGGACGAGATTATTCTAAAGGAGGGGAGGATGTAACACCCAAAAATAAAAAGAAAAGAAAAATTCAAAATTTCACTCCCTCGCGGTACGCGAGGGAGATTTTGACAAAACCTCGCGGTACGCGAGGGGACTGCTTATACGCCAGATTTACACCTTCTCGCGGTACGCGAGAAGATTACCAACCAAGCCTCGCGGTACGCGAGGGAATATTACACGCGTCAGGGCCAGAAAACACGTGTCATTCACCCTTGCCACCAGCCGCCACGTGTCATGCTGACTCAGCACCGTTCGTGACACCTCATCCTCTCGCGGTCCGCGAGGGATTTCCTTGGCCGGCCTCGCGGCACGCGAGGGACTGGAAAATCAGCCTATAAAAGGCCTTCAACGGGATTGAAATCTCTACACAATTTCCAAACATTCCTTATACACAAACCCGATCTCTCAAAACTCTACGACGTTCCAAGCCGCCGTTCAACCTTCCAACGAAACCCTGCTCAAGCCGTAGTTCTGTCCAAATCCCGCAAAGTAGGTATCGTTAAAACTATTCATATATATATATAGCCGCAATTATATATATATTCTCTCATATATATTCTCGTTAATCGTGTCTTCCCTAGGAAGAAACGTGTCGAGGTTCTGCTCAAATTCCGAAGCCTACAACCCTACCAGCCATCAAAATCAAGGTGAACACGTTTAACGCTTTTCAAACGATAAAACCATTTTATTTACGAAAACGGCATGAAACAAATTAAATGCTTTAATCATAAGGGTAATCTACGTGATAGCATTCAGGCCATAAGCATACGTAGATTTGATCAAATGGTATACATGTGACGGGTGAAAGTCCGGTCCGTGGCTGGGTACAGATCATGTAAGGGGATATCATAAGACTGAGGATATGGTTCCTTAGCAGATTATACGAGGGACGAGTTCCTGAGTATCATGTAAGACTAAGAACAAGGTTCTTAGCATCACGACCCTGGGAATAGGCTATCAGTCTGAGACATAGAGCTCAGCCAGTTGACCCCATGGCAGTTAACCCAGTGTATGTAGGTGGTATATACTTCAGGTGAAAAAGACTGCTGAATGTGTAGATTTACCATACAAAAACGTGCTTAAAGGCTTTAATTTGGTTTATGTTAGAAATCATTTTCGTGTCAGTTAAATGTGATTCACCGGCTTTATGCTGATGTTCATTTTCAAAACGTTTTTCACAGGTAGTGAAAGAAATCATTAAATTCAGGGTGGTGCAGTAAAGACAAGATCTTTAGGCATATTTAAATCCCTGTGGCAGACTAATACAAGACCAAATGTTGGAACGGACGTAGATCCTAGACATTTTGAATGGCTTGTATTATGTAAATTAATTCAGCAGATATACATTATATAATAGACTTTTGAATGTCTATTATCATGAAATGAAAAGGGACGTGGATCCCAAGTTTTGACAAAAAGTACAGAATTAACCCTTGAGGTTATTTACATGACATTTCATTACAAAAAGGCATCAAGTAAAAACAAAGACTTCCGCTGTCCAAATTTATGGGACCTCATTCAGATACCAGCGTTGTCTCGCGACGCCCGGGCAGGGGTAGCCCGGGGTTGTGACATTAAGTTATGAGCAAGATTTACAGAAATATTTATGAACAGTAAAGTGAACAGTTTTCCTTCGGGAATATGTACCAGCTATAAAGGTCCTTGGGACAGATGTTACTTGTACAAGATGTCAGATATGGGTTCTACCCATTAGTAAGAACCTTAGGGTTCGTTAACAGTTGTACAATTGGTATGAGTGACGGCGGTTGCTCGGGAGGTCCACGCAACCTCCCCTTAGCGTTAAGCGGTATTGTCGGTTCATGGATGTAAGCCATGGGGGCATTGACCAGGGTATTGTCGGTTCATGGTCGTTGATCATGGGGGCATTGACCAGGTACTCGTCGGTTCATGGATGAAAGCCATGGGGGCGGTACAGTAGTGACAAGGAATTGACGGATAAGCGGTATTGTCGGTTCATGGTCGTTGATCATGGGGGCATTGACCAGGTACTTGTCGGTTCATGGATGTAAGCCATGAGGGCAGTACAGTAAAGAGGAATTGACGGTTTATTATACGT
Source organism: Smallanthus sonchifolius (assembly GCA_023525975.1). Taxonomy (NCBI): domain Eukaryota; kingdom Viridiplantae; phylum Streptophyta; class Magnoliopsida; order Asterales; family Asteraceae; genus Smallanthus; species Smallanthus sonchifolius. The sequence continues at coordinate 60,332,747 of CM042042.1, forward strand.
TTTAAACTGTTTGAAAAGTAAAGTGTGTTAAGTTTAGCCTTAATGGCAGTATATATATGTTTGAAAAGTAAAGTGTGTTAAGTTTAGCCTTATTGGCAGTATATATGTTTTAGTAAATCTTTTGTATAATTGATTTAAAGTAAACGTTAGAACTCACTCAGCGTTGCTGATTTTTAGTATGCATATCAGTTAAGTGCAGGTTTAGATGATGGATGTGGATGCTTGGGCTTAGAGAGAAGAGTTACCCGAAGATCAGTGTCTGGCATCCCGATTATGTTTATGTTATATTTTAGCTTGACGTTGTTAAAGACAATTTGTATTAGACATGTTTATGTTTCCGCTGCGTATGTAAAGAAGATTAAATCGTTTCCGCTGTATTAATGAATGCCTTACGTTTAAAGTGCTATGTGTTGATGAGTAAATCCAATAAGTGAGGCCTTTCAGGAAAGGGGCCTTACATGATGTTTGCTCGGGACCGCGCATATACCAATATTCGAATTCGAAAAATTTAAAACTGTATTCGAATTCGAAAATTTTAAAACCGAATTTGAATTCGAATAAAATTAGCAAAACGGTTTGATATTTGAATTTGTTCGAATTAGGGTCTTTTAGAATAAACAGAATTACCAAAAAAAGAACAAAATTATTAAAAAGCATCCGTGAATTTAGTAAATATATTACATAAAAAATAAAAATATATATTATTTGAATCGGTTCTGTTCGAGACAACAAAATTCGAATTCAGGATTCGGTTCGGATAAGACCCGATTCGAATAAACCGAAATTCGAATTTGGTTCAGACTTGAGAAAGATGGAGTTAACCACCATACGATGTATTAGCTTTGATTTATTCTCCACAAGTCTTTTTATCGTGGTCAATTTTTAAAAATCAATAGGTCAATCTGCTTTCGGCGTCATATTACGTATAAAAACAAAAAATCAAGGGGCCACTCTTTTTATTGCGCTCCAGATGATGACTATGCTAAGAAGATTCTAACTACAATTTTGTCACTTTTTAAAAACAGACTTGTACGAAAACAAACGAAATAATCATTTAATAGAGACCGCATCATGTTACTTAGTTTCTAGTCATCAATGGCATTTACATCATCTGAACTTGGTTTCTCATCCTCCAACACCATATTGGCTTCGATCACTGCCATTGATTCTCCGTTAACAAACTTTACGTAGTCTTTATACCACCACAACCTTTTGGAGAATGATAGTGCAAATGGTGGGTTCCGGTGTGCATGTGGATGGGTTCTGGGGGTATAAAGACACCGAAAAACAAGTTAATGATGAATTTTTAATGGCAATGATTCAAGCAAATACAGTGTTTGAGGATTAGTGTCGTCTAAATTAGTGGAAAATGTCTCTCAAGGAACCTGCAATGTTTATAAATGTCGATTATATCAAAACTAAGTTGAATGCACTTCAAGTTTTTATTTCTTTATATTGTTGGTGTTTGTAAACATCCTATAAAGGTGCTTATCTTTGTGTCATCTTTCATTTTGTTTTTGTATTTGAATTTTATTTAGATTTAAAGTAGTGAATTATCTCTTTTACTCTTTAATTTTATTAAATTTAATTTTTATACTATTTTATTTTTCATATAACCTAAAAATACAGATATTACTTCTTGTTACCATATGATTAAAATAAAATGTAATAATTTTATTTTTAAATAACTCCTGAAAAAATAACTAAATTACAACTTTACTCAGGTTTATTTTTAAGTTGATGATTATATACTTTCTTTTACATTTTCAAAGGCTATTTTGGTAATCACAGTAGAAGATAGTAACACTTTGTTTTAAAAATAAAGAAAAAAAGTTAACTATTGCGAACCGAAAGGAACGAACAGAACAAGGTTGAACTTACTTGCGTAGTATATCTCCTTTATGTTTAATGGTTTTCAAATATATCTAGTAATAACATTTACATAAACTGAACTTGGTTTCTCATCCTCCAACACCATATTGGCTTGGATCATCGCCATGGATTCTCCGTTAACACACTTTCTATAGTCTTTATGCCACCATAACCTTTTCTAGAATGATAGTGAAAATGATGTGTTCCGGTGTGCATGTGGATGGGTTATGGTGGTATAAAAACATACAAAAATATGTTAGTGGTGATTTTTCAATGGCCATGATTCAGGCGAATATAGTGTTAGAGGATCAATGTCACCTTGAATCTTTGCATCTAAATTAGTGAAAATGTCCCTCAAGGAACCTGCAATGTCTATCAATGTGGATTATTCAACATCAAGATCAAGAGTAGTAGAATGCACTTCAAGTTTTCATTTGTTATCAAGGTTGTAGGTATTTGCATTCATGCCCCTAGATCTTATACATATGCTAATCTTTGTGTTATCTTTTATTTTGTTTTTTATTTGAATTTTGATTTAGATTTTAAACAGTGAATTATCTCTTTTACTCCTATATTTTATTTATATACTTCTTTATTTTTCAAATTTTATATAATGTAAAAATAAAAATACAGATATTACTTCTTGTTACTATATGATTAAAATAAAATCTAATAACTTTATTTCTAAAGTAAACCATGAGAAAATAACTAAATTACAATTTTAATCAGGTTTATAAAGAAGTTGATGGTTGTATACTTGGTTGATAAAAATTCATTTTCTAAGGCTATTTCAGTAAATACAATATTGGCTATTTTGGTAAATACAATGGTCGTATTGGTTAAGATGCTAATACTTATTTTTAGGAGTAAAGAAAAAAGATATCTATTTTGAACCGAAAAGAACGAAAAAGATAATATAAACTTACTTTCACGCTAAAAATTCTCTTCATGATGTACGGTTTTAACTTTTAAGCTATAGCTACTAAACAAACAAGGTTGTTACCTCTTATAACTGATGTGCCACTCCTTTTTCTTGAATCTTCTATCACTTTTATAAATACAAATTTATACAATCATGATTCTAGCCGGAAATTTAATTTTTTCGGTTATTTATGTATTTTTATTTTTATGAATTAAATGAATTAGTTAATTAATTTGTTTTTTTAATTTTAATTATAAAAATTATGTTTGTGGCTTCGTGACTTGGGTGCCCCCACCTCCGTAAATTTATAGGCTTCAAATGACGTGTCACAGTCTCATTGATGGATGTGTGGCTTTTTGGTGCTCCATGGCTTGGGTGCCCCCTCCACCGTGAGACTCCTTCATGTTTAAAACCGAATTTGATTCGATTAAACTTAGCAAAAACGATTTGATATTTGAATTTGTTTGAATTAGGGACTTTTCGAATAAACCAAATTAGCAAAAAAGATCAAAATTATTAAAAAGCATACCTGAATTCAGTAAATATATTACATAAAAATATATATTATTCGAATTCAGGTTATTCGAATCGGTTCGGTTCGAGACGCCTAAATTCGAATTCAGGATTCGGTTCGGATGAGACCCGATTCGAATAAACTGAAATTCGAATTTGATTCAGGCTTGAGAAAGATGGAGTTAACCACCATACCATGTATCAACTTTGATTTATTCTCCACTAGTTTTTTTATTGGGGCCAATTTTTAAAAACCAATGGGTCAATCGACTTTCGGAGGCATATATTACGTATAAAAACAAAAAAATCACTGGGTCACTTGACCCTGGTACTCAACCATTCGATCTCTGCAGTTGATGATCATGCTAAGAAGATTCTAACCGCAATTTTGTCATTTTTTTTAAAAGAGACTGCATCATGTTACTTAATTTCTAGTCATCAATAGCATTTACATCATCTGAACTTGGTTTCTCATCCTCCAACATCATATTGGCTTGGATCACTGCCATTGATTCTTCGTTAACACACTTCACGTAGTTTTTATACCACCATAACCTTTTGGGGAATGATAGTGAAAATGGTGGGTTCCAGAGTGTATGTGCATAGGTTGTGGTGGTAAAAAAACACCGAAAAACATGTTACTGGTGAATTTTTAATGGCAATGATTCAAGCAAATACAGTGTTAGAGGATTAGTGTCACCTTGAATCTTTGGGTCTAAATTAGGGGGAAATGTCCCTCAAAGAACCTGTAATGTTTATCAATGTCGATTATTCAACAACATCAAAACTAAATTGAATGCACTTCAAGTTTTCATTTCTTTATATTGTTGGTATTTGTATACATGCCCTCTATAGATCCTATAAGAGCATTCACAGCAGGTTTGGTATAAATCTGTGAGTGAGTTTTGTATATTTTAAGGAGTGGTTTAAAGTGGCTGTGAGTAGAGGAGAGAGAAAAGATATAAGATTTTTATAAATATAAGGATAAAAGTAATGATTTTTAGTATAATTACAAGAATAAGGATAAAGATAAGGAGAGAGAAAAGTAGAGATGAAATGTAGAAAAAATAGTGATTTTTAGTGTAATTATAAGGATAAAGATAAGGAATATAAGAAAGCAGCTGTGAATGCTCTAACGGCGCTTATCTTTGTGTCATCTTTTATTTTGGTTTTGTATTTGAATTTTGATTTAGATGTAAAGTAGTCAATTATCTCTTTTACTCTTATACTTTATTTAATTATATTTTTATACTATTTAAGTTTTCAAATAACCTAAAAATACAGATATTATTTCTTGTTACTATATGATTAAAATAAGGATTATTAGATTTTAATATTCTCACATTTTATCAATTGGCTAATAATAATCTCAACTGAGAATATTTTTATCACCGGTCCCTACTTTCAAACTATTTTTTACATTGGACCCCGGTTAAAAAAAACTTAACGCCGTTAGAGTTTATATGACGTGGACATCTGCAAACCGCCGGAAAGTTGAGCCAAGATAGCAGTGGTCTTGTGTTGGCTTTTAAAATTGGCTCTGGTGGTGTTTAGTTGGTGTCGTGGGTCCAGAAAGTCCAAACAGAGACAACAGTGGTGTCTAACGAGGAAAAAAGTTAACTATTGCGAACCGAAAAGAAAGACCATAACAAGGTTGTTACCTCTTATAGCTGATGTGCCACTTCTTTTTTGGGCTTCATCTATCGATGTGGGATGGCAAAAAACATGGATTTTGCATTGAAACAAAAATATATTTAAATTTCTTCTTGGGTCATTCGTAATGATAGCAGTCGGTCCGGCCTGCAGTTGATGATTATGTTTAGAAGATTCTAACTACAGTTTTGTCACTTTTATTACCGGATCATCATTGAGACTGCTTCATGTTACTTAAGTTCTAGTAATATCATTTACATCATCTAAACTTGGTTTCTCATCCTCCAACACCATATTGGCTTGGATCATCGCCATGGATTCTCCGTTAACAACTTTCTATAGTCTTTATGCCACCATAACCTTTTCTGAAATGATAGTGAAAATGATGTGTTCCGGCGTGCATGTGGATGGGTTATGGTGGTATAAAGACATAGGAAAATATGGTAGTTGTGATTTTTCAATGGCGATGATTCAGGCGAATACAATGTTAGAGGATCAATGTCATCTTGAATCTTTCCATCTAAATTAGTGAAAATGTCCCTCAAGGAACTTGCAATGTTTATCAATGTGGATTATTCAACATCAAGAGTAGTAGAATGCACTTCAAGTTTTCATTTGTTATCAAGAGTAGTAGAATGCACTTCAAGAAATACATATGCTAATCTTTGTGTTATCTTTTATTTTGTTTTTTATTTGAATTTTGATTTAGATTTTAAACAGTGAATTATCTCTTTTACTCTTATATTTTATTTATATACTTCTTTATTTTTCAAATTTTATATAATGTAAAAATAAAAATACAGATATTACTTCTTGTTACTATATGATTAAAATAAAATCTAATAAATTTATTTCTAAAGTAAACCATGAGAAAATAACTAAATTACAATTTTAATCAGGTTTATATTGAAGTTGATAGTTGTATACTTCGTTAACAAAGTTATGTTGATCAATACCGAAACGTATTTCTTTTTAGTTGTTGCTAATACTAATAGGATGATGATAGGGCTTAATTTGTTAAATAGTTATTAGACTTCAATATAAATGTGGGCTTAAATATAAACCTATTACTTCTTAATTTATTAAAAGAGTTACTAGTCTAAATTAAAATAATTCATTAAACCCACATTTAGATTTTCGCCACATTTAGATATAAACCTAGTAAAGGAGGGTTCCCACGGCAACACCGCCGCCCCTTTACGACGCCACAGGGCTTTAAATAACGGCTTCCTAGTGTAGTGTGGTGTGTAGAGAACTGGATCGTTAAAATGTATTGTTGAACCTTAACAACTCTTTTGATTTAAAAAACACATACTAAAAATACAACCATTTAACAAACAGTTTTCACACAATCAAAATTATACTTTCGAACTCTACTCTAATTCACTCTCATTCTACTAGACCGAACCGCTACTGTACCGCAAATTACAGAAATCGAGCTCATTACTAAACCGAATACCGTACCGATAATGGTCGGTCAGTACCGGAATAGGTACATTACCCACAAATTACTTAAACCATAGAAAAAATACCTATAGCGTTACCCTTGATGTTTGCTCGGGACCGTGCATATACCAATATTCGAATTCGATAAATTTAAAACTGTATTCGAATTCAAAAATTTTAAAACTTAATTTGAATTCGAATAAAATTAGCAATAACGATTTGATATTAGAATTTGTTCGAATTAGGGTCTTGTCGAATAAATCGAATTAGCAAAAAAAAATCAAAATTATTAAAAAGCATCCCTGAATTCAGTAAATATATTACATAAAAAATAAAAATATATATTATTCGAATTCAGATTATTCGAATTGGTTCGGTTCTAGACACCAAAATTCGAATTCAGGATTCGGTTCGGATAAAACCCGATTCAAATAAACCGAAATTCGAATTTGGTTCAGACTTGATAAAGATGGAGTTAACCACCATACCATGAATCAACTTTGATTTATTCTCCACTAGTCTTTTTATTGGGGTCAATTTTTAAAAATCAAAAGGTCAATCGACTTTCGAAGTCATATTATGTATAAAAACGAAAAATCATAGGGTCACTCTTTTTATTGCGCTCTAGATGATGATTATGCTAAAAAGATTATAACTGCAATTTTGTCACCTTTTTTTTAAAACAGACTTGTACGAAAACAAACCAAATAATCATTTAATAGAGATTGCATCATGTTACTTAATTTCTAGTCATTATAGCATTTACATCATCTGAACTTGGTTTCTCATCCTCCAACACCATATTGGTTTGGATCACCGCCATTGATTCTTCGTTAACACACTTTACGTAGTCTTTATACCACCACAACCTTTTGTGGAATGATAGTGAAAATGTTGGGTTCCGGTGTGCATGTGGATGGGTTGTGGTGGTATAAAGACACCGAAAAACATGTTAGTGATGAATTTTTAATGGCAATGATTCAAGCAAATACAGTGTTAGAGGATTAGTGTCACCTTGAATCTTTGAGTCTAAATTAGTGGAAAATGTCTCTCAAGGAACCTGCGATGTTTATAAATGTCGATTATATCAAAACTAAGTTGAATGCACTTCAAGTTTTTATTTCTTTATATTGTTGGTATTTGTATACATCCTATAAAGGTACTTATCTTTGTGTCATCTTTTATTTTGTTTTTGTATTTGAATTTTGATTTAGATTTAAAGTAGTGAATTATCTCTTTTACTCTTTAATTTAATTTAATTTAATTTTTATACTATTTTATTTTTCATATAACCTAAAAATACAGATATTACTTCTTGTTACCATATGATTAAAATAAAATGTAATAATTTTATTTTTAAATAAAACCTGAAAAAATAACTAAATTACAACTTTACTCAGGTTTATTTTTAAGTTGATGATTATATACTTTCTTTTACATTTGTTTTTCATTTTCAAAGGCTATTTTGGTAGTTACAGTAGAAGACAGTAACACTTTGTTTTAAAAATAAAGAAAAAAAGTTAACTATTGTGAACCGAAAAGAACGAACAGAACAAGGTTGAACTTACTTGCGTAGTATATCTCCTTTATGTTTAATGGTTTTCAAATATATCTAGTAATAGCATTTACATAAACTGAACTTGGTTTCTCATCCTCCAACATCAAATTGGCTTGGATCACCGCCATCGATTCTCCGTTAACACACTTTCTATAGACTTTTTGCCACCATAACCTTTTCTGGAATGGTAGGGAAAATGATGTGTTTCGGTGTGCATGTGGATGGGTTATGGTGGTATAAAAACATAGGAACATATGTGAATTTTCAATGGCAATGATTCATGCAAATACAGTGTAAGAGGATCAATCTCACCTTGAATCTTTGCATCTAAATTAGTGGAAAATGTCCCTCAAGAAACCTGCAATGTTTATCAATGTCGATTACTCAACAACATCAAGAGTAAGTAGAATGCACTTCAAGTTTTCATTTGTTATCAAGGTTGTAGGTATTTTCATTCATGCCCCCTAGATCTTATATGCTTATCTTTGTGTCATCTTTTATTTTGTTTTTTATTTGAATTTTGATTTAGATTTAAAACAGTGAATTATCTTCTTTACTCTTATATTTTATTTATATACTTCTTTATTTTTCAAATTTTATATAATGTAAAAATAAAAATACAGATATTACTTCTAGTTACCATATGATTAAAATAAAATCTAATAATTTTATTTCTAAAGTAAACCATGAGAAAATAACTATATTACAATTTTACTCGGGTTTATTTTAAAATTGATGATTATATACTTCGTTGAAAAAAAATTACTTTTCTAAGGCTATTTCAGTAAATACCTAATTGGCTATTTTAGGAGTAACGATAAAAAGACAACTATTTTGAACCGAAAAGAACGTACAAAATAAATTAAACTTACTTTCAAGCTAAATTCTCTTCATGATGTACGGTTTTAACTTTTAAGGGATAGTTACTAAAACAAACAAGGTTGTTACCTCTTATAGCTGATGTGCCATTCCTTTTTTTTGGCTTCACCTATCGATGTGGGATGGGAAAAATATGGATTTTGCATAACAAAATTATATTTAAATTTCTTCTTAAGTCATCCGTAATGATAGCGTAAAAGAGAGAGCGTGAACTACCTGGTCTTTTACGGGCGTGAAACATCGCCCCCTATGGCGTGATGTACTGATGTTGGGCTCAGTTTGGTCAAACTATCCGTTGGTTAACGGCTACAAACATAAAAAAAATAAGTTTTTTTTATTTTAATCTATAAAAAAATATTATATCAATGGTTCTTATATGCGGAGTACGCTACGTTTGTCAAAGCATATACTAACCCAGTTGGTGAGAAAATATAACTTTTTGAAAAAGCATAAGAATCGACACAAAAGAATATTGAACGTGCATTTGGAGTTCTAAAGCAAAAATGGGCTATGATTAAAAATCTGTGTCGAAATTGATCCTAATATAAAATAAGAAATGTTATGTACACTTGCATTATATTACATAACATGATATTGGAAGACAATAGCCTAGCCATTTGCCAAACTATGATGATAACCCTCAAACGCCGCCGACACAACTAAGCTCCAAATAGAAACACGCAATTCGCAACGCAATACACGACAGAGACACACATATAAGCCTACACGGTGATTTGGCATAGCAAATCTGGAGGAATCGTCCAAAGATGCATTGGTTAACCTCATGAGCCTGATACTTCCAATACGATGGCAGTAACCTTTTCATAACATATGGCAAACTCCCCTCATAGACTTGTAATGTCCGGTTCTCCGAGAACTTGAGGATTTGGGGTTGTTTAAAATCAACCACCAATATAGCATTCTAGCAAATAACCAACAATCTAACATTCAAAAGTTAAGCAAATAATAAAGTAAAATTTAGAAAAAAAAAAAGTTTAAAAGGAAATACATAAATTGAGGATTTGGGGTTGTTTAGAATCTGATTTTGAGAGATGGCTCCGGTAGCAACAAGGACTACGGTTGGTGATCGGTTCGATTGGCTCCGGCAGCAACAATGATCTTGAATGCGAGAGCCAAGAGAGACAACGAGGTTGTGTGCTTGTTCGACTTTGAGGTTGAGAGTAAATGTGCAATCGTGAATACGCAACACAATTTTTGACTTTTGAGGGTGAGGCAAAAAATTTGATCTGTGTGACTTAAGTATTTTTTTTAGTTGTTGCTAAATACTACTAGGGTTATTCAAATTCGAAAATTTTGATTTGTATGACTTACGGTAACGGTATTCATTCTGAAAGTCTCATCCCTAAATCGGGTTATTCGAATTTGAAAATTTTAAAACTGAATTCAAAATTCGAATAAAATCTGCAAAAACACTTTTGATATTCGAATTCGGGTCAATTCGGATAAACCAAAATAGCAAAAGAAATCAAAATTATTAAAAAGCAATCCCTGAATTCCGTAAATATATCATATAAAAAATCAAAATATATATTATTCGAATTAATTTATTTAAGTTAGTTCGAGATACCTAAATTCGAATTTAAGATTCGGTTCAGATAAGACCCGGATCCAAATAAACAGAAATTTTAATTCGTTATTTGAATTCAATTCCAATTGACTTGAGAAACATGGAGTTAACCACCATGTTATGTATCAGCTTTGATTTATTCTCCAATAGTCTTTTTATTGGGCTCAAATTTTAAAAAGCAATGAGGTCATTCAACTTTTGGGGTCATATATTACATATAAAAATAAAAAATTTCTCGGTCATTTGACCCGTGCTCAACTCGTAGGTCCGCTCTTGCTTGTAGCTGATGATTATGCTAAGAAGAATCTAACTATAGTTTTGTCACTTATATTAGAACTTGACTTACTTCATGTTAATAGACTTCATGTTTCTTTTGAAGTACTTATTGCTTTATTTCTAGTCATCAATGACATTTACATCATTTGTGAATTTGGCTTCTCTATCCTCCAACATCATATTGGTTTGAATCACTGCCATGGATTCTTCATTAACATGTTTTTCATAGTCTTTATGCCACCATAACCTTTTTTTTAAGGAGATTGTGAAAATGGTGGAAAAAAGGTGGATTCGAGTGGGCATGTGGATGGGTTATGGTGGTATAAAGACTACGGGAAACATATTAGCGGTGAATTTTCAATGGCAATTATTCAAATCAATACAATGTTAGAGGATCAATGACACCTTGAATTTGCGTGTCGAAAATGTCCCAAAAGGAACCTGCAATGTTTTATCAATATGGGTTATTCAACAATATCAAAGGTAAGTTAAATCATTTCAAGTTTTCATTTGTTATATATGTATAATAAAGGTTCTTGGTACTTTTATTCATGCCACTATACAGGTACATATCATGCCATTATATATAATCCTACTAGTTCTTATATAAATTGGTGCTATGTGAACATATATATTCTTTTATAATAATAATAACAATTATATTGCATAAATAAGAAGTATTTAATTTGTAGATTTTATCAATTGAATTGATTAATCATAAGGGAAGAATTCCTAATGTTGTTATCTTCTTTTCTAATATCCATAGTAATTAACCAACATCACACATATAAGTGAAAAAAAAATAGCAATGGAATTAACACACATGTTCATTTACCCATAGTATTACAATTCTACTATTTTTTGGAATATGTAAAGAAACCGTTTAGTGAATATGGTTTTTTTAATTCTCTCATAAGCCCCTTCATAAATTTACCACTAGCACTAATCCTACATCATACATTCATACTACCCTTCATAAATTTTAAAAATTTAAATATAAATTAAGAAAACTTATATATTCATTTTCGAGAGCTATTTTGGTAACTACTATGGGTTGGATTGGTTAAAATGCTAATATCCTACATCATACATTCATACTACCCTTCATAAATTTTAAAAATTTAAATATAAATTAAGAAAACTTATATATTCATTTTCGAGAGCTATTTTGGTAACTACTATGGGTTGGATTGGTTAAAATGCTAATATTATTTCTCATAAATAAATAAAAAAGATAACCCGAAAAAAATGTAAAGAAATATAGAATATGGTTAAACTTACTTGTGGACGATATAATTGAGTTTTATGATTTTAAATTATTACTGCTTAACAATCAAGGTTCCTTTTATACCTGGTGTACCGCTCCTTTTTTTGTTTCACCTTCCGATGTGGGATGAGAAAAAACATAGATTTTGCATTGAACAAAAATATATTTTAATTTCTTCTTGTAGCTTTTTGTTTATTATAATAACTGGTATTATTACTGGAACGTTAAAAAAAAAGCCTCAGTTTTATTTTTTTTTAAGGTAACGAACAAAATTTATTAGATAATATAAAAATTATTAGAAAATTAATCAGGTTAAAAACTTGGTCGAATAAATCATTTATCTGACGGTTCTTGCAACTGACTGGCTAGTTCTTGTTTCTCTGACGACGCTAGTCGGTATGAAGATTTCTCATTATTACAAGAAGTATTCACATATTTCTGTATTGCATCTTTTTAATTACTCAACCTTGTACAATACACTGATCTATAACCATTTTTTAATGGAAACTTTCTTTAGTGAAACTTGAACGATTTAAGAGGCTTTATTTGTCACTGTGTCACCAACCCTAATGGTCACGGGTCTATAACCTAGTAGGTAATTATAGAATGTTAAACTTTTGATAAAAAAAATAAAGATAAAATGTTCATATTATATGTTTTTTTTAAAAAAAAAATACTAAAATGAACATATATGATTTTTTACTTAATAAAACATAATGTATATGATATTTAGGAAGTTTAAAAGGATATACACTTGAGCTATATTATCAGTACTTTCACTAATATGAAAGTACGGTGTAACTCATGTAGACAAAAAAAAAGTTGGTTCAAGTAATTGAGTGCGGTACCGAGTATCGACCCTCTCTATGAGTGAGATATTAATAGGTACGTTGGTTTATTTCTACCTCATCCAACCCGAATGTTTCGTCATGCTTAATGGTAGTTGACCAAAAACCGCAGCGTTTATATCCAAAAGTCGAAAAACTCTATTATGAAAATCTAGATTCCAAAAACATCAGTTATAGGTTTGGTTTTGGCTCACAACTGAACTAAACGAAACCATGCTCATCTAAAAAACTGTATATCTAGTTTATAACCTAGTTTATATTGAACACGATTGCAAATCTAAAAAAACTGTATATCTAGTTTATAACCTAGTTTAAAGAAAATTCCAAATCCATTTCCTTTTAATTCCAATTAATATTTACAAACAACATAACCATATGTTATGTAGGAGTTAATTGCTCAGAATAGCAACCTACCTTGCAACTTTTACCAATCAAATAATGTAATTTCAATGGCGACATGAGTTTATATTGAACACGATTGCAGCCAAAAGGATATATTTTCGGGTAATTGTCGCACAAACTGTACATTTGGACATTCAAACAGATGTTTTCCAATAAAGGGAAGTTTTAGGGTAAATTTAGGCACAAACAACAATTACAAAGACAGAAGGTGATTAGCATATATATATGTATATATGCATTTTAAGAAGTGAAGGTCATGAAATACCTCTACTCAGATGAGTAGGTTTATTATGAGATATATGCTTTGGTGACTTCAGTATAGTTACAAACCAAGCCTGTTCTTGGACATGTGATTTTTCCATTATTGTTAGTTGCCATTTCTTCAAGAGCCTGCATAACAAAAATGAACACGTTAGATAGATTAATGAACGGCCGATTAAGGCTATCTTTTACCTCAATCAGGTCAAAGTCAAACAGGTTAGAAAGTCGTCCAACATCGCATACAACCTCCTAAATTGATTTTTCAAACAGTTACATTATTACTGCAATAATATAGAATATATCTAACCTTAGTGCTGTAAACATAGCCATTAGGCAAGACAAGTGACGGGTTCTCTGTATCCATTAGCTCTTTTGTTATATAACAGACGAGCTTTGAATGGTGTTGCTTTGAGAAGGGCAATGGCGTTGCAAGCTTCCGGAAGCTTTCTTGAGACAAAGGATCTTCTTTTGTACAATCATTCTCGTTACAGAATCTAAAGTGGTCAAGGCAAAAACTAAAGATACCAAGTTCAAATGGCAGAAAAACAAAGCATTCATAAGATTCTTAAATGTTTTTGATCTGATACCTGATGTAACTTGTAAGTAACAAAATTTTATGACTTGAGAACAATGTAAACGATAAAAAAAAACTTAACTAAATATTAGGATACGGGGTTTTTAGAGCAGATAAACCTGCCTGGAGAAAAATATTCAACAAAGGCTCCAGAGTCATGCCATATAACCTACAAAATTCCTGTTTGAATTGATCCATTAGATAATCCCATTGCTTTGGTTCAAATAAAACCTGCCAAAAAAAAGTAAAATTACTTATAGTGACTCAATTAGGTTAACAAATGAACTTATATATACACATACAATATTGCCATTAAAAAAAAGATGCCAGTTCAGATCAAGTTAATAGCCTAACGATAAAGAAATATGATCTTGATCTATATTTATAGCTGTGATAATATGCTAATTTGACAAAGAATATTAACCTTGTATATCTCACATCCAGTATTACTTGTAAAAGCCAGTGTAGCAAAAACTTTCTGAAACTCTTTCATGTATGTGGCTGCCCATGGTGCAAGATATTTCCTCCCATACATAACTGCCTGAACATTATTTTCACTACGTACCAATTCGATGAACTCCTGAAGTCTTAACTGAAACTCAAATTTGCTCTGTCGTCAAAAATAAAAATCAATATTAGCCATGTTGATGCAAAATTATGCAACTATAAAATTACCTTTTATTAGACGAAATCACGAAATACAAGAATATCAATGAAACTACAAGAAAATATTCCTTGACAAGCCATTCATAGCATATTAGTGTAAAATAAACTGAATCTGAACAGGAAGAGTATCACTTTATTTCATATAATTATGTTACGCTTCCCTCTGCAGAGATTAACATCTGTAGTATGAAAACTATGTCAAACAACTTCAGGGAACACTGCACATTTGTAAAAGAAATAGTTCCTCAACTACCAACTTGAATTGCTAAATCTTCCAGAAGAAGATGCAAAAAAATAAATTTCGTATAATTACGAAACTTACGATGAATTAACTTGAGATATTCCAATATGAACAGCCTCACATGCTAAACAATTTCCTGATATAAAAAGACCATTGGATTAATAGTGACTCAAATACCCTTCTGTTCTGCATAATTGCAATAAATTTTGAGGCTTTACTGGCATAAGTGATACCATCATTTGAACTCCATAGTAGAAACATCCTTTGATCTTTAAACTTCTGTCAGCAACAATACATTTTAACAAAAAGATTTATATAGATTCTGCCTTGATTAAGCTTTTGGTCCTCGTAAAAATTGGCCCTCTTTCATCTCATAAGGATGTTCTAAGCAACTGTCCTTATCAAATGAGCATTCTAATAAATGCAAATAGCATGTTCCACAACTAAGATAAACCATATTTTCAGTTCAACCAGATTTACCCAACAACAAATGGTTACTAGCATCAAATATAGAATTATCAACTGTTCAAAATTGAAAATAATAAACTTAACAACTAAATAACAATAATACATAGTGAAATGTATAAAAAAAAACAACTAAATAACAACCGAGTGCACCCTTCGTATATCAACAGCAATTACCAGTTTTAATTATATAAAAAGAAGTACCTTGAATTTCTTTAATCTAGACTTGTTATCAGCACACCAGGCTAGAGCAGGAGCTACCTCCTTATTGAGTAGAGCGTCAATAACCTTTTTTGCTTCATAAAAGATATCAATATCAACAAGATCCTATCAAAAGAAAAGAAAAAAGCAAGAACTTTACAAAAAGTTAAAAACCATACAAAATCAAGAAATACTTCTCAAGATCAACCATGCCTATTATTGGGAGGCAGATTCCTTTTGGGACCTAGATATCTCCACTCTATGGAATCTTTAAGTGTACCAAACAATAGAGATATAAAATCTAATTCCAAATCTAACCTTCTATGGTCCCAAACAATAGCACCCATGCATAAAAACACAAGCTCAAAACAAATACCTGTATATTACTGCTTTCAGCAAGCTTTGTGGCAGTGTCATAGTATGACATTCGCAACATATAGTCCACCAAAATCCGATTCAACCGCGTGTTACTCCACTCAGATATGTTGTCACCATCAGCAGATTCCAAATGATCAAGTCTGGCCCGACACCGTTGCGCTTGAATACGCTCAGCCCTACTCCCATCTTCCAACTGATTTGTTGCAAATTAGAACACACTGATTAACGAAATATCATCCGATCAATAATTCCTACTGGTCCAATCAATCAATACAATAACAAACAAGCACTGCATTTAGATAATTGCAACCCTAGCAAACTAATTGCAAACGAGAAAACACTGATTAACGAAATATTGTCCATCAATAATTCCTAGTGGTCCAATAAATCAATACAAAAACAATCAAGTACTGCATTTAGATAATTACAACCCTAGCAACCTAATTGCAAACTAGAACACACTGATTAACGAAGTATTGTCCATCAATAATTCCTAGTGGTCGAATCAATCAATACAAAAACAATCAAGTACTGCATTTAGATAATTACAACCCTAGCAAACTAATTACAAATTAGAACAGGCTGATTAACAAAATATTATCCGATCAATAATTCCTAGCGCTCCAATCAATCAATACAACAACATCCAAGTACTGGATTTAGATAATTTCAACCGTAGCAAACCAATTGCAATTTAGGTTAACGAGAATAAAAAACTAAAAAACTGATTACCTTCCGCTTGAGGCCTTGTAACCTGGAGACGAGTGAATTGAGATGCTGAATGGCGTCGTGTTGAGAGAGATCGCCGGTATCTGGTAGGGCGGAGATGACGGCGGATACCTCTTTCTCGACAAGACGGTGATTGGCGCGGATCGTCTTCTTGTAGTGTTCGAATGGGACTCTTAGGAACTGATGTTCTAATTTTAAGGACTCCGTTAGCTGTGTGAGTTTGGAGGAAGGAACTCCGGCGTGAAGTAACGGGAGGGAGGCGGTGGTGGAGTTGCCGTTGGGAAGGGGTTCCATTTTGTTGTTGGGAATGGGAAGAGGAAGGAATCTGAAATCAGGGGGAAGGTTTGAGAAATGGGTTGAGTGCATCTATGGAAGATGTAACTGTACGACGTCGTTACCAAAACGCTTCGCCATGTGTTTAAAATAAATAAAAAAGAAAGAAAACTATGTTGGGTAGATAATTGGGTAAACGAGTATATGTTATCGGGTAATCGGATCGAGTAAACGGGTATATCATCATATCCTGTACCCGTCCATGCCCGTGAAAGTTTCAAAAGTAATCATATACCTAGCCCCATACCCAATTATCTGACCTCATACCCGTCCTAAATGTTTCGGGTTTCTTATCAAGTTTGTTTGGGTTTAATTGTCATCTCTAAAGTGAATATATGTATTCTCGCACACAGAAGCTTATGACCTAAAACTATGTTGTTTTAAATAAAATTAAAAGTCTATAGAAAAGAAAAACAAATATTAAACTAAATTGATTATATCATCACCGTATCTTTGTCCCAATAGTATCGAGGTGTGTAAAATGGTATTCCTTCCTGAGAGGTCAAGGATTCTAGTCTCGTGATAAACAACGGTATAGGATTAAGAGTAGATTAAATCGTTAAAACAAATCTAAGTATCTTCATCAATGTTTGCTTCCAATAAATTATCAAAATTTGATTTAATTAAATTCTATCTTCTATCTTCATTATCATCTACTTCCAATCAAATATTGTTGTTGGGTTGTTAGGCATATGGGAATCCTTTGATATTTGATTATTATATATTATGATTACTAGGTTAGAACCTCGTGTATTACACGGCTTGAATAAATAAAATATTCAATGATTAGTAATAAAAAATTTGGAAATTATAAGCAGGAAAAAGAATCTTACTAAAATTAAATAGTTGGCAATGAAGATTTAGAAAATGTTAAAAGAATTAAAAATAAGTTGGAAAAATAGTCTTGAGCTCACCGAATTGTAACATGTAGCGTAAACGATTATTTATTTATTATGTAAGAATGACATTATAAGAAGTGTCAAAATACATACACTTCAAAATCAAAGGAAATGCAATACATATGGTAGCAATAAAATAATTATTATATGAGATAAAAATAATTAATTGTTGATAAACAAAATTATTAGTTCAAAAATTTGTAGATAAAAATCAAAAAGAATTATTAATATAGTTAAAATAACGGAGCTAATTAAAAATCAAAAACAATCTTGATGATACTAGTAGGGAACCCGCACGATGTGCGGCCCCAACATAAATTACACCTTATTTGTAAAGGCAAATGCAACTTTCTTATAAAATATTTATATGAGGTACCACCACATGTAAGAGGTATCCCGCGCGTTGCCGTTGAGAATTGGACGTTCTACAAAAAATTAAAAGACCTTCAAAATTTGTATATAATTAACAATATGATCTGCTTGATTGTCAAACTATTAGAATGCCATGTGATCATTAGCATCAACCATATATTAACGTTTGGTGTCTACATACAATGAAACCAAATAGCAAAAGCCATAAGTACAGTCTTCGATATTATTGACTCTCTTTTCTTCTGTATAAAAGATTTATCACATAATAACACCCATAAAATGTTAAAGAAACATCATCTAGTTATAAAAACATTTAATTTGAACCAATATCTTCCCAGTATCCATGATAAAAGTAAGTTTGTACATGTGTACCAATATTTTCGAACAACCACAAATACTGCTTTAGAGCATCAACAATACCATCGAACCAATTAAACATGTCATGAAATAACTAAGATTAATAGAGGAAAATGCATACTTAGCATGCACTAATTAGATTCATAATTACCTAATTAGATTCATAATTAAACCAGTTTGAATTTTCTGGACTCTGCTAAACATCAAAGACTAAAAAAAAACCTGCAATTGAGACTTTTACAAGTCAAACATGCCGACTTTGGACTTAAAAATTAATATAAGTTATTCTAGCTCTTGGAAAAATGTCCGAGCAATATGTTTAGCATTATAGCAATCAATGTTGTACAAAAATGGTTGATGCAAAAGTCAACAAATGAATAACAATTTCAAATTTAGAAAATGATACGTTTGATAAAATATATATTGTCAAACTTAAGGTGGATATGAACTTTAATATATAACAATTATACAGTACCTGCAAGACTATAGCTTGAACTTTTATAGTTTTGTGGTAAACTAATGTTTTGACAAGGATGGCCTGTAAGACAAAGCAAAAGGTTGAAGCCTGCAATTAATGGTAAACTAATAGTTCAAGGATGGCCTGCAATTAACAGTAACAAAACAATTATGTTACTTGACATTTGATCCCAAATTAGTGGTAAACTAATGTTAATTAAAAAAAAGGTTAATGTGGTCTTAAAATGTTGAAACAGATCAAATCGTCCAACCAAAGCAGGTTGTCGTATGATATTTATATGGTTTATTTTCTATAGTTTTGTGGATTAATAACTCGGCCAACTTTTACATTGTGTGGACGTCTAAATAAAACAGTCTAAAACCTTGTTGGCATTTAATTACACGTTCTAACTACAATCAACCCATTTAACCCTTCATTTTCAGCTTTTTATTTTATTTAAACTTTACCCGTTTGTCTGACTATTTAACAAACACAACCCAAATATCTATAAATGGAATTCATTAAGCCAATATCCAAAATTTTACCAACCAACGGAAAGGACTCCACAGTTTGCAGACAAAAAACAAAAAAAAGATGAAGTAACTTTACCTTGTAACTCAACAATGGTGAATCACTCATAAAATATGTTTCTTGTATTTCAGTTTGGCAGCGGGCATAGCAAGAGTTAAGAAACATCACTGTTGGTGCAGAAGTGCAACAAAATCTATCCAATGCGTGTACAGCTCCAACTTGAATTTTGTAAATTAGATTTAAAACCATTTATATCAGAAGGCTAGTTCTAAATGTGAGATTATGCAATAAAGAAACACATTCAAGAGTATAAAGAAAGTTTAAAAGTGCAAAACAGTGAAAATACACACTCAAGAACACATTACACATACCCTAGAAGGCCTATTTCTACAGAACCAGAAATCAACAATATGTTATAAATTATCAAACACTTTATTGTACAGATACAAAAGTCAAAAGCAAGTGAAAATCAAGAAATTAACGCTGCAAAAAAGCAAATTAATACATGAGGAGAAAGCCCAGAAGACTCTTAAAATCAATAACCTGCAAAGTAAACCAATCAGAAAGATTTACACCACAATTGACAAAGTCAAACCAAAAACTATCAAATTGCAAAAGGATAACAAAGCAAACACCTGTTCACCGGACCGATACATGTTCACAGCTGAATCAATTACAGTGGAAATATTAGCACAATCTTCATAAGCTTTCAGCAACTCCATAAACTCAGTTTCGAGCTCCTCTGCACACAAAAGTCGATATAATTGTCATTGAAATCAGAAACTGAAACCCTAAAAAATGAAATTGAGATATTAGCACAATTTTCATAAGCTTTCAGCAACTCCATAAACTCTGTTTCGAGCTCCTCTATACATAAAAGTGGATATAATTGTCATTGAAATCAGAAACTGAAACCCTAAAAAATGAAATTGACGTACAATTTGCGTTTTGTTTTGTTGAGGACAGAAACTGAAACCCTAAAAAATGAAATTGACGTACCATTTGTGTTTTGTTTTGTTGAGGAAACAGTTCAATCATCAATGTGGGTTTTATTGCCGTGGTCGGTTACAAACACGAAACGTCTCCAGCGAAGGAATTCGGGGGTTTTATGGCTCGGATGATGAATCGTCTCCGGTGTTACTGATGCGTCTCGGCGTCGACAGGCGTCTTAAAAAGTTGAAAAGTCGGCGTCTTAAAAAGTCATCCTTTATAAAGGAGTATAGATATAGATATTAAATTTATTTTTTAAAAATTAATAAGTAACGTCAGAATTTATTATTATCCATGATTAATTTCATATTAAATAATTTAGTTAATAATATAATAATTAGCCATAATTACAATTATGTTAAATATCGATGAGAAGGCAGACGTGTTCTTCATTTAATATGAGAGAAAGGCGAGAAAATAATGATAGGGAGGCATCAAAAAGTAACACGTGTCCCAGATTATTTTTATTTATTATAATAGATGATATCCAAAATATTTTTTAGGATTTTTTAAGTTCCCATCCCGTTGATCTTAATTTAGTTTAACTATAAATTTTGTCACGTGCTTCAAAGAGGGAAATGAACCTTAAACAGTTGAGCCAGTGACATTAATGTGACAAATCACAAAAAGAATCATAGTTGAATACGTAAAAGAAGTGTATGAAGTTACAACAAGTTGATTGTGGGACCCGCCTATGCCTCATCCGCTACAGGGTGTTGCGACGGAGGACGCGCCGCCGCACGT
Source organism: Smallanthus sonchifolius (assembly GCA_023525975.1). Taxonomy (NCBI): domain Eukaryota; kingdom Viridiplantae; phylum Streptophyta; class Magnoliopsida; order Asterales; family Asteraceae; genus Smallanthus; species Smallanthus sonchifolius. Next base: position 60,354,169 of record CM042042.1, read on the forward strand.
CGAGCCCATCCACGACCATCCGCCACAGCATCCCCGCCACGTACGTCGGTCTGTTAGGTTGGAGAGGGCTACCCAGACATTGCTTGATGGCCTTGTTGCCGACTCACGGCGACAGGGTCGTCAACTCGATCGCATGAAGGACCTGGTGATGTGGGCGGTTGGACAGCTCGTGGATCTGTCACGAGCCGCCGGCATCGAGCCACGCCCACTACCACCGCCCGTCATTATCCGGACGACCCCGTTCAGGATGAGGGCGGGGCGGGTCAGGATGAGGGTGGAGCCGGTCAGGGTGACGGCGGAGCCGGTTAGGTTTAGTTCTTTTATTTGTATTTTGTTTCTTTCGTTGTTATGTATGTAAAACATTTTGATGTATATATTTAATTTTTTGATGTAATGTATATAATGTTTAGTTTATTTGTTTGGTTGTAATGTTTAATATTTTGTTTGGTTGTAATGTTTAATATTTTGTTTGGTTGTACTGTAAAAATATAATAAATGTTTAAAAAAAATAGAAAATATATAAAATTTATAAATAGATAACAAACTTATATTAATAAAATTATATAAATAAAAATAAAAATAAACAAAATATAAATAAAAAATAATAATTAAATAAAAAATACATATACGTGGCGTATAGGGCAATACGCCACGTATAGGATTCATAAACTCACAAATTTTTCAACTTTTGAAGCAAAAATATAACCCGTGCCTCATACGCTGTGTATAGAGCAATACGTCACGTATTGACCAGCCGCCAGACAGAGAATGACACGTGGCATTCTATTGTCAGTGACTGAACTCTATACGCCCTCGTATAATACGCCCTCGTATTGCCCTATACGAGGGCGTATAGGACGGCGACGGATCCAATTAGTAATATTCTATGTGTGGTTAAAATCTCCCTTTTTTTAATTTTACCAGAGGCTATCTTCCTCTATTAAGTCCACGTATGCTCCACCTCCTGCTTCTTTTCCTAATCGCACGACCAAGACAACTTCATCTCCTCTTTGTGCTGCTTCTTGAACCCTTCTCTTCTCCGATCCCTTCAGCCGGCCAACGGCCACTATGATTTTTTATTCTAAGTAACGCAAAAGGTAATATAACCCGTTCACGCTTGAATTTTTCATCGTTTATTCGCTTCCATGTTTAATTTTCTCCCATCAAATATCTTTCTCAGATTGCAGATTGGTTTTAGATCGCCTGACTTTCTTGCAATTCTCTCTGGTTGACAATTTCACTTCCGTTTTCTTTTACCTTTTCTTTGTTTCAGGCGTTCCATCAACGTGATTTTAGGGTTACGGTAAATATCTCTAATTTTTATTTACGCCTCTTATTTTTCCCTAGCCACTGAATGCCTTCTAATTTCATTTGCTTATTCTTTGTTACAGGGTTTGTTAGGCACTGGAATATGAGACTTTAGGTATTCAAAGGCCTTTGAAAAGGGTTATTGACATTTAACATAACCCTAGCTGGTTAGGGTAAGTTGTAATGTGTTTAAAATCACCTGAAATCAGCGACTGATGTGGTGATTCAAGCTGTGACTTTTAATTTTGTCGTTTGAACTATGTTTATTGTCGATTTTGAGCTAATTATGTATTATTCGCTTAAAGGGGCAGTGTTGGAAAATGTATGAACTTTCAGTTTTTTTTGCCACTTTAGGGCATTCAGGTAATACAAGGAGTTCAATTGAACTGTGTTTATTATCCATTTATTCCTGTTTGTTTCTCTTTGCTTTTGGATCACCCTAATGAACAATGGAAATTGAGGTGTTTGGTGTATGGGATTGGTATAGGGTTTAACGCTTCAGCCGAGGAAAGAGTGGAGGTTATGGAAAGGGTTAATCTGATGCCAGCATCGACAGATACAGTGGAGCTCCTTCACGGCAACTGACTTTTGCTGTAAGCACATTTGTTATGCTTCATTTGGTATTATGGTGTTTCATATACGTTATTGAGCATTTTAGGAGTTTGCTATAATAGAATTAATATTAATTATTAATGGTTTTGATTGCTGATTTGAGTTATACTCAGTAGTCATTCCATTACCTAAATGGAAGTTTCACTAGACATAACTAACATGGTAATGATAGTAAGTATTAGGAAAATATTTAAAATGTTCCAAATAAGGACAAAATAGAAGAAATTTGTGGAATGAAACAAACCTTATAATCTTTCTGTCACATTTATTCGATATTAATATGGACACTAATATTGTTGTATTTGTTGTGGGAAAGTGGGAGTGGTGATTGCATGTGCTACTGTATACTAGAATAGATGTAAAGATCGCTTGGTATCTTGCAAAGAACGCAAGACATTATTTGCTTTAAGATAACATCAAAGTCTGAGAGGCTAACTGTTTCTATATGAACCCATCAGATATGCTGCATTCTCTGAGCTATTACCACTCCTGGCAGTTGGTTATGCTCCGTTGTTGAAAATGGAAGAGATTTGGCAAAATATTAATACAAGCAACTCTACAATAGGTAACACCACCACATTTTCTACACCTTTTGTCACTTTCACTTCCACTGTATCTACAAATTTTGGAATCTGAGGTTCCTCTACAATTCAGGTACCAAAGTTAAAATCATGTGTATTTTCTTTTATGTGAAAATTAAACAAACGATGTCTCCTTTTATTTCCCTAAAACCAGCAAGCCTTCTCATTTTTTCGCCGGTGCTTTGTTCTAGGTTCAAAATCATTCGACGATCATAAAACAGTTGGTCATAGATGCATGGTTCAGGTTAATTACCCTTTTACCGTTACCAAATATTTATATTTTCACCTTTTGTTTGAAGATAACAGATGTTGAAACTGGAGAAGACGAGACTGGATTTCCGAAAAAAACTGAACCCCAGTAAAAGCAGATTCTTGAAAGGGCACAAACTGAGATTGCATATCGAGAAAGAGAGAAATTTACTTCATTTTTTTTTATTTTTTTAATTAAACTTTTTTTTGTTAATCTTTTCTCACGTTTTATCGCTTATATTTAGTTTTGAGCCCGCAACCCCGCTGCGTAGCGCGGGCACCGATTGCTAGTTAAAGAACATACAATTCAAAAATGTGTTAACAGTGATTTACTCTTTATTATGCTTGAGGTACAAGTAGTTAAGCAGGTTTGTGGGTTGTGTTTCTCCGCGTGATGTAATTTGAGACATTATAAAAGTAAAAAATTGTTTATTGTTAAATACATATTTGTCCCTTATGAAACACAATTGACATTGTAGTTGGGTAGTTCACATACCTTCCCTGTGTTTGGGTAGTTTTTTTTCCATTTTATTTTATTATTTTAGTATAATAAGTTTCAGTTATTTACATAAATATTTCCTACAAAAGTTTCAGACAAATTACCAATAAAAGAAATTTCCCACAAGTTAGCGACAAATTTTCGATAAAAAAATAACTATACGATTTCCTACAATTTTCTGACAAATTTATTATTTAAGTTAACTTATTTATTTACTATAATCGTCGGAAATTACCGACGAAAGACTTTTGTCGCTAATTCGTCGGAAAATTAGTGGGGACTTTGTCGGAAAAAACATTTCCTACAGGTTTTTTTTTTCCAACAAGCACTTTTTTGTCGGAAATTTGTCGCTTACGACCAATTCCGACAAATTTTCCACGAAATCTCACTACTAAGAAAATAGAAATTTTGTGACAACATTTTTGTGGGAAATTTGTCGGAATTGGTCGTTAGCGACAAGTTTCCGACAAAAAAGTGTTTGTTGGAAATAACACCGTACGAAATGCTTTTTCCGACAAAGTCCCGACTAATTTTCCGACGAAATAGCGACAAAAGCTTTTTGTCGGTAATTTCCGACAATATTCCGACGGTTATAGTAAATAAATAAGTTAACTTATTTAAAAAATTTGTCGAAAAATTGTAGGAAATCATATAGTTACTTTTTGTTTTTGTTTTGTCGGAAATTTGTCGCTAACTTGTGAAAAATTTATTTTGTCGGAAACTTTTGTAGGAAATATATATGTTTACTAGTAGTGTATGTAAAACTCGTCATTTTTGTATTTATGTTCAATTATATGTTCACGATATTTAAATACTCTTTTAAGAATTAAAAGAAAAAATAATTTATAAATTATGTGATTGTTTGATAGTGGTTAGCACGGTTATCACATAAAAAGTTGGTTAGTATTTGAATCCTTCCCTATATATCAAATTGTAGAAAAGATTCTAATTCTAAGAAGGGTGAGAAGGATTTAGAGCCATTAGATCAAATTGTAGAAAAAAATTTAATGTTTAAGATTAAATTGTAGGAGAAAAAGTTGTTGGAAGGGTAAAACTCTATGTAACAACTTTATTTTCTTTTTTTTAAAATAGGGTAGTTTTGTTACATATTTTCGTCACTTTTTATAAAAAATAAAAATAAAAAAAGCGCTGAAGGAATTTTTTTAAAAAAAAGATGTAACAATTGTAAAAAAAAGTCCCATTTTTCAGTTGTTACATACATAACAACGTTGTAGCGGTAATTTTTTACAATTGTTATATCCTTTTTTTTTTAGAATTCCTTGGACGCTTTTTTGATTTTTTTTATGAAAAATGACGAAAATATGTAACAAAACTACCTAATTTAAAAAAAAAAGTTATTACATATAGTTTTTATGGGTTTTCACAACTCATATGGGTTTCCATTCTAGCCTAACCCTATATATATATAAATTTTAAAAATGTTAGGCCCCTTGAAATTACATGCCCAGTGTGAAACCATCAAAATTATATGCCCCGCGCGGCGGCACATGCCACTAAGCCACCTCTAATAACAACCGAACAACATTGATATCATTACTGATATTATTATAGTCGATGTGGCTATGTGTTTTTATTTTTTTCGAGTTTTAAATTTTTTTTTTTTAATTATCTTTTTTTCGTCCGGTTTTTATTTCTATGTTTTTTGTGCGCGACTGTTTTACATGGTTTTATCTGTTCTCTAAACAACTTTTTATTTCTTTTTGTTTAAATAACGTTACTTTTTCGTTATTTCCGAATATATCGTCATTGGATTTTTTTTAACATAGTTATATTCAAAACTGAGCCCATGTTTCCCGTCGCAATGCGTGGGATAAACCCACTAGTTGTAACTACAAGTAACATTTATTTTTATATATTTTTTGAAAAACAAATAAAATTGTATTAATCTGAAAAAAAATCTAATTCTAAAAGAAATGTTAAAACATTGGGGTTGGTGGTCCAATGGTAGAGGAAAATCTTTTAAGGAACACCAAGGTTTGAAGAGGTCATGAGTTCAAGTCCCACTCTCAACAAGAACTAAGAAATTTACCTTTCAAAAAAAAATTGTTGGATGGTATTATAGTTTCTAGTAACATCATATAAAACAATTAATAAAAGAAAACCTTGGTTGGCCAATATATAACTTACTTTTGATATACCTTGCAACTTCACGCCAACATGACCATCATCTCGTCTACCACTACATTGGCTTGAATTATTACCATTGAAAATTCATCATTAACGTGCCCTAAATGAAATCCGTCTTTTCCCATTATTTTCACCGTCTCCTTCAACAAAAAGTTACGGTGGCATAAAAACTACGGAAAACATGTTAGAATTTTCAATGGTAATAATCAAGCTAACATGGTGTTAGAGGGTATAGAAACTAAGTTCAAAGATGGAGTAAATGCCTATGATGATCGGAAAGTAATGAAGATTTCAAAGGAAATATGAACCCCAATTATTCATAAAAAATATAAAATTCGACAACAAACCGATATCAATTGCAAATATTATTGAAGAAATCAAGATCTTGGGTTACTTATGGGTCAAAAACAGAAGCAAAATGAACTGTTTAGAATAGAGACAGTGGTGCTCTTTTAACATTTAGCTTCAATTGGCTTTTGTCTTTTTGTTTTTTTTTTCTTTTTTGTTTGTAAGTTTTCTTTTCTTCTTTTTCTTGTGTATTCGTTAGTATCTGGCTAGATGTTTATGATATGAAATTTGCCTTTAAAAAAAGGTATGATTACCAAAATTACAGTAATTCAACAATAAATTAATATTTTTAGCAAAATGATCTAGAAGATTTTATCCATTAAAAATAACAATTATGTTTTACAGAAGTTTACCCATTGAAGAAAATTTGTAGTTTGAATCATTATTAAACGAGTAAACGGGTCGAAATTGTCACATCTCTTGTTAAATAAAAAGGAACTACAACATGTTTCTAAGATTATTTAAGAGCACAAGTTTGCATATTGGTTTTTCAGAAATTAAACTTACACACATATTAATTTATAACTACAGTGCGACATAGTTGTGCTCTTGGGAAGTCTGTAGCAATAGTGTGCTAGCAGCTAAGTGAATAACTTAAAATCCTAATATGCAGTAGTGAGTGGTGAGTGAGGTGATGTGGCATCAATTCATCCCTGAGTGGGTGAGAGTATATCTGATGGCCTTGTGAACGCAAGTTTATATATTTGGAAAACTTGTACACATACGTTTTAATAACATGGAAACCCTAGTGTGAGCCTATTTAAGCAATATGATACTAGGATGAGGATTGAAATTTGGAGGCTGTGAAGATCATTTTCAGAGCAGAAGAAGGGATCTAGATCTGAGGGGACTGAGGAATCAAAGATCTGGTAACCCGATTTGCGTATATGCACGTAGATTGGCCCGGTATGTTATTCATTTCACTTTCTGTTCATGTTATGATCATGCTCACTTTTGAGTTATGTTTGTTTTACATTTCAATGTCTGGCTAAATACGTATAACCATTTGGATGTGATGAATCTTTGATTAGTTTTGATAATTGGATTGTGAAACTTTTGGTTGTGTGATTTTAGTCAGTTTGTTGTCATGATCTTCTCATTACTGATTCAGTTGATCCTATAGCCGGTTTAATTGATTTTGTTTATCCTTCTATTCTTCAAAATGTAAAAAATCTAAAATTCTTTCAAGAAAGAGCAATTATTGCACCAACAAATGAGGTCGTTCAAGAAATAATGATCATTTGCTATCCATGTTTCGCGGAGAAGAAAATGAATACTTAAGTATCTTCACGATAACTTTGATAAAGCTTTAAATTCACCTGATATTCTAAATGGGATTAAACTCTCAGGTATGTCAAACCATATGTTAGTATTAAAAGTTGGTGTTCTACTGATGCTACTGAAAATATTGATCTGAATAGTGATTTTATGTAATAGAACCGAACTACAAGAAATATCATTGGGTAATCGTATTATAAAATCGAAAATAATATTCAGAAGTAATATTGAAAATCGCACCTTTATTCCAAAACTCAATTTGACGCCTTTAGACAAAAGGACTACTTTCAATTTTCAAAGAAGACAATTTCCACTAGCTTTTTGTTTTACAATGCCAATAAATAAGAGTCAAGGAAAGTCACTATTGAAGGTTTGTTTTGTTTTTGAAACAACTAGTTTTTACACATGGTCAACTGTATGTTATATTAGTAGAGTTAAAAGTAGACAATCAATTAAATTATTAATATTAAATAAAAACATTAAACTTACGGGTAGAACATCAAATGTTGTGTATACAAAGTCTTTAGAAATTTATGAATAATTTCATTTTCAATATTTTTGTTTTATTACTTAAAATCGTTACTTGTACGTAATTTTAGTCATGAGAAGTATTTACAATTTTGTGATTTTTTTTTTCATTTTTATTGTTTAACTCGTGTAATACACGAGTTTCTAATTTCTAATCTATACTATATAATAAATAAAGGTTTTCTTCATGCCATGTGTCGCCTCCATATTCATTGTCACTATTTTTTCCTGTCTCTCTCTCTTATTTAATATAGTTCTTTCTTTTAATAATAATATATATTTAAAGAAAGATACTAATTATACTAATAAAAACATTTATTTTAAATTATCCCTTATTATAATAAACTTTGAAATTTAATTATGTAACTTCTATTTCCAATCAAATCATAAGTGAAAGTCAAATTATTTTAAATGATAATTAACCTATTTTCGAATCTCAATTATATATTAATTTTTATATATTTTGAATTTGTTTTCTATCTTTAGTATATGTAATATATTTTTACATATGTAAAATATATATATATAAATTTAAAAAAATTATATATTAATATTTTTCACACTGTGTGCAGACACGGAATCTAAACTAACTTATTAATAAATAAAAGGCTATAACGAGAAATTTAAATATATTTTTGTTTCAAATCAAAATCCATGTTTTTTCCATCCCACATCGAAACGTGAAGCAAAAAAAGAAGTTGCACATCAGCTATAAGAGGTAACAACCTTGATTATTTAATAGCTATAGCTGAAAACCATAAAACATGAAGAAAATTTAGTATGCAAGTAAGTTTCTATTCGTTCTTTGAGGTTCGCTACGGTTGACAAAAAATTAGCATCTTATGCCGAGAAAAATTGTAATTTAATTATTTTTATTTTATTTTAATCATTAATAGTAACAAATAATATCTTTATTTTACTACTTTTACATTATATGAGAAAAAAGAAGTAAATAAATAAAATATAAGAGTAAAAGAGATAAATCACTTCTTTAAATCTAAATCAAAATTCAAATAAAAAACAGAATAAAAGATGACACAAAGAGAACCTGTATATGATATAGGTAGGGGCATTAATGCAAATACCAATAACCTTGATAACGTAAAAAACTTGAAGTGTATTCAACTTACTTTTGTTATTGTCGATACTTTTGATAAACATTGCAGGTTCCTTGATGGACATTTTCTACTAATTTAGACGCAAAGATTCAGGGTGAGATTGATCGTCTGACAGTGTATTTGCTTGAATCATTGCCATTGACAATTCACCACTAACATGTTCTCCTAGGTCGTTATACCACCATAACCCATCCCACATGCACACCCGAACACACCATTTTCACTATCATTCCACAAAAGGTTATGGTGGTATAAAGACAATGGAAAGTGTGTTAACGGAGAATCGATGGCAGTGATCCAAGCCAATATGGTGTTGGAGGATGAGAAACCAAGTCCAAGCCAAAAGTTGTTACATGGTATGGTAGTTAACTCCATGTTTCTCAAGTCCGAACCGAATCTTGAATTTTGGTTTATTCGAATCGGGTATTATCCGAACCGAATCTTGAATTCTAATTTAGGTATCTCGAATCAAACCGATCTGAATAACCTGAATTCGAATAATATAAATTTTTATGTTTCATATAATATATTTACTGAATTCATGTATACTTTTTAATATTATTTTTTTTGCTAATTTGGTTTATTCGAATATACCTTAATTCGAACCGATTCAAATATCAATTCGTTTTTACGATTTTTATTCGAATTCTGTTTTAAAATTTTCGAATAAAGAAATTACACATGTAAGTTTAACCTTATTCTGTATATTTCTATACAATTTTTTTGGTTAGCCATCGTTATCTTTTTTTCTTTATTTTTGAAACATAATATTAGTAAGTTTTCAATAAGATGAGATGATGATAAGTACAGGGGCATGAATGAAAGTACCAACAACTTGATATACATATATAACAAATGAAAACTTGAAATGCAGTTAATTATCTTTTCCTTTGATATTGTTGAATAACCCATATTGATAAAACGTTGGAGGTTTCTTGAGGGACATTTTCAACAAATTTAGACACACAAATTCAAGGTGACGTTGATCATCTTAAAATTGTATTTGTTTGAATCATTGTCATTAAAAATTCACCATTAACATGTTTTCCATAGTCTTTTTACCACCACTATCTTCTTCAACAAAAGGTTATCGTGACATAAAGACTACGGGAAGCATGTTAACGGAGAATTCATGGTAGTGATCCAAGCCAATATGATGTTTTGGTTAACTCCATGTTTCTCAAGTCAATTGGAATTGAATTCAACTAACGAATTCAATTTTTGGTTTATTCGAATCCTAATTTTATCTGAACCGAATCTTGAATTAGAATTTAGGTATACCGAGTCAAATAACTTAATTCGAATAATATATATAATATATTTACCGAATTCAGGGATGATTTTTAATAATTTTGATTTTTTTTGCTAATCTGGTTTATCCGAATAGACCCGAATTCAAACCGATTCGAATATCGAAACTGTTTTTGCGAATGTTATTCGAATTTTGAATTCAGTTTTAAAATTTTCGAATTCGAAAAATCCGATTTAGGAATGAGATTTTCTTACTTAATACATGTATAGTAAGTCACATAGATCAAAATTTTCGAATTCGAATAACCCTATAATATTTGTATTTAGCAACAACTTAAAAATACACAAGTCACAATGATCAAAATGAAAACCTGTTGAGAATAACCACATAGTTGGATTTGATCGTTGTTGCTACCATAGCCAATCGAACCGACCGCCCACCGTATTCCTTGTTGCTACCGGAGCCCTCTCTCAAAAACAACCCCAAATCCTCAATTTAGGTATTTCTTTTTAAACTTTTTCTCTATTATTTGCTTAACTTTTTGAATGTTAGATTGTTGGTTATTTGCAGGAATACTATATTGCTGTCTTGTTGGTTGAATATTTTGTTTATGTTAACTTATTGGTTTTGAAAAAAATGAAAACCCGTAGTGAGCAAATTTACGGAAGGGAATATGGATATTATATTTCTAGTATGCATACGATTGATGTACTTTTATGTTTATTTAATTTGGTTTTATCATTTTTATTATGTGACCTGACCCGAAAAATATTACTATTTAGTTTTAGACAATCGACCTCAAAAATCTCTTTGAAAAAAGTCTTAAGTCCGCCACTTAGTAGTCTCTGTTAAAATGATGAACTTGTCTCTTTAGGTACAAGTTAAGTTTAAAAAAAGTGACAGAAGTGCAAGTTAGCTTCATATGCCAATCATTAGAGACTCTCCTTAGAAACTTCTTGACATAATCAACAACTGTTTTTCTGTCACATTCATATGCAAAATCTCTCATTTTATTTCCAGGGATGAATGAAAACTTAATAGGAAACAAAACTATAAATGTGCTTTTGTTACAAGTTAAAGCAAGTGACTTGGTAACCTGAATAAGCCCAGATTGGTTAAATAGTTAGGACCACAAGTTTCTATATCAGTTTTGCCAGAAAAGTTGTACACGTATACTAAAAAACATGGAAAAAAGATACCAATCTTACATAGGTTGTAAATAGAACAGAACGAGCCGAATGAGACTTTATATTTTTATATTTAGCTTTTATTTGACACATAATCGAACGAAATTTTGTGTTCGTGTGCTCGTTCGTTAATTTATATTTGACACATTTTTGTACATTTAGCTTTTATTTGAAGGAGTTAATCTTGATTTTACAAAAGAATAAGGAGTCGGTTTGAAAGAATGTGAAAGTTGAAGGGAGTAATTCGGAAATAGTTAATTAATAGTTTGAATGTTTAGGTTAAGTTATTTATGCTTATCTGATGTTTGATTAGAGTTATAGTAGAATTAAAAGTGGTGTTTGAGTAGGATTAGGATAGTTGATTAGCAAGGTTTACTTTAGTATAAATAGATGGTTAAGGCTTATGTAATTTGCAACTCAAAAATTATAATAAACCAAATGTAAGTTTAACCTTTTTCTGTATATTTCTATACAATTTTTTCGGTTAGCCATGGTTATCTTTTTTCTTTATTTTTGAAACAAAATATTAGTAAGTTTTCAATAAGATGAGATGAAGATAAGTACAGGGGCATGAGTGAAAGTATCAACAACTTGATATACATATATAACAAATGAAAACTTGAAATGCATTTAATCTATCTTTACCTTTGATATTGTTGAATAACCCATATTGATAAATGTTGCAGGTTTCTTGAGGGACATTTTCAACAAATTTAGACACGCAAATTCAAGGTGACATTGATCCTCTTAACACTGTATTTGCTTGAATCATTATCATTAAAATTCACCGTTAACATGTTTCCCATAGTCTTTTTACCACCACTATCTTCTTCAACAAAAGGTTATCGTGGCATAAAGACTACGGGAAGCATGTTAACGAAGAATCCATGGTACTGAACCAAGCCAATATGATGTTTTGGTTAACTCCATGTTTCTCAAGTCAATTGGAATTGAATTCAAATTTTGGTTTATTTGAATCCGAATTTTATCTGAACCGCATCTTGAATTCGAACTTAGGTATCTCGAACTGAACTGAGTCAAATAACTTAATTTGAATAATATATATTTTTTATTTTTTTGTATAATATATTTACCGAATTCAAGGATGATTTTTAATAATTTTGTTTTTTTTTTTGCTAATTTGGTTTATCCGAATAGACCCGAATTCGAACTGATTCGAATATCGAAACTGTTTTTGTCAATTTTATTCGAATTTCGAATTCAGTTTTAAAATTTTTGAATTCGAATAACCCGATTTAAGAATGAGATATTCTGACTGAATACATGTATCCAAAATTCTGAATTCGAATAACCGTATAATTGTATTTGTAAAATTGTAATATAATTATTTTTATTTTAATCATATATAGTAACAAGTGATATCTGTATTTTACTACTTTTACATTATATGAGAAATAAAGAAGTATATAAATAAAATATAAGAGTAAAAGAGATAATTCACTTCTTTAAATCTAAATCAAAATTCAAAAAAAAAACAGAATAAAAGATGACACAAAGATAACCTGTATATGATATAGGTAGGGGCATTAATGCAAATACCAATAACCTTGATAACGTAAAAAACTTGAAGTGTATTCAACTTACTTTTGTTATTGTCGATACTTTTGATAGACATTGCAGGTTCCTTGAGGGACATTTTCTACTAATTTAGACGCAAAGATTCAAGGTGAGATTGATCGTCTGACACTGTATTTGCTTGAATCATTGCCATTGAAAATTCACCACTAACATGTTCTCCTAGGTCGTTATACCACCATAACCCATCCCACATGCACACCGGAACACACCATTTTCACTATCATTCCACAAAAGGTTATGGTGGTATAAAGACTATGGAAAGTGTGTTAATGGAGAATCGATGGCAGTGATCCAAGCCAATATGGTGTTGGAGGATGAGAAACCAAGTCCAAGCCAAAAGTTGTTACATGGTAAGGTGGTTAACTCCATGTTTCTCAAGTCCGAACCGAATTAGAATTTTGGTTTATTCGAATCGGGTCTTATCTTAACCGAATCTTGAATTCTAATTTAGGTATCTCGAACTGAACCGATTTGAATAACCAGAATTCGAATAATATATATTTTTATGTTTCGTATAATATATTTACTGAATTCATGTATACTTTTTAATATTATTTTTTGCTAATTTGGTTTATTCGGACACACCTTAATTCGTACTGATTAAATATCAATTCGTTTTTGCGATTTTTATTCGAATTCGAGTTCGGTTTTAAAACTTTCGAATTCGAATAACCCGATTTAGGATGAGATTTTCTGATTGAATACTGATACAATAACGATCCCGACCGAACACCAAGGGTAACGCTATAAGTACTTTTTTCCATGGTTCCAGTATTATGTGGCTAATGTACCTCCTCCGGTACTGACCGGCCATCATCGGAAAGGTATTCGGTTTAGAAGTAAGCTTTCGAATAATATAAATTTTTATGTTTTGTATAATATATTTACTGAATTCATGGATACTTTTTAATATTTTTTTTGCTAATTTGGTTTTTTCGAATAGACCCTAATTCGAACTGATTCAAATATCAATTCATTTTTGCAATTTTTATTTGAATAACCCGATTTAGGATGAGATTTTTTGATTGAATACCGATACAGTGACGGTCCCAACCGAACACCAAGGGTAACGATATGAATAAAACACAACTCCCAAAGGGAAATTACATAGAGATAGAAGGCAAACGGGCAACAAGCTGCGCCGCCAACCCTTTTTGAATAGCAAAACCAAGTCTTTTAAAAACTACATCTACAGATCTTGGGGTCATAACATTACTATGCATGACCCGCTGTACTCGGTTAAGTAACTCCACGGCCTCTGGTGCAAGGAAACCAAAAGTGTCAAAAGCAAATGGTATAAACACATGTTGGTTGTCAAGACACGCTTTCTCGTGTTTGGTCACTTTGCTCGAAGCAGCTTTTAGAGCAGCCTGACTCACCGTGAAAGCACTAACTCTCAAGCCCACCAGAGGGGAGACCCCTGTTAGATCTACACACGCATGTTAGATCTAACGATATAGATATTTTTTTCCATGGTTTCAGTCATTTGTGGGTAATGTACATATTCCGGTTTAGAAGTTAGCTCGAATTTTGTATTTTGCGATACAATAGCAGTTCGGACCGATACCAATAGCGGTCTCATCCTTATTACATATAGCAAAATACACACAAAAAGAAATGTCTATCAATTTACCCGATATTTGTATTCTATCCACAAATTTAGTTATGGTTATTTGCGTGGTTTACGAATAAATCAGATTACTCGCTACTCAATATTGTCATTCTTTGACAATATTTAATTAAAACATTAAAATATTTGCTTAACACTATCGAATGTTGCAGAAAGCACCATGACACAGTAAAACTCTACTAAATGCTTCCATGTGATTCCCGGTTGTAAAAGAAAACCTTGATTTGCTCAATGTAGAGTTACCTACTTGAATAACATATTAAGGAATCATATATATTATCATGGAAAATAAATCAAGTTGTATAGGGGCACGAATGCCGTTGATGACTAGAAATCAATGAAGACTTCAAACAGTCTTATTGGTGGCGTACATAGTAGTAGGTAGGTATGGGGTCGCCTGCACCTCATGAATTTTTTTAGATGTATATACACGATCTAATCTCAACAGACCTCAAGAAATTTTAACGACCCTTGTGAACTATGAAATTTCATACCGATCCCATGAATTTTGAAGCCAACCCCTAAGAAAAATTAACTCAGATACTTTGCTCTTTCTTTCTCGCTTCAAACAATCAAATACCTATTCTAACATCAAAACTGAGTCACGAAAACCCACCTCTTGGTGATGAAGCTGTAGGAGAAGTCCGTTCGTAAAATCAAATGCAACACTTTTAAAATTCAATTACATTTACAATATAGAAAGGGAAATAAAGTAGCAAATTACATAACTTTTACAACTTAAATGAATTAAATACAAGAAAGGAGATGAAACAGAAAGTTGTGGCTGAGGATTCATTATTCAATAGAGGTTCTTTAAAACAAATTTAAAGTCTCACAAGAAAACTCGTTTGGGTATCTGGATACAACAACCGAAGTAGTGGCTATTGTCGGTGAGGATACTACCACCTAAAAGAATACCTTGAATAATTGCAGAAGTAGGATGAGAGAGTTTGTTAGAAAGTTTTGTTGTATGTTTGTTGTGTGAACTTATGTGTATATCAACAAAGGAACAACTTGGTATTTATAGTAAAACAAATTGTAACAACTCAAACAATAATAAAACGAAAAATGAAATTGCATTAACCGTTTTCAATGCATTTTATTGTGTTTAATTCACCAAAACAAAAATGTTGTTTCTGTTTATGTTTCAACTCGTCAGTAGTTAAAGCGTGCATCAACAGGAAAAGTGCTCTAACAGTAAAAAAAACTTGGCCTATCAATTGCAACTCGCCTATCAACATCAAATTTGACCTATCAGTAGCATCCGACCTTAAGCACCAAAATTTCACAGCTTTCACTAAATCAAACACAAAACTTCGATCATCAATACCTTATTCATCTTAGATCCATTTTGGACGCGGATTGGTTCTTTGCAAAACTCTCAATAAGCAAAACCCAAACCAGAAAGAAATAAGCACATTAACATCAATTACATATATTTGTTTTTCAAATTAATAAAAAAACTCATTTTCACTTATTTTTCCAACAAAAGCTAACAATATTCTTGAATTTTATAGACACCCGGACCAATATACCACCACAATCGAACACTAAGTCTAAACATTGTTATAACATTAACATATACCATGTTACGCCCCCAGTGTCAGGTGATTGGCACCTCCTGTTCTCACTGAGTATCATTTCTTATAAGTTAACAATCTTAAAGGAGTGTTCCTTCTTATAACCCACTCAATGGTTTGTCATCCCACCTATGTGTGACAAGTTTCCCCACTTCTCTACTCAAGAAAAACTGAATTTTCATAGCTCTAAATACCCAATTTTAAGCATTGATATCTCATTTATCTTAGTTTTGTTTTGGACGCGGTTTGTTTCCTAGTGAAGGTCTCATGTAAGAGAACACATACCCAGAAATAAATAAGAATATTAACATCAATCTACATATATTTATTTTTATACAAAGTTGAAAAAAAATCATTTTGTAACTTAGTGAAAAAACTCATTTTTCATCCAAAACTGTAACAATAATAATGAAATTGATTGATTAGAACTAGTAAATTAATTAAATTAACGCTAAGATTAACCTCCCAAATATAAAGAATTGTTAGTATAGAACCTTCAAAAGAAAGATTTCTATGTTGTGCATATTCAACCTTCGAAAAGCAAATACAAATAGACAAAATAGGGTATAACCGTCAAGCATTTAATTGAGCATTTGGTGTTCATAAAACATAATGCACAAAACATAAAAATCAAATAATTAAGGATTTCATATGATTTATCAATTTCAGGAAAGAGCAAAAAGAACCAAAAGAATATGATATAAATATATAAAAATATGTTTGTTGGTTATTTCCTAGGTAGAGTGGGTTTATGGTTTCCTTCTTTTTATGTATTTCCCTTTGTTTATTTCATTTAGTTGTAAGCCTATAAAGGCTTTTACGTTTGAGAATGGGATATGAATGAAAAGTATAATAAAATGGTTCCAAGTATCGTCCCTTTCTCGTCTGTTTCTTTAAGATTAGTCATCTCAAATCGGCTTCCTATCAATAGTGCTTTCAAAGAGGCGTTCTCCTTCTCGCCTTGTATCACTGGATTTTGAGGTCTGGTTCGCCACAAGGGTCGCACAGTTCTGTTGGCAAGAAAATCGTTACGTCTCTGACGTGAATGTCATTGTAGCGCTTGAACCCGAACCGCCACTACCACCTCCTAGACTGCCACCTAAACCATAAAGAAATAAATAACTGATTGTGTCACAAGTTTTTAATGTAACTTTATTATATAAAGAGGTGTTCAAACGAATCGAATCGGGTTGTTCGGTTTATTCGAATCAAATTTGATTTTTTTTTTCTGGATTCGAATTCATTTCAATTCGAATAATAAATCATTTAAACCGATTTGACTTCGAATCTATTCGAATAAACCGACGTTCTATGTTTTTTTCTTTTGAAAAAAAAAAGTTACAAATTCTCAGTCCTAAATATCAAAATTCTGCGTAAAATTTTTATGGATTTGAATTTGAATCCCATATCAAATTTAAAAAAAACCCAAATCAACCTAAATAAAAGTATATTATATATTTAAAAAAATAAAAAATATATAATATATAAATTCGGATTCGAAAAAGCCAAAATTCGAAATCAAAATTTTTATTCGAATTCGGTTCGAATCGAATTTCGGTTTATTCGAATGAGATTCGAAAATTGAACATCCCATACTACTTGAAGAAATTAAAATATATATTTTTGTTTCAATGCAAAATCTCTGTTTTTTCCCATCCCATATCGGAAGGTGAAGTAAAAAAAGAAGCGGACAATTAGGTATAAAAGTACCTTGAATTTTGAGGATAAATAATTGAAAGAGTTTCTATAACGACGAGTTTCTAACTCACTAATAAATAAAACCATGCTTTTTCCCATCCCACATCGAAACGTGAAGCAAAAAAAGAAGTGACACATCAACTATATTTAATAGCTATAGCTGAAAACCATAAAACTCGAAGAAAAATTAGTAAGCAAGTAAGTTTCTATTCGTTCTTTAAGTTTCGCTATAGTTAACAAAAAATTAGCATCTTAAGCCGAGTAAAATTGTAATTTAATTATTATTTATTTTAATCATATATAGTAACAAGTAATATCTCTATTTTACTACTTTTACACTATATGAGAAATAAAGAAGTATATAATAAAATATTTGAGTAAAAGAGATAATTCACTTCTTTAAATCTAAATCAAAATTCAAATAAAAAACAGAATAAAAGATGACACAAAGATAACCTATTATATAGGATATAGGGGCATTAATGCAAATACCAATAAACTTGATAACGCAAAAAACTTGAAGAGTATTCAACTTAATTTTGATATTGTTAATACTATTGATAAACATTGCAGGTTCCTTTAGGGACATTTTCTACTAATTTAGATGCAAACATTCAGGGTGAGATTGATCGTCTGACACTGTATTTGTTTGAATCATTGCCATTGACAATTCACCACTAACATGTTCTCCTAGGTCGTTATACCACCATAACCCATCCCACATGCACACCGGAACACACCATTTTCACTATCATTCCACAAAAGGTTATGGTGGTATAAAGACTATGGAAAGTGTGTTAACGGAGAATCGATGGCAGTGATCCAAGCCAATATGGTGTTGGAGGATGAGAAACCAAGTCCAAGCCAAAAGTTGTTACATGGTAAGGTGGTTAACTCCATGTTTCTCAAGTCCGAATCGAATTAGAAATTCGGTTTATTCGAATCATAAAGAAGTGGACAATTAGGTATAAAAGTTAACAACCTTGAATTTTGAGGAGAAATAATTGAAAGTCATAAATCATAAAGAAATTACACATGTAAGTTTAACATGATTCTATATTTCTATACAATTTTTTTTTGGTAGCCACGGTTATCTT
Organism: Smallanthus sonchifolius; assembly: GCA_023525975.1. Classification (NCBI taxonomy): domain Eukaryota; kingdom Viridiplantae; phylum Streptophyta; class Magnoliopsida; order Asterales; family Asteraceae; genus Smallanthus; species Smallanthus sonchifolius. The sequence goes on from CM042042.1 coordinate 60,372,881, forward strand.
TTTTATTTTTTTTAAACATAATATTATTTTCTTAACCAATAAGATGATATAATGATAAATACCTGTATAGGAGCATGAATGAAAGTACCAACAACTTGATATACATATATAGCAAATGAAAACTTGAAATGTTAATAAAACGTTGCAGGTTTCTTGAGGGATATTCAACAAATATAGACACGCAAATTCAAGGTGACATTGATCATATTTTAACACTATATTTGCTTGAATCATTGTCATTAAAAATTCACCATTAACATGTTTCCCATAGTCTTTTTACCACCACTATCTTCTTCAACAAAAGGTTATCATGGCATAAAGACTACGAGAAGCATGTTAACGGAGAATCCATAGTGATCCAAGCAAATATGATGTTTTGGTTAACTCCATGTTTCTCAAGTCAATTAGAATTGAATTCAATTAACGAATTCAAATTTTGGTTTATTCGAATCCGAATTTTATCTGAACCGAATTTTGAATTCGAATTTAGGTATCTCGAACTGAACCGACTCAAATAACTTAATTCGAATAATTATTTTTTTATTTTTTATATAATATATTTACCGAATTCAGGGATGATTTTTAATAATTTTGATTTTTTTTGCTAATTTTGTTTATCCGAATAGCCCCGAGTCGAACCGATTCGAATATCGAAACTGTTTTTGAAAATTTTATTCGAATTTCGAATTTAGATTTAAAATTTTAGAATTCGAATAACCCGATTTAGGAATGAGATTTTCTGACTGAATACATGTATCGTAAGTCACACAGAACAAAATTTTCGAATTTTAATAACCCTATAATCCTATTAGTATTTAGCAAAAACTGAAAAAATACATAAGTTACAATGAAAATGAAAACCCGTTGAGAACAACCCCATCGTTGGATTTAATCGTTGTTGCTGCCAGAGCCAATCGAACCGACCGCCCAACGTAATCCTTGTTGCTACCGGAACCCTCTCTAAAATCAGATTCTAAACAACCCCAAATCCTCAATTTAGGTATTTCTTTTTAATCTTTTTCTCTAAATTTTACTTTATTATTTGCTTAACTTTTTGAATGTTAGATTGTTGGTTGAATATTTATGTTAGCTTGTTGGTTTTGAAAAAAATGAAAACCCGTTGAGAGCAAATTTAGGGAAGAGAATATGGATATTATATTTCTAGTATGCATACGATTGACGTGTTGGTTTTATCATTTTTATTATGTGACCCGACCCGAAAAATATTAATATTTAGTTTTAATCATTTGACCTCAAAAATCTCTGACCCCTTGAAAAAAAGTCCTAAGTCCGCCACTTAGTAGTCTCTGTTAAAATGAGGATCTTGTGTCTTTAGGTAGAAGTTAAGTTTCAAAAAAGTACAGAAGTGCAAGTTAGCTTCATATGCCAATCATCAGAGACTCTTCTTAGAATCTTCTTGACATAATCATCTAACTGTTTTTCTTATGCAAAATCTCTCATTTTATTTCCAGGGATGAATGAAAACTTAATAGGAAACAAAACTATAAATGTGCTTTTGTTACCGGTTAAAGCAAGTGACTTGGTAACCTGAATAATCCCAGATTGGTTAAATAGTTAGGACCACACACAAGTTTCTACATCAGTTTTTGCCAGAAAAGTTGTACACGTATACTAAAAAAACATGGAAAAAAAGACCAATCTTACATAGGTTGTAAAAAGAATGAACCGAATGAGACTTTATATTTTTACATTTAGCTTTTATTTGACACATTATCGAACGAAATTCAGTGTTTGTGTGCTCGTTCGTTAACTTATATTTGACGCATATTTGTACATTTATATTTGTACATTTAGCTTTTATTTGAAGGAGTTAATCTTGATGTTAAGAAAGAATAGGGAGTCGATTTGAAAGAACGTGAAAGTTAAAGGGGTAATTTGAAAATAATTAATTAATATTTAATTTTTTTTTTGAACGGCGAACATTTATTAAATATTTAATAATTAATGTTTATTAAATATTTAATAATTAATTAATATTTAATTAATAGTTTGAATGTTTAGATTAAGTTATTTTATGATTATCTTTTATACTAGTTCAAAATATAAAGAAATTACACATGTGAGTATAACCTTATTCTATATTTCTATACACTTTTTCGGTTAGCCACGGTTCACGGTTATCTTTTTTAATTATTTTTGAAACATAATTAGCATGTTAACAAATAAGATGAGATAATGATAAATACATGTATAATGGCATGAATGAAAGTACCAACAATTTGATATACATATATAACAAATGAAAACTTGAACTGCGTTTAATTTATCTTTACCTTTGATATTGTTGAATAACCCATATTGATAAAACATTGCAGGTTTCTTGAGGGACATTTTCAACAAATTTAGACACGCAAATTCAAGGTGACATTGATCCTCTTAACACTGTATTTGCTTGAATCATTGTCATTAAAAATTCACCATTAACATGTTTCCCATAGTCTTCTTACCACCACTATCTTCTTCAACAAAAGGTTATCATGGCATAAAGACTACGGGAAGTATGTTAACGGAGAATTCATGGTAGTGATCCAAGCCAATATGATGTTTTGGTTAACTCCATGTTTCTCAAGTCAATTGGAATTGAATTCAAATAACGAATTCAAATTTTGGTTTATTTGAATCCGAATCTTATCTGAACCGAATGTTGAATTCGAGTTTAGGCATCTCGAACTGAACCGAGTCAAATGACTTAATTCGAATAATATATAATATATTTACCGAATTCAGGGATGATTTTTAATAATTTTGATTTTTTTTGCTAATTTGGTTTATCCGAAGAGACCCGAATTCGAACCGATTCGAATACTGAAACTGTTTTTTGCGAATTTTATTCGAATTCAGATTTAAAATTTTCGAATTCGAATAACCCGATTTAGGAATGAGATTTTCTGACTGAATACATGTATCGTAAGTTACACAGATCAAAATTTTCGAATTCGAATAACCCTATAATCCTATTTGTATTTAGCAACAACTAAAAAGTACATAAGTCACAATGATCAAAATGAAAACCCGTTGAGAACAACCCCATCATTGGATTTGATCGTTGTTGATGCCAGAGCCAATCAAACTGACCGCCCACCGTAATCCTTTTTGCTACCGGAGCCCTCTCTCAAATCAGATTCTATATAACCCCAAATCCTCGGTTTAGGTATTTCTTTTTAACAACCTTGAATTTTCAGCAGCAGTAATTGAAATCATAAAACATAAAGAAACTACAAATGTAAGTTTAACCTTATTTAGTATATTTCTATACAATTTTTCGGTTCGCCATGGTTATCTTTTTTCATTATATTTGAAACATAATATCAGTATGTTTTTAAATAAGATGAGATGATGATAAGTACAGGGGCATGAATGAAAGTACTAACAACTTGATTTACATATACAACAAATGAAAACTTGAAATGCATTTAATTTATCTTTACCTTTGATATTGTTTAATAACCCATATTGATAAAACATTGCAGGTTTCTTGAGGGACATTTTTAACAAATTTAGACACGCAAATTCAAGTTGACATTGATCCTTTTAACACCGTGTTTGTTTGAATCATTGTCATTAAAAATTCACTATTAACATGTTTCTCATAGTTTTTTTTACCACCACTATCTTCTTCAACAAAAGGTTATTGTGGCATAAAGACTACAGGAAGCATTTTAACGGAGAATCCATTGTAGTAATCCAAGCCAATATGATGTTGTAGGGTAGAGAAGCAAAGTTCACAAATGATGTAAATGTCATTGATGACTAGAATTATTATTATTATTATTATTTGAAAGGCATATGACTAGAAATTAAGGGATAAAAACTTCAAAAGAAACATGAAGAGTCTCTATTAACATGAAGCAAGTCAAGTTTTAATATAAGTGACAAAACTGCACTTAGAATGTTTTTTAGCATAATCATCAACTGTAAGGGCGGATCTATGGGTTGAGCACGGGTCAAGTGACCCAGTGATTTTTCGTGTTTATATGTAACGTCGTATAACATCATTGGTTTTAAAATTTGACCCCATTAAAAAAAGTAGTGAACAATAAATCAAAGCTGGTGGTTAACTCCATGTTTCTCAAGTCAATTGAAATTTAATTCAAATAACGAATTCAATTTTTGGTTTATTCAAATACGAATTTTATCTGAACCAAATCTTGAATTCGAATTTAGGTATCTCGAACTGAACCGACTCAAATAACTTAATTCGAATAATATATATTTTTTATTTTGTATGTAATATATTTACCGAATTCAGGGATGATTTTTAATATTTTTGATTTTTTGCTAATTTGGTTTTATCCGAATAGACCCAAATTCGAACCGATTCGAATATCGAAACTGTTTTTGTGAATTTTATTCGAATTTCGAATTCAGTTTTAAAATTTTCGAATTCGAATAACCCGATTTAGGGTTGAGATTTTCTGACTGAATACATGTATCGTAAGTCACACAGATCAAAACTTTCGAATTCGAATAACCCTATAATCCTATTTGTATTTAGCAACAACTAAAAAATACACAAGTCATAATGATCAAAATGAAAACCCGTTGAGAACAACCTCATCGTTGGATTTGATCGTTGTTGCTGCCAGAGCCAATCGAACCGACCGCCCACCGTAATCCTTGTTGCTATTGGAGCCCTCACTCAAATCAATTTCTAAACAACCCCAAATCCTCGATTTAGGTATTTCTTTTTAAAAATTTTCTCTAAATTTTACTTTATTATTTGCTTAACTTTTTGAATGTTAGATTGTTGGTTATTTGCCAGAATACTATATTGCTACCTTGTTGGTTGAATATTTTGTTTATGTTAGCTTGTTGGTTTTGAAAAAATGAAAACCCGTTGAGAGAAAATTTAGGGAAGGGAATATGGATATTATATTTTTAGTATGCATACGATTGACATACTTTTATTGTTTATTTAATTTGGTTTTATCATTTTTATTATGTGACCCGCGACCCGAAAAATATTAATATTTAGTTTTAGACAATCGACCTCAAAAATCTCCGACCCCTTGAAAAAAGTCCTAAGTCCGCCACTTAGCTTATTTTTAAAGATTCAAGTATTCCATCAACTTCCTAGCTGTCACTAGGGCTGACAATTTTAGACACGTACACGAATACACGATACGAACCTACACGATTTTAACAGATATCGTGTTTGGCGTTATCGTGTTTCGTGTCCTAAACAGGTAGACACGAATCTACCTGTTAATTTTTGTGTCTAAACAAGTAAAATACTTGTTTACCTGTTAAGTACATGTTAGTATCTGTTAAGATTTTTTTTAAATAAAAGATATTAAAATATGATATTATATGTAGGCCTGATTTAATAATTTAATATTTAATCAATTAAATCTCTAAAGTCTTAAACATTATCGTGTTAAGCATGTATAAACAGGTTCGTTTTCATGTTTGGAAAAAAGTACACGATAAGTTATCGTGTCGTGTTCGTGTATATATATTTCGTGTTCGTGTCTTATCGTGTACGTATATACCACCACATAACTAGTTCTAGAACGTTCAAACCATGAAAGTAGTCGCCTTCGTCTAAATAAAGTACAATATTTTAGTGTTAACATTTAAACCAAAAGTTTATGTTTTTTTGTCATCCCACGTCGGTAGCTACGCCTACGCAAAAAATGGGGTGGAACAATTGGTATAAAAGAATGGCCGCGTAGATTATTTTTTCTATCCGTCTACTTATCATTTTTGGCTCCTCGTCCCCTTCGCAGTTATCATATCAGGTAAGAGCATTCACAGTCCGTTCTTTATAGTTATGTGAGTGAGTTTTATATATTTTATGGAGTGGTTTAAAGTGGTTGTGAGTGGAGGAGGAAGAAAAGATATAAGGTTTTTGTAAATATAAGGATAAAAGTAGTAGTTTTTAGTATAATTATAAGGATAAGGAGAGAGAAAAATAGAGATAAAAGGTAGAAAAATTAGTGTTTTAGTGTAACTACAAGGATAAGGATATGGAAAATAAAGAACGGGCTGAGAATTCTCTAATATATGTTTAGTTAAAATAAATAAATTACATGACATTTAGAGGGTGTTTGGGAGTGTGACATGAAAGTGTTTATTGATTTATTGGCTTTTTCAAAAAGCCGATAAGTAAAAAAAATTAGCTTTTTTTTTTAAAAAACCAATAAGTCAATAAGTCATTTTTAAAAACACATCCAAACACCCCATTAACTTAAATCAATTTTGTTTTAATAGAAAAAGTTAAAAAGCATTTCTATTATACTCATATTATTATTTATATTCTATCATATGTTTTAAGGGTTAATTTTATATAATAGTTTATCTAAGCTTATTTAATTTTATGTGTGTTTCAATTTTGTATAAATTCTTTTTAGAGATTTTCTTTTTAAATTAAGTTAGCCACAAACATATAATATGATTACTATTTAATAATTGTTTTATATTTATTTCAGTAAACCCAATAAAATGTTTTTCTATCACTAAATACTAATCATGATTCATATATATGTTACATTTATATCATTAAACAACCAAACTACTTTTTTACATAGTTTTATTTGATATGATATTTTGATGATTTAACATTTAAAAGTTTTCAAATAATAATAACGATCTTAACAAAACATGCATATCACAAAATAAAAAAATAAAAAAATAACAAGTGATCGGGTATTTTGATCATTTAACATTTTTAATGGACATTTACATGAACTACTCTTGGAACTAAAATTAATATATTTTATTTTAATCAAATAGTAACTACAAGTAACATTAAATTTATATATTATATGAAAAACAATAAAAATTGTATTTATCTAAAAGAAATCTAATTCTAAAAGAAATGTTGAATGGTATTTTTGTTTCCTATAACATTATATCATCATATAAAACGATTTATAAAAGAAAACATCGGTTGGTCAATAAATAACTTACTTTTTTATAAACCTTGCAGCTTCACGCCAAAATAACCATCATAGATTCTAGCAAAGGTTCTTGGTTTCAAGTTGACATTTATCGTCTACCACTATATTAGCCTGAATCATTGCCATCGAAAATTCATTATTAGCATGTCTCCATTGAAATCCGGCTTTTCCCACCGTTTTCACCATCTCCTTCTACAAAAGATTATGGTGGCATAAAAACTACCAAAAACATGTTAATTGGAATTTTCAATGGTAGTGATCAAGCTAATATGGTGTTAGTGGGTATAGAAACTCAGTTCAAAGATGGATTAAATGCCAATGATGACCAGAAAGTAATGAAGACTTCAAAAGAAGCATGAACTCCATTAAAATTATCATTTGTATTAAAATGTTAAAATCAAGTTTATCTTCAATTCTACCGCTTGTTGCTTGAATCAACGGGTCGAAATTGCCAACTCTAGTCTAAGATTATTTAAGAGCACAAGTTTGGTACAAGTTGTGCTCTTGGGAAATCTGTTGAGATAGTGTGCTAGCAGCTAAGTGAATAACTTAAAATCCTAATATGCACTTGTGGGTTATGCTGCCCCAATATTTTAACCTAGAATAACCCTATATGATTGTACGCATTATAAGTGACTTTCCCGTTTGACACATTTGACCCGTTCGCCCATTTTGACCTATTAAATTGCAGTCTCTACTCAACATATAAAAAATTAAAAAGTTAAAATGTGTAAATGCCCAATGAAGACTTGAAAAGTAACATGAAGTAGTCTATTAAAATGATAATATGGTCTCTTTAGGTACAAGTAACTACAAGTAACTGCAAATTAGCTTCATATGCCAATCATCAGATCCTCTGCTTAAAATCTTCTTGACATAATCATCAACTGTGTTTTTATTACCATCTATATGCAAAATCAATCATTTTCATTTTCAGGAAGTTAAAAGGAAATGGGACTCTTGACAGATAGCATCATGGGCCCACCAGAAGAAGTTTGAGTCGGTGAATGGCAGTTGAGAAACAAAACTATAACCGTGATATCATCGTGGATGCGTCTTCTTAACCCTGCACCTACTTTTTCCAAATCTGAGTAACTCAATCCTTGTTTCTTTGCTGCTTCAACAACTGCAGCTTTCACAAGTTCCCTTGCAATTCCCTGCAAAATATTTCATATTTTATTACAATGTTAAAATCAGGTTTCTCCTCAATTGCACGATATGTGGGGCCCATCTTCATTTGATTCATGGGACCCACATAATGAAGTCGCTGAGCGCCCTAAAAACGTAGGATTCAAAATGTTGTTGATACATGGAGCTGGCTAAATGGGATAGGTAACGGGTCAAATAGGGTAACCTTTGGTACGGGTCAAAGCAAGTCGGAATGGTTGACCTGGAACATTTCTGTCCATGAATTTTATATTTTGTTTTATAAATATTTAATGAATCAAGTATGATTTCAAAATTACATAATTTCAATAATAATCTATTTTTTTAGTAAAGTGATCCAAAAGGTTTTATGCATTAAAAATACACTTTGGACATGCTAAATTTGCATAAAAGCTTATGTGTTTGACCCGTTAGAGAAATATTGTGACCCAAATGAACTCATTCATAATTAAATAGGTTGAAATTGTTGCTTCTATAGTTAAATAATTAGGACCTACAACCTGCTGTTGCTAAGATCATTTAAGTGCACAAGTGTGTATATTATTTTTTTATAAAACATAGAAAAATAACCAATCTTACATCATGGGGAGATCTTTTAACTATATCAACTGCCTCTTGATCACTAAGATGTTCCCACAAACCATCAGAAGCAAAAATAAGAAACTGATCTTCAGCAGTGAGCCTCTGCACTAGTATGGCGGGTTCAGCTTTTAGAATCGGCTCACTGAATGATACAGCCTGTATAAACTTTTGCAATAAAGGGGGTTTATTGAACTCAGCTCTCTTCAGATATGCATCACCAATAGACCTAGAAATCTGCAAAATTATGAATTTTGTTTGCAAATTATTATGCCAAAAGTATAAAATTGCAAAGATCAAAACTACTTAACTTGAAGAAACCTTTTAGAGGCCTTAAAAGCTAAAAATAACAAATAGTTCAACTACCTAAATCTTTGCCATAAAGATATAGAAATGGGCTAATACATTAATTTATTCTCTAATGGGTCAAACAGGCGATATAAAGAAAAATAGCATAAAATGTAATAGGTCAAAAGGTTAAGTGGTAAAACAAAAAAGACGGGCTTAAAAAAGAACGTGTCAAAAAGGTCAAACGTCAACGAAGAGCATTCTTTTAATGGGAAAAATCTCCAAATCAAGTATTGTACTCATACTTGACACACTAATTATTGATATAAACAATACTGACATTTGGTGAAAAAGTGTTTGGGTTAGAAAAATTGCATGTTTTGGCCCGAACTTGTTTGGCCCGTTATGCAACCCAACCAACCCGCCAAGTCTCTACTTACAGAAAAAATGGTATCAAGGCTGCTCGTCTTATCAAGGATTAAAAGGGAAGTCTGTGTTCATACTCTCCCTCACATTTTCATGATTTAATATTTATTAATAGCTCAAAAAAGTTAAAAAATCAGTGAAGAGGCTGTAGAATATATTTCTTCACAAAAAAAATCAGTTTCTAAAAGCATGAAAAAAGCTTTATAGCAGAAATTACCTGGATAAGACCTCTCACACGCCACACATTGTGCTTTAAAAGAACAATCTCGGGATCGTTTGGATGCAAAGACTGTAGTTCCTGCCTAACAGATTCAAAGCTTGCATTGTGTTCTTCTGATATTCTAACAGCTCTTAATGCATTAATGGATTTATCTTCTTCCTTCCCCAATACTGCTCGAGAATCTCCAGCATTTGCAATGTACAACACTCCATTGCATATAATACCAGTCAAACAGCATGATCCAACAGAAGCCATTTTTGGAGCACGCATCCATTCACTTTCAACTAACGTAAGAAATTCCTCATCTGTTGCCAAAAACGCATTGCGTATAATTTCAGCTGACATTTCTTCACTCTCTGCTGTGTATTCTGCATCATCAACAAACATATTTGTTATTATCGTCAATAATTGCTATGTTTGACCAAAAACATCAGGAATGTCAACTTCACATTGCTTACACATGAATTTCATGTAGAGGTGGCAATTTGGACCCATTCACTTATGAAAGAATTGATTCAGGTTTTGTCTTATCTCTAACGGGTCAAACGGGTAAGATAACAGAAGCTGAAAAGGAAGGAAGTCAAATGGGTTGAAAGTGGGCCAAACTTAGCCAAAGTGTGTTTTAGTGCATCATTTTATTCAAAAAGTTAGATTATTAATGAACTAATACAGTTTTTGTAATCATATATCACACACTTAATGTTTACAAGATATTATACAAATCTGGAACATGCCCATTTTGCCACCTCTAATATAGTAAAGTCAAATTATGTGTCCACACTTTTCTTTATCCCATTTTGCAAGCTTTCAAGATTGAATTCCATATTGATCTGATTACATTCCAAATGATTCCTGTATGTTGTCATTCTTTGAGGACATTTAAAACATTAAATTATATGCGTAACACTATGTATCTGATCAAATGTTGCAAATATCTAAGAAAACTACATGACACTATAAACCTCTACCAAATGCTTCCATGTGATTCCATGTTCAAAGTTCTAAAAGAATGTCTTAACTGCCTAATGCAGAGTCATCTACATCACATAAATCCATCATGCAAAGTAAATCAAATTGTATAAGATGAAGACACCATGATATCATTTTTAGGACAGTTATTAGTCAGGCAACTTACTTTTGATATTATCGAATAGTCGATCATTGATAAACCTTGCAGCTTCAGGGCCAGCATGACCATCATATATCCCAACAAAGGTTCCATAAGGGCCATTTTCACCTAACTTTAAACTCCCAGATTCAAGTTGACATTGATCCTCCAACACGAGATTCGCCTGAATCATGGCGATCGAAAACTCTCCATTAACATGCCTCCCTAGGTTGTTACACCACCATAACTCATCCACAGGCCCACCGGAATCCGCCTTCACTCCACTACTTTCACCCTCTCCTTCCACTAAAGATGGCTTCCAACATGGACATACAATCTTCTTCAATGTACCTTTCACCATTCTCCCTCTTTCACATACTAATATCACACAATGAGATGATTAAAACCCTAGAGTTTCAACTTTCAACTATCAACTTTCAGAATCTCCAGAATTTATCACAAAACTGCATGCGGATATCGTAAATCTGTAAAAGAGCAATTCAACATCAAGAAATCAATCAAAACTAACAGTAGAATCTTCTTTGGGGCAAAATGTCGAACACATTAAGTGCAACTTACAAAATCGCAATGTTAAAACTTAAAACTCACCGTCGATCAAGAACTTTTGGAATACGGTGGCTATCGATCTCACGAAGTTAGTTATGATCGTAGCAAGTCTTGGCTTTGAATTGATGGATTATAAAGGGAAATGATCTTGATTTCGAGAAATTCGGATGATTCTTGGATGCAAAGAAAGGGTTTTACGTATGCATATGAACAGCACACGCACGGCACGCGAATCCAATTTATATGGGCTTGATCACGGTTAAAGTTTAACGATCATGCCAATATAAATTATAAAAAATAAAATATAATAAATAAATATAGGGTAAGTTTGACCCCAAATTATTGTATGTACAAAAATAAAATGGATAATTACCAAAATAGACATTAATCAGGCTAAAGTTACTAAAATATATATTTAGCTGACGGATTGAAGGCTAAGCGACGAAACGCGAGCTAAGTCTGTGTATTTCGCTGGTTAAATTCTTTGTTATTGTAGGCTTAGCGAATGAAGTCATGGATATTTATAGGGTGTTCTTAGAGCTTTCTCTTTTTTCCTTACCGAATTAAGTTGACATCTATTCTTTTAGAATTAACTACACGGATGGCCCCTGTGGTTTACCCAAATTTTCACTTATGGCCCATAGAAATGGGAAACTACAAGTTTGGCCTAATATTTTGCATGACTGTAACACCCATGACCCTGAGTTGAATGTCCGTTAAGTTTATCCGTTAAATGAGTGTAAAATGACCAAAATTCCCCTTACATTAAGATTTTATAACCACAGTTTAAAATTGTTAGGGAAGTAAAATGATTATAGTTTGGCTAATTTCTCATTGTTTACCCAGATGACTTTTTATTTTTATTTTGTGTGGGTTTGGGTTCCTGATTTTGTGTGAAGAATTAAATAACGATATGGTGATGAATTTGGTGTGGGTTTCTTATTTTGTGTTTACCCGAATGACCTCCGGTGGTGGTGGTTTATCCGGTGCCGGAGTCAGAGATGGTAGCTAGGGATGGTGCTCTTCAATACTTGATGGATTAAGCCAAGTTTTGTAGATAGAGAGTGTGCATTTTTTATATATATCGAGTAAAATCAACCGAGGTGGGAGTTTGGTGATGGAGTGTAGGTGAAGGTGGGAGTTTGAGGATGAAGTTAGGGGGTGTTTGGGATGGGTTTTATGATATATAATCTTTGTTTTTTTTTGTTTTTTTTAATGTAAGGGGTATATTGATCATTTTACACTCACTTAATTGATAAACTTAACGGGCATTCAACCCAGGGGTCATGGGTGTTACAATCGTCCAAACTATTGGGTCAAACTTGTAGTTTCCCATTCCTAGAAGTCATAAGTGAAATCTGGGTAAACCAGAAGGTCATCCGTGTAATTAACTCATTCTTTTATTGATCCAGAGACCTTGCGTGGGTCCTTTTACATATAACTGAAACTTGGATATGCCCTATTTTTTACCCTTAGAGGAATATGATTGAGGAATCATACGCCGTCATTATTTAAAGTCGTTAAAAAAATATATATATAGTATGATAAATTAAAATCAATGTTGGGCTGACCTACTTAATAGAGACATATATCTCTTAAATGGGAGGCCTCAATGTTTAAATATATGATAAATTAAAATATTTTTTAAATAATTAAAGTTAAAAAAAATACTAATATTAAAAAGTAGCGGTATTTCTCCGTATTGCATCTCCATGGAGATATATATTCTTTTAATTAATTTGTAGCGAAAATTTAAAACTTTTTTAGTGATCTTTTTTTCGTTATTATGGTTAAAATTTTTTTAATAACAAACTCACGCACACTTTAAGTTACTTTTAAATGTACATTAAGTGTCTATAACGGTATTATAACTCATAATCTCTTAGAAATTGTTAGAAACGAGACATTCAACACTCTTTGGTATCATTAGGAGTTAGGATAAATGACTTTTGGTGTAATTGTAACGATATTATTATATAAAATATCGCCACAAGCCATATTTTGTCATATTATTACGCATATACAGGTGGCTTCATTCTGATTGGTTCAAATAATTTGGTCAAAATGAAAAATAATGGCAAGTTGTTAAACGCTTGGGTTAAGGTGGAGGCGCACTTCAGTCCAACTGACCTCATTTCTAAATCACGCACCAGGGCGCCACCGTACGTGCCATCTTCCGGCGACTCAACGATGGCTGTCAACTCTGTCCGTGTCGCCGCCGCTCAGATGACATCCATCAATGATCTTGCCACTAATTATGCCACTTGCGCTCGCCTCGTCAAGGTACCACTTTCCTATCACATCCTTTACATGAATCATAAACAAACCTCTGTTTTGTTTAGGTTAAATCAATCTCAATATTGAAAATTATCGATCAAATGGATCATCTACTTAGTTTTTTTAACTTCTATGATAACTGCAATTGAAGATTGTGATGTAATTTGGGGGAAATAGAAGGTTTGTATTTGTTAGGGTTTATCAATTTGGAAATTGAAATTGAAAAGCAGGGAAAGAAAACTAGATAGTCATGTGAAAACTATCATAGTGTTAATGTATGTGTAACACAAAACACGTAAAGTGATTATTTTTTGTAAAATGTGTAATATTACATTGATACCCTTATAAAAAAAGTCATTATTATATGATCGGTTAGAATTGGTTTTCTTGGTGGTTTTTATGGTTTTGTGAATGGTAGGAAGCAGCCTCAGCAGGGGCAAAGCTTCTTTGCTACCCTGAAAACTTCTCATTTGTTGGTGCAAAGGAAGGGGAAAGCCTTAGAATAGCCGAACCGTTAGACGGACCGATTATGAAACGATATTGTGCTCTTGCAAGGTAACAATTTGAACATCACTTGTCACTTGTACAAATGTTTAAAAGATTAGTTTTTTATTGTGACAAATGACAGAGAGTCAAATATGTGGCTGTCACTTGGAGGGTTCCAAGAAAGAGGGTCGGATGATGCACATTTATGTAATTCTCATGTTTTGATTGATGATGCTGGAAAAGTTAGGAGCACCTACAAGAAGATGCATTTGTGAGTGAGATGTTTGACATTTGCAATTTATATCTTCTGTTTATGGGGATTAAGTGATTACCATTTACCACACAAACTCTTAGTGGTTGTTGTATACTTGTTTTAAAAAGGCGCGCCTAAGGCACAAGACACTCAGGAATATGATCAGGGTGAAAAAGGTGTGTCTCAAGTAGTTCTAGGTCAAAACTGGTCAAAATAAGGGTCTTTAGGAGGTTTATATGTAAAAGCAACCAAAAGGATGAAGAAATTATGTAAGGTTTACTTGATTAGTAGGTTGATATGTAAAACAGATGAGAGAGCCGCAACTTCTGGTTGTAAATAAAACTTATTTAGTTTTACATAGACGCGCGCTTCAAGTACGTGATGCGCGCGCCTCGTGCCTTGGTTTTTGGGACCAAAACGCCTCGGAGCGCTTCACGCTTTTTTAGACCAGTGTTGTATAAATCCCATATGAAATAGTTGTAGATTATTTTACTTGATATTTGAAGGTTTGATGTGGATGTTCCTGGAGGTGCGGTCTATAAGGAGAGCAACTTTACAGAAGCAGGTATGTTTTGTTACTTTGATATTGTTTAATGATGGCGTTTCCATACTAGTTCGATATCTTAGATGCCCCTTGAATGTGATAAAATAGAGTTTTCTTGTTAATCAAGATCAATGCTAATGGTACTTCTATAATTATCACTATCACTGGTGCACAACGGGCTAGTTTTGAGGTGAAACATAGCCAAAAAAGAAATGGTGGTGTTCATCTGTATACTTCCTAAAAAGGAAATGTACAATTGTTTTGAACAGAACTTCATCAAAATTCAAAATGTACAACTCATGTTTACCAATTTAAATTCAAAGTTTTGCAGGGAAGGAGATAGTTGCTGTGGATAGCCCCTTTGGACGTTTGGGTCTGACCGTATGTTATGATCTGAGGTTCCCTGAGCTTTATCAACGGCTACGGTTCCACCATGGAGTACAGGTTCAATCCATTTCTCACTCTGTATAGCTTTTAGCGAGAGGTGGCAAAATCAACAGGTTGGATTAGTTGGGTAACAGGTCAAAAGGGGTAAAGCTGGTGCGTGTCAATTTGGGTCAGGTCAGGTTGACTCAAAACCCCTTTGTCCATCTTTTATATAAATTAGTGTTCAAATTTGATTTCTAAAATAATATAATCTTAATATGCATTAAAAATTAACTTTCCACCAGTTTCCTTTTTAACCGACCTTTTCTATTTATCTGTTTGACCGATTCATATATAATTGGGTTGAAACTGCCACATTCAAATTTTATCATTTACATTTTGATCAGTAACTGTTTATATACTTTTCATTGATATGCAGGTTTTGTTAGTTCCTGCTGCATTTACAAAAGTAACTGGTGAGGCACATTGGGAAGTTCTTCTTCGTGCCCGTGCCATAGAGACTCAGTGTTATGTATGCATTGAAATCTCCCATCTATTTTATATATCTAATCATTTTATGTGCAATACTTGAGTGATAAATCTTGTTGGCTGTTGTGTGTAACCAATTTTTAATGTTGGATCAGGTGATAGCTGCTGCACAAGGCGGGAAACATAGTGAAAAAAGAGAAAGCTTTGGTGATACATTGATTATTGATCCATGGGGGACGGTAATTGGTCGATTACCAGGTAAGAACTATGTGTGAATTTAAATTATTGGGTTTGAGAAGTACTATTCTGTTTATTTCTTTCTGAGAAGATGGTAATTTTATCTTAATGATGCAACGTAATTACACTTACCATCATATCCAATCTGTGTTTCAGATAGAGCGTCGACTGGGATTGTTGTTGCAGATATAGATTTTTCATTGATTGAATCCGTGAGAACGAAGATGCCAATTTCACAGGTAAAATCTTTGTTATTAATGCATCTAGCCTACATTTTCTCGTCATTTTGATGCCACAGGTGGCAAAATAGGGTGGGTTGGGCAACGGGTTTCAAGAGGTTCGGGTTTTAAACGAGTCATCTTTTAGTACAAGTTGACCCGTAAACACTTTTTTTAGTAATGTGTTTATTAATTTTTAATACAAAATTAATACTGTTTTACAATACTAACTTACATCTTTGATTACAAACCGTTTAGGAGGTTAGACATAGTTGACTTTCAATCATTTGACCCGTTCCCTTAGTTAAATGTTTTGATTCGACACGTTCATATGTAAATAGTTCAAAACTGCTGCATGATACACATTAAGTTTGATGTATGAAAGATGCTTTATGCTAAGGATTCATATCGGCTTTTTCTTTATAGCACCGGATGCCCATCGAGTTCTGGAAACAAGCCTCCATGTGAATAAACTATGAGACATCATGGCCCGGCTCTCGAATGACATTGTATTTGTGGTATTATCGTTCAATCATGTTCCATCACATCCTGCATTAAACAGTTGCATCACTTGAAGAGTATTATACTTAGACATCTTCCTTTTGATTTTATAACTTTGATATTCTTATAGTTGGTGTACTATTTTTATTTGAACTTATCATCCATCCTAGAGGGGACAAATGTGACAGGTTGAGTGTTGTGGAAAATGGACTCGGTTGAACCCTAATGATGCAAAAGGTGTAAAAATTGGATACATTTCCATTTAGAAAGTTTCAAAAGCTGGCTACATAAAAGGTAAGTTTTTCAAGTTAAATTAAATGACAAGGTAAGTCTTAAAAGTTGGTTACATCAAAAAGGTAAAATACATACAATAGTAATAATAGGTATAAGGTTGGCTATATTTCCATGTAAATTCCCCTGAATAGTATAGGCAGCACATCAATGTTTAAACAAGTTTTATGTAAAGGATTGGTGTTGACACTTTTAAAAGATGAAGGTTTGATCCATGTCAACAAACTATTGAACAATATCTTTTACTGAATCTTTGTCTTGGAAACTATACTTTTTTGTATAAGAAACAAAACATGCTGAATGATAGTTGTTTCCAACCTTGAGCTTTGAAATATTTAGTTTTAAAAGTTCTACTACAAAATCATCCAAAATTAAACAATCATAGATCAATCGGAATAAGCTAAACCCTAACTCCTAAAGGCTAATTAATCAGTCGATTGAGTCAAATCTAAAATTAATTTCTAAAATCAAACATACAACAAGATAATAATTCATGGAAACTCAACATTAATTATCCGTAATATTAAACACTTACCTAAGCAACGATGGGTAGAAACGATGGAAATGAATTCAGAAAGGGGGAAATGAAATATACAAGGTGCTTGAATCGTTTTTGACCTAACTATTTCCGACGGAAAATCCGTCGGAAATATTTTTATAAAATATTTAAATTATAATTCTAAAGATTATGATGATACTTTAATTATAATTTCCCCATAATTGTAACCTTTAAGGATTTCACTTTACAATATAGTATGCATAATAACAAACATACTAAATACATAAATTACACTAACTACATTTTATTTCAAGATTTCAAATATATATATTACATTACAATATTACTTGATCTCTATCTGTGTGCCTAGAAGGAAGCCCATGGCTATATTTATACCAAGGACAAATCGGGTCCCATAATACATCCCCTGATCCTGGGTGATTTACTATGCATCAATGGGTATGACACATACAAATCCGTCTATATTTTAACGTTAAATTAAGGGGCGGTTTGAATTTCATAGGTTAAAATCTAACTAAATTACCTCTGATTTAATCAAAATTCTCCCTGATTTAACGTTAAAATGTAGACGGAGTTAGTCAGTTGGATGAAAATTGCTAGAGTTTGAAAAATCAGGGACAGAAAAAAAGCTAAAAATTTTTTTTGAATGAAACTGACTAAATTGACCAAATTACAGATACGAAAATGACCCTTTAGTCAAAATTTAATAATAAACCTATTAGTAACAATCATTTTGTCATTTTGTGAAATGTAACAGCAATAAAAAAAATGTGAATTTAAGCTTTTCTTTTCATTGAATTCATTTCAGATGATTACAAAACGTTTGTTGGAAATATAGAAAAGATAATATTGTGTTTATTTGGTCAACTTAATTACCGGCTTTATTTAGAAATTTTTCTTCTTTTCTAAAATGTGAAGAGGGAAGTATTCCAGTTCATGGTTTCTTACACGTTAGTTTTTTCATATAGAAGTAATATTTGTAAAACTTCATAAATAACAAAAATATTTTGAAAAACAGACAACTTTAAACACTCATCATCTTAACATAAATAAGTTCAAACATTTAATCGTTTTAACTATACAACATCTTCAATGACTTATCCAAAAATGAAATAAATTTCCCTTTAACATGCTAATCAACTTCAATAAATTAAAAACAAACATAACTTATTTAAAAAGAAAAAGTGGTGTTCCAATTTTAATTAGAATTTATTTAAATGAAATAAGTTTGCCTATAAATCTGTTGTGTTGCAACTTGCAACTTTGTTTCACATGATAAAAGTGGTGTTTTAATTTCAGTTATAATTTATTTAAATAAATGCTTTGGATTTTAGAGATATGATTAATAATTCACAAATGTAGCATTTTAACTTTTAAACATGAAGAATAATACAATATATCCTTTCAAAAGAAAAGAAGAATAATACAATATGGTTATAATCATCATAAATTCCCAAGATATATATTTCTCTTGAATAGATACTTGACTTAATTTTAATCTGGTTGTGTTAAATGTATCTCACCCTGTTATTTTTATTAAATATGTTGCATCTTCGTGCTAAATTAAACAAATCATCTCTCTACTTTTACATATTTTACATATATAATCTGTTACTTTATACAAGAGGTTATGTTTAGCATCATCTTTTCAAAATTTTCAATCATCTCCTCTAAATGGTATTTTGGTCTTTTACACCCATCACCTTGCATATCTCTATAAATACCCAAACCATTTCACAACACACACACACATTCTATTCCCAAGCAGATATACCACATCTCATGGCAGACCTCTTTGCATCATCAAAACAACCTTCACTCTTTCCATTGACAACTCCAGTCATCAGAATCTCGAAAAACGAGTACCGTGCATTTTACAAAGACGAGCGCGCTCTATTCAGAATCCTCCTCGAACTCTTGCACCGCGATGTGGTCGAGTCAAGACTCGTAATGGGGTTTCTCTTGTGGCTAGAAAGACAAAGGTATACCTCATACAGTCTTAGCAAAATGTTTGTCAATTCCTTGACCCCGAATGTGATCAATCAAGTTGTCGATGACGTCGTTATATGCATCAAGATCTTACAGAACAAAACAAACAACTTCATGCCTGAAGGAACCAGCAAATGTTATAACATATCAAATCTTCAGTATTTTCTTGATAGAAAATATATGCATCTTGAAGAGCTTTATCACAACGGGGACTTGATATTTCATGAAGTGTCTAGCATAGCCAGCGATATATCCGTTAAAGCGTTTGATGACATTTTGGAACAATTTATCAGGTATGAACATCAACAGATGGTACCTCCGGATGATCGGACTATCTTCCTCACCTTTTCTAAAGGGTACCCAATCTTTGAAGATGAAATTATACAGTACTTCACTAGGTATGTATAAAGTATCATCAATTCATGAATTATATGATGTTATATGTTTCTGTATTCTCTTTTTAACTTTTCTTTTGGCTTGATCAGTATGTTTGGGGATTTCATTCAGTCTCTTCACATGCAACCAGTTGATGAGCCAGAGACTTAGCCACTTTTTGCTCGGGTTGTGGTTCGCAATCCCTCTTTCGTTAGGGCTGTGATTGAGAGAGACGGTCCGCATGGAAAATCGAAATACATTATCAATGGGAAGCATGTCTGGGCACGGAGATTTGTTCCCAGAACACCATATAAGGACACTTAATAAGTTAGATTTTTGTGGATTTATGTTAATGGTATTAGTTGCCTTTGTGAGGGTTAATCCCGATCATTAAACCAAGGGTCGTTTGTGTAATTGGTCATAAGTCATACTTTGAGTCTGTTATGTAAATTGTATTAGTCTAAGGGGTCCTTGTGTCAAAAACCAAAGTTGTTAACAGGTTTTAAAGGGACGTGTCTTTAGTTTGAACGGATGCAAAGTTTGGTGATTAGGGTTATATAAACCCAACGCTATACACAATTTCGTATATTTAATCTCAAAGTTCATGTTCCAAGTATTTCAATTGAGTTTATTTATCAATTGTTCGATTAATCTGGGCAACAGTTGGTATTAGGGCCTCAGACTCGTTAAGGAATCAATCGAAATTTCTATGAGTTAATCATCTCATACGATTGCAACAGAAACATGGATATTTACATACTAATCCTAAGCATACTAGCACACATGAAACATTGATATTTACTTAAGGTTAAAAGTAAAAAAAACTTGCAATTTTCCTTTCAGTGTCATCATATGTATCAACATATGCACGTCCTTTCGTCTTTTTACATGTACGTTCAAACAAACTGGTTAAAGTAGGTAATTCTTGGTTTGGGTCATCATTTTTCTGTATTTATAATAGCATAAATGTCAATAAAAAAATAAGCATATTGAACAATAAAAAAGACACGAATCACGAACAAAACAAAAACACATGTTACCATCTTCTCACGAATTCTAGCAAAACATTTTTGACCGTCTATGTTGTAACCGCCACTAGAATTTCATCTTGGGTTAATCCGACGATCATGTTCAAACCAAAAATAGTTACCTTTCTTCCCCGTCAATAATATAAAAAATACAAACGTTACTTTTAAAAATCCCTAATCTATTTTTTTTTTCTCAAACTTCACTAAAGACGTCGTCGTTTCACACCAGATCCACAATGCGATAGATAAGGTAAATACCCAACATCAAATCCACACCTCCATTCCCTTCTCAACCGAAACCAACAATGGAAGCAACGCTCTTCACCCTCCCACCACCGTCTTCCACCGCCGTATCCCTAAAATCCCACTTCCACAACCCCCTCCTCCTCCCTTCCCCCACCACCCACCGCAAATCCACCCGCCGACCCCTCACAATCCGCTCCGCAATCAGCCGCACAAAGAAAGAAGAAACCGTCGAAACCGTCAAACAACAGCTCCAAGACTGCCAACTCATCGCCGGAATCAACTACAAAGGCTTCACCGTCCAACAATTCCAGCAGCTCCGAACAACCTTCCCGGAGACCACCAAACTCATCGTCGCCAAAAACACGTTGGTTTCAAAAGCAATCGAAGGCACACAATGGGAATCTTTAAAGCCGTGTATGAAGGGGATGAACGCGTGGCTGTTTGTCCACAGCGAGGAGATTCCGGCGGCGATTAAACCCTACCGGACTTTTCAGAAGGAGAAGAAGTTGGAGGATAATGATTTTAGTGGGGCGGTGTTTGAAGGGAAGTATTACCCGCCAGAGGAGTTTAAGGCGTTGGAGAATATGCCGACGAGAGCGGAGGTTTATGCGAAGTTGTTGGGGTCGTTGAAGGGGCCAGCGACGTCGGTGGTGGGGACGTTGCAAGCGCCGGCGAGGAATTTGGTCATGACTTTGAAGGCGTATGTTAAGAAGTTGGAAGAGGAGGGTGGTGCAGGCCAATGAAAACTGTAAGTTTTTTTTTGTGTAATTTCAGGGGTATTGTGTAGAATTTTGTAAAATTTGATCAAATGTTTATGAAATTATAATGTTAAAATTTACAATTTTAAGATTTGTTTGTTTCAAATGTTTATCATATTGTTGACCTTTAATCCGGTGTTTTATAATAAAAACAAAGAAGGATATAGACATTGAGGGACGATCAATATAGAACCAGTTTTAAGCTGAGAACTGTGGGAATCATATAAACACTTGCAAAGGCGATAGGCGCAGTCAAGGTGCAAAGGTTGTGGCCTAGGAGTAGGTGTTTAGAAAGCGAGAGTATGAAACAAGCAAGTCCATGTTTAGCTGTTTTAGACATGTTTTAAGTTGGTTCCAGGCTATTTTTAGGTGTTTCATACCACTTTTGTTTAAAATGGTTCAAACACCATGCCTAAGCTTGGCAAAACGGGTGGGTTGGGTTGGGTAACAGATCAGAATGGGTTTGGGTCAGGATGGGTTATGACCAAAATGAGTTCAGGTCAAAACGGATCGTTTTAATAAAAATACATCAATTTGATTCAGATCAGAATGGGTTGTAACCAAAAAGTGGCCCGGGTTGAAATAAGATGTCTTAGAAAAGGAAAGTATCAAAATCAGGTACCCGTTCTAAATTTACATAGTTTTTGGGCGACCCATATTGACCCAAATTGTTTTAAGGTGTCACCCATTTCAACCTATTGTGTGTTATGGTGCTACCCAATTCAACCCAAAATACAAAAATTTTTTACCCAAACCAACCCATTTCCCCTACTTTGGGTCAAGATTGCCAGGTCTACCCGGTTTTTTCCAGATTTTTTGCGCATGTGCGCCTTGATGTCCGGCGTTATTGCTGTTCCTGCCCTTTGGCACCTTTGACTACTCAGTCTGAACCTATTGCTCTAAATATCGTCTTTCTTTCTCTTTCCACTATATTTTATCAGAACTACTAAAATTGATTTTGTATTCCTATAAACATATTGTTGATCATGAACTTAGATCTATCTTTCACCATTTGGGTGCCTTGTTGGTTAGCTGAAAGCAGTCTTCTGATATGAAAGCAATGATTTTGAACCAAACCTTAGAACTCTTGGTACTTTGTGGTGTACTGTTTTATCTAGATTGGTCATTGAATGTAGATAGAAATGCTGACTTTTGGGGTTCTTTGTGTTGTAAGAGTGTAAAGTGGTGATTCTGTATCAAAATTGGTAATCTGATATTCTTGATTTTTGATTAGAATGTTACGAGTCTTTTGTGTTCTGATATACAAGTTGAGATCAATTTACACAGATCATCTGTTTAATACTTGAATTACCATCTAGTTATGGTTGACCTCGGAAATCAGATCTCTCACCTAATTACAAGAACTTATTTATGTTAATATTTTCGGCTCTCCGGTTTAATTGTTCAAGTTTCGCCACTACCTCCCACAAACCAGCCTTCCTCTCCCATAGCATGCTATTTTGCACGGGCAGCTGATGCCCTCTCTCTTTCACCTCACCCTCAGGGTGGAGGGGGTGGCACCCCTTCAACCATGTAGTGCCACGTCATTTTAACCCTAAGAATTACCCAAACAAAACACACCATGTAGTGCCACGTCATTTTAACCCTAAACTACCCTAATGGGTTGCGGCGGTGTTCCCCTATACCCGCTTCATGAACCCAGCTTTTCAACGACCAACCACAGCTTCATGAACCCATGAAGCTTGAACCTGTGAAGCCGCATTACTTGCTTGCGTCGGTGTTCCCGACTACCCGACCCAACCCGAGCTCCACCCCGTCCACCTTCAGGTGCTTCATGAGCGTCCGGTTGGAGATGGTTGTACCTCTCATGCTCGAATAGGTTGCCCACATTTGCACGGTCCATATGCTTAGCAATTTTCGCACACTATGTAAAATAATATTATTTGTGGGTGGCCATTATTGGTGGTGGTGGACGTTGCAAAGAATTTCAACTAAATTAGCAAGTAAATTAGTAACTATAGGGATGTTAGTGCAAATATTAGAGTTTAGTTTAGGAGTCATTGTTAAGTGTCAAAGGGTCAAGTATGTAATATGTAATATTATGAACGGTTTTAGTGTCTAGGGTTGTGTTTTTTCAGCCACGAGTCAATTGTCTGGGTTTATATGCCTAAACGACGAGTCAATTGTTTGGGTTTATATACCAATCGACATTCTTTGAAAAGGATCTAACATTCATTATCAAAATTCAACAAGTTTATATACAAAATCATTGTGTTTGTTTATCAATTGAATCCCTGATTACCAACAAATGTTTTTATAAAAAAAAGTTTGATTGTTTTCTTTCCTGTTCGAATCTAAACAAAAGTAGATCCGAACAAAAATAATATGTTTTCTTCAAAGTGAAAAAAATGTCTTTAATCTAAACAAAAAGAATATCCTTTCATCATATGCTTTCCTCATCTCTTTTCCTAGTTCCCGTACAAATTTATAAAATATCATATATACCCAACTTAAATTTAAAATATCATATATACCCTTATAAACTAATTTAAATATCATATATACTCATTTCATTAAAAAAAAATTAGAATATGACCATTTTACCCTTATTTTTCTCCAAAGTTTGAATTTCTTGTTTACCCATTTTTAAACTTAAAATTTCGTATTTACCCATGAACGGCATTTTTTAGAACCGTTGTCTAAATGAAGTTTTACACTTTTCATGGTAAAAGTTGTTGATCTTGTTTTAGGGTTTGTTTTATGATGTAAAATCATCTCAATTATAAGGATAATGAATAAGATGTGAGAGGTTTTTAGGATTTGTTTTATGATGTGAAATCATCTCCATTCCTAATCAAGAAAAACGAGACCATTGCAATCGATAAACGACTCAAATGAGACCACCAGTGCAATCGAGAATTGAGAGCATCATATCGAGAAACGACACTTGAGAGGTTGAGACTATCAAAGCAATCTACTTAATCATGAGTTCGAACCCTACATCAGTTAATCCGTTCATCACAAATCTTGAGAGGCTTACCAGTGCAATCGACTGAATCTTTGAGGGCAATAGTGCATCGCATGTTTACCATTTGCATCAGACAATCACTGATTTTTCAATCCAGTTGTTCAATTTTGGTGAAATTTAATTGTTATATTTTGGTGAATCTGCATTTGTTAATTTGGGTGAAACTAGTTTTGTCATTAGGTTATAATTTGGGTGAAATCTAATTGTTTAATTTGGGTGAATCTGTATTTGCTACTTTGTGTGAAACTAGTTAAGTCATTATGTTATAATTTGGGTGAAACTTGTTTTTATTAAGTTTCATGTCGAATCAAAAGTATGAGTTGGGCTGTTCAAAAAGGAAAAAAAGAGTAGATTAGATGTCTTAAGTGAATCACAAAAGGGTCTTTTTAAATTTGTATCAATCACAAATAATAATGATCAAAACTCTATGAATGAACAACCTCCAAATGTTATCGAACCTCTATAACATTGCATTTAGAATGACCCCCCAGATTTTTAGTTTATTTAGGGCCCTGCTTGGCCAGGTGGTACACGCTCCACTTCTCCATCCGCCAAGCACTGGTTTGAATCCTACCCCCGTCCCCCGGTTCTATTGCATTTATTTTTTTTTTTATTTTTTTCTTCAAATCTTTTAACTTATTTTTTTTAACTTATTGGTTAAATGGTTTTCTAAAGCTTGCTAACGTTACTTTTATGATTTTCAAATACACCATTACAACGTGCTTCTATTTTATTTACATTTTCACGGTTTAACGTGCGCCACATTTACCTAGTTTCTAAATCAAAACAAAAAAAAAAGTTTTATTTTACTAGACACTTATGATAAAAATAGAAGGGTGTAAACCGTAAATTAGGGGTCAGCCCCCTGATTTCTTACAAAAAAGTAATTGAAGCACGTTTCTTTGTTCATCAATGTCGGTATCTCGTGACGTTGGTATCAATTTCACTTTCAGCGTTCGATTCACACACACACACACACACACACTGCGTGTTTTCTTCTTCACCATCTAACCTTCTTCCATGGCGGTACTCTGCCGTCTAATCAGAGCTAGACCGATCACTTCCTACACAGTTCGTACCTTCTGTTCACCTTATTCTACATCATCACCCCCTTCCTCGCCGGAAATTGGCGCGATATCCCCGTCGCTAGCGTCGACAAAGACTAGTGACGGACGAAACGTGCAGTGGGTGTTTCTTGGCTGCCCTGGCGTCGGAAAAGGCACCTACGCTAGCCGCCTATCGAAACTGCTAGGTGTTCCTCATATCGCCACCGGTGATCTCGTTCGCGACGAGCTTAATACGAAAGGGCCTCTCGCTTCACAGGTAAAATATTATGCCATTTCAGCTTGTTTATCAAGGAATTGATTATGATTTTTGTGTTATTGAGGTGATTCAGGAATTATTTGATTATTATACTAGCCAGGGTTGAGTTTTGTGGACAGCTAAGAGAAGGTTAAAATTAGGGTTTGTATCAACAGGTGAGTTTAGATCATGGTGAGGGGCCCTAATTTCTAAGGTTTAATTTGATTTAGTTTTCAGTTTTTGATTAGGAGACCAAATAATTAGTATAATGGAAGAGTTTTACTAAAACTCACTCCAACTTTAATACAATTGTGTGCCTTTAAGAAATCGAATACAAAAATATGTACATCATATTCTCACTTGTTAGGATTTTAAGAAAAAAAAGTTATTTTTGATGAAAAGGGACCCGATTTTAGAATTCGCTTTGTGCTCCTAAAAGCGCAAAGGTTGAGCCGACCGACCCCGTTTTAGATATTGATCATGCTCAATTTTTATCTCCAGTCTTGATGCAAAGTGGAAGCAATATCATATAGAGAATGATTTCTCAAAGAAATTTGATTAAAAACTGAATGAATCAACTATTACATGAGGTGACCTTTTATCCAAAACTAGGTTAGAGACTCATGTTTTACACGGTTGAATAAAGGAAATATTAAATAGTTTATAAATTATAAAGGAACTATTAAATAGTAATGAAGATTTATGAATTAATAAAGGAAATATTAAATAGTTAGTAATGAAGAAAAAATAAACGGGAAAAAGAATTTTGGGCATACAGAATTGTGACGTGTGGGACAACCAATTATTTGTTTATTAGGTTTAGATTTGGAATTTACAAAACGAATCATAAATAGCAAAACTAATGACATATATAAACGCATAAATCAAGGCAGTTAGTGATTTAAGGCGTTATACACTAAAAATGAAAGATATGAAATTAGCTAAAGTTTATGAAAATCAATCAATAACGAAATTGGAGCCTTTATTGGAGGATTTCCGTACCCAGCTCATCGAGACCTTTCCGTCCGCTGGTTAGGGGCCTCGTAACTCCAATTGGCCCAAGTTATGCCTTTTTAAGTTTGGGCCTTTTTTGCCTTGTTTTCCCCCGTCTAGCCGGGCGAGGTAGGAGTAGGAGTCCGCTAACTCCTGGATCAGCTCCTCGTCAAATCTGCAATCCATCTTTACAAAATTTATAATGTTAATTTTGCTCCATACAAATTGCATTGGTTTTAAATTAAAAAGTAAGGGGGTATGATTATAATTTCAAAGGGATTTGCAATAATTCTCTGCAAACCAGTGGAATGAAGTTCAAGCCTCATGAGACACATTTCAAGAATCAAGTGTGTGTGTATTTGTGGGTAAAGAGGTTTTTCTTCTTGATTTGATGCATTATTGATCAACTGATTAACCACAAAGAAGGCTGCAATGAGATTATACTCATCATCTCAGAACAGTGGCATATGCATGTCTAGACAATCAAATTATTGGTGGCACATAACCACTGAATGAGAATGAAATTAGTCAATATCTTTTTTTTTCTTCTTAATTGTATGATATTTCATGGATAGTAGTTTTGATATTATTATTCTATAATCTGTATTTGCTAGCTTTTATACTTTTATGCTCATGATATTTGCAAAATACCTAATACATGACAATCGTGATAATATACTAATTTAATTTCTTCTTATAGCTTTCAGAGATTGTTAACCAAGGGAAGCTAGTTTCTGATCATTTTATAATTAATTTATTGTCCAAACGTCTTGAAGTTGGGGAAGCAAAGGGCGAATCAGGTTTCATTCTTGATGGTTTCCCTCGAACCATAAGACAAGCGGTGAGCATTTTCAGTTGCTATAAATCTATAATTAATTCTTCTCACTTCTAACCAATAAAAGATAGTTTAAAAAATAGGGTGATCGAACTCAAAATGAAATGGTCTTGGAAACACACTTCCAACAAGAACAATAAACAAATAGCTCATAGATGTGCTTCTAAATGGTGTTCTTCAAATTAGTCTTTTTTTTTGTTAGCCCAAAAGTGATAAAAAATCATGTTGCTAAAAATCATATAGCTTGTCGATGTATCAATTCTTGCTAGCTCCTTCCTAGTTTTTTTGTTAAATCTCTTTCTACCGATGAAAAAATAGGTAAGGAGAAGTTAACATGCTTTTATGCACATTTTGTTTCTACTCACAATTCTATACTCATGCATGTTGGTATGGACAATGAGCATAGCCTACAAGTAAAGATCTTGTAGAGGATCCTCTAGGAAAAATCAAGGTTTGAGGAGGTCATGGGTTCAAGTCCCACTCCCACAGGAATTAAGAAATTTGTCTTTCAAAAAAAAATAAAAAAGTAAAAGATTTGTCTTTCAATTGCGTTTATGCGGTTCTTGCAGTTCTAAGCATATTTTTGGTTCTTACACATGCTACATTTTTTTTTCTTTTCAGTTTGCACATTTACTTTGTTTATTTTCAGGAAATTTTGGAGGGAGTAACAAACATAGACTTGGTAATTAACTTAAAGCTTAGGGAAGAAGCATTGCTCGCAAAATGCCTAGGGAGAAGAACTTGCAGCCAATGTGGTGGGAATTACAATGTAGCTTGCATTGACATTAAAGCAGATGATGAAAACCCTGCAATGTTTATGCCTCCGCTTCTTCCACCTCCACATTGTGCATCAAAACTCGTTACACGATCTGATGACACTGAACACGTTGTAAAAGAACGTCTCCGTATATATAATGAGAAGGTATGTTTCATCTTCGTGTATCATATGATTTTATTTCCGCTTTAAAGTGAAGTTATTCTTCATTATTTGTATCCACTATACATCTATGGAGTGATTATTGTTTATCTTGATACGTTAGAGTTTAGTGTAATAAACACAACAATGAAACAATAATAGTAGTTAGATGCAAGGTGGCTGTTTTGACCCGTTTACATACAAATTGGTTGATATTTGTTATGTTTGATATTTAATGAGCCAAATGGGTTAACCTAAAAGATTTGAATAAAAGTGAAAAGGGTCAATCAGATGGAAAGTCATCAGAAATGTAATCAAAAGCTTAAATCCTCATAAATTGCTTTATTAAAAAGGGTGTACATTTTTATTGTAATGATATAGTTTTTTTAAGTCTTGTTTATCACATTGAATACTTAAAAATTTAAAAAGAATGATTAAGAAAGTGTTTGCTGATTGGTCCAACATGATCCGACCCCTTGGCTCTTGATTCGACCCGCCCATTTTACCACCTCTAGATTGGTGATTAATTTGATACCTGCAGAGCCGGCCAGTAGAAGTGTTCTATCGCAAACAAGGGAAGTTATTAGAGTTTGATCTTCCAGGAGGTATCTCTGAATCATGGACAAAACTACTTCAGGTTCTAAATCTTGATGATCACGAGGATAAAAGATCTGCAGCAGCATGATTATTTGGTAATGCTCTTTTTGAGTAAGTTTATTATTCTTTACTTTGTAAAATGCATAATCAAAATATTTATTCTTTATACAAGATGCTTTTAAAAATGTCTAGAATAATTGTTCTTGGTTTATACTTAAGTTTGGTGTAAAATATTGGTAGTTATCCCATTCCTGAACAACTAAATTTGGGTTGGTTCAAGTCTTTGATATGATACTTTGGGTCAGATTGAGTCGCATATATCTTCTTGCGGGTCATACTAGGTTGAAGAAAAACAAAGTATAATTGAAAAATAGGATAGAATGGGCGGAAGTGTACCCTTTGCTTTACCATCTCTGCCCACTATCGTCACTAGCCGCAGCCGCCATAAGAACATATATAGTGAACTCATTTGCATTTGACCTGTTTTTAGAGGGACTGTCCACTGTGGTCGTTAGCTGCCGTAAGAACATGTATAGTGAACCTATTTGCGTTTGACCTGTTTTAAAGAGGTCCACTGTCGTCACTAGCCGCCATAAGAACATTTATAGTGAACCCTTTTGCATTTGGCCTGTTTTGACCCAAACCCATGAGAACGTATATAGTGAACCCATTTGCGTTTGGCATGTTGTTTTAAAGAGGTCCTCTGTCGTCACTAGCTGCCGTAATGAACCCATTTGCATTTGACCTGTTTTAACCTGAACCTGTTTTTAGATGTTTAGCACTCATAATAAACTTACGTCAGCTTTGGATTGATGCATGACGTCACGTCTCCAAATTACAGAGACCTCACAAACAAATGGGTGAATATATTAACTTTCTTTTTTGCTATGGTTCTCCTTATATAAGGACTCTGTATTTCTTATTTTTAAAACGATCTTTATATTTAATTAGATATAAAGTTTATGAAATTATTTAATAATTAATGAACAACTAAAATATTCTTTGACAATTCTAAGCCTAGATGAACCTTTAACTAAAATCAATGTTATCACTATTTTGTAATAATTGAAAATAAACATATAGTTGGATTCTTTATTTAATCTTTTTAAAGTAACATTTCTTCAAAAAATAAAATTGATGTATTTCTCAAATTTGAAATTAAATACTGTTATATACACCTTTTTTTATACTTGTAGCAGACGACTTTTCTTTTATTTTTTTATTAATTAATATTTATTTATTAAATATGTTTTTTTTTTATTTTTTATCTGTTCCTTCAAAAGCTAGGTTTTATAGTTATTATTGAATTTTGTTATATTTTATGTATTTTTTTTATATATTTTTGAACTAGATATAACGTCAAAGGACCTAATTATCAGTACTATGTTGCTACTAATCACAATTGTAACTAGTCATTGGATGTCAGTGGCAACTTGTGTAATCAACAATTCATGAATTAATGCTGACATACAATCATCGGCACTAACTAAGTTACCGCTGAAGTAATTCCTTGAATTTTTTTTTCTGTCGAGAGAAGTTACTGCTGATGTGACTAAATAACCGTAAACCGTTTTAATCACCAAATAACAAACTTTTTCATGAAGAGTTATGTTCCAAAAAATTGTTATGATAGTTCCTTGACTGTATTAGGTTTTTAGTCATTTTCTAACACATGTTTTCAGAACAAATATTTGCATACTCTAGTTTTTCTCTTTGAATTAATGAACCGAGTATTTCAAACTAATAGTGATTCAAAGAGATATCCATGGAATTATAGAAATTCGAAACTATAAAACCTTCACGTAATACTAATTAAATATGCATTATTTTTCGATTAGTTGTGATAACTTAAATTTTTAATACATTTTGTAGAAGCTAATAAACATCTGATCATAAATACAATCATAATGACATTTTAACTTTAAATAAACATTTTTAAGAATTTATATAACTATTTTACATAGACATGCTTTATATCTTTTTGGGTTGATTTGTGTTAGATTATTCGTATTTTCTTAAATATGTTAACATTATTATTAGTTTTTAAGGTAATTTGTTTTTCTCTTATAACTTTTAAAATATAATGTTTAATAAAATTCCGAATATATCGTTGTGACGTTCTTATTTTTGTCTACGTTTCAGTATAAGTTTTTTCAGTATAAGTTTTATTCAAAACTGGACTGGGTCAAATGTAATATATTTTTAATTTTTCTACGAATTTGGTTTATTTTAACTTTTGATATATATAACACATTGTTACGGTATTTTTATTTTTTTTAGTTTTGATATAAATTGTATACCAACTTGTGTCAACGCTCACCAGGTTCACCAGATACACATCATACAGTATACACCTACCTAAAAAATACTTTTTAACAAATACTAATACTTTCATTATTATTACTGTTTTTTTAATTTTATTATCCTCATTATTTTTGCTTTTAATGGCCAACAGAATGATAAATTCAGCATTCATTCTCATGATAAATTCAGCACTCATTCTAACTTTTGATATATATAACACATTGTTACGGTATTTTTATTTTTTTTAGTTTTGATATAAATTGTATACCAACTTGTGTCAACGCTCACCAGATACACATCATACAGTATACACCTACCTAAAAAATACTTTTTAACAAATACTAATACTTTCATTATTATTACTGTTTTTTTAATTTTATTATCCTCATTATTATTGCTTTTAATGGCCAACAGAATGATAAATTCAGCACTCATTCTCATGATAATGTTGCCGGTAAAAAAAAATTACATGTGACGACTTTATTTTTTTCACTTAGGCACTTTTTTTGTAATTTCCCGCCTACTAGTTTATTTACATGAACAAACTTTACATCTAATATTATTGTTCCAAATATGAACTAAAAAATGAAATCTCCCATTTATTTTTTAAAATCTTTTTGCGAAAGAAGCATACACCACGAGCATCAATCATGTTGCGGCAACGGGCTTAGGATTGACGGGTTGATTGGATTGGATTGTTGAACCCAAACATAACTCTTATTTATTGGCATCAAAGACATCAACCCTAACCCGGACACCCTTAAACTCATGTAACCCAAACATGAGATGTTTACCCCGTTTATTTAAATGAGTCAACCGGATTGACATCTTGTAAAAAGGTTGTAATCAAATTGTAAACGTGTTAAACGGCTGTAATTAATGAGTTAAATGGGTCATAGACGGGTTGATAGACCGACCTGCTTAATTATAAGGTTTGATGGGTCAACCTGTTTAATTATATGGGTTTACAGGTTGACCTGTTTAATTAAACAGGTTAAACACATCAACACGATATGACAACACAAAACTTGATTATTATCGTCGTTTCGGGTCGTATCAAGAAATACTGCATACACCACCTTCAAGATCAAAATAACACTTCAAATCAGTGATCAAAAACATCAACTTACATGTTGGAAAGCTCCTTAGTATCATGCAAAAAGAAAAAAAATGAAAAAATAAGAAATATTTTCCTAATCACTCATAATTTCATATATTCAGTTACAACATATTTCCCTAATCAACAAATGCAACTTTCTTTACCTCAGATCTTGTTTTTCACCTTTAACCATCTCTGAAAAAACTCTGCTCATTGATACACCATCAAGATCACCAATACTTCCTTCAGCAAACCCTGTGCTACTAACACCATTTGACCCGTTGACCGTTTGACCTGTTTGACCCGTTTTTATTTCAATTCCTTCAAGTTGATGTGCATACTCAAGATTCCATAAAACATTTCCCATTGCAGGCCTATCAATACCTTCATCTGCTAAACATTTATCAGCAATCTCCACAAACTTCTTCAAAGACTCCATCTTCATCTTTCCAACAAGATACGAGTCGATAATTTTCTCCAATTCGCCTTTTTTCTGCATCTCTTTGACCCATTCGACCAAACTGACCATTCCCCGTGGACGAGACGGGTCAATGACGGGCCTCCCACACAAAATCTCGAACATAACAACCCCAAAAGAGTAAACATCTGATTTCTCTGTCAATTGTTGTCTAGTCATGTATTCAGGATCAAGATAACCAAAACTTCCCTTGACCGCAGTGCTAACATGAGACTGGTCAAACTCGGGCCCGTTCTTCGAAAGCCCAAAGTCAGCAACTTTAGCCATGAAATTCTCATCTAACAATATGTTAGCAGATTTAACGTCTCGATGAATGATTGCTTTTGCAGAACTCGTGTGAAGATAATGAAGTCCTCTTGCTGCACCTATGCAGATCTCGAGCCTTTGTTTCCAACTCAGTTTCGGGAGATCTGAACCGTACAGATGGTTTTTCAAAGTCCCATTTTCCATATACTCATATATAATTATCATCTCATCCCGTTCATCACAATATCCTATTAAAGATACTAAATGACGGTGACGAAATTGGGATAACATTTCAATTTCGGTTTGAAATTCAGCTAAACCTTGACGAGATTGTGGGGCCCCTCTTTTCACCGCAACTGTTGTACCATCGAATAATGTTCCTTTATAAACTTTCCCAAAACCGCCAATTCCAATTACCAAACTCTCACTGAACTTATCAGTAGCTTCTAGAATTGCAATTAATGGGAACCGGTATCCAATCTTTGACTTTGAAATAATGGTACTTTCATTCGGACTCAGGTTTTCTTGTGGAGAGTGGCCCGAATTTGATGTCTTTCTTCTGTTTCTTCTGCATAAGATGAAGATCAAACAACCCGAAACACCCACAAATAACAATGCCCCAGCAACAGATGCAGCTATGACCCAAACTTTCTGCTTCGACTGTGAAGTCAAAGACACAATCCTAGGATCGGTTTCATCAAGATTCCCTTTAGAATTGCTTATTTTCATAATCTCGAGCCCGTTAAGAATGCTTTCGGGTGGATTACCGTTTGCAAGGCTAGTTCCTATACTTACACTTATCACCCCATTCCCACTTACCCTAGTGACAGCATCCAAGAAGTAAGGAGCACCCCAGACATTAGACGTGTGTTGGCCTAGATTAAGATCCTTGAAAACCGACATCGAGTTTAAATAAATATTGAGCACCAATTGCGAAGGTGGGCGTTTGATTATATCACAGAAATGAAACCGGACAAAGAAGGAAAAACCCGGGTCAACATTAAAAAACCAAGTGTTATTGAGAAGCATATTGGGGTTAGACTCGGTCTCAAGTTTAGTAGCACTACCGTAAACAGCCAACGGAGCAATATCAACCGATGGACCATCAGCGGTATAGTTTACAACACTTAAATTTGTAACAAACCGAACGAGACTGTTCAGGTTTATAAAGGGACCATCTGAATTCCAAAGCCGCCATAAAGTATCCTCATCAGGAGAAACCGTTTGGTTACCCATGTTAATCCTAGCCACTGTTTCTAGCGCGTGTGTGATCAAACTATGATTGGTTCTTGGAACCTCAACGGCTTGAGCTGAAACAGGGATGAGTTCATCCGGGACAGAAACAACTTCTAAAGCGTTTATGAAGGCGAATGTATCAACAGAAGGAACAAAAGTGATAACCAATTCAACAGAAGTAACACTTAAACAATATTCCTTAACAGTAGGGGTAATATCAGGTTGGAAATCTTTCAGTAAAGTAAACCCTTGAGCAGATACAGAAAATCTAGAACTAGTCAGATTATAGGCTCGACTATCCGAAACAAAAGGAAAGAAATACAAACGAATGAAGTGACGCCCATGGTGATTAATCGGGAACGTAAA
The DNA here is from genome assembly GCA_023525975.1 of Smallanthus sonchifolius. Taxonomy (NCBI): domain Eukaryota; kingdom Viridiplantae; phylum Streptophyta; class Magnoliopsida; order Asterales; family Asteraceae; genus Smallanthus; species Smallanthus sonchifolius. The sequence goes on from CM042042.1 coordinate 60,408,098, forward strand.
GTTGGATGTTTTATTAAAAACACTAGCAGTTGTAAGCAATGAAGATCCATAAGTGGATGGAATTGGTTGAGAGCTTGCTGCAGTTACAGATTCTTGTTCTGGGTTCGAAAGAAACCGATAAGCAAAACTGTCTGATAAGAAGATCCTATCGCCTACCGAACTATTCCTACCCGATCCACAGTCTAACAGATAGTTATCTTGAGGATCAAACCCTAAGGAGCATTTCATCAAACACATGGTGGACATAACAAATACAACCAATCCATATCTATCAAATCCCATAACAAATGCTTCAAAACACCAACACAACAAAAGATTGAAATATTGTTACCTGATCATCAACCGAATTACAGCCCAAAGTTCACAAATTTTGGGTGGTGGAAGAACTGAAGAAGCAAGAACTGATCAGTCCACAGACCCCTAACAACCTGTTATTTATCTACTGAAAATAGTATTATTCACAAAAGTGAAAAGGGCAAATTTGTCAATGAGGTAGACACATCAAGATCAAAATTGGAAAATGGAAAACACAAATTGGGATAAGATAGAGGAATACAGCTATATAATTGACGGAAGGGGGGCTCACCAATTCATGTGAGACCAGCAGACAAGTGGTTGGAGCGAAGTTTCCTTGCGAATTTTGGTGAGGATTTAAAAAAGGGTATCAAAATAATGAGGAAATCACTTTCCGATTGGAAAATTTTGGAAGGTTGTGAGAGAGGAGGAAAAGAGTTGGCGAAAACGCGTTTTGTGCGAACAACCGGATCATAGTGGTTGACTAGCACGACAAGATTTGTTTGTACTTTTTAACTTTTTCTCTTTTTCTTATTTAGGATAGTTTTGGTATAAAATTTTAAGATTTTAATATCTTTAAAGGTTCCGACAACAATGACAACAATAGACCGTATCTAGTAAAATCTCACAAGTAGCAAAGTTACTGATATGGTCTGGGAAGGTGGGATGTAGGCAAACCAACGGTCCTCCTTCGCTGCGGGAACCGATGCTTGTCGTGGTTGTGGAGAGAAATGGGTTGTTGAATGAAGTGGAGATAAGTTATACGCATTTAAGTGTGTGTAATTGTGATAACTGTATTGAATGTTGTAATGATTTTAGGTTACAAAGGAGGGTTATTTACTATAACCATATTTACACAAACTATCTTCTATTAGCACTAATTACAATTGATCTAATATTCTCTCGCAATATAAGGACGGAGAGTGACCTGTAGCTTGGAACGTAAGAATACAAATCTTTGAGTTGGCAGCGGCTTTGTAAAGATGTTTGCAATCTGTTCGTCTGTTAAGATAAACTGAACCTTAAGTTTATCTAGAGCCACTTTTTCGCGAACGAAGTGAAAATCGATTTCAACTAGCTTTGTTCGAGCATGAGAGATTGGATTGGCTGCAAGGTAGGTTGCACTGAGATTGTCACACCAGAGAGTGGGAGAAGATTTTGTGTTTATCCCAAGTTCTTAGAGAAGAACCTCTAGCCATGTTAATTCTACAACTGTGTCGGCTAGAGCTTTATATTCTGACTCTATGGATGACCTGGAAACAATTTTTTATTTACGTGTGGTCTAGGATATGAGGTTAGAACCCAAATGAATAGCAAATTCCCCTGTAGACCGACGGTCATCGGGGCACCCGACCCAATCACATTAGAGTAGGCTTGAAGAGGAGAGGTTCTTTGCCAGTAAACATTAGTAAAGGCTTGAAGGTTCGAACCAGAGTTGTGACAAATCAGCAAGCCATGATGTAGGGTGCCCTTTAAGTATCAAAGAATGTGTTTGAATGCAGACCAGTGATTGTCGAATGGTGCATGCATGTATTGACAAACTTGACAGCAAAGGCAATGTATCACATTAGAGTAGGCTTGAAGAGGAGAGGTTCTTTGCCAGTAAACATTAGTAAAGGCTTGAAGGTTCGAACCAGAGTTGTGACAAATCGGCAAGCCATGATGTAGGGTGCCCTTTAAGTATCAAAGAATGTGTTTGACTGCGGACCGGTGATTGTCGAATGGTGCATGCATGTATTGACAAACTTAACAGCAAAGGCAATGTATGGCGTTGATAGCGGCGTAAACAATTTGGCGATATCAAACAGGTTCAGAGAATAAAGCACTGTCCTCGAGAGATAACACCTGAGAGGTGCTCATATGAGAGGATACTGGCTTTGGATCTGATAATCCCGCTCGTTGAAAAACCTCATAAATGTATTTTCGTTGAGATAGGAGAATGTCAGAACCTCAGTGCACAATTTCAATGCCGAGGAAGTAGTCAAGATTGTCGAGATCTTTAAGAGCAAAATCATGACTATGTTGCTTGATGAGAATATAAAGAATTGTTACAAGTGATGATAATATCATCAAGATAAACTGGCGTGTAAAGAATTGTTATGTAAGACTTGTATGTAAAAAACGATGGATCGGTTTGGGATCCTTGAAAGCCAAGCTTGTAAATAACTTGGGACAAACGATCAAACCATGCCCAGGGGCATGTTACCAAGGCCAGAAGGTTTAGATCGATTTGATCATTAATTAATTTTATAACTTTTTTTTTATTCGGTTTCGGTTTGAACACATATAAAAAGGGATTGAATATGTTAAATGATCTAGATTATTGTATAATAATTAGAACCATGTTGAATTTTATGAACATAAGCATACCAAACAAACTATATAAAATATGTCAATAGAGTAACAATAAAACATCATCACGTTGAATACGACATTTTAATCATTTTGTCAAAAGGGTAGGATTTTTGTATTTTGTTTTTTTTTTAATTTAACAAAGGGTTATGCGGATGCGCATTTGAAATTCAACACCTAATTACCAAGGCTAGAAGTAAATTTTTTAGAACACCTCATAATATACTTCTATTAATCATCTATATTTACATATTACAGTATTTGAACCATCGACTTCTAAGATAGAACAAAGACATCTATTAATCACATTTGCTCTCTGTCGCATGTGATTATCTAATTATGACTATTAAATATTTTTTTGTTCAATTTGTAATCCGTTTTTGTTTAGGAGGATTAATACAAGTGACAAGTAAACGGAATTCAAGTTACATCGTAACAGGATAAATTTAGAGTGATTTCATATGTAAATTAATGTTCAAAAAACCCCTAAAGCCTTGGTCTTCTAAAGTGGTTGAAAGTCGAAGTCAAAAATTCTAAATTTATATGTTATAATAGTGTAACAAATAGTAGCTTGCATAAATAATTGTTGTTTGAAAGTCCAGCTGCAACACTCTAGAAAACGTCGCTTTATATATACTTTTCAAACTTAGACCTAGTTTTAAATATAACTAGATTAAAAAATAAAATAAAAAAATAAACCACAAAAATGCCACATTTAGGGTTCGAACCCGAGTGAATGGGAAGCACAACGTGCCGCCTTGTCGTTAGGCTAGGAGGCCATTTGTGTTTAAGTTGCGTCATATAATCTTTTATACATACAGAAAAAACTTAGAAAATAAAAAACAGTCGGCCAATGATCGATTGTATGTGGCACCATTGCCAAAACCACCCAATAGTGATTTACAGATGTTCACACCCACCTCAAATGTATAGTTCTATGAATAAATTCTAACTAGCTAGTTGGTTCACTCAAGCTTCGCGACGGCAATTATCCACGTATAACCAAAAAATAGAGTTGAATAAGCATGTATAAACGAACACTCGCGCCTCGACGCGGAAGTCTAGTCGTTTTTCGTCAAATCCCTGCAACAGGAGCTTGGTCGTTATCGGTTCAGGCCGTCGAAAACCATAAAAGCGAATACTGATAATGTTCGCTCATAATAGGTTCGGGTCGTCACGGTATCATAATGGTAATGACAATCGCTATAGCCTACGATACAAAAAAATAATAAACATCATTTCTTAACTTTTTTCTTCTTCCATTATCTTTTTTAAATGTGAATAACTTTTTTATACGTTAATATTTTTTAAAAACAATTATACCATAAAATTGACCAATTTTTTATCTTTAATTTGGGTATGACATTCTTATATTTTTTTTAAAATAATTATACTATAAAAGTGTTAGTGGGATCAACCTGAAAATGACACAAACTCATTTAGAATAAAATCATGCTCATAAATATTTTTATGTAGTGTCAGAATCAACAGCTATAATAAAAATACATAAAAAATTATTTTCGCTTTATTGATTATCTAATTGTGACAATTAAATATTTCATGATCACTCTCCTAATAAATGTTCAAACCACCCCTAAAGCTTTAGTCTTCTAAGTTGTTGAAAGTCGCTATTTTGAGTAAACAAATTAGTAGTTTGCATAAGCATTATGTGGTGTTGAAAGTCCATGACTCCATGTGCAACACTCATAAAACGTGGCTTTGATAAAGGTGAAATGGTCAAACTTTGATGTTACATATACTATTTAAAGTCAAGTTTGGAAGTAAAACATGTTCGGTAACACGAATAACACGACACGATGAAACAAGACCCGACACGTTAACACAAAAAGACAAGACACGAAACGAAAATACAAAGACGGCTTGAAAGTGGAGAGTGATTTTAGTACGCAATTCTACTGTTTCATTAAATTTAAAAATTACATTTGTAAATCTCAGTGTTTTTAATTAGCCTGTTAACTTCAGTTTCTGTTATTTGGTATGTGCATATATACTCTTGCTATTCAACTGTTTCATTAAGTTCCAGGTTCAAATTTGTAAGTCAAAGCATGTTTACTAAATCCTCTTTAGGTTTTACTCTTTGATTAAATGGCAAAACAAGTTTGTTCCAGCCGCAACGTGCGGGTGGGAACAACCTAGTTAACACAACAGATGAAAAATACTTCCAGCTTTAAAAACAAAGATCCAATGTTCAATTAACCTTTTGAATCCAACAAATTTTGATGAAATCATACACAAAATCCAAATTGAACCAAAAGTCACCTAAGCCTTGATTGCATACTTCCTCAATGGGAAATACTTCTCTTTCTTCTTCTCTCGCTCCGTCTTCAACGAGGCCTACAAAATTCATAACTAGACATCAGAAAAACCAAGAATGTACAAATCGTAAAAGCCCATGTGCCAAAAAAAGAATACCAAAACGATATTTCTTCAGTAAAAGTCTAATTTGTTGAATCAAGAGAAATTAAAAGGTTATACTCATCAAACATTCTTTATTACCTGATGTTTGGTGAGACGCCTGCGAATGGCTCTGGTTTTCTTGGGACGAAGATCAAGAGGAAGGTACTTCTTCTTCTTGTAAGCTTCCCTAAGCATGGATTTCTGGGTCTGTGAAATCACAGTCAGCACCTGTGCTATGGATGTCCTAACCACTTTTCTGCAAACACAAAATACATACATTCAGTATAATTATCAATATGTTAAATGTCTATTTTTTTAAAAATAACATTAAAAAGGTTTCAAGACCTCACAATATTATTTTAAAGTACATACTCAAACAACGTATATCTGAATTGTTTTCCTGAGCTTCACATGTTAAATAATTTCTTTAAAAAAAGACCTAGAATATTTCTCTAGTGTGTTTATGCAAATACAAAAAATCTCATATTAGCATCTATGGAGAATGAATAATCAGTACTGAAATTGATCCTGGTTAAAGTCCAGACATGTGATAAGAAGAAGCACATAAGCATAGGAACCAAACGAAAAAAGAAAGTGAGTGTGCATCAATTTGTTTGCATGAATTTTCTGGATGCAAATACGAACATAGTGTTTATTCTTGTTATTCTAGGTGGTGGTTTGAGCAGTATGATAGATGTTTGCAGGGACAGCACCACGGTAGGGAGCTATCCTCAAAACTTTTATAGAATCTCAAACAAATAAACATACCCAGTAAAATCCGACTCATAGTTGAACTATTGGTAGGGTCTAGGAAAGGTAAGATGAGGGCAAACCTTTCCCCTATCTCTAAAGATATGATACTATGATAGTGTGTCTAGGCCCTAGGGACAGCACCATGGTGGGAGCTTTCCTCAAACAAAGATACATAGTAAAATCCCACTCGTAGCAGTGCTATTGGTAGTTTGTTAGGGTCTACAAACTGTGGGACAAAGGCAAACCTTTCACCCATCTCAGCAGGAGAGGCTGCTCCAGCTAAGCCCCCGGCTACAAAAAAAAAAACCTTTTCTTTTGTTTCGTTTTTTTATCTATTTCTTTTACGTGTACAATAGACAGCATACACCACACAGTATAGTAGTGAAGATAACATAAAAAGTGGCTAATAAAAATATTACCAATGTATCAACACTAAACAAAAAATCACAGCTGCTTGTAATATCGTCTAAATCAATGTAGTATAAAGTTTATGCAAGTGAATAAATAATGCTTAAAATCTATAAACCAACAGATCACTCATGTAAACGCATCTATCTGTATATATATCCGCAAAGAGAGACGTAAGAGATTACATTTTCGAGAGCTTGTTCGGCGCACCGCCGGTGACCTTGGCGACACGAAGAAGAGCAAGTTCTGCTTTCAGATCCTTCAATTGAGCAAACAAATCGACCTTCGATTTGCCTCTCAGCTCATGAACTTTGATCCGAGCTGTAATTCACGTAACAAGTGGAATCAGATCAGACAACAAAGTAAAAATCGATATATTCATCGTCCATCTGAATGCAAAACTTACCCATTGATTAATCGTAGTCGGAGCAAATACAAGCTGCAACGGAGGCTGCCTCGGAAACCTAGTTCGTAAACGGGGACGAAATTAGGGTTTGGAATTGGGGATTTATATATATCATAGACCAAAAGGTCCAGCAATGTTAAATGGGCTTATCTATATATCATAGATCCTAGGTCATTTCAACAATAGTATGGGCGGCAATTTGTACCCAACTTAAGCACAAGACAATATGTTGCCTTGTGGATAGTGGTGCACAAAACGGTTTTTTAACCCGAACCGGTTCAAAACCGAACCGAACCGGTTTGGTCAACAAAAAGTCAAAACCGGTTTTTTTTAACCCAGATGGGCCGTTGACCAGGTTTGACCGGTTTAAAACCGGTTTGAAACCAGTTTTTAAGCGGTTCGGTTCGGGTTAAACCGGTTTCAAACCGATTTAAATGTATAGGTTTGAACCGGTTTGAAACCGGCGGTTTGAAACCGGTTTGGTCTAAACCGGTTCACGACCGGTTCGGGTATCGGTTTGAAAACAGTTTGGGTTTTCAGACCGGTTTTTTTGTGCATCTCTACTTGTGGAGGACCGAGTGATATGATTGTCTTCTACGAATACAAGATATCTAGATGTGGAACAGCACGTTTTAGGACATCATGTCTAGTTGGCACGTAGAAAGACGGATATTCACTTATGACGGATGAATGTGAAGCTCATGAGTAAAGACGCCTTAACGAAGACTGCCTTCTGAGAGCATTCATGTTGGGTTCATGACAATCGTGTATATATAGATAAAGCACTTTAATTGCCTAAGTTATATCTAGACAAACATAGTGAAGACTTGATTCTTGGTGTTAGCAAGAGTGTTGATGTTTATTTTATCTATCATATTTATTAATTAACATGTTTATATTTATTTATTTCATGAATAAATATATCTCAGTATTAACTAAATACTTATCTAAAAATAATAATTGAATTCATCCGACATAAATAATATTTATCATCTCATCATAAATGTCACTATTTTTAAAGATATATATCATTAAATAATATATGCTACTTGTACTGCATGGGTGACGTTATACATTGAGATATTTATAAATATCTCAACACTTTAAAAATATCTCATTCATATAAGATATGTCACGGGTGCATATTTTATATTTTTTTAATATGTGTAATTTACACAATTATGCTTCATTATCATTTTAATACATTATTTTGATGTTATTTTTATATTTTATAGACCCAACATGTTAAAATAAAAGATTTTTTTAAATGATAAACTCATACACTTTAAATCTACTTTAAAAATAAAAGACTTGGCTTTTAAAAAAAAGATAAGAAAAGTTTGGTGTACCATCATTATATTCAATTGGTGTACATGAGTCGAGCTCTAACTCGTCTGAACTTTAAGCTTTGCTCGTTTAACTTATAAAAGTTTATGATCGAGTTCGACTGGTTTTGAGCTCTAGATCTGAAGCTCGAGCTTGACTCGGTTCTTGAGAAATGATTCATGCTCGAGATCAGCTTTGGTTCGGCATTTTTATTATTTCTCAAATAGTTAATTACTTTGTATATATAGGTGAAGGTTGCACTAACAAGTTGTTTTTCGCTAAAAAAAGCTAAGAAGTGGGTCAAACGAACTCCGATTGAACTCATTCCAGCGACGTTGGAACCGTCTCATCAAACCCTAACCAGACCCAAAACCTAAACACCCTTCCACCCGCACCCTAAAAAACCTAAACCCCCCTCTAACTCCACCCTGAAAAGCCTAAAAACCACCACTCCACCCCCCAAAAACCTAACCCCACCCTCCAAAAAACCTAAACCAACCCCCACCCACACCCAAAAACCTAAACCCCCCACCTCCACCCAAAAACCAACATAAACTATAAAATCTAAACCTTAAAAGCTAAACCATAAGGCTAAAACCCTAAAATTCAAACGTAAAATCTAAACCTTAAAAATTAAACCTTAAAAGCTAAGATGGTAGAACTCGACGAGACGGTTCCAACGCCACTAAAATGAGCTCAATCAGAGTTCGTTTGATATCGTTTCTTAACGTTTTTGTCATTTTTTAGATTTTTTAACGAAAAACTATTTTTTATTTGAACCTCCCCCTATATATATATATATTTATAATATATAGCAAAATATATTATTTAGTTACATCTATCATAATTACATCTATAATTATTTTATGATGTAACTATATTAAAAAAATAAAGTTATATTAATATAAGTAGTAGGTCTGTTTAGGTTCGCAAGCCTAATCGAGTTTGGTATATGAAGTTCGGGCTAATTTATTAAACGATCTTTTTTAAGCTCGATTCGGTTCGAACTTTTCACGAGTGATCTCGAGTAGTTTATTAGAGGCTTGGCTCGTATACACCTTTTAACATAAAATTAATTTTTTTATAACAACTTAGATCAACATCACACGCAAGGCTAGTGTACTTTCCAATTCAACATGGTCAAGTATGGAAAAGATGCCTATTAAAAATGGTCAAGTATGAACGACAGACCAATTACACATAGTCAAGTATGGACAAGAGGGCGATTAAAAATGGTTGGTCCACACGGTCAAAGCAAAAAAGCATAATTTCACGATTTTAAAGATTGGTAATATAACTATGAAAAAGCAATGTCATGTGAGGGATAAAATATCAAAAAAGAAGACAAAAAGCAATCAACTCCTTTTGAACTCCCAAGTGGATGGTCATTCAAGGGAAAGAAAGTTATGGTCGGGTTAGATTCTGAATTAATTTTACGTAGTAAAGTATGAAAATTCATAAAAATTTATTCGTATTACATCTGTATTATATAATAAATAAAGTTTTTACCGTCACGTGTCACCTCCATATTCATCATTATAATATTTTTTTCGTCTCTCTCTCTCTTATTAAATGCACATCTATTTTTTTTAATAATAATATCTTTTTAAGAAAACACTAATCTATATCTATACTATATAATAAATAAAAACTATAAGGGACACGTGTCACTCTCTGGTTACACATCACATTTATTTTTCCGCCTCTCTCTCTCTTATTAAATGTTAATTTTTCTGTTTCCTTCTCCTATTAAATAATAATATCAAATAATAATCTTTATATTAATAAATAAAATTCTATAAACACATGTCCCTTTCTGGTTCATTTGTATCATTTTTCCCACCTCTCTTTCTCTCATATTGAATAATGATATTAAAAGAATTTATTTTTAGATTTTTAATAAAAATCTAATGACGGATACTTATTATTTAATAATAAATAGTTCAACCGATGTAATATACCGGTTTATTCACACGGGTTTTTAAAAATATAAAATTTTTATTACTAAGTATATAACATTTTATTTATTCAACTCGTGTAATACACGGGATTTTAACATAGTGAATGATAAACTAATGTAATAAGGGAGAGAAAGAGAGGCGGTTAAAAAATAACTGTCTTATACATTGCATTTAAAAAAAATAAGTATAATGTCTATGTGAAGCTCATAGTACGTTTAAAGAAAAAATCAATATAGAAAAAATCAAGAAATGTATGTTATTCCAATTTTAATCTTCCAGACGATTTTCACGCTTAAAAACAAGCAACTTTGACCTAGCATTTGATTTCATAGATTAATGATTCAAAATCCTTCGTACGAAATAAGTCATTTCTATTTATAACTTGTTATGTACAGGGGCGGATCTACGAGGAGCCCAGGGGTACCATCAGGTACCTCTCAACTTTCGACGCGTAGTGGGAATTTTTGACGCGCAGCGGGAATTTTTTTTTTTTTACCGTTTTATGTATCCAGATACCCCTGAACGAAATTTTAGATACCCCTGGATTTTTTTTCTAGATCCGCCACTGGTTATGTATATCATAAATTAAAATATTGAATATGATTATCAATAATATTTAACTTTATAAAATTCAAATAAATTTTTTCATCATACATTGATGAGAGATGAAAGTATATCAAAGAAAGACATCTTCATCTTAGTAAGAGAAAAATATGTTGCCGAAGAAAATAAGATGTATGCAACCTAACCTTTAAAACAAACTCATCAATGCAGTGTAAAACTCTTAGCTCTTTTTCGGTAAACATTGGAACAGACCTCCATGAGAAAGATGAGGAACTCATCCAAGTGGCATACTCTTATTTGGACTAAACAGGGAGAACCATGGCATAAATAGCATAAACTTCAAACAAGCATAACTTAGGAAAGAAGTGGAATTACGGGACTCATAACCAGTGGATGGAAAGGTATCGACAAGCCGGATCATGTGGTAAACGCCCTATAGTGGTTTGACCCATTTGTCAGACCCGGATTCGATCAAATACAAGATCCCTATATATAATAGACTAAGATACAGTTTATAACTCTAGAATTACAAAATTACAAAAAGAAGTTATTAATAGCTTCTAAAATTACAAAAAATTTCACGGACTAAATCTTAACTATTAAATTGATTTGACAAACACCCAAAATCCTCCTTACACGTTTAAGAATTTTGGATATTGTATTTAATCTGGCCTCAATATATAATAATACAATCATTTGTATAAGTAAAAAATGAAAAGTGGTTTCTTAGGGACATGTCTCGGCAATGAGTAGAGGGGTCTTTCGTTTCCTCTCATTTGTTCCAATTTTCGACACATGGAAAAAATTGAAGACGTGTTTTGTAAGTGCCTTTCCACTAGGGCCTTTCAATAATTGATATTCTCTCTTTTTCTTTGAGTGTCATCGGAATGAAATTATGAAAATTAAAAGTTATAGAATTTTTTTTCTTTTCAGCCGAATATTCAAGTGACCACCCTTTTTGGTAGAGGGGTGTCAATCGTGTCGGGTTAGCGGGTTGATGGGTTGGCGGGTTGAATTATGCAATCGGAACACGACCCATATTCTTATTCGTGTTAAAAAAATATAACCCTAACCTGGATACACTTCAAGTCGGGTCAACCCGAACCTGACCCGTTTAACCCATTTATCTAAATTCAAAATCTAATTCATTTAAGGTAAATCGAAAAATAATTGAATAGTCATATCTCTCGGGCCATCACTAAGCTTCGGCCATAGTTTTGAGTGGGAGGATACCACTCCCACCACCCTAAGTTTATAAAAGCGTGACGTATTAATCCGTTGTATAATTTAGATATAGATAATTTGACGCATTTATGTATAACCTTCTTAAACAGTTCGTGAAACAATGGAGAGGAGTCGGGTTTGCATTTTCATTTGCCGCCTGCAAAACATACGAATTTGAATTTAATATATATTGAAAAAATTGCACGGATGGTCCCTGTGGTATTCCTAAATTTTGGATTTGGTCCCTAAGAATGGAAAAGTGCACGGTTAGTCCAAACTTATGCAAGCGGGTTGCACATTTAGTCCAACCTTTGGATGGCCGTCTAATATCGACGTTAACTTAACCCACGTGCCTTCCACATGAGGGCATAATAGTCTTTTTATATCCTATTTATTTCATTAAAAAAAACCCCACCAACCTTAAATATGATTCACGCTTCTTTGTCTTCTTCGTTGTTCCCCCTTTCAAGAAACCCTAAAAATGGTGGTTTGCTCATGTGGAAGATCTGCAATCGTTCGAACTTCGTGGGATTGGATCGTTGTTACCATTTAAAAACATGAACTAAGGTGTATTCCTTCAAAGTTGGACCAATCAGTGGTAAAACCATGTGGCCAAAATCCGAATGCCCAACAACCATTACTCCACCATTGTACAACAAACTCATTGGTAGGCCTAAGAAAAAGAGGAGAAAGAGCAATGTGGAGGTGGAAGATGAGATGGAAAAAGGTGGCAAATTGACTAGGAAGTACAAAACTGTAACCTGTTCAAAGTGCAAACAGTATGGACACAATTCTAAGACTTGCAAATGTGGGGGAAGTGTAGCTGGTGCAGGTCAAGCAAGTAGGAGTGGATCAGGTGGAGGTGCAGCAGATGAAGGTGAAGCAGGTGGGAATGGATCAGGTGGAGGTGCAACAAATGAAGGTGAAGCAGGTGGGAGTGGATCAAGTGGAGGTGCAGCAAATGAAGGTGAAGCGGGTGGGAGTGGATCAGGTGGAGGTGCAGCAGGTGAAGGTGAAACAGGTGGAGGGCAAGCTGGTTGCAACTGACTATGACTACTATTTCTTGTGTTTTATTTGTTTAATGACTACTATTTCCTGTTTTTATGGGTCTAAACGCTATATTTTGGATGTAACTGGTTATGTATGTTGATGCTACATTGTGCAGTTTTTTGACAATGATCTTTATATGCCTAAGTTTTGGATTGTATTGAATCTGTGCAGGTTAATTATGTAGGATTTTTGCAGTTTCAAATACATTAGTTGTGCAATTTTTTTGGCCAAATATGCCGATTAAATATGCAGTTTTTTAGGCCAATATGCAGGCTTTTTGCAGCTTCAAATACATTAGTTGTGCAGTTTTATTGTGTAGTTTTATTTTGTTTAAATAGTTTAATCGATGGAAGTGGATTGTGCAGTTTAATTGTGCATTTTTTTTTTGCCAATATTCAGGTTAATTGTGCAGTTTTCATTACACCAATATGCAAGATAAATTAACAAGGCTAAGATAAATTAACAAGTGATTCTCATTGCAACCACAAAAACCATTGTCATTACATCAATTTTCAAATACATTAGTACATGATTACAAAAGAGACACAATGATCAAACTTAGGAACTCTAATGCTAAGAACAAAAAACAGATCATTTTATTCTTCCTATGATTTTGAGCTTCCAACCTCCCAACTTCAACTTCAAGTCTGTTTTTTGACCTCAAAAGACCTGGTATCACCATTAGTGAACGATTGCACATTGGTGGGTCATACCATCCAATGAATCTGCATTTGGATTTCTGCAAATAACCAAAATTTAAAGTCAAAAAAAAATTAAAAGGGAACGAGATGATCTTACGGGCAGAAGACAAGAGTAAAATCTTCGTCCTGGGTTGTGATTTGTCCACGAAGTTCGAACGATTGCAGATCTTCCACATGAGCAAACCACCATTTTTAGGGTTTCTTGAAAGGGGGAACAACGAAGAACACAAAGAAGCGTGAATCATTTTTAAGGTTGGTGGGGTTTTTTTTAATGAAATAAATAGGATATAAAAAGACTATTATGCGCTCACGTGGAAGGCACGTGGGTTAAGTTAACGTCGCAATTAGACGGCCATCTAAAGGTTGGACTAAATGTGCAACCCGCTTGCATAAGTTTGGACTAACCGTGCATTTTTCCATTCCTAATAACCAAATCCAAAATTTATGAATACCATAGGGACCATCCGTGCAATTCTTTCGTATATATTATAATAAACTATTCTATTAATTATTTTAAATAATAATGATATGGATTTCAAAATGAAGTTCATTGACTTTGACAATTCAACTTGCCGACGTATGAAACCATCACTTCTGATCAACTTTGGTGTCCCTTTGTTTGCTATATTAAAATTTTAAAATAGTCATATTTTCTATGGGTTTCATGTAAACTTGTTTTTCATTTTCTTTTTGAACACAAATATTTAATTCAGTTATCTCTTCGGTATAACGTAGATACTTTGGTAGTTATATAAAGAGTTAATCGTATAAATGGCTCATATGGTTCGATTAAATTTTATAATTAGCTTTCAAATTTTAAAATTTACAAACTTAGTTCAAACATTTATAACCTAATTACGACTTTTGCCCTTGACGTTAATACCAAATAGTTTTTAGGGTTAACTAATCTCGCATGCATACCATGTGAGGGCATATTTGTAATCTTAAAATTTGTAACAATATTATTTTTTTTAATATATTAATAATGTAAATACACGTATTTGTGTACTCCCCAATTGCAAGTTGACTAAAAAGATCTTAAAAAATAATAAAAATGACGTCGTTTACAAGCCAGCCTACGAAACGTGAGGGCATGGGAGGCGAATATCTGAACTAGTTGACCATTTGTAAACTAACTTATAATATATTTATCTATTTAAATAATTTTTAATATAAAACTATAAAATACTTTGAAGAAAAAAAATGTTACAGCATGAATTATTATTACTATTACTAATAGCTATCAACTTTTGTCAAATAGCAGCAGGCTTCATGGTTTTTCGGGGAACGTCTAACTCCTCGTTCTGAACCCGCGGGCCCGGTTCAGACAACGTAGTGGTCAGGTATTGAAAGGTGATGGGTCTCCGACTTGTCGGAGATGCGACTGTCACTCAACGAATTAAAGTCGCCGTTCAAAAAAAAAAAACTAGCAATTATTATTTTTTAAATATACATTTAGTTTAAAATATTACTAAAAGTGTCGCATTTATTTTTATATGGGATTTTAATATTATAATTATTCACAGCACACGTGTTAAATAAAATAAATAGGAGAAAAGCAAGTGGAGGAAGCATCGGACAATAGACGGAGAACCCACCTTCCGTTAGATGCGATATCACATGATATGATTCCCATAATTCTTTTATCTAGAAAAATATGATTTAATTAACTTTTTAAAAAGATACATCGAATTACATAAGGTTTTAGGAAACACGCATATTTTTTTATTTAGGTTATGATAATACATCAATAAAATATTTTGAAGGTTTATAACTTATAATATTTAAATATCTTTTTTGACTATTTAAACCACGAGACATTTAATATAATAAAAATGGACTTATTTTCAAAGAAACTAGTCATAACTGATAAACTTAATTTTATTTAATAACTAATCCAGTAAAGAATTTTTATTAATATTAAAATGAATAAACATTTTCTATTTTTTTAACAACTCACACTAGGGTTGAGCATTTGGTACCGATAGATTCGATACCGATATCGGTATCCACTTTTACATAAATTCGATACTTGTATTTTCGGTATTGTACCGATACCATCTAGAGATAAACTTTTTCTAACGAGTACCGGTACCGTACCGACAAATTCGGTACCAGTATTTTCAGTACCGGTACGGCACCGATTTTATCCTAACTCACACACAATCTAATCTACCGTTAATAGAGTCCATAACTTGAATTAAATCCCCAACCTCTAAGGAAGGAAACAAGATGTAATACACCAAAATACCATTGAACAAAATGTCATTTGATAAACATTTTCTATTAGAGGGGTCTCAAGCATGGGTGGGGGTTTGGGGTGTAGTGGTAAGAGGAGAGTCTCACAACCTGGTTGTGAGTTCTAACCTCATTCAAAAAAAAATTAGAATAAAAAATTTGCTGTTAAAAAAAAAGAAAAAAAAAGAGGGGTCTCAAGCAGTAAACACCGTTGTTACGTGATATAAGTTACATTTTTTATGTATTATATGAATATTTTATATTCGTTTTTTATATATTATTCACGTATTTTGTAGTGTAGTGATGTTGGTTCACCAAATATTTACGTAAAACGAAAATAATAAAAAAATATTAAGTGCTCTGTTAACCAATAAAATAATCTTTCTTCAAACAAACAGAAAATATTCTACGCGATAATTGAAAAAAAAACTAGCTATTGTATATTTTAAGTAACACAATGATTCAACAATGCACTACTACTTTTAATTAAAAATTATTTTTAGCATTATTTGAATACAATAAATTATTTGCGCATGCGTTTTGCAATTACATAAAAAAAATAATCCAATAATTTTTTGGTCTGTTTTGATTTGGACCGAATGAAACCGTGTTTAAAATCAATTATATTTTCATCAAAAACACATAAGTGTTTAGTGAGGGCTTGGAAGGGGTAGTGATCCATTTGACTCCTTCATAGATGTGGAACACCGTTCCATTGGGTGTGAAAGGGCGCAAATGAGGGGTGGGGGCGTGGGGGCATTCACGGGCTGAGGGACATTGTGTTGGTCAAGATAGACGTTGCCAACAACTAGTTTTGTTAAAAAAATTATATTTAAGTTTAATCTCTATCTATATATATATATACACTATATTCTCTCAACCAATAACACACAACTATCTATTTTCCCAACCAATTAAATTCTATCGATTTCACACATTGAGAATGAGCCAATTGTCCGACTCATTGGATAGGTCAACACCAGCGAGGGGACCGTCCACATCCGACCATAATGCTTGAAGCTGTTGCGTCATATGATCTTTGGATTTGTTATGCAGTCTTTGGTGTTGCGGGGGCAAACAACGATATCAATGGTTTGGATCAATCGCCTATTTCAATGACATCATAGACAGAGTTGCACCTAGTTCTTTTATTCATTGTCAATGATGTCGAGTACGGACATGAGTATTATCTTGCTGATGGTATATATCCGGAGTACGTCACATTTGTTAAAACATTTACTAGCCCAATTGGTGTGAAAATATAACTTTTCGAAAAAGCACAAAAATCGGCACAGAAAGTTATCGAGCGTACGTTTGGAGTTCTAAAGAAAAAATTGACTATGATTAAAGATCCATGTCGAATTTGGTCCAAAGATAAAATAAGGAATATTATATACACTTACATAAATATAACATAACTTGATATTGGAAGACAAGGGCCTAGACATTTACCAAAACTATGATGATAACCCGCAAACGCCGCCATCCCAACTAATCTCCGAAGAGAAACACGCAGTTTGTAACGCAATACGCGATATGGAAACACATCTAAGCCTACGATGTGATTTGACGGAGCATATTTGGAGTAATCATCCAAGTGACGATTGCTTTTTTATATTTTAATATGTTTGTTATTTAATTAAATAAATTTGTATTTTGTCATCTTTATTTTAAATAAATACTTGCATTTTAGTTAAATGATTAGTTAATGATTAAAAATAAAATGTGGGATATGAAACCACTACACACCTTAAAAATTAAATGCAGTAGTATTTGATATGCATGAATGTATGATAGACTGTAATAGGTTACTGTGATGAAATGAAAAAAACATGTGTGATAATCAAATAGGAATGTAAGTAACCATTACATAAGGAATGTGATTTTTTCATTTCTAATGATTTTCGTTCCTTATGGGAGATGTGTTTTTTTCATTCCTTCAAGGAATTGAATGATTTTGTTTAAACATAAGGAATGTGATTATTTCCTTTCTACTGATTTTCATTCCTTGGGAGGGAGGGGGTGTTTTTTTCATTCCTTGAAGGAATGGAATGATTTTGTTTAATTGATGACCTGAACCATAACTCAAACCATAGCCCAACCCATGACCTGAACCCTGACCAGACCCATGCTTGGACCCATGACCCATTCCATACCCCGAACCATGGCTCAAACCAAGACTCGACCCATTCCCCAAACCATGACCCGACCCATGACTGAACACATGACCCGAATCAAAACACGTCCCATGACCTGAACCATGGCCGGACCCATGCTCTGACTCATGACCCGACCCATGCTTCGATTGATGACTTGACCCATAACCCTTAACCATGACCTGACTCATGCCCGGACCTATGACCCGGATCATGACCCAAACCATGACATATCCCATGACCCAAAACACGGGCCGACCCATGACCCGACCCATAATATAAATTTGTTAGTTAAAAATATTTTATTATTCATAAAATAGTTTCTTATTTACCAAACAACACAAAGTAATGATTCATTTCATTTAATAGGGTAACAAAACAAGATAATGGAATGGTAATGATCCATTTGTTTCCATTGTCTATTTCATTTACTCGTCCATTCTATTACTCTGTTCATTCCATTACCTCATACCAAACAGACCCTTAGTGATTCTGGAAAGTAATTACTCTTGTGCTGATGTGACAGTGACGCTGCGAGACGTGAAAGAGGGAGAGGGAGTGTAAAACCACTACGAATGAGCTAAGTTAAAACTTTGAGCCGTCATACGTCATTTATTATATAGAAGCTTCGACAAAAACAATTATAGATGCAACTTAATTGAACGCAAAAAATAACACATATATAACCCTATGTATATAAGCATAGGATTGGCTACCAATCTGACGATCACATTTACAAATTAAAACTAATAAAAAACTAGTTCGCCCATAAATAGATGATAACAAACTAATATATCTTTATGATTATTTGAAAAAATTAACGCAATTTATTCTTGAATGCTAGTATCATCACTCGAAAAATAAAAATTCAAACCGAACATAACTAAATTCGAATTTTGTTTCAGAATTTTAAAATCATGCAAGCATCCAATTGAATTCTGAATATGATTTTCGAAGCAATTCAACCAGAGTATTCTTATTGTAATTATACGTATAACTTCATTAACTTTTTTTTTATAAAAAAAGTACATATGTTTTTATTATTTTTATTATTTATTTTTCTCTTTGTTTATTTTTATTCTAATAAACCGCAACTCGAACCAAATTAAAAATTTTCAATTCAATTCAATCTTTAAAATTTTAATTTGATTTCGAGTTTTTTTTTAAATCCAAAATTCAAATATAATAATTAGTATCTTTTTAAAAGTAAAATCATATTGATAACCAAATCATGATTTTAATAACAAATATTAAACTTTTAAAAATATTAAAAAATTATCTCAATGGTCCATTACTACTCCGTTTAAATAAATTGAACTTTTTGGAATCTTCAGTTATCACGACCCCTGTCATTAAAAGAAATAATAATTACAAATAATTAAATAAATAAATAAAATCCATCCACTAGCTAAATCCAAGAAACCGAACAGCACACACAATCATCCTATATTAAGTTGAGATCACGTCGCGTATTCCACACATTCATCATCATCTTATCAAACTTCCACTTTTGTCGCAACCAAACTCTTGTTCTCCAAAGTCTAAGGAACAATCAAAAGATTGTGAGCCAGTTTCATGGTACGCCCATCTTCTTACCTCAATTTTTCCAAAACACACTGTTAAATCTTCTTATTTATTCATTAATTAATTGAGTTTTCTTTTTGTTTGTGTTGTTTTGATTATTAACCTTCTTTTAGGCAACTGAAGCTTCAAATTTCAAATATGAAGAGGTATGATTCACATCTTATGTTATTTTGATTTCTATACTGTTTATGGTACACATCAAAGAATTTTTTTTTTCTAGAGTCCGGGGTGTCAGTTCCGGACTCTACCGGTAGCTCTGTTTATAAGTGAGATTTTACTGAGTATGACTGAACTTTCAGTAATTTGTTGGGAATTAGAAAGGATTTATGTTATTTGGATTTCTATACTGTTTATTGTACACGTTAAAAAAAAATCTACCGGCAGCTCTGTTATAAGTAAGATTTTATTGGGTATGTTTGTCTTACGGTCATGGTTCTATGAAAACTTTCAGGAATTTATCGAGAATTCGAAAGGATTGAAGCTCTTTACATGTCGATGGCTACCGGTTGGTACCGAACCAAAGGCTTTGATCTTTCTTAACCATGGGTATGGCATGGAATGCAGTGTCTCCATGAAAGGTCAATTGGTTTCTTTAAAATTTACTTTAAAATCCCAAATTATTAAAAAGAATATTGGGAATTTGTTATATTAAATTGGATTAAAATGGTATTTAAACAGGGGCTGCACTAAGGCTTGTAAAGGCAGGATTTGCAGTTTATGGTATTGATAATCAAGGCCATGGGAAATCTTCTGGACTTCAGGGTTATATCCCCTCTTTTGAAGATCTTGTTACAGATTGCTCGGATTTTTTCACAAGCATTTGTGGTAATTTCTTTTTTATTTTATTAATATTTTAAATGATTTCGGCTTTTTTTTAATATTTAAAATAGTCTTCTCTTTCATTTATTAAAATTCAATTAAAAAAGGTTGAATTTTCAAATTTTGAACAGGTCAAATAGGACTGGGTTGAATAAGGATTTAGATTGGGGTTCTTGATTTGTAGGATAACTATGAACATATAAAATAAATACATTTAATATGCCATTTTTTATTTATAGTGTTATTTTAAGATGTTATGGAGAACTGATTTATTAGGGTTTTTTTATATGTATTTTAATAAATGTGCATTTTATTTTTCAGAAAAGAAAGAAAATAAGAAAAAGATGAGAATATTGCTTGGAGAATCCATGGGAGGAGGAATGGTTCTCTTGTTACATAGGAAGAAACCAGACTATTGGGATGGTGGAGTCTTGGTTGCACCCATGTGCAAGGTGTGTGCTCTTTCCCTAATAAACTAGAATTAATTACACGCATGGCCCCTATGGTTTACTCAGATTTTACTTTTGACACCTGCGAATGCTAAATTACAAGTTTGTCCTAATAGTTTACACATTTTTTTTCACTTTTGGCCCCTGTGTTGGATGGCTGTTAAGTTTTCTGTTAATATTTTATAAAATGACCAAAATACCCTTTATATATTAAAAGAAAATAAAAATAATAAAATAATGGGTCCCTGGATTTCATCTTCCCCACCCTCTTTCTTCCAACCATCTTGTTGTCCCGCCGGTGTATCTACAACCCATAACCGTGCCGGCGATACCACATCTTATTTCCGGTTGGGATATTGTTATTGATGTTGAGATTATCAATGCTACTGTTACTTCCTCCACATCTTATTTGCCCTAATTCAGACAATCCGCAGACGTAATTCTCTCCGACGGCCACGGCGGAGCTGAATTCGGTTTGATTGAGTTCGGAATTTTCGTTGAACTGGTCCCATTGCCAGCACACGAGCTGATTGGTGGCGGAAACAATCCCGCAGACATGTGAATCGCCGGAATCGATGTCTTTGAGAAGCGGACCACGGTAAATTTGCTTGCGTAGCGTCGTTCCATCTTCGAGGAACCTCCAGCAGACTAGAAGCGATGAGTTTAAGACCGGCGAGGTTAATCCACAGAGGAAAATCTGTTTATGTCACTTAACGGAACTGGAACTACTCCAGTGGTGGTGCAATTGAGGAGTGGTTGTGGTTGGGTTGGGGGTTTCGTTAGGGCATAGATTAGGGTTTGGTTGGGGTTTAGGTGTGAGATTGAGACGGTTGGGAGTGAGGAATTGGAAAGGGGGAGGAGAAGAAGAAGAAGGGTTAGAGAGATGAGAGGGAAGATGGAGTCCGCCATGGAAGTGGTAGTCTCATGGTGGTGGTAATGCGTGTGAAGGTGAAGATGAAGGTGTGTAGACGCGGTTTGTATTGGATTGTGGATAGGGAAGTGCGAGTGACTGCTCCGACGTCGTACGTGCGTAGCAATCCGGTGAAGCCTCTCTGTTCTGTGTGATGGATCGCCGGTAATCGTGAAGGGGGGAGGTGGGCTAGGGTTGGTGGTGAAGTGAATGGTGATGACCTGAAGCTTTCTGATTTGTTTATTTGGATTAAATTAAAAAAAAAGAGTGGGGTCTATTTAATACTTAATTTCTTTTCAAAACTATAAGGGGTATTATAGTCATTTCGCTCCCACTTAACAGACAAACTTAACAACCATCCAACCCAGGGGTCAAAAGTGAAATAAGTGTGCAAACTATTGGGCCAAACTTGTAATTTAACATTCGTAAGGGTCAAAAGTGAAATCTGAGTAAACCACAGGGGTAATCCGTGTAATTAACTAAAGAAATATAATAGATACATGCACGTAGTTTAATTAGATGTACTAAAAAAATTCACCGGTAATTTTTTTTAATAAGATGTGGTGACCGTCTTATGTATCATATAAATAGAGAGGGGTGCTCATCATTTCCTTGGTTTGAATATTTTTTTGTTCAAAACCAAAAATCAAACCGTAAACAGAATTTGAGTTTGTTTCGGTTTTAAACCAAAAAATATGAATTTAGTTCGGGTTTCTGGTTCATCGGTTTTGTAATGGGCTACATATATATTAATGACTTACACAAATACAAAAAAAAAAATTCATAGCCCAATATAAATAATTTCATAGTAGCAGATTACTACAATCAACTTTTTTGTTATCATTATAAGTTTTTACGTTTTTTTTCACACTCTATAAAATTACATTTTAGTAACTTTTATATATTTAAAAGTTTTTCATAAAAAACCTCAATTTTGTTGTTCATTTTATGTCTCAAAATATATTGAGTCGCTCCTATTCATAGCCCAATATAATTCGCTTCGGTTTTAAATTGTTTAAGTTCAATTTGTAACTGAATATTAACCACCCATCATATTTAAAGGAATGAATATAAATATTTATGTTTTCACAGTTATCTATTTGAAGTTTAAAATCAGTTTCGTATAATTTCTGTATATTTTAATAGTATAGAAATATAGATGTAAAACCTTTTACCATATAGAAAGAATGATATAAATTTGTATTTTAAGTAAAAATCTAAAGTATTTTACAATCATCTAAAATTTAAAAGTCAAATATGATCTTGATCAGTTTTGTGTCAAGTATCATTTCCTTATTAAATCCAGTACGACCTGCATTTATTACAAAAAGTGCATTGCAACTTGTTAAACTTTGAGGGGTAGTTATGGAATTTCACTTGGAAAATATCTGAGAAAAAGAAAAGGAATTTATAATTCTTTTTTTTTCATTTATAAATAACCCATTTCAAGGAAAAATAGGTTTCATGTCACTATTCCGTACCATCTTAAAAGTGTCAAAGGTGACATACAACGGTAGCATTTGTGGAAGAAATGATAAAGCCAACGTAATGACAATGATATTGACCTAACATTAGATGTTTTTTGAGATATGTAACATGTTTAATATAAGTGTTTGGTTTTCATATAATATCTTTCTATAATTATGAAAAAGATTACACCCGGAAACAAGACAGAGTCACGTAATAAAACAAATAGAATAATAAGTAGTTAGAATTTAGAAAATGATTAAGCCATCATATCTTTAGTATATAGGTCACTTTGTTATATTTATGTATTATTACTGACAATTGTATATTATTCTTATTGTTCTACTTATGTAATTTCTCAGATTGCCGATGATATAAAACCACCTCAATTGGTGATTAATGTGTTGACGAAACTTATAAAAATAATCCCAACATGGAGAATTGTCCCCGGTCAAGACATCGTTGACGTTGCTTTTCGAGATCCTAAAATTAGGGAGGAGGTAAGATTTAATCTAGTTATGTATTTCTTTTACGTAAATGCAATGTTTATAATTTACGAAATTGTATGTTTGTGTGTCAGGTTCGTAATAACCCTTTATGCTATAAGGGTCGACTACGTCTACAAACTGCCAATGAGCTACTAAATGTTAGCTTAGACCTTGAAAAAAGACTCCAAGAGGTACGTTTATGGCTTATTCTTTATATTTAAGAAATTAGATTACAAGAAAAACAAGTTCCTATAAATAACATGACCCTTTTCGTTTAATTAGGTGACATTTCCATTTTTTATTGGACATGGAGACGCAGACAAAGTGACTGATCCAACAGTGAGCAAACTTCTATATGATACTGCTTCGAGCTTTGATAAGACGTTGAAGTTGTATCCAGAAATGTGGCATTCTCTCACGTATGGAGAGTTCACTGAGAACATAGACATTGTGTTTCGAGACATAATTCATTGGATTGAAGAGAAAATTTCTAGTGGAAATTCGAGATTGGAGAGGGAACAAAAGAATGCAAATGATGAGTTACACACAAATATCTCGAGCATAAAGAAGTTGACTGATTGATCGACCACAATCACTACATATTATTATTGTTAAATTTACTTTATTTGAGAATTTGTAAAATTGAAGACAAGTTATATATCATGTAGAATATTATTACACAAAAAATGTTTGATAATATTTATAGTGTATTTCAAGGAATTTATACCATATTAACATGGTGATCCTAGTAAATCAGTAATTTTCGAGAGATTGGAAGACTTTTGGTTTGTTTGAAGTTATCAATATCATGAAAGTCGAATCATTGAATACATCATAAATTATAGAATTAGGGCCTTTCGTGGGCCTATTCTTGGGCTTAAAGCCTTAAACCCTCCCCATTTAGCAATGGCTTGAGCTTGATTGATATTTGATGGCATTGACATAGAGTTAGCATATGGGCCTATGGGGGTATGGGCTCAAGCTTATCAAGTAGTATTTTAACTAATTTGTTTAATAGTATAATTAAAGGGGAGATATCAAATTAAAACCCTTAAATTCATTCTTGTCCACATATTCTATTTCTTTATTTTTTGTTTTTTTTAATTGTCTAGGGACATTTGTTTCTTTTTACTTATTCTTGAAACCCTAACTATCTATTTCTCTCTCAAACATCAGATCTTTACTTATTTCTATCTCTCTAAACCCACTCTCAAATGAAAATACAAAAGATCATGATCATGATGTCGAATAACAAGACCTCGAAGAACAGGAAGGGGATTTAGATCTGCCACCAGATCTACCGCCTGGTCTCTGTTTCGCCACCACGGGTCTCGATCCCGTGACATTAAGGTCACATGTTCGAGTCGTGAGAAATAGCCTTTTGTAAAAAGTGTATGGTAAAACTGCGTACATCATATCGTGAAGGGATCCGACCTCCTTGGACTATGTGTAAATGCGAGAGCTAAGTCAAGCATCGGGTACGCCCATTTTATATTTTTTCTTTCTAATTTTAACGTCATATTTTAAAAAAAAATATTTTTTTTAAATATTTTAATTTACTTTCTTTGCTGTTTTGACATTATTAATTTTTTTGCTATTTCGCTGTTATTTTTCCCTGAGGGCTACCAATATTCAGTCCGTTGAAAAGAGCGTTACAGATTTTAACACCCCGTAGTAATGCACGGGTTACTCCGAGTGATTATATATTATAGATCATTTATATTTTACATATACTTTAATTGTTCATAACAAATGACACATATAAATGCCAATTTCTGGTTGTTGAATCTGAAGAAAAGGGCATAACAATTTATATAATTTTTGGACACATTGGGGTTGGTGGTTCAATGATAGAGGAATTTCATTTAAAGAACACCAAGGTTTGAAAATGTCATGGGTTTAAGTCTCACTCTTAACAGAAATTAAAAAAAATTGCCTTTAAAAAAATATATATAGTTTTTGGGCCACTACCTTTGTGACAAGTCGGTGCCGAAAGTTGAAGTTACAAATATTAAAAGAATTAAATTAAAAATTAATCTTGTCTTCCCTTGATGTGAAAACAGATTACAATGAAAGGTTACATAGGTCAACACCTAATATATTGTGACTACTAAAATTTTGATATGAAAGGGTTCACTGCTGGCCACATATCCCAATTTTCTTTTTGGTTTTGTTTTTTCGACGTTGTAGTATTTTCAATATGTGGAATTATCCGTATGAAAAGTTTATAAATGTAATTGTTATAAGCCAAGTTCATTTTATACTCTGTTACATGATACTCACACACTCGTCAATTTAAAACACAATATACAGTTATTACGATTAGTGATTAAGAACATTGAAAAGCTATACTAATCGAGATTGTGTAAAGAGTTCAAAGATTGCTAATTTACTAGAGAAAATGAACCCTTAACAAAAACAATGACAATGGATGCATATTGAGATATTACCGTGTATTTATAGAATCACAGGAGATCATTGAAACTAATCTATAATCAAGAATCAAACTAACAAGAATGAGATTATAACCCTAAAGATGAATTCGTGTTAATCGATCAACTTGTTTACAGTTTGATATCGTATACATATATACAAACTAATCGACACGCTCCTTTCTGAAACGTCGTGATTACGTAAAATCGGTTTCTAGGATTGTAAACTTACACAATAACCCTTGACTATTTACAGATATATAAATAGACACTAAACTTAATTTTAGGTTTTTGTAGTAGCAATTACGTTATACCGTCGGTTCCAACGGTATATGAGAGGACATTTTCGAAAAGGATTAGTCAAAAAGACATATTAAGGGAAAAAACATGTAATAAAGACATTTTAAGGATTTTTCATTTTTAAACACATCTTTTTACGTGCCTTTGGTTTTATATGTACACAAGCACACATATACAAGCCAAAGACGCATAAATCGGTAAAAAAAATGCACAAACATCATGGTGTATGGCAGGGTTTAATTAAGTTTGTGTTTTAATTCGTCTTATATCCATGTGTGTGTTAATTATTAAGAACTTAAAGGCTCACAACCTGACTTAAATAATTATTCACTCAAAACATCAAAGAATCACATATGAGTAATCGAAAACTTAAATTGATTAGAAACTAATTAACAAAGAATAACGAATTCTTATTAAATTGAATCAAAATGATTACAAAGAATTAAAATGAAAATGAAATTATAAAATCTATATATCTCTATTTACAACTTATATATCATGTCTAACTACCAAGAGGTTCTAACAGAGCAAAAAAAATAAAGAAATAAATAATTTTGTTCTATGAGCATACCAATGACACTAACTTATCACAGTAAATTCATACTTACATGTTACTTCCTACTAATCACACAACACAAGTTGCTAGCAACTAACTTTTACCACTGATACTACATTGCTACCAATACTCAGCGGTATCAATCGCGACCTTTTCCGGATGACTTTATGTTTGAGTTTAGCAACATATTCTAACAATCTCCATCTTATTGCAAAGTCCAAACACAATTCGTTCATGTAATGTTTAGCACATTGTAGAAACTTAGGGCCTTGAAATGTTTTTGTTAACATATCGACAACATTTTCATGAGTATAAACTTTCTCAACCTTCACCCCCTATGAGTTGTTAACATCTCTGTGAATGTATCATTACATTTGGAGGTGGCAATCATGACCCATTCTTTTTAAAATGGGTTGATTTGTGCACCAAAATTTGGCACATGGGTTCATTTGGGTCAACTCAATATAGACAACGGGTCAAGATGGGCCAACTCAAATCATACAACAGGTCAAGATGGGTCAACTCAAACCATACAACGTGTCAAAATTGGTCTTTAAAAAACTTGGTAATGTAAAAAGGTTCAAATGGGTTAACACCACCCATAGGCTATGGGTTCACCTCGCCACCTCCGCCCCCGCCACCGCCGCACCCCGCCACAACTACCACCCGCCCCCGCCACCGCCGCCACCCCGCCACAACTACCACCCGCCCCCGCCGCCACCTGCCACTTCCGTCCCCGCCGCCCCACCACCACCGCACTCCGCCACCCGCCATCGCCGCCACCGCCGCATTCCGCCACCGCATCCCGGAAGCCCCGCCACCCCCCGCCGCCGCCGCCCCGCCATCCTGCCAACGCCGCCCCGCCACCACCACCATCCTGCCAATTCCGCCCCCCGCAAACGCCGCCATGCCACACCGTATCCGCTACCCGCCAAAGCGGCACCGCCGCCACCCGCCACAATAATACCGATGCAGTCATATGAAATGTTGCTTTCGTCCCCTTCTAGCTGCGACCGTTGAATTAACTTCCCAAATGTTCGCCAATATTGTTCATAACTTTCTTGTTCATTAGGTGCAAATGAGTTTCATATCTAATGCCATATTTGTTTGAAAAAAATTCATTTTAGTAGCACATACTGTGTTAATTTTAATAAAATATAAATTTTGACTTATTTTCATTTAGAAGTTGACGTCATAGGTTGTAAGTAGTGCTAATTAAAATCTATTTACACTAATAAAAAAACCGTTCACTTTCTTCTCAATAAATTCATCATCAAGTTTATTCAATGTGCATCGTGCAACAAAGCCCAAACAAAAGGGAAGACTAGACTTTCTTTTTAATAACCCGTTTTGACCCGGACTCAGTTTACTCCTAACCCGTTTTGACCCGAACTCATTTTACTCCTAACCCGTTTTGACCCGAACTCATTTTACTCCTAACCCGTTTTGACCCGAACCCGTTCTGACCCGTGACCCAAATCCGCCCGACCCGCCCAGTTTGCCAGGCCTAATTACATTGATATGTTTGGTCATCTTCAAGATACATCTGTTTATTTGATAAATGTATTATTGAACCCTAGTAATCACATAAGATCAATGAAATTTTATTTTAACCTCAAGTTTAATCACAAAACCTTTAAACCATATAAATTCTTTCACTACTTCTATCAAAGCTATATACATAGCTTATATAGTTGATAAAGTTATGAAATGTTGTAATAAGGCTTTCTAACTAACAATACTTCTTGAGAATTGGAAGGGATAATGCCAAAATCTTTTGCAAAACACTATCTACATAACCAAGAATCATATCATTACCTTTACAATTCCCAAAGACTAACTGAACATCCGGAGTACCATGAAGCACCTCAGGATCCATTTCATATATTCTCAATGCAAATTTCCTAAACTTGCCATAAATCCACTTACCACACAAAGAGCATAACCTATATTAGGCACACACCATGAGGTATATTAGACTTGTACCTGCATTGGCATATGGTGCATCCACCATATCATCAACCTAACAACTTGTTTGTGGAGAATATGTGCTTGAAAACTTGAAATGGTTTCCAATTGGAGCTGTTACAAGTTTGTTTTGACCAATAAAGAAGTTACGCACGACCTTCTTCACATAAGCATCTTGGGTCAACTTAAGCTTCTTTAAGTTCCCTTTTGTTACGAATTTCCAACTCTGCAATCTTCTTAGCTTCCCCCGATTCTTTCATGTCAAATTCTGATACATATGTAGCTCCATATTAGCCTTAAGCACGTCCATGCAGGCTTACTAGCATATCAATCACACACACACACACACACACACACATATATATATATATATATATATATATATATATATATATATATATATATTAGAGTAAAGCTACAAATGATATTAGAGTCATTGCATTCTTAAGAGAGTTTAAGGGGATTGCGGCAAAGTTGAAGAAATATGAGTTGTGGTATCATCCGTTCTAGGGGTGAATTGTTGGGAAACAAGATTACAACTGATGACACAGAACTCAAAGTAATTACTTCTCAAGTAGAAAGATCAACACTATGTTTGACAACTTAGTGTTTCTACTGATGTCTTGTGAAGCTCAAGTTAATACTACTTGGTCATTGGTTGTGTGGTTAGCATACAATTATATATTAATTAAAGAACCTTCAACCTGATTATAAATTATGATCCTAACAATATCGATTGTTATTTCCATACTTGACTTCTACTACAAAGTGCTGAAAAATCAAATTTGCAATACAAAACCCTAAGCATGTTTATGCAAATTCTATAAATCTTATATTTTGAAGCATGATACACGTTTTGCTGCACAACTTATCCAAAAGATTTTCACTTTAGACAAACCTGGACCAATAAGGTACGATATATATATATATAGGGTGAAGTTCATAAGAAAACTAACATTTAGGGAGAGAACTAGAGAACTCCTCTTTAAAGGTAAAAAAATAATAAAAAAATCATAACTCAAAATATAAATCAAAAACTAAAAAAATGGTTCGGAGACCTTGTTTCCCACGTCGTCCTCGTTCAAAAAAAAACTCGAAAAAATAGACGGTTTAGTTTTTGGGTTTAGCTTAGCTTTTAGGTTAGGTTTTTAGATTGGAGGGGGGGGGGTTTGGGTGGGTTTAGGTTTTTGGGGGGTGGGTGGGGGTGGGGTGAGGGGTTTAGGTTTTTGGGGTGGTACTACACATATAAAGTATTACGTTTAGGGTTAGGTTTTTTAAGGTACGAGGTGGGTGCGGTGGGTTTAGGTTTTTGGGTGGGGGTGGGTGGGGGGGTTTTTGGGTGGGGGTGGGTGGGGGGTTTTTGGGTGGGGGGTTTAGGTTTTTGGGAGGTGGGTGGGGTTAGGTTTTTGGGTGAGAGGTTTAGGTTTTGGGGGGTGGGTTAGGTTTTTCGGGGAAGTATTACGTTTAGGGTTGGGTTTTTTAGGGTAGGGGGTAAAGAGTAGGTGCGGTGGGTTTAGGTTTTTGGGTGGGGTGGGTGGGTTTAGGTTTTTGGGTGGGGGTGGGTGTGATGGGTTTAGGTTTTGGGTGTGGGTGGGGGTGGGTGTGTGGGGTTTAGGTTTTGGGTGGGGGTGGGGGTTTAGGTTTTTGGGTGAGAGCGGGCGGGTTTTTTTGGGTGATACTACACATATACAATATTGAAAATAATAAGAAAAAAAAAATGACGAGTTAATTCTTATTTTTTATAACATTGTTTATACTCAAATGAAAGATAAAAAAATTATTGATTTAATGGTGCAATTTTCTAAAAAAAATAATAATGTATGTAAAAGATAGAAATGTTTAAAGATTTATATATTGTAAGTTCTAATTTTACTCTTTCTTTTTAAAATTTCACCTCTTTTTTTCTTAATTGTTCTCTATTCTCTCATTAAAGTGAGTTATGTCATTAACTCAACCCAATATATATATATATGTATATATATATATATATATTTATATATATCATAAATCAAATATTGTGTCCTTTATTTCTAGCTAAATTTGTCATGACGCACATGGGTCTACTGATTTCTACATCATATGAAAAGTTGATCCTAGTCCTTCACTGTATTCGATATAAAATCTGTAGAGGAAGTCAGCGATAACCAGTCTATACAAACCACCGTTTGAAGATGTCCTACAAACAGAATGAAAAAAATTCAAGGTATCAAAAATTTCGTTCAAGAGTATCGAGAAATATAAAACAGTAAAAAAAATATTTTCACTATGCGTTAAAAGTTGAGGGGTAGGCTAAGGTAGTCCACCTCTGCCTACAAATATAGGTATTTTTTTTGCTACATAGACAAAATCATGTGTGAAGAATACCTTGTATGGTACGTCAAATTAAAATACAATCACTTATATATAAGATTAGGTTGCTACAAGTATGATTATTAGAGATTCAGAGTCTAATTAAATGAATTAACCATGGCACCAATAGTTATGTTTGTTCCAACTTGCCTGATGGTTTAAGTCATTGTTTGTGAGTAATTATAGAATGGTTAGGTGAACATAGACACATAGGCCCCAAACCCATGCGCGCGAAAATGTGGAATAGTGTGTTGGTACGAATCACAATTTTAACATCTTGCTATGAATTTGTTGAAAAAATAAGGGAATATTTACTGATATAGTTTTTGTGAAAAAAAATGCTGACCTGTTTTGAACAGGATTTCATGACCCTTAAAATGGCTCGAAACACATACTCAATGTTCACATATGACATATTGCTGATATTCTATACAAAAATGAAGGTACAGTAATGTCGGATTCCAACGACTTTTAAATCTTCATTATTTGCATATAAATAATATAAATTATGAGACTATGATTCTGTGACTCACGAATGATTAACAGAATGGTTAAAAAAATGATGAATTCTTGAATTTATAATACGATAATTGAATAAACATTTATACTTATATACTCAATGTATATATAGAGATACAAGCGACGTTATTTATCGCACCCTATGACCTAATCTACGTGACGTTTACATAAACGTGTTTACATATTCACATGTGTACTAAACCTAATACTTCTAATAATTACGTTTAAAACCCTAATTTTACTAACTAAATGCCAACTGAGCGGGATTAATAATCCTCCCTTTAATCTCCATCATTATATCGGACCCGAATTTTAATAATGTCGGTCCATAGATCTCGTGTTGGATTAGGTTAGCTTCCTCCATTTTCTCCCACTTTGGACAATAATTTATAAAATGTCGTCCAAGCTCGTAGCGCTTGTTGCATCTTACGTGACTCTTATTGATTCGTTCACTATCCCTACATTTCTTGGGCCATCGACCTCTACCCCGACTCCGTCCAAAGTTTTCTTGATTTGAACTACCACAACCACAATGCTCACATTTATGTTCTTTACCTTTCTCCTTTGTATCTGCTTCGGTGAATAGAAGTTTATTGTGCATGTCGTCCTCCTTGGTTGGTTTCTTAATGCGTTCTTCGTAAGCTTTTACTCTCTCAATGGCTTCTTGAGACGACATGGTATTAAGATTGGCATTGTTCAATCACAACAACAATTTGAATAAACTTTCCATGTACAGATGCGAGTAGTTTCTCGACTATTCTCTTGTTACCAATCGTGGATTGAAGATTGTTGGCTTGTGACATAAGTTGAATAGCTTTTCCTTTAACGTCATCAATAGTGTCAGAGTCAGGTGTAAAAAAAACAAATAAATTGCAAAATTTCCTTTTTTTATATAATAATCGTGAATAATGGTGTCGCTATTTAATTTCAAATCATAATCTCTCCTTCCAATTGCTATAGTTCTGATCGCAAAAATGATAGAATATTTGAGTAGATTTGATGTTGTTGATTTGATCACCGCTTCCGAATCAATTGAACAAAGCTTTCAATGTTTAATCGGTCGATTTCAATTCAAGTCTATTTGATGATGTTGTTGATATAGATGCTTCCATTTAATCCATTGTTGTTCTTCTTTGAATACGGCTTCTTGATTGGCCATCGTTAAGAGCCGCCCTCATACTAATTTGTTGCCAAATTGAAAAAAATGACTCTCCTGATCAAAGATGGCATCATAGAAAGCCATGATACTATAGAAAAAATTCAAAAGACAATTCAAGATTATATTAATCAGGCAAACAATTATCCTCATAAAGAAGCTCCAAGCCCTTTCAGACACATTGTCAGAATAATTCAAACAATTAAAAGGACTAATCAAATCAGCAATAAAGAAATCATGGATTTCTACCTTATAGAAATGAAAAAAGATATGATAAAAAACTTCAGAAAAGAAGGAGGATCTCCTTCAACAATGTCTACATCCTCACAGACTGAAGAAGATGAAGATACAGAAAGAATATTTCATGAAGGTCAGAAAGATACTACTAATCCTATAGACGAAGATTATATCAACACAGTCCTTGCAGAATACAGGCAAGAATTCTTGCAATTTTCTAGCAAGCTAAAAAACAAACGTCACAATAGGCCCACAAGAACATGATCAAAAGACTCCAATAATAGTTGGAGTGAAAGACAACATTATACACTCTGCATCATAATAGCCAGTCACTATTTACTTTTTGAAAAGTTAGCAAAATAATTGCTAATTACTGTTTTCTTTTTGACAAATTTGTCTAAATAGGTCCACAATGGGAATCTTGTTAGCTTTACTCCGCCTATATAATGGGACTTTCTCATCTTGTAAAAAGTACATCGGAGAAAACTCCACTACTACTACTACTCTCTCTTGTAAAATATCTCTGAATAATACTTGAAATTTATTTTGAAGCATGATGTTCATAATCCGAAAGAGAAAATCTGGTAAATTTTTCTTTTTATTCTAAATTTAATATTTAATGATTGCCTCTTTCAGAATCTAAGTCTTTTAAGTGTTGAAATGTCATTATAACTTAAACAAGTATGTAAAAAAAAGTATAAAATTGAAAATATTTCTCAATAAAATATAGACAGGTTAAGGACAGAATAAAATAATAAGGTGGTGGTTGAACCCTTGTAGACCTTGTAGCCGCTAATGCCAGGATGGGCGCAAAAGCTTTTTATTGTGTGAACTTTATTAACCTCATCTTAAAATTCTATACTGTACTTGTAAAAATATCATATGGTCTATAATTCCTAAATGTTTTTAATCTTATGCAATAATTTTTATATAATTTTTAATGCTTTATGTTTAAAATATGTTAATATTTAAGGTGTATATATATATATATATATATATATATATATATATATATATATATATATCATAAATCAAATATTGTGTCCTTTATTTCTATCCAAATTTGTCATGACGCACATGGGTCCATTGATTTCTACATCATATGAAAAGTTGATCCTAGTCCTTCACTGTATTCGATATAAAATCTGTAGAGGAAGTCAGCGATAACCAGTGTATACAAACCACCATTTGAAGATGTCCTACAATCAGTGGCGTGACGGATCTATGAAAAAAATTTAGGGGTATCAAAAATTTCGTTTAAAGGTATCAAGAAACATAAAACAGTAAAAAAATATTTTCATTATGCGTTAAAAGTTGAGGGGTAGGCTAAGGTAGTCCACCTCTGCCTACAAATATAGGTATATTTTTTTGCTACATAGACAAAAACATGTGTGAAGAATACCTTGTATGGTACGTCAAATTAAAATACAATCACTTATATATAAGATTAGGTTGCTACAAGTATGATTATTAGAGATTCAGAATCTAATTAACTTAATTAACCATGGCACCAATAGTTATGTTTGTTCCAACTTGCCTGATGGTTTAAGTCGTTGTTTGTGAGTAATTGTAGAATGGTTAGGTGAACATAGACACATAGGCCCCAAACCCATGCGCGCGAAAATGTGGAATAGTGTGTTGGTACGAATCACATTTTTAACATCTTGCTATGAATTTGTTGAAAAAATGAGGGAATATTTACTGATATAGTTTTTGTGAGAAAAATTGCTGACCTGTTTTGAACAGGATTTCATTACCCTTAAAATGGCTCGAAGCACATACTCAATGTTCACATGTGACATATTGCCGATATTCTATACAAAAATGAAGGTACAGTAATGTCGGATTCCAACGACTTTTAAATCTTCATTATTTGCATATAAATAATATATATTATGAGACTATGATTCTGTGACTCACGAATGATTAACAGAATGGTTAAAAAAAATGATGAATTCTTGAATTTATAATACGACAATTGAATAAACATTCATAGTTATATACTCAATGTATATATAGAGATACAAGCGACGTTATTTATCGCACCCTATGACCTAATCTACGCGACGTTTACATAAACGTGTTTACATATTCACATGTATACTAAACCTAATACTTCTAATAATTACGTTTAAAACCCTAATTTTACTAACTAAATGCCAACTGAGCAGGATTAATAATCCTCCCCTTAATCTCCACATTATATCGGACCGGAATTGTAATAATGTCGGTCCATAAACCTCGTGTTGGATTAGGTTAGCTTCCTCCATTTTCTCCCACTTTGGACATTAATTTATAAAATGTCGTCCAAGCTCGTAGCGCTTGTAGCATCTTACGTGACTCTTATTGATTCGTTCACTATCCTTACATTTCCTGGGCCATCGACCTCTACCCCGACTCCGTCCAAAGTTTTCTTGATTTGAACTACCACAGCCACAATGCTCACATTTATGTTCTTTACCTTTCTCCTTTGTATCTGCTTCGGTGAATAGAAGTTTACTGTGCATGTCGTCCTCCTTGATTGGCTTCTTAATGCGTTCTTCGTAAGCTTTTACTCTCTCAATGGCTTCTTGAGACGACATGGTATTATGATTGGCAAATTGTTCAATCATAACAACAATTTGAATAAACTTTCCTCGTACAAATGCGAGTAGTTTCAGCACTATTCTTTTGTTACCAATCGTGGATCGAAGATTGTTGGCTTGTGACATAAGTTGAATAGCTTTTCCTTTAACGTCATCAATAGAGTCAGGGTCTTTCATTTTTCATGATTCAAACTTTAATTCAAGTGTTTGTAGACTATAATCTTTGACTCTGCCGACACCTATAAATCGTGCATTTAAGTCTTCGAAAATATCTTTGGCGTGCATATGACCCGAAGACTAAGTTCTTCTAGCATTGTGTTTTTCTTGGCATGATTTCACATGTTGGAAATGATCTGAGGGATGGCTGCTGCTCCTATTTCAAATTGGATGATCCTGCAAAAAAAAAAAAAAAAAACGAATAAATTGCAAAATTTCCTTTTTTTATATAATAACCGTGAATAATGGTGTCGTTATTTAATTTCAAATCATAATCGCTCCTTCCAATTGCTATAGTTCTGATCGCAAAAATTGTAGAATATTTGTCACACCCCAACCGACGGCGGATTATACGTCGGGGCGGACGCGGTTGTTCAATAGCATAAGGTTGACTATTAAAGTTTCAATATTTCATTAATAAATAATTTAAGATTCAATACAAGGAAGAAAAATACGAATACAACATTTAATTTAAGTAGTCTAGGTCCAAAGCATCCTATGTGATCACGAATAAGTCTCATGATGTAAACCTGAAACGTGTGAAAGAATCTGTCAACTACAAAATAGTTGGTGAGATACAAAGGTTTTGACACAGTTTAACAAGTATTTGAAAAGTATTACAATTCACTATGATTTATGCATTCTATAATGCAAGTATGAGAAAACAAACATGTTAGACATTGTGCACATCAACCCTCCGACAAGTTTAGGCATAACCCGCAGGTTACCCTTATAAGTCTCAAGTTTAAAGTTTAGTGTAGTAACAAACACCAAGGGCTCCCCCCCGAAGGGGTCAATCAATCAAGGTGGATTGGTCAAATGCAATAGATCTATCATTGTTACTATCGGCTTGATCAAAGCTAATGAATGTGCTAGTTTTAAGTTTAATCTAAGTATACAAGTCTCAAGTTTAAAATTAAGAATAAACATATAGTCATAGTTGTACAAGAATTGTATAAGTTTAATAATTGCGAACATGTTTCACCCCAGAAGCATAAAAGGAAAAGGGGCTAAGTATACTCACTTGGTTTGACGAAGAGTATCCGACACGGATAAGTAGTTGCAAGGCTTGGAGGGAGAATATCCTCACGATAAGCCTAAGTATGCAAGTTTAAAGATTTAGGTATGATCCTATAAGTCTATGGTAAGGATCTAGGATTTCAAGATCGACTAGGGTTCCAAGTGGGAGATGAGAATGATTGTGTTTATAAAGTTTAAGTCAAGTTTTAATAAGGTTTTGAATGAGTCATACTAGACTTGGATTTCAAAGTTAAAATAGTTTAAAATAATTATTGTTTAGAATAATTATTTAAGATAAGGATTAAAGATAAATAATAATTATTTCAAAAGTAAAATAATTATTAAATACAGAGTATTTAAAGACTAAATAGTGATTTAGGATAAATAATAATTATTTAAGAATAAGTAATTATTAAGGATGAATAATTATCAAAAGGTTATTTACTTGATTTGAATTTACCAATATAGATAGTTTTAAGATTAAAGCATTAAGCATACAAAACATTATTTGAAAATGGTTATAAGTCTAAATATCTAAAGTGAAATTTGTAAGTTTAAACAAATATGTTAAATAGCATTTTTCATAAAATTTATATTTAAAGTTTCAAAGTTTATAAGTCTATAATTTCAACGTTAAAGTATTCGAGTAAGGTTTATAAGTTTATAAATATTTAAAGTTATCTATTTATAATGTTTATAAATTTATAACTTTATGATTTATAATTTACGCATGTTTATTTTATTTAAATAAATAAATCTTGAATTTTAAATGTTAAACTAAAGTTTATAAATCGATTAAATGTTTAAATTAAATAATATGTTTATTTCAGAAAGTATAAAATAATTTTATAATTTCTGATTATTAACATAATTCCTGTTTATAAAGTTTTAAAAGTATTTTTATAGTTTTAAGTGTTTAAAACTATTTTTAAAGAATTATTTATTACAAGTTTTATTTAATTAAAATAGTTCCAGAATGTAAAAGTATAAACAAAAATCATTTTTGAGTTTATAAAAGTTTAACATAATTTATAAAAATTATTTAAAGTATTAAAAATCATTTTAAAAGGCTGAAAAAAAATAAAAAGGAAGCAAAACCGGTTTACCCGGCTCGAACTCGGGTCTGGGACCGGGTCGAGACACACACACACGCACTTAACCACCCGACTACGGGCCTCGCTATTGTTTTATACCGAAAAAGAAATTTATAAACTCATTCCCGAATTACCCCTAATTTCGTATGAACCCTAGAATTCAAGTTCCTCTGAATACGACTTGATAATCTCTCTGTCATTGCAATTTGATAGGGGGCTTTCGATCACAGAATGAAAACGATGAGTTTAGCTTTTCGAATTACCTGGAATGATGTCGAGATGAGGGAGAACCGGTTTGAGTTTCGAAGTCGGCTGTCACAAGATTCAATTGAGCAATGAGGGTGTTGAACGACGGAATTGGAAGTTCAGAGAGGTTGTGTTTGATGTCGTCTACGCGTTTCAACAGGTATTTATAATCGATTTCAGTCTTAAATGTCGAATTAGGTGGGAGGATTTCGGTTGGACTTAAATTCGATAATCCGCGTGACCATAGCTGGAATCGAGCGTTGGGATACCTCGGGTTAGGGTCGCACGCCGGAGGCGAGACCCGAGGTTCGTTGAACGTGGACGTTTTCGCGGTTTTGAGTAAAAGGGGACGAAAACCGGGTGTGGGAGGACTCGAACCTGAGACCGTTTCAAAATTTGGAAGTTTGGATTAATTGCAGAACAGACCCCTGATGTTTCTAGGGTTTGTTATTTTATGTATAAAATTGATTTTAAGTTTAAAATGGGTTTCCAAAATGACAGTTTTGGTCCCTGAAATTTATAAAATAATAATATGCTTTAAAAAAATAAACTAAATAAGTTTTGTAAGTTTTATTGCCTTTTATTATTTTATAAATTCATAAAATAATTTCTAAGATTTATGGTTTACGAGTCTAAGTATTTTAGAATAAGTTTGTGAATTATTTTTTTATTTATATAATTATAAGTTTATAAAGTTTTTAAGAATCAAGCATATTTTACATATATATATATATATATATATATATCAGTTAACTTAATATTTTTTGTTTAAGGACTAGTTTTAAGACGGATTCGAGTTTTAAATAATTGATACGTGCAAGGGTTTAGGAAAAGGTACGACGGAAAAATCCTGGATATTACAGTCTCCCCTACTCTAGGAAATTTCGTCCCGAAATTCAAGTAGAAGGGTCTAGTTCAGGATTTAAGTTTATAGCGCGTACGAGATAATGAGAGAAAATACTTTACGTTTCCAAGTAAAGTCCTGGATTACGTTTAGAATCTAAATTGGATTGTAATGATAGGGATAAGATTAAGCTCGAGTTTCTAAGTTTTCGGAGTATATGGTTGCCAAGAGTTTCCCTAAGAAGCATGTAGTTTCATTGAAATATATGAAGGTTTGTTTTCAAAAGCATTGGGGAGGATGACTGATGAATTTCTGTCCAAGATTTAAAGTGAGATGTATCACTCAGGATGGATTCGATGATAGTTCAAGGATTTGAGTTTGTAGCCTAGTACGTCTAAGGAATTGCTACGGCACCTAGGTTCCGTGGCTACCTCTTACGATAAGCCTTAGATCATAGCACACGACAGAGTTTACTATGTCTTTCCATACGCTGATTTTCATACTTACGTGTGCACCCGCAAGCATTCAAATCGTCGCATAGTCCGCATAGGTCCTTCCGTTTGTGTGTGGATCAAGAAAGAGTATAAGAATTTGTTTAACACACGATTAAAGTTTCCACATAAGAGTGATCATTGATTAACGAGCCCCTTAGAGCGAAACGTCATTCAATGAGTAAAGAAAAGAATGTGACAAAACTTAGAGTTTCAAAGTTTCCTCGTGATTAATTAAAAATACTTCAATCATTGAGCAGTTTAAAGTCTTTACACTTTCCTCGGGTTTGATCAAGAATACATCAAACCTTGAGTAGTTTAAAAGTCTTATACGTTCATCATGTTTGAATAAGCATACGTCAAACATGGAATAGTTTAAAGTCTTATACGTCCATCGTGTTTGAACAAGCATACGTCAAACATGGAGTAGCTTAAAGTCTCATACGTTCATCATGTTTGAACAAGAATACGTCAAACATAGAATAGTTTAAATTGTGTTTGAACAAGAATACCTCAAACATAGAATAGCCTTAAAGTCTCTTAGTTTAGCTTCAGTGTATAGAAGTATACGGTTACGTCTTGAGTATAAAGTGGTTATCTAAATACTCTAATGTTTAAGAGAGGTGTGGAACAGCGTTTGGAACAGGATTAACCGTTACACGCTTTCTCACAGAAGATTCGAGTTGTCCAGAAGGTTAGTGGATCCCGATGTTTAGTTTAGATAGGAGTCAGGGGATGTACTCTGCTAAAGAGAGTAATGTCCTCCCTCCTGCTAGTGTTTAGTATCAAGAGTGAAGTTTTCTCATATATATGGAATGTACATTTATCAAGTCTCATAGGGTTTGGTTAAGATGGACACACAAAGTTTTCAAGACTAAGAATCCAAGTATAAGTTTGAAAATAGGATAAGTCAGTTGAGTTTCAAGTTTCAGTATTAAGCCTTACATGATCCTTTATTGATCATGTTTAGTTTTAAGAACACGGGATTGAGTATTTGTACAAGTTTTACATGACTCAAAAGTCTCTGACCTCATAGTTGTGTATACGAAGTTTAATGTTTTAGCAACGTGTATTTAAGCTTTTAGTCCCCGTTGTGATTTTTAGTAAGTCTTTTACGTGACAAGAGTTGAATGAGGAAAGTCTCCAAGCATAGGGTGACGGGAGAAGTTTCGATAAGGTTTATGATAATGTGTTTACAAATGATTTATCTTGATTCATAACGGAAAGTATAGTTTTCTTTTGTATAGAATGAAATTAAGATGTTCAAAAAAACGACGAGTTAGGCATCGATAAGTAGTACGAGTAAGATTTATAAAGATAGGTGTGATTGTCAAGCGAAAAGTTGGTCAAGTTTACAAGTGTTAAGTCTATACCAGAAGTAAGGGTCATGGTTGTTTAGGGTAATGATTCGTAAGTCGGGTTGTTTTTGAAAAAGTGCTTACGAATTTGAAGATTTGTTCGAGATTTATTCCTCAGGTACACGTGTCACTTAGGATTTTTATAGTTTAATGCAACGTTGTTAATTATTTCAAGTACTAACATAAGTTGCTTTTGACGAAAATGTTTGGGTAGGTGTGTTAAGTTTACAATGATGAAAGGAAAATTAAACTAGTAAATGATGACAAGATGAAATTTCAAAATAGTTTCCATTTAGATGTTTCAAAATTTGGGCTTCTAACCCTTACATAAGATAAAATTTAACAGGAATTGAGGCTTCATGCACGCCTTAGGTAGCTCTCCACCAAGAAACAGGTTAGTACTACCACAAGTACTGCTATGGTTACTCGGATGGCAAACCTAGCCTCTGCCCTAGTGGTCTCGGTGCGGTGCTCGAGGATTTCCCTGTCTTCTTCCAAAGTTACGATCTTTTCTTCCTGGATCCAGATTTGATCGGCCAGGTCGGTGATCCTTTGGTTTAACAGGTCGTGCCGTGCCCTATGCTCTATCTCCCTCCTCATAAATTCTTCGGTTTCCAGAAACCTAGGAATGTTAGACACCGGGATTCCCATTGCCATGGTAGGTACTCTGGCATGCCTAGCCCTTAGGGTAGGGGTAGGTGCTAGATATGGGTCCCTGGATGGTGATGAGAACCGGTGGTGAAGATGAGATGCTTGATAAGGACTCCTCGGTGGTGTGGTCCTAGGGTTTCTGATCCAGTTGGTGTTGAGTTCAGCTCTTGTCCTAGCATTAGGGTATGGACTTGGTTGGTACACCGGTGACTCGCTGCTCTCTTCGCGATCGGACTCCCCTCTTGGATGGTACGCTGGCGAAGAGTGTGAGTGTGAGTCCATTACCTAGCAAGAGAAGATAATAGGAAGGAGTTTGTAAGTAAATTGATTAAATGCGTTCAAAAAGGTTTTTATTCATAATACTGAGTCATCATAGTACTATTTAAAACGGTTTTTGGCTTGAAGTTGATGGGCTAACGAAGAAAATTCCCGGAAGAAGGGGTGGGTCACGAGGACTCACTTATGTACCCTATTTCCATAGCCAGAATTTCCTCGTGAGTCTACAACTTTTTAGTTACTGTCACCGATGTTTAGGTTTATGGTACTATGTCGAGGTTTATTGTGGGTTTAGAGTCTTAAGCGTGGAGCTTGTTTATTCTATGGTAGGCTTCTTCCTCTACAAGGAAATTACTTAGGTCACGAACTTCTTTGTTAAGGTACTTTAGATTTAAAAGACGTTAAGTTTTGTTTACAAGAAACGGTGATGTGTAAGTTTTAAAGATGTAATGAAAGTTTTTGAGTAGTGTGACAAAGTTTGAGTAAATCATCAAATGAAGTTTTGAGTGGTAAAATGAAAACACAAGAGTTTCTCAAGTTTATAAAGTAAT
Organism: Smallanthus sonchifolius; assembly: GCA_023525975.1. Taxonomy (NCBI): domain Eukaryota; kingdom Viridiplantae; phylum Streptophyta; class Magnoliopsida; order Asterales; family Asteraceae; genus Smallanthus; species Smallanthus sonchifolius. Next base: position 60,450,515 of record CM042042.1, read on the forward strand.
GAAGTTTGTAAAAGGACTTGTAGGATAATACATGGTTTTAAATGTGCTGGTATTACAATGGTCATGAAGTTTAAGGACGCATGAAAGTTTTGAGATGTATAAAAGTGTAACAAAAGTTTTGAGTTAGTTACCAAATGAAACTTGGTTAAGTGTTAAGGAGGTAAGGCAAAAATACAAGAGTTACCTCTTAGGTGTTATATTTATAAAATAGTAAAGTTTTGTAGAAGAATTTGTAGGGTAATACATAGTTTTAAGGGTTGTATTACAACGATCATGAAGCTTGTTGGGTAGTATCGGTATAAATATAAGTTTATGTATATAGTCTTTAAGTATAGTTTCGTAAGAATTTCTTCTTGGAGGTAACTCCTTTAGGTCATGACGAGTAAGCATGCTGTCATGTGACAAGACGGGACTTAAGAATCATAGAATAAAGGTTATAGAGGAAAGTTTTTAAATCATGAATTTATGAAGTGTATAATATTTGAGATAGTACTCATTTAGTGCATATCACTAAATAAGTACTTTGACATATCAAGAGAGGTCTAAGCTCACTAATGTTTTAGAGAAGTCATGCATTTCTATAAGTGGATACTCATCCCAAGAATTCCCAGGAAAGCATACGGGTCCAACGGTTGATTTGGATTTATACGAAATGCTTTCCTTGACAGAATTTCCCAGAATACAGGTATCTACCCTTCCGGTCCGCACAAGTTCTCACACATTATCTAGAACTTAAATATTCTTGACGAGAGTTTAGTGGTGGATTAGGCTTGAAGCCTAAGAACGTGTCCTCGATGTAGTAGCCTCTTGTAGCACGGAGGTAAGTAGAAACGTAGAATCTCCAAGCGTTCACGTATAAGAATAGAATGGGGAGAAAAGTTCCTAGTAAAGGACATGAGATAACTCATGGTTGGGTTTCCTAAGTTATAGTCTAGGTCATGTGTCTAATAACCTAATTCCCTATAACCAAGGCTCTGATACCAATCTGTCACACCCCAACCGACGGCGGATTATACGTCGGGGCGGACGCGGTTGTTCAATAGCACAAGGTTGACTATTAAAGTTTCAATATTTCATTAATAAATAATTTAAGATTCAATACAAGGAAGAAAAATATGAATACAACATTTAATTTAAGTAGTCTAGGTCCAAAGCATCCTATGTGATCACGAATAAGTCTCATGATGTAAACCTGAAACATGTGAAAGAATCTGTCAACTACAAAATAGTTGGTGAGATACAAAGGTTTTGACACAGTTTAACAAGTATTTGAAAAGTATTACAATTCACTATGATTTATGCATTCTATAATGCAAGTATGAGAAAACAAACATGTTAGACATTGTGCACATCAACCCTCCGACAAGTTTAGGCATAACCCGCAGGTTACCCTTATAAGTCTCAAGTTTAAAGTTTAGTGTAGTAACAAACACCAAGGGCTCCCCCCCGAAGGGGTCAATCAATCAAGGTGGATTGGTCAAATGCAATAGATCTATCATTGTTACTATCGGCTTGATCAAAGCTAATGAATGTGCTAGTTTTAAGTTTAATCTAAGTATACAAGTCTCAAGTTTAAAATTAAGAATAAACACATAGTCATAGTTGTACAAGAATTGTATAAGTTTAATAATTGCGAACATGTTTCACCCCAGAAGCATAAAAGGAAAAGGGGCTAAGTATACTCACTTGGTTTGACGAAGAGTATCCGACACGGATAAGTAGTTGCAAGGCTTGGAGGGAGAATATCCTCACGATAAGCCTAAGTATGCAAGTTTAAAGATTTAGGTATGATCCTATAAGTCTATGGTAAGGATCTAGGATTTCAAGATCGACTAGAGTTCCAAGTGGGAGATGAGAATGATTGTGTTTATAAAGTTTAAGTCAAGTTTTAATAAGGTTTTGAATGAGTCATACTAGACTTGGATTTCAAAGTTAAAATAGTTTAAAATAATTATTGTTTAGAATAATTATTTAAGATAAGGATTAAAGATAAATAATAATTATTTCAAAAGTAAAATAATTATTAAATACAGAGTATTTAAAGACTAAATAGTGATTTAGGATAAATAATAATTATTTAAGAATAAGTAATTATTAAGGATGAATAATTATCAAAAGGTTATTTACTTGATTTGAATTTACCAATATAGATAGTTTTAAGATTAAAGCATTAAGCATACAAAACATTATTTGAAAATGGTTATAAGTCTAAATATCTAAAGTGAAATTTGTAAGTTTAAACAAATATGTTAAATAGCATTTTTCATAAAATTTATATTTAAAGTTTCAAAGTTTATAAGTCTATAATTTCAACGTTAAAGTATTCGAGTAAGGTTTATAAGTTTATAAATATTTAAAGTTATCTATTTATAATGTTTATAAATTTATAACTTTATGATTTATAATTTACGCATGTTTATTTTATTTAAATAAATAAATCTTGAATTTTAAATGTTAAACTAAAGTTTATAAATCGATTAAATGTTTAAATTAAATAATACGTTTATTTCAGAAAGTATAAAATAATTTTATAATTTCTGATTATTAACATAATTCCTGTTTATAAAGTTTTAAAAGTATTTTTATAGTTTTAAGTGTTTAAAACTATTTTTAAAGAATTATTTATTACAAGTTTTATTTAATAAAAATAGTTTCAGAATGTAAAAGTATAAATAAAAATCATTTTTGAGTATAAAAGTTTAACATAATTTATAAAAATTATTAAAAGTATTAAAAATCGTTTTAAAAGGCTGAAAAAAATAAAAAGGAAGCAAAACCGGTTTACCCGGCTCGAACTCGGGTCTGGGACCGGGTCGATACACACACACGCACTTAACCACCCGGCTACGGGCCTCGCTATTGTTTTATACCGAAAAATAAATTTATAAACTCATTCCCGAATTACCCCTAATTTCGTATGAACCCTAGAATTCAAGTTCCTCTGAATACGACTTGATAATCCTTCTGTCATTGCAATTTGATAGAGGGCTTTCGATCACAGAATGAAAACGATGAGTTTAGCTTTTCGAATTACCTGGAATGATGTCGAGATGAGGGAGAACCGGTTTGAGTTTCGAAGTCGGCTGTCGCAAGATTCAATTGAGCAATGAGGGTGTTGAACGACGGAATTGGAAGTTCAGAGAGGTTGTGTTTGATGTCGTCTACGCGTTTCAACAGGTATTTATAATCGATTTCAGTCTTAAATGTCGAATTAGGTGGGAGGATTTCGGTTGGACTTAAATTCGATAATCCGCGTGACCATAGCTGGAATCGAGCGTTGGGATACCTCGGGTTAGGGTCGCACGCCGGAGGCAAGACCCGAGGTTCGTTGAACGTGGACGTTTTCGCGGTTTTGAGTAAAAGGGGACCAAAACCGGGTGTGGGAGGACTCGAACCTGAGACCGTTTCAAAATTTGGAAGTTTGGATTAATTGCAGAACAGACCCCTGATGTTTCTAGGGTTTGTTATTTTATGTATAAAATTGATTTTAAGTTTAAAATGGGTTTCCAAAATGACAGTTTTGGTCCCTGAAATTTATAAAATAATAATATGTTTTAAAAAAATAAACTAAATAAGTTTTGTAAGTTTTATTGCCTTTTATTATTTTATAAATTCATAAAATAATTTCTAAGATTTATGGTTTACGAGTCTAAGTATTTTAGAATAAGTTTGTGAATTATTTTTTTATTTATATAATTATAAGTTTATAAAGTTTTTAAGAATCAAGCATATTTTATATATATATATATATATATATATATATATATATATATATATATCAGTTAACTTAATATTTTTTGTTTAAGGACTAGTTTTAAGACGGATTCGAGTTTTAAATAAATGATACGTGCAAGGGTTTAGGAAAAGGTACGACGAAAAAATCCTGGATATTACAATATTTGAGTACATTTGATGTTGTTGATTTGAGCACCGCTTCCGAATCAATTGAACAAAGCTTTCAATGTTTAATCGGTCGATTTCAATTCAAGTCTATTTGATGATGTTGTTGATATAGATGCTTCCATTTAATCCATTGTTGTTCTTCTTTGAATACGTCTTCTTGATTGGCCATCGTTAAGAGCCGCTCTGATACTAATTTGTTGCCAAATTGAAAAAAATGACTTTCGTGAACAAATATGGCATCATAGAAAGCCATGATACTATAAAAAACTTCAGAAAAGAAGGAGGATTTCCTTCAACAATGTCTACATCCTCACAGACTGAAGAAAATGAAGATAATGAAAGAATATTTCATGAAGGTCAGAAAGATACTACTGATCCTATAGACGAAGATTATATCAACACAGTTCTTGCAGAATACAGACAAGAATTCTTGCAATTTTCTAGCAAGCTAAAAAACAAAATGTCACAATAGGCCACACAAGAACATGATTAAAAGACTCCAATAATGGTTGGAGTGGCAGACAACATTATGCACTCTGGCATCATAATGGCCAGTCACTATTTACTTTTTGAAAAGTTAGCAAAATAATTGCTAATTACTGTTTTCTTTTTGATAAATTTGTCTAGATAGGTCTCACAATTGGAATCTTGTTAGCTTTTCCCTGCCTATATAATGGGACTTTCTCATCTTGTAAAAAGCACCTCAGAGAACAACTCCACTACTACTACTCTCTCTTGTAAAATATCTCTGAATAATATTTGAAGTTTATTTTGAAGCTTGGTGTTCATAATCCGAAAGAGAAAATCTGGTAAATTTTTCTTTTTATTCTAAATTTAATATTTAATGATTGCCACTTTCAGAAGCTAAGTCTTTTAAGTGTTGAAATGCCATTATAACATGAACAAGTATGAAAAAAAAAGTATAAAATTGAAAATATTTCTCAATAGAATATAAACAGGTTAAGGACAGAATAAAATAATAAGGTGGTGGTTGAACTCTTGGTGACCTTATAGCCGCTAACGCCTGGATGGGCGCAAAAGCTTTTTATGGTGTGAACTTTACTAACCTCATCTTAGAATTCTATACTTTACTTGTAAAAATATTCTATGGTCTATAATTCCTAAATATTTTTAATCTTATGCTATAATTTTTATATAATTTTTAATGCTTTATGTTTAAAATATGTTAATATTTAAGGAATATATATATATATATATATATATATATATATATATATATATATATATATATATATATCATAAATCAAATAATGTGTCCTTTATTTCTAGCTAAATTTGTCATGACGCACATGGGTCTATTGATTTCTACATCATATGAAAAGTTGATCCTAGTCCTTCACTGTATTCGATATAAAATCTGTAGAGGAAGTCAGCGATAACATACAAACCACCATTTGAAGATGTCCTACAAACAGTGGCGTGACGGATTTAGAAAAAAAAATTCAGGGGTATCAAAAATTTCGTTCAAGAGTATCGTGAAACATAAAACAGTAAAAAAAATATTTCCACTATGCGTTGAAAGTTGAGAGGTAGGCTAAGTTAGTCCACCCGTGCCTACAAATATAGGTATTTTTTATGCTACATAGACAAAAACATGTGTGAAGAATACCATGTATGGTACGTCGAATTAAAATACAATCACTTATATATAAGATTAAGTTGCTACAAGTATGATTATTAGAGATTCAGAGTCTAATTAACTGACTTAACCATGGCACCAATAGTTATGTTTGTTCCAACTTGCCTGATGGTTTAAGTCATTGTTTGTGAGTAATTGTAGAATGGTTAGGTGAACATAGACACATAGGCCCCAAACCCATGCGCGCGAAAATGTGGAATAGTGTGTTGGTACGAATCACGTTTTAAACATCTTGCTATGAATTTGTTGAAAAAATGAGGGAATATTTACTGATATAGTTTTTGTGAGAAAAATTGCTGACCTGTTTTGAACAGGATTTCATGACCCTTAAAATGGCTCGAAGCACATACTCAATGTTCACATGTGACATATTGTTGATATTCTATACAAAAATGAAGGTACAGTAATGTCGGATTCCAACGACTTTAAAATCTTCATTATTTGTATATAAATAATACATATTATGAGACTATGATTATGTGACTCACGAATGATTAACAGAATGGTTAAAAAAAATGATGAATTCTTGAATTTATAATACGACAATTGAATAAACATTCATAGTTATATACTCAATGCATATATAGAGATACAAGCGACGTTATTTATCGCACCCTATGACCTAATCTACGCGACGTTTACATAAACGTGTTTACATATTCACATGTATACTAAACCTAATACTTCTAATAATTACGTTTAAAACCCTAATTTTACTAACTAAATGCCAACTGAGCGGGATTAATAATCCTCCCCTGAATCTCCATCATTATATCGGACCCGAATTTTAATAATGTCGGTCCATAGACCTCATGTTGGATTAGGTTAGCTTCCTCCATTTTCTCCCACTTTGGACATTAATTTATAAAATGTCGTCCAAGCTCGTAGCGCTTGTAGCATCTTACGTGACTCTTAATGATTCTTTTACTATCCTTACATTTCCTGGGCCATCGACCTCTACCCCGACTCCGTCCAAAGTTTTCTTGATTTGAACTACCACTACCACAATGCTCACATTTATATTCTTTACCTTTCTCCTTTGTATCTACTTCGGTGAATAGAAGTTTACTGTGCATGTCGTCCTCCTTGGTTGGCTTCTTAATGCGTTCTTCGTAAGCTTTTACTCTCTCAATGGCTTCTTGAGACGACATGGTATTATGATTGGCAAATTGTTCAATCACAACAACAATTTTAATAAACTTTCCTCGTACAAATGCGAGTAGTTTCAGGACTATTCTTTTGTTACCAATCGTGGATCGAAGATTGTTGGCTTGTGACATAAGTTGAATAGCTTTTCCTTTAACGTCATCAATGGAATCAGGGTCTTTCATTTTTCATGATTCAAACTTTAATTCAAGTGTTTGATAATCTTTGACTCTGCCGACACCTACAAATCGTGCATTTAAGTCTTCGAAAATATCTTTGGCGTGCATATGACCCGAAGACTAAGTTCTTCTAGCATTGTGTTTTTCTTGGCATGATTTCACATGTTGGAAATGATTTCAGGGATCCTATTTCAAATTGGATGATCCTGCAAAAAAAAAACAAAACAAATAAATTGCAAAATTTCCTTTTTTTTATATAATAATCGTGAATAATGGTGTCGTTATTTAATTTCAAATCATCATCGCTCCTTCCAATTGCTATAGTTCTGATCGCAAAAATGATAGAATATTTGAGTAGATTTGATGTTGTTGATTTGATCACCGCTTCCGAATCAATTGAACAAAGCTTTCAATGTTTAATCATTTCAATTCAAGTCTATTTGATGATGTTGTTGATATAGATGTTTCCATTTAATCCACTGTTGTTCTTCTTTGAATACGGCTTCTTGATTGGCCATCGTTAAGAGGCGCTCTGATACTAATTTGTTGCCAAATTGATAAATGAATAGAATGATTAATAAAGAATTGATTTGAAAACAGATTGAAGAATTATTGAATTTTACTATATGAAAAAATAGAAACCCAAAATCAATTTATCATACTTGATTGTATTGGATGCTAGTTTAGAACCCGGGTAATATACACGGGTGAAAAATATTTAAACATAAAATTCTTAAATCTTTATTTATATATTTTACAAGTGTAAAAATGTATTACATATACTAAGTATATAAAACAAATATCAAAATATTTAAAAATTAATATATAATTGGGTTTCAAAAATATATCAATTAATATTTAATGTAAATTGACTTTCATTTATTTACTGTATGAATGAAAATAAAAGTTAAATAAATAGATTTCAAAGTTTCTTATAATGAAGGATAATTTAAAATAAATGTGTTTTTAGTATAATTAGTATTTTTTTTAAATATATCGTTATGAAAAGGTATAGATGCTTCCCTTTGATCCATTTTTGTTCTTGTTTGATTACAACTTCTTGATCGGCCGATGATGACATGACACTTCTCAGATTGATTGTTAAGAGCCGCTCTGATACCAATTTATTACCAAAATGATAAATGAATAGAACGACTAACAGAGAATTGATTTGTCAACAGATTGACGAATTATTGAACTTTATTATATGAAAAAATAGAAAACCAAAATCAATTTATCGTACTTGATTGTATTAGATACTAGTTTAGAACCCGTGTAATATACACGGGGTGAAAAATATTTATACATAAAATTCTTAAATCTTTACTTTTATATATTTTACAGGTGTAAAAATGTATTATATATACTAAGGATATAAACAAAATTCAAAATATGTAAAAATTAATATATAATTGGGTTTTCGAAAATAAGTTAATTACTATTTAATGTAAATTAACTTTTATGTATTATTTGATTGAAAATAAAAGTTACGTAATTAGATTTCAAAGTTTCTTATAATAAAATATAACTTAAAATAAAAGTATTTTTAGTATAATTAGTATATATTATTATTAAAAGATATAGATGCTTCCCTTTGATACATCGTTGTTCTTGTTTGATTATGGCTTTTTGATCGGCCGATGATGACATTACACTTCTCAGATTGATTGTTAACAACCGCTCTAATACCAATTTGTTGCCAAATTGATAAATGAATAGAAAGATTAACAAAGAATTGATTTGACTACAGATTGACGAATTATTGAATTTTATTATATGAAAAAATAGAAACCCAAAATCAATTTATCATACTTGATTGTATTGGATACTAGTTTACAACCCGTATAATACACACGATGTTAAAAATATCTATACATAAAATTATTAAATCTTTATTTATATATTTTACAGGTGTAAAAATATACTAATAATAAAAAAAATAAAATTCAAAATATGTAAAGTTTAATATATAATTGGGTTTCGAAAATACGTTAATTACTATTTAATCTAAATTGACTTTCATTTTACTATTTGATTAAAAATAAAAGTTACTTAATTAGAGTTCAAAGTTTCTTATAATAAAGTATAATTTAAAATTGTATTTTCTTTTAAAATATATTATTATTAAAAGATATAGATGCTTCCCTTTGATCCATTATTTGATTACTGCTTCTTGATCGGTTGATGATGACATGACACTTCTCGGATTGATTGTTAAGAGCCGCTCTAATACCAATTATTGATAAATGAATATAATTATTAACAGAGAATTGATTTGATAACAGATTGACGAACTATTGAATTTTATTATATGAAAAGATGGAAACCCAAAATCAATTTATCATACTTGATTGTATTGGATATTAACAGAATCTCCAAACAGTAATTGAAGTAACAAATGAAGATGAAATTAAGTACCGATATATTTCTGTAAGAAGTTGAAACTTCGAATATTCTGATACTGAATCCAGAAAATGAACAATCATCGATATGGATTCTTCGGATTTGTTGAAGTCGCCATCCGTGATTGACTGTTAAACAGTAACATCAACAGATTCGTAACTCGTGTGTGATTTGTAAATAAAGATGGAAGGAGGACTCACCGGTACCACCATCTTGTCTCCCGTGACCATAGCCGCCGCCTTCTGATGAAATCGTTTTAGATGAAAGAGATGAAATCGTTTCAAAACCCTAGGTTTATTCGATTTTTGAGACGATGGCGCGCGAGAAAGGATAGGGGCGGGATATTGAAATTATAGGCATGGATATAGTTTTTTGAGCTATACGTGGAAAATGTTTTTGTACGATACGTTCAAATGAGAAAGAAGATGGTTAAATACAAAAAAAAATTGAGTTCTGCACCTAGTCAAGCATCACATCATTATACGTCTATACGCATCGTATCGTGCAATACGATTAGGTTTAGAGTACGAGGTAACTTCTGAACTAGTCAACCATCACATCACTATACGTTGCGTATAGCGCTATACGTGGTGTATAGTGATGTGATAGTTGACTAGTTGCAGAGTGTACCTCGTACCCTAAACCTCGTCGTATTGCACTACACGATGCGTATAGTGGTTGGAATGACAAGGTGTACGATGTTTTCGGTCGTTAGAAATTATGAAGTGCCTATACGCCTCGTATTGGCCCGGGTCTTGTTAGCATTTAATGCAAGGTTTTGTTTTTTCTAAACACTTTTAATACAAGCTTTTGTTTTTTCTTTTCCTCATATTAAGCCTATGTTTAAAAGGTTGATGAAAATATAAAAACAAAACATAAATTTGGTTTAATGGTCTCAATGCTTTATCCTTAACCGTTCGACGCTAGTTCAAAACCCGCAGCACCTTTCTTGGCCAGTTTTAAAGGATTTAATGCCATTTTTTGCGTTTTAATAATTATTTTCTTGCGCTTTAATTTATAACTATAAATCGTATACTCCATTCTAGGGCGAGGTTACCTAAATGTTTTGGCTTTATTTTATAAGCTTGTAGCACTTTGATTTTTTCAGCGGTTTAACACGCCGTAGCGCACGTGGGTAAAAGTTAACATTATCGTCCGGATGCCGCCGCAACACACGGAGCGTTCTTCTAGTTTAAATTATTTTACTGGTTACCCAATATATGTCGTGGAAAATTTCTTTAAAAGTTTTTTGGAAGGACTAAATTATTGAAGCTTGATAAATTTTGTAGTGTTGATGAAAAAGCCATCACTAGTAAAGGTTCCAGGTTTTTAGTAAGGCCAATAATACTAGCTGATGTCATATGTTGGCCCATATATCAGATGAAGACAAATATGAAGAAACACCATCAAATTCTACCACACAAACCATGCCTCATCCAATTGCCTTACCATCAAAATCAGATAACAAGGTTTTTAAATTTAAAAATAACTAGGTTAATTTGTATTTATTTTAAAATATTTTTTTTACTTACACCAACTCTTTACATTTTTTCCCCACATTTGGTTTCTTTGTATCCAAAGGACACAAAAATAAATTTTAGTTTTATGGAACCATTTCAAATCGTGATAATTTGTTTTTTACCAACAAATATTATCCACTTTGTTGACCAAGCCAGAGCGGCCAAAATGTTGATGTGGTCATGCATTCGTTATTAGCCATCATCATCCATTAGTGTAGGATTCATGTAAGGTGTTACAAACACCCTGAGGGGACTCATCGTATGTGATTAACATAAGGTGTGTTATGTTTTCCAGTATATTTGGACACCCCCTTGGTGTATTTTGCCAAGTTATCAACTGATTCAAGTTTAGAATAACTAAGGGATTATATCGTTATAAGTGAGCATTAAGTTGTTATAACTTATAACGAGTCAGGTTCGAACATAAATGTGTGCATTGATCAATAAGATCACACTTCTCGCGGCATATGTAAACTACTAATGGCATGTTAATAGAGCTACCCATTACAATCAAAAGTGGATAATCTGAAATAAGTAGCTAAGATCTCATATTAAAATGACCTTAATGTATGGACCAACATTTTTAGCTTCATTTATTGTATATAAACATAAGAACAAAAAAGGAACAATCCTCACATCACATGAGATCTCCCTAGTGTTGCATATCTTATATTTTGAAGCCTAGAGTTGGACAGTGACTACTTCCCAGCAAATTTGATACACTAAGATTCAATATCCCCACCCCATCTTAAATTTACCAAAATACCCTATGCCATCTCGTAAACAAGCTAATCATTGTCCAAGGACAGATTTCACATGGATCAGGAAGGTAAAATGACCAATAATACATGGTACTATACCTATACATACATAGACACATAAGTCGATCAATACTAGAATTGATCTAACTGTTCAATGGATGTTAATTACTTGTCATCTTTATCTGAGGTGTTTGATTCGTTGTCTGATATCATCTTTTGAATCAACTCGCTAGTCTCCGCTTCTGACATCCGGTTTGATCCACTTGAAGATTCAGACTTCATGTATGACTCAAAGAACTCCTTGTTCTCTTTCTCCAACTCTTTCCACACTGCATAGTGACATTAAATATTTTCGTAACGAAAATGGATTTGGTGATAATTTCAACTTATTTACTTATGAATTGGCCAGTTTAGGTATCTTTTATTCATATAAGAGTTCCAAAAAAATTGGAGCATATGAAATGAAGTATAATTTTAGTACACCATACTGAAAAAACATGTTTCCAAACCTAATAAAATCTTGCCACCAGGAGGTTTAAAGCAAAACCATGTGGGTGGGATATATATAATTATATCTAAGCAAAACCATAGGTAACCAGGTGCAATCAAATATGGTTTAATGTCCGAAATTAACTCCTCGTGTGTAAAGTTGTATTGTTTGTATCGATAACTGTAATTAGGGTTTACATTAAGGAGGGGTTATAAAGAACCCATATTTATATAATCTACCTCTAAATATTACTAATTACATTTGTATCTAATAGTATGACACTGTTGAGTGTGATCATGTAACAATTGAAAACACATAAGCACTCACACTAAAGTACATATGATGGGTGATATAAGTAAACCAAACATAAGATCAAAGAAAATAAATATGAAGATGCATGCATGCTTGCATTCAAGTGATCTTTACATATATAGGATGATAATAACAATAATAATTAATCAAACACTAACCGGTTGAAGTGATGACTGGTTTGATGTTTGCATGTTTAGAGAGGGCTTCCATGCACTCTTCTTTGCTCATGCGGAAGATCAAACACTTCTCTATCATATGTTGTACCTAAATCAAAAACATGATGTATGATCATCTCATGTGGTATATATGAGGAACATAAATTTCACATATATGTACTTTGTTCTTTTTACCATGTGTATGTATGAAGCTGAAGAGTCACCCATCTTATAGTTAATCACTCTAAACTGTTTTTGTAATATGAAGTAATATGGGCCTGTATTAGAGTGATCAGAACTAGTGACATGAAGCAAGGAAAATGCATTAGAAAGTTATATAGAGATGAAAATGAAGGAGAGTTGGTGAGGTGGGCCAAGAGTCCACATGGGAGATAGATGATAACTGGTGGAGATGAAACTAGAGGAGATTTGGGAATGAATATTTCTGTCTTGTAGGGATCCTATTAGGCAGTCACCCTCCACGTGCCATTGGGTCCCATGTTCAACATTCACTAATGTTTAACGCCATTACACCAATCCTAGTCGGAGGAATGCATCCTTACCATAAGGGGAAGCCAATGAATTTATCATCCTTAATAACCTCGATCGAATCAGGATGTGACAAATGGCATTCTTGATCAAACCACTCGGTCTAACTAGTGAATATATAGGAAAAATCACCAACATATACACATTTTGACAAACTTTAACCATTAAAAAATAAAAATATCTAAAAACAACAAGTGAAAAAACATGTAACATTAACATACTAAGAAGACTAGACTTTAGCCGACACAGACACTGCAAGAATTTGGGTCTATGCCGATGAGGCTATAGCGACGACATGAGTTGTCCTATGGTGACGACATGCCGTCCCCATAAACTTCTCAAATTTTTAGGTTACGTCCCCCTATATATGGCGACGGCATGTCGTGGGGATAGCTAAGGCGGGAAATAGTGAAAAATAATGTGTCATTCTAAAATCTTATGGCGACGACATATCGTCGCTATAGGTAAAAATAATTTATTGCATTTTCTTTAAAAAAATAGCTTAAACGGGAACTGCCAAAAAAAATTGACATGTAGCGACGACATGTTGTCGTTATAATTTAATAATTAAATAAAAAATTTATAAAATAAACTAAATTCCATTAACTAAAAAAATGCATTACACTAAGATTACATAAATTACTGAAACATAATTAAATTAAAATGAGTAATCCGAATCAATATGATCCGTATCTAACATTGTTTCCCATGGATCATTCGTATCGTAGTTATCTTTTGATAGATCATATGTATCTTATCGGCTTTCTGATCGTTGGTTGTAATACGAACAGTTATAAAATTTTGGGAGGTTGTAAAAATCTTCTGGCTCCAACTCCTCTTCCGAAGGATTGGTTGTTGCACAACCCGGGAGGGTTTTGGTGTTGCACAACGGGGGGAGGGTTCGGCTCTCACACAACCGGGGAAAGGTTGGATCAAAATCCAAATTACAAGCGAATCTATCATCGTCACCCCACGGATTTTCAACAACTGGTGGAGGGTTTGGTTCTTCAACATTAATGTGATTATGAAAATGAAGATGAATGTTGTTTCGTCGATTTGCCATGAGCACAAAGTGAAGTAAAGATGAATGGTGTTTCATATTTATAGTTGTTGTGTGTGTATGTATATGTATTTACATATGCGTATGTATGTGTATGTGTATAGATACGTTCATGTATGTGTATGTATATGCATATATATGTAGGGAAGGGATCAAAAGAAAACCACAAATTTAGGCGAAAAGCGAGAAAATCACTATAAGTTAATCAAATAATTTATAGATTTTGTATTTTTTCAATTTATTTCTAAGTGTATTAATATAATATTACACAATTTACAAAAAATCATTTTACGTATTGTGTTTTACGTATACGTAACCACAATTTTTTTTGTTTGCTGCTTACGTATACGTAACACTAAATCCTTCTGCCTCCAATATTTGGAATGCCTTCTCTTGTTCTGCATTCCATTCATACTTCGAATTCTTTCAAGTTAGTTTAGTTAATGGGGTGGCTATCTTAGAAAAATCTTGTATGAATCTCTTATAACAACCTACTAACCTGAAGAAACTTCTAACGGGGTATTTGGTGGAGGCGATTTCATTACAACCTCTTTCTTTGTTGGGTCCATTGAAATGCCTTCTGCGTTCACAATACGGCCTAAGAACTGAACTTTTAACCAAAATGCACATTTCGAGAATTTTGCGTACAACTTTTTCTTTCGTAAAGTAGTAAGAACTTCATGAAGATGTTGTGTGTCTTCTTCTTCACTTCTCGAATAAATTAAGATATCATCAATGAAGAAAATGACAAACTTGTCTAACATTGGTCGGCATACTCGATTCACGAGGTCCATGAAAACTATCGGAGCATTCATTACTCCAATAGGCATCACCACAAATTCATAGTGTCTGTAACGAGTTCTAAATGACGTTTTAGACACATTATTTTCTCGTACCTTGACTTAGTGAGAGCTGGATCTCAAGTCGATTTTGGAAAACTAACTAGATCTTTGTAATTGATCAAACAGATAATCAGTTCTGGGTAAAGGATACCTATTCTTGTTAGTTATTTTGTTTTATTCATGGTAGTCTATATACATTCTCATATCACCGTCTTTCTTCTTTACTAGTAGAATCGGTTAACCCCACGGGGATACACTTAGAGCCTTAGCCACTGGTTTAGCTTCTGGAATTAAATTGATTTTGAATGCGAGCTCTTTCTCTGGTGGAGCACCCGGAAGATCGTTAGGAAATACATCAGGAAATTCATTCACATAAGCTAGGAATAATGGGTGACCTTGTATGTACATATTATGATCTGGTTTCTTCGTTACCGATGATACTAACTTCTTTTCCCGTAGTCGTTGTAAATCGTACAATCTTTTGATTACAGATAATCGTCGTAGAATGTAAACACAACCTGTCCATTCCAATGATCACGTCAAATTCTTCCCCTTTGATAAATAGTCAGCAACTTCGGTAGGGGTGTTCAAGATGAAGGTACCCGGTACGTCGTCAGGGATCTATTTTGCTTCCCCTGTTGTAATCTGGAAAACCCTGCCCCTTGGCTTTGGAGCTTCGGTATGTTTGATTTCAGTATCTGCCACCCTAAATCCTTCTGCCGCCTTTTCTATTTGCGGTCTTAGCTCAGGTCATTCTCTGCTAAAAATACTAATTATCTTTCATAGATACTGCTTAATTTATTGATGTAATTTTGTTAAAAAATAACAACGTTTAAAAAAGTTATTAATATTTTAAAATTTGGGGGGAAAGTTTTCTAGTTTTCTCATAAAACCAATCATATATATATATGTGTGTGTGTGTGCGTGTGTATATACACACTATGTGTGTATGTATATATATATGTATATGTGGGGAAGTTCAGATAAAAGTCTATTTTGACTAAAAAAAAGGTTAATAATGATTTAAAAAATTACACGTGACAGCTCTAACGGACTCCGATTTAACTTATTCTGGCATCGTTGGAATCGTATCGTCGAACTCTACTGTAGATTTTATGGTTTAGAAATTAGCATTTAGCTTTAAATTTTAGCTTTCATGGTATACCTTAGGGTTTAGTGTTTAATGTTTCGATTTAGGGTTTAGGGTTTAAAGTTTAGTTTTAAGGTATAGGGTTCGACGAGACTGTTCCAACGCTACTAGAATAAGTTAATTCGGAGTTCGTCAGAGTTTCACATGCATTTTTAAAACCTTTTTGAGCCTTTGTAATATAATATCTAGGGGAACCTTCCCCGTATATATGGAGTATGCTTTGTTGGCATATAGGGTTTGTCCATTTGGCAGTTTCATGCTCTATGATTGGTGCATGACTAGAGTAAAACATCAATAATCTGGACTTCTTTTGGTTCGTAACAAACAATACTTAATATAATTGTTGATCTTAATCTAGAGAGATATTATGGTATCAGCCTCAGTTTTACTAATTCAATGTTTCTGTTTCATAATAGATTCCTGTCAAGTGGTTGATTTGTCTTCTTCCTTCTCTTGAGAAAAAGTAGATTCAAGTAGCACAAACTGTTCAGAAGAAAGATGAATGTGGTTCCCAATGAATCTCCTTATTCAGACTTCATTCCTAAATATCTCTTCATCAAAAGAAAAAGAGAAGATCTGATCACCAATAGTTTGTAGTGTCTGAAAATCGGAAAAAAAAAGAGTAAACTTCTAGAGTTGAAGAAGATTATACTATTGTTTAACAGAAGCATGCATGCATGAGATCTCTTGGAATATTTAATACTTAAAAAACATAAAGAGTTAAATGGGCTAGGCCCAGATAGACAAGTAGACAAACTACAAACTTCATTCACACAAAAGAACATAAACATAGACATCACATAGATATCAGTGAAACCTGAACAAGTACATGGCATATGTATTGAGAAGGATGACCTTATCTTAAGAAAGAATTAACCTACAACCACAAAATCCTCAAACTTCCACAATTTGGTTCAACACTGGTGACTATTGGCTAAGCCTTATCTAACCCCATTTTGGTGATATATATTCTCCCTGTTATAATCCAAACTAACAGTTTGGCTGGTGATAATCTCACATTTCACTTTTTTCGTCAATATCGTAGATTTACACTCGATTTACACTTATTTTCGTTAAAAATGACGATTTTAAATGAAATGAAGAAACGTACAAGCGAAATCGAGTGTGAATCGAGTGTAATAATATGATAATTATGCTACTGGGAGTATCATTGACAACATAAGTGAAAGTTGGGATTATCACCGGTTAAACTGTTAGTTCGGATTATTATCAGCCAATGAGTCAGATTTTATATTATTAAAAACCAATTTGTCTTATTTTTATTAGATTGTTAAATCATTTCTTCTTTGTGGTGTAGAAACACATATTATTATATATACTATCTGCAGAGAAGAAGGTTACAAAACATAAAACGTCCAACAGAAGAAATAGATTAACTAAAATAACAAATTTCTGTTGTACTTGACTTTTCAAATCATAAACAATTGATAAGTAAATCGAAAATAAAGGGCCTGAAGTCTCCAATTTTCGAATCTATTAACAAATGAAGTTAACTAAACCTCCAATCATATTCACAACTGACCCACAAATTGAAGTGTTGAAAAGCTACAAAGGATAAGACAAAACACAAAACCTTGAAGAAGGTACAAGGAAATCTCAGGCAAACATACAGAACCACATAAGAAAGAAAATTATAACCATTCCAAATTATAATGGGGTTACATAGCAAAAAAAGGAGAAAAAGGGGGCTTTATTGTTGATGTAATTGGGTTTATTCTCGGGTCAGGGGTCACGGGTTAGAGGGTCATATGGGTCTTTTGGATGTGTCAAGTAGTAGCAGTTTTATTTATTTTAGCATGATTGTTTTATGTTTAGAATAGTGGGTAACGTTTACTTATTTTTAGGAATAGGTTACCGCACCTCTGTTTACGTGCGTGGGTTTATTTTAGGGATGAACTATAAAGTGTCGTTTGTTCCAGTTTTACGTTCTAATCAATCAGAAAAGAACCGGTCGATAGTTTTGATCAAGTGTTATGTTTTGTTTGTTTGTTTCGTGTTGTGCGCTTTAATTTCCTTTGTACTATACAAATTCTGAACAAATGTAATATAATAGACTGATACAATAGATTGTTTTAAAAGAAAACTCATTACCTGCTTCGAATGTGGTGAACCAGGCCACATTAGGATCAATTGCCCAAAATTAAAAGACAACAGATGGGACTGGTCCTAAACCTGTTGAGGGACTTTAAAGACAACAGAGATCAAATTTTCTTGCTCTTGTTTGCTTGTTTTCTTACTTACTTTCTTTCTTCCTTTCTTACTTTCTTTCACATGGATTCAAGGATTGAACCCTACTAATTTTGTTGCTTCAATATCTTCCTGCTACTTGCTTTTGGCCAAAAAAAAATGAACCAGACTTACTTTTTTCCTAAAACAAAACCTGCTGAAAGAACTTACTTGCTTTCTTTCTTGGATTAAAAAAAAGGTTGAGCCCGACTTGCTTATTTTCTTGCTGCCAAAAGAGAACAATTCATACCAAAAACTTGTTGCTTTTAAAAAAAATCGACGCATGTCTGGTTGGTTGCTTAAATTAATTCAGATGTGTGCCTACTAGCTTAAATTAATTTAATTAATAATGTGCTTACTTCTTCTTTCTTAATTCTCCGATTTAAGAGTAGCCACAAGTTTCAGGTGTTTGCTTGCTTAGATTCCTCTTTTTCTTTTCAAATTCAGCCACCTCCTTCTAAACACCTTCTCCAACTGACGTAAAAATTCCCTTGACTCTATTCTTGATCGATCTCCAAATTTCTTCGATTTTTTCAAGCTTTGATATCAATTGAAGCCCGGGTACCAAACTCATATAAACTCCATTTTGTATTTCATAACTAACTTTTAATACAACGACCCTTTAAATAAACCTTAACTTATTAATCGTATCAATAACCTACGAGATAATCCAGACAACCCTTGTATTTACCTCCAACTCTACTAGATAAATACCACACCAATAAATAAATAAATACTAACTTATCTAGAACTCCAACTAACTTATTTATGTGCCAAGAAGTCCTATATCAACTGATTTAGGAGAAGGCATCTTCATGGCCTTCTAATATGGAGGTCATGGGTTCGAGTCTCACTTGATACAAATATTATCAGGCGGGTCAGGGGTTGTACCACAGTGAACCTTCTGGTGGTGGGTTTCCCTTAGAATGGTGGGCGGGCCAGGTCACCAGCGTTGTCTGCGTTCCGGGTGTGGGTGGCCTTTCGCCATTGGGTTTACCCGGGTGACCAGGCATATAGTATTCGTTGGCCGTAATTATATAAAACTTGGGATCCAATCTTCAATCCAAAGATCAACTGGTTTAGGAGGAGGCACCCACATGTCCTTCCAATGTGGAGGTCATGGGTTCGAATCTCACTTGATACAAATATTATCAGGTGGGCCAGAGATATTCCACAGTAGGCCTTCTGGTGGTGGGTGTAACATCCGTGACTTTTTCATGTAATATTTTATTTCATTTTGTACTTTAAAAACATTTGTGACATTTATAACATGCGTGTACATTAAATCGCGCCATATCAATTATAATATTACAAACGTGCGACGACAAGGAGTTTTGAAATTTTTTAAAACTTTTATATTTTCTTTATATATATATATATATATATATATATATATATATATATATATATATATGTATGTATTTTGTTAAATTAAAGAATTTGATTATAAACTTTAGGTTTTATAAAAATGAGGTTTTAATTTATAAAAAGATAAATAATGATATATATACATATATTTTAAGTTTTATAGTTTTATAAAAATAAAAACTTATCTAATTTAGATTAGAAAGGGATGATTTGAAGCTCTTTTATTCCATTTAAACCCCCTTTGCTATGGTTTAACCTCTTTGGTGAACCCCTCCTTTTAAATGAACTTGAAACCCAATTGAAACAAGTTTGACTCCAGAAAGTCAAACTCGCGTAAATCTTTCTCTGTTTTCTTTTAATCCGCATTCAAACTTTCTTTTTTCGAATCCTAAACATTCATGGCCGATTAATGATTTAGTATCAAGCTTCAATTTGACGGATTTGGACCAAAATCAAAGATTTTGAAAACCATTTCAAATAAATCGCAAAAATGGTAAATTTTGTGACTAATTCCGGAAATCAAGTTCCAAATCCGGAAAATCCCGTCAATAACAGTTGTAATACGCGTTCCTAAACGTCCTATAAATCCCCATAACCCATTACATTCGAAAATCACCTCAAATTCGTTTTCCTCTTTTTCTCTCAGTTTGCGATCGCCATTTGAAGCCCCGACGAATTGAGTTTTGCTTTGGCCGACTCCAGGTATTCTCCTTTTCTCTGTTATTCGCATCTCATTCTTCTGTCATTTACGATTTCGGAATTAGGGTTTTGGGGGAGCCACAAGTTGCGTCTGTTATGTTTGGGGGAGAAGAAGAGCAGGAAACTTCGTATTACAAATTCTGATTCTGATACTTTAATCAAAATGTGGCAGTAGCCTAGCGGTTAGCAGACATTGAACACAAAGCCATGTCACGGTTCTAGACCCGGCCCATGCTTATTTTTTTCGTTTTTCTTATTTATTTCCACACACATACATATATATACACACTCATGTATGTTCACCAAAACTCTTCCAAATTGATTTTTTTATAAACTTTCAAGGGTTTATAATTATTTTACATAAAAGTATACATAATATATGTCTATTTATTTTCTAGAAACATTTTACGAGCATTATTATGGTTAAGTACATATTACTTCGTTATCATTATATATATTTCAAGAACGTGTCAAATGTTATCGTATGTAAAACCCTATTATTTTATTTAACTTTTTAAAAGTTATAAAATGATCGTGTAGTAACCTTGTGACTTTTATTAAACGTATATATATTTTACTTAAACCTTTAAAACGACTTAATCTATAACATATTAATAACAATATGATTTTATTAGTGTTACTAAAATTATAATCGTTTTATTTACATAATACTATCACAATTAACATAATATTAGTAAATAATTAGTCCTACTAAATTAGATTTTTCATTAATAGTAATGATGCATAACTAATTTATTTATTTATTTCAAATTATATCTTTATGGTATTATCTTATAATATTACAAATATAGTATTAAACTATAGTTAATATATTTGATACTTAACATCAAGTTTTCTTTTATAAATAAAAATGTATAAAACATTATTTCTTGTAACTTAATTTATACATTTAGCTTGTTATCGTAATAACTCGAATCCTTAATATTATTTCGTTCGTTTGCTCCAATTCCTATGTCCCAAATCGTTCCATCCTTATTCCTTTTAAGCATTCCTATATATTAAATACGTGTAATTATTTAATTACGGCATCGTTAATCCGGTTCACTAGTCCTCCCAATCTAGTTCAAGTTAAGTCACAATATCAAGGTGAGATTCATAGCCCCTTTTTCCTTTTTACTTTTTGGGTGAAACATGTATACATATGTCTTGATAACTTAACATTTTTATCAAAACAGATTCTTAAAGAAGTAATTTCAATTATGTGCTTGACATTTGAACACTATAATAACGTTGCAATCATTAACTTGTTTACAAGCCTAAGGTAGTACTAGTATGGTCATATAGGGGAAACCGATATAACATTTCAACGGCACAATCTTTGTGATTGTGGATGCAATAACATTTCAACGGCACAATCTCCGTGATTGTGGATGCATATAACATTAAGGGTTGATTGCAATAAATTTGGTGTTGATATGCTTTTTACACTTGTTTGAACTTGTACTGAATTTGTTTTATATCTTTTATGGCAATTTATCTTTATAACTTATAAAACCTATGTCTCTCACCAACTTTATGTTAACCCATTTTACTTTACATGTTTCAGAAAATAATAACTAGAAGTTGAAAGATCATATAGGATTGCTCAAGGACTTCGCAAATAAATTTGAACTTTGTTTTTATTTTGATTGGTTGTATTCAGAAACAAGTGTTGAATGTGAAATATGAAATTAATAAATTATGTGATGCCTTAGCATTGTCTTTATACCTTGTGCTATGAACTATATGTGTGATGCCTTGCGTTTCCGCCTCTGGCGGGATGTGATAGTGGGTTTCTCTTAAAATGGTGGGCGGGCTGGGTCACCAGAGTTGTCTGCGTTCGCGGGCGTGGGTGGTTTTTTACCATTGGGTTTACCTGGGTGACCGGGCATATAGTATTCGTTGGCCGTAATTATATAAAACTTGGGATCCAATCTTCAATCCAAAAGAATAAGAGACTTTGAATATAACACAAACTTTCAGGACTGAACTATTTGTTTCGAGATACTTCAAAACACGCCCTTAAACTTTGTGTTGAGACCCAAACCAAACAAAGATTAAGGCCAATACCAAACCAAACATTAAGTACAATGACTTGTTAATATTTATAAATTGAAATATTGAACTCCCACATCGGCGAAAGGGAGAAAATTACAATTGACTTGTTAGCTATCCAACCCAATCCGTACTTAAAAATTGAAAAATTTCTTTATGAAGTATCGCTAAAACAATATTAGAAAACATACCACAAAGTTGACTTTCTGGGTGTCAAATTGGTTGTTTATTTTTTTATTTTTTTTAGAACGGCATGTCGTCGGTTAGGATGACACTAACCCCTCCTAGCCCAAAGTTTAAGTCATATCACAGAGAGTGTTCCTGAAATTATAAAATACACCTTAGAATCCTAAGCCCCCTTCAAAAAACTTTATGACAAAACCCACTAACCAAAAGGATAAATTTTGATGCACATCAAGCAATATATATTGTTTAAAGTTAGAACTAAAGGATTAGGGGTGGGTTCGGGAGGCCCGCTCGAGTGAGTTCTGCAAAGTAAGCAGCGTCAACACTCGGCCAGCCTATAACCCCTCCATAAATTCATGCGCTCATTAGATTATGAGTGGCGCGGCGACCGGCTCTCACCGCTCGCTTTGTTTTCCTTACTCATTAGTTTAAGGCAAGTTTTACACTATCCCTATGCCTTCTATTTATATCCCTTACACTATCTTCGTTTTCTCCCATTCGCCGATGTGGGATTACAATATTTCACCCAAAAAGTCTTTCGGAGTTTATTGTTTAACAATCAAGTTGAATTAAATTAAAGGGATTTTATTTCCGAAATTATTTTTTCATCTTAGAAAGATATTGTTTTTAGTTTACTTTTTTGTTGAAAATTTAAAGAAAATAATTTGAGAAAAAAATGTTAAATAGTTGAGAAAAAGTATCCAATATTGAATAAAAGAAATATTAAATAGTTTGTATAAAAATAAGTAGAAAAAAAATATTGGGCTTGTAAAATTATAACACGTGAGTCAACCAATTACTTATTTATTAGGTATAGATATCATAACTCTATAAATTGTAACTTTAGTTTATCATTACCATTCTGGTCTTCCGAATAAATGTGAGATCTATTACACGAATTTTGAAAGAAAAAACTAAATTTTAATTTCGCTTTAGATCCTAAAATATGTAAGAGCACTAGCCGCCTCACTTACCAAAACTCAGTATATCGTGTTAAAGAGCACCATACCAAAATATACCGTAGCCGCCCAATATACCGAACTCGATGTCGCTTAAAAAGCACCATAAGCGCTCTCCATTGTATGTGAAAGCATACCGTAGCCGCCCAACATACCAAACTCAAAATATCGTCTTAAAGAGCACCATAAGGGCTCTCCATTGTTCATTGTATGTGGAATCGATACAGACGTATTGTTGCGTTAATTACTTTTTCTCTGAGTTAACTATCAAATATAACACGTTACCAACACGATATGTATATGTACTGTGTAAACGAGAAAACACTAGTTGATGAGAACCCGAATGGTCTAACACCGAGACGTGATCTCCTCCGTATGTGGAATCGACATCCAGGTTATCATGGAGCATACAGAATATTCCATCAAACTTATTGATTAATTACAAAAACATATTGCCAGAATCATAGAATATACACCAATGATCAGACTCAAAATGGACCAGGAGAACTGTGAACACTTACAGCCAGGAATACACACACGCATACATGCACAACACAGTAACTTACAGAAACTTAAGAACCCTAGAAAGAATCATCAAGAACCTGTTGGGATCACAAGAATATGCTAAAACTCCAATGCAAATGAACAGAATACAATATCTTCAATGAGATTTCCGTGACAGCAACGGTTCCAGATGCGGGTCGGAATCTTTAGATATTATGGAATCTCTTTCACCCGACTCCAGTTCAGATGCTGATAAATCCTCTTTTCTTCGTGTTCCTAATCTTTCTAGAAACCTGGAACTTTTGTCGGGAGATGAATCCGGTA
Source organism: Smallanthus sonchifolius (assembly GCA_023525975.1). Taxonomy (NCBI): domain Eukaryota; kingdom Viridiplantae; phylum Streptophyta; class Magnoliopsida; order Asterales; family Asteraceae; genus Smallanthus; species Smallanthus sonchifolius. Next base: position 60,474,987 of record CM042042.1, read on the forward strand.
TTTTTGGCGGGTTGTTTGGATTAGGAACGTGTTGCAGGCAAACTTGAACAGCATCATGGACTCGCACGAAACACCATTCTTTACCGATTTGGTCGATGAATCCAGATTTTGCTAGTGTCAGTAGCACTTCTTTGTTCGGGTTGGCAATAGCTATCTGCATATCATAAAATCACAAAATTACAGTCAACAAACTTTTATTCCCAAAAATGGACTTATAGATTATAGTTTTAAAACTTTCCAAAATTGGAAGAAAAAAAAATTGGGTACCTGGATGTCTCTTGAATTGTATTCTTGATACAATTCTTTTAGTGACTGAACTGCACTGGAGTCGACATAGGTAACAGCTGAAAAAGACGGGAAATTTGATCAATATTGTTGTATTTCATGCATCCAAATATAGGTAAAACCGAATGTATTACATTGGTATAAAGATATAACCGTATATAAGTATGTGATTGATAAATCTTTTTGTCAAGTATTTGACAGGAAAAGGAGCTTACGTGCCATCTCCAAGATTACAAAATATATTCTTTCAACTTCTGGTCCACGTTTGCTAGATTGATCGGTTACAATTTCATACTCCCGAAGCCTGGTATTATATGAAAACATATTTACAAGTTTTTAAGCAAAAAATTAAAATTAAAATTAAAATAAACACGATTAGATTATGTTAATATCTAGTTTTCACCTGTCTTTAATATAGCTTGTATTGGCAAAATAGATAGGTGAATCGATTCTAACAATCACAATGCCATTGTATGTGTATGCTTCTGGGTATTGTTGGATGTTCCTATAAACAGTGGTCCCAGGAAGTCGTCCCAACACAGCTGCAATCATACACATTTCATCTTCGTGCATCCTTTTACAAATGAATAAATAAATAACAAGCTTACCAATATGTGGGTTTGCTGATTCATGGATCACGAAGGCTAAAGAAAAACCAACCTGCATGACAAAGCACCGAACAGTCAATTAGATTAGCGATTTTCAAAACTTAATTACTTGTTGAATTTTTTGTTTCCCCAGCACTAATAATGGGTCAATTTGTTTGAACGTATTAATAACATCAGAAAATAACATAATACTGACGAGAGGTGGACAATGGGTGAGCCAGGAAACGGGTCAAAACAGGTAACGTTTAGAATGCAGCGGGATGGGTTGGGCTGGCCCGTAAACACTTATTTTTCTTTTCTTTTCATGATAAGCCTTGCAAAGAACTATATACAGGAACAGTATATATGCTCACCCCAACAAGGACACCGATTTCGATACCAAGGAACAAAGTTGTTGCACTAGTAACTGACCAAAGAAAAAAATCTTTCTTGTCTACCTTCCATAAAAATATAGCCTCATCATAATCCACCTTTAACAAACACATAATCAAAAATTAGGATCATCTGAGCAAGAAAATAAACTATTCTAAATAGCTGTTCACATTAGAATGATAACGAGTTTTAGGGCATGTAGTTCAATTAGTTTTAATACTGACCAATCCAATGACAGCGGAGATGACTATAGCAGCAAGAGCACACTGCAAAAGTGAACAAAAACACAAGAGACTGAGTCAATATGGTAGGCGTGTGCCGCTAAAAAAATCTACAACAATATTGAGCATTTTCAGGTTCATAAATTGTAAACACAACATCGTTAAGATTACTTTAAATCAAATCTGGTGTCTAAAGCTTAATAGCCGGATAGTAATTCTTTTATAAAAAAAAGAGCATCAAATTAATTTAATAATGATGTCATAATTGAGAAGCATACCTGAGGTATAAATTCAAATAATGGTGTCATAAATTGTAGAGCACAGGCCATAATAATGCCCATGATGATTCCAGATAAACCAGTTTTAGCGCCGCTTTCATGATTAACTGCTGACCTTGAGAAGGAACCTATACAACATATTCAATAGGAAAAAACTGTTCCTTCAGACTTATACCAACAAGTAAAAACTAAGAAAAAAAGTGTAACAAGTATTTTATTCATTTATCAGATTTGACTACACAAGTTAACCCATGCACTGATCTCACCTGTTGACGGGTATGCAGAAAACATGGATCCACATATATTAGCCACACCAAGGCCAAATAACTGTTAGAAAGCAACAATCTATTAGCTATCTTTCTTTTCTGTCACTATGGTTTTAAATAATTAAGAAACTACAATAATATAAAATAGTTGGTGTTTATTTCGTTATAAATCACACCTCTTGATTTGAGTCCAGTTCATATCCATTCTTTGCTGCCAGGGCTTTAGCAATCCCCACAGATTCCTGCAGTGCAGACGTTTAGTCATTACATGTGGTTAAAATAATACAAATAAATGATGATTGTATCTAGTTTCAGGGTAATCTTCTTTACCAATATAGCCACACCAGTAATGAGGAATGAAGTCGGAATTAAGGACTTGACATGACTAAAGTCTTTAGGGATGGAAAATGGTGGAAGCCCTTGAGGTATATCTCCCACCTGAAATATTTTATAATAAATATTTTTATCATGAGCACTTCACACTACAGGAAAAGCAATTGAGATTTAAGAAATGAAACTTTATTTGACATTTTAAAAATACAAAAGGTACAGAAAGTAAACAATTTTCTCACAAGAACAAAACATTCATGAACTTATATTTAAGTTAGCTTCTATTTGTCAAATATTCAATGAACACTTGCATAACACTAATCATTCCATCTTATCTTGCTCAAATTATAGTTCATAGTTCATGGCTCGGGTCTAATAGCTAGAGTTACCAGTAAATCAAAAGATAAAACACCGAAAAAAAAATTGTGATGCTAGAAGTTAAAACTTCCTTAAGAAACCATAGAAGAGAGATGGAATCAGGGTTGTTCATGAAGACCAAACCACAAATTGTTGTTTTCTTTCCAACTGAATAAGTAAAACAGAGGCATGTAAATTACCGATATGATCTGGTCTTGATAAGATAACAATACATGAACATATGTAGGAAAATAATAGAAACATATACCAATCTGAACCCAACAAGCAAAAAACAAAAAATACAAGAACAAAAGTATCCCATTTTCAGGTCCTTGGTCAATTATCAACAGATTAATGAATGCATCTTATAGCATCATATATGAAAACGGTCATCAACTTATTTTAGAATTTCAGATGAAAACGGTCATCAACTTATTTTAGAATTTCAGTTCCAGTATTTCAGAATAAGCTTCTCTCATTATTCTCACCAAAGTAATGGAAGAGGGATGAAATATTTTCACAAAGGCTGTACCCAAAACAACAGCAGTTAGGGGACCCCCCGCTCGCAAGAACCGCAAATTTTTCCTTGTTTTCCCCTGTACTCGGAACCATCAAAATAAATCAAAAGAAAAATTAAGTACAATGGATAAAAAACATTTTAAACTGGAAGAAAGTGTACCAGATGCTTCATGACCAAAATAATTGCTAGGATGAAAGATCCCATCACGAAAGGAGGCCATGAGAACTACAAGCAAGGAAATTTTGTCAATGATTAGAAAAAGTAATTGTGAAAATATAAAAGATAATAGTGGAACTCTCATGGAATTATCATATTTGAGTTTATACATTAGTGGAAGTTAGTTAGAAAAATCGAGTTTCCCCATCACCAAAAAAGGTAAAAGAATATGAGAAGAGTAATTATTGCTGCTAAGACTACACTCACTAAGGGCCCCTGTGTCCTGTGTCCTGTGTAACTGATAAACAGAAATTAAAGAAAATGATGTGTAGAGATAATGGTGGGCCTACCCAATATGCAAGAAAGCAAGGGTTAATTTGGCAAATTCTGTTGAACAGCTTAAAAGAAAAAAATGTAAATAGATTGGAATTTCAACACTGGAAGTGAAACCATTGCCACAAGTATGGCACTCTTATGTTTATAATGAATACATAATGATTATACAGTACATCTCAACTTGTTAGTTCTTACCGAAATGCCAAGTAAACCCAAATGATTTATCAAAAACACCAATAGAATATAGATCCAGGTGAAGAATAGGATACCTGATCTGCTCCTGATATTATACTATCGATCAATGGAACTATTTTACTACTTTTATCCACATCATATCCCAGAAAATACTTTGCTTGTGATAAGGCAATAACAAAAGCTGAAGCGGTTGTAAAGCCAGAAATTACAGAGTGGCTGATAAAGCGAATGAGCCATCCAAGCCTATAAGTATTAAGAGAAAATCCGCAAACTATAAAAATTGTTCAATGGTTGATGCTGATTAGAGAGCACTAAATTTATATTTTTAAATATGTTTATGGCATGACAGTGCTTGACTTGAGTAAATTAAGGTATATTACATATCGGAGAAAAATTTAGCTAAAATAAAGCAGGAGATTAGTTATAAAGATTAAAAAGATAGGAAGAAAAAGTACCTCAAGAGCCCCATTGTGCATTCTAGAATCCCAACCATGAGTGACAACAATATCGCGAGCTCTGTATACAATTCAGTTGATGAATCAACATTGCCTAGGACATTAGAGACCAGTAAAGAAACCAATGCTACTGGGCCGACTGCCAGCTGACGAGATGACCCAAATATGGAATAAACAAATACAGGCACTAATCCAGTATCTGAAATGAGGGATAATATAACAACAATTAAATTGATCCTGTGATCACAACATAAAACTAGCTTCTAAAATGTAAGGACCAGATGTTCAGCTTACAAAGTCCATATATTGGTTGAAGTCCAGCTAGCTTGGCATATGACATAGACTGCTCACAGAGAAGCAGAAATAAGAAAAAACTAAAGGATCAAATATAAATGTTTGCAATATAGAAACTAACCAACTGCAGAAAACTATCTATGATAAAACAAGCATTTCCTCTAACCAGTCAGCAGTGGCCAAATAATGCAATTAATTAGAGTTTCTAAAAAAATGAACCTCTCTTATGTTTAGGAACAAGATATAATCCTTCCAAATTAGGTGCACAAGAATAATTTTCAGTGCTTCAAACCACTCTAATTGAACAATATGATTAAAATATTCCTCAAATTGGCACCTACCTTTGACAATGGAGACAAAGCTCATCATCCAGCCACAAGAAGAGCTGAATCTACTAACACTAGCTAATAAATCCTAATTTATATAGTCTAAATTTAGTAGATCTGTGCTTAAATTTTATGACATAATTGTTCATAATGCAAGTATTTAGGAGTTTCTGTGCTTAAATTTTATGAAAGAACTGTTCATAGGAGTATGTAAGAAATTTTAAGTAGCCTTCAAATTATCACAAAATTGAAGTAAGAAAACATGATTGGACACTATCCAGCCAATAAAATGCATCCGGGTCGAATCTCGAATAGAAACAAATAATCAAGTCTAGTCAAAAAAGAAGAAAATTAAGATCAGTCATCAATTTAATACGTAACCTAACTTAATTTCCATTTATACCTGAGGAACTAGCATGATACCGACAGTGATGCCGGCGATAACGTCCGGTTGGAGATTCTCACGCCAATTATAAGTCCGAATCCACCTGGAGCAAGGAATGAGTAAATCAATCCAATCTACCGTCTTCAACCGCTTCACCTTCGCTGTCCATCTCGAAAACGACGCCTTGGAGGAAGTCGGCGTTGAATCGGCGGCGCCGTACGGATGCTGCAACGGTATGACTTTAACAGGACGAGACGTCGCCGGAGTCCTGGACATGGTTGATGCTGACGTGGCGAGGTCAGGGAGACTGGAGGATGCGTAGGTTATCTCCATGCGCACCCCTGGAGCACGTAATATGAAGTAGCCCCGGTTTTCAATACGGGTGGCGCCTCCGTCGATAACCACCAATTTTTACCATTTTTAACTTTCAAGTCTATTTTAGTTTGTAAAGTTCCTTACGTCAACGATTTGTAGGTCCTATTAAATTATTAACAATCATACTTTTCCACTTAATTTTCTATTAACGAAACTAAGTTTGAACGAGGTGTATTATATGGATTGAATAAATATAATGTTATATATTTAATAATAAAAATTTATATATTACATATTTATGACATATTATATAGTTTTTAACACAAATTTTAGAAAAGGTTATATTGTTATTTTTTTAAATGTTTTATAAAATAAATGAAAGAAGTGTTCAATTTTCAAAAATGTTTTTTGAACAAACCTATATTTTTTAATAAAAAAGTTTTATAAAAATCATTATTATTTAATAGGAGAGAGGGGTGGGAAACAAAAAATTGTTAAATAAACAAATAAAAAAAATTTGTATAATTAATAAGAGAGAGATACGGGAAAAAAATGCTGAGAATGCATAATGACAAATGTCTATCTAAAACTTTTATTTATTATATAGTATATATTATAAAATATTTTTTAAAATTTTATTTGAATAAATTAACATTTAACACTTGATGAAATATTAGTGGTTTTAACTAAAAAAACTATGATATTAAACATTTTAAATCCAACCCAATGGTTTTCTATTAATGGAATTACAAAATATTTTTGAAAAAATTATTTAAATAAATTAACATATAGCACAAATATTAGTGGTTCTGATTAAAAACCTATTATATTAAACATTTTACATAATTAGAATCATGTATATAAGACTCGTGTTAGTATAGAGAAAATTATAGAAATTATTGTGATGTAAAAATTCAAAACATGTGTGTGATTTAAGCTCCTTATCGTTATACCTCGTTCTAGATTCTCTGGAAATCGAGGAACGGATGGATCTTCTCGAATAAAAGGAAATTGGGGAGAAAATCGTAGAGGTAAAAGTTCAAGCATTCTTGTGGTTGGTGAATAGGGGCAAACATTAAGCTCTTTCTTAGAAAGCTTGGTTAGATTATCCATTTATCGATACTTGTTTTGATATGGGCCTAGTTTGATTTTGTCACTGTATTGTTTGTACAATATCGTGTTTGGTGTTTATCTCTTCCCATCTCCTGTTGGTTGATTTGATTGAATAAAAGTATTCGTTGTTGTTAAAAAAAAGTTAAGATGCATTTAAGTTCATTTAATAACTAGTTATTTACTTTTTGATATTTTTAACTTCAGGAAAGTTGTTAAGAGTGTTGTTTAGTGTTTACAATAATAAGAATTTAGGTTCAAATCTTGTCTCCCGTGGTTTTTTTATATAAATTTTAAATTAAATTAAATAAATCATAATATTAAGTTTAAAAATCGAAGATGAATGTTAAAATAAATAGGATTTGGTTCAGGTAAAAATAATTCTAATTCTAAGAGGGGTGAGAAGGATTTAGTGTCATTAGATCAAATTGTATAAAAAAATTAATGGTTGAGATTAAATTGTAGGAGAAAAAATTGTTGAAAAGATATTTTTGTCTTAACCACTTTTGTTGACTTTTATCAAGTTTCCCCCCTCATTTTAAATCTTCATAGCTTTTAGATACGACATTATTTTTTTTTAAAATTACACCATAAAAACGAGCGATTTTTTATCTTTAAAACGAGTATAGTGTCGTAATAAACAAAAACGGATTTTTTTTACGTTTTCCAGCTCATTGTGTAATTAGTCAGGTCAATATGTAATACAATTTCATTGTGTAATACAAGTTCATTGTGTAATACAAGTTCATTGTGTAATACAAGTTCACTGTGTAATTAGTCAGGTCATTGTGTAATACAAGTTCATTGTGTAATACCACGTCTGGTCATTGTGTAATACAAGTTCATTGTGTAATACAAGTTCATTGTGTAATTAGTCAGATCAATGTGTAATACAATTCCATTGTGTAATACAATTTCATTGTATAATACAAGTTCATTGTGTAATACAGGTTCATTGTGTAATTAGTCAGGTCATTATGTAATACAAGTTCATTGTGTAATATCACGTCTAGTCATTGTGTAATTAGTCAGGTCATTGTGTAATACAAGTTCATTGTGTAATACAAGTTAATTGTGTAATACAACTTCAATGTGTAATACAACTTCATTGTGTAATACAGGTTAATTATGTAATACAACTTCAATGTGTAATACAAGTTTATTGTGTAATACAACTTCAATGTGTAATACAAGTTAACTGTGTAATACAACTTCAATGTGTAATACAAGTTCATTGTGTAATGCAGAATGACCATTCATTGTGTAATTAGTCAGGTCAATGTGTAATACAATTTCAATGTGTAATACAATTTCATTGTGTAATATAAGTTTAGGTAAAAAGGATTTTAATTTTAAGAAGGATTTAGTGTCATTAGATCAAATTGTAGAAAAAAATTAATGGTTGAGATTAAATTGTAGGAGAAAAAGTTTTTGAAAATATATTTTAGTCTTAGCCACTTTTGTTGACTTTTATCAAGTTCCCCCCCTCATTTTAAAATGTTCATAGCTTTTTTATACGACATTATTTTTTCAAAAAAATTAGACCATAAAAACGAGCGTTTTTTTATCTTTAAAACGAGTATAGTGTCGTAATAAACAAAAAACAATTTTTTTACGTTTTTCAGCTCATTGTATAATTAGTCAGGTCAATGTGTAATACAATTTCATTGTGTAATACAATTCATTGTGTAATACAAGTTCATTGTGTAATATAAGTTCATTGTGTAATACAAGTTCATTGTGTAATTAGTCAGGTCATTGTGTAATACAAGTTCATTGTGTAATATCACGTCTGGTCATTGTGTAATACAAGTTCATTGTGTCATTAGTCAGGTCAATGTGTAATATGATCGATGTCGTTAGGTCGGTCAAAAACAATCCTTAAACACTTAACTAGTAAGGGTAAGAAGAGTATCGTATCCACGAGGAATCAGTGGTTAGTGGAATTTCTTAGTTTGATAATTAGAATAAAAACACAGATCAAATAAAGATGCAACCTCCTCCAAACTTCAGATTCTAGGTTTATGCAAAACTCAATTATTTAATTGGACACCACATAGACATGGTGTTGGAAAATCAGTTAAAATAGTAATTGAAGACAGGCTGTTGTCAACAACCTATACAACCAGTTCCGTCACAAACCAGTATAATTCAATCACCCAATTTATGAATGCCAAGTTACCCCCTTTAGTCACCCAACCCTGCTACTAGGTTTTGTCATCAACCGAACAAGATCGTAAAGCAAGCAAACTCAAAGCATAATCATAAACTGTTTAAATCAACTAATACATCAATCTCTCAAGTTATTGTCAGAAACTAACAAGATCCAAACATGAATAAACTGAATCAAATACAAAAACCTATACGAACCGTCCGCCTGGAGGAAGCCACAAGTGAATCACCCGCTCATGGTGAGGGAGATCATCTTCAATCTTCAAGTGGATGTGTGAATCCTCTCAAAATCGCCCAAGAACTGTGGTGTAAAAGATGGATTCGAATTTGGAGAAGAAACCCTCAAATAAACCTCAAAATCGGCTGTTTCCCCGAAGTTCCGCGTCTGAAACGTACCCAACGTAAGCTTACGCTGGTGTGGCGTAGGCTTACGCTGGGGGCCTGAAGGCTGCTGTGAAGAAAACACTCAGGCGTAGGCCTACGCTGATGGGGCGTAAGCTTACGCTGGTGGCGTAGGCTTACGCTGGATCTGTATTTTGCCCCGTTTTCTCCGTGTCTCTTCCGACTCTTGAATCTCTCGCCTAATATCTTCAAAGATCACATTTTAAGCTTCCAACACCTGCACATGCATGACTACACAAAACCTTTGTATTCCACATATCAAATTGCATAAATATAACATATTACACCTTTTAATACATGAAACTTTGGCCACTTATCATATCCCCACACTTACTCTTTTGCGTCCCGAAAAATAATTATGCAATGGAATCATAATTGAAACCTGCTCTCATAATCTCATACAATTAAAACATAATCACGCATTGACTGTAACAATTGGTATTTCTATCCGACTAAACCCAACCACCGATCTATTGAGCCCCCGATTATGTGATCTACTATCCTATTTATTACCAAGCAACAGTATCTCTATGGGTCTCACATTCAGGAAGCTACAACTTAGTCTAATCCCATCTCAAAGTCATGTTTAGGCACGGGTTAAACCTTATAGATTTCCCACCACTATAAACACTAATTTACGAGTTTTTGAAAATTATGGGATTATGGATCGATGGATGCATGTTTTTGAGCTTTTATTATTATTTTATGAATGAACCTAACCTAGTGGTGTTTCAATCACGCTGGAACACGATATATGACACGTAGGCTGCAGTTCTTAAGCCATGAAGTACATAAGCTTCGGAGCATGGGTGTATCCTTCAAGTCACCATCCCGAAGGGAAACACGTACTCCTAACTTAGTCATCCAATATTGATCACTTAAGTCCTGCCCATGGGTGTATCCTTCAAGTCACCATCCCGAAGGGAAACACGTAGGCTGAACTCAAGCTCTCAATTTTGTTTAATTAAGCTCATGCAAGATGGATTATGGATTGCGGGCGTCACCAATTTTCGGATTTATTTTCATAAAAAGAAAGTGATGTGCCAAGTAATTTTAAAAACTTATAAATTTTTGCTTATAGTGGTACCTATCACCCTATGATAACAGTTTCAATCTTGCCGAAGCCCCTAAGATAAGAACCCACAAGACATCCTGAATTGATTGTCAATTAACCCTAGACACAATATCAGGATATTTAAGCTCTTTAGATCGGTTGGGCCTACCAAAACATTACAAATCAAACACGTTTTCTATTTATTATTGTTTTTAATCACACAAGCATAGTTTCCAATTATATCTATCATTTTTCATTTAGTTACAAAAATTCTAATCCAAGGACCTTTTTGAAAATTTTTAAATTTTTATGGATTTTTCATATTTTATATATATATATTTTTTCTATACAAACTCAGTCTCTCATCCCCACACTTAAACTCTACATTGTCCCCAATGTAGGATGAGAGACGATGAAAATAAATATGCAAAAATAAAACTATATACAGAATTGGAAAGCACGCACACTCACTTGACAACCCATGAAAATTCTCAACACTTGGCCGGCTCACACACAAAACAAAGAAAACAAAGAAATAATTTCCTAACTCACTTTCGTAGGAATCACGGATGCATTTATCATATGCATCAAGCCTTTTAAACCCCTCGGTAGCCCGAGTGGACGAGTTGAGTCTCGTGAGGGTTTCTATTGAACACACCCGCAAAGTTCATTTAACTAGACATGAATGTAAAACATACCTTAGGCTACCTCCTAAGAGTGCTAAGTTTAACGTCCTCAGCCCGACGCAGTGTACCTTACTTCGGTCATGGTGGTCGGATAGGATGCTTGCAGTCCTCCTTCCCCACACTTAAATTCCTCTCATCATCCACTTTTCTCCAAGCCTTCATAAACAAAGAAAAGAGTTCTTGATCTACATCATGAACTCGCGGTTTCTTCCCTTTCCGCCTTCTCTTTCTGACCCTTTTCTTCCCATTGTCTGGAGTCTCACCATTCTTCATCTCAACTGACCTGTTAAACACAACACAAGCATTCTCGACTGTGTGATTCACCTTTTCAGGTGATCCACATTTGTTAGCTTTCGGGGTTGGCAAGTTTGAAAAAATTTTAAGACTCATTTTCTGAGCCCCAAACCTCATCCTTACCGTTCCCTCAGCACATTTAATATTTGCCTGAGCAATGGCCAAGAACGGTCTACCCAAAATAATAGTTGGCTCTGTGTTCTTGACACAATTCGACACCAAGAAATCCACTGGGTAATAAAACTCTCCTACCTTCACAATCACATCCTTTACAATCCCCCGAGGATGTGCAGGAGTCTGATAAGCCAACACCATGGTGGTGTTAACTCTCTGTAATGGACCAAAATCGTGCTGATCATACAGACTCCCTGGAATTATACTCACAGATGCTCCAAGATCCAGCAATGCTCTATCCATTTTAATTTCACCTATATGTATAGAAATAATAGGTGTCCCTGGATCTTGGAGTTTTGGGGGAAAGATACCCGTAAACACAGCATTCACATTAGCACTTAGGTTTACCTGTTCGGGACATTTGTGCCGTCGTTTTCGGGTACTTAAACCTTTCAAGCATTCAACACTATCAGAATTTTCTTTAAGTTCTTTCAAAAATGGTAGATTAATTTTATGATTTTCAATTTTCTCCCATCTTTCATCTTGTGTTGGATCACGTTCACTTAACACTGGTGGGAACACTGGTGGTAACAAAGCCGAAGGGAATGGAATTTTCAGAGATTTATTCACATTTTTATTTTTCAGATTATTTTGTGAAATTAAATCCTGATTATGATCAGATTCAGACTCACTATACTCCACCACTCTCTCTACTACCAGTGGTGGAGTATGTTCAATATCAGCAAAATCAGATGAGGGTTTAAGACTTACATCATTTAGGTGTGCACTGTTTGTGGTTTGAGAATTTGAGGATTGATGTGCACTGCAAGGCTTACCTACTTCTTTGATGATGCTTGCAACAACCCTAGTTAGGTTAGCAACTAGATCTACCAAAGCTTGATGAGCTTTGTCCTGGCTCTCCTGTTTCTGCACCACTGCTTGTATCACTTTGGTCATCTCTTTCATATCTGACCGGATGACATCAAGTTCAGATTGATAGTTATCTTGTTCAGGTGGTCCGCTCGGGTGGTAGTCTTGGTTGTAATCGTCCTAATAGTTTGGGTACTCAGGACCACCACTATATTGATTGTATCTTGGGCAATCTTGTGCCCAGTGGCCAGTGATGCCACAGTTGTTGCATGGTTCATAGTAGTCTTGGTCACCATAATAATTATTATCCATGTCAACCTGCACAAGTAGCACACCCAAGTAGTTCTGAACGATAAAAATAAAACAAAATAAACAAAAAAATAAAAACAAAAGTAAAGAATATCTTTTTGGGTATTTGATAAGAATTAAAATCAACTAAAAACAATAAACTAAAGCAATAGAACTAAGCGCACCGATTCCCCGGCAACGGCGCCATTTTGATCGATGTCGTTAGTTCGGTCAAAAACAATCCTTAAACACTTAACTAGTAAGGGTAAGAAGAGTATCGTATCCACGAGGAATCAGTGGTTAGTGGAATTTCTTAGTTTGATAATTAGAATAAAAACACAGATCAAATAAAGATGCAACCTCCTCCAAACTTCAGATTCTAGGTTTATGCAAAACTCAGTTATTTAATTGGACACCACATAGACATGGTGTTGGAAAATCAGTTAAAATAGTAATTGAAGACAGGCTGTTGTCAACAACCTATACAACCAGTTCCGTCACAAACCAGTATAATTCAATCACCCAATTTATGAATGTCAAGTTACCCCCTTTAGTCACCCAACCCTGCTACTAGGTTTTGTCATCAACCGAACAAGATCGTAAAGCAAGCAAACTCAAAGCATAATCATAAACTGTTTAAATCAACTAATACATCAATCTCTCAAGTTATTGTCAGAAACTAACAAGATCCAAACATGAATAAACTGAATCAAATACAAAAACCTATACGAACCGTCCACCTGTAGGAAGCCACAAGTGAATCACCCGCTCATGGTGAGGGAGATCATCTTCAATCTTCAAGTGGATGTGTGAATCCTCTCAAAATCGCCCAAGAACTGTGGTGTAAAAGATGGATTCGAATTTGGGGAAGAAAACCCCAAATAAACCTCAAAATCGGCTGTTTCCCCGAAGTTCCGCGTCTGAAACGTACCCAGCGTAAGCTTACGCTGGTGTGGCGTAGGCTTACGCTGGGGGTATGAAGGCTGCTGTGAAGAAAACACTCAGGCGTAGGCCTACGCTGATGGGGCGTAAGCTTACGTCGGTGGCGTAAGCTTACGCCAGTTGGCGTAGGCTTACGCTGGATCTGTATTTTGCCCCGTTTTCTCCGTGTCTCTTTCGACTCTTGCATCTCTCGCCTAATATCTTCAAAGATCACATTTTAAGCTTCCAACACCTGCACATGCATGACTACACAAAACCTTTGTATTCCACATATCAAATTGCATAAATATAACATATTACACCTTTTAATACATGAAACTTTGGCCACTTATCATAATACAATTCCATTGTGTAATAAAATTTCATTGTGTAATACAAGTTCATTGTGTAATACAGGTTCATTGTGTAATACAGAATGACCATTCATTGTGTAATTAGTCAGGTCAATGTGTAATATAATTTCATTGTGTAATACAATTTCATTGTGTAATACAAGTTCATTATCTAATACAATTTCATTATGTAATACAAGTTCATTGTGTAATACAAGTTCATTGTGTTATATGCATTTATCATTGTGTTTTACGTTTTCCAGCTCATTTTGTAATTAGTCAGGTCATTGTGTAATACAAGTTCATTGTGTCATATCACGTCTGGTCATTGTATAATATCTGGTTATTGTGTAATTAGTCAGATCAATGTGTAATACAAGTTCATTGTGTAACTAGTCAGGTCATTGTGTAATTAGTCAGGTCATTGTGTAATACAAGTTCATTGTGTAATACAAGTTAATTGTGTAATACAATTTCATTGTGTAATACAATTTCATTGTGTAATACACTTTCATTGTGTAATACAAGTTAATTGTGTAATACAACTTCAATGTGTAATACAAGTTCATTGTGTAATACAACTTCAATGTGTAATACAAGTTTATTGTGTAATACACAATAACCATATTGCCCTCCCTTTAAAAATAATAAAAGGACACATGTCAAGACCAGAATCATTCTTACCCTTCTTATTTTTAAAAGCTTTTTTACTATAACTAACCCAAAATAAATATACAGATAGTTTTGTATGGTTTGAAAATTTATTTTCCATCAAGTGTAATATTCAAAATATGATTTATTTGTTGAATGTTTATTGTAATTTAAATTGGATTTAGTATCATGTTTATCGTCTAAAATAAAATGTATTTAGTTTAAATGCATGTGCAAGGTTTACCATATGCCAACCACGCTAAATCTTACAAACTTAATTAATTTTATTAAAATAGAATAAAAAAAGTTTTAAAAGAAAAAATCTTGTAGGCTGAACGTGGATGCGTGCCAAGATCTATTGGTGTACCCAGACTCCATTTCGCACCAAGTGCATTCATTTACATGGATGGTCTCCTATTTTCATTTTATAATCAAAATTCAAATAATTTATGAAAAATAATAAACTTAAGCAATACAAATACAATGGATATGGTAGATGGTTAGATTTACAAGGAGTGCTCACATCTCATGGTAAGACTTCTTTACAGTGGCGGATCTATAATAAAAGTTCAGGGGTAACGTAATTTTTTTTTACCGTACTTTCATTTAAATGAAAAAAAAATAAAATTTGACAGTACTTTCATGTAAATGAAACAAAAATTTTGACCGTACTTTTATGTAAACAAATTTTTTTGACGGTAACATGCGACTGGCGAGGCTGACTGTAGAGGCGGAGGACTGGGGTTTGGTGGAGGCGGCGCCGGGCGGTGGTCTCAGCTCAGGTCGAGTGGTCACTACAGTTCCCGCTCTCTGTCTTTTTTTTTGGCCGACCGCTTGGGTAAGTTGGGTTTGAGAATTGAGACTTTGAGATATTGGGTTTTAATAAAATATTTGGGCTGGCTAAAGCCAAATGTTTTATTAAAACTCAATACTTTAAAACCTTTAATGAAATATGGGGACTTTTTATGAAGTGTTGATCGTATAAAAAATTGAGGGGTAACGTAATTTTTGCTCAGGGGCAACGTAAAGGGTAACCGGATACATAAAACCGTACAATTTTTTTTTTTGCACTGCGCGTAAAAGCTGAGGGGTAGCGAGTGCTACCCCTAGCACTACCCTATGTCCGCCCCTGCTTCTTTAGCATTGTTTATACGTTAGTGTAAGACTTCTTTAGCATTGCTCAGACCTCGTGGTGAGACTTCTACTTTAGCATGCCTGTAAGACTTTCTACTATGCAACTACTATACAATGCAATTACACAAAATATAAATGTAATCACATAAACTTTCAGGTTAACAAATAACACATATTAAGTTATTAACACATAAGCATATAACATGACATCTGTCACTGTCACCGTCGAGTTGTGCCGAAGTACAACTCCTTTATCATTCATTAATTTAGATCTTTATTATCTTTCAAAACTCGTTTAAAAGGTAATACCATGCTTTTTAACTCTTTCTCATTCATTTTATAAAAAATATATAACTCTTTTAAAATATGTTTTAACTTTGAAAACTATCTCTTTAACGGTATGTATGCCAGCCCAAAACCATTAGGGAAAAAGGCTAATAAGAACTCACCTGACAAGCTATCCGGGTACCAAATAACCCGCTGCATCGTGCAGGCTTAATTTCTAGTTTTACTTAAAAACCTAAAAAAATATATATCCTTTCTTATGCATAGAAAAATGATACCATGTTCAGTAGTTTTTTTTTTTATGTAATTTAGTAGGCAAATTGGTTTTTATTAATTCAAATTATGACTCATTAACTAATAATAATTCAAACTAACAGTTTGGCTAGTGATAATCTCAACTTTCACCTTTGTTGTCAATGGTAATCTCAGTAGCATAATCATCATAGATTTACACTTATTTTTGCCCAAATTTACAATTTTAAATGAAATAGAGAAACATACAAGTGAAATCGAGTAATAATCAAATGTAAATTGAGTGTAATATATGATGATTATGCTACTGGGACTGTTATTCACAACAAAAGTGAAAGTTGAGATTATCACTATCCAAACTGTTAGTTTGGATTATTACTAACCAATGTGTTAGAGTTTGTATTATTAAAAACCAATTTTTTATTACACATACGTATTAGCAAAAAGATATTAATACCAGGGGTGTCAATCGTGTCGAGTTGGCGGGTTAACGGGTTGAATTATGTAACCCGAACACGGCCCATATTCTTATTTGTGTCAAAAAATTTAACCCTAACCTAGATACACTTAAATTCGGGTCAACCCGAATCTGGCCCGTTTAACCCATTTATCAAAAATCATAAACTACTAAATTCAAAATCTAATTCATTTAAGATAAACCGAAAATTAATTGAATAATTATCTCTAAAAAGGAAAAAAAAATGGTATAATTCAGTTCAGTTATGGTAATCACTAAATACAAAAATAACTTAACAGTCGTTTCTATAATGGGAAAAATAAATAATAAAGTTTTGTAACCTAAACGGGCTAACGGGTCAACCCGAACCCGACCCGTTTAATGATCCATTTTTTAAAACGAGTTGAAATGACCAACCAAAACCTGATTATTTTCGTTTCGTGTTCGGATCATGTCATAAATTGACACCCCTAACTAATACTAATATTTTAATTAATTTTTGTCTAAACTCATCTATAGAAATAAAAACTTTGCATATATTGTTTAATGAATAAATCAAAACTAGGAGCATATAATAACTAAGACGTTCATGAACTACTTAAAATCAGCTTATTAAAAGCTTGAATTAAATCGAGTCAAAACTAGTCTGAGTTCAAGCTTAAGCCTAAATTAAATTAAAGATATTTGATAAACAAACTCAAACCCAAACCCATAAATCAAACTTAACTAGGTTCAAAAGTCTAAACAAGTTTATTACTTATGCAATATACTTAAATAATAATTTTATTATATATGATTACAAAAGAAAAGTAACATACATAATTATGAACACGAAATCATAGATATTAAAATAATGAAATGCATACACATAAAAACAATGTTTTGAAACCCGGACTTGCCGGTCGGACCGGGAACCGGTGGTCTGACCGGTCCGGTTAAATATGTTGAAACGGTCTTGCGGCGAACCACCGGTGGTCGGACCGAGCGAACCGCTTGACAATTTTTTTTTAATCTTTTTTAAGTTTCTTGGCTTCGTATTTCATAGGTAATCGTTAGTTTAAAATTATTGGAATTAACTTGTTGGTGGTTTTTGAAAGGATTAATGGTTGTTTGGATTGATATATTTTTATAATATTTATGACGTCGTCCGGTTCTTAAATCCGGTCCGACCAGTGGACCGGTAAGGAGACCGGTTCGACGTCCGGTCCGGTTCTGAAAACATTGCATAATAATAAACCTTACTATAATAAACTAATAACTTTATCTGTCACGTATAGACTACTAATAATTTTACCTGTCACGTGTCGACCTCTGCGGAAGTCTGGATTTTCATTTTTCATCTTTCTCTTCTATTAAATAATAATGGTTTTAAATAATTAAATATCTACATTTATTCAAATATTTTATTAAGACTTATTTAATTATTTTCTATTAGAACTACTGGTTTACAACATACAAATCTTCATAAAAACTATTATTTACAACAAGTTAATTTATTAAACCCATGTAATAAATAAGTTTTAACATAGTCTTCCTATTATAATAAAGGAACATATTACTTTGCCATGTGGCCTTTTTTAAGGCATCCATTGCCACGTGTCACGCTATTAACCAACCTAATTCTAACTCGCGGGTCAACCAAATACTTACTCGCGGGTCATATTACCCATTTGAAACTTCATCCGGATCCATTTCTTTATCTCATCCCTCACGTTTCCACACATAGATGGTTTTTACTTTGAAGATAGCTTCATCCAGATCCATTTCTTTATCTCATCCCTCACGGTTCCACACATGGATGGTTTTTACTTTGAAAATAGCTTTGTACGAACGCTCCATCCATCCTCCGTTCCAAACCTATCTTACTATTACGACGCTCCATCCGTTCAAGAACTATACCAACTCGATTCAACCTATTATTTGACCTGTTGATTTGCCCTAACTCTACTTCTCATGATTTCGTCGGATGCATCTGATTCAAATATGTTAAAATCAACAAAATGATTTGCCCTAACTCTACTTCTGACGATTTGGTAAAGCTGCATCTGATTCATCAAGGTAATATCAACAAATTGATTTGCTCTAACTCTACTTCTGACGATCTCGTCCGATGTATATGATTCATCAAGGTAATATCAACAAATTGTTCTTATTTCTTTGGTTAATTGATTATTGTTATTGTTTCATGTGTATGTCTAAACATCGGACGAATCTTTTTGATTTTGAAATTTAAAAATAATCTGGTTGAAACTAATACAAAGGTAATACACCACATGAATGTGTATATTGAAGCAGGACAAGTTCTCATGTTTCATGATTCACAATTTTGGGGAGATGGATGATGATTTTTGAAGGTCATTATAGTGATTGGAGATTCAGAATCATTAATTACGGATACTATGTAACTTCAAACTTTTCGTTTGACTTATTTTTTTGACTTTCAAATCCATTAATTACGGATACTAATTACAATATAAGTACGTGTTTGGGACATTTAGTTATATATTGATAAAGATTCTTTCCTTTTGCAGATACTAATTAACAATGGTTATTTTAGGGTAAAATTGATTTCTGTAAAGGAAACGATTCAATCAATCTGTTTCAATCTTCAGCATAAACATGAATATTTTTATTCATCTAAATCATTCAAATTTTCGTCTAAACATGGTAAGTAACGGTCTGTCTCAATCATCCCGAAAATCTTACCCTAAAATTACTCTTACCACGATGGGTATTTATTAAGGATTAGCAATTCTAATTCTTTCGGTCTGTTGTTCTTCAAAACAAGGATTATCGGTTGACGGACGAAAACGCCTCTGCTTTCTTTCTCTTCAAGTCAAGTAAGTTTATATTATTCATTAATTTGATTACAACATGTGTATGGGTTTGCACTTCATGATTTTTCAGTTGGTGATTTATGAAGAAAAAAACATGAAACATCGGTAGCTGTTTTATGATTTTGAAGAAGTCAAACCCTGTTTTATTCATTGCTCCTCTTGAAAGTATATGGATAAAAGTATAAATCCATGTAACATTTTGAACGGTCAAAAAAGGTGTATAAAAAAAGATTTTTCTAAAAGTTTTGAAAAGTCAGTTGGTTTAACTTAAACACAAAAAAATGTTAACTTTTGATTAATTTACACTATTCAACGCCTAAAATGTTAATTTTCAATAATTAATGGATTTTTTATTCTGTTTTCTTTTAGGGGCACTAACAACAAAAGAAGTTGCTCTCCACGCAAGTACTAATTTTTGTTTTGAGGGCCACTAACAAAAAAAGTAATGTATAACTTGCTTTACACACTTAGTAAAATTAAAAAAAAACTACTTATTGGTTTACCATACAATTCTACCATTTTCGTCTTTTCTTAACAGCTTAATGGAGTCAAATTTGATTACCATGTTGAATGAACTGGATGCTAAAGATTATGATTTTACAATAAAAGTTCGCGTAATAAGAATGTGGAGAAATGTCAATAAAAAGAATCCCAAAGATTCTTATTCAATCGAGATGATTGTCGTTGATGAACAGGTTATTCTATTTCATAATTTTTTTCTCTCTTTTCCTAATCTTATTTTATGTATTATTAGTAAAAAAGGATTATTATTTATTAAAGATTCTCAATAACTTGCTTTCAGGGTACAAGAATGCATGCAACTTGCCAAAGTAAATGGTTTAGTGTTTTTGAGAAGTTTTTTGAACAAGGAGCCTGTTTAAAAATACAATGTCCAACTCTTGGTTCAAACTTTGCTAATTTTAAGTTCATCGACAATCCGCACAAACTTTGCATCTTTAACAAAACAAAAATCGTTAAATGCGATGATTTGTTTGGATCATTTTATGGATTTCGATTCACCCATTTCACATCCATTAAGGATAAATCTGCTCCTGAAAACGAAACAATCGGTTAGTGTATATTTATTATATCTTAAAAATTACAAAATTGTTAGTGCATATCTCTATTTTAAATTTTAAATATTATTACTGTATATAAGTGTTTCGTTTTTTAAGGATGAATATTTAAATATTTTTAATTTTTTATAGATGTTATCGGGTCTGTTGTAAGGTGTTTCGATACTGCTAAGAAAGTTGGGTTTCATGGAATGGAATGCAAGAGAAGGACTATGCAAATTGAGGATCCAGAGTTTGCAATCTATTATTTAAATTTAATTTAATTTTTTTATTTGCTTGTTATTCAACTTACTAAATTATTTTGTTACAGGGGAAATTCTATATATGTTACTTTATTTGATGAGTATGAAGAACAGTTTTCGAAATACACATCAGAAAACAAAGATGTTACAACAATTGTTATCATTCTACAGTTTGGGAGATTGCAGTGGTTTGGTGGTACTTCAGTTGCTGTATTTAAATCAATATATTGTGGTGTTTTTTTTTGTCATCTATTATATATAGATTTTTTTCACTTTTTCTATTTTTTTCTTTTAGGTAAGCCTTATGTTTTTAATACTTACAAGGTTACTAGACTTTTCGTTAATGATGATATTGATGAAATCAACTTATTTAAGAAAAGGTATTCTTATTTTATTTTATTTAAATATTATTTATATTCTATTTATATATAATTTCTTTAATATTAAAATTCTTATAAATTACTCTTTGTTTAACAGTTTACTTGACAAACCTGAAAAAGAAACATCATCAACTTCTCGCCGTGCAAGTTCATCATTGTTCTATTCATTGCGTGACGAGTTTCTTAATAACAATGATTTCAAGAAAGTTGCAGAAGTCATTGAAATTGTGGAAGTGTGTTTATTTGTTTTAATTTTAAATATTTGTATAATTTAAAATAAACATATTAAAACATTAAATACTAACAATATTGTATACGCTATACAGGTAAAGTCTGTGGTAATTCTTGCGACAATCAAGTACGTGGAGCAACATTTTGATTGGTATTATGAGGCATGCATTAGGTGTTCAAAGAAGGTTTTAAGAAAAGTAATTACTATTCCCAAAGGTGATGGCTCAGATGAGTTTGAGGAACAAAATGTTTTTGAATGTCTAACTCCTAAATGTGCACAAGAAGCTGTATCTGCTGAACCAAGGTTTTAAAATCATATTTTCACCTTTGTCTCTCTTATTAGTCTATTCAAAAAGGAAGATTTAATAATGCTATAAAATAATATTAATTTCATTTTTTTTCCCTTAAAAGGATTAAGCTTGGCATTCGAGTCCAAGATGCTACGGGAATGATATCTCTTACTTTATTTGATGGTGAGGCTAACAGAATTTTTCGAAAATCAACTAAAGAATTTCTTGAAAAGTATTTGGAGGTATTTTTTTTATTTCTCTGTTTTTTCATATAATTATTGTTTTGAATATTATTTTTTAAATATAATTTATAATCTTGTCATTTACAGGGTGGTTATAATAGATTATTGCCTGATGAATTTTATGATTTGATGGATAAGAAGTATGCTTTCAAGATCGAAATCACTGACTTCAATCTAAAGACCGGTAAGCAAGTTTACACCATTGCTAAAATGACAGATGATTCATCAATTATTGGAGAGCTGGAAATTTTTTTTACCTCAAACGAGGTAATTAATAACATTCTATTCCTTTTTTAAAGCTTAGCTATTGCATATTAAATAAATAACATTGGAATATGTCACATTTAATTGTTTTATTGTTAAATATAGGTTGATGATTATGCTTCAATGAATGCTATGTCAGTTGATGTGCAATCACAAGAAACGGTTAATATCTTTTTAAAATATATATTTTGATTACTTTTAAAATTACACGTGCTTAACTGTTTGCATTACTCTTACGAATTTATTACTAACAACTTACCGGAATTTATTTTTAGGATGTTGTTTCTTTCTGTGGTGATAACGGCACACCGATATCCGATCTTGACAAAAACCCAGGCAAGCGTCCATGTTTGAATGAAAAGAAGGATACATTCAAAGCTGATAACGAGTTAAAGCGCAGTCTCTGTCATATTTATGACGTTGATGAAGAAGTTAGCTTTTCAGCTACGAAAGCTCGCCCAAGTTCAAGTGCCAGTCTCAAACAAGATGGCAAGTTTAAACTTTTGACCCCAAAGTTAGAGAAATAATTCTTTTTTCATTTTCATCAAATATTTATTTGTGTTTTTGAACTTTGTTCCATGTTTGTGTTTTGTTGAATTTTGATTTTTCTATGGATGACAACTATTGCTTATTGTTAATCACTTTGGTATTAATTGAATTATTGTTGCTTAATAATATTATTGTTACATTTTTAGCCGTATCGAATTAAGACAATGTTATACATTTACATGTTATAAATTTTTTATTAGATCTTCGACAATAATTGATTCTTATATACAAACTTGAAATTTCTTTCCCTTTTAAAACCAACATATATTATTAACTTTATTTTTTTATGATTTTATCTTCATCTTACAAAAATTATTTCATGAATCACTCAGATGCAAATATTTTAGTTAATGATGCTGCTGTGACAAGAAACCTAAGAAAACAATGTTTAGATATGAGGAAAATGAAGCATCTCGGTACTCCACCGGTTCTTACATGTTTAACTACATTTCACCATCCAAACATCAAACAAAATTCAAATAGTAAGTTTTTTCTAATAATATTAATTTATTCCTACTGCTATGTCATTTGTAATATTAAAACTTACTTATGGATGCAATTTATAATTTCCACATTCTTTGAATAATTTATAACTTCCCTTTGTAGTTGGTGTACAAGGAATACCGTTTTCCAATTATTCCAATGGTATGAACAAATTGCATTTAAATAAATAAAGATTCTTTATTTTATGACATTATTTGAATACTTACATTTTTTAATCAACGTTTCAGTTTCCAATACAAACTATTCAAAAACTGCTGCTAAAGAGAAGCGGAATTTGAGAAAACAATATTTGGATAGCAAAAAAACAAGGAATACTGTCTCTACACTATCCACAATTGAATCTTCATCAACCATGCAACTTCAAGATATCAAACATGGTTCGAATAAACCACCCTGTATAATATTTTTAAATCTTAATTGGATTTCAAGATATATAATATTTTTATATTTGACTTCTTTTCCAATTTAATGTGAATATTTTTTGTATTGTTAATATTCAATATATATTCTTATATATGTTTGATAAATTAACTACATTTGCTGTTACACTTACTTTTATCTTTTCTAATTGTTTTACAACTTCAGATATCAACATGGTCTATAATGACGCTAAAGACAGGCGGAGATTAAGAAAACAATATTTAGATTCGAAAAAATCTAACACCCAGTCTACATTACTCAATAGTAAGATTTATTATTTTTATCACGCAATTATTAAACAACAATAAATATGAAACCTTACTTAGCTAAATAATTAAGCGGCATTAAGTATTTTATTATTATTCTATTCTGCAGCAGGTGCAGGAAATGTTAAGCGAAAGTCGATGTTAATTGATAATGCAACGCCAATTGTGTTTGACAAAGAAAATGTCACCACACATATATCCATACCCTATCCAAATCATGGCGTACAGTTTATCGATAGAAATAGAGACATGCGAAGTCCGTTATCAAACATTACTATCGGTACGTATTTTTTGTAATTGTTATTCCTAATAAATAAACAACGTGTTTATGCTTAATTTGATTACCTATAACGTGTTTTATTTGAATGTGTTTCAGATATGTCTACTTTTAATGGCAACAGAATAACAAATGAATCAGACATCCTACATTGTTACAATCATTCTAAAGTACTGTCAAATAGCAATACCTCTACATTCACTCCAATTTCAGCATCGAGCACGCGACCGTCAAGAACTCGGAAGTTAAAGAGAAATACTTTAAACATACCTCCTTTTCCTAATATGGACTTAACACTTCAAGAATAAGTTATTGATGGTCAAATTATTAAAAACAACTTTGCAGCAATATCAAAAGGTACACAATAGTATTATATTTTTTTGAAGTGTTTTGTTTATTATTTATAAGAATAACAAAATTCAAAGTATAACAACTAATTATGTTTATAAATCAATATTTCCACAGATTACTTGGATCATGGAGAACAAAGTGTTATATGTAAAATGTGTAATGCTAAATTATGGTCAGATGAAGTCGTTAAAGGGGCAAAACCTGCACATAAATCAAGTTATTCTTTGTGTTGTGCTTATGGTAAAGTTCAGCTTCCTGAATATAAACAAGCGCCTACAAACTTGATTAACCTTTATCGCTCTGGAGATTCTAAAAGCAATTTCTTCATCAAGAGCATTCGCCGTTACAATTCAATTTTCTCATTCACATCCATGGGTGGCAAGATTGACAGATCAATCAACAGAGGTAGCACTCCATCCATATTCAGGTTGAGCGGTCAAAATTACCATTGTATGGGAAGTCTTCTACCTTCAAATGGATCGAAACCTAAATTCTCTCAGCTCTACATATATGATACTGAGAACGAAATTTCAAATAGGCAAATCGCTGTTGGGTATGTCTTCACAATCATTAACTATTCATATCATTTTATTTCATTCCATTCGTTAAATATTAACTAATATATAAATATTTGTCAATTTTGTTAAATTATATTACAGTCAATCAAAAAATGGAACTACATCAACTTCAGAAATTTTAGATCTTCAAATTATACACGAACTGAAGGTTATGTTAGATTCGGAAAATGAGTTGGTTAAAAGTTACAGGATGGTAAGAGATTGTTTTCATAACAACCCTCAGGTTGACTTAAAGCTACGACTAATTGGAAAAAGGCAGCAAGACGGACGGACATATAATCTGCCTACTGCTTCTGAAGTTGCCGCATTAATAGTCGGAGACATTGGCGATTCATTTGAGAGCCGAGGTATAATTGTAAAAACTCAATCTGGAGCTCTAAAACGTATAAGTGAATTGCATCCTTCGTATCTGGCTCTTCAGTATCCATTGTTGTTTCCGTACGGTGATGATGGTTACAGAGTAGACATTCCCCATAGAGATGTAACAGATTCAATGAAAGGTAAAAGACAAAACTGTACAATGAGGGAATTCTTTGCTTACAGAATTCAAGACAGAGTTAATAGTTTTTCGTTGATCTTAAATGCAAGAAGGCTATTTCAACAATTTTTAGTTGATGCATATACAATGATTGAAAGCGAGAGATTATACTTCATCCGTAGGCAACAACAGATTCTCAGATGTGAATCATATGAGAATCTTCGTAATGCACAGAAGAATGGAAATACCGATATTTCTAACGTTGGGCAACGTGTCATATTGCCTTCTTCTTTTACTGGTGGTGCGCGGTACATGATGCAAAACTATTTAGATGCCATGTCTCTATGCAAGTGGTTTGGATATCTAGACTTTTTCATAACAATAACATGTAACCCAAAATGGCCAGAGGTTAAAAGGTTTCTAAAAGACAGCACAATCAAACCGGAAGACAGGCCTGATATATTATGCAGACTGTTTAAAATAAAACTTGACTCATTTGTTAAAGATTTAAAGGAGAATGCGATATTGGGTCAAGTTCAAGCAGGTATGTTAATTTTTATATCTATTACTTATATACTTTTTTAAAATATTAAGAGCTGACCAAGAAGGTTTTTTTTATCTATGTAGTTGTTTATACAGTCGAGTTTCAGAAGCGTGGATTGCCACATGCTCATGTGTGTTTGTTTATGCACCCCGACCATAAGCTTCCAACAGTTGAATATATTGATCCAATTATTTCAGCTGAAATTCCGGAAAAAAATGAAGATCCAGAACTATATTCACTTGTAAAGGAGTTCATGATTCATGGACCTTGTGGTAATCACAATTTGAATTGTCCATGCATGATCGATAATAAGTGCTCAAAAAAGTTTCCTAAGAGATTTTGTGCTAATACTACTATTGATGGAGATGGTTTTCCTGTTTATCGAAGACGAGATTATGGTACGTTTGTCGAAAAGTCTGGGGTGAAATTAGACAACAGAAGTGTTGTTCCATATAACAAGTTGCTTTTAAAAAGGTATCAAGCTCATATCAATGTTGAGTGGTGCAATCAAGCTGGTTCCATTAAATATTTGTTCAAATATATTAACAAAGGACCTGATAGAGCTACTCTTTTACTTGAACAAAGTAACAAAGAAGATGATAATAATGAGGTTGTTGATGAGATACAAGAATATTATGATTGTAGATATCTATCTGCATGTGAAGCAACATGGCGTATATTCTCATTCGATATTCATTATAGAACTCCTTCTGTTATGAGGCTTCCTTTTCATCTTCCAGGACAACAACAAGTTGTATATGGTGCAGATGATGATATTGAGAATGTCCTTACAAAAGAATCTGTTGCTTCATCAATGTTTTTGTCTTGGATGAAGTGTAATGCAACTAATGATAAAGCAAGAAAACTCACTTATGTGGAATTCCCTACACAGTTTGTTTGGAAGAAAAAAGAGCGATCATGGGAACCAAGGAGAAGAGGCTTCTCGATAGGTCGGATTCATTCAGTTTCACCTTCTCTTGGTGAAGCCTATTTTTTAAGAATACTTTTAAACAAAGTAAGAGGTCCAATATCATTTGAAGAAATACTCACAGTGAATGGACATAAGTGTTCTACTTTTAGAGATGCATGTTATAAGCTTGGACTTTTAGATGATGACACGGAATATATTGAAGCAATCGAAGAAGCAAGTCATTCAGGATCCGGATATTTTTTACGCAGTTTATTTGCCACGATGCTCCTTTCTGGAAGTCTTTCTCGACCGGATTTCGTATGGCAAAATACATGGAAATTCTTATCAGATGGTATTCTTTACAAACAACAACTTCTTTTAAAATATCCAGGTATGATCTTTATGTCGTCATTAACAAATAATATTTTTTACTTAAAACTATGTGTTCTATTATTTTATCTAACATGCTGCACATTAATTTAAAATTTAATAATCTACTATGTTTGTTGATTCACTATGATATGTTATTTCTTTATGTCACTATTTTTAATTGTTTTTTACAATTTACAGGTTTATCACTAACCGACGATCGTATACAAAATCTGACTTTGTTTGAAATTGAAAAGCTTTTGCTTCGTAACAGTTCAAGCCTTCGAAGGTTTCCATCAATGCCTTATCCTGATAATGATTCAATATCATCTTCAAACAATCGACTAATTACTGAAGAGCTATCTTATGACAGAAATAATTTGCAGACTGAATTTGATAGCCTTTTAGTTTCATTAACAGATGAACAAAGAAGTGTATTTGAGGAAATCATGAATGCTGTTAAACATAATAAAGGAGGAGTTTTTTTTGTTTATGGTTATGGTGGAACTGGTAAAACGTTTCTCTGGAGGACTTTATCGGCAGCAATAAGATGTAAAGGTCAGATAGTTTTAAATGTTGCCTCAAGTGGCATTGCATCGTTGCTATTGACCGGAGGAAGGACAGCACATTCAAGATTTCTAATTCCATTAAATTTGAATGAGGATTCTCTTTGTTATATCAAGCCAGGTAGCGACGTTGCCCATTTGCTACAGCAAGCAAGCTTGATTATTTGGGACGAAGCACCAATGATACATAAGCATGCATTCGAAGCCTTGGACAGAACTATGAAGGACATACTAATGTCTGATGAGAAAAACAACTCTGAAATGATGTTTGGAGGTAAAGTGGTTGTTTTCGGAGGAGACTTTAGACAAATTCTACCTGTGATTCCAAATGGAAGCAGAAATGAAATTGTGAATGCCTGCTTAAGTTCCTCCTACATTTGGAAAACATGTAGAGTTCTTAAGTTAACAAAAAACATGAGGTTAAGTATAGGTAGCGAAGCATCCAATATTGAACAAACAAAGATGTTTTCAAACTGGCTATTGGATTTGGGAGAAGGAAAAGTTGGTGATGTTACTGATGGTGAGTCAATTATCGATATACCTGAAGATATTCTAATTACTAATTCAGTTGATCCTATATCTGCTTTAATTGACTTTATCTACCCTTCAATTCTTGAAAATTTCAAAAATCTAAATTTCTTTCAAGAAAGAGCAATATTGGCACCGACAAATGAAGTTGTTCAAGATATTAATGATAGGTTGCTATCATTATTTCCTGGGGAGGAAAAGGAGTACTTAAGCAGTGATACTATTTGCCAGTCAGATTTTGTTCAAGATAACTTTGATGAAAGTTTATACTCACCTGATGTTTTAAATGGACTTAAACTATCAGGTTTGTCAAATCATAAGTTAGTTTTGAAAGTTGGTGTTCCAGTAATGTTACTAAGAAACATTGACCAGAAATGTGGCTTATGTAATGGCACTAGACTACAGATGATTTCTCTTGGTAACCGGGTTATAGAAGCGGAAATTATATCTGACAGTAATATTGGTACCCGCACTTTTATCCCACGACTTAGTTTGACACCTTCTGACAAGAGGATTCCTTTCAAGTTTAAAAGAAGACAGTTTCCACTAGCCGTATGTTTCGCCATGACTACAAACAAGAGTCAAGGACAATCATTATCCAGGGTTGGATTGTATTTGAAACATCCGGTGTTTACCCATGGTCAGTTGTATGTTGCATTGTCGAGGGTTAAAAGTAGAGAAGGTTTAAAGCTATTAATAATTGATAAAGAGGGGAAAGTTACTAACAAAACAACAAATGTCGTATATAAAGAAGTATTCGGCAATGTATGAAATATTGTTGTAACTTTTACATTGTTCATTATTGTATCTATCGATATGCAATTTAAATAATCTTATTATTATATTACAATTGAGTCATTTTTATCTTTTTGGTTGTTCAGCCCGTGTATTACACGGGTTTATAACCTAGTTAAATAATAAACAAACAAATAAACTAAACGACCTGAGCCCAAACCCAGACTTGTAAAATAACTCAAAGAGCCCAAACTTGGCTCGGATCTTCACGAATTTACGGTTTACACCGCTAAGTCGCTAACCTAAACCATCAAACATTTAAATCATATGACCCAAGATCAAATCGTGTTTAGTTAAACTAGGGACCGACTGCCACATAACTTGGTTCCATTTTGATGATGTACTTTTAAATAATATTGAGAAAAAGAATGGTCAAAATCTACATACATTCATTATACAAAAAGCCAAATATCTTTTAGAGTAAAGTGTCATTTTCGTACCTGTTCTTTGTTCATTTTAGTCATTTTCATCCAAAAAGTTTTTTTTTAGCTTTTTCGTCCCTGACCTTTCAAAATCTATCCATTATCATCCAATTGACTAACCCCATTATATTATTACCGTTAAACTTGAGACATTTTCGTCTTTTCAAAACTCCTTTTTTATTCTCATTTATTATTTCCTTCTTCCCCAGAAATTGCCGTCTCTTGATAAGAATTTCGGCTACAATAAGAATTCTGTAACAACTTATATTCACCCAAACACTCCAAAAACCAACACCTATTTAGGGTTTTGAAAAAGGAATGGGAGGGGAAGAAGGAAATAATAAAAGATAATAAAAAAGGAATTTTGAAAAGACGAAAATGTCCCCAGTTTAACGGTAATAATTTAACGGGGTTAGTCAGTTGGATGAAAATTGATAGATTTTGAAAGATCAGGGACGAAAAAGCTAAAAAAAAACTTTTTGGATGAAAATGGCTAAAATGACCAAAACACAGGGACAAAAATGACACTTTACTCTATCTTTTAATTAGCTTCACAACACTAAAATCTCACATATATGGTATGGAGGAACTTAGCAAATACAATAATCAGTTTTCTGAATCAAGTTTGTGAGAATTTAGTTACAGGCGGGTAACCCGAACCAACCATGGAGATTAAAGAATCACAGTTTTTTTGTCTTGCTTGCTTAATGATGTGTTTGTGCATGCTCGGGTTTGTGAGAGTACTCGTAATCAAGATGAACAAACGCACGTTCAATTTCAGGCAAAAGCTCGAGTTTCTCTTGCAATGACTCGCCAATGTCATGAGCTGTTTGCAGAGGCATGTCTGATGGTAGAACGATGTCTACTTCAACAAAGTAATGAGATCCAAAAGTGTATGCCCGTACGGTATCAATGTGCTTTATAGCCTTGTGGTGGTTCCAACAGAGGTATGTCAGTTTCTGTAGATATTCTGGTGCTGCTGATTTTCCAACTAAGGAGTTCACATTCTCCAACACCGTTAGTGACCATGTGCGTATAGTGTAAAGCGCCAGCTGTTTCAACAATATATAAATTTTTATAAATATTTATTCATTTGACCTGTTCTAGATAAAACATAACCAAGATCGACCCGTTCATAAGTAATCGGGTCGAAATTGTGACCTCTAAAATTATATGACCATGGGTTAGTTATTTGAGTGCAATTTCTAGTAGGGGTATGCATTTCTGACGCAATGCTAACGTAACACAAAATTCGCAGGTTTGGGTTTAGTGTAATGGGTTCGGTTCGGTTTCAGGAACCCACGAACAAGTTTAGCTAAACGGGTCGTGTTCGTGTCAACCCGTCGGATTCGCGGGTTAAACCGTTTATTTATTTTTTTAAAATATGTTTTATATAATAACTAAACTATTTGGGTATCTTTTATACCAAAATTAGTTTAAACATGAATGCTTCAAATATATGAAAAATAATACGTAAACTTAGAATTTTAAACTATTAATAATATGTAAAAAACTTGTATATTTTTGGATAAAATGGGTCGTCTTCGTGTCAACCCGTGGATAGAGGTGTCGTGTTCAAGTTTTGTGTGTCACCCGATTTTTGGGTTCGAGTCGGGTTCGACCTGCGAACACCTCGTTTAGCAGCCCTAGCTTCTAGCATATAGGTGGCGGGTTGAGTAACGGATCACTTTTAATACGGTCAAAATAGACGAACACTTTAATGTTTATTTTTTTAACTTTTCTTGTAAATAACTAACGCTTTAATTATTGTTGCAAAAATAATCTAAATCTGTAAGAAAAACATTTTAGTAAGGTTGTATGCATTGCAACTTTCAACCTGTTCCCCTTTTATCTAATTTTTATTTGACCCGTTTGAGATACATTTGTACCAAATAACATAGTAAAGATGATAGGGAGATGTGTAAAGGGGAAGAGTAGAAAAGAACTTACAATAATAGCTCCAACAGGATCCATCCAGTCACTAATATAATTAGCAAGTAGTACAGCTATTAGCCCAATCAGATTAGTGACAACATCAAAAAAGTGATCTTGAGCATAAGCTTTTACAATCTCATTTGTAAATGATCGGCAATATATACACAGGGCAAGTTTCAGAAATGTCACAGAAAGCATAATGCCAACAACCCATTGTTCTTGCTCCTTGGTCAAATTAAAATCCTTTTCCTGAAACCGTCATAATGGTTGATGCTATAATTTAAAAATAATTATAAATATGTATAAAAGAATTGAGACCTTATTTTTTTTGTTTTTATGTTTCTTTTCCGGTACAAACGCTTATCAACTACCATTTTACTAATCTAGAATCATGTGTAGACCATCCTTAATTGATTCAAAAGCACAAATTAATCAGAAGCTCACTTTTCAATGATTTTCTATTCAGTTTTATTAAATTTAACATGACTAATTTACTTACAACAGATACCAACGTGCGAACCGACTCCAAAATAATCTGCAGCCCAAGAGTTGCCATGACAGATGCAAACACAAGAATTCCCTGCAAATCATTTTTGTAAAATTATCATGGTGACACACTGTGGAAGCAAAATAGATTTAAGAATGAATGTGCAATAAAGGGTGTTTGCCTACTTAAATGCAAGAAACATCATACATGTTAAGAAATATTATCATCAAGTCGATCCACAAACATACTCCATACAAATGTGATTTGGCCAACGTATGGGGGTTATTGTAATTATTGTTATTTGTTGCTATTTTCTTCTTTTAGAACTTAATCATTCAATTATGGCCAGAAATCTTGCAAGTTGAAATAGTAGATGCAACGGTAAAGAACTGCAAACTAACCAAAGGCTGCATTCTTCTTTTTCCAATTGGATATTGATAGGGGTTTGGAGTCTGCATGGAGAATGCTGTAAACCACAAGATAAACCCTGATAACAGATCAAGAAGTGAATCTAACGTCGATGCAATTATGGCCAATGAACCACTCCTAACGGACGCATAAACTTTTGCAACAAAAAGAACCATGTTTGCAATATTTGATATTCTAATGGCAAGTGTCTCCTTTCTTGCCAAACTTGCTTTCTCTTCCTGCAAAGTCATACAACATTACAGCCATCTCAGTCCAAGTCAATCTTCAAACAAGCATCTCAGTCCAAAGTCAAAATTCAAACAATTGACTCCTACCGCCGACAACCGAGGCACAAAACCACGCTCTGCTAACGCGTCCATCTCAGTAAAACCCTCCAGCGTCTCTACCTGCTGCAGGTAATACTCTGCTACATTGTCTTCTGGGACTGAGAAATTTAAGCAAGTCAATTGAAATTCAATCTTGCTCCATAAACTAATGCAATATAATCGTACACAATGAATGCAAACAAATTACACTTTGAACTCAGCAAGCACTACCAATTTAATTAGTTAGATTTACAAATCCTTATCCCTTACAAATAAGTTGATCACAACAAATCAAAATTCAGCACCATTATTAGTAATCACTTTAGCATATCAAGCCACTAATCCTTCAAGCAATAGGCATACAAACCATAAACTGACAAAAATGCACGAATCCAACTGCAACAATTTTCTTATATCAAAATTCAAATCAGTAACAATACCAAACCCTAGGTTCATCCAAACGCATAGTCTACTTTGTCGCTATTAATAAATTTGACAAATAACAAACAGGATTAAACAAACAGGTCAACAGTATTATAAACAAACAAAAAGGATCAACGATTAAAACTAAAAAACAAACAAAACTTCGTCGGAATCTAACATCACTCTTATAAATTAGCTACTTCAAATCAAATTATTTAAATAAGCAATCACAATCAACACATAAAAGGAAAGGAGTAGCTAATAATTTCACCTAAAACCCCAAGGCAGTCATGGAGACCTCGAGGAGGTTTCTCTTTATGCTCCGACGACAACTGAAATCCGTCGAAGTTCAACCGCCATGACACGTCACAACTACCGGCACCTCCACCGCCGCCGCCGATATTGATCTCCGTCAACAGAAATTCCTCCTCTCCGCCACCGCTCATCGTCTCCACCATTGTAAACTTAAAACCCTAGCACAAAACACAAATACCGATTTTTGAATATGCACAAACAGAATCTGACATCTAAGTACATAATAAAGAGATGGAGGGGTACAGAACGTAAATCTGTAATCAGTGAAGGGTGTTTATGGAATTTCAAGAAAGATACAATCCGGGTAGGTAAGCATGTGGCTGCAGATGCACGATAAACGCTTGTACTACACGCGCTTTGTGATTGGTGGTAGTGCCACGTGGCGGTGTCTTGTGGTGGTGAATAATGGAGACTGGGTTACAATGCTGTGGTCAAGGAGGAATCGTGTACGATCACGTCTACGAATGTTGCCTGATCACTCAAGTGCGGGACAAGATAGTCAATTAGTAGTTCTTTTTCTTTTTATTGTTGGGATCTTCGAAATTATGTAGAAAAGAATGAGAACTATTTTGGGCATATATATTATATATTCCAAACAATATATTCACAATAATTGACTCTTTAGTATCTAAAAATAAGAGGTGTAAAGTAAAATACTAATAATTATCGAGGTTGGTTGTAGCAGTAGAGGTGAAGCCATTTGTGTATCTATACAGGGTCAGCACATTAGTATTAATGGGTCAAACAAGGGCCTAGGGCCACCCAAAATATATATATATATATATATATATATATGAGATTTGGGCCTCGTCTCATAAGTCATAAGCGTGAGATTCCCATTGGGTTTGGGTTTCAGCCTTCTACCACTCCAAATCACGCGTGAATACTGAATACATCAAATCCTTGTCCTTATTTCATCAGTCATATGACTCATATGTCCTAGCCCCTCTTCCATTCTTCCTGCCTATGCGTGATTCGTGAATGCAAAAACGGGAAGACCTTTCGTGTGACTCTAACTTGTCCTAATTCTCCATAGTCGATCTCGAAAGAGCCTTTTGTTGTCGATTGCTCACTTGCAGAATCTTGAATCTCAGTGACTGACCATAAAGTCAGGGACTCAGTTAGGGCGACTCACAGTTGTTCTTGCATAATTGGACTGCGAAGTTTGTGTTCCGTCCACAAGGAATATATTCTTATGATCTTATCGAATTGGTATTTGGTAGAATTGTAGGTTGCTAAATTTAGTTTGCTTAATTGACTAAATTGATATTTTATTTGTTTGGTTTAAATTTGCTTAATTGGTAGAATCTATACTATATAATAAATAAAGGTTTCTCAATGTCACGTGTCGCATTCATATTCATTTTTATAATTTTTTTATCATTTCTCTCTTTTCTTAAATACACATCAATCTTTTCAATTATGATATATTTTTATAAGAAACTTTGAAATCTAATTACCTAACTTATGTTTTCATTCAATAGTGATTAATTTATTTTTAAAACTTAATTATACATTAACTTTTACATATTTTTGGATTTTGTTTACTATTGTTAGTATATGTAATTACATTTTTTCACCTATAAAATATATATAAATATTTAAGAATTTTATGTGTTAATATTTTTTCACCCCGTGTAGTACACAGGTTCTAAGCTAGTTTGGTAATGAATGAATTGATATTATCTTGTCCAGAATCTCATAGAAATAAAGAAATTCGTCGTTATAAAAAAATACTAACAGAACATGTCTTGTTATAATAAATAAGTAAACTTAAGTGAAATTGAGATCATAATTAGTTATCTTTATTTTATATGATTGTTGTGTTTACTTTAAAACATTAAACTTATATTGCTTTTGACTACTTATTATATAATTGTTGTGTTTATTTTAAGAAAAAATAACCGGCTAAGGAAAGTCAAATAAACTCCCAAG
Source organism: Smallanthus sonchifolius (assembly GCA_023525975.1). NCBI lineage: Eukaryota > Viridiplantae > Streptophyta > Magnoliopsida > Asterales > Asteraceae > Smallanthus > Smallanthus sonchifolius. The sequence continues at coordinate 60,510,677 of CM042042.1, forward strand.
CCGGTTGAATCCCATTAAATAGTTAGCTTAGCCGGCGCGTTTTTTTTTTTCGCTCGATTTTAGCTAGGGCTGGCATAACATATCAGACACGACACGATAAGACACGGTGACCTGTTGTGCTCAACACGAACACGATAACTAATCGTGTCATTTTTTTCTAAACACAAACACGACCTGTTTAGAAACAGGTCACCAGTTAAGGGACCTGTCTAAATATAACATATGTAATAAAAGAAAAAAATGCCAAAACTTAATAAATTTTTAAAAAGTCCAATCATAACATCCATTAACCTACTAAATCCAAAACCTTTTTAAAACAAAGACCTATAAACCTGAAATTAATTAATGGAATCGGCCTAGAATCTAGATGCAAATAGTATATTAAGTGTTAACATGTCCCTAACGGGTCTTAAAATGTTAACATGTCTTTAACCTGTTAAGACATGAATTTAACATGTCCCTAACGTGTCGACATGTTTAAGACACGAAACATGTTAAGGTCAAAAGCGGGACATGTTAATTACGTGTCGTGTTAACAAGTTCGTGTAAAAAATTGTCAAGCTTTAATTTTAGTCTGCTATATGACTTTCCTTAGCCGACTTTTAATAAATTTAACTGGTCAAATTTCAATTTTCGTAATTTTCTCTTAAGGATACTTTATCGAGTCACATTATTGACATGAAGTGAAGTGTAAAAAAAAACTAAAAAACAAGTGGTCCTTCATGGGAAAAGCATCATTTCTTCACTCCCCTAAAAAACCAGATCATTCTCTTTGCACTCCCTCTGAGGTCAACCCACTTTTCCCATCTTCCTCAAAAATGCCCCCCAGATTCCCCACTATAAACCCTAAATCACTCCACTATCTCGTCACAATTCTTTCCATATGTCTCCATCTAACACAACTCATCAATTCACGAACCATCCGAACAGTCAATTCCCCTTCGCACCTATCCGACGATTCATCCATCACATATCTATGGCCGTTGCCCTCCGAATTCACTTCCGGTAACGAAACCCTAGCGGTGGACCCTGAATTATCGATCTCGCTCTCCGGAAATGGCGCGAGTTCTGTTATTGTTCGAGAAGCGTTTGCGAGATACAAAACCCTAATATTTAAGCACGTAGGAGGCTCTAAGCTTGGAGGAACAAGTAATTCGGATTATGATGTTCGTAAAGTTACTGTTATTGTTCATTCTGATGATGAAGAGGTGAGGTTTTGAAGTTTTGGAGGAAATTTGGTTGTTTAATTGCAGTTTTTTTTGTGTGGAAAGTGAATAGTTTGCTGTTTGAATGTGTGTTAGCTTCAATTAGGTGTTGATGAGAGTTATACGTTGCTGGTGGGGAAGAATAATGGGCTTTCGATTATCTGTGAGGTTGCAATTGAGGTAAGTTAGTATTTGTGATTCAATTAGGTTTGAACAATGATCAGTTTTCTTTTTTATAAAATTTTATGTTGAATGCAGGCAAACACAGTTTATGGTGCATTGAGAGGATTAGAGGTATGAGCATAATAGTTCATAACTTTATATTTATGGTGAAAAATAGCCGGCCAATTGGTTGACTGGGGAGGGTTCTAAGCAGAATACTATATGTTACCAAAATAAATCATCCATTTTTCAATCTTTAAAATTTTTAAAATATAAAAAAATGTTGAAATGCAATGTTTATTCCTCTCTCTGTGAAATTAAAAGAAAATACATTCTCTCGTGAAATAAAAAAAAAAATACATGACCTACACATTTGTGGGTAAACAATTAAAAATAAAAAAGAACATATGAACATAAAAGTTCATAACTTCATATGTATGGTGAAAAATAGCCAGCTAATTGTTTGATTGGGGAGGGATTGAGCTGATTGTACACTACATACGCATTTGTATGTAAGAAAACAAGAAGTAAAAAAAGATAAAAAATATGAACCATTGATATGAAAATTTAAATGATTTAGGTTTTTTTTTGTTCTCGCTATAATTTAGTGTTCTATAATGAACCTCACCCTTGTTTGATTTGGTTTAAACCAATGGATTGCCCCGCCTCTAACATTGTTTCTTTGCATATTTTTGTCTTATATTCCAGACATTCAGCCAATTATGTGGTTTTGATTATGGAACTAAAACTGTACAAATATACAAAGCTCCATGGTTTATCAAAGACAAACCAAGATTTGAGTTTCGTGGGCTTTTGCTTGGTATGTTACAAATCGTTTTGAGGTTAATTGTTACATTGGCCATGTTAATTAAAATAAAACATGAAAAAGAAAGATATATATGAATGTTTGCTGTATCTTGTTCCACAGATACTTCAAGACACTATTACCCAATTGACATAATCAAGCAAATTATTGAATCTATGTCGTATGCCAAACTTGTAAGTTAGTCTTTGCTGTTTCTATATTTATGATTTCAATTTGTAGTTGGGTTTCCTTCAATTTCTCTATTTGAATGTAACTGCACATGTTTCTGATGTTGCGACTTTTGTTCAGTAGAATGTACTTCATTGGCACATCATAGATGAACAGTCGTTTCCTTTAGAAGTACCTGCATATCCAAAGCTATGGAAAGGTGCATATACAAAGTGGGAACGGTATACTGTGGAAGATGCTTCTGAAATAGTTAAGTAAGACTCTGTGCCTATCATTTATGATTGTTTTGTATGCTTAGTGTATTGTTTTTCGAAGAAAAAATTGCCATCTAAAGTATACAAATGTAATTATGCCAGTTCCTATGATCTCTTAACACTCGTGTTTACATGTAAACTTTTGTTTCTGAATAAATATTTGCAAGGCTTGTGTTCTTATTACTAAAAGCTTGTTTGTTGTTTCATGTTTCCCTGGTGATGTTACTGTAAAGCTTTGCGAAAATGAGAGGTATTCTTTCATCATTTGCATCTCCAAGTTTCAACAATCCGTTTGTGAATATATTTTTATTAGTTTTGTTGTGTCAAAATGGGGCCTATGTATTCATATACATACATGTTCATTACTGATTGCTCAGGTAACATAGCACAATAGCATATATGCCACTCAACATCTATTATGCTTCCTCTTTCCCACTTGAAAAGTTCATTTATGAATGCTAAGATATCATAGTACATTCTCTCACTTATTCTGCATATGTTGATCGTCATATGGGCTTTAAAAAAAATGATGATACCTAGTTAGATATTTAGGTGAGATAGGGATTGTTTAAGTACAGTTGTTTAAATAAGTAAATGCGATGGTAATTATTTTCTATATGGCATTTAGTTTTGTTAATATTGGTCCTCTTTCTTGATTATATTGAATTTTTCATGACAGGCATCAATGTTATGGCAGAGATTGATGTTCCGGGTCATGCAGAATCATGGTAAATGAGCTTGAGGATCCGCTTTCTTGATTATGTTCTTGACTATACAGAATAATGGATTTCATACCACCTAAAAATAGGATAAATTTGAACAATGAATGTTTTTATAACCAGGTTGTTAATTTGTATCTACAGTTACACTTAATGAAAATGCACTTTAAGTATGCAGTGTCATTTTCACAATAAAACATTAATTTGAAAATGCCTAACTGTATATTCTTCAAATTTCTATCATATTAGAAAGTAAGAAGCATTATAAGGCTTAATTAGACTAATTTCATGCATGTTCATTCATTGTAAAGAAAGTATTATCATCTTTACCCATTTATTATACTCTAATTGGTTAATTAAGGTGAACGGATACTTACCCACCTAAAAAAATCAATAACCAAGCTGCTTTCCTTGCAGGGGTACTGGATATCCTGATCTTTGGCCTTCATCTTCATGCAGAGAACCTCTGGATGTTTCAAAGAAATTTACTTTTGAGGTGCTTTCTGGAATTTTACAAGGTTAAACTCTATTACTGATTAATCACCATTTCCGTATGTATTTAGTTTTAATAAGCTTTTACCACATGATGTTATTGTTAACTGATGCTTCATTTATATAATTCAGATTGTTTGTGTGAAGTCTTAACCGTCAAACTCAATACTTTCTTGACATCACATTCTCTTTTTTGCAGACATGCGAGATATATTTCCTTTTGAACTCTTTCATTTAGGAGGTGATGAAGTCAATACTGGTTAGTAGGTTTTCCATTATTGCAATATTTCTCATGAAATAGTGATGATACAATCAAAAAGTAATTTTTTTTTGGGTTGTCTTACACAATCTATATTGGTGCAGATTGTTGGAAATACACCCCAAGTGTGAAGCAATGGTAAAACCTTTATCTTCATTTATCATATTCTTGTCTTCCTACATTTTGTATCTACAGTTCACATGATGATAATAATAATAATGAAGACTTTACTACGTTTTTCTGATCTGTATATATCTTTCTTTGATTCTATATACAGGCTTCAGGAGAGGAACATGACAGAGAAAGATGCATACCAGTACTTTGTGATCAAAGCTCAAGAAATAGCAATATCCAAAAACTGGACCCCGGTCAATTGGTATGTCACATCTTTGATTTTTGATACCAAATTAGCATTTTATTTTATTTAGTACACACTTTGTCACTTCCAAAAGAAGATACCCCACATTTTATCCTTTTTTGGGCCATTCAAAACTTACTTTAGCAGTCAAGATTCGACTCAGAATTAAAAAATAGTGGTATTTTACACTTGCACTATAAGTACTGAACATTAAGACATTAAATGTTGACAATTATCTAATATTTTTAAACAAAATTCTATCTACACAGGGAAGAAACATTCAACACATTTGCTGAAAAGCTAAATCCAAAGACGGTCGTGCACAACTGGTGAAGTTTCTGATTGGGCTTTAATGGCTTTATTCTTTTATTTAGTTTTAAAAAAACATATTTAATTAGAGAAGTGATGTTATAATGTCAGGTTGGGCCCAGGTGTTTGTCCAAAGGCGGTTGCACAAGGGTTTAAATGCATATACAGCAATCAAGGGGTTTGGTATCTTGATCATTTGGATGTCACATGGGATGGTTTTTATAATGCTGAACCACTTGAAGGGATAACTGATTCTGTTAAACAGAAACTTGTGATTGGTGGAGAAGTTTGTATGTGGAGTGAGACCGCTGATCCTTCAAATGTTCAGCAAACAATATGGCCTCGTGCTGCAGCTGCTGCAGGTATCTTGAGTTCTTATATCCTCTTTTTAGTCATTTTTTTTGTATTTGTTATTTCTTTAAAGGGATAACTTCACCCAACGGTAACAAAGTTTCTCATTTTTCCACTAAAGTCACTCGGTTTTTTTGCCACTCTAATGTCACTCAACTTTTATTAGGCGTTCTAATTTGTGAAGTTTTTTATAAATATTATTATTATTTTTTTAAATTAAGTGACCTAAATGGAACATACATGAATCTTTGTTACTATATAGTTTTTTTTTTCAAATTTAACTTGAAATAGGAGGTAATAGTGAAGAAAAAAAATCACTAAATAATAACCAAATTTCATAATTGTTCAAATTAAGTCAATTTAGAAAATAATCATTAAGTTTTACAAGGATTCATATATGCTCCATTAAGGTCACTTAGTTTAAAAAAAAAGCAGTATTTATAAAAACTCACATATTGGAACAACAAATGAAAGTTGAGTGATTTTATAGAGACAAAAAACTTTGAGTGACTTCAATGAAACATATGGAAGACTTGGTTACTATTGTGTGTATTACAACTTCTAACAAAAGTACCTTCACACACCATCTCTCACAGCTCTTCTTATTTTCTGATTCGGATTATTAAATAGCATTATCACATAATCACTTTCAGAACACACGACCAAACACCTTTTTGCAACTTACACTCTGGTTTTATTTTGAATCTTAGAGCGGTTGTGGACCTCAAAGGAAGCTGCACCCATAAGCAACACCTCTGCTACTGCGTTAACCAGACTGCATTACTTCAGGTGCCTGTTGACTAGGCGTGGTGTTCAAGCTAGCCCAGTTACAAACATGTATGCTCGAAACCCACCTTATGGTCCAGGATCATGCTATGACCAGTAAGTCAATATGCGCCCAATGCTGCTTCCTAAAGTTGTATATAGTAGCGTTCTGGCCAAACGGATCCCAGAAAGCCCAGTTGGACAACTGTCATGATGCGTGTTCATGGCGGTCGGGTTGTATTTCCGATTAATATAAGCAAAATGTGTGTTGGTGTGAAACTGAAATTTTCAAGATTGTACTTGTCTTCTGTTGTTGTGGTTCATGATGTTGTAGATTGTGTGTTTACTTGACATGTTGATGTTTAAAATTTACCAATTTACATTTACTTGGAATTTGGAAGTTTTAAGTACTTGCATAATGAGAGGTAATGTGACAATTCATATTGATGGTATTTATTCCTAACTATATGAAAATACAAAGTAGTGGAATAGTTTTCATTTCCTGTTACTTGATGTGTAGCAAATCCGGAAGTTGAGAGAAATAGAAGAAAAGTATTTAGAGCAATTTTCAACAAATTCTTTTATAACACAACCTTTTTTCCATGGCGTTTGCGTGCCTTGTGTTGGTGAGGGGATGGAAAGTAGAAAGCTATGAACTCGGTTTTTGGGTTCAATCGTTGGGTTGACGGTGTTCCAAGCACCCTGACTATGGGCTATGAAGCGACTGAAACACCCCCGTTGGGTTGGAGATTGTTATGTAAGTCAGGTACCAACTGCAGTCGGTCTCCACGAATTCGATCAACCAAGCAACCCCGATTGCTTCTTCTAGGGTTTGAGGCTTACTGATATTGGCATCAAGCCGAACTTCATCTTTGAGGCCAACAATGAAACATGCTACCAAGAAGGGTCAGATTAGTTGTTATGTGGGAAGGTATGCTGGTGTGAGGATCCATGGTGTTGGGAAAACAATGTTAAACTTTAATTACTTCTTTTAATTTTGATAATGACTAACTAAATGTGACTTAAAATGTTATCTGTTTATCAATGATGATTATATGTCATATACATGTTCCTAAACACTTAATTAATCATCTTAAGTTACAATTCAACAAAGCTTAAAATGTTAGAAGATACAAAAGGTTTGTTTAAAGAAATAGATCACGAATATCACAACATGGATATTTGTGAATCAAGAGAGGTTAAACATTAACATAAAACAAGATAACAATCACTTACAAAATAAATGATTTTTATAACTCATGTACATTTAAAAAAAAAAACATACAAATATTTGTTACAAACTTGAAAATAGTTTTCAAAATAATTTTTGAAATTCAAATGAATCTTGAAAGGATCTTGCTACTTTGAGTAAGTCTTCCATGCAATCTTTCATAGAAGACATTACAAGTTTAAAGAGGGTTTAGGACAAAACCAAAGAAGAAAGCATAGTGACAATTTTGTTAATGTAAAAGTAACCAACCCATTTTGGTGTAAACCCAATGGTAACGTGAAAGAATCAAACAAAGCATAATCTAACTTGTTAAGATGGCTTAAATATCTGTAAACTAAGCAATAAAAGTGGACAAAACTTCTCCTAACGTTCAAAACACAAAACACAAAGTGATGTGGACTGTGCGTCCACGGTCGCTTGAACCGATCGTGGAAGCGATTGTCAGGTCACCAGTTAGCAGCTCTTTTGTCTTGTGTTTTGGCCTGTAAAAGGAAGTCTTGTGCAATATTTATCTTTACCCCTTTTGCTCTAACTAATACACATACGTACCTAAAGCATATATCTCTTGATTCCATAACCTCTCAAACATCAATTGAAAAATAGATCATAGATCAAAGATCAAAGAAGAGCAATGATTTGTTGCAAAACACATAGTTTTATGGTGCATATTTTACCACATTACGGATAGGTTTTTATTGCAAATTCATATGTGTTTTGATACTTATGTTGTTATGCATTGGATTTGCAGCCAATTGGGAGTAAACATAGAGTTTTGATGAGGCAGAACCGGAACGAGGGTTGGAGCCCTGGTCGAAAAAGTTAAGAATTTGAAAGTTGAAGCCTGTAACGGATCGTCATGATATGGTAACAGTCCAATACCACAGGCGCCGATCAAAGTCAAAGGAATTAATTGATGTGACGCACCCAAGACTTATGACGGTCCATCACCATTGGTAACAGTTTGTTACGCCCGTATCGGCCCAGAAAGCCTAGTTTTGCTTATTTAATGATTTTGGACAGCCATTCTTGAGGGTTACGCACTTTGGACGACTGTAAGCTAATGAGGATGAAGACTTGTGAGACTTTGAAGCTTGGAAGCCTTGGATTGAAGACTGGAGGTCTCATTCGGTTTGTTAATCGTTCAGTTTACTTTATTCTTTCAATCTCATAACTTGTTGGCATGATGTTTCTGTTTAATTATGGGTTTTATGATGTTTCTGAGTACTATAAGTAGCTAAGCCGTTATACCACCTAGGTTGGATTGATGATTGGTGTGTTTTGACTTTTAATTCGGTTTTAAACTCGTATGATCGTCTGGTAATCTTAGAACTTGTGTGTTAATCATGATGTTTCTGTTTCCATGCCCGTGCTTGCTTGATTCTGTTTGATTTGGTATCTTCTAGGTTAGGTATTGCATGTTAAGATTTTTTTACTTTGTGTTTTCAATTCTAGACTTTGATTAGAGATGATCTTAGGAGTTGTGTTGGTAGTTTGACTATAAAATCAGTATACTACCATGTCTAGAGCCTAGGGGTGAAAGACATTGCTTAGAATCTCCTACCCGTTGCTTGTTTGGTTTGGGTTGCGCGAGAACGAGTTTTGCCTTTCATTCGTGGTGTTAGTGTTTTCGAGTATTCATCTAGATTAGATTCGAGTTGTCATTTGCTATGGGATTGTGGACCACGGTCTTTCACGACGTTGTGAGTGGAGAGCCTAACGACGATCTCTCATTAGACATATCTGATAGCTTACTGGTGCTGGGGCTGGTCCTGTGGTGGTGACTGATGGGGATGTGGTGGTTGTTGCTGTTGTGGTAGTTTCGATCAAAAAAAGTTTTTGAAACCTTATCCTAAACCACTGGGTTAAACCGGATTGGCTCAAACTGGTTTTGATCTCTAATTGGGTTAGGTTATGAATCGGTTTGGCTCCCAAACGGGTGTAAACCAATAATTTTATCTAAAAATTGAACAAGAAACGTCCCATCTTGCCCGGCCCGGCTCGGCCCGGCCCACTTATAAAATGTACGGTTTATCGATTCAATGTAAACACTATACGCCAAACCCTAGCTTGCTGCACTCCCAATTTTTGCTCATTTTCATCCCTGAGGTACGTTTTCACTCTCCTTTTGCTTATTTTCATCCGTTTAGGGATCCAAATTTCTTTTATAATTTCTAATCTATGAATGACACTATCGATCGTTCGTATAAATTCACTGTTTGATTTTATAAACAAATTTTATGTAGATTTAATTCGCTCGTTAATTTTCAGTTAATCAGTCGGTGGAGTAGGGATGGCGCCTGCTAAAGGTTTGTATTTCCTTCATATTAACTGTTTATGCCATTGAAATTCTATGATTGAGCAGTGTTTTTCAGTATAATTGTGGTTTTTGATTTGTTATTATCTGAATTAAGCACTGTGATCATGTTCTATTGTTTTTGACTGTTCGCATTGATTATAAGGAAGTTTTAGTTGAGATTTTATATTTTTGCAGTGTTTCATTGTTTAGGTGCTCTTAATTAATGTTTAAAATCAGTGTTTTCTGAACCAGACCGTGCTATAGAAGCAGTCCAATTTTTGCCTATTTGAATCTTTTTCGTTTGAACCAGCTGGTTACCCACCGGACCTGTGAACCGGTTTTCCAATTTTTTTTAATTTTTTTCTTTCAGAATCTCATTTTTTTATTAATATAGTACTCCAAGTAACATATATTATTTATTTAAGTCTTTGTATGCCATTAAAGTTATACATTGACATCAAAACATAAAACTTTTTTATATTTTGTATCTATATACATAGTTTTAATATTTATATAATTTATGACGTTATCCGGTTCAACCTGTCTGACCGGCTGTCATCCGGTTCAACCTGTCTGACCGGCCCGACCAGTGGACCTCTAGGGCGGCCGGTTCGTTGTCTGGGCTTGTTCTGAAAACATTGTTAAAAACAGTCAATGTAAGGAAAATTATAGCCTCTTGGTGATTATTAATCATTAATCAGTGAGTTGATGATGGAAAAATCTGGTAACTCTGGGAAGTTATAGCAATGACAATGGTTCATCTTGGATTTAATTTCTCCAGTTCTTTTGAAGTGTGTGACTGATTAATTGGGACTTAAAAGGTATTAGATTTTTTGATATCAATGGGCTTAAGATGGTTAGAAATTTAGAATAGAGGTGGAAGTGTGGAACATATGTATTAGAACTTTACGCTACACAACACGTTGAAAGCAATTAAATGTAAAATGTTCAATAACATGAATGACATTACACAACACAACATGTTTAACACTGCTAGCTAATTATATAAGCATTTCAGTATAATGAAATTTAATTGTGCCATTAGCGTTTAACACGCTTTTAATTGTGCCATTAGCGTGGCGGCCTGTTATTGACTTGAACCCGTTTTCCACAAGCACTAACCCATTTAACTGTCTCAAGTCATGTCGTGTTAATGGGTAGTGTTATAGGTTGTCAGCTCTAGCTTGAATAGAGCACATTTTCTAGTTTTGTATACTATGTTTTAGAAATCGGTTGTTTTACAATTAACGCAACGTGTCTCTGTGTGTACCTCTTAGTCCTATATTTTTTTGTTCCAGCGGACACTTCTAAAAAAGGCGACGCTAAAGCCCAAGCACTGAAAACAGCCAAGGCTGTAAAAACAGGTTCAACTTTTAAAAAGAAAGCTAAAAAGATCCGAACCAAAGTTACGTTTCATCGTCCAAAGACATTGAAGACAGACAGGAACCCTAAATATCCGCGTATTAGTGCCCCACCAAGAAACAAATTGGACCATTATCAGATTCTTAAGTACCCGTTGACCACAGAGTCTGCTATGAAGAAAATTGAAGACAACAACACACTGGTTTTCATTGTTGACATCCGTGCTGACAAGAAAAAAATCAAAGCTGCTGTCAAGAAGATGTATGACATTCAGACCAAGAAAGTCAACACCTTGATCAGGTAACATAAGTCTCTTTTCTTTATTTTACAATTGTTTTTTATCGTCGCTAAAAGTTGGTCTCATGATCATTCATTTACATTAGAGGTGTCCATTCTGACCCGTTTAGTTATGATTTATGAATAGTTTGATTTATGTTTTTCTTCTACGGGTCAAATGGGCTCCTTTTAAAAGATTAATTAAGTAAGCGAGTTGAACGGGCCATCTTGGTTTAAAAAAGCTCAAGGCGAGGCGTTTCGGTCCCAAAATCCGAGGCGCGAGGCGAGGGCTTCACGTGTGCGAGGCGCTAAAACTAATATATATATATATATATATATATTATGCATGACAAACTTCACTTCTTAATCATAAAAAACACAAAACATAGTTTAATACTTAGATTTTGGGGTTACAGACCTGCTATCGAGGGAAATTTCTTGAGCTGCAGCGATTTCTTGAGTGGCGTATGGTTACAGACTGATTTAGGGTTATTTAGATCGGTCGCAGCCTCTCAGGTTAAGCCCAGATATAGATTTAGGCCCACAATGGTTAAAATGATGGCCCAAGCCCAACTGATTTAAAGCCCAAAAATGTGGAAACACATGAAGCGGCGCCTTTTAGCACCTCGCGCTCCAGGCTTGAAGCGGCGCTTCATAGCGCTTCTTGTTTCTCGGGCGCCTCACAGATTTGAGGCGTTTTGTTCAGCGCCTCGGGAGCCTTACGCTTAAGGCAGCGCCTCATGGCGCTTTTTTAAACCAAGCGGGCCATACAAGATTACTAGTCAAAAGTCACACGTAGAACCTCCTAAATCATCTGGTTAACCTCGTAAATCATCTGGTTTAAAAAAATATATAGGTAGTGAAATATTGTAACTTTTAGTGTCATTTTTGACGCATTAGTAGTTTGTAAGATAAAACTAATAAGATTCGGGGTTTTGATTTGTACAACCCATTACCTGTTATGACCCCTAATCTAGTATGCATAATAATGACGTTTAATCTGTTTCACCCGTTTCCCTTTTAAACTAATCTTTGATTTTACCGATTCATAAGTAAATGAGTTGAAATTGATCAAAATCAATTCTGTTCATGTTTTACAGACCTGATGGTACTAAGAAAGCGTATGTTCGTTTAACCCCGGACTATGACGCCTTAGATGTTGCAAACAAGATTGGAATCATTTAAGGTAAGGTGGACAGTTTTGTTGGTTATGTTGTTTTAAAATATTATTCCAATTTTGAACCTTTTGTGGATCCTGTTTGCAATGAATCTGGTGGTGATAAATGTTATAGAATTCTTTTTCAAGTTTTGATTGTGTTTATTCAAAGGTTTCTACCATTTTCTGATGATGGTAACAGTTTGTGTACATCAAGGATTTGGAAAACATACAATAATAATAAAAAAATTCAAAACGTAAGTTGTTATATGTAAATGTCAAAAATGCTATTTTAGAAAAATTATCAGGTGAATGAATAAGTAATTAGAGCTATAATATATACCATATTTATTTCTATAATAGTTCGTAAGAAACCTTGAAATACCAAAATAATCAGATGTTTGGCTCTATTCTTATAAAATTTTCGAACTTCTTTAAATAAAATTTAGAACCTGAGAAAATAACTAAAATGATAAATTAATAAAATGGAACTAGTGTTGTAAAACAATGATTTAAGAACATCAAAACAGTATATTGATCCGGTTTACGAAAGTGCAATATGACTCATTAAGACGTGTTCACTTTATTTTAACTGCCAACAAAATTGTATATGTAAATAATAAAAGGGTACTAGCAAAGCTAGACCCATCGTTTACAACCACCAAATATATCAGGAAATAAAAGCTAAACTAAAACAAAGTACAAACTGAAATTACACCAATGATTCCAAGACGACTAGGATTTCTGGATCAAGACTTTAAAAACTTTAATTTCCTCCAAAATCAGGACAAGAGAAGCCCAACAATTGTTAAAGTTCATGTCAATTAGAGACTTCTAGATTACCGTGGTGAGCGTAACCAAGTGAAAATTTTTCCTCCATTTATTGGAGTTATGGATATCCAGTAGATCTTGTGTACCAAAGGCAAAAATAGGGGAGCTTGCACCAAAAGGAAATGGACTCCCATACAGCCTGTGTAAAAGAGCAGAAAACTAGAATATGTTTCGTGGTCTCTATAGTTTCTCCAAAGGACACATAGAGAGTGGTGGCACCTGAATGTTCCTAGATAATAGAGCACATGCGGTGGGAAGACGATCCAGAGTAGCACTCCAGGCCAGAATACTAACCTTCAACAGAACCCAGTTATGCCAAGAGAACTGATAAGCCGATTCCGACATGTTGTACGATTGAATTTGGTTCTTGATGCTCCTAACTGAGAATTAGCCCGAATTATCTAGTGACCACGTCCAACGATCATCACCAAGATGAAGAGAGACCGCCCTAAGAAGGGTTGACAACTGCTGTAAGTCATGAGTTTCATCAGTAGAGGATGTCGCGGAGCCCGTTTCTAGTTAGGAATCCAACACACCGACCCATTTAACTTTAAGCGAACCAATATTGCACAAGTTTTCATCAATTCAAGCATAAATAGGTTAGGAAATCTAGAAGCAAGAGGAACAACTTCAATTCGGAACATAATGTCACTGCCACACCCCAAAACTCCTTTAATGACTTTAACAAGATCAATGCCATATTGCAGCAAATCATGTGAAACTTTGAAGATTTGTTTCCAGGGGCCAGATTTGATACTTTTTATCGGAATGGGGTTCCAGGATTTTAAATTAAAATAAATTGCCCAGATAAACTTCTTCCAGAGCCTTTGCGATTCTTATTTAAATCTCCACCACTATTTGGATAACATTGTCATGTTGGATTCATGGAGTGAACCGAGGCGCAACCCACCCTGATCTTTTGGGGCGGTAACCTTCTCCCACGAGACCCAACTGATTTTGACTTTATTCGGGTTGCCTCCCCAAAAGAAGACTCTTTTCATTCGCTCCAATGTTTCAATAACCTGTAGTACATTGAGAAGTAGTATGTAGGTAAAGAATTTAAAACCGATTTGATCAGTGTTAACCGACCACCAAAAGACAAATGATTGGCTTTCCAGATAGATAATCAAGATTTATACATGTCAATAACTGGTATCCAGTTCTTGACCAGGTTCATATTTGCACCATCTTGCATGCCGAGATACTTAAATGGGAATTGACCAATTTTGCAATGAAGTTTGTTGGCCATGCGTTGAACCTCCTGAGTGTCAACACCAATTCCATAGAGGCAACTTTTGGCCAAGTTGATTTTCAGACTCGAGTCAAGTAAAAGCACCTTAAAATCCTTCCTAGATTCAAGGCATTGGAATGTAGCCACTCACCTAAGAAAACTACATCTGTAAACAAAAAATGAGACAAGGACATGTCATTATCATATTCAATACCATGGAAGATTCCAATGGAGCATGCCCTTTTAATAATTCCAAAGAGGGCCTCCATTGCAATAATCTTTGTGAATAAATTATCGTTTGAACTTCTAATCAAACTGTTTAGTTTAAGGATCAATGCGAGACAATGATAATTCATTCACTTTCCAACTACTTTTTCTCCCCTAATTTATCACAATGACAATCAATAAATCAAGTTGTAAACAAATCTCTCATTGATGGCTTGAAGTACCAAAATATATATAGAGATTTAGGGGAATGTTCCACTAAGAAGTGTTTTTTCGCTAAGAAACGCTAAGAAGTGGGTCAAACGAACTCCAATTGAACTCATTCCAGTGGCGTTGGAACCGTCTCATCGAACTCTAATCCGGACCCAAAAACCTAAACCCCCTCCACCCGCAACCCCAAAAACCAAAACCCCCCTCCAACCCCACCCCACCCCACCCCAAAAGCCTAAAACCACCACCCACCCCTCAAAAACCTAAACCCCCCACCCCATCCCCCCAAAAACCTAAACCCACCCCCACCCCACCTCCAACCCCACCCCAAAAGCCTAAAACCACCACCCCACCCCACCTCCAACCCCACCCCAAAAGCCTAAAACCACCACCCCACCCCCCAAAAACTTAAACCCACCCCCACCCCCCCCTAAAAACCTAAACCCCTCACCCCTACCCTCAAAAAAAACCTAAACCATAAAATCTAGACCCTAAAAGTTAAACCCTAAGGCTAAACCATAAGGCTAAAACCCTAAAATTCAAACGTAAAATCTAAACCTTAAAAGGTAAACCCTAAAAGCTAAGATGGTAGAGTTCGATGAGACGGTTGCAACACCGCTGAAATGAGCTCAATCGGAGTTCGTTTGATATCGTTTCTAAGCGTTTTGGTCATTTCTTAGCAAAAACCTACTTTTTATTTGATCATCCACCTAGAGATTTATACACAACGTATATTCTCAACCTCCTTTGAGGTCTCATCTTTGTGCATTGTGGAGTAATTGAAACATACACCGCATAACCAAGAACCTTAGATGAGAAATATTTAGTTTCTGACAAAATTTAACTGTAAAGGGGAGGCAGTAATGTGAATTAATGTTTTTTCATGTAAAACTACATGACCCTGAACATAAAAATGCACTTTGCTCTCGTGACATTGTCTTTGCAATCAACTAAAGATGTTAGGTGATCTAAATTGCAATACACACGAAACATTTCTTTGCAATCAACTAATGTTTTAACAGGGTGTATCTATTCAACAACGCTCTCATTTAATCTATCATGTAATAGGTGAGATATGGTATTCTAGATTTAAATAAGGACTTATTTTGCAATTAAGACAACCTTCAAGATCTAAATTGCAATACACACGAAACATTTCCGTAATCAAAAAAGGGTTTTTGGGGGTTTTTCCCCTTCCGCCTCTCCTTCCATTGCCTCCATTGTTTTTCAATTTTTTCAACATGGTTCTATCGAACAAGAAGCTAAAACAAAAGCTAAGATCCGTATTAGCCGAATCATTAGCCAATTCAGAATCTCAAGCAAACCAATCTAATCTCAACGACCCACAATCCCACCACTCATTCAAATCTCTCTTGAATTCAGTTACCCAAAAGCCCAAATTATCCAAAAGAGAAATACGCAGAGTTAAAATACCATCTCTGCAACCAAACCCAGATCAGGAAAATGGTGTTGAAGAGAAAGAAAGTGAAGTTGTTGATGGTGGATTGAAGAAAAACAATAAGAGGAAGAGAGAAAAAGATGTGAATGAAGGGAAGGATTTGAGTGAAGAAAAGAGTAGTAAAAAGAAAAAGAAAAAGATTAAGAAAAAGAAGGTGGTGGTGGTGAAGAAGGAGGAAGAGGGTGTGAAGGAATCAAGTGAAGAACAAGATGAAACAGAGGCAGTTCAAATTCAAACTAGGTATGATTCTGCATTATTTATTTTAAGTACCCTTTTTGTGTTTCTTGTTTTTTGTTTGTTTTATGTGGACTATTTTATAGAACTTGTCTTGCTTGTGTTGAGTCATTATAAATATTTGGTTTTTATTTGAGACAGTTTTTGTTAGAATTAAATAGATTATTGCAACATCAAGTTACCAGCTTGTTTAGGAATATGAAACTTAGATAACAATTATTGAGTTGTGAGATATTTCATATGGTGGTTTATAGCATTCAGCTATTTAAGTCAAAAGGTTGATGCTTGGTTTTGAAAAGCGTGTGGCGCACCGATGCGTTTTAATCACACAAGTCAAGGCGAGACGCTTGTTATTAAAAAAAATAATAAAAAGTTATATATAGATGAAATTTAAATTTTTAACTTTTAAACACTAAAATACAAGGTATTCTCATCATCTTTGGTCCGACTTGTTCATGGTCTAACTTGTTCAAATGCTCAAACCATTGCTCAATCGATGGTCAAAGTTGTTTAATAAGATTTGAAAAACTCATACTCGTTTCATAAGATTTGGAGCCGGTGGGTCTCTCTGGAAGCAACCTCACTAGCCTCTGGGATGGAGGTATGTACGTATGGTTTGCCTACATGATCTCACTCTCCCCAGACCCTACCAATAGCTTTGCTATTGGTGGGATTTTTACCGGGTATGGTTGTTGTTGTTATAGACTCGTTTCAATTGATGGTGTAATTTGTTCAAATACTAGTCAATTGCATAATGCGTCGCATCAGACCGCATATCACATCAGGTCGCATCAGACCGCATCATGGAATCACATCGTGAAATTGCAGTGATGCAAGATGTGCACATTTTAAAACCAAGAGCTGATGAAACGATTTAACAATGAACATAAAGTCTTTTTTTATTTTGTGTATCTGCTCTTGAAGTGTGAGTTAACTTTTGACTAAACGATTTAGATATTGTTGATTATCGATCATCAACTACTCCATTTTGTTATAAACCAATTGAATCTTAGTATTTTCACTGACGATGGGTGTTGTAAGCCATGTTTTATTGAATTTTTGTGCTAAATGTTTAATGCAGTAAAGAAGATGAGAGCATTTGTACAAAGATTTATGTTGGAGGCATTCCATACTACTCAACCGTGGATGATATTCAAAGTTTCTTTGAAGGATGTGGAAGCATTACTGAAATAGATTGTCTAAAGTTTCCCGAGACTGGAAAGTTTAATGGAATTGCCATGATAAGTTTTCGGGTAGGATAAAGAGGTGCATTAATTTTCACATATTGATTATGCTTATTATGTACATTTTGGTGCATCAAAATTATTATTTGTATAATATAGTTACAAATCTTTAATGTCGAGCCACATTCCAATTTATTTATTTATTTTTTTATTTTTTTTTTATCATAGACCGAAGCTGCAGCAAAGAGAGCACTGGCACTTGATGGATCGGATATGTGAGCAACACAACTATTTCTTAGTATAAAATAATCGTTACAAATAGAGATGGAAAAATGGACAGGCCCCCGATAACAGGGTCAAAATGGCTTTGGGTAAAAATAGGTAAATTCTTTTGATGCGGTTCAAGATGACCAAAAAACATTTTTGTCAAAGTATTCTATATTGTTTATTTCAGCAATAACTAAGTTCATTGATTAAAATGATTTAGGAGGTTTTTATTAATTAAAAATACACTTTGGGTGTCTTTAATAAACCCGTTTGACCCATTTGCCTGTTTTCTTTTTGATTTTTCCCCCATTTTTCCCATTTGGAAGTGATCTGAATTGACCCATTTTAACATACGTATAAACGAGTTGCAGTTTCTACTTGTAGTTACAGGTTATTTAATAATGTGATCAAAAACTTATTTTTTGTTGCAGGGGTGGACTGTCACTCAAGATTCAACCATACAAGGCAACCCGAGATAAAAAAGTTTCCGACTTTGCCCCTGCAATGTTGGAGGGCTACAATAGAATCTATGTAGGAAATTTATCATGGGATATGACAGAAGATGAATTAAAGAAATTTTTCTCAGATTGCAGTATATCCTCTATTCGACTTGGTAAGGACAAAGAAACAGGGGAGTTCAAAGGCTTTGCTCATGTGGATTTTGCTGATAGTTTATCTTTAACAATAGCATTGAAATTAGATCAAAAACCTCTTTTTGGGAGACCTGTGAGAATTAGATGTGCGGTTCCACCAAAATCAGTAAAACCCGGTTCAAACGTGGACCCCACTATCAGTAAAAATGTCGACACAGTAGTTAATGATGACATGGCAAGAAAATTAATGAGGCAAACCTGTTATGATTGTGGTGAAAAGGGTCATTTTTCTTCGTCATGCCCAAATAAAAAGGCTGCTGATGTGGCACATACAAGTAACAAAACTGTTGATGTGGGGATTGATGAAGTGGAGGCTGATGATAACATTGGTGATGGTAAGGTGAAAAGGAGGACATGCTATGAGTGTTGTGAAAAGGGCCATCTTTCTTCATCATGCCCAAACAAAAAGGCTGTTGATGTGGCACACACAGGTAATATAACTGATGATGTGGTGTTTGACAAAGATGAAAAGGAGGTTGAGAACATTGGTGATGGTAAGCTCAAGAGGAGAACATGCTATGAGTGTGGTGAAAAAGGGCATCTTTCTTCATCATGTCGGAAAAAGCAAGCTGCTGATGTGACAAACTCGCGTCCTGAAACTTTTGCTTCTGTGGTGGTCAAAGATAATGAAGAGGTTGACTACATGGTCAATTTGGTTAGTGATGGTAAGTTACGGAGGAGAACATGCTATGAATGTGGTGAAAGAGGTCATTTATCATCAGCATGCCCAAAGAAACAAGCTGCTGATGTGGTGAAATCGATAAAGGAAGCTAATTACATGGAGGTTGAGAAAGCTGACGTGGCAGTTGTTAAGGAAGCGGGTGATAATGTCGTTAGTACCATTAGTGAAGGTAAGCTAAGGAGGAGAACATGCTATGAATGTGGTGAAAGAGGTCATTTATCGTCATTATGCCCAAAGAAACAAGCTGCTGATGGGGCGAATTCAGTAAAGGAAGCTAATGGCATGGAAGTTGAGAAAGCTGACATGGCAGTTGTTAAGGAAGAGAGTGATAATGTGGTGAGTTCCATTAGTGAAGGTAAGCTAAGGAGGAGAACATGCTATGAATGTGGTGAAAGGGGTCATCTATCATCATTATGCCCAAAGAAACAAGCTGCTGATGTGGCAAATTCATGCAAGGAAGCTGATGACATGGAAGTTGAGGAAGTTAAAACTACACCGGTTGTTAGTGATGGTAAGCTAAAGAGGAGGATTTGCTATGAGTGCGGTTTAAAGGGTCATGTTTCCTCATTGTGTCCCAACAAATAGAAATGTTTTTATTGCTTTATCAAGTAAGTTGAATTTTCTTTTTATTTAATATAGACCAATGGTGAACAAGTTTCTTTTAGTTTTAACTTTACTTTTTTGTCCATTTTAAGCAATGAGAATTGATTGAAAATAGGTTGTGCGTTAAATCCTTAGTAGAATGGAAAATAAATTAGTTTTTAAGAAGTTGAACTAAAAGCACCCGAGACAAGCAAGATGCACGTGTGTTCTCTTCCATTTTTTGGGTGCTATTTTAGACTAGTTTAGCTTTTTTTTTAAGTCATTGTGCCTCTGCGCCTTGTAGCATGCAAGGCAGTTTTGCTTTGCCTCGCCTTGCCTAGGCGCGCGCCTTTGATTACATAGGATGGTGCTAAATCAAAAGTTACATTGTTCTACTTGATCTAGATTTTAAACTTAAATAAGTGTTGGAATCAATTTTCCCCTCATCATCATGCATAGCAGTCAATGGTGCAAAAGGCGCGCCCCTAGGCCTAAGGCTAATCTTTGCGCCTTGAACCTTTGAATACTATACCATCATGTTAGTATTCATTACACAATTTTTGGTATTTGTTTCATGTATGTTAATATGGTCTTAACATGAACTTGAAAATAAAGTTATTTAGTGATTCTTTGTTTGGTTTGGGTTCTTTTGGTTTTGTGTTCATTGTAAGCTAGAGCATAGTTTTATGTGAAAATTTGTTTTATAGACAATATGGATTTCCATGTTGTCAGTATATAAGGCATGTCCATAAAATAACTAATTTCAAGTAGAGAACCGTGAGAATCACAATAAATACTTGTACATAGTGCCGATTAGATGTAGTGGGAGAGAGAACGAGAGGCGGTTATGTGCCCCACATAACCGCCTTGCTGATTACATTTAAAGCAACAAATACATGTATTTATGCGGTTCTTGCAGTTCTCAACTTAAAATTAGTTCTATGTTGAACGTCCCAAATAACGTTAAATTTTCGTGTTAGAACTTAGAATATTCCTATCTACCCATCATCATTACAAATAAACTAGTGGCAATTTATTTTGGTCCTATTATGCTGTCATTGTAGAAAAAACCTAATAATTTGCTTTGACCATATGTCCAAGTCATGCCAATTGACAAACTTCAGCAAATTTCGTGGTATGGGTATTACTATATATTATGTTTGTAGACTACTATGCTAAGTTTACAACCCATGATTTTTTTCAGGTTTTGTCATCGCGTGAACTGTGGACCATGACATGGTGCATTTCTTTCGATACATACCCGAAGTGGTTAGTAACCTTGACCTTATCCTGCACAGAATGAAACAAAGGTTCGTTTGCAAAACATGACTTGCGGACAATATTTAGTAGTGTCTATCGCTCGCATGCTACAACTTTTGAAAACTAGATGTTAGAAAACATGTTTTTTGCTAGTCATTATGTCTTTTTATTGTATAATTGGATTCATAAATTTGTTTGAACAAGTAGTTGGTTTTATGTGGGAAAATAGACATTTCATGCTTTCTATTGTTATCATTACTTGTTTGACAAAAGTCAAAATGAAGAAGATATGAAGATGGCTAAATCTTTGGACCCAAATGTTTCTGACTGGCTATATACTTTGTCATGTTACAATGATTAGGGCTGGAATCGGGTTTCGTGTTGGATTTATCGATGACCCGGATCCAATTCGACACCTAAGTGTCAAAACGTATGTACTACAAAGTTATCGTAACATGACAAATTGGATAAAACCAATTTTTAAGGGGTGGTGCTGTGTTATTCACCTGATTCTCTTTTAGCAGATGTTTAAGGTTTGAATCTTGCTTTCACTGTCTTAACCTCTTGAAGGCTACATCCCCAACGCAAGCTGCGATTTACCTGATCCTGTTGGTTAGCAGGGTGTTGGCGGCGTCCCGTGAGCTTACTGGTAACACAAGTGGCTAGGTTGATTATATTATTCTAATCAAATTTGTTAAACATGGATTGATGTCAATGTTAATAACAAATGTGATTGTTAAGTACTTGTATACGTCAAGTCATTGATGTTGACTTTTTAAGAGTCAAGCTTGCAAACAAGGAATGCCAATTTTATCCTGAATTTGGAAGCATTACATAAATGTAATGTACCTACAAAAAAGAGGTTCACGGGGGGCAACTTGGGAAATGGGAAGTATTTGGAATATTGTTGACTCCGGTTTTTGAGCCATATAATTAATTTTTCACACATAAATTTTTTTGAAAGGAAAGAAATCATACATAAATACAACAAATTGTGGAAATATGTTGGCTCCTTGTCCTTCCAATTTTGGACACCATCCCATCATAAATGGACAAATAAATATTTTTATTACATGAGTTTCTTGGTTAATAAAAAAAGAACTTCATGGGTGTTTTTGGGAATTGATATCATGCATTTTCTACTCTTATTCATGAAGAATCCAAAGCTCATTATACTTGTTTTTTCTTAATCAAATTTGATTTTTAAACATTAAATGATTAATTCTAATCTCTAAACTAAGTATCCGATCATGTACCAAAGGCTTGTAGTTCAATGTTATCAAGGTGTCTCTTCTTAAATAGGTTGAGAGTTTAAGTCCCATTTTTTTTTACATAGTAGACAAAATGGTGTATGAATTTGATGTTAAAAAAAGTATTTGATCATGTTGATTATTTATACATATACCAAAATCAAAAAATTAGGTCTAGAAAACTGATAAGTGAAATAAGAGCATCTCTGATAGGAGCATTTTATGTTTTTAAGGAGAGAGTATGTGAAAGAGATGAGAGAGACTTGTTCTTGTGGAAAAATGGGGTGAAACGAGTGATAACTTTTTGTTGTGTTTATCTGATGTGCAACCGATTACGTGAAATAAGTGCTTTTCAAATAGCATAGTTAGCGATACATGTGATAACTTTTTGTTGTGTTTATCTGATGTGCGGCCTAAATACACATATTTATAAATGTTAGTTAATATTAATTATTTCTTAAACAAAGTCAACTTTAAATAAAACAAAGATAAAACTTTATTCATTTTAGAACTTGAAAGAAAATTTACCTTTTTACTAGAAGGCAATAGATATTTGCCAAAAAAGAATTATTGAGGATCAATACAAGTGAGATATGATGCCATTTTCATGAATATGGATTCAAAACACAAACAAGATGTAGCCAAAAAGAGTTCATATGTCACATACACATGGGGTGTATGCTATCCA
Organism: Smallanthus sonchifolius; assembly: GCA_023525975.1. Classification (NCBI taxonomy): domain Eukaryota; kingdom Viridiplantae; phylum Streptophyta; class Magnoliopsida; order Asterales; family Asteraceae; genus Smallanthus; species Smallanthus sonchifolius. The sequence goes on from CM042042.1 coordinate 60,533,622, forward strand.
CAGGTAGGATTGATCGGTTTCACGGATGTTTATTTTCTGCATTTCGAAACCTACAATAATTTTCTCCACACACACACACACACACACACACACACACACACACACACACACACACATATATATATATATATATATATATATATATATATATATATATATATAGGGAAGGGTTAAAATGGAAACCCATTTGAGTTGAGAAAACTCATGGAAACTCAATTTAACTTATTTTTTTATTTTTTTTCATTATTAGCCTTTTCTATTACAATTTTCGTCACCAAAAAAACAAAAAACCGCTGAGTATTTAAAAAAAAAACTTGAAAAAATAGCTGAAACTAACGTTTTTTAAATATTGGTCAGCATGACGTCAGCAGTAACATATGTAACAAATGAAAAAATAACAAAAATTCACGTTTTACATAGTAACAACGTTCAGCAATTTTATAAAAAAAACACTCGGCGCTTTTTTGATTTTTTACCGAAGGTTATAAAATTAGATATAGAACTGATCTAAAAAAAATTCTCCAATTTTTAGCTGTTACATACGTTAGTAGAGAGTTTCTATAGTTTTCTCAACTCAATGGGTTTTCTCCATATACTTACCCCCTGTATATATATTTATGTGTGTGGATTGGTTTAAAAGTAGACTAGTATTAAATCAGAACGAACCGTTCAATTAATTCTGGTAATATGACAATCCGATGATATCTTATAGTGATATGGTCTTAAAAATTTCAGGTAACTCAATTGTAATGAAAGTTATGATTTTACACACCCGGTAACTGAAATCGTAGTAACAGTTTAGAACTAACACTTTTACTCTTATTTAATCTAAAATCCATTTTCAACATTTCAAATGTTACCCACTAACAACAAAAATGAACAATCTTGCAAACTAAAATTGAAATCTCTAATATCATATATCAACTAAAAGGAAATACAAATTTAGAAGAAAATGATTCATAATTTAAAACCCTAAAAAAAAATTGTGACCTTCGTTCTAAAAATATTAAATTGCTTCATTCAAGGAATACATTATTATTTATTAAACACAGTTAATTTGAGTATAGTATTATTATAGGTTTTTTTAACTTAAAAAAGCCAAGTTGAGTAAAAACCAATGTTCTGTATTCCCGTCAGATCGCTCGGACACCTCTCTAGTAAAGATAAGAAAAATAAAAGTGTTTGAATTATTTAAAATTTTGATTTAGAAACAGTAGAATGTTTCCCCTTTCCCATAAATATACCCCTGGGAAGCTAATAACTGAATATACCCGCCACCGCTTCTTCACTTTCTCTTCCTCCCACCCTTCTGCCCCCCTTACACACACATATGGCCACCGATTCGAGACAGAGCACGCCAGATATCTTCATATCCAGAAGTCCTAAGAAGAACCGAAATCGTATCAGTGCTACCGGAATTAGAGATCCGATCATGCTCAATGCTCCTGATACAAGCTCCAATTTGATTATACCTAAATCCTCTCCGGCAGCCGTAATCACGCCGAGAAAAGTCGCCGTGCTGTATTACCTCACACGGAATGGCCACATTGAACATCCGCATCTCATCGATGTTCCTCTCTCTTCTCTCCACGGCCTATATCTCAGAGGTAATCAATTTTTGTTCAATCGATCGTTTTATCTTATGAAATTTACCGAATTCTGCAAGTTCAATGTATCGTGCTTTGAAGATTTCATGAAAAATTGAAAACCTAGCAGTTCTCTTCTCTGCGTAACGTAAAATGTTTGTCCGATCGATCGTATTAACTTGATGATTATGCAATTTGCTGATTTCTGCAATCGATAGTTTTAACTTGATGATTATGCAAATTACTGATTTCTTTAATCGATCGTTTTAACTTGATAATTATGCAATTTACTGATTTCTGCAAGTTTAACGTAGCGTGCTCTTGAAGATTTAACGAAAACCTAGCGAATGTTTGTTCGATCGAATTTCTTCTTCACGAATTTATACTGTTCTTGTTGACAGATGTTATGAACACCTTGAATTATCACAGAGGAAAAGGAATGGCGAACATGTATTCGTGGTCATTCAAACGGTATAAACAACTAAATTAAAGCAAAATTTCCGTTTCCTGTTGATTACGTTATGATTTGATTTGAAAATTTCATAAAAATCTAAATCAGGAGCTACAAAAACGGATACGTGTGGCATGATTTATCCGAAGATGATTTAATTGAAGTAACGAACGGTCATGATTACGTCCTTAAAGGATCAGAGCTTCTTCAAACTCATCCGGCGGAGGCAAATCACGCCGGTGACGATTGTAGCGCCACCACAACCGCTGCGTCGGTGATGATCAGACGACGGAATCAGTCATGGAGCTCGTTTGATAATCCACAGGAATACATGGTTGTGAAGTGCGAATCAAGCAGAGAGCTGGCGGCGAATTTTGCCGCCGATGCGGCGACGCAGACGGAGGAGCGAATGAGACATCAGAGTTTCGAAGGAGGAAGGAAGGGACACGTGGCGGTGGCGCTGAGAAGAGAAGAGGTGCCGTCTCCTCCGCCTTCCAATTCGAGCTCGGAGGAAGTGAGTGGAGCAAGAGACGTTGATCAGGCGTTGAGTGTGAGAGATGGTGATCCGACGGCGGAGGATCAGCATGATGGTAGTGGAAGGATGAAGGCTTCTGAGGTTCTGATGCAGTTGATTACATGTGGGGCCCCGTCTTCTAGGTTGAAGATGCAAGCACGGTGAGCATCAAGGGTGCATTGTCAGAGAAAGAGTGAATCAATAATAAATTTGTAAGATGAAAACTTGTGTTTTGTACATCCGGCTTGTTACATCTATTGCGTATTATGAATGAATTCAATTTGGTTTAAATGTAGAGAAAATTCCCGTACTAGATATACATTCCAAAATCTTCGAAATATTCATCAAAGAGTGCGAATTCGTCGAAAAAATGGATAAAAAAGGATGCAACACATGTACTTTTTTTTAGCAAAATCGCCAGTTATTTTCAAGTACCGGCGAAACGAAAATTTTCCGGCGAAATGCCGGCAAAAATTTAGCGAAATTTGAGTTTTCCGATGAAGTTATTAACACTAAGCTAGGAACATGTGTTTAAGTAATGTTATAATGGCTTACATCCCTCCTCTAAACTCGGTTTTCAATCTACCATCACACTAACTATTCACTGTGATAACCTAAGTGCTACCTACTACTCCGCCAACCCCGTTTTTCACTCCCGCATGAAACACTTAGCCTTAGATTTTCACTTTGTTTGTGAGAAAATACATGGTTCCCTATGAGTTACACACATAGCTTGCGATGACCAACTTGCCGATGTCCTCACCTAGGCGCTACTTCGCCCCAAATTTAGTCTTTTCATTTCCAAGATTGGCCTCATCTCTTGACCGTCTATCTTGCGGGGGCATATTAAGAATAATATAACAAATCAATTTCCGATTTTGTCCTATAATATATTAATCATATCGTAAGAGGGTGTAAATCAATATAAGAAAGTTCGAGGGTTAATGAAATATCAAAGTTTTAGCAACTTTGAGATGGAGGAGTTAATTGTGATTGCGGAGGGACTGATGTAATTATCCAAACTTTGACCAAAATAAAAATGACTTGTGTCAACCAAATAAAACGTATCTAAGATAATAATTGCTTTTATTTTATCATCAATCTAGAAACTTAAAGCCATTCATATTTTACCATCATAATACAAATATGACAGGTTCAAAACAAACAAACCACACAAATACATATCTGAGGAATCTCAGTTCAGTTAATTAAGTGGATCATCTTTCTCCACGTAGTATGCCTCCGGGTTTACAAGCTTGAACCGTTTTCCGACCAAACTGATTCCGGCATAGTCTGCCGGATTAACGCTCTTAGCACCACCGTTATCACTTCGATCTCGTTCAGCAAAGTCGGACTGTGTAGGCGGTCGTGCTTCACTTTTACCATTGCTGACGTCATATCCAGAATTGTTTTTGTGCACAAGATCTGAAATACTTTGTGGCTGACCACCGTTTGGATCCCACCCACGGTTGTTGATTTCAGCACTCGAGTTCACCACCGGACGTACGTCTTCGTGTACCGGAGGTTGGCCGACAACTTGATGAGCTGGCACCGATCGTTCACCGGTTTCCGGCAACTGTTTTTCGGTGCTTCCGATTGCAACAGATGAAATATTTGGAGCGGTTGGCTGGGATGCATGGGTAGTGGGTTCGATGCTGTTTGCACGTGCGAATGAATCGGATGGGGCTGGTGAGTATTGATCGTAAGTACTCATTTTGAGCCGGAATTGAAGAAGGAAATATTCCGGTGGGTTGATGTGGGTGTAATGAATTTAAGTTGAAGTGGTGGTATATATTGATCATAGAGGGGACTGGAGTGAAGTGGAGTCAACGTCAATCCATGCTTTTGGTATTCAATTATTGATAAGAAAGTGAAAAAGCCTTAGAACTGCTTTTTATTATTTTGCTTTTTTGCACGATCTTGATCTAACAAAATATCTTAAGGATCCCGTGAGATCTTAACAAAGTTGTTGTGGTGTTGGGGTATCTTGTTTCCGCTAAGAAAACTTTTAATTGTCACACTCTTTAAAAATTTAAAAATAATCGGTGAGAAAACTTAAAATTGGAGTCGTTTCGTAGTAAGAGTAATTACTTTGCTTAGATTCGTAATAATAACTTATAGGATTTAGCATTAGCATGAACATTATATAAACTCGTCGTATTTGAATCACCAAATGAAATGAAGAATAATTCACATTTTTACCAACCCTATGTCCATCCGATTGAACCTGGTCAATGTTTTGTGTACCAATTAGTTCATAATCCAGACATAGAAATTGATAAGAATCAGATGTTATTAGTCCATCCGATTTGCCCCACCTCGTGGTGATGGGGGCGGTGTACCCCTTTTACCCGGGTACTATCTCACATTCTCGGTTATGTCAGAGTAACCCATCCCCTTCACCCTAAGTCTGAATAGTATAAGGTCTAAGTCTGAATAGACAAAATGCCACGTGTCATTCCTCGTATAGGTCCCCCGTGTATTATTTTTACTCCAAACTTGACAGATTTTGGGTAATAAGGTCTCTATAGGATTCTTAGCTCCAACTTGATGATTTCTTGACTCTCTCTCTAAACGAAAATGAGAAAGGATGGTGAATGGAGGCGGATCAAGATCTGGTATTAGGGTTTATGGGGTATTATGGGCCAAGCCCACTGCATTTTCTTTTCTCTTTAATAGGCCCAAAAATAAAAATCTTATGTTTTCAGATGTTACAGTTTGATTGAAAAGCTAAGATTATTTGTGGCGATAGAAGCGGATGAAAACTCCAAACCGAGAATTTTGAAGGCCCGTAATGAGTTAATATTTGAGAAGGTTCCTTTTTCAGTTATAAAGGTGGTGGAAGATATCAAAGAGGATGCCTTCATATGGCTCAAACATAGGTCTCCTATTGGTAATTTAGATTGAAAGAGATGGTGTGATTTTAATTTAAGAGATGTTATTGTTTAGTTTTTTGTTTGGGATTTCCAGTTTTTTGCTGGCCCTTTGTCCTGTTTTATTAGTTAATAAAATGACAGATGTTCTAAAAAAATTTAAAGAACCAGATTTTGGACTTCGTGCAATAATTGTTTCCACTTTCTTTATCCCTAAATGTACGGATTATTCTTTTATCACTCTCATTCGGTTGTTAATGATTTTAGACCGATTAATTTGATCGATATCCAATACAAGATCATTGCTAAAATTTTAGCGATCTGTATTGCGAAGGTTATTGGCTCGATTATTAGTGAGAGCAGTCGGCTTTTATAAAGGTTGACATGGTTTAGATGGCCTTTTGATGGTTAATGAGGTGGTGAAATGGTACATAAAGAAAAATAAATAATAGTTATTATTGAAAATTGATTTTAAGAAAGACTACAATTCATTGAGCTGGCACTATTTGGATTCTATTATGTCTTTTTATGGGTTTTGGCCCGAAATGGTGTGCCTGGATAAACACGTGTTTAGTTTAGTCTACCTCATGTTTTGGTTAATTGTAGCCTAACTAAAGAATTTCATATTCAAAGGGGTCATAGGCAAGGTCATCTATTCTCCCACTTTTCATTTTGATCTGTGTTCATTTATGAAATTACAAACCAACACGAATAAACTCACTTTTTTAATAAACGAACACGGAAATGAAATTTCATTCGGTTATGTATTCATGAACCGTTCTTTTATCTCGTAACTTGTTAACAAACGAACACAAACAAATTCTTGTTCGATTTGATTCAGTTACGTCCCTACATATTATCCAAACTTTGACCAAACAAAAAAATAAAACAGATCTAAGAAAATAATTTCTTCAATCACCAATCTACAACTTAAATAAAGCCATACATGGAAGATATTATTTTTATTTTAAATCCAATTGCAGCTTCAAAACAAACAAATCACACAAATTCAGATCTGAGGATCAATCTGTCTCCACGTAGTATGCCTCCGGGTTTAAAAGCTTGAACTTTTTTCCGACCAAACTGATTCCGGCATAGTCCGCCGGATTAACGCTCTCAGCACCATCAAAACCTCCATTGTTACTTCGTTCTCGTTCCGCAAAGTCGGACTGTGTAGGCGGTCGTTCTTCAGATTTACCATCGCTGACGTCATATCCAGATTTATTATCGTGCAAAAGATCTGAAAAACTCTGTGCTTTACCTCCGGTTGGATCATCCCACCCACGGTTATCAATCCCGTCTGTGATTTGATTACTTGAGTTCACCAGATGACGTACATCTACTTCTACCGGAGGTTGGTCAACGACTTGATAATCTGGCACCGAGCGTTGACTAGTTGGTGACACCTGGCTGTCGGAGTTTCCAATCCCGAGAGATGAAAGACCGGGACCTGTTCCGTGGGTTTCATAGGTACTGGGCATTGTGTAATCGATGCTGGTTGAACGTTCAAATAGACCGGAGTGACCTGGTGACTTGTCGGCGTAACTCATTTTGAGATTGAAGAAGAGAGTATTCCGGTGAGATGAATATAGATGAGATGGGAGTCAACGTCAACGAATGGTTTTTGTTATTTTATATTCTTACAACAACCAGATCATTTACAAGAAACTGCCTTAGGTATGCTTTATTAATTTTCCCTGGTTTATTACACGGTTGGCCACCAAAATTGAAAAGTTGTAATAAGCTTGGGTTTGTTTGTATTTTGGGTTTAATGCTAATTTTCGTTAAGTTTTCTGTGAAATCGACACCACTACTGTTTTGCATTAAAAAAAATTCATCACCCTGTAGTTGCACTGGTAACTTAAACCAAATCCAAAGAATCATGTTAAGATGAACAAACCGTTAGACTCACCGTAAGGGAGGGTCCACTGCGATAGGTAAAGGTTTTTGAGAGAGTAAATGTGATACCCACATCCCGGATCACTTGAGATGCTGACCACTTGTCGGATTTACTCATGAACATATTGTAAACAGAGATCATACACAACGAAATATTTTAAAATACTATATTTATTTCATAACTTGTTTAATGTACATTCTAAAGAAAGTACAAGCATAATATTTTAATGTCTAGCCAACCAGATCACTCCACTCTAGTCCCTTGCCTCTGCTACAAGAGTTAACATCTTTACCTGATACACATGTTTAAACATATTTCAGCTTACACCGACTAGTTCTAAGTTTAGTTAAAATATCTTTGACCTCTGCCTCATACATAAATGGATTTATATGACACGTATTCAAAACATCACATTAAATTTTTGCCCAACATAATATATTATACTTGCACATTTGTCTATCCGATGTCACGTTAACCTCTAAGCGGTCGTCACCACTTATACATACCCTTGCACAAAGTGTCTATACTACATTCCACAAAGGAATGCAGTACTTATCAATATCTTAAGTTGCAATATATCATATGGCATTTGATCAGACGTGACAAAATCTTTTCTTTATAGACCAATATGGTCAAAATATTTGACATAGCAAAACATGCCAAAAATTTGTCTTTCTTTCTCTCTTTCTATCTCTTCTTGTCAAGACATCTATCAGTTAAAGTACAACCCTGACTTCTCTCTCATTACTTATCAGGGCACGCTATGATAAAATCTAAAATATTTTATGTGTCTAAACCATTTTCTTTCTCAAAATCTTTGTTCTATGAAATCATGTCAAAAAGGAAAGTTTTCCTTTCTCTCCGTGTTATATTAAAAAAGTTTATATATAGTGTGTATCAATGGTGTATCAGTAATAAAATCTACTAAATGCTTGAAGAAATGATGCTTAGAATACCTGGCCTACATGGATATCGGTTAATAAATTGCGGAGTTTGGCATTGCTAGCCAGATGTGGATATCGGTTAATAAATGGCTTCAAGTTGATATTCATCCGCCTTTTTCTCCTTGTGTTATTAATAATTGAGTCTATGAAGGAGTGGGGAACAAGATGGTTTTTATTGAAGCTATTGTTATGTCAGTTGGGTGAGTGTTATGGAGGATGCGGAATAACACTGTTTTCCTAAAGACAACATTTCGAAGAAAGAGATGTTTTGGTTTCTATATCGTATTTTTGGTTTTCGAGTAGGAATTGTTAATGTAAGATTTCTTGGTTCGGATGGCTTGAAAATCCACTCATGTTATTGTAAGCTGTTTTTTTGTCTTTCGTTTGACGGATGTTTTTAAAATTTTTAATAGAAGCCCGTTAGTTCCCCTAAAAAAAGATAGATGTAAGTTTTGTTATCATATAACTATAATGGTATTTTCATGATTTTTTTTCCTAGAAGTGTCCTTTATTTTGTGACATTACTAATTTACAATATAAATTTAATTTATATTCAAATAACACCGAATGGAGAGGAAAACACCACCGCAACAGGAAGAATGTCACATGCTACCAGGGGTGACTTTTGGGTAAAAAAAGTAAAGTCTTATCTTTAAGCCATCAAATAATAAGGGTCTTAATTTTTTTTATATACATGTGTGTGGTTTGGGTTGGGCTTAATGGAATGATTAAACAAGACTAAGTACCGGCCTGTATTCTAATACTTGATGACTTATTCGCTAAAGGCTGTAGCGAGGATTAAGGAACGCCAAAACGCCCAACATCGAAAGGGATTTAGAGCAAGAGACGAAGAGTTGCCTTGGAAAACAACTTCTAGATGTAGACGAACCTATAGATATAGACGAACCTATAAACGTGAAAAGGGGCCTCAAATTTTTAGTTCGCTTTATACCACCAAAATGATTAAGCCGCCCGTGCATGCTACTTCCGAAGAGGAAGATGCAAGACCCTATAGGCTATTGCTACCGCCTTGTATTGATAAAGGAGTTGACTAAGTCAAAAGTCAATTGTTGTATTTTACTACAAGTTGAGTATTTGGTTGTCTTTTAATTTCGACTACAGTACACATGTGGCCTCTTTTAGCAATTATTAAAAGTTTAGTTTCTAGTCACGCACATTGTTGATATATTAAATGTGAATTATTAAACTCAAAATTAGGACGTTACACCTTAGCACGTACCAATCATTAGCCACGTTTAACCTATACTTTCTTTCATGGTACACTCATCACTTGACATTTATCTTATAATCATAATGTTTCACGTCATGTTATCATTATAAAACTCAAACCATTTGATTGGGTTCTAATCCCCATTCACCCTTTATGCACATCATAATCCATCATAACATGTCTTGTGTTTATAAGTCGGGTTTTACCCAACATAACACGTTCCTACTTACAAAAACAATACAATTTTGTAATTTTCTAAAAACTTAAGATCTTTAGTAGTGATGAAAAATACCGATACCGAATTTTTGAAAAAGTGGGTATTAAATACCGTACCGAATCTATCGGTATGGTACCGGTGGTCGTTACAAAATGCTCATTTCTAGATGGTATCGGTATCGAAAATACCGATACCGAATTTCTAAAAAAGTGGGTACTGAATACCGTACCGAATCTATCAGTACGGTATCGGTACCGGTACTCGGTAACAAATGTTCATCCCTATTTCACACTCATGTACTTTAATATAAACTTGAAGGTTGTGTTGAGCCTCAAATACAACTCAAGCCGGATTCAGAAAAGGCGCTGCCTTAGCCGGCTCATACCGGGTAATTCCAAGCTAAAGTCGGTCACGTGTCGACTTGCCATTGGTCTGTACTCTGTAAAATGGAATGTGCGCACGGAAATTTACGCCGGCTATAGTCTTATAATATCCATGAAATAGCCGGCTATTTATACATATCCATTTTTTATAAGTTTTTTGGTCAAATATTCATTTTGATATTTTTCCTTTTTTATTAACATGCACCCCTATAGTTTTTATATTACACCCATATATAATACAAATATGTAATTTCAAAAGTACATATATTATTAGGGTTGTAAACGAACAAACTCCTTAGTGAACCGTTCAACAAGAAGTTCTTTTACGTTAATTCGTTTAAAAATGAGCGAACATAAAAAAATGACTTATGTTTGATTAACTAAATGAACAAATGTCGCATTTGTCCAATTGTGTTCGTGAAAGTTTGGTAATGTGTCCGTCAACGTTCGTTCGTTTACGCTCGTTTGTTTATGTTCGTTCGTTTACATCCCTTTGTTAATGTTCGTACATTAAAAAAATTAACTTTTAATTACCACCCTAACATTAAACCGTTGATACATTTGTTTTGAGATAATTATGATTATGGTTGTTATATCAAGTATTTTTGGATAATTCTTTCTAAGTGTTTAACTTAATTTATGTTTTGAGTGGTTATTACCCGTTATGTTTGGGATTAAAAATGTTGTTTATTATTTTCAAACTTATATATGTTTATTTATGTTCCTTTATTTTGATTTATATTCGTTTATAAAATTACAAACGAACACAAATAAATTCATTTTCTAAGTGAACGAACATGATAATGAAATTCCACTCAATTCCTATGAATTCTTAACAAACAAACACAAACAAAATCTCGTTCGATTCAGTTCGTTTACGGTGCTAGATATCATCCAAACTTTGACCAAAACAAAAACTCCTTATGTCAAACAAATAAAACAGATCTAAGAAAATAATTGCTTGAATCACCAATCTAGAACTTAAATAAAGCTACACATGGAAGATCTTACACAAATCATAAATATTATTATTTTTTAAATCCAATTGCAGTTTCAAAACAAACAAGTCACACTAATTCAGATCTGAGAATCAATCTTTCTCCACGTAGTATGCCTCCGGGTTTACAAGCTTGAACTTTTTTCCGACCAAACTGATTCCGGCATAGTCCGCCGGATTAACGCTCTCAGCGGTACCATCAGAACCTCCGGTGTTACTTCGTTCTCGGTCAGCAAAGTCGGACTCCGTAGGCGGTCGTTCTTCAGGTTTAGCATCGCTGACGTCATATCCAGATTTGCTATCGTGCAAAAGATCTGAAATACTTTGTCCTTTACCTCCGGTTGGATCCCACCCACGGTTGTCAATCTCATCTGTGATTTGATTACTTGAGTTCACCGCCGGACGTATGTCTTCGTGACCTACTGGCACCGAGCGTTGACCGGTTTCCGGCAACTGATCAATTTCGGAGTTTCCGATCCCAACTGATGAAAGATTCGGACCTGTTGTGTAACTGCTGGGCATCGAGTTATCGATGCTTTTTGAACGGTCGAATGTACCGGAGAAACCCGATGAATTGTCACGGTAACTCATTTTGTGCCGGAGAATGGAAATTTTCCGGTGGGGTGGGGTGGGGTGGGTAGCAATGAATTATTGAACTTAGATGGTGTTATGTAGATGAGAGTCAACGTCAACCCATTTTTTTTATTATTTTATATATCTATGCTAAGTTAAAATTTCATGGATTACACCGGTTGTAATAAATAAAATTTTATATATTTAGCAATAAAAATTTTATATTTTTAAAAACTCGTGTAATATACGGGTTGAATAAACCAGTATATTACATCGGTTGAATAAAATATAATGTAATTTGTTAACAAACACACTCGTCAAAATATGTTTTAAAAAAATGTAATTTGTCGTGACAATTATAAGGTCTGTTAAGTTAGTTTTTAAAACATTTTTTTTTTCAACTGAGTATTAATTTTTTTTATTTAATTGATAAATGTTAGTTCATATTAAGTTCATTTGATTGATGATATAATAATTATTTATAATTAAATAATAAGTACCCGTAATTAAATTTATTAATATAAATATTATTATTTAATATGAGATAGAATCGGAAAATTTAATATTTAATAGGAGAGAGAAGCGAGAAAATAAATATGAGGAGTAACCAGAGAGTGACACGTGTCCCCCATGGTTTTTCTTTATTATATAGTATAGATTCTAACAACCGGATCATTAAGATACAACATGTTAAGCTATTGGTACAACTGGTCAAGTGGTTTGTGCTTTTATACGCGTGTTAGTGGCATTGTTGGCTGATCTTATATATGCGTCTTTTCTTTTCCCCTTTTCAACTGGATAACAAGATTAGGGTTTCCTCCATTCACTCAAGAAGATCGTTCCAGACGACGAGCCACTACCACCGCTATGAGAGCTTGATACAGGCATGGGTTTCTCTTGCCTTATATGCCTTTTTAGCCTTGTTGTTGTCATCGTTGTGTTTCTTTCCTCCTGCTTGAGATGCTTACAAGTAAACCTTGAATCGATCTCCTGAAATTAATAAACCCTAAATCGTTGACAGGTGAACCTTAAATCCGTAAATGAATCTCTTGAAATCGATAAACAATATTTGTTGAAACAAATTTGAATATTATGGTTTAATATTTCTCTATGTATTATTATTTATTTATCAAATTAAATGCAAAGTGAAAGTAAACGGTGTGACTTTATTGCAAGAACTGATTACAAAGGTTTAATTAAAATGTATCTTTAATAATACATCATTAAGGGTCCATAGCTCAGTGGTAGAGCATTTGACTGCAGATCAAGAGGTCACCGGTTCGAACCCGGTTGGGCCCTCTTTAAAAATTTTATTTTATTTATCTCGTTTTAAAAATATACTTCCAACGTATTAAACTAATTGAAAGTTGATACAATTAGTTTCTTCACCATTTTTGAATGAATAACTTTTCTCTCTGCTAAAAATGCAAGGAAGTGATAAAAGATGTTGATTTACCTCGGATCATGATTCCGTAAACAAATTCACTAAGAAAAACCGTCTTGTAGATGGATTCACTAAGAAAACCCGCCCCGTAGATGAATTCACAAAGAAAACGAGTGAAAGTATCGTTGTTGTGTTATTGAAAATATTACTGTGACTTGTTTTTTTTATTTTCGTGTGAGACCTGCTGATTTAAGGGACCACGACGAATCATGACTTACATCAAGATAAACTCAATGATCGATTGATTGGGTATAAGATTATCTTAACTTCTTTTAGTCGGGTCTCACTTTTGACAAACTTTGTTTATTGTTTTTACACTTAAATGTGACATCAGAAATGTGTGGCCTGTCAAATTGTGTCCATGGCCGTCTATGACAATACATTAGTCATACATGACAATATGATGGTCATCTATAAAATAGGCGTCTCTATATTCATAAAGAACGCGCCTATATAATAATGTGATCGTCTATGACAAATGTCATCTTTTTGTTCTTAACTACCAGATTGTGATTAGTTCCCCTATAAAATCATTTCTTGTATGTAACGAACCAAAATCCGGGTTTCCTTTTCAAATAAATAAAATATTTTACTAAATATTATGGTGGAAAATAATATTCTAGAAATAAGTTGAAACAAGTGAGTTTCAAGTTAGTAATGAGGTTATAATAGTTTTAACTAGTTTTGTAATGAAATAGGTGAAATGAAAGTTAAGAGGCTAAAAGTGTAAATGGCCAAAAATCTGTCATTTTGACTTGGAGAAGTCAAAATTAGCCTCATTTGAGGTGTGGGTCGTTCAAGAGCAAGGAGAAAAAGGAGAAATCGGATTTTGGTGCTAAATCGTGCATTTGGAGCTTGATTTGTAAGGGTTTTGGCTTGCACATCACTCTCCTAACATCAAGTAAGTGATTTCCTTATCTTGATTTCACTTTGAATGTGATATTTGGTGGGTTTTGAAGAAATCCGAAAATTGAGAATGCATGTGATTAATTAGTGTTATATTGTGGATAATCTAGCTAAACTAAAGGTAAAGAGTAGTGATTAACATCCTAGAATCCTTTGATTTTGATTATGGGAAGTTAGAGTTAATATGGTGAAAAATTGGGGGTGTTTGGATAATGATGTTAGAATGATGAATTAGTGAAGATTAAGTGTTTAGGTGGTAATAGACACTTGAACAAACACCAAATTGACCTAATAAAAGTTAGTGAATGAGAAATTAGTGTCAAGGTATTGGAAAGAAAACTCAAGTAGGTGAGTTTGTGTTGAAAGAGGGTGTTTGGATAATGATGTTAGAATGATGAATTAGTGAAGATTAAGTGTTTAGGTGGTAATAGACACTTGAACAAACACCAAATTGACCTAATAAAAGTTAGTGAATGAGAAATTAGTGTCAAGGTATTGGAAAGAAAACTTAAGTAGGTGAGTTTGTGTTGAAAGAGGGTGTTTGGTTATGGGGATAACCCAAACGGGACAATTTGGGTTGAAAATGGAAATTGAGTTGTGGACTCAATTGTAATGTGATTATGTATGTATAATAGATTACTAAACTAGGTGTATATGTTTAGGTAATCAAATTGCAAAGCTAGAAGGTGGTACGGGATCTTCCAACTCCAAAGGTAAGTGCCTATGCACTTACTTAGTAATGTAGATAAACGTGTGGTGTATGTGATATGAATGCATACTATAAGTTGATATGAATGTTTATACCTATTGCTTGAATGTAATATGTATGAATGGTATAAATTTGACTTTAGTGGTAGAAGGTCAAACTATATGATGAAAATACGTGTAAATAGACTATGTGGTTAATAGTAAAATTGTAAATGTGCAATGTGGTGTAAATGGTGAAATTGACTTAGGTGGTTAATAGTCAAAATGTAAATGTGCAATGTGGTGATAATGGTGTAATTGACTTATGTGGTAAATAGTCAAAAAATCACGTGCAATGTGGAGAATTTGGTGAAATTGATATATGTGAAATATAGTCAATCATAATGTGGTAAATTGGTGAAATGGTGGATAGAAGTGTGGAATACTTCAAATGGTAGATTTGGAGTCAAATACTCCAAGTGTGGGTAAAACGAGTTGTAGTACTCGCACCAAGAGGTGGAAGGTAAATAGAAGTGTGGAATACTTCAAATGGTGGATTTGGAGTCAAATAATCCAAGTATGGGTAAGACGAGTTATGGTACTCGCACTAAGTGGATGTAACCCAATAAGAAGTGCGGAATACTTCAAATGGGAGAAAAGGGGGATGTTACATGAATATCATATGAAAAGAATGAATCTTGTAGTGGTAGTGCAAGAGTAAAGAACCTTAAATGACCAAACAGGTGTAAACGGGTCAAATGGGTGAAAGGGGTGAAAACAAGTGTAAATACTTGTTGAATATGTTTATCGTCATTACTAACGGTAATTTATATATGTGGTTATGTATGGAAAGCTCCGATATAGGTCCAAGTCAAGTCCAATGCGTGAAGGGTTCTCGTATGCATATGGAGTGTTCTTTTTGGGATTTTAAAGGAAAAATCCATTAATGTGGTGTAGTTTGACAGATTGAAACATGTTTTGGTGTTATAAAGGTTGTATATAGTTTTGAAACAAAACCCAAGTGTTGGGGATAATTTTGGTGTCATGTTGATTTGTTAAAAGATGAAAATTTGGCTAAGCGTGAAAACTGGGCAGCTGAGTAAACTTTACGCGAGGATCTAGCCAGGGTCTTTCGCGGTACGCGAGAGACTGGCTTTCTGGGTGAGGTGATTTGGGACTCCCTCGCGGTATGCGAAGGGATGTCCCAGATCCGTCGCGGTACGCGAGAAAGTAAAAAAAAAATCTAGGATAAAAGCTTCCGCACGTTTAAACGTTTTATTAATTGGTTTTCCAATCAAGGGTGTTACATTGTACAAAACCTAACAACGGCAGACTCTTTTATCATCAAAACTGAAAGTTGATAAGACGTTACTTTAAACTTCTAATATTTCTCAAAATTAAGAAGTGTGCGTTACAATCCGGTTCGATTTCAGACCAATACCACCCCGTTTTAATCGGTTCGGTTCAAACCAATACCAACCCATTTTAACGTTTTAGCATTGGCTGTGCCCCCCCCCCCCCCCCCCCGAGAGACTGGCTTTCTGGGTGAGGTGATTTGGGACTCCCTCGCGGTATGCGAAGGGATGTCCCAGATCCGTCGCGGTACGCGAGAAAGTAAAAAAAAAATCTAGGATAAAAGCTTCCGCACGTTTAAACGTTTTATTAATTGGTTTTCCAATCAAGGGTGTTACATTGTACAAAACCTAACAACGGCAGACTCTTTTATCATCAAAACTGAAAGTTGATAAGACGTTACTTTAAACTTCTAATATTTCTCAAAATTAAGAAGTGTGCGTTACAATCCGGTTCGATTTCAGACCAATACCACCCCGTTTTAATCGGTTCGGTTCAAACCAATACCAACCCATTTTAACGTTTTAGCATTGGCTGTGCCCCCCCCCCCCCCCCCCCCCTCTCACCTCCTCCACGCTAGAAAGGTCCCCAACGTGGGATTCTCCATGCAATTCACCACTCCACCCACACACACACACACACACACACACACACACATTAAATTAGGTTAATTAATTAAGCACCTCAGTTAATTTTTTAGTAATAATTTGTAGATGTTAACTTTTTCAAAAAATCTAAATACACAGGTTTGCATAAAAAAAATTGAACATCCTCGTATAAATGTTATTGAAAACGAAGTTGTTTTAAAAAAATATTTTTGGGTCCCGTAAACGACTTTGAAATGTGCTTGGACCGGTAAATTTGATGAGATATATATACGGTTTCGACGAGCATATCTCTCGCCATGTGTGTGTTAGGGTTTTGGAGTGAGGATGAAAAGAAATGGAATGAGGCTGATATTATAAGGATATATTTGTAGTTATGGTATTTTGATCTTTTAATAAAAAACTTAACAGAAAATTTGGATGTGGTTAGTTAACTGATACAAAATTGAAACTATTGGACTAAAAAAGTTGAATTTAAACTTTTAGACTAAAATGATTATTTCGATCAAACCACAAGGACTAAAACTGTATTTAACTCTTATATGTATGTGTATAAACAGGTTTGGTTAAGAAAAGTCAAAACTGGTTTCGGGGGTGAGTTTGACCAGATTTGAAACTAGTTTGTTAGAGGGTTTTGACCGGACCGGTACTTTATAGTAGGGGTGAGCATATAACCGAATTAACCGAACCGAACATATAACCGACGGGATTGATTAACCGAAAGTTATGGGTCGGTTTTGGTTATGCTATGTCATAACCGAATTAACCGAACCGAATATACATAAACCAAATAAAAATCATATGTTTTTTAAGTGCATACCCATGACTTCTTGATGCATTTGAATCTTTAAGAGCATGCCCTTGAATTCAATAGTAATTGGATTTGCATCGTGAAAAAAATCAAGTCGTTCTAATTTGGTTTGCATCTTGAAACTAACTGTGTGATTGTTGTGTCTGATCATTTTTTAGAGAACAATTGCTATAATATTCACATCCATTTTGCATCTTTCAACCATCATTATTGTGATATTTTGTTGTCTCACACTGTGTATCTGTACCGTATTTTGAATGTTTTTAATTGATTTCTCATTAGTCTTTTTTTATGAACTTATGTACTAACATAATCTTAGATCTTTTACTAAAAAGATGTGATTCGTGATTATGAAACGAAAGTGGCTAATTAACTAAAACCAACGGTTAACTGAAAAGCGAGATCACAACAGCTAGAGTATTTCCTAAAACAAGTGCAGCCATTTGCCTATACTCAATTTCTATCTCAACCATAACAAGTCCTATAGTAACATGATATCTAGCACCAATTTCTATTTTTCAACCAAAACATACCTATAACCATTTTCAAAGTTTTATACCCTTTAGTCTAGCCATTTCAATTACTGCATTCGATTGATTGGTGTTATCATCGCCATACAACCCGCTATACGATTTCCATAGCCTCAATGAAAACGGGTAAACCGATAACGCCCTTTTGTGAAAACTCTCCAAAATTGACCTGAAACCCACCATGTTTTTCAACAAACCAGCTGCCTCAACAAATACCGACTCAGGTGCCACTGGGACCGCCTGAAACAGAGAATCAATCAGCTGTACGCTCGCCCAGAAAGATATGGTAGCACTTGCATCAGATTGGTTCTTGCATATACAAAGTGCCAGCCTGTAATTCGCGGGCCTCATTTCCATTACAGCTTGAGCAAGATCTATAACATCTGTTGGTCTTTCAGAAGCTTCAAATGGTAAGAGAGACGGGCCAAAACATGATTCAAGAACTAGATTCAACAAGGATGAATCAGAAGAAACGGGACACAATAAATTGTTAACGAGTTTTTGCATTTTTGGTTTCCCAATGCTCTTGATGAAGCTTCTAGAAAGTGGTTCGGGAGATGGTAACAAACGGGCATCCTTTAGGTAACGGTTCATCATGTTCAAGAAACGGTCTAAACGAGCTCTCCCAAAACCAAAATCTTTTTTGAGCACACACATTGCATGCTCTTTCACACAATCGTTGTAATCATCAGAAGAAGCAACTTCAAACGCCTGCTCGATGGCAATACGGGCTTCTGTATGATCATTTTGCAACTTTTTATGTAGTGAGAGATTAAGCAGCCCGAATACAGTATCGGTTTGGGTCAGACTAGAAATCCACGCACTCGTATTTAGGATATCGGTTTTTAGATTGTGAGTCTCAGAAATAGAGTGAAACCATCGTTCCATCATCTCTTTTGCAAAATCGACTTTGCCACTCTCGAGCGCGTATCCAGCATATTGGTTCCAAATACATTGTATACCATGTTCTCCAACCCAATTAGTTAGAGCTTCTTCAAATGCTGCAAATGTTGACTCGGTTGAGTCAAACCTGTTGACCCGAATTGATAAAAGAACAAGTTCGAAGCAGGATGGATATAACTGAATGTACTTTTTCAACAGGTCCTTGCAAGAATCAAAACCTTTAAGGACAGCTCTACATTTAATGTGATTAAGAGCAAACTGTTGTGATATAGCTGTCCTTTTGCACTGATATGATTTGATGTCAATATACTCGTTGGCGAATTCTATCAGGGTGACCGCTTGCTGCTTTTCAACATCTGTTAACTGAACAGAATGCCACTCTATTGCCGACAACTCTTTTTGACATTCAAATTGTTGGATGATGGTATCGGGTAATTTTTTATACATTAGCAAGTATATAGAGCAAATCCATAAGACACATCTGTCAGGAATTGTTAACGATTTCTGAATATCGGGAAGGGATTGTGCATGGAGATCCGTGGACCTGTTTGTAGAGGATAACAGCCCGTATACTTTCTGGATAGCATTGTGGACTTCACCAGACGAGCATAAACAATTTATCATTTGTAGAAAGAGATCTAAGATGCGCTCGCTATCGAACTCTGGAACTCGGTTAGGAGTAGATGCATGACGACATAGTGCAGATAAAGCAATATAATACGCAAGTAATCGATCATCAAGCTTTTCCCGACTATTGATGAACATCAGCCAAAGTTCATACGATGAGTCATTGTGGTCAATCTGGATGCAAAAACCAATATGTTTCACATGAAAAAGTAAAAAAAAAATAGATGAAGAAATTTAAGCTAGAATTGAGCCAAGCTTAAATGAGCTCGAGCCAGAGATCAAACCTGTATTGGAGCTCAATTAATAAACGAGCTTCAGCCCAAGCTACACATATCGAGCTTGACTAGGTTCGCCAATCTAAACGAGCATGTGTATAAATGTAATAATTCATATTTAAAATTATGATAAAAAAACTAAAAAATATATATTATGCAATATATATAAAATATATATAAATTATGTATGTATAAATAAAATTTATTAATAAATAATGAGTGAGCCAACCTCGAGTTTAGGTAGCTCGAGCTTTGGCTAGGGTCATTTACACCTCTAACACCCCTACGGATGTAAACGAGCCGAGGCTCATGAGCTAATTGAGATAGGCTTGCTAAAAACTAGAATCGAGCTTCACATATTAAGCTTGAGCGGGCTCGCAAGCCTAAACAAGCCTTTTATTTATCCAATTTTTATTTAATTTATTATATATATATATATATATATATATATATATATTTACATTATTTATTATATATAAATTTATGAGAAAAATAATTAATAAATATATATTATGTTATATATAAAAATTATAATAATAAATATACATAAAAATAATTATAAAATATATAAATATAAAAATTAAATAAATAATAAATGAGCCAAGCTCAATCTTAAAAACTACTCACGAGCCGAGCCCAAGATTTTGAAATAAAGCTCTAAAGGAGCCCAGCTCGAGCTCTATTAAGTTAAACGAGTCAAACTCAAGATTAGGCGAGCTCAGGCTTGGCTAAGCACAAAAAGACTGTACGACATTGTATAGGAATATTAACAAAGAGCCAAAATATGTTCAGGTGAAAATAGATAACTTTTTAGGACATTAAATAATTAATGTATTTTAAATGAACAAAAATTGTTGTATTAAAATAATAACCGTTTTTATTTAAATTATACGATATAGGAAGAGTAAGAAAGAAACAAAGTACATACCGCATAACGAAACATGTCATCTTTTCCAATTGACTTCAGATTGCAATAGTAAATGTGTAAATAAACAATCCAGAGAAGTACAGATGTCGGATGTTCCTCAAGGGCTCGAGCTAGGATTATAAGAGACTGCAAAAAATTTATTGATCAAACATATAACATCCAGAACATAACAATAATATATGCAAGAGGTGTGAACATCACAATTACCTCTCTATGTCCCTTCTGCTTGCCAACCTTTTGACTGAGATTTAGAAAAGCCATTTCAAGGCGTTGATAAATACCATCCATATGTTCATCTTGCAAACCCTATATGAACATAATTTATATATAGATGTCGGAAAACAAAGAGAACATCATTTAGAATGGTTTAATTGGCTAGAAAAATTGATATATACTTACATTTTCATAGGAATATCAATTATATCATGTTAAGCTGATTTATATTTATCTAGATCATTGATATCATGGTATTATTAATTTCAATGAGGTTTCCTTGGCTCCAAAAAATGCAAAAAATACACCATTAAAGCCAAATTGTATGAAAATGAACAAGCGGACTGACCTCTTTGACATTTTGACCATGAAAATATGATGATTGTCTATTCCACACCCCATGGACCTCGATGCGTGTTTCAGGGCCATACAGACAGAGTTCATCTGAGTTCAATACTGCAAGTATTGAACTTGAAACAACCAAGGAAGCACTAAAATACTTTTGCCAACGTTGTTCAATGGTTGGAGCTACAAGATATTTATATGGATGTGAATCAGCTTTCAAACTGTCTAAGCACACCAGATAAGTCGGTGGAGCCAGACAAAGGGAGCCACGATCTGCAGAAATAACATCACAATAAAATATTAAAGCAAGAGCAAAACACCATTTAAAAAGAACGGAGGGAGTTCATGGTTTCATACCATTGCTGTTAGAATCAATGTTTTTGGATGAATAATCTCTGACATGTTGCCAAGGACACTCATCATCGTTGCATTTACCTCTTAATTCAAACATGCAAAGAGGCCAAAAGGGGTTGATTGGTAAGTTATTGGAAAAAGAACCAACTTCAGTGACATAAAGGTCCAATAAAGAATTGGAAACCGAATCAGTAGGCCAGGCCCCATAAACACCTTTAACAACTTTCTTCTCACCAACAATATCATCAGTATGCATCTGCGTATTTTCAGTGTGTGACTGCATAGAACTAACCATAGCTGTTAAATTTAAATGACCAAAAGCACTCTTCAGAATTGGTTCAGCCAAAAAAGATCCATAATCAACAGGATACTTATCAACATCACACTGGCCTTTGATACTCACAGGTTGCTCAGATATACTTCTCTCTGACATCACAATATCTTTTTACAGCAAAAAGATAAGAAATTGTAAATAATTAATAAAACTGAAGTGCCAGAATACTTAAAAATAGAAATAATATGTACCTCCGATATCATAAATTTGGTCTTTCTCTATCTGAGAAGATGGTATGTTTCCAGAATCTTCCATAATTTCCCCATCCTCTCTTTCAACAGTAGAAGTCTCCATGCTATGACCCGATTCATTCTTCTTAGAGTTTCTATTTCCTAACCTTGCAAACAGTTGAGACCTCAATGTTGCTTCTAGACGCAATGAGTCCTCACTGGTGTCAATGGTAACTGAATTATTATTTATTTCGTTATTCCTTCCGCTACATATTCCTTCCCCCTGACTATCTAAACTTGAATCACCATTAAGCCCAAAACCAGACGTCTGTTCGTCCTCGGCTAATATGTTATTACTATTATTCTCATGAAATGAAGAGCCTACGTCATTTGTTTTATCTTCCTCCTGAGGCTCTGATCCACTAGTATTAGGTTCACCACAATCATTCTGGAGATGTGGCATATCATTTTCTGACATGTTAGTTATAGAATTCACATTAGCGTCAGTATGCTGATGTGGCATATTTGACCAGAACATATTCGAGTCCTCCATAACATGAGACCGAAGATTAGCAGAAAATAAATTTCTTTTATGATAAAGATAGGAACATCTTGTATTAGCTTCAGCTAAAGCCCTCTGAGCCTTGCGGTAAGCTTTTAAAGCATTTCTTTCTTCAATTTCACATTTGCGCCTATACTCCTGTGCTTCATCCAGCTCCTTATCTTGCAATTCCTCAATTTCCAATAGTGATTTGATATCCATCTCGCCAGTTGTGGCACCAAAATGATTCCAAAAGCTTGAATTTGTCAGAGAACCCTTGAATAGGTGGACAAAAAGGTAGTTGCTGATGGTCAGGTCAATACATTCTTGCATAAAAGCCATTTGCAAGTTCGTAATTTTCAAGTACTTAAGTGAGTTGTAAGCGTAAGATACAATTACATGGTTCTTTTTAGAACTAGATGTTAAAAAGAAGGATTAATATATAAAAAAAAAGCAGCAAAAACTAAAAAAATATGGTATACAAACAAACATGACGCATTACTAAAACCAGCAAAAACTAGAGAAAGCATGGTTTACATACAAACATGATGAATTACTAAAACCAGCAAAAACTAGAAAAACATGGTTTACACCATAGTCACATAGATCGCGGTACGCTCCGGTACGAAAATGTGGAACGGGAACGCGGTACGCTAGGTCTCTAAAATTCGGTACGATTGGGGGTAGGTTCATTTCGGTTCGGTCCGGTACGATGTACCATCTAGCGTGGTACGCTGTACCACTTAAATTTATAAGTACTCAATGATAAAAGTTATAAAACATAAACATTAAACTTAAAAGTACTAAAAAATACATCATTAAACTTAGTCCAACTCCATTACCTTCCTCATAAGCAACATTCCGTTTCTTTCCAAATACCATGATTCTTGAGTATCGATCGATTGACTCAGAAATTATGAGGGATAATTGAGAATGGATGAAATTGAGAAACTCAGGGAATCCTTATATAGGATGGATGCTCAGAAATTTGGAGGGAATTTGATGGAGGGAAGTTACCTGGTTCGATGTTCAATATTCAATGCGTCTGTAGGTATTCCACGAACCGAAGAACATCGGTTCGATGTTCCCTATAAACGAAATTCGTGTTCCAGCATCACAGAATTCGCGATCCAAGAGCGACCAGGTACGGTAGAATTGGATTTCCGGATCGTTAATTTTTCGATCAAATTCGCGAACCAGAGCGAACCTGGATCGCGATCGTACCGCGATTGGGTACGATCGATCCGGTTCGTAGATCGTGGGTTAGGTAGCGAACCATGTGACTATGGTTTACACACAAACATGATGCTTTACTAACTCAAAAATTCTAAATTCAACATAACTTAAATAACAATTACTAGTTTAAGATAAGTTTCTCCAGTAACCTTAAGGGTGCAAAAATTGATAAGAAAAAATGACAAATACTGTTTGGTAACAGATATTATAACTGAGAGGTGATATGCAGAATTCTCCAGATTGGTAGCTAAAAGAAGAAAAACGGAAGTGGAATTTATTAATTTATTAAGATAGCGCCATTACCAATTTGTGTTTTGTCCTGCATTTAAACCCATGTAATCTGAAAAAAAAATAACAGGACTTGAAACAAATCAGAAAACCCATGTATATAGAAGATGTTGAAACCTGTATTATATGTGAGTATGTGACAAATATGACCTGGAATTAGCGTATCTAAAATCTACACGTATTCAACAAATTTGGACAAAAAGAAAGAAAATGAACGGGGTAATCTAGAAACCAGCAATTCAACAAAAAAGATTACGAGGAGGAATACCGTTATGTAACCAGCGACGACCAGGAACACCGGATGGAAGCACAGTTGTCAATAGCGCCCGTAGCGGGCGCTATTTCGCGCTACGTAGCGTTTCGAAGATGCTCCGCTATTTCCATTTAGCGACCAAATAGCGACCGATAGCGACGTTTTTTTTTTTTTTTTTTTCATATAAGCCAGGGGCTCTGCCCCTTGGACCCCGCCAGGGGCTGCCGCCCCTTGGACCCCGCTTCTCTCGGGGGCGCTGCCCCCGAACCCCCGTTAGTTCCGTTAATATCCAAATAAGCGTCGACTCTTATTTGTATACTAAACGTAATCTATTTTACACTAAAATACCAGCATATACTTGGGTTTCTTTATGTCGAATCTTGCATAAAAACCTTGTCAAAATTGTAAATAGACATAAATGCTGCTAAATTTAAGGTTTTCGTCACTTCCAGAGTAGTAAAGATGACAAAAACTCCTCTGAATATTATTTATGCATGATATAAAAAATTACCGATATCTCAGATAGTGTATTTTCGTTATTTTGGTGATGTGACTGTTTATTTTGTTGATTATCTTTGCTACATTAGTTGACTAAATGTATTTTTATAACTTTCTATTATTTTACCGCTAAACACGAAATAGCGGTCGCTATTTACCGCTATTCGCTACGTAGCATATAGGTGCGTTGTCGCTATTTACCGCTATTCGCTATTGACAACTATGGATGGAAGTGAGCGGCAGCAGCAGATGGCAGGGACGGAAACTGGCAACAATTTTGGTATCCAAATCGCAAAATTTGCTTAGGGTGAAAGGGAGAGAATGGGGATAGGGTTTCAGAAATTTTTCTCCAATTTGATGACAAGTAAAATGACCGTGATCTGCCTCTTTTTAAAAGCAAATATCCGGTTTCTCTGAGAAACGGAACCGAGAATTCATGACACATAAAATCGCATTTCTTTGGATTCGCCGCCAAATGGAGAGAACTGAAAAGGGAGGTGAGAGAAATTATTTTGATTTCATTTATCCTTGTTTTCATTGCAGCCTCTACCAAACAAAGAGAAAAGGAATTTTCCAGGGCTCTACCTTTTTATCCCAAAAAAACAAGAGAAAAGGAATTAATTCCATTTACTGATTTCTTTTCTCAAAGTCAAATGCACCCTTACTGCCTTGATGACTACTTAATGAGGCTTGAAACAAAAAATAGATTCGACTACCTCCAAAAACAGCTTAACAATATCGAACTCGGGTCTATGCCAATCCTCAAGACAAATAAAATTGCCTAGCATTTGTATTGTAAATCCAGAGTAATAATATAATATAACTAATCATGGAGGCTAAGAATTTGGATACTTGCAATTAGGTTTGTACAAAAAACGCTCTAGAAACATTAAATCCAGAATCAGGCTGTTTTAAATTAATGGAACACACAAATAAACAACATATATAATCACATGAAGTTGAAAAGGTAAGTAATCTTATTCTTTATTCTTCTTCTATTTGTGTGTGCTTGTTTGAGATATATAAATCAAGATCTAGTAATTAGCAAATCCTGTTTTCATGATTCACAACTATTTGTATGTAAGGAAAAACCAAAGACACCAATGTGCTTCAATTATCAAACAGATCTTACCAATAAGGTATTGACTATCCCCAATCAAAAGCACATAGACTTTGGTAGCAAAATCCATTGCAACTATAGATGTCACATCCAAGTTCATCATAAAGATGAATGTTGAACAACTCTTACTTATAGGTCTACCACATAACAGATTAGTAGGACAAATGGTAAGTGTGAATAATTCTTGTATTCAGCATCTTCACATTTTTAGCCACTATTATTATTATTATTCCTTTTGTTCTATTTTATGTTAATAATTCTGATTACCTAGTGTATTTTCTCAAGTGACTAATGTTGACATAAGTTCTAAAGCATTTGATATGCAGGGATTCATTAGGATCCTAACCATCATAACATAGAAATCAATTTTGTCTATAGTGGCATATGTTAGGTGCGCCCCCCAAATGCGATTTTTTGGAAATATCTATTGTGTTGTGTATAGTTTTGTCTTGATATGAGTGCAAGTGTCATGCCATCTATCTTTCCACAATGCAAATTCAAAAACTCTTCTTAGTGGGAGCAGCCTCTCTACCTCCAGGGATAGAGGTAAGGTTTGCACTCATCCCCAGACCCTACCAATAGCTCAGCTTTGAGGAGATTTTACTGGGTATGTTTGTTTGTTTGTTTGTTTTGTTATCTTCAGAAATATTTTTTATAGAAACTTATATTGCAAGTTGAACCCATGCCCAGCTTAAGTTTAGTTAACTCAGAATCATTGTGTCCCATACAGTTTGCAAAGCCCTAAGAAGAAACTATCCTAATAAAACCCTACCTTCTTCATATGGAATTTGACAGAAACATAGTGAATTTGAAAGTGATTAAAAGCAAGTGAATATCGAGATTGTTCGTATACTTCGTTTCAGTTTCTAGTAAATTATATGATAAAGACATTATAAGACAAGAAAAGTACATATGCAATAATTGCAAAATGCATTTTCAAACAAAATATCTAAATAGCATACACAGAAACTCATCAGATTGCGACAGTTTTCCTGAAAAAAAAATTATAATTACCATAAAGCTTAAAGATTCTAAGTGGTGATGCCTTGGTTCTAGTAATGCAACCAAAAGTCGTTGTGTGGTAATAACTAATAAATATTCATAACTATTGTTTTCAGGCAAGAATATTTACAGTTATTAAACTTTAAATATGAAAACAAATTCTTGCATTCTAAAATTTTCTCTGTACCTGTCTAGGTGGAGAAGTTGTATTTGTTTTAGTCGTTAATTGCGCAGAAGACTCCCCCAGATTTGTGATCCTGTTATGCTGCGTGCTATTCCTGATTGTGCCACTGCCACTACCTACACAGCCAACAGTTGTTTTGTATTATGCCTCCTCTAGTAATGATGAGCACAGACTTAGCATAAATAAATAAATAATCCATAGCTTTTTTTTCAACCTAATGGTAGATTCTTTGAAGGGATGTCATGATTCTTCACTTCCTTTATCTGCTGCTGCATTGTACTGGACTGCCCTGTCCCACCTAGAATTTCTTTGTCACAATAGTTACCTTCATATCTACTCTTCAAGCCATCATTTTCCAGTGCAGAAATTCCATGTTGACCAACAGAAATTGCAACTCCAGTTGCTACCGTTGACTCTGAAGAAGGCCTATCATGTTGACCAACAGAAGTTGCAACTCCAGTTGCTACCGTTGACTCTGAAGGAGGCCTATCATGTTGACCAACAGAAATTGCAACTCCAGTTGCTTCTGTTGACTCTGAAGGAGGTCTATCCTGTTGACCAACAGAAATTGCAACTCCAGCTGCTACTGTTGACTCTGAAGGAGGCCTATCATGTTGACCAACAGAAATTGCAACTCCAGCTGCTACTGTTGACTCTGAAGGAGGCCTACCATGTTGACCAACAGAAACTATAGCATTTCTAGGTGGTTCACAAACTTTAAGACGTTTCTTTTCTTGCTCCTTTGGTTCAAAAACCACCCGTTCAGTAAAATTTTTGCTCTTAACAGCGATGCTTTTCAAATTCATATCGGAACTGTTCCTTTTTGAACTTGAAGCTACCTCTTTATCAAGTTTGCCAGCTTTACTCTTTAACTCATTTTCACGAATTGCAATCAATTGCCTTAGGTCTTGGAGTTTATTGCTGTTGATATGAACATTCTGGGCTTGGCCAAATTTAATTATGCTAGGAGCGTTAGATTTTTTAAAATGAGTTTTTACCCCAACAAACGGGCTTCCACCATTCTTGAATTTGGTTCCATTCACTCTGTGCATTGATGAGACAAATGTGCGACTTGTGGATAATTTTTTGGGACTCTTGGTGTTAGTTTTGGCAGTTTGTTTCACCATCTGTGGCTGTGGATTCACCAATGAAGTGGACAACTTTCTATTCTCCATGGCGCCACTTGTCATCTCACCAGACTCTATTGTGCTTCCTTTCTTGTATTCTTCAGAGTCACTGCCACTGTCATCATCTGAGAAACTAATCACAAATGGGACTCGATTCTTCTCTGTACCTTTACGTTTGTTTGAATGCGCAGTTGTTCTTGAAGCTACAGCAGGATTATGAGTCAGTGAAGAGACCCCTATCAGGTATGCAAGAAACATCAAAAGAGATCAGCATTTTCACTGAAAATATAACTTTCAATAAACATGTGAGGTAAAAAGAATGTAAAACCACCATATTTGACTTCATTACAATGCTTTATGGAGCAAATGATCCCATGCCTACTACTTGCACAGTTCAAAAGTTATGGGATTATGAAAAAATTGTGAATGGAAGTGCTAAAGAAAGTGCGAGTAGTGTTTGAGTTTTAAACATGTTTTAATTCAAAATAGATATGGATTGGGTCATGGATTATATGCACATATTACAGAGTACATAGCACAAGGTTCTTCATAACTTGGAAACTACTACTAAAATGGAAATTAAATTATACGTCTATTCTCGATTTCTCTGTACAAGTTTTCGTTACTGTTTACGCGGTTCATTTTCTTTTCTAATTGCCGGTGAATAGAGACTTCTGTCGAACTGATTAGCATTTTCCTCTTCTATTTCCTTCTAAATAGCATTATAGGAGCTACAAAGAAAGAGAGTACTATTCATTTGAAGTAATCAGTCGAATCCCATGCTTCACGTATGTTTTTTCTTTGTGTCTAATCAAAATTTGTGTGAGTGCATGTGTTAAGCAAGCTTAATGACCATGTTAGAATAACCTACAAAATGACTCTGCTTTACGGTACTGATACACCTTTAAAAGAAAGATATCCAACAGAACAGAATGTTGTCTTGTGGACTTTTTATAGAAAACAAATTTAAATGACTATTGACTAGTCCAACCTACCCTTCTCAACAACACTGGTATCCTTGCTCAATTGAGCTGCTAGACGAAAGGTTCCACCAGGGAGCTGAGAACCTGCAAGGTCCTGAAAGAAACTCACTGTATTAGCATGAAAACTGTTCCTAGTTACCTATATTGGGCAAGAAGAAAAATGCAAGTTCCGCTCACAATAAGGTTTCCCACTACATAACAACTGAATTGGTTATGCATTTATTACATTTCCGCCTATAAAGAGAAATGCACCAAATGAATAACAAACAAATGTATGACGTAAAACAAACCGAGTAAATAACTACAAAATGATTATAAAATAACCAAACCAACACAAATATGAAAGGATGCATCTACCCACACCGTAGACCGGATGCAACCGTGTTATTTAACTGAAATAACTAATAGAATCTAGGACTCCCAGCTGCTCACTTCCTTGGTTTTAAAAAGCGAGAAGCGCACCGAGGCGACGGGGTCTAAAACTGAGGGCAGATGTAGCTTTTCATACACGAACCACAAGGTGCTTATATAATTTTTTTGTCTCTCATAGGTTTTAGCATCCCCTAACCAAAATTTAGCTATAAATCAGCTTTATATATGATTTAATATATAAATTACCTATATGTACAACCTAAAAAACCTGATGCACAGCATCCTTATGCACACCTGCGCTTTTCGTACATGAGGCGCACGCCTCACCTGCGATTTAAGTACAGCTCGCGCCTTATGTACACAAAAGCGAAGGGACAGGCGCGCACTTCACTTCAGCAGCAGAATCTTATAAATCTTTCAACATATTTCTTGCTTTATTAACAACTGACCAAAGATACCACAAATACATCAGATCCATATAGACATCAATAGGAGTGCCAAACATAACCACAAATTGTAAAAAAGATAATTGAATCATGCAGTTGTAATACCAGAATTATTGGAAAAAAAAAGGTTAAAGCCTCACTAAAATGTTACCTGACTGCTTAATTTAGCTTCATATAAACCTCATATGATTATTCTATATGTGAAATACATATAAAAACGAATAGATGGTTGTTCTACAAGGGTTTTGTACAAAACCTACGATGAATTAGCCTACGAACATTGAGGATATAATCACATCAAATGAAAACATCTAAAACAACAGATTCAATACACAGGAAATTATACAAATGATTAACTTATAAAAACAAAATTTGATTAAAGTTCTTTTAGGGTTTTACAGACGTACGTCATTTTCCGAAGCGGAAACTTCGCCTTCTTCTCTGATTTTGGATGAATTGAGGATAATCCTTGCATTGTTATCATGATTAGATGTTGCCGGAGAAGAAGAAACCGTGGGCGTGGTCTCCTCCATCGTCAGTCTCTCCTCCGCTTCTCTGCGTAATCTGTGTATGAAAGAAAAGGAATGAAATAGACGCGATAACAAACCGGTGTCGTCATGACGTCATTCATGAACCTGAAATCTGCAAGGTCCAAAATGCCCCCATTCCAGGATTGAATTTACGTCATGAGTTAACCGAAATATTTCATTTAATCTAGGGCGAGCCGCACCATACCGCTGCGGCGGAGTGTTTCGACAATTTGCACACTGGTATTCCTCTCGCTAAAAAATATTGTTAAGAAAAATATAAATATCAAAGTTGACGATATCAGATAAGTATCGAAAAACCACTACACCTTAATCGAAACTTATGAGATTTTCTATCCTGCATTTTCTACGCTAAAATGATAATATTACAATGTATAAAAAGCATCAATTAAGGAACCATGGAATAAATCCTAGTAGTTGATGAATCATTTCTATAGAGAGGTTTCTACGGAAACCAAGTAGATCTGAGTATATCTTAAAAAAAAGTTAAAGAATAAAAGATATTGAGAAAAAATTAAGAGAAATATAATTTGAAAATATGTTTGTTATTTGGATTAAACAAATTGGTAATTGTTAGTTCTAATAATGTCCAATATGCGAACTAGTGGGTGTTTACTTATTAACCCCAAAACTTTTTTTTGTCAAAAAGATTTATTAACTTATTACTTTTTGAAAATGAGTTTTTAAAAAAAGTATTTGAATTAACTTATGTGGTAAGGAAAATCAATAAGTCAATAATTTGTTTTTTTTTTAATGTTTGGCTTAACTTATTAATGAAAAATTACCCCCTAAAAGTAATAAGAAGAAATGAAAAGTTAAAAATTGTAACTTCTCAAAAACAATTTATTATCCATTTTCTAAAAGTTATTTTGAAAAGTCTTTTTTATCATATACAAAACACACTTATAACTTATTGACTTATTACAAAAAGTAATAAGTCATTCAGTAAGTTTAATAAGTAATCCCAAACACCACTTAAGGTATCGTATGAAACCGTCAGGTTTTTTATAAATCGAATTAAAGTCAAATAATATGTGGAAGACATTTAAATACATACTAAAGAAGCGTATTTTGTGTAAATTGGGTTAATGGTTAAATGGCATTAGGCTATGAATAACCATTGAATTTAATATTACAACCTCTTTACTTAAACAACCTCTTTTCCCACTTCTAATGTTGGACATTTTACTATTGAAAGTTTATACGCGTTGTTTGTTGGCCCGGATTTGGTAAACACAACCATAAGAAAAATAATTTGATGCTAATCACGGGGTTCGACTCTTTCATTATTATAAACTCAACTCGACACTTAAACAATTACATATAACCCACTATTTATACTAAACTAAAATTAATCCTAACTCAACACAAACTCAATTAAATAATCTATCAAATCAAACCTATTCTAATACGAACTCTATCAAATTGATAAATATAAAACAAACCAAATAATTATTTGACTCAAACTCTAACCAACTCTTAAACAAACATTATCTCCATACTTCTTTATCTCTATCGCAACAAACTTGTGTCCCAAGTTTTCTCGCCTTTCAAGGTTTAGAATTAATTCTCACATTCTCCCCCTTAATTCTGAACCTCATCCGTCTCTTCATCTAAAGCAACACCGTCTTCTTATTACTCTGATCGGAAGAACTCCATGTTCTTTTCAGAAATCTGATCACACCCATGTTGTGATTGAATTTGAGTCGAATGATCATTTTTCATACAGAAATTCTTTACTCTTTCTTCGTTTCACTGAATCACACAGATTTCTTTCCCTTTGTTCACACGGAACTCATTCCTCTTCTCAACTGATTCACGCAGAACCTTTGTTCACACAGAACTCCTCTTTGATCACACATACCCGTTTTTTTCTTCTCTGTCGGCTCACACAGAACCACCTTCTCGGCTCACACAGAACCCTTTTATCTCTGGCTCACACAAAACCCTTTATCTCTTACTCTTCTCCACTCTGGCTCACATAGATCCTTGATCCCCTTGGCTCACACAGAACCTCTTCTTGTCTCGATCTTTGGCTCACTCAGAACCTCTTTGGTTTATGGCTCACGCAGAACCTCCTTCTCTTTACTTGTTCTCTACTGATCAAAAAAGAATAATTGATCTTGGCTACGTTTTTCTCCTTTTGCTGACTTGCAGTTTTTTCTTTTCGATCCGTGAATTCGTCACACTGTTACTTACTTTTTCTCGTATGTGGCTGCTATAATAAATGCCCTACCTGCCTGCTTCTAATATTTTTCTTTCACATTCCCTATAGTAGCCGCCTCTCCAACTTCCTCTAATTCTTCCTTTTTTTTATTACTTTCCTTGCCGCCTCAAGTTTTCGTGATCATCACCTTCTGTTTTTCAACTCCACGTTTCACAGTAGCTTCTTCCTATTCTCTCGAGCTTTCCCTCTTTGACTTCTTTTTTTCCCATGAATGAGTATTATATTTTCACTAAGAAAACACCTCCAATGAATTCTTGACAACAAACAGATGATGTATACTTAAAAGAAACACAAATTCTCAACCCTACTTCCTTCCTCTTTGCAATTTTCGTTTTTTTTTTTCTTTTTTTCTTTCTTCTCTTCCGGCTACTATAATCAAGCATAATTAGTAAACATATAAACTTGTTAATCCAGTCTTCATCTCTTTCCCTTTTGGTCGAGTTAGGCTCCTATCTCTTCTTGATGGTCGGATCGGTCTCTTCTTGATCTTTGGCTTGTTCTTTTGGATCGTATCTTCAAGCTCTGATACCAATTGTTGTCCCAGATTTGGTAAACACAACCACAAGAAAAATAAATTGATGTCAATCACCGGCTTCGACTCTTTCATTATTATAAACTCAACTCGACACTTAAACAATTACATATAACCCACTATTTATACTAAACTAAAATTTATCTTAACTCAACACAAACTCAATTAAATAATCTATTAAATCAAACATACTCTAATACGAACTCTACCAAATTGATAAATATAAAATAAACCAAATAATTATTTGACTCAAACTCTAACCAACTCTTAAACAAACATTATCTCCATACTTCTTTATCTCTATCGCAATAAACTTGTGTCCCAAGTTTTCTCGACTTTCAAGGTTTAGAATTAATTCTCACATTGTTTACATCAATTAAATAGTTCCATTTGTTTCATGTGTAAGTAAAGACTAAATATGAAATTTAATCACATACAACTCTTTACACTACCACATAACACCCGCTATTTGCCTACTTTTGATACAATAGTCATCACTTCAAACCCATATTCACACAACGCGTTAATACCAACGTTGGATCCAACTTGAGAAGCGTTGCAGTTAAAGTCGGAGTTTGAGGTTGTGCAATTCAATCAAGGAGGTGATCGAATCCGTGAAACAACGAGTTCATAAGTCGAAGAACAGTGGATCTGTATGGTTATCATTCGACTCGATTTGAAGGAGGATTTCATAGTCGAAGAACAGCGGATCAATCTGTGTAGTGTGATCAGATTTCTGAAAAAGAACGTAGGGTTCTTTCGATCCGAGTAATAAGAGACGACGGTGTAACTTTGATGAAGAGAAAGGTCCAAATCAAGATTAGAAGGAGAATGAATGCTTTAAATCTTGATTGTGAAAGAGCTAGAACAGGTGAACAAAGAAGTCGAGGGTTGATCGGTTCACATGTGAAGATAAAAGGGATTGAAATAACTTGGAGAAGAAGTTGGAGTTATTTTATGAGTTAGTATTTGAGTCAAATAAGTTTGATTTAGTTAGTTTATTTGGTTTCGTAGTTTGAGTCTTTTTAGATGTCTTGGTTAACATGTTATGTATTAGAATAAACAAAGATGTTAGGGTATTGTAAATAGCTTTCTTTTCCTGTTATTATAATACAAGAGAATCGAACAAGTTTGTTCATATAAGGTGTGATTTTGGCCCTCATTTCCAACATCATGTCAACCTTTTGTTCGTGTATCAAAAAATATTCGTGTTAATGTATGTAAATGCATCACCTACGCGATGGCAGTCACATTCACATATACCCTTTTAGTGGCATATCATCATAAACTTTAAATAAATACTTAATTACACAACATGAAAATGTAGATAGTGCGCGAGTTAGTTTCACATATTACCATGTTTCCTCAATAAAAAGACGGATTTAGGATGATACGCAACTAAAAGGGTGACACACAACTATTGGCCACGTATTCAATGCATTGAATATATTCTTATACGGTTGATACGTATGTCTATAGATGCACGTTTTGTCCAAGATGACTACAAAGGTATAACACATTATTCGTGATTGTTCTCTAATCTTTTTATATGTAAAATTATATTGTAGCCCGTGTTAAAAGTGCATTCACCGTACATCTCAACAATGTAGAATATGGACAGTGGATGAACAATGAATCGATTTATTATAAATATGAAAATTTTAATCTATGAAGAAATTCGTTACGAAATAACTTGATGAATATGTCTTTGCTCCGATTGTACTTTGACTCCGTCATGATTTCTCTTTCTTCTTGGAAACTTTCTTCTCCACTGCGGGTCCACCTTCGGCTTCTACTGCCGTTTCGATCCTAGCAAAGATGGGGTTGGGTGGAGCCATGACCTGACCGCCCTTTAGCCCGCCCCATTTTGTATCACTCTACAAAGTGTATTTTTAACGCATAGAACTTTAAACATATTTTTCAGCAAATTAGATTACTACAGAAATAATATAAATTTCTAATCATATTAGTCAGAGAGGGAAAATACCCATGTGGCAGCATGGAACTGTTCGTCACTGTAGCCAAGTTGACGATAAATTCTAAGACATAAATTTGGTGTAACGGGTGACAATGCAACCGCGATAATCCTCATTGCTTCTAATATAAGCACGAGATCCTGCTTCAAGATAACTGATGAGAATACAGAAAATGAACAAGATAATACATATCTTTATGTTAGATCTGTACACAAACTAATACTAGATCTGCATGTGGGAGTTAACTTTGGCATTAAGTACAAACTAATATCTATCTGTAAATTAGATTTGTGGAAAATCACGAAACTAGCTATTTTGACAGGACATTTTACTCAAATAGCCCTTTGACCAACATTTTTAAATATAACCATTTCACTGTTACAAATGATTACACATAAGTATAACCCAATCAAAAGATGCCATGTAGACTTATATAGCAAATGGCGCAGTTTTGACCTTAAAATCGACATTTGCACAGTTTTGGCCATAAAAATCGAAAATGGCGCAGCCAAGCAACCAATAAGGTGATCACATGTCAGCCCCAAACAGCAAATGCGCGGTTTTGGACTAAACCGTGGCATCTTGTTTAACCAACAAGATTTTGACACCTAGGCCCTTACAATGTTTCTTTTTCTTTTTTTTGCTTCGAATGTGACCATTTGACCCTCCCGCCAATCACGTGTTTTTAAAAAAGTTGGTCAAAATGGCTATTTATATATAAAACTTGGTCAAATGGTCATTTTCATGAGTTTCCCTTAGATTTGTAATTGTACACAATGCAAAAGTCCATGTGATAAATATATGGTTAATATCAGAAGTTATTGAAATAGCAAAAGATTGAGAATACCTTTGCAGCAGAATCAAATGATGCACCTCCTTGTTTAAAAAGAGACCACGGTGCGCGTGCATCAATGTATAGATTGCCAGCATTACCGATTTCCATCACACACTCACTGGCAGATGATAGCTGGAGACTTTCATACTGAACCTTTGACTTTTCAACCTACATGAAGAAAAGAGTCCACTTAACTAAAATGCAACCTAATTGCCCTTGATGATCATGTGAAGTGTGTGATTCCTAAAAAACAAGTAGTTAGGAAACTTCTGTTATGAATCTTACCAGTTTTTCTACAGTGTCCTTGAATTCAATTCCTTCAGCTGCATCGCTCGAATCAGCAACCAAAGTTGATTGGCAGTTCTTTTTCAAAAGTCCAAGTGTACGATTAAGAAGATTTCCTACATGGCATGATTTATAATCAACAATAATAATCCTTCACAGATTTAGCAAAACAGACAGGAAGGTCGGGTTGGGTAACGAGTCAAAATGATCTTGGGTCAAAACAGTAATTTTTTGCACCCGTAACAGTTATTTTTTATATTTTTTAACCATGAGAACTCGTTACCGAAAAACTTACGGACCCATCAATACCCTGCTAACCAACTGAATTAGGTAAATCGCAGATTGCGCTGGACAGGTCGCCTTCAAGAGGTTATGGCAGAAAACCAGTGGAAGAAATATTTGAACATGATTCAAACCTGAGACCTCTGCTAGAGAGGAATCAGATGCTTTCCACTGCACCACCTTTTGAAGGTTTAAAAAATGAGGAATATTTTGTTAAATATGATTACCAGCAATAATCTATTATTATGAAGAAAAAAAATATACCAATTGTATTGGCGAGATGTGCATTGACAATATTGATGAAGCGCTCCTCAGAGTAGTCCCCATCATTTCCAAATTCAACCTCTCTAAGAAAGAAGTACCTGACAGCATCAGGCCCGAATCTGTGTACCAACTCGTTTGGTTCAAGAGTATTCCCAAGGGACTTTCCCATCTTCATACCATCCTAAAAGTTCAAGAATAAAAAACAATTTTTGCATGAAATGAAAGTATATATATGAGCATAAGTGATCATTTCATGTTATAACCCAAGTGATTTTTTAGGAGAAAAATTAGATATTGAAGTATAATTTTTAATTATTATAAGTTATTAACATGAGAGTTTTATGGCTAAACAGTAAGTAAATACCTTTGTCAGGAAACCATGGCCAAATACGGTTTTGGGAAGGTTCAGTCCAGCCGACAGTAACATAGCTGGCCAATAAACTGCATGAAAACGCAATATATCCTACAGAAAAAATATATAGTATTAATAGAGACGGCGATTTTGGTCCAAATGCTTATAAAAGGATTCATTTCCTTTATTTTTGATAAAATGGATGAACTTTAAAAAATTAATAATAACAAAATGGGAAGCTACTTTTAGTGATCATACTTCAAGTACTAATTATCTATAAAAATGGACCAATAGTGTTTCAGGTCAGCCAAACCGACCGAACCGTACTGGAAAACTACCCCCCTTGACCTATTACCGAACCCACCCATTTTGCAAACTCTAGATAGTAGAATTTATATCATGCACTTGCCATATGATTCATTGACAAGATCATGATTCCATTATTTCTGTTTATTAAACAAGACATGACAAAATAATCTCAAAAAGTTCAAAACCTAAGAAAAAAAATATCACAAATAATAATTAATATCATTTTAGGAATTTTGAACTAATTAAGTTTTATTTCTATGAAGCCCAATAATACCTTGCCAATCAAGTGCAGCGAAACAGGCCAACCTGATGAAATTGCGGTTTGTAAACTAGGTTGCTCATGGTCCTCTGACAATGCTGATATATAACTGCGCAGAAGACACAAAATAAGAGACAAATTTTGATATTCATACTAAACAACAACCAAAAAACGATTTTCTCCATATGTCCCAAGAAAATTGAAATGTTTGACTTTCAAAATTATTTCTAATGACGATTATATTGCAAATTTCTTTTTCCTTTCAAAAAAACTAGAAACATTAAAACAACAATAATAAAAAGTAAATGCATAGGAGAAAAGTAAATTTACCCTAGCAATGCATCAAACCAAACATATATAGTTTGTTTTGGGTCGTTAGGAACTCTAATACCCCAATCCACTGAAGCTCGGGAAATAGAAAAATCTTTGAGCCCGGTTTTCATCCAATTTTGAACCTGATTAGTTTTAGCATCAGTAATGCTACATTTCATTAAGTAACAATTACAAAATTCAATAAATATTATCTCACCTCATTTAAACGATATAATGGTTGTACAAAATCTGGATTGTGCTCTAATATATCTTCCAGCTTTTTCTGATATTTTGACAAGGCAAAGAAGTAATTGTCTTCTTTCCTTGAGACACATGGCTTTAAGTGCATTGGGCAACAGTTATTTTCAAGCAGTTCTTTCTCATCCTGCAGATGTTATGTAAAACTAAGGATGTCACAAAACCACATAAATCATTTTCAAATATTTGTCAATGTACCAAGTATATAAATAACTTTTTACAGGTGCGTAGGAGGGGGGCATGTTGAAAAGGGTAAATTTACACTACATGTTGAAAATTGGGTCAGGTCAGGTTTGGTTGATCTGCAAGCTTTTTTATCCATTTCATTTAAAAAAGATAATATATAATTAATGGCTTGAATATAATACAATAATAATCTAAATTTTGGATCAATCGATTTGGGAGATTGTTTGCATTGAAAATACATGTTGGGCTACTTTCGACCCGTTTAGCTAGTTTCTTTTTTAGCTAAATTCTTTTTTTCAGACCCGTTTGGGATAAAACATGAACCTAATCAACCTAAAAGTTATAAACAGGAGATCAGTTTATTTACCTTGTACTCCTCACAATTGACACAGTAGAGTCCTTCATAATCTGCTCGATAAATATCACCATTAGCAAGAACCTTTGAATAGAATTCTTCCACAATAGCTTCATGCTTAGGATCAGTTGTGCGAATAAACTTGTCATAAGATATATCCAACTGAAATTCAAATGCAAGGAAGAAAAGCACAAGATTATGAATAAAAATCAAAGAATGTATTACATAACACATGAGATTTTTCAAAAATATGATGTACATCTTTCCACAATGCTCTATAAGATTGTGAAATTGCATCACAGTGGTCATTTGGGGTAGAGCCACCTGCGGCGGCGGCAGTAGCTATTTTCTCTCCATGTTCATCTGTGCCAGTGATGAATATAACCTTCTTTCCAATAAGCCTCTGTCATTATAAACAAAATTCAGAATATAAACTAACTTAACTAAATTATAGGTCAATTTTGCATAATTTTGAATCATTAATAAGAAAGTTGAAACACCTCAACCTATGGTCCATTTTGACTTTAGAAAGTCAATTTTCAAAGCCCTAAAATTTATAACTACTAGTCAACAAAAATTAGGGTTTCCAATAGTATTGAAATTAAGATTAAAAAAAACATTAAACAGTGGACCTGAAAGCGAGCAATAGCATCGGCTGCAATGGTGGAGTAGGCACTGCCCATGTGAGGAGGGGCATTGACGTAATAAAGAGGAGTTGTGAGGACAAAGGGGTCTTCTTTTGGTGCTGAATTGGAAGTGCAGTATAAGGCGGCACCTGGTCTTCTGGAAGTAGACGATGATGATGAGAACCATTTGGTTTTGTTGATTGATTTTGGAAAGGATAAGAAGGCGGTGAGGCTGGTTCTTTGAAATTGAAATTGAAATTGAAATTGAAGGGAGTGTTGCACCCTTGCCGCCATATCCACTCTCATCCTCAGCCCTGAATGATGGTTTTGCTTCGCGGATAGGTCCGGACTTGGAGCATCTCACAACCTTTGTTACTCTAATTTTGTAAGTATGGTTTTGTCTAATGTTTTAAAAATCGGTTTAAATCGATCGGTGACACTGGTTAAACCGGATCTCGGTCACTAGTCCTACAAATTGAAATAGTTTGTAATTTGAACCGTCGGTACTATCGATAATATCGGGTTAGACCGACCGTGTTTTAAAAAAAAGACACAAATACTTCTCATTTTAACGTTAAAAAATGGACAGGAATAACCAATTTGATAAAAATGACTAGTTTTGGAAAACACATGGATATGCAGAAGAAAAGTAAATCTTTTGAAAGAAAGTGACAAAAATAACGGTTTACTCTTAATTTTTCATTTCATTACAACTTTTATATTTATTTTTCATAATTAATTTTTTTATTTTATATAAAATATTATGCCAAATATTAAAAATTACATTTTTTTTTACTTTTTACTTCAATAATTACACTCATCGATCTTTTCGTTCAATGTTTGTTACGAATTTTATCCTTGTCACTATTTTATTGTTAGAAAGAAAATAATATTAAAACTCACATTCCTCTTCATCTTGCTTCATCCTCCCACGCACCTCCATCGCACGCTCCCTCTATGGATCCAAGGTAAAACTAAAACCCACGGTCCCTATTGAATCTACACATGTACAAAACTTACATTTTTCAAACAATCATGTTTAAAACAATTACTTTTAATCTTAACAATTGATTTCCTAGATCAACACTTTAAAATCCTTCCTACGCTCCGCACCAAAAAATCATTTGTATTCAAATCTTCATCCGCGTAAGTAATGGAATTAGAAAAAAGAAAAAAATAATGTTTTAGAGTTTAGAATAACAAATTAAAAGATATAAAACGTTAAAAGTATTCCATCTTCTAAAATATAAATGTTGTAGGGACTTATAGTAATATTGGATGGCAATATTCAACAATAAAGCAAGAGAATAATCAGTAAAAAGAAAGGCTCAGAATGACGTGTCATAAAATGGCTGGAGGTAACAATGTTTAACAGCCTTTTCCTTTAATCTATTTTTTTATTTTTTTATTTTAAACATTAAGTAATAATTGAGATTAACGGCAAGAAGTGATAAGATAATAACATATTTATTGATAAGTGATAACATAACATGAGAAAAAGAAATGAAAACATGGGCTGTGCTCGATACGTGAAGGGCTAATACCCCAATAACGGCGTAGCGTCATAACGAGATCCAGTCCAAATCCTTGGAATATCAAATCGGTCCAGGTTTAATCAAAGGGTGCTACGGTTAACCGAAGCAATGGCTCGGACCAGGGAGATCACGCCGGTATGGACCATAGCCCACAACTACAAAGTCACGCAACAAACTAATGGCGTGACGATATGTGGGGACCGCATGAATAACTAACGTAACAAAATCCCAATACGGCAGACACATCTGACGCGTGACCAAATGAGGTCATAACTCGAAGGTTATAAATACTTGAGGTCATCCAGAGAACAAAGGTATTGAATCTTAATCCATTAATTACTCCTACAATCTCCTTTCAGTCATAAGAAAAACTATCACTATTTCCCACGTCGGAGTTGGATCACATAGAGAACCCTGTATTTGTGGCGAGACTAATGGTTTTCTCGTTTTGCAGGCCAATTCCCAGTCATCATCTCTCTTGATTTGTTCCTCCTTGAAGCTCGAAGTGATCCTACCAGGTCTTACCCCGACCTCGCTGAGATTTACTTATTCAATATGTTGAGCTTCGATTTACAATTTATTGTAACTTTGATCGTTTCACGTTTTATCTTAAATACTTGTGTATTTAGTATTTCCACAATGAAAAAAACTCTCTGTCTTAGGTCAGTTAGACAAAGACAAATATGAAGAAACAACGTTTTTAAGAGAGTAACATTATAAACGCAACGTCTACCTTCTTATAACAAGGTGTTTAAAAATGTACGATAGCACTATTGATACAAGTTTAGCTAGTTACAGTGGTGTGCCTAACCCGCACATAAGTCCATCCAACTTTTCTTTGTGATTTTCATAATGATTTGATGGATTACTAATTTCATTGATGATTATTGGATGCATTATTGATTATAATGATGCGTCCAACTTATTATGATCGCGGGTCTAGCTTGTTACAATTTTATTGTTGTAATAAGTTTTGATTATATAAG
The DNA here is from genome assembly GCA_023525975.1 of Smallanthus sonchifolius. NCBI lineage: Eukaryota > Viridiplantae > Streptophyta > Magnoliopsida > Asterales > Asteraceae > Smallanthus > Smallanthus sonchifolius. The sequence continues at coordinate 60,575,953 of CM042042.1, forward strand.
TATCATCTCTCAATTATAAACCTATTAAAACAATGTGCCCAATTTATTTTTATTGCTATCACAACCATATGTACTTAAATAGATGCAAATACACGTCGCTATAAAATTCACAGATGCAAAAACTATTAAAAGTTATGAATCTTCTAATTAAAACAGACATGGGTATATACATTATGTTTTTAGTACTAATTCATAATGCAAGAGATGTATACGAAATTAATTATAATCATCGAAAAGAAAATTAAAATAATATAATAATAATTATTATTATTTTTAGAACAGCTTCTAATTATTTATTTAACTACGCAATTCTTAATTAGTTTTACACTAATAGAAACTATTAAAAAAATTAAATCTTCTGAATTAAAAATATGTTACATATTAATTGTTTCTGTAAAATACGTGCATAAATATCAATCACAGTGTAAAATAAAAAAAATGCAGTTATATTCAAATTTAAGTCTGCCTAAAGAGTTGAAGAACAACATTGTGGCTGTAGTTTAGTGGTAAGAATTCCACGTTGTGGCCGTGGAGACCTGGGCTCGAATCCCAGCAGCCACAATTTTTTTCCCGATTTTTTATGCTATTTCTTTTTATTTTTTGTGCAATTTTGTATGTATATTATGCTTATCTTCTGGGTCCAAATGTCCAACTTTCTTTGATGATTTTCAAGGTTAACTTCTGCCATCATTTGCACATGTTTCTAACCTAGTAAGCTAACCCCGCGCATTGCGACGGTTTTTAGACGTGGTTAAGTACGTAAAGAGAAAACGCATTACGTAAAGAGAAAACGCATTGTCACGGTATACTTAGAAAAACATTCGTTGTAAAAATGAGTGTTACATTTAGAAATCAAGGAAATATATGTCATTGTAGAAATGAGCGCTAAGAAATACAAAGTGAACGCTAACCCGTACATTGCGATGGGGGCGTTAAACCGTGAAATAAATTGACGTGGGAACGTTGATAAAAATAAACATGTGATCGAAAAATAAGACGATACGAAAACGAATATAGAATCGCATAATCAAAATATAAAACCATAACGAATCGTGCCCCACCCAAAAATAGAATTTGCATTGATAACGTTTGAAACTTAAAAAAAACGTTCAAAAGCAAAATATTAAAAAAAGAAAGAAAAAAAAAAGATAAAAGAATTTAGAAAACCAAATAAATTTTAAGAAAAGTATATTAAAAGAACAAAGAAAAAAAACAGAAATTTGAGAAGGGGTGGTTTGGAGGATAGAACCCGGGTGAAGCCGTGGAGTGGGTTTCTACAAGAAGTATAATCAATGGATCTAGGAAGTATTTTTGTTACCAATCTAAAGTTAAATTATATATTATAATAAAAAAATAATTAAACACTCTAGACGTCCATTACAAATTGTATGTTATTAAATAAATAAATGAAGGATGAAGCAGTCCGACCAGTTTAAAAATAAGATTTTGATGGTAGAAAAAAAAATGAAAATCCAATTCAACCACCCAGTCCGACCGATTCAAACAAAAATGGTTTAAACAGGCATAATCAGACCGGTTCTATGACAGGTTGCGAGACCTACCGGTCCTGTCCGGTTCCAAAAACACCTATTAGTAACAACAATCAAAGACCAAGTTACAAGTATGAACCAAATTTGATTTGAGCCAAAAACAAAGGGATTCATAAAACAACACAATTAAGAACATAAAACAACAATGGCATTGTCAATGTGGATTCTACAACTAGTGCTTATCACACCAGATTTACTTCAGGCATCACGGTCGCAGTCGTTTTACATGAATTCTTGTGATTTCCTCACACATCTCCCCACTTTCTTCCTGAATTCATCTCTTCTTTCTCTCCATTCTTTCTGCAATCACACCAAAACACAATTCTTTTCAACAATCAAAATGAATTCAATGAACAAATAAGAGTCACAATAGAGCAATATGTTTGTTACCGCAGCTTCCACGTTTGCAGGTGACTCATCGTTCGGGCTTGAAAGCATTGAGATAATGCTCAACACTATGCTCTCAACCTGTAAATATAATAATATCATCTTTCACTAATCTTTGTAGAAGTAATTGACATGAATATTGTATTAAGAATATAATCAATGCATACCGTATGAACAGGTGTCCAACGCTCACTTGCAAGCTCATAGCCGTTTGGATCATCACCAGGAGGATGAAGAATTGATATACAAACCTTACCATCAGTGTAAACTGTGAAACATCAAAAGAAAATATTCACAATCTATAATCTTGCAAGCCATAGTGTTTGTTTTTATTATATTTTCTTGCATTGTTGTAGGCATTAAAGTTCAAAAAAGTAATGATAATAAGTGCACATGAAATTTACTAACCGTTGGGATGCCAAACCTCAGATGTGAATCTCACGGTTGGAGGGCTGTTTGGGTAATTTTGTGGGAAAGTCATTATAGCATTGAAGAAACCACCCTCACTGAAACAATGAACCCAAAATACGAGTCAGAAACATACAACATATTTTTCATTTTTGCCTGTTATATTACTCTAATCTTATAAACCCGATGAACCAATTAATTCCATAAACAGCAAAGGTCAGATCAAGAAACATCAAATATAAGCCAAGATGACAAAAAGTTATGCCACTAGATGGCGGAACAAGAAAGTTTTAACTAGGGGGTCACAGTAGAAACTTATTGTTTTCACATTCGCTTCAACTACTCTACGGGCGACAATTTAGAGTCAAACCACAAAATATTGACAGATTTTGGTTTAAAAAAGTGTGGGCGCTTCAAGGTGTTTAGGTCCCAAAAGCCAAGGCACACGCGCATTACGCATATGAGGCATTGCCCAATAAGCTTTATTTACAACAAGTTAGGTCTCTCTGTCTGTTTTAGGTATCAACCTTTTTATCAAGTAAACCTTTCATAATTTCTTCTGCCTTTTAGTTGTTTTTACATATCAGCCTACTACATAGTACATAAGGCGCGCCTCGTGCGCCTCGCACGCATGCCTTTTAAAACCGAGCATTGAAAATTTGGCCGGCCAAAACCCCTCTAGTTCCGCCCATGCAAGATCACTATTCAACAAACCAAAAGTTTATGTCCCGAGTTGAGTTAGAGACGGCATAGCTTTTCAATCTTAAAATCATAAAGACCATAGAACATCTAACAATAGGATATTCAGCAGTCCTATAACTGATCAATAAAGCTATGAACTCCTAAAGGAATGCATTCTAAGTGGCTTTGTCAATTGTCATAAACATAAAACCCTTAACCCCTCCCCAAGAAACCTAATAAAATCAATAACACACCAAAAACAATCAGCAAACCCTAACATCTCAAATTCAAATAATCAGGTCACAAAACCACAAATTAAATCAACAAATTTAAAAATTAGAACAAGAATCAACACAATAATAATCATACTATAACGTATCCGGCGGTCCGATAACCGTGACGCTCCATTCAAACAGATTGCTTTCGTCAACAAGACCGGCCGAGAATCCATCAACAGGATTTTTACAGAGATCTGCAAAATTAGCAACGGATCATGAGCGAATAAGAGTAAATCGGAAGTAGAACCCTAGAATCGAATAGAATTTAGACCTTTGAGCTGTTTCTGAAGAAGGAGACTGGCTTGGGATGGAGACGCCATGGGTGGAAGGTTCTAGAGAGCGATTGAGAAGATGATGATCAGTGGATATAAGCCCTTGATTGAAAGATGAACCGACACAGTTCTCGAGAATGGCTTTAGGTTTGTTTATGTAGGAAAGGGATCTTGAAGAGAACCAAAGTTGGCGTTTGATTCCGATTTCTAAACTTTATTATTACTTTTTATCTCTTTTTTCTCTCCTCAGTCTAAAACAAAAATATAAAATTAAATATTTTTATTATTTGAATCAAACTCGACTTGATTTCAGTTTCTGAAATATCAACTTATTCGAATTTTAAATAGAAATTCAAATTTATGATTTTGATTTGGTTTGATTCAAATATCGAATTCGAATTTTATATATTGTTTTTATTATATAATTTTTAAAAAAATATGTGTTTATGATAGTCAATTTAGACTCTATTCCAAACCTATCATCTTTGAATGCTTAAAACCTTAGAGAAACTATTGGTGAGTTATTTTTCTTCTCAAGAAATCCATTGTTAATGATTTTGTGTATGGAAGTTATCAATCAAAAATCTAGAAATTTATGCTTATTATTATGATGTATACTAACTTGAATCATCATTCTTGATGGCATTACTAAAAACTTATTGATTACAGTTGGATGTTAAAATTAAGAAGATGGTAATTAAGGTTTTGATAAATTTTGACCTAAAAACCTAAATTCTAGAATTTACTAGATATAAGGTGTTTTAGAGTATGAGGTATACTCTCACTTGGCTCTCCCAAGTGAGAGTACCTTTTCTGCCACCTAGGCGGCACATCAGATTTGTATACTCCTCACTTGGCTCTCACTTGGCAAAGGGTATATCCAACTCATGCGTGGAAGGAAACCGACCCGGACATACAAGTTCCGAGGATTGGAGTTTGCTTGGCGTTACATGGGTGGCTAGGGTTTGAATAACACCCGCATGTGCATGCATGCGAGCTTGAACTCGGGTACGCAAATCCTATTCAGATATAGGACTATATTTTACGTAAACCTATGAAACGAGGGTCTCGTGGGAAAGAGATGTTGAGGTGACGAGATGAGTGTCGAGGTTTAAGTATAATTATACATTACTTGACGTAAGCTTAGTACGAAATATGATCCTGTAATCGTACGTTTGACAGGTCTGGGATTCGAGCGAGTGATCAGGGTGCAGAGCTAGGATTTAGACCCAACATATCCGGTGAGTTTCTAATCCCCTCTTTATTGTTTTGGGGCTATCGTACATACTCGTGTGTTTTATTCCATTAAACGAACGTATTACGGATTATGATTTAACTTGAAGTGTTTTATGAAATCAATATATAATAATAAGGCGAAGGGTCGTTGTGGGGTCTTTAAGTTGTGTGGGTAGGAGTTATAATGATTTGTGTGTGTCGGGTTATGAGTTACATGGGGAGAGTCGGGAAATGATTTGGATGTCTGATGAGTATATTTAGGGGGCCCTATCTTGAGAACGTGTGCAGAGTCCGTGCCTAATTAATTAACAAGTTTTGGTAACTGGTAGTATGTTGTTATGTGTTGTGTGCTTGTTGTCATGTGTTTGCATCGTTGTCTTTGTGACAAGGCAAACGAAATTATGGAGAACGAGGTCCTTCGGGAAGTCACCCAGTGTGACAATGCCATTGGGGGAAGTGGTGAGCTCGGGTTGATGGAAACCCTGACGAGGGTGGTCGTGACGAGGTATGTGTGTTGTGCGCGTTTTATGTTTAATTTATTTGAATGCAAGTGTTTATTTATAATTATTGTGTGGTGATATTACTGATTTGATGTTAAGCAATTGACTGACTGCGTTGTGGGAACGAGGTCGTGTTTACGACTAAATGGTAGAAGCCCTTTTGTGAGTGTCATTGTCAGTGCTAGTTGGGTCTTTGTTTAGGAGTTGGTTACTTTAACCAGATTTCGTGTTGGCGCGTATGGTTAACTACATGTTAGTAGAACGGTGAATTTGGTCCATGTTAGGAACTTACGGGGCTACTGGTTCGAGTTGAGTCTGGGGTGGTTAACTCCCTATGGGATATTGTAAGATAACGAGGGTTATCAATTGGTCAATCAATGAGCAAAACTATTTTATGAAAGGCATTAATGTCCCGAGTTGAACTAGGGGTTATATGTAATATGCTTGTTTCTTATTATTCTTCATTGCATAAGGGTGCGTACTAAACATACACAGGGCGTGTTTTATACTTTATTTAGGATTTTGAGGAGATAAATAGAATTTTTACACTATATAGCTAGACTTGAGTGGGTGCCTTTCCCCCATACATGTAGACGCCACTTAGTACACTTATAATTGCTAGAAAGTTTACTAGTAGGGAACCCGCACGATGTGCGGCCCCGACAAATTAATTATGTGTAAAATATTTGTTTAATTAAACGAATGTTTTTAATAAATTACACCTCATTTGCAAACACAAAATACTACTTGCTTATAAAATATCTACATGAGGTACGACCACACGTAAAAGGTATCCCGTGCGTTGCCGTATATTCCATTGTCTTGATTTTTAAAAACAAAATCGAATGTAACATTTTCTTATCATCATGTTTACATTTCATTACAACGAACCATTGTTTTGAAATAACCTCTAAACTTTTGAAGAATGATGAATTTAAATAAACTCTAAAAAAATACGTTAGTTGTCTTAATTTTTTAAGTAAATTACAACAATATATTTCAAATTATATTATATAGTACTACAGATAATGCGAGAAACTAGAAGATGTTAATTTGTTCAATTGACCATAACATATGAAGTTATACAATAGCAAATGTTAATACGAACAAATCATATGAAAATCCACTATAGTATTATATATTTTTTTCTTTTCTAGATAAGTAAAACAAGTAATTATATAAGATACTTGTACGAAATAAACATAAACTTTCACTAAAATAAAATGTTTGGTATATATATGATAGTAATTATACAATTAAATTTAATAAAACAAATATATTTTTTTCTTTTCTAGATAAGTAAAACAAGTAATTATATAAGATACTTATACGAAATAAACATAAACTTTCACTAAAATAAAGTGTTTGGTATATATATAATAGTAACTAGCTTTAAACATGTGTGTTACATAGTGTAAACCTTAATATTAGACTGATAAATATATAAATATTTATTTTATTATACAACATTTAATGATGTACTGGTAATTTTTTTTCATATATAAACATGTATTCTTATACAACATTTAATAATATTGTGAACAGCCTCCTAAAATATTTTATTTGACCAAAATTGTAGTAATAATATATTTGAAAATCATAATTAACTTAATAACATTTCAATAAATATTTAAAGATAAACATTAGCAAGTCCGCCAGCCAAGCCCGACCCATTTAGACATGTACTAAAAGTGACCCATTTTGACCCAAACCATTTTAACCCGTAAGTTGACCAACATCTTACATGTAGTATTTCGACACTTCCAGTGTTTAGGGCCCGCCCAGGCGTTTTGTTTCAAGGTTAAGCCAAGTTTTAGAAACATGAAACTGTCTGTTATTGTTGATCTTGTCATCCAAATCACTAACTTACATAAATAATAGTGAATTTGAAATTTAAACTTAAGTGCATAAATATTGAATTAAAAGGATATTATTCAAATAGTATAAATTAATAAAGTATTAGGAACATAAATGGTAGTATTGAAATTTAAATTTAAAACTAATTTATGGAAAATCACTTTTACAATCGAATTTGAATATTGTAAATAAGAAATGAATGACCTTCAAATTTCAAAAAACATTTATAAAAAGTCAAAGATGATAAAGAATTTAAATTTAAATTATATTAATAATGTAACAGATTTGAAATATATATGTATATATATATGGCTTCAATAAATAAACAAAACATAAAGGAATTTTAAAAGATCAATAAAACCGTTCATTTTGCATTAAAATGATTTGAAGTTATTAAAAAAAACTAAAAATAAGGAATGATTAAGAACATAAATGTTGTATTGACAATTAAGAGAATTTTAAATTTTAAATTAATGGGTATAAAATGATTTTGGGGGAAAAATGGGTGAGAATGAATATGAGCTTCACGTTTGACAAAATGATTTAAGTTTTTATTATAAGAGGGATTATACAATTAAATTTAATAAAATAAATTGTTTGGTTTATTAAAAAAAATAAAATAGTCAAAATAAATTAAAATGATAGAAATACATATTTTAAACTAATTAAAAAAAAGGTAGCGTATACATTGGATGCGTATTTTAAAAAGATTCATTTTTATACTACTTTTAGTACTTGAAAATTGAAATACATGTTGATATATAACAGTTTTGGGCTTTACCATTATTTTCTCTTTGGGCTGTAACAGTTTATGTTCTTTTTTGGTATACAAGGTTTTTTTGGGCTGTAACAGGTCTACGATTGATAATTCTGTCATATTAAACTAGACCTTTTTGTATAAAATTTTATAAAATCATATTAAGAAGTATAACAATCTAATGAAAAAGAATTATGCTTCGATAAACACAAAAAACCCAAACCAAAACCATAAACAACTATCCTAAGTGTCGGCTCTAAAACGAGGACGAAAACCACATGTTCATCAGATGTCCGGTGGCATGTGAAGGGTGGAAACGGGTTTTTAGTTGGCTAGCAATGGACATGACAAGTATTAGTTCGGAGAAAGATGTGGCGGACAAAATCCACTACTCAAGTGGGTGCTGCAAGACAAATAAGATGAGAACTTTAGTAGCTTATTGTAGCTTTTGGGTGATTTGGATAGCAAGAAATAGGTGGACTTTCTCGAACTCAAGGAAGCTAGTGGATAATAATATAACATGGTAGATGACATAAAGATCACGTCATTTAAATGGATGAAGAATAGAGGAAACACTAAAGGTGGCAACTGGGTCCAAAACCCATTGTTGGGGTTTAGGTAGAGATGAGAATTAGTTCATATGTTTAGCAATTTTAAAATTTGGCGCAACTTGCTTCCGCAATCGTTTGATTGGTGTTTTGTAATGGGGTTTTTGTTAGTTGCCCGCTACCTTTATATGAGAATTTCTCATTGTTTCCGTTAAAAAAAAAACTAACCGAGCAGGTCCTAGGTCCAATCGTTGGTCCGAACCAAATTATACCCGACCCGAATCAGGGTATGGGATGCATGCCCCTAGTGAAGTGATTAAAAGATGGTCCGACACCTAAACCCTTATATCTAGTATGACATGATGACGAATTTTAAGTTAACGATTTTTTCTGGTCCTACAATGTTAATATTTTCACCTCTATCCATTACAAAGTTGTCCAGCCGTTTGACCTGTTTAATTTTTAATATTTTTATTTAACGTTTTCATGTTTTAGCTATTGGATCATAATATGGGTCAAGAAAATACATCTCAAAGGTTTGGAACACACCATATCCTTCTTATAATAAATAATTCTAAAGAATGACACTTGTCATCACCAATTTTTTTTTCATCAAAATTTTATAATTTTCCCTATTTAAGTAAGCTTGAATTTTGAAATTTAATTATGTTAAAAAAATCATAAAAAATAATATAAAATTGGAATTATGGTTATTATTTAATTAAGAAAACAAATAATTTTATTTATTATACTTTTATTTTCTATTAAATAAACTCATTTATACATGGGTATACCTAGTGAGTTATAATATAATAGCCCATACATTTCAAAGACATCTATCTTAACACGTGTTTGTACAACCCTAAATTTGTAACTTGAAGACCATAATCATACTAGATTTAGATGATATAGACCTCAAGGAACATAAATGAGGATGCCAAATATAAGTGTCTCATTAGCTGAAAAACCCTGAACTTCGGCCTTCTGCTTGATTGTTATGTTGTAGAGGACACCTCTGTATAGAGATGCACCTCTACCTCTGTATACTTAGCAGGTTCCGGCCCAATAAGGATCTCATCTAAGACTGTTGAGACGGGCCCAATAAGGGTATCTTTTACAACTTAAACATGCAAGAAGCCAATAACTAAAAACATTTCGGTGTAATGTGAATGCTTTCTTCAAGAAATGAAGAAGCAACAAAGACTTACAACTTTGGAAGCATTGAACAGATTTATAGAGAAATGAGGAACTGTGGTTGTCAATGCCTAATTACTCATTTGAAAATAGGTGTATAATTTACAAATTTGAAAGCATTAAACAGAAATGAGGTTTGTGTGAGTTTTTTTTTATATATAAAAAAAGCTTTAGTATATAAAATTTCAAAATGCTATATCGGAATGTTATTTTTATACAAAAAATATGTCACCAAATTTGCATCAATTCTAAAGCTGGAAATTAGCCTTTTGGAGGGGTTTAAGCTTTTTTTTTTTTGGGAAGGTTTGATTCATATAACCTTTAGGATCATATGGTTTGACTTCTCATGTCAAACAGACCACCTTTCAACTTTAAAGCTGATATGATTCTTTCTTCTTTAAAAAAAAATAAAAATATCTATACTATATAATAAATAAAAAATTTTAATGCTGCATGCCGTTCTTATTATTTTTTTCTTGTCTCTCTTTCTTATTAAACACACCTCTATCTTTTAATAATAATATATTTTTAAAGAAAATAATAATTTTTATATTAATAAATCTCCTGACATATTTTGACGAATGTACGTGTTAAGAGATTATATTGTATTTCACGGATTTATTCAACCCGTGTAAAACACGAGTTTTTAAAAAATTATTTTTTTATTACTTAATATATCATATTATATTTCTTCAACCTGTGTAATAGACGGAATTTTAACCTAGTATAAATTAAATCTAAGTAAAAAAAGTAACAATTTTGAAAATTTTATTCAAAAAATTGTCACTAGTTTTGTGTCAATCCTAGAGTAAAAAGTTTGTCAAATTTGGCCTTGACTTGAACCCTTCAGGCTATGTGTTACGATTAGTAAGTGTGAGTTAAAAGGTGCCACGTAAACGTCACCTAGACAGCATGTGTTTTCATACTCATACTCATTAAATATGTGTTATGGTTATGTGAATGTGAATATAAAGTGGATTTTTTTTATAAATTTTAATGCACTTTATTAGTTATTTTTAGACAAATAATACTAATTTTTTAAAACATTTATTTATCATCCAAAATATCAATCAAAACACGTGTTAAAACAACTTACGAGACAAAAAATATTTTTTTTAAAACAACTTCGTTTTCATTAAAATTTATATCGGAATGTTCATTAAAAAAACGCAAGACCGTATATTTCGTTTAAAGAAACTAACAACTAAAAGTCATAAAAAACTTAAAATAAGCCTCAAATAAAATCTTACTAATATAATAAATAAAAATATTTTATGCCACGTGTCACTCTCTGGTTACTCCTCACCCTTATTTTCCCGCCTCTCTCTCCTATTAATTATTAAATATTTCGTTTCTCTCTCATATTAAATAATAATTTTGTATTAATAAATAAAAATCTCATGGACACGTGTCATTTTGTGGTTAATTTTTATTATTTTTTTCCCTTTTCTCTCTCCTATTAAATAATGATATCAAAAGAATTTATTTTTAGATGTTTAATATAAATTTAATTACAGATAATTATTATTTCATTATAAATAGTTATTGTATCATTAATCAAATAAATTTAATATTAATTAACAGAGCTTATAACTGTCACGATAAATTACATTTTTTAAAGACATATTTTGACGAGTGTTTGTTAACAAATTACATTATATCTTAATCAACTAATGTAATACACTGGTTTATTCAACCCCGTGTATTGCACGAGTTTTTTAAAATATAATTTTTATTACTAATTAAATATATAACACTTTATTTATTCAACCCATGTAATACACAGGATTTTAACCTAGTATTATAATAAAAAAATAATAGAATTGATGATGTGTAACCATTAGATAGGCCCATTCCATATCACAATTTGCCCTCACGCCGGGTCATGGAGCTGCGCCATGCTTTACGTCGCAAGATGGGGCGATGTTTCGTCTCAGGACGCGCTAATATGGCACTCACGTCCCCATCCTCACGTCTCATAACACATAGCCAAAATTTAGTTACACTTGGTTAGGAAAATAAGTACCTTTATTATCTTATGATTAAGCTTCCATATGCATTAAATTCAAGTTTTTTCTTAAGATGTAATTTACATACGAATCCATAAATTAGTAATGTTGAAATATAGTTATATCAACATACAATCATTTAGTAATGTTAAACTATCAACACTCATAAGTATATTTTTCAAGTTTCATAATCATAAAGGTAAATATCATAAAATAGTAATATATTTTTATGGTGGTCTAATTTTGTTAAAGTATCTTTATCCCAGTTTTGGCGATTAAATAAAAATAATAATTAACATAACTGACCATCATCAAATATATATTATTATTATTTTATAAAAAAACTTGATCTAATTAATCTATATCTATACTATATAATAAACTAGGTTAAAACCCATGTTTTACATGAGTTGTGGTTGAATAAATACAATTTGTTATAAAACAATATTTCTACGAATATTTGTATTTTTGTGTTATTAGTTATCTGTGAAATAAAAAATAATTTAATTTTTCTTATAGTTTAGTAATTTTTAATAAATATTAGAATATACGTTAGATGTTTAATTATTTAACATCATTATTATTTAATAGAAGAGAAAGACGAAAAACAAAAATCTAGATTTCATCAGAAGTCGACACATAGCAAGTACAATTATTAATTTATTATAATATAGGTTAGAAACCCTGTATATTATACAAGGTGAATAAATGTAGTGTTATATATACTTAGTAATAAATATCTAATATTACATATTTTTGACATATTAAATAATTTTTAATACAAATTTTAGAAACGTTATATAGTTATTTTTTTAAAAGTGTTTTATAAAAAAATTAAAAAATGTTCAAACTATAAAAATGTTTTATGCACAAAACTATTTTTATAATTAAAAAATGTTTTATAAAAATAGTTATAAAAATAATTATTATTTAACATGAGAGAGAGGTGGGAAACAAAAATTATATTTTTTTATAGAAACTTGTATCATTAAATAGGAGAGAGAGACGGGAAAAAATTGTTGAGGATGAACATGGGAATGACATGTGTCACCCAAAAACCTTTATTTATTAGTATGTATAGATAAAGGTTTTTTAGTGTCACGTGTCGCCCCCATATTCATTCTCACCGTTTTTTCCCGCCTCTCTCTCTTATTTAATGCACTTCTTTTAATAATAATATATATCTAAATAAAATATTAATTATACTAATAAAACACATTTATTTAAGAGTAAATTTCGTTTTGAGTCTCTATGGTTTGCTTAAAAAATCGTTTTGAGTCCAATAGTTTCAATTGGATTTTTTGAGTCCTTTTGGTTTGTCAATTGTACCAATAAACTATGCGTCATTAACACCGTTTGATTTATTCTGTTAACTTTTAAGAAAAGACAAAAATACCTCAGATAAAAAAAAAAAGATATTTACTCTCCTCTCTGTCACCCTCATCCTACACTTCCGTCCATCTTCGCCCTTACACTCCCGCCCATCTCCGTCCCCTACAGTCACCGCCATCTTTGTTGGCCGGAACCACCAGATCTTCCGCCATCTCCGCCCCCTACACTCCCGCCCATCATAATCGCGTCATTGTTACCTTCTGAAAAAAATAATGAAATTACAAAAACTTAATCAAATAGTAAATGAAAGTCAAATTACATTAAATAGTAATTAACGTAATTTCAAAACTCAATTATATATTAATTTTTACATATTTTGAGTTTGTTTCTATCTTTAGTATATGTAATATATTTTTACACATGTAAAATATATACATAAATATTTAAAAAATTTATATATTGATATTTTTCACCCCGTGTGTAGACACGGGATCTAAACTAGTGTTACTAATGAAGATGTAATCATCCGTTTCCAAAAGATGAAAACATATATGGGACATTTGTAGGATGTACTTTTTTCTATATTTAATGAACGGTGTTTTTTGAGTTACATTTAAAGGTTTAATATATTTTATCATTATTTGGTTTTTTTTACTGACCCATTTTTGTCCACCCCATACAAAAAATTCTTGTATTCGACACTGATTGTATTATGAGATAATCTATACTAATAAATAAAAGGTTTACGATGGACACTTGTCACTTTTTTATGACTCCTCACATTGTTTTCCCGTCTCTCTCTCTCATAATAAATGCGCTTATATCTTATTTAATAATAATGATATTATAAATATATTATTAAGGAAGAATACTAATTATATTAAATAAGAATATATAACAGGAAATCAAAATATAACTAATTTGTTATATACACACATTTCCACTTGATATATCTCGAGATGATCATAATAGTCTGACAAGTTATGACATATTTACAAATTTATAAGTTTTATCTTTTTTATATACAATCTCGTGTAATACACGAGATTCTAACCTAATGTATTAATGTATAAAGATTTAATCTAACTGTTTAATTCCGTTTTTATAAATGTTAGACAGAATACGTATAAATTAACACTATTGAGTGAAAAATCGGTCGAATACGCATAAATTAACACTACTGAGCGAAAAATCGGGGGGGGGGGGAGGGGGAGGGGATCGGGCCCTAAGAAAGCTTCGCCCATGCAACTACCGAATCCGCTTTCCGCTTTATAGGCCACCTAACATTGCCGTGAATATGATCCTAAATAGGTACGTGTTTAAGAGAGTGTCCGGTGCTTGACTTAACTCCCACGTTTGTGTAAGGTCCGGGGAAGGGCCGGATCGCTTTGTGATCTGATGTACACAACCTTACCCTGCACTTTGTGCATGAGACTGTTTCCACGGCTCGAATCCGTAACATCAAGGTTACAAAGCAGCAACCTTACCAGTTGCTGTAAGGCCCGCTATCAATGGTTTACCTCTATAAATATAGAGGTGTAATAGAATTACAAGAGAATAAGACAAGGTAAAACGTTAATAACTATCCTAGCTAATATTCAAACTAGAGATAAAATAATGACGGACAAACTAATTTAAAGATAAATGATAAATTAAATAATAATAACTATAATGTATATCTATACTACCTAATAAAAGGTAAATTAGGAGGACACTTGTCACATTTCTAGGCCTCCTCATTTTCATTTTCTCGCATCTCTCTTCTACTTATAATCAACTCCACTATTTTAGAGAACTATATTAATTATTTGTTTCAATTTTTATCTACACGTTTTTTAGTTTAAAATTGTGTTTATTATCAATTAATTTGTTCAATCATATTTTTATGAATTCTACAATTTGAAAACAATTTTATAGGCAGCTAGGATTCAAATAAAAAACTTTTAATCATAAATTTACATATTCACATTGTTCTATTTTGACGAGTGTATGCGTTAATAGATTGTATTATATTTTATTTAACTCGTAATACACGAGTTTTAAAAACATAAACTTTTTATTACTAAGTATATAACATTATATTTATTCAACTCATGTAATACATGATATTCTAACCTAGTATAATAATATAGAAAGCAAAATGATCTAAAATGGGTAGGTATAGTGGGATGAAGGTGGAGATATGATGACGGACATACCTCCTTAAACATAAAGGCAAGATTGACAACTATGGGACTGGAAAAGAAGATTCTATTTTCATCTATATATCTGCCTGTAATCTCCATTTTTATATTTTATAAATTTGAATATAATTATTTATATTCAAATGTAAATATGTATAATTTTAGATTTGTATGTAAATGCGTTTGAAGGATACCTTAGGAGGATAGTTTTTTTTGAACGGCGAACATTGAATGTTGTGATATCGCACCCCCCGTCATATGGGAGAGCCTCGTCCAACTCCAGCCAATATGTTGTCTTAACCGGGCCCACTTGACGTCAGAGTTGGAAAGCATCCAAGGAAAAATCCCACCCAATACGGCCCCTTCCGGACTTGAGGGAGAGCCGAGACTCGAACCCTGGATCGGCGCGGGTAAAACCCTGGCGCATCAGCCTAAGAACTAGGCCTCATTTGCATGCCTCAGAAATTAATGGTGGTGGCAGGGATTGAACTCGGGTCACTTGAAACTTCAGGCCTCACCTCAACCACCACACCACAACCTCTTTGACCTTTAGGAGGATAGTTGGGTATAGATATGGAGATTTTGTGGTTTAAACAATAGATATAAATATACAAGGGTTTAGATTTCTAACACAATCTTACTACTTTAATAAATGAAAATCTATTCCGGACATGTTTCACTCTCTGGTTACTACTCATCTTTATTTTTTCGCTTCTCTCTCCTATTAAATATTAGATTTTCTATTTCTCTATCCTATTAAATAATAATCTTTATATTAATAAATCTAATTACGAATACTTATTATTTAATTATAAATAGTTATTATATCATCAATCAAATAAACTTAATATGAACTAACATTTATCAATTAAATTAAAAAATTAATACTTAGTTGAAAAAAAAATATTTTGAAAACTAACTTAACAGACCTTATAACTGTCACAACAAATTATATTTTTTAAAAACATATTTTGACAAATGTGTTTGTTAACAAATTACATTATATTTTATTCAACCTATATAATATACTGGTTTATTCAACACGAGTTTTTAAAAATATAAAAAAATTTATTACTAAATATATAACATTTTATTTATTTAACCCGTGTAATACACGGGATTTTAACCTAGTATAAAAATATGACACAAAACTAATATGAAATATGTGACTTTGATTTTAGTCTAAAATGAGCCGGGTTAGTTATAGGTCGAACCACAAATATATTTATGAAACGGTTCGTTTCGAATCACCCTGTGGGTTCACGGGTTGACCACCTGTAAATATTTAAAGTGATTGGGTATTTTATACTATATAAACGTAATTGTTTATACACGGTTTTATTTTTTGTTATAATATTATAATTTTAAAAGTATTAATATGTAATAAAATAAACTATCGATTTAAAAAGTTAATGTTTGTATCCACCTGTAAATACGTGTACATTGGTTGAAACGTCTAATATAATATTTATGTTCGAACCTTGAACACGTATTATATAGTTATCCAAGACCTCTATGTCTACATGTATTTTATATGTATGTACATACATACACTAACATATAAGGGTTATTGTATTTACATTTATGTGGTCGTATTTTTTTATATGTCTTAAATAAGATTGTTCGTGGGTTGATCAATTTGTATTATAAAAAAAAAGATTTTTATTTATTTTTATTAATCTCCCTTTCAAAATGGATTAAATATAACTCATAAACATATGTGAATATTTGACACCTTTAATTGAAAAAATTAAGTATCTTAAATAAAAAGTTAAATAAAATTCATTACCTTTCTTAAACGTGTCACCCTAATTTAGACTAATATAAAATAATAAAAATAATATCATGATTCAAAAACAATAATTTATGACAGTTACATAAAGTTGTTATATTAAATCATACAACATAATAACACATGATGGTTGAATAATAATTCTTCAAATGTAAAATCTTTGTGACCACCCAACGGTCATAATGACTTTCAACTGTATTGAATCGATGAAAGCTGTTACATACTTAAATCTACTTACTTTCCATTTCAAAATGCTTTATTTTGCTAAATCTTATGATTTTGTTATAAAATTAATAAATAAACTAGGGTGATTTTATTACTTTAAATATTTAGAAAATAAAAATGGTAAATAGAATTTTATAAAATTAAATTATTATCTATACTAATATATAAAGCATATTGAAAGGACAATAATGAAATCTAACTTTAATTTTAAGACACTTAATAACATCTATATTACATTTGGTACAAGTGTTGATGCATCAACAACTAGTCATTTACAATTTTGTCCCTCTTGTTTACAAATCTATGCTCATTCCATATCGGATGAGAAAAGAAATATGAATAAAAGAAATGATTATAAAAGAACTCTTTGGTTTTTCCAAAGAATTCATCTATTCCATTGTTTCTTTGTCCTATATCGATGAAGAAACAAAAGTGTATGAACCACGTACTCTATAAAGTGGAGGGACCACATACGTTTTAAAATGGAGGCCATAACCAAAACAATAACTGAAATATTGGGTTGTCTATCTTTAAAAACCGACTAGCTACGGTTATTCAGTTTTGAAACTTGAGTCAGCTCAGTTTTTGATTAATAACTGAAAACTCAAGCAAAGAACGACTTGTGTTGTAGTTTTAGAATTTTATTTCAATTGGATTTAGTTAACAAGAACATCAAAAGTTTGAATGCATTTTATCAAATCGCTCATTCTATAACACACTAATTTTTTGGTGTTTTGTTTATTTGCTAAACTAGGTTAGAAACCCTGTGTATTACACGGGTTGAATAAATGCAGTGTTATATACTTAATAATAAATATTACATATTACATATTTATGACATATTACACAGTTTTTTAATACGAATTTTAGAAACGTAATATAGTTACTTTTTAAAAATGTTTTATAAAAAGAATGAAATAAATGTCTAATTTCTAAAAATGTTTTATGAACAAACCAATATTTTATAAATAAAAATAATTATATAAATCATTATTATTTAATAGGAGAGAGAGAAGGAAAACAAAAAAATTTTAAAAAACAATTAAAAAAAACTTGTGCAATTAATATGAAAGAGAGACGGGAAAAATGGTCTCACCAAAACATTTATTTATTATAGAGTATAGATATAGATTTCAATTTGTTCAATTTTAAAATACTTAAGAACATCTATACTGCATTTGGTACAAGTGTTGATACATCAACAACTAGCCATTTACAAATTTGTCCCTCTTGTTTACAAATCTATGCCCATCTCACATCGGATGAGAAAAAAATATGGATTAAAGAAATAACTATAAAATGACCTTTTGGTTTTTCTAGAGAATTCATCAATTCATTGTTTCTTTATCCCATATCAATAAAGAAACAAAAGTGTAGGGATCACATACACTATAAAGTGGAGGGACCACGTACGTTATAAAGTGAAGGCCCTAAGCAAAATAATAACTGAAATATTCGGTTGTTTATCTTTAAAAACCGACTAGCTTCGGTTAAAAGCAATTCGGTTATTCAGTTTTGAAACTTGGGTCAACTCAAATTTAGGTTAATAACTGAAAACTTAAGCAAAGAACGACTTGGATTGGAGTTTTAAAATTTTAGTAATCCAAACTATGACCCGTTGGCCGATAATAATTCATAACAACAATTGGCTGGTTACAGTTCAAACTTTCATTTTATTTTGTATAGTGCAGTCTTAGTAGCATAATCATAATAAATTCATACTCGAGTTACACTTGATTTCACTCAAAATGACAATTTTGAATGAAATGAAGAAACATACAAACGGAATCGAGTGAGGACCGAGTGTAAATCTAGTGTAAACCTATAATGATTATTCCATTTAGACTGCTTTGACAATAAAAATAAAAGTAAGTACTATTACCGGCCAAACTATTAATATAAACTATTATCAACTAGGTAATTACGATAGTATGATAAAATGTGAACGGTACAAATTTCTTAAAAGGTCTTATTGTTTTTCTGGATCACATTTCTTCAAAAAGGATAAAGTTGTTTGTATATATATGTTAAAATTAAATAGTTATAACACGAATACAAAGACCATAAATCAGAAAATAACCGATTAAATTCACCATCAATTTATCAGATAACGGATTCCATTTCTGGTGATAAAAAGATGAACCGGAAAAAAACAGTTGGACAAGAAAAAAAAAAAAAAATTTAACAAATAAATAAGAAATTAAAATAAAATAATGAAAACGAGTGGAGAGGCGGAATGAGACGCGGGTCCCATGACAACCAAGACGTGTGATCCACCTCGTACATCAAAGGGACTTGACGATTGAAACAATCAACGGTCCAGATCAAATCTCTCTCTTGATATAACTCTTTTTTCATTTCTCACTTCTCCCTCAAACTCACACGCATCCTCTCATCTCGCTCATAGTTACCGGCATTTTTTCAGGTATTATTCCGTGTTTCCTCGTGTTTTTGATCTTATTGTGCCCACATTATCTCATTTTGCTAGATTTTGTGTATTTTTTTTCTAATTTGCCTGCGTTTTAGATTCAGTTTGATTCTAATCGATGAAGTTGACTGCAATTGTGTGGTTGTTTTTATAGATTTGAAGTTTTTGATGATAAAAAGTTCAAATATGTGAATGATTTCCAGTTGATTAGGTTTATAATGCATGATTTGCAACTGTTAGGTAGTGTTCACTAACGACCGTAGTTATTTGTGCGAAATTGCTGATAATCTGGACTCAAACCGTATGAAATTGAAGGATTAACTGTTTTTGAAATCGGAATTTGAACAGATCGAGTAGGTTATTAATTAAGTAGATCTTGTTCGTTGTTTAGGGTTTGGTTTTTGTTGAATTTGTTATGTGTTTCTTATTTGATGTATCGGATTCGATTTGTCTGGTTACAGTTTTTTATCAGAGATGGCGGAAAGTGAAGATATTCAGCCGTTGGTGTGTGATAATGGAACTGGAATGGTTAAGGTATGTCTCTAGTGTTAGATTTGTTACGTAGATAGTTAGGATTAGGAGTTATGGTTAGATCAGGTTTTCTTTGTAATTATCCCCATTGACTACTATAAATAGTTGATCGATAATACAAGATATCTTAAATAAACAAACAAACTTACCTAGTAAAATCTCACATAAAGCCAGCTAGCTACCGGTAGAGTTTAGGGAGGGCGGGATGAGGGTAAACCTTTTCTCTATCATAGGTTGATGGATAGGCGTGCCTAGGCGCATGCTGTCTCGCTTTTTTAGTGCGCAAGGTGTACAATAAGCGCATGAAAAGCGGTGCGCCTTTCGTACAACTGTACAAGGAAGTTTTTGTGCATCAGGATGTTGTAAATATAGTTTTTTTAGCATGTACATATATTCTATTTATATATTAAATTTTACATAAAGTTTGTTTATAGCTAAATTTTGGGTAGGTGATGTTAAATATCTATGAGAAATATAAAAATAATTATATAAATAAATTGCGCCTCATGTACAAAAAGGAGTGCTCTTTTCGCTTTGCACCTCGGCTCGGAACCCTATCGCTTCGGTGCGCCTCTCGCTTTTTAAAACCAAGTTCACATCTAGCTTCCTTTCTTTTTCTTTTACCTGCAAATTCAAGCTCTTGTAACCATGGATCAAATAAAGTGAATTTGTTATTGCAGGCTGGATTTGCAGGAGATGATGCACCAAGGGCTGTGTTCCCTAGTATTGTGGGTCGTCCCCGTCACACTGGTGTGATGGTCGGAATGGGCCAAAAAGATGCATATGTGGGAGATGAAGCTCAATCAAAGAGAGGTATTCTGACCTTAAAATACCCGATTGAACATGGTATTGTCAGCAACTGGGATGACATGGAAAAGATCTGGCATCATACTTTCTACAATGAGCTCCGTGTTGCTCCAGAAGAACATCCAGTTCTTCTTACTGAAGCACCTCTAAACCCTAAAGCCAATCGCGAGAAGATGACTCAAATCATGTTTGAGACATTCAATACCCCTGCAATGTATGTTGCTATTCAAGCTGTTCTTTCTCTCTACGCCAGTGGTCGTACAACTGGTAATATTTCGTGCCTGGGCTGTTTAACTCAACCGAAAACATCTTTATATAATGAATTTGGATCTACAAGATTGTTTTATTGTGTGGTGCAGGTATTGTTCTTGATTCAGGGGATGGTGTGAGTCACACAGTCCCAATTTATGAAGGGTATGCCCTGCCACATGCCATCCTCCGGTTGGACCTAGCTGGGCGTGATCTTACCGATGCATTGATGAAGATTCTTACAGAACGCGGGTATATGTTCACCACAACAGCAGAGCGGGAAATTGTGAGAGACATGAAGGAAAAACTGGCTTACATAGCCCTTGATTATGAACAAGAGCTTGAGATTGCAAACACGGGGTCTACTGTGGAGAAGAACTATGAGCTACCTGATGGACAGGTCATTACTATCGGTGCTGAGCGGTTCAGGTGTCCCGAGGTTCTGTTCCAGCCATCTATGATTGGGATGGAAGCTGCGGGTATTCATGAGACTACTTATAATTCAATTATGAAGTGTGACGTGGATATTAGGAAAGATTTGTATGGTAATATTGTACTTAGTGGCGGTTCGACCATGTTTCCTGGGATTGCTGATAGGATGAGCAAGGAGATTACTGCATTAGCCCCAAGCAGCATGAAGATTAAGGTTGTGGCTCCTCCTGAGAGGAAGTATAGTGTCTGGATTGGAGGGTCTATCTTGGCTTCTCTTAGCACCTTCCAGCAGGTTTGTTTTCCAACATTTAAATATTGTTATATTTATTAAAAAATATTAGTAATTGTCAAAAAATGTTATTATGGCTCTATTTGTTGGCACTAGAGGTGGAACTATAGAGGGTTGGGTAACGGTTCAAAATGTGTTATTATTGGTACAGGTCATAAAGGGTATTCTTGGAACATATGGGTTCCCAGATCACATTTTGTCCGAGACTTTATATAACTTTTTTATAAATTATTAGTTTGTTGTAAAAGTTGCTATATTTTGATACTAACATAATTTTTCAAATAAAATGATTGAAGAGGATTTATATATTAAAATGAAACTTTGGGCGACTTTTGAGCCATTGGCAATAAAACACAATCTGAATCGACACATAAGTAAACGGGTCAAAATTTGGTGTTAATCAAGATCCTGCATGAATTCTAATTTCGGGCATTTTGCTTTTTGCAAATGCAGATGTGGATCGCGAAGGCAGAGTATGACGAGTCTGGCCCATCAATTGTGCACAGAAAATGTTTCTGATCTGTGCATTTCATATGTACCGAAGACAATCAGTTTGCAATGTTTACTGTTAACTTTCATTTCCCGTGTTTCTTCATATAATATGCTATTTTTTAAGAGTTCGGTAATGACATTGAGAAAGCCACAAAGACGATTTCTGTATGCTTCACAATTCTTTTATTTTAATATCGTTTCAAAAACCATATCGCACGTTTCCCTCCATATATATTTCTTTTTAACTTGATAGTGAAATGAGGTAGAATTCATGATTGTGACATTGCTTTAAGATACCATGATGAAAAGTGAACTACAAATTTTGTGGATGATGATGAAATGTTGCATTTTGCTTTAAGTTTTAATGAAATGATGGCATATGTTGTCAGGTGTTACCAATAATTTAAACAAAAGTTATGCCAGCTTGTAGCATCCTTTTGATCTTTACAACTGTTATTAATCAAGTGTCCGGATCTAATCCTAGGTCCACTTTATTATCTGTCGCGTATCAGCCCAACTTCTATTAATATAAACTTAAACTTAAAGTCATCTGATACGCGACCTTATTTCATGTTCAGCCTATGCTCGTTTATCATCTTAAACATTTCTTTGGTCGAAACAAATCCAAGGCGTCTGTGAATTTATGTCTTGTATCACTCGTTTTCTTTGCGTATTCGATATTACAATACAACTTTTTTTAGAGTATTAGACCTATTTTTAGTATTGATCAGAAGGAGTTGAGGTCAATTCATTTTTAGTACAGGTTAGAATGAGTTGAGGTCAATTCATAACTGTTTTTTTCTCTGAGTTCTAAAGTTAATTATTATAAATAAAATCGTTACTATAATAACCCCGTTTCTAAAATAAATCAATTTAGAAGATTTCTTTTGGTAATTTTCGATCTCCTGATGCTTGGTGACTCAAAAACCTTGATTAAAATACAAAAGCAAACAAAGATCATAAACGACTAAAAGTATAAAAATAATTATTTGTAGCATCCAAATATTAAAACCAACTACAATGCCATGTAATGGGTCAAAACTAATAAACTTTCAAAACCACTCATAAATTGTTTTATTCCAAAAATTGGATCATTATCTTCAAATTACAATGGTTGTAATCATATTAAATACTTTAATATTTGTAAATTCAAAGAAAATAATAAAAAAAGCACAAGCAGTTCAGCCCGACCCGTTCTAGCCCATATACTATTATGATTTCTTTTAGTTTTAGCCCATTTAAACCAATTAAGATGTTTTGTTTCGTTCGGCCTAAATAAGCCCAAAATATGAAGAAAGGCCCACATTGGCCAAGTAACATCAACTATGGCTTTCTTATGATTGAATAATGGTGAAAAACTTCCTTGCTTTGCAGCAGCTCTAGTAAACATCTTAAACCCACACTGTCATACATCACCTTTTGTATAATAATAATAATAATAATAATAATAATAATAATAGGGAGCAAGCAAAGTAGCAAACCATCGGCGGGCCAACGAGTACAACCCATTAAGAGTTGAAACAGGTCTTTTTTTACAAGTAGAAACGGGCCAGGCAGGACTGAGTCGACCCACAAACAAAAATGCTCATTTTTAGAAGAAAATTTTATAAATAACTAATATGCTGATTTTGAATATAAAAATAATATCATTATGACAGTAATTTAAATCTTTAAATAACACTGATTTAAGAGATCGTATGCATTAAAAACATCATTTGAAGAACTTTCATCAGTTCGATCCATTTGACATGTTTCTCTTTCTATCTTAAATTTTTTGGTTTATATCGTTTAAGATTAAATACAATACAAATTAATCCATTAGTGAGTAAATATGTCGAAATTGTAATATGTTGAGTTAAATACTGGTCACTTGGTTTTCCGGACAGATACCTCAACGGGAAGGGAAAGATAGCCACATCTTAGATTGTCAAGCTCTCTACGATCACACGAAAACGCTCGTTAAAGGGCCCAAGGAGCCATAAGATCCGAGGACACTCTGACGTTCAAATCAGTTGAGGCCTTAAGAAAATGTGTGTAAAGATGGTATGAGTTAGAAATAGAGAATGACCTGCCTCATTCTTGAGAAGACCCTTTATTTATAGAGGGGATGATATCTAACCCTAAAATACCTTCACTTAGAGCTGTTAGAACTTGGGTTAACTCCAAAAGTCTTGTTACTATTAGCTCTACATATCCTCTAAATCATAACAAATAAACTAGACTTCTTGAAAATTCAAGTCTTCCCCACAGTTTTCAATGTTACAAACTTAATAAAAATGTAAACAAATCTGCCCGTCTAGCTCAGTTGGTAGAGCGCAAGGCTCTTAACCTTGTGGTCGTGGGTTCGAGCCCCACGGTGGGCGTTTTTTATTTACTGTTTTTATTTATTTCAAGCTTTAATTTTGTTTGATACTAGACTTCTTAATTGGTGTTTCGTGAGTGATTAACCTGTATTATCATAAAACAATTGCACCATCCATCCGAATGTTTTTATTTCAATATTATGGGAAACTAGCTCTCAATTGTGATTTGGGCTACCAGCCGAACAAATACTACATTTTGGGTAGCTAAAAGACTCATGAGTGACCATCACGAAAATACATCAATTAAGACAAAAAAATAGCGGAATGGGCACACGGATGATGTATGAAGCCAATATATGTCCCATTGGATTTTTTCAAAAAATGAGAGATTTTCTTGTTTCAATATAGTTTGTGAGGGTGAAGTAATAAGTTTTGCTAGAGAGCATGTTGCACATCATAAATCTTGTGGTAGCAAGACTTTTAAAGTTTTAAGAGGGTGCCTATTTGCACTTTGATTATTCGCCCTCGCCTCATTATTGTGCAACCAGGGTGACCTAGTAAGTCTTTATCTAAGTAACTTCTGGTTACTCACCATATATCATTCGATATGATTGATATTAGTGTAATATAATCAAGAAGACAAAACCTTTAGCTTTTCTACAATGATATCTTGCCCATTTTTATTTGATGTAATTTGCATGTATTCGGTATCATTTTTGGATGTTGTTTTGAAGTGGTAACCGTTTTGTCGAAATCTTTAAAACCAAGTAAATTACGTCTTGATTTACTAGATTATAATGCATCATTGATAATCAATTTGGTAACCAATGCATGTCCTTCCGGAGCCTTCGATAAGGTTAAAAACAACAGAGATACTACCAAGTACCAACAGGTGTCTCTGCATGAGACAACTTACATAAAATTTTCTTATGTTTGAAAATAATGTTGATACTACCGCTATCTACCTGGCATTCATCACCAATAATAGCTATGCTGGTGTTTGTAAACACATTTCTTGATGGCTGAATCCGAAATTGGCAACTTATTGGATGAAACTTGCTTGAAAGCTGCTGTTTGCGGTTGTTGGACTGTTGACGGTGAGCAAAGAGTGTTGATAACGTAATACAGATACGAATCCTTCATTCACAAGCAATGGAGATATATGCATACAAAGTCAATGGTAAAATATTTAAAATATAGGGAGAGATATATGTGAAAATATATTTATCACACATCTTTTTACTATAAGTTCTATTTTTGTTGTTTGAGATCCGGACATATATTTTAGTGTTGGAATTGCTGATTGCTATTAAAAACCTTAAAATGTATTTGAAAAAGATGTTATTAGTAAATAACCATTTTCTTACAATAACACATATATTAGCAATAACGTGGAAAAATAGATAAATGATGTAATACCTTTCAACCCTCTAAAAGCTGAACAAGTGGCATTATGTAATTGGCTCACATTGCAGCAAAAGACTTTGTCTTGTTATTTATGAGCCAAAAGTCTTTGGTCTTAGACTTGTTATATTCATGGTATGCTTCCTCGAAATTTCCAAAATAAACTAGAATCATTATAAAATGTGGTTGATTTTTCTTTTAGGTTTAGTTTAGGACATTAAAGAAGTACGTGTAAGATGGCCACATTAATTATGTGCTTATAAATAAATCACTATAATGCGAAGCATCTCTTACTTTCTTGTAAAGTTCTATTTTTCACTCTTCTGAAAACTATAAGCATGTCTCAAAAGACATTAGATATTGAGATCACTGGCCTCTCCAATCATGACGGTTACGATATAAAGATCACAACTGTAATTGGTGCCAATTCGGTTAAAATCAACCGGAAGATAGGGCGTCCTGTCGTTTCAACCTCCCAGGATCCGTCGCTAGTGTTACCTAATTCACCACAAATAGGTACGTAGTTATTAATCATGAAGTTAATACTTAATTTAGTTTCGTTACAAAATAGACACATCGCCAGTTTATGTGTCATAATGTAGAATAATGAAAACCCCAAAAGGTATTATGTATTATTATTGATCAACTATATAATAGCGTTCTCTCTAATATAAACATCAATCGTTTGTATGTATATCGATCGATAAGACCACGAGGAAGCAGCGCCAGTGGCTGAGAGCTTAAAGATAAAAATCACTACAGAAAACAAAGGTTAAGATGTTGTTGTGGTTAATATTTATTTCTGTATATAACTCAAGAACAAAGTGTTTAATTAATCAAACCCCAAAAAACAAATATCTTTCCTGCCAGGGAAGGATCTGAAACTCCACACGAGTGAATCATCTTCAGGAGCAGATGGAGCAGGCCGCCCTATTGATGTTCAGACAAAGGGTTTAGAAGCCTCAGATGGCACAGGTATGCCAATTTCAATAAAATTACTATCACATTTAATTTTATGTGTTCTGGAGTGATAAAAGAATTAATTCATGTTACCAAGTGGCGGACTAAGATTTTTTTTTTCATGGGTGTCGAAAATTTTCGGTTTTTGGAAAGATATTGTCAGGTTGGGTGGTTGAAATTTTTTTACGGGGTTGAGTTCGGTTATTGAACTTTTTTACCGGATTGAATCGGTCACCATAGTATTTTAGGTTTTGGAGTTTAGATGTAAGGTTTTTTATTCGGTTCGTAAATTCATAGAGTTTTTTATTTGATTCATAAGTTTATTTTGTTCAATATTATAAAACTAACAACTAAAAAGTCAACACTTAACAACTAAGACAGTCTAAACATTCAAGTAAATTCAAAACATGAAGGAATCAAACTAAAGTTTCATCTAAATAATTAATTTAAACATCGAAGTGATTTAAAACATGAAACAAATTTCATCTAAAGAACCAATTTAGAAAAAAAAAAGCGCACACATGCCACACCCCAACCGACGGTGGAAACGTCGGGGCGGGACATGTAGACTGTTCATAAGCTCATGGTTTACTAAAGTTGTAATAATTAAACAATAACTTTCATTTCATAGCTCAAGTAATCAAGTATAACTTTTACAAGAATAAAAATACATGAATAACTTTATTAAATTCAAAACTAGGTCCTCAATCCTAAGTGAAGCGACTTGAAATCTTAACTCAAACACTGTACCTGAAACATGATAAAATGAGAGGGTCAACTATAAATAGTTGGTGAGCATACATAGGTTTTGTCACCACAAGTAAAGTTCAAATGTTTTGTGTACAATTCATATGATGCATGGTTTATAAAGCATTTATGGAGAATCTAAGTTAAGCTAGATGTACAAATAAAACTTTGTAATTGAAGGGCATAACAACACATGTTATCCTAATGTAGGGCATAACAACACATGTTATCCTGATGTAAATGTAGGGCATAACAACACATGTTATCCTAATGTAAATGTAGGGTATAACAACACACGTTAGCCTGAAATAATGTATTTGTGTTTGCACGTGTATCTCATGTATAGGTAGCCTTAACAATTAGCATCCAAGCATAAAGCACAAATAAACACATATAATCATATTATAGAATTGTACGTGTGTAATTGCAAATAGTATTTGAATGTAATCATGTTTCACCCCAAAAGGTACAAAAGGAAAAGGGGCTATGTAAACTCACCTTGCAAATGAAAGGGTTAAACTTGAACTTGTAGTAACTTGGATCGAATGCCTTAACGACTCCTTAGAATGGAAGGATTTAAGCTAGAATCTTCCAAAAGATGAGAAGAACGACCTTTAGTAGCTAGAGAACCCTAGAGGATCGTTGAGGTGTGAAAAATAAATGAGGAATAGAGGCTCTATTTATAGGGTGGGATTATGGACTTATTCGCAAAATTAAATAGTTATTTGGACTAGGATTGCAAAATATTTGAATATAATTAGTTATATTTAATAAAATTAAAAATAAATAGATCACGTTCAAAAAAAAAAGATTAGGATGAAATTTCAAGTTAGTTATTTAAGATTAGATTAGGATTAGTTACAATAAAAATAATAGTTTTTATTTATTTGAGATAAGTTTAAAGCTTTTAATTGATTTAAGAAAAAAAATGATAATAATAATTATTATGTATATATAGATGTACATATATTTGTTTATTTAAATCTAACTAGGACAATAATATGTTTATGTAAGGATAAAACTTCAATTTACCACGTGTTAAATCAATGATTAGGGTTACGTATGTTGTCAGGCAAAACAGGTTTGAAATGGTGTGCCATTATCGTATATAATAACTTAAAATAGTATCAGAAAATCATGGATGTTACAGTCTTCCCATGTTAGGGGAATTTCGTCCCGAAATTTGACCAATGGAGGCTACTGAACCGGAAAAGAGGCGAGGGTTTGGATTCTCAACGCGTTTTGATTGCCGGCTTGAGGAGTACATTCGATAACAAGATTCAGGTATGTTCCTCAAGGTCAGTCATGAAGAATGATAGTGGGTTTAATTTTGGCTTTTGGTTGCTTGCTTGGGCTTTATGATAGGCGGGTGGGTTTAGTTTTGAAATGAACTCAAGGAGAAAGTCTGTTGAATAATAATTTGGATTCTAAAGATGAAATGTATTATTTGCAATGGAAATGATGTGGACTAGATGATCAAGGTTTGTTTAAGATGTAATCTAATATGTTCAGGAATTATCAGTGGATAAGAGATTTCACAAAACATTGGCCCGTTAAATAACATAAAACTTTACGTGACACGAATAACGCTACTTCTGATAATATGGCAAGAACACTTATATATAGGAAGTACCAGCGGCGTATCCACCATGTCCTTATCATATCACATTAGTTTTGTTACTATGCACCACGATAGGTTTCATGTCATAACACACGACAGATTTCACTATGTTTTCCATGCGCTGATCTTTATAATTACGTGTGCACCCGTAATTATCCAAATCGTCGCATGGTTCACATAGTTCATCCCATTGTGTGTGGGGTCAGGGGGTAACACAAAATCACAAAATTCGTAACTATTGTTTTCACGTATGTGTTGCTAACAAATAACTATGTCCATAGATAGTAAAGTCAATCAGGTACTAAAGAGTAATAACGTGGCAGAATTTAGGGTTCCATAGCTTTCTCGTGTTTGAACAAGAATACGTCAAACCCCGAGTAGCTTTCATGGATAGGGTGAATAATCATGCCTTGTACAATGTGATTGCAACGATTGTAAACAATTTGGTTCCGTGTATAATGTAAACACATAAGTTCCATGTATGGTCTAGTGTAATGTACATTGTAAACAAATAGATTTCATGTATAATGTGAACAATTTAGTATCATGTGTATTGTAAACAAATAAGTTTCATGTAGGATGTGAACAATTTAGTATCAAATAAGTTTTCATGTATGACATGGACAATTTAGTGTTTAATATAATGAATTTTGTAAATGTAAACGATTTAGTATTTTACATTTTATAAACAATGAAGTTTCAGGTATAATATGAGCAACATAGCATCACGTATATTGTTTAGTGTGAACAATTTGGTGTCATGTATTTTGCAAACAAGTTTCATGTATTATGCGATCAGTGTAACATTATGTATATTGCAACTACTAAGTTTCGTGTATCATGTGATCGTGTATAATGTGCCCAATCTAGTATTATGTATCAAACCAACAAGTTTCATGTATCATGTGATTAACCTAGTATCATGCATATTGTAATAACTAAGTTTAATGTATCATGTGAATGTTCATATCTAAGTGATTGGACCTTATGTGTAATGTAAACTATCAAATTTTACACGTAGTCATGTATTGTAGACAAGCGTGTTGTTTAGCGTTCACTCATAACGTGGGTAGTTGGATTTTAACTTTGAAATTTTGTTGAGGTTTATATGGATGACTACATGAATTTATTCATCTCATTGCAGTGCTTAGTACAATCATGCATTTCTAAGGGAGTAAGATAATGAGAAAGTTGTGTAGATATTCAGAGCAATGTGCTTACGAATAACTGATTTGTGTTCTTTTGTTTGTAAAATAAATAAGTAGTTGTAACTTATTCTTGTTTATAAAATGGTGAAAAACAGTTGAATAATTAACTATATGGATAATTAAATGAATTTTTTTTTTTTAAATTATTATAAGAAGACTATTTCTAAGATAAAATAATTGCTAAATTATTTAATAACTAAGACAATGTGTAATAATAATTAATTTAACGAGAAAAGTCATAATTAATTATTAATTAAAATAATGTTTTTTTTTATAAAACGAGCTGTATTAAATTTTCTTACAAGGTTAAAATGTTTATAGAAATTTATATTTCAGATACTATCTAGAGGTTTGATAAACGTTTTGTTTGAACAAAATAACGATGTTGTTTAACTTAGATAATAAAATGATTAGTTATAAAGAAGGCTTAGATACGTGTACTAAATTGTAATAAACGAAACGATGGTGTTTAGATTGTACTCATTTGATAATATAATCAAATGGATACTTTGACAAATCAAAGTGATTCAAATTCCTATACTTTCAAGAAGACATGCTTTAGCCTATAAGTGAACACTCACTTCGGGAATCCCCAGGAAAGCATACGGATCCTTCGGTTGATTTGGATTTATATGAAATGCTTTCCTAGACAGAAGACCCAAAGTACAGGCATTCACCCTTCCGGATTGCACATGTTCTTTACTAATTTTCAGAATTCAAAAACTTTGACTGGAATTAAAATCTTAATAGACTTTAAGACTAAGATTTTAAATTTTTGTTCACAAATGATGATGGTGACATGTGTGTGAGATTAAGGGTGCATGAAGAATTAGGTGTGTATAAGTGTGTTTTAAAACTTAGGGTATCACTTAATGAACCAAATAGGTAGCATGTAGATAGCAATGAATATAAGCACAAAAGTTATCAAGTAGTGTGTCACATAGACAATTAGGTATTGTATCATGCGGTGTAATTAGTTAGAATAACATGTAAAATATATATTCATACAAAATAGAAATCGTGTAGCATATAGTAGCATGGCATAGTATGGGTGTCCTAAGGTTATAGTCTAGGTCAAAAGTGTTTAATAACCTAATTCCCTATAACCTGTCTCTGATACCAATCTGTCACACCGCAACCGACGGCGGAAACGTCGGGGCGGGACATGTAGACTGTTCATAAGCTCATGGTTTACTAAAGTTGTAATAATTAAACAATAACTTTCATTTCATAGCTCAAGTAATCAAGTATAACTTTTACAAGAATAAAAATACATGAATAACTTTATTAAATTCAAAACTAGGTCCTCAATCCTAAGTGAAGCGACTTGAAATCTTAACTCAAACACTGTACCTGAAACATGATAAAATGAGAGGGTCAACTATAAATAGTTGGTGAGCATACATAGGTTTTGTCACCACAAGTAAAGTTCAAATGTTTTGTGTACAATTCATATGATGCATGGTTTATAAAGCATTTATGGAGAATCTAAGTTAAGCTAGATGTACAAATGAAACTTTGTAATTGAAGGGCATAACAACACATGTTATCCTAATGTAGGGCATAACAACACATGTTATCCTGATGTAAATGTAGGGCATAACAACACATGTTATCCTAATGTAAATGTAGGGCATAACAACACACGTTAGCCTGAAATAATGTATTGTGTTTGCACGTGTATCTCATGTATAGGTAGCCTTAACAATTAGCATCCAAGCATAAAGCACAAATAAACACATATAATCATATTATAGAATTGTACGTGTGTAATTGCAAATAGTATTTGAATGTAATCATGTTTCACCCCAAAAGGTACAAAAGGAAAAGGGGCTATGTAAACTCACCTTGCAAATGAAAGGGTTAAACTTGAACTTGTAGTAACTTGGATCGAATGCCTTAACGACTCCTTAGAATGGAAGGATTTAAGCTAGAATCTTCCAAAAGATGAGAAGAACGACCTTTAGTAGCTAGAGAACCCTAGAGGATCGTTGAGGTGTGAAAAATAAATGAGGAATAGAGGCTCTATTTATAGGGTGAGATTATGGACTTATTCGCAAAATTAAATAGTTATTTGGACTAGGATTGCAAAATATTTGAATATAATTAGTTATATTTAATAAAATTAAAAATAAATAGATCACGTTCAAAAAAAAAGATTAGGATGAAATTTCAAGTTAGTTATTTAAGATTAGATTAGGATTAGTTACAATAAAAATAATAGTTTTTATTTATTTGAGATAAGTTTAAAGCTTTTAATTGATTTAATAAAAAAAATGATAATAATAATTATTATGTATATATAGATGTACATATATTTGTTTATTTAAATCTAACTAGGACAATAATATGTTTATGTAAGGATAAAACTTTAATTTACCACGTGTTAAATCAATGATTAGGGTTACGCATGTTGTCAGGCAAAACAGGTTTGAAATGGTGTGCCATTATCGTATATAATAACTTAAAATAGTATCAGAAAATCATGGATGTTACAACACACACTCCTAAAATCATGGTTGGGGATTCAGGGTTGTTCAATCTAGAAAGGGCCGACCGATAAGGGGGACAACCGTGGAGCCAGGAGGAGCGGCGATTTGGGGAAGAGGAGCGGCGACAACATTAGGGTATGGGTAAATTGGGTTCTCGATTATGGGTGTGTTTCTTTTTGAGCTATATATACGCATCGTATAGGCTAATACGATGTAGTTTAAGGTACGATGTACTTTCTGTAAATAGACCACAATCACATCACCATACGCCACGTATAACTCTATACGCAGCGTATAGTTATGTGATGGTTGATGTTACATTGTATTCTAAACTGAATCGTATTGCCCTATATGAGGCGTATAAGGATTAGGAATGACCAGGTGAATGATGTTGTATGGCGTTGGAAATTGTGAAGCCCTATACGCCTCGTATTGCATTATACGAGGCGTGTAACTCCGTGTTTGGTTAGCAATTCCCGTATCTTGTTAGTAGTTCACTTAAATTTATCAGCAGGGCAACTTAAATATACAAAAGAAATAAACTCTAACTTGTGGTATTTTTTAAGGGTATCCAATTTTCAGAGTTTATACTTTATTTAATTTTCAGATTTATTAAATAATGTAATTAAAAGTTTTCTTTTCATTTAAAACTCATCCAGACTCTAATATATGTCATTGTGTGTCTTATATAAACCGTATACAAAAAATGCATGTCATCATATCTCACGTGTACGATGTGAAGCAAATATATATACGGT
Source organism: Smallanthus sonchifolius (assembly GCA_023525975.1). NCBI lineage: Eukaryota > Viridiplantae > Streptophyta > Magnoliopsida > Asterales > Asteraceae > Smallanthus > Smallanthus sonchifolius. The sequence continues at coordinate 60,609,883 of CM042042.1, forward strand.
TTTTATGAAATGACCTTGGTTTTATTATCCGCTTTAAACCTCAAAAAGGGTTAAACTAACCCTAATTATTAATGATTGGTTATTTGTAGGTACATCCGACAACGAACCGAGTTCTACGAGGCATGTTACTAGCCATGATGAACATGGCATGACGTTGATCGTTGGTGATCTATCATCATACAAGTGCAGTGGATGCAAGGAATCAGGGATTGGAGAAAGATACAAATGCAACGAAGAGTGTCCATACATTCTTCATCCAGAGTGCAGGTACCATGAGGAAGAAGCAACCCATGAGTTCTTAAATGGATCCACTTTCAAATTCTTTGAAGAACTATCTAGTGAACAACATAGATCATCTTGTATCGCATGTGGATCCGACATCAAAGGGTACTTTTACCACTGTGAAGCTACAAACAAAAATCTACACCCATGTTGTCTTAACCTCGAAAAGACAATTCAAGTTGGTAAGATGAAGTTCCTCCTTTGCAAGAAATTGACATCAACATGTTTTTACTGTCATCCAAACAAGAAAGAAAACATGGACAAAGGCTGGTGTTACTCGTTAGAGAGCGGGCAAGACTTGCAGGCTCATGTTTCATGCATGAACGATGCGATCATCGAATGTCTAACGAGTGAAAGTAAAGAAGAAAGGGGGGACACCGAGAATTCCATAAAGATGAAAATAAGTGTGATTTTGAAATGGGCGAAAAAGCTTTTCTGGGAAGTAATTGAATTCTTGAAATCGTCTAATACGCATGTTGACAACACAACTCAATTCTTGAAGTCGGCTAAAATACAGCTTGAAAAGATAATTACAGTTTTGGAGTTGTTAGAAAAGCCGCTCAAGAAAACTGCTCAAGTTTTGGGTTCGGCTTGCATGCATCTTGGGAAAGTGAATGCAGTTTTGGGTGGTGTCATAATAATTCTCGAAAATCTTCTTATTGTGATTTCTGGTTTCGGTGCTAGCCCTCAGGCTATTTAAGTAGCAAACTGATTGAAAATAGTAAGTTTAAAGACCCTTAAATTTGTAATAACTAGGTGATTGTAATGGGTGAGGACTCTATGTGTATTTATGAAACAAATACGAGGATGGTTGATTTTGGGTATATCTCGATCTATATTTTAGATATCTTGTTACAAACGAACACCAAGAAAGAACAATTGCGACTCAAACGATTCTCTTATTGAAGTTTGAAAACGATTACAATCGAAAGAAACTAAGAAGTGTACTAACAAGAACTGAATGTAAGAATTGAATGAACCCTAAATCCCCAATTGTGTAGCTAACAACCGGTAACTAACTAAAAACAAAATATACAACTTCAACCTCTATACTATTGGTTAACTAGAAATGAACACTTCAACTATTAACCATTTGACTTGTTGACTTTACTGAGAATTTATTACAACAATCTTCACCGTAAATCTGAATTACGTCATCATACAACAATCCCTAATGACTTCAAACACCAATCAAACTTTGGTCTTGGTAAAGACATTGTAAACACATCAACTGAGTTGACTTTGGTGTCAATTTCTTCCACACTGACTTCCTTATAGTTATCACATCACGAATAAAATGAAGCCTCACATTAATGTGTTTTCTTCTTTCGTGAAAAATGTTATTTTTTTTATAACTAGAGAGCTCCGTGATTATCACAGAATATCTTAGTTTCAACTAACTCAACTACAAACCCCTTTAGTCATAAAGCCTCTTTGATTGCTTCTATTAAAGCTATGTATTCTGCTTCCGTGGAGGATAATGCTACCCTGTTGTAACTGAGATTTCCAGCTGACTACATTTTCCAACACTTGAAATGCATAACATGTTACCGATCCTAAAACTTTCAATTTGGATTGATTTTGGGTGTCAACGGACTTCCATTTAGGGATGAGCTTTTGGTGCCCAGTACACATACCGTACCGAACCGGTACCGAAAAATCAAAACGGGTACCGGTACCGGGACTTGATTTTCTCTGATTTCGGTATCGGTACTGGTCGGTACCGATGCCTATACTTTACCGAAAAGTACCCCTTTAGTCCCGAAAATACCAAAAATATGAAGGGTATTTTTTTATGGGAATTTGTTAATACACCATATATCACCTTTCCAAAACCCAATTTTTAAAACCCACTTTACATTAGTCTTTTTTTGGGTGATGGTTTGATCAACAGTAGGTTTTTTGTTTGACATTTTTTGTGAGTATGTTTGATAAAAAAAAGGATTATACTATTATAACCCAACCACCATTTTTTGTGAGTAGGTTTGATCAAAAAAAGATTATACTATTATAACTGTGATAAGGACCTGTAATCGCAATCTTTTTGAAGGACTACTACAATTTGAAGCAATAATCATACAGAATTGTACCAGACCTAGATTTATTTTAATAAATGATCAATTAACTTTTTTTTTTCATTTTTGTAGAAAAAAGATGATGATATATTTACATTTGTTGATGAGACACCTAATATCCAACTTGATAATAACTCGGATTTGATTAATGTGGAACAAAGTTGAAAGAGAAAACAAGTTTATGTAACTGATAGTTTTTTATGGTTTTTTTTGCTAGAAAGTTGATGTAATATGTATTCGGGTACCAAACTGGTACCGGGTACCGAAATACAGGTACCGATTCTATATTTTCGGTATCGGTATCGGTACCCGTTTTTCAACAAAAATCAGGACCGGTATTTTCGGTACCGTACCGATCTCATCCCTACTTTCATTGCCAGAACAACTAAAGAAATGATTTACAGTTCTTGATGCAAAGAATTTTTGTTTTTGATCGAGATTCAACAATGAGCCATTTTTGTTGCTTTGTTTAATTTAGGGTTGGAGAAAAAGGGGTTATTTGTTTTTAATATATTTTAGAATAAATTATGGATGGACGAAAATACCCGCAGTTAAGAGAGAGGGTGACAGGTTTTAAACGGACCTTGTAGACGACGTGAGACATCTAGACTCAAATGAAACAAAAATGAAAAGTTAGGGTGGTGCAAATCAAGGTTTTGAAACATAAGGGACTCAGATGGTTAAAACTGATAAATGTCACGAACTAAGATAGTAATTTACTCTATTGTTTAAGAGATTGAAGTTAGGTTAGGAGTCAAGTTAGCTTTTCTTTTTGTTTACATTAACTATTTTTTTTACGATTTCATACATATTTCAACAAACAACATTAGAGTGTTAAGACTTGTTCCAACTCTTAGATCCACTTCATCGCTCATTCTAAAGGCTTAGGAAATATATTTACATGAACCATTACCTGAAAATGAAATAGAAAATACATTAATTAAATATAAACGGGCCAAAACTACAAACGGCCCAATGACATAACATGGTTTTGAGAATAATTGTGAGGGACTTACTTGGGTCCGTGGATGCTACGATTCCGGTGTGAGCAAAGTCGCAATCAAAGTCATCACGGCCTTTGGCTTGATAATAAGAGTTCATGAGGAATGATGCGTGTGCTCGCACCGTGTTGGGCTCGAAGCAAGGCCCGCCGGGCTGGGTGGGGCTACAATCAAGACCATTGCTACAAATCTAATCTATGTTGGATTGAAGTGCGACGTCAGTGGCATCTGGTTTAGGCACACACCAACGCTTGCCCCGTGTTGATGGCGGTTTTGATGGTGACGGTGACTTTGGTGATGGTGATGGTGACCTCGGTGATGGGCTCGTTGACTGCAATGTATGGGTATGAATTCTCGAATTATATCACAGAATGCTAATAACTCTATATGCAATAATGCAATGTTGGTATGGAGCCGACACTTAATCATGGATAAAGATGTTATTTTAGTGAGCCTTAACATTTATCTTTTACCGGTGAACACACGCTCTCTACTCTGTACTTATTCTACTTCTAAAATTATCACACCTACATTTCGTCAGATTTAAACTCTTGAAGTATGTTGAACCAACCTACTTTCTGCTAACTCATCCATGCTGTATAATAAATAAAGGTTTTTCATGTCACGTGTCACCTCAATATTCATTCTCATCATTTTCCTGACCCTCTCTATTATTAAATACACCTATAATAATATATTTTTAAAGAAAAAATTAATCTTTATATTAATAAATCTAGTGACATATTTTAATAAGTGCATTTGTTAACAACTTATATTGTACTCTACGAGTTTATTTTGACGAGTCGAATAATCTTTTAATTTTTAGCAATTGAAAAATGCATGTGAAAATGTAATTTCTAGTGGTAAGATGGGAGTGTGACAACAAAAAAGACTGATAAGCAACGGAAAAAAAAGTTCGAATTTCAATAATTGTACTTTACTGATATTATTCCTCTTCTATCGTCCTTTTTATATTCGGGGTCGCAATCGACGCTACGGCGGATTCGATTCTCCATGCCACGTAACCCCGTGTTTCCTAATATTACGAAAAAGACATTACCTGAGACTTGTGCATAATTCCGACGTCATAAACCGGAGTAAAATCGGGTCTAAACAGCCCGAAATTCTTCTCATCCAACGACGGCCCTTTCAGATTCTCATTGAACAATGAAAATATATAAGTTTCGAACTTCCGTCTGGGCATCAACGGCGTTCCGACACCGGAACTCACTTTCTTGATCAGCCCACCGTTATAAGCCGCCGCGTTGCCAGGATTCGCGTGGGTGTTTTGCGGGTCTCCGCCGGACGGCCACCCTGTCTCCGCCACGATTATTTCGACGTCGGGGTAACCCAACTTCTTCATCGTACACAGCGTCCATTAGTTGATCGAACTGATTAGTGTACCTTTAATCAACAATCAAAAATCAATTAAGATTGAATTTTGACTACAAAAGTTACAAGCTAAAAGACCACAACAACTAAAGAAACTTTGGCCTATCGGTATCAAGGTGTGTCAGGAGTAGTGTCCCTCTCCAGGTGTGTCAGGAGTAGTGTCCCTCCGTAAAAGGTTGTTGATTCAAGTAGTAGGATTAGGCCAGCTAAACAGGTCGTGTTGACGGGTCGAACCCCAAAATTATACACGAACCCGAACACGACAAGAACCCGAAAATTTTGTCACAAACATGACCGAACACGACTCATGTATCACATGTTGACACCAGAAACTTTTTTTTTACTTACTTTCTTTATTTTTGCATATTATATAGTTTTTACTTTTTTAAACAATTTGATTTAAATATGCCGCTTTGTATTTGAGCATTTAAATTTTGGAATAAAAAGTATTTAAATAGTTTAATTTATTACATAAAACATATTTTTAAAATATATACATAAATAAATGGGTTAAACGGATCAACATGCGAACCCGCTCGGTTGATTCTAACACGACCTGTTTAGTTGAACGTGTTCGCGGATTCAGCTCGAAACTGACCCGAACCCATTTAAATTAAACCCAAACTCGTGAATTTCGAGTTAGATTCGTATCGTGTTACAGATTCACACCCCTAAGTAAAAGTAGGATTAGTAGGTGTGTGAGTTGTCTGATCGAAAAAAAAACATAATGAACAATACCTTTTTTTTGGTGACTTTATCATACAATCCAGCATTAGGCTTGAAGAGACAGTACCTCTCATTCCCTGGCGAGTACGCGTAATAAGTATACGGATTAACCATGAACCCGGATTTCGTCTCCCGGTGGAACCGGAGTATCGGGGTGAGACTTCCTACGTCCCATCCGGGTCGAAAAGAGGCTTTGCTCGGCGGATTAGACGAGAAAAGAATACTCAATGAATGTGGGGTAGAAATCTTAACGTCTTTAATACCAGCTTTAATTAGTGTGGCATGAAGTACTCGCATCGCGGGCATGAGGTGGTCGACAATGTTCTGTGGGCCCCAGTGGAGTACCTCGGTCCCGACACAGATGTAATGTATCTTGGTGGCGGTGTAGAAGGGTTTGATGTTAGCATTGACCCATCGGCGGGCAGTCCACGGGTCGGTGAGAGAAGGGATGTCGCCATTGGGGACAGTGACGGAGACAAGGATGCCAATGCCAGCGAAGGCTTTTACGACTTCTGGGTTAACGTCAAAGATTCTAATGCGGTCGATTATGGTTTGGGATTTTAGGAACTGAGCGACTGTAGCCGGGGGTGGGAGGTTGTCGGCGAGGGTACCGTAGTTGACGCCGATGGAGTTGGCGTCGGGTAGGACGAGGAGGAGGAGGAGGAGGAAGAAGAAGAGGGATGGGAGTTTTGAAATTGGCATTGTTGTTGCATGTGGAATTGGGGGGTTTTTTTGGAGTGATTTTTTTTAAAGGCGAACATTGAATGTTGTGACGTCACACCCCCGTTACATGGGAGAGCCTCGTCCAACTCCGGCCAATATGTTGTCTTAACCGGGCCCACTTGGCGTCAGAGTTGGAGAGCTTTCAAGGAAAAACCCCACCCAATACGGCCCCTTCCGGGCTTGAGGGAGAGCCGAGGCTCGAACCCTGGATCGGCGTGGGTAAAACCCTGGTGCATCAGCCTAAAAGGCCTCATTTGCGATAGCGCAGAAATTAATGGTGGTGGCAGGGATTGACCCGGGTCCCTTGGGACTTTAGACCTCACCTCAACCACGACACGACAACCTCCTTACTCATTCATGCCTTTTAGATTAAAGTTTTCTCCAAACACTCAACAAGGCTTTTCCAACCCCTTTGGAGTGATTTATCACGGGTTGGAAAAGCCTTGTTGAGTGTTTGGAGAAAGCTTTAATCTAAAAGGCAGGAATGAGTAAGGAGGGTCTGGTTGGACTGAAAGTAAAGAATCTAAAGGGGATTCATATTCAAACTACAAAATACCATGCTTTTAATGTTTTGAAATAAAGAATATAAAAGCAACCGTGATCTAGCCTTCTGTGAAAGGGAAAATATCAAACCGGACGTTTAAATAAAAAATTTATTAAAAATGGACATGTTAAATAGCCGGATATTTCATTGACATTGTGAGACAATAGCCGGCTAAACCGGCATAAACTTCCGTACCCACATTCACTTTTACAAAGTACGGACCAATTGCAAGTCGACACTTGGCTTAACCGGCTATAGCCGACAAAATGGATTAGCCGGCTCAAACCGGGTAATTATAGACTATATTTTATTTTAAACTAAAATAAAATAAAAAGGAGGCTTGGTTGAGGTGGCTGTTTGTGTGCACAACTCTACAACTCTAACTAAGGGAAGCCCTATTTTAGGTCTTTTTTACTCAGTCCTTTCTTTTTGCATTTTGTTTTTATTTTATTTTTATTATTTAACTGGAAATATAATTATGCTTTTCACTTGGTTTTAAAAAGCGTGTGGCGCACGTATGTCAGGCGTTCGTTATTAAAAAGACATCAAAATATATAATATTTTAAATTGTTAACTTTTAAACACTAAATCATAAGACATTTTCATCAATCGATGGTCTAATTTGTTCAAATATTCAAACCCATGGTCAATATTTGATGGTCAAATTTGTTCAATCGATGGTTTAATTTGTTCAAATACTCGTCAACTGCATAATGGTGCATTTCAGAACCAAGCATCAACATAAAGAACAATGTTGCTACAAGGACAGACCACACATTTTTTTTTAATTTGAACCACTAAACATTCAGTTTCAAATCTATACTAATAAATAAAGGTTTAAGGTGGACACTTGTCACTTACTCGTACCTCCTTTCATTGGTTTTTCCGCCTCTCTCTCCTAATAAATACGCCTCTATCTTATTAAATAATAATGATATTATAAATATATTACTAAAGAAGAATACTAATTGTATTAAATAATAATATATAGTAGAAAATCAAAATATAACTAATTAAAGAAAAATACTAATTTGTTACATACACATTTCTACTTGATATATCTCGAGACGATCATAATAGTTTGAAAAGTTAGAACGTATTTAAAAATTTATAAATTTTATCTATTTTAATATACAATCTCGTGTAATACACGGGATTCTAAACTAGTCAACTAACAATTTAAACATTCTAACAATTTAAACATTCAGATCAAGTCAAGTAGCATACTACTAACATCAAATTATAAACAATGAAGTAATGAACAATCAAGTTTCAAGTTTATAGAATCAAGTATCAGTAATTAAGTAGCATGCTACTATCATCATATAAACACGTAATGTAAACTCTCAAACATTCAACAGGTAATTTCAATTTTCAAAGTATAAAAGTAAAAAAAAAACCTCAAACCTGCGCGAGGAAGAGTGGGGGAGCAGTCGGTTAGCCGAAGCCGCCGGAGGGCGGGAGGCGGTCGCCGGTCAGGCAAATAGTATTTAGGTTAGAAAATAGGAATTACCGATTTAGGGAGATGGGTAATTGGATGTGGTTACATTACAACTTACAAATTGCGCTTATCAAATATTTTAATACTAGTTTAGATCCCGTGTTTACACACAGGATGAAAAATATCAATACATTAATTTTTTAAATCTTTATTTATATATTTTACAGGTGTAAAAATATATTACATATACCAAATATGCAAAACAAATTCAAAAATATGTAAAAATTAATATATAATTAGATTTTAAAAATACGTTAATTACTATTTAATGTAATTTGACTTTAATTTATTATTTGATTGGAAATAAAAGTTACATAATTATATTTCAAAGTTTCTTATAATAAAAAATAATCTAAAATAAATGTGTTTTATTAGTATAATTAATATTCTCTTTAAAAATATATATTATTATTAAAATATGTAAACTTATTTAATAAGAGAGAGAGACGGAAAACAAAAAAATTATTAAAAAACAATTAAAGAAAATTTGTGCAATTAATAGGAAAGAGGCGGGAAATTTGTCTAACAAAAACTTTATTTATTATAGAGTATAGATTAATAATTTGTTTAAAAATATATACTTTTATTGTAAATATGGAAGTGTATTTATTAAGAAAGAGAGACGCGAATTTTTTTTAAGAATGAATGTAGAGGTGACACATGTCACACCCCAACCGACGGCGTATTATACGTCGGGGCGGACGCGGTTGTACAATAGCACAAGGTTGACTATTAAAGTTTCAATATTTCATTAATAAATAGATTCAAAGGTTCAATACAAAGGAAATAACAAGTATACAACGTTTATTTAATAAGTAGTCTAGGTCCAAAGCGTCCTATGTGATCACAAACAAGTCTCATGATGTAGAACCTGAAACATGTGAAAGAATCTGTCAACTATAAAATAGTTGGTGAGATACAAAGGTTTTGACACAGTTTAACAAGTATTTGAGAAGAATTACAATTCACTATGATATATGCATTCTATAATGTAAGTATGAGAAACAAGTATCTTAAACATTGTGAATATCAACCCTCCAACCAAGTTTAGGCATAACCCACAGGTTACCCTTATAAGTCTCAAGTTTAAAAGTTTAATTCAGTAACAATCACCAAGGGCTCCCCCCGAAGGGTCAATCAATCAAGGTGGATTGGTCAAATGCAATAGATCTATCATTATTACTATAGGCTTGATCAAAGTTAATGAATATGCTAGTTTTAAGTTTAATCTAAGCATACAAGTCTCAAGTTTAACATAAGAATAAGCACATAGTCATAGTTTGTACAAGAATTGTATAAGTTTAAAGTTTTGAACATGTTTCACCCCAAAAGTATAGAAAGGAAAAAGGGGCTAAGTATACTCACTTGGATTGATGAAGAGTATCCGACACTGATAAGTATTTGCAAGATTTTGAGGAAGAATACCCTCACAATAAGCCTAAGAATACAAGTCTAAAGATTTAAGTTTGCTTCTACAAATTTAAGGCAAAAGATCTAGGATTTTGAGATTTTGACTAGGATTCCAAATGGAAGATGAGAATGATTAAGTTTATAAAGTTTTAATCAAGTTTAAATAGAGATTTTGAATGAAAGACATCAAAGTGTAACAAATTTATTTGTTTGGAATAAAAGCCTTACAATTACACCACATAGGTAATAATCTTTTAAAGTTTTCTAAGTATTTATAATACAAATTACTTGTAATATAAGTAAGTTTAAATAAATAATAATACTTATAAGTTTATAAGATATTAAATAGAATTTCCTATAATGGTTATATCTTAGTTATAGATTTATAACTATTTTTAAAGTCTAAAAGGAAAACCATAAGTTTATAAGGTTTTAAATAAAGTTTGCATTTAAAATAATAAGTTTATAAGTATTCAAATTGTATATGAATTTATACATATTTTAAATAAAGTTTCTTAAGGTATTAAAGTTTACATGTTCATAATATTTAAAGTTTTCATTTAGTTTCATAAGTTTATAATTATTTAGGAAGCAAATAAAGTATAGTTATTTCTAATGTTTTATATAAACAAATAGATTTATGTTTATATACATTTTATAAAGTGTATAAATTTATAAATTTATAAGTTTCTGCTTTTTAAATAAACTCTATAACTTTTCTAAGCTTACAAAAGTTATATAAGTTTAAAAGTTTACAAGTTTATATTAAAGATTAGAATAATTAAGCTATTTTAAATAAATAGTTTTTGTGAGATTATAAATTTTATAAAAGTTTTAAAAGTATTTTTATGAATTTAAACCAAAATTAAAGATTTAATTAATTATAGGTTTAACTAAGTTTTACTTAATTAAAAATGTTCCAGAATGTAAAAGTGTAGATAAAATCGTTTTTAGGTTTATATAAGTTTAACATAATTTATAAAAATTATTACAAGTTTAATCTGTTTTTAAAGAGGCAAAAAAAAATATAAAAGGGCAAAATCGGTTTACCCGGACTTGAACTCGGGTTCTTGTCCGGGTCGCACCCACACACAAGCACACTGACCATTCCGACTACTGGTTCATTAGTCTAAAACGTGGAAAAAGAATCACTTAAACAAAATCCCGAATCAAGCCCCAAACCGTAAATACGAATCGAATCACCCTCTGTTTATGCGTTTAAACAGAGGGCTTTTGATCCTCACATGAAAACGACGGTCTTGGCTATAAGAATTACCTGAAACGACTTCGAGTTGAGAGAGAACGAGCTCAAGATTTGACTTCAGCTATCGCGGACTGGATTGAACAATGTAGGGTTCGATCGGTGGAATTGACACTTGAGAGAGGTTTGGTGTGATGATGTTGAGCTATGGGGGTCGGTATTTATAACCATTTAGGCATTGAATGCGCGAACGGGTTGGGGAAAAATCGGTTGAGCCGATCGGAGTAAATACCGGCATCACGCGTTGCCTCGGTCGGATAGGATCATTAAGGCACCTAGGGGACGGGTCGCATGCGCGAGATGAACCCGAGGTTCATCGAATCCGGACGAGATTCGCGTTTTTTGAATAATCGAGTTAAAAACTGCGGGTGGCGGGTTTCGAACCTGGAACCGCTTTTGGTTTCATAGGTTTGAGGTGTAATCCCTAAGAAATTCCGACCTTGATCTTTAATTTTTCCGGCATTTGTAATTATATTATTATATGGTTGCATTTATGAAAGTGTCACATTTTATATTCATGAAATGCTCATACATGCACATATCTATTACAATTATTTCAAACATAAATGCTTCAATAAAATTAAGGGTTTATAAAGATTTAAGTTTATAAATAAGTTCCACTTAAATAAAACCCGTGTTATTTAAATTAAAATTTATACCTACAACATTTAATTATGTTATTTATATAAAACACCAAATGATTATACATTTTCTAAGTCCAGGGGTTAGTTATGCCCATTCCTGAACCCTAATCATAACTACAAACTAAGATAGTTCATGAAATAATAAACAATTGAAACTTCAGGGACCAAACCGCAAAATTTGTGAGATTATAAATTAAGTTATTTTAAATAAATAGTTTTTGTGAGATTATAAATTTTATAAAAGTTTTAAAAGTATTTTTATGAATTTAAACCAAAATTAAAGATTTAATTAATTATAGGTTTAACTAAGTTTTACTTAATTAAAAATGTTCCAGAATGTAAAAGTGTAGATAAAAATCGTTTTTAGGTTTATATAAGTTTAACATAATTTATAAAAAGTATTACAAGTTTAATCTGTTTTTAAAGAGGCAAAAAAAATATAAAAGGGCAAAATCGGTTTACCCGGACTCGAACTCGGGTTCTTGTCCGGGTCGCACCCACACACAAGCACACTGACCATTCCGACTACTGGTTCATTAGTCTAAAACGTGGAAAAAGAATCACTTAAACAGAATCCCGAATCAAGCCCCAAACCGTAAATACGAATCGAATCACCCTCTGTTTATGCGTTTAAACAGAGGGCTTTTGATCCTCACATGAAAACGACGGTCTTGGCTATAAGAATTACCTGAAACGACTTCGAGTTGAGAGAGAACGAGCTCAAGATTTGACTTCAGCTATCGCGGACTGGATTGAACAATGTAGGGTTCGATCGGTGGAATTGACACTTGAGAGAGGTTTGGTGTGATGATGTTGAGCTATGGGGGTCGGTATTTATAACCATTTAGGCATTGAATGCAAGAACGGGTTAGGGAAAAATCGGTTGAGCCGATCGGAGTAAATACCGGCATCACGCGTTGCCTCGGTCGGATAGGATCATTAAGGCACCTAGGGGACGGGTCGCATGCGCGAGATGAACCCGAGGTTCATCGAATCCGGACGAGATTCGCGTTTTTTGAATAATCGAGTTAAAAACTGCGGGTGGCGGGTTTCGAACCTGGAACCGCTTTTGGTTTCATAGGTTTGAGGTGTAATCCCTAAGAAATTCCGACCTTGATCTTTAATTTTTCCGGCATTTGTAATTATATTATTATATGGTTGCATTTATGAAAGTGTCACATTTTATATTCATGAAATGCTCATACATGCACATATCTATTACAATTATTTCAAACATAAATGCTTCAATAAAATTAAGGGTTTATAAAGATTTAAGTTTATAAATAAGTTCCACTTAAATAAAACCCGTGTTATTTAAATTAAAATTTATACCTACAACATTTAATTATGTTATTTATATAAAACACCAAATGATTATACATTTTCTAAGTCCAGGGGTTAGTTATGCCCATTCCTGAACCCTAATCATAACTACAAACTAAGATAGTTCATGAAATAATAAACAATTGAAACTTCAGGGACCAAACCGCAAAATTTGTGAGATTATAAATTAAGTTATTTTAAATAAATAGTTTTTGTGAGATTATAAATTTTATAAAAGTTTTAAAAGTATTTTTATGAATTTAAACCAAAATTAAAGATTTAATTAATAATAGGTTTAACTAAGTTTTACTTAATTAAAAATGTTCCAGAGTGTAAAAGTGTAGATAAAAATCGTTTTTAGGTTTATATAAGTTTAACATAATTTATAAAAAGTATTACAAGTTTAATCTGTTTTTAAAGAGGCAAAAAAAAATATAAAAGGGCAAAATCGGTTTACCCGGACTCGAACTCGGGTTCTTGTCCGGGTCGCACCCACACACAAGCACACTGACCATTCCGACTACTGGTTCATTAGTCTAAAACGTGGAAAAAGAATCACTTAAACAGAATCCCGAATCAAGCCCCAAACCGTAAATACGAATCGAATCACCCTCTGTTTATGCGTTTAAACAGAGGGCTTTTGATCCTCACATGAAAACGACGGTCTTGGCTATAAGAATTACCTGAAACGACTTCGAGTTGAGAGAGAACGAGCTCAAGCTTTGACTTCAGCTATCGCGGACTGGATTGAACAATGTAGGGTTCGATCGGTGGAATTGACACTTGAGAGAGGTTTGGTGTGATGATGTTGAGCTATGGGGGTCGGTATTTATAACCATTTAGGCATTGAATGCGCGAACGGGTTGGGGAAAAATCGGTTGAGCCGATCGGAGTAAATACCGGCATCACGCGTTGCCTCGGTCTGATAGGATCATTAAGGCACCTAGGGGACGGGTCGCATGCGCGAGATGAACCCGAGGTTCATCGAATCCGGACGAGATTCGCGTTTTTTGAATAATCGAGTTAAAAACTGCGGGTGGCGGGTTTCGAACCTGGAACTGCTTTTGGTTTCAGAGGTTTGAGGTGTAATCCCTAAGAAATTCCGACCTTGATCTTTAATTTTTCCGGCATTTGTAATTACATTATTATATGGTTGCATTTATGAAAGTGTCACATTTTATATTCATGAAATGCTCATACATGCACATATCTATTACAATTATTTCAAACATAAATGCTTCAATAAAATTAAGGGTTTATAAAGATTTAAGTTTATAAATAAGTTCCACTTAAATAAAACCCGTGTTATTTAAATTAAAATTTATACCTACAACATTTAATTATGTTATTTATATAAAACACCAAATGATTATACATTTTCTAAGTCCAGGGGTTAGTTATGCCTATTCCTGAACCCTAATCCTAACTACAAACTAAGATAGTTCATGAAATAATAAACAATTGAAACTTCAGGGACCAAACCGCAAAATTTCTTTGTCTTTCTTCCCCATTCGCAAATTTTGACTTTTTAGAGTCAAACTAAACGAAATTGAAAATCCAATCGATCGAGTTAACGCGTTTTAACTACAATTGATGTTACTACATCAATATGTGATGGTTCACTCATGATTTAACTATATAATTAGTTCGAAATCAATGATCTATTTGTGAATTAGATCCCGTAACCGTGCTAATCAAGTGGACAATCAATTCGTGCATTAAACTTGAAATTGAGCCTATAAATTGAGTGCCACACCTTCGAGACATTCACCCCAAACTCTCGGAACTCGAAAGCTGGTCTGAGAACACGTCAGAAGTCCGGTCAAGCTCGACGAATTCCGATCTGTCTCGCGCCGTCGTTCTCCTCTGTTACGCTACCATTTCAGGTAATTTTGATACCCATAGTTTCGGTTTGATCCAGGCTTCAAAAGCCCCCTAAACTCGCGATCGATTAGTGTCGAATCGAATCGATTTGATGTTAAGGTTTGGGATGGAGACGATCGGGAAAGGAGACGAGCGTGGGCCGAGTGCTAAAACCGCATCGCGTCTGAGTTGGACCAAGGCAGGCGCCCTGGTCCAGTGGCTAGTGCGAGTCGGCAAGTGTTGAACCGCTTCTGTCGCGGGTTCGAGTCCAGTAGTCTTTTTTTATTTTAAAACATTTTTAAAACCCTATTTTTAATCTTATTTTTCCTATAAAAAATTATCTTATAAAACTTTCAAGACTCGGGAATATTATATGAACCAGATTGTTAACCTAACAATTTTAAATAAATATTTAATCATTTTAGAGAATTAAAAACTAATAAACTCTAATTAAAAACTTATCATTTTATTTAGAACCCCTATTAACTACTTTTATTACCTAACTATTTAACCTAAACCCTTTTTATTTTTCATTTAATTTATTTAACTATTTAATTAATTAAAACATATAAATTATTTACATAATAATTATTGATATGTTTAAACAAATATTCTCCAAATACTTGTTCATTACTTTGTAAACAAAATCCTTAATATATATATATATATATATATATATATATATATATGTATATTTATGTATATATATATGTGTATATATATATATAATTAGGTATTAAAACCTTTGTTAAATGCACATCATTCTCTCTATTAAACAAACGAATTATCTCATTTCTTAACAAACACAACATTTACAACGAATATAACACACCCATATAATCTAGCTTAACCCTTACTATTTAAATCTTTTGTGCCTGTCATTGATACATATATACATGCAAACATAGGTTAACCTTGAGGTTAGCTAAGACAACTTGTGCAATTACCGTACTTGTGATTTCAAGCTACCAATCCAAAGTGAGTTTACATAGCCCCTTTTTACTGTTTTTGTTTTTGGGGTGAAACATGTTATCAACTTTATCTATTTAAACAATTCAATATCTATGTTCTTGTGCTTGATCTTTATGCTTTATATTTGAACTACTTGGTGACCATTGCATGTGTTTCATGACAGTACATTCATTAACTTGTAGCCCAAGCCTAAGGTAGTACCTAACATGATCATTTATATGGGAAACTGAAACTATAACTTACCACAAGACCTTGGCGGTTTTTGTTGGGTATTAACTATAACTTGGAGTATCCGCTTGCTCCCTTTTTCAAAATGGCAATAAGTGGGATTGCGTATCTAGTTTTCTATTATCAGGCTTGAATTGTACGCTTGGAACCTCGTGTGTTTTCACATATATGCTTTAGACTTGCTTTGAACATATTGAATTGTAATCTATACTAACTCTTTTGTTGTCAAAACCTATGTATCTCACCAACTACTTGTAGTTGACAATTACTTACATGTTTCAGGTGTACCTGTTTGAGGACTACTTGCTCACCTAGGACTTGGACCTAGTTTAATTAAAATCATGTTTTGAACGTTTCATTTTCCTATGTAACGGATGCTTTTAATTTGAATAATAAATATTATCATATTTAATAGATGATCATGTGCTTATGAACAACCGCGTCAGCCCCGGCGTTTAATCCACCGCCGGCCGGGGTGTGACAGATTGGTATCAGAGCCATGGTTATAGGGAATTAGGTTATTAGACACATGACCTAGACTATAACCTAGGAGTCCCAAACATGAGTTTAACTCGTGTCTTTTATTAGGAACTCCACACTATCTTTACTATGCATGCTTACCTACATCTATCTATTTTTGATTACCTGATACAACTCCATGAACTACGACATTCAAGAGTCTACATGAAACTATTTTGAACTACTTGAACTACATGAAACTTACACTTAGACTTAATAGTCTAATCCGAATGAAACTCTCGTTAAAGGTATGTAAGTTCTAACTAATGAATGGGAACTTGTGCAATCCGGAAGGGTGGATGCCTGTATTCTGGGAGTTCTGTCTAGGAAAGCATTTCGTATAAATCCAAATCAACCGATGGACCAGTTATGCTTTCCTGGGAATTCTTGGGATGAGTGTCCACTTATAGGCTAACGCATGACTTCTCAAACATTAGTAAGACTTAAAATACCTTGATAAGCCAATGTGCCCATTAGGGTACCATCTATGTTTCACCTAACATCTCATGATTAAATTACAAACTCTTGTACATGATTCACATCTTATGAACGTTTTATTCACCCGTTTGTAGAATGCCTCCCCGTCATGAGCGTAGGAACAACCTCACCGATAGGATCATCCAGCAAATGGCTACGATCCTACCAACTATGGTCAACCAACTGAACCAGAATGTTGCACCAAGGAATCCCACGTGTACATTCAAACACTTCAACTCCTGCAACCCCACCAAGTTCTACGGGAACGAAGGAGCCACTGGACTCCTCCAATGGTTTGAAAGCATTGAGGGAACTTTCATCAATGCTGATTGTCCTGAGAACCTGAAGGTTCGTTATGCTACTAGTGTCTTCCAGAAGAGGGCACTAACATGGTGGAATGGAGAAAAGCGTAACCGTGGGATAGAGGTTGCACTAGCCTTACCTTGGGCCGATGTGAAAGCACTCATGACCGATGAGTTTTGCCCCCGTAATGAGGTCAAGAAACTAGAAGCTGAATTCTGGGATCTCAAACAAGACAGTGGTGAAAGCCTTGCCTACACCACTCGCTTTCATGAGCTTAGCCTACTGGTGCCCCACATGGTCACTCCTCTCTCCCGAGCCATCGAGAAGTACATCAACGGTCTGCCCATGCAGATTCAGGATACCGTGTTGGGTAGTAACCCAGCCACTCTTGAAGAGGCTATCCGTTTAGCTGCCACACTATCAGATAACCACGTTAAGGCAGGGACTTTGTTCAAGAAGGGTGCTAAGAAAGTCATTGAAAAACCCACCACTGAACCCACCAAAGAAACCAAAGCTGAGTCCTCCAATGGCAAAAAGAGGAAAGGCAGGAACTTCGCCATCATCACTCCTGCTGCTCCTCTAGCCTAAATGGCACCTACTGCCTTCAACCCCACCAAGAAACAATATGCGGGAACTTCGCCACTTTGTAATACCTGCAAACTCCACCACCCTGCCCACTTGTGGACGTTATGGGCATTGGGCTAACACCTGTCGTATTCCACCAACTAATCAAGTCTACCAACATGCTGCTCCTGTTCCTGTTCCTGCTGCTATCACCCAAGGTCGTGCTTGTTACGAGTGTGGTGACCCTAATCACTTCAGGAATCGTTGCCCTAGGCTAGTCATCGTGAACCAAGCAAATCTAAACCAGGGCAACATGGTTCAGGGAAATATAAACCAAGGGAATATGAACCGAGGGAATGTGAATCAGGGGAACGTACACCCTGTTGCTCGTGGACGTGCCTTTAACATCAATGCCAACGAGGCTCAAGTTAACAACGATGTGGTGAACGGTACGTACCCAATTAACCAACAATATGCTTATATCCTGTTTGATACTGGTTCCGATAGGAGTTTTGTATCCTTTGAATTTGAACCACAACTTGCTATGAGTCGAGCTAAGCTAGACAAACCCTTTGATATTTTAGTAGCGGATGGTTATTCCGTTTCATGTGACACCATTATTAGAGATTGTACCTTAACCTTGAGCGATCATGACTTTTCAATCAATCTTATTCCCATGGCTCTCGGAGGTTTCGACATCATAGTAGGCATGGACTGGCTGACCAAGCACCATGCTGAAGTCGTTTGTTTTGACAAGTACATCCGTATCCCTCTTGACTCGGGTGACATTTTGAACGTCTACGGTGAGAAGCCGTCAAAAGGACTCAAGCTTATGTCTTGCACTACCGCACAAAAGTACCTACGGAATTGTGGAACGAAAAGTCAAGGATAAGAATCTTCAAGACATTCCTGTAATCAAAGACTTTCCTGAAGTTTTCCCCGAAGACTTACCTGGTCTTCCTCCCATACGTCAAGTTGAGTTCCGTATTGACCTAGTGCCAGGAGCAAACCCTATGGCTAAATCACCTTACCGTCTTGCACCATCAGAAATGCAAGAACTTTCAAGTCAACTCCGAGAACTTTCTGACAAAGGATTTATTCGCCCTAGTGTTTCCCCTTGGGGAGCACCTGTTTTATTTGTCAAAAAGAAGGATGGTTCTTTCAGAATGTGTATCGACTATCGGGAACTTAACAAGCTTACCGTGAAGAACCGTTATCCACTTCCGAGGATTGACGATTTATTTGATCAACTTCAAGGCTCGACTTATTTCTCTAAGATCGATCTTCGTTCTGGTTATCACCAGTTACGAGTCCTCGAATCCGATATCCCCAAAACAGCCTTTCGTACTAGGTATGGTCATTACGAGTTCATGGTTATGCCCTTCGGACTAACCAATGCACCCGCGGTATTCATGGATCTTATGAATCGCGTGTGTAAGCCGTACTTGGACAAGTTCGTAATCGTCTTCATTGACGATATTCTCATCTACTCAAAATCAAAAGCGGAACATGAAGAACACTTGCGTTTGGTTTTGGACCTCTTGAAAAAGGAGCAATTATACGCTAAGTTCTCCAAATGTGAATTTTGGCTAAAAGAAGTCCAATTCTTGGGTCATATAGTCAACGAGAAGGGTATTCACGTGGATCCCACTAAGATTGAGGCGGTGAAGAACTGCAAGCTCCAAAGACCCCTACCGAAGTCCGCTCATTTTTGGGTTTAGCGGGCTATTATCATCGTTTCATAGCGAACTTTTCAAAAATCGCGGTACCTCTCACAGCCTTAACCCACAAAGGAAAACCCTACGAGTGGGGACTAAAACAAGAGGAAGCCTTTCAAACCCTAAAACAGAAACTGTGTGAGGCTCCTATCCTGACTCTTCCCGATGGAACCGAAGACTTTGTCGTTTATTGTGACGCTTCCCACTTAGGACTTGGTTGTGTTCTAATGCAACGAGGCAAAGTGATTGCTTATGCGTCCCGACAACTTAAAATCCATGAGAAGAATTATACGACGCACGATCTTGAGTTAGGTGCGGTCGTATTTGCTCTTAAAATTTGGAGACATTACCTATATGGTACCAAATGTGAGGTTTACACCGATCATAAGAGTCTCCAACACATTTTCAATCAAAAGGAACTCAACATGAGGCAAAGGCGTTGGGTTGAACTCCTAAATGACTACGACTGTAATATTCGTTATCATCCTGGTAAGGCGAATGTAGTGGCTAATGCTCTTAGCCGTAAGGAACCTATCAAGATCCACAGCATTCGAATCCAAAATGATATTCAAACTCGCATCCTAGAAGCACAACATCTTTCCGTCACTGAAGGAAACATGTATAATGAAATGTCATGTGGTGCTGAACTCCAACTTGAAACCAAACCCAATGGATTACTTTACTTTCTAAATCGTATCTGGATTCCGGACCGTGACAACCTTCGTACCTTTATCATGAACGAGACTCACAAGACTCGCTATTCTGTGCATCCTGGTGCAGACAAAATGTACATAGACCTCCGTACCCAATACTGGTGGCCTGGTATGAAGAAGGACATTGCCCTCTATGTGTCCAAATGCCTTACTTGTTTGAAGGTTAAAGCCGAGCACCAGCGTCCATCTGGTTTACTTGAACAACCCGAGATTCCAGTATGGAAATGGGAGTGTATTGCCATGGACTTTATAACCAAACTCCCACACACATCTCGTGGTCACGATAGCATTTGGGTAATCATCGACCGTCTGACAAAATCTGCTCATTTCATACCCATACGTGAAGACTATCGAGTTGAGAAACTAGCTCGAAACTATATTGATGAGATCATTAGTCGTCACGGTGTACCTCTCAACATTATTTCTGATCGTGATGGACGATTCACTTCTCGTTTCTGGCAATCCCTACAATCAGCTTTGGGTACTTAGCTAAATCTTAGTACGGCTTATCATCCGCAAACTGATGGTCAATCTGAGCGAACGATTCAAACTTTAGAAGATATGCTTAGAGCCTGTGTCATTGACTTCAAGGGAAATTGGGATTTACATCTACCCCTAGTCGAATTCTCGTACAACAACAGCTATCACACGAGTATTAACATGGCTCCTTTTGAAGCACTTTATGGTCGGAAGTGCCGATCTCCTATCTGTTGGGCCGAAATTGGTGAATCACAAATCACTGGTCCTGAACTTATTCAAGAGACTTCCGACAAGATAATGTTAATCCGAGACAACCTTCTGGTAGCAAGGAGTCGGCAAAAGAGCTATGCCGACAAACGTCGAAAACCCTTAGAATTTCAAGTGGGCGATCTGGTTCTTCTCAAGGTATCCCCTTGGAAAGGCGTAGTTCGATTTGGAAAGAAAGGGAAACTTGCTCCAAGATTCGTAGGTCCTTTTAAAATCCTTGAGCGGATTGGGAAGGTAGCCTACAAATTGGACCTACCTGAAGGACTCAACAACGTTCATCCGACATTTCATGTCTCGAACCTAAAGAAATGCTTAGCTAACGAGAATCTCCACATACCACTTGACGAAGTACACATTGACGAAACAATGCACTTCGTGGAGAAGCTCGTGGAGATCATGGACCGAGTAGTTAAGCAACTCAAGCGAAGCCGAATCCCAATCGTTAAGGTTCGATGGGAATCCAAACGTGGCCCTGAGTTCACTTGGGAACGTGAGGATTAAATTAAAGCCAAATACCCACATATGTTTCCAGGACCCTCTTCTTAAGCAATTTCGGGACGAAATCTCCAAAAGTAGGGGAGACTGTAATCCCTAAGAAATTCCGACCTTGATCTTTAATTTTTTCGGCATTTGTAATTATATTATTATATGGTTGCATTTATGAAAGTGTCACATTTTATATTCATGAAATGCTCATACATGCACATATCTATTACAATTATTTCAAACATAAATGCTTCAATAAAATTAAGGGTTTATAAAGATTTAAGTTTATAAATAAGTTCCACTTAAATAAAACCTGTGTTATTTAAATTAAAATTTATACCTACAACATTTAATTATGTTATTTATATAAAACACCAAATGATTATACATTTTCTAAGTCCAGGGGTTAGTTATGCCCATTCCTGAACCCTAATCCTAACTACAAACTAAGATAGTTCATGAAATAATAAACAATTGAAACTTCAGGGACCAAACCGCAAAATTTCTTTGTCTTTCTTCCCCATTCGCAAATTTTGACTTTTTATAGTCAAACTAAACGAAATTGAAAATCCAATCGATCGAGTTAACGCGTTTTAACTACAATTGATGTTACTACATCAATGTGTGATGGTTCACTCATGATTTAACTATATAATTAGTTCGAAATCAATGATCTATTTGCGAATTAAATCCCGTAACCGTGCTAATCAAGTGGACAATCAATTCGTGCATTAAACTTGAAATTGAGCCTATAAATTGAGTGCCACACCTTCGAGACATTCACCCCAAACTCTCGGAACTCGAAAGCTGGTCTGAGAACACGTCAGAAGTCCGGTCAAGCTCGACGAATTCCGATCTGTCTCGCGCCGTCGTTCTCCTCTGTTACGCTACCATTTCAGGTAATTTTGATACCCATAGTTTCGGTTTGATCTAGGCTTCAAAAGCCCCCTAAACTCGCGATCTATTAGTGTCGAATCGAATCGATTTGATGTTAAGGTTTGGGACGGGGACGATCGGGAAAGGAGACGAGCGTGGGCCGGGTGCTAAAACCGCATCGCTTCTGTTTTGGACCAAGGCAGGCGCCCTGGTCCAGTGGCTAGTGCGAGTGGGCAAGTGTTGAACCGCTTCTGTCGCGGGTTCGAGTCCCGTAGTCTTTTTTTATTTTAAAACCCTATTTTTAATCTTATTTTTCCTATAAAAAATTATCTTATAAAACTTTCAAGACTCGGGAATATTATATGAACCAGATTGTTAACCTAACAATTTTAAATAAATATTTAATCATTTTAGAGAATTAAAAACTAATAAACTCTAATTAAAAACTTATCATTTTATTTAGAACCCCCATTAACTACTTTTATTACCCAACTATTTAACCTAAACCCTTTTTATTTTTCATTTAATTTATTTAACTATTTAATTAATTAAAACATATAAATTATTTACATAATAATTATTGATATGTTTAAACAAATATTCTCCAAATACTTGTTCATTACTTTGTAAACAAAATCCTTAATATATATATATATATATATATATATATATGTATATTTATGTATATATATATGTATATATATATATATATATAATTAGGTATTAAAACCTTTGTTAAATGCACATCATTCTCTCTATTAAACAAACGAATTATCTCATTTCTTAACAAACACAACATTTACAACGAATATAACACACCCATATAATCTAGCTTAACCATTACTATTTAAATCTTTTGTGCCTGTCATTGATACATATATACATGCAAACATAGGTTAACCTTGAGGTTAGCTAAGACAACTTGTGCAATTACCGTACTTGTGATTTCAAGCTACCAATCCAAAGTGAGTTTACATAGCCCCTTTTTACTGTTTTTGTTTTTGGGGTGAAACATGTTATCAACTTTATCTATTTAAACAATTCAATATCTATGTTCTTGTGCTTGATCTTTATGCTTTATATTTGAACTACTTGGTGACCATTGCATGTGTTTCATGCCAGTACATTCATTAACTTGCAGCCCAAGCCTAAGGTAGTACCTAACATGATCATTTATATGGGAAACTGAAACTATAACTTACCACAAGACCTTGGCGGGTTTTGTTGGGTATCAACTATAACTTGGAGTATCTGCTTGCTCCCTTTTTCAAAATGGCAATAAGTGGGATTGCGTATCTAGTTTTCTATTATCAGGCTTGAATTGTACGCTTGGAACCTCGTGTGTTTTCACATATATGCTTTAGACTTGCTTTGAACATATTGAATTGTAATCTATACTAACTCTTTTGGTGTCAAAACCTATGTATCTCACCAACTACTTGTAGTTGACAGTTACTTACATGTTTCAGGTGTACCTGTTTGAGGACTACTTGCTTACCTAGGACTTGGACCTAGTTTAATTAAGATCATGTTTTGAACGTTTCATTTTCCTATGTAACGGATGCTTTTAATTTGAATAATAAATATTATCATATTTAATAGATGATCATGTGCTTATGAATAACCGCGTCAGCCCCGGCGTTTAATCCGCCGCCGGCCGGAGTGTGACATGAGGTTTTTACAATACAGGCCCCTGCTGTTTGAAGTGTTTATCATTTCTTGTAAAACTTAAGTTTGAGTTAAAATCAGTTTTGATAAATGACTGTTTTAGTCCCTCGATTTCATTAAAAAGAATTAAATGAGTTTCTTTCTAAACAAATCATTTATTAAGTAAAATTTAAATGATTTTTTTATAGATTTTATAAAATGATCTACAGGACTTGTTATAAACTAAGTGGTTAAAATGAGTTTATATTATTTATAAATTTATAAGGTTTTAAGAATCTATATATAGATATATTCATACTTTTAAATCAATTTCACATATATATATATATATATATATATATATATGTTTTAAGTATAAATTATTTATATATAAATTTAAAACTAATATTTATTGTTTTAAGGAAATAGTTTTAACGTGAAATCGAGTTTTAATTTAGTAACACGTGCAAAAGATAGGTCGGAAAATCTCGGACATTACAACACATGGCATTATGAAACCCTTATTTATTATATAGTATAGATTAGGTTTCTGAGTTTATCATTTTCATTTAAAACTAGTTTTTTTTCCCACGCTATGCGGCGAGAGTTTGGTAGTTATCGATTCGGCTCGTTCACGGGTATAAAACTTACATTTTAACACATACTCGCTATAACGTAAGATAAAAAAAATACTCGAATCGTTGAAAAAAAAAACAAACCCGTTCATCCCTTTTAAAAAAAATAACGAACGAAAGTTATTACAAAAAAATAAAACTATTATTAATACCCAGTGAACTTTTGTTGCAATTTTATAAAAACCTTTACTCTATTGAAGTTTTGTAGCAAATATAGAAAAAGAAAAAAACTTTAAGTAAAAAGGAATTTGTGTCAATTCTACAAATATACAAACTTTTGTGTTGAAAAGAAAACGGAAGTGAATTACACTATTCTTAGTTGGTTTTACAGTGCTCTGCAGCGGGTGTCGGGCTTCGCGTTAATAAAATTTAAATGAAAACGTAGGCATAATGGTAAAAATAATGTTAATAAAAAAACATAAAACTTAATAATAGAAAAGGAAAAAAAATTATAAAATATTACCGGTTAAGGTCATCGAAAATCAGAAAAAACGAATACCGAGACCGATTCCGATAATATCAATTCCAGCGATGATGTATTTCGCTCATAATAGGTTCGGCTCGTCACGGTAGCACTCGATATAGGCTACGATACCAAACAAAAACTCGATTTTAAATAAAACTCCGTTTAAAAAAAAAATTATATCGAAACGTTAATAAAGAAAAACTAAAAACAGACTTGCACTCTGTTATTTGAAAAAAGTTAATGAACGAAAGTTATTAAAGAAAAACAAAATTAATAGAAAATTAAACGGGTTAAAAACGTATATTATATATACTAAAAGGGTGAAAATGAAAAAAACAAAAAAGAAAAAGAAAGAAGAAGCATGACATGGCAAAGTTTGTATGGAGCTACTACTATTCCCATCCGTTGTCTTTTAAATCTATTTAGTAATAGTAAGTAGTAATGGGTTTTTAATTTACTCTTTGGCGGTTAGGCAAATCGACCAAAAAAGATTTTGGGCAAAAAGTATGCCAGAAAAAGATTTCACGACCCTTCAAGCACTTTTAAGACGATTCATGTTGTTTAAATTTGGAACGCACCAAAACTTTCAAAAATCATCAAATCAACCCCTTAAACCCTTAAATTGATTCTCAATCATTTTATATCATAAATCTTCCACAATGACATGAATTTTGATGCAAATTGAAGACTTTTGAATCTTAAAAATGTGAAACTTGTAGAAATCTTGAATCTTGCTTGAAAAACCCCAAAATCAAGCACCGAAAACTCTGTTACCACTTGTTGAAACCGGTTATTCGTAGTAAATTCAATACACCAATACAATAACCAAGAAACAAGATCGGATCAGAAAAACATAGTTAAGGTGTAAAACTCAAGTGTTTATTGATATTGCAAATCAACTCCGTTTTACAAAGTTTTCAAATGTACAAGTATTTTTACTAAGACAAAGTTTGATTTCGTCCGAAAACGTTTTCGAACGAAAAAGATTTCGGACTGTTTTTTTTTCTAGAAAGAATTCTTCCGTTTTTCAGACTGTTTTATCTAGAAAGAAATATTTTATAAAACAGTTTGAAGACGGTCAGAATGTATTTCGGACGAAAACGTTTTCAAACAAAAAATATTTTGGACGAAACCTTTTATCTAGAAATTTTTTTTCATCTTCAGACTGTTTTATATGCAATGATATAAATTTAGTTCCAACACTAATTAAAAAGATACATGTCTAATTATAAAAAGTTGTTTTCATAACACGTCACAATAATCTACTAGTTATCTTTGATGCGGTGTAAAAACGAATCTTGAGTTTTGGGTTAGCAAGATGAACAAAGGCAACCTTTTCAAATGATGCTTTACAAAGCGGTATTTAAATATGTATATCTTATAAAAGATAAGGAATTGATGTAATTAATTATAAAAAGTGTAGATGTAAATAATAGAAAATGGAAGTGGGAGATTATAGTGGACACGTTTTTTATGTTTTTAATTATCTTTTATAATATTATTTGATTTAAGAAACGCCGCTCTTATACAATTTTAAACCCAACGACGAATAAACTCAAAGTTGCTAAATTGATTCGAGCCTAACTTTATACTCATTGTTGGATTATATCTAGTCTGACAGAAATTAAATAAAATAATATGTTCACTTTATTAAGAAAAATAGTTAGCGATGGATCACCTCTCTGAACTCTTACACATGTAGAGTATGTAACCTACGAATCTCTTCCCGACTCAACACGTTATAAAAATTATAATAATACTATACTCAAATAAAAATAAAAAAATTATCCGGACCATAGTGATTAAGAGTTGTTATCAATACACCATCGTCCCTTTCTTTACAGTAGGTGTTATCATCGATACGAGTCGCATAGGGGTTAGTAATTTCATATTTTGTCTAGCATCTAGATCATTCGACTCGTATAGACTTATATGAGTCGTAAATGTCATATATTTTATGGCGGTGGGATCATACAACTCGTTTAGCCTTATACGAGTCGTATGCTTCATTTAATTATTTTTTGTTTAAATATCAAAGTATGTTTAATTAATGGTGGAAACACCTCAATCAATCAAAGTAGTAATCGATTATAATTTGTACAAACCAAAATCTAGAAAGCTGAAAATGCATGATGAGATTTGATCTTGTTCACTGATTATAGTCGAGAGCTAGAAGTTAGAATTAATTAGCTTTTAAATAAATAATTGCAAGGTTATGGATTTCACTTACAGAGTTACGGTAATAGATGTAAAAATATTATACCAAATTTAAAATCTTGAAACCTAAATAAAATCAAAAACCAAATTACGTATTCGGCTTTCGGTTTGAACCAAACTGAAAACCAAATATGTAATTCAGTTTGGTTTTAAACAGTTTTGGTTTCGACACAATTATTAATTTAATCGATTTAAAATCAAATATTAAACACCGTAAACTTAATATTTCTTTTACACAATCGAGTAATTGAAGTATTGTGCTGTCAATCTGCTGTGGCAATGTAATGTGTTACTATTTAGTTGATGTAACATCAAGCCATGGGGACAAGAAAAGTTGAAAAGAAGTAGAAAAACAATAATTAAAAGTGATTCGTACTTTTCTAATAGCTAATTATATATTTTATCTTATACTATCTTAATTTTATTCTATAAAAATAAACTAGAAATGTTGACCCGCGTGTCGTAGCGGGAAGAGGACCTTAAATAGTTGAGCCGGTGACATTAACGTGTCTAAACAAAAAAAAACATGGTTAAATTTTTTTTGCCCCGCGCTCCTTAAACGGTTGATGCGGTAACATTAAAGTGGGTAAGCACAAAAAGAAACGTGATCAAATACATAAAATACACATATGGAGTTACGGCGACTCGGTTGTGTGGATCGAAATATAAATAAAAGACAATTATATAACGATATCGATGGTTTTCAGTCGTTGTCGGTCTGAATTTTCACGGTACCAGCACGTCACCGTTAGTTGATATAACCCACGATACTCAAAAAGTAATCTATTTTGAATAAGACTCCGTTTTTAACAAAATTTATGCTAAGACATTAAGAAAAAAGTTAAATAAACAAACAAAAATTATCAAGGAAAAATAAGATTATATATAATACAAGGGATAAACTTGAAACTTTAAAAACTTAAAGGGATAAAAGTGACATTTTATAAAATTGAGGGGTCATTTATATCATTTAACAAAGTAAAAGGGTTAAAATTGTCTGTGGAAAATTTCACCGACACTTGGTTTTAATTAATAGTATAATGACAAAGATTTAAAGATTATAAACAATAAATAATGAAAATTTTGAAAGTATAAAATTATATTTTAAAATAAGATATAATTAACATCTTCTTATATTTTATTAATTTTTAGTAAAATATTAGAATAAATTTTAAATATTAAATTATTTAATAGTAGTGAGAGTAAACAAAAAATATAAATATTAACCGAATTCGACGTAAAATTATTCATTTATTATAACAAAGATTATCTATTTAGAAAAAAAAAAAGAAAAGAAATAAAGGGTATACTTCACAAACAAAACTTAGTTAAGGGGGGGCTAACTGTAAAACGACGTACGCAGTCAAACTCGTGGAACAGCATTAAATATCTAGCGAGAATTTAGCAAACCCCTGCGCTGCGCTGTGCTGTCATTGTTTATCATCTTCACTGGATTCCAAAATCACTCAATCCCCACCCCACCCCACCATTAATTTTTCTAAAGCATTTCAACATTTTTCTTTACAAAATTGTTATAATCCGACGAGGTGGGTCAACTTTTATTGGCTTTAGCATTCTTCTGGAAGGGTTCTCTACGGAACTAAAATATTCAACAGATATTATTAATTTTTATATAATATGTTAATGTTCTCATATTGAACACGCATCTGCTGTGTGTTTGTGTTCATACCCACCAACTGTTTGTCTTAATGCCCCTGAGAGTTTTCTATTTTTCATACTTTGATCAACGATTCTTCACAGTTTTGATTCCAGATGGGTTCTTGTTTTAGTGTTCGGTTGAAAATTGAAAGCTCTCGTCTTGATGGTGAGTATGATCTTGATTGATACTCTGTAGCTTTGTTTCATCTTTGATTGATTGTTTGAGATGGGTTTGTGTTATTTTGCATAGAAAATTATTGATTAGGATCCACTGGTGGTTCAAATATTGCATAATAACACTATTAAGTTTATAAAATTAAAGCTTTATATATGCTGATGCCACCAGAGCTTTTTGGTTTTGGAGTGTACTTAGGAAAATGGTTTTGGTTTTTGGTGAAATTTTGATTTCAAAATGGTTTCCGGGTAATCTGCTTCTTGAGATAGCGTGTTTAGGGTAATCCGCTTCTTGATATAGCAGATTCAAGGTTTTCTTGATGTTAAACACGGTGCTTAAAGGAGCGATTCGTGTATGTAAGAACTCTGAATCCGCTATATCAAGAAGCAGATTACCCTGAATCCGCTATCCTAAGGAGCAGAATACTTAGAGACCATTATCAATTTAAATTTCTTTTGAAAACTAAACCATTTTCTTAAGTCCACTACAAAAGCATAACCATTTTCTTAAGTCCATTAGAAAAGCATAAGATTATTAGATGAATCTTTTTTGCTTTTGTGGTGGACTTAAGAAAATGGTTTCTAGGTGAAATTTGAATTCAAAATGGTTTGTAGGTAATCCGCTCGTTGAGATAGCGGATTCAAGGTATTATGGTCGTTGAGATGGAGTATTCACGGTATCCCTAATGTCAACCACGGTGCTTAAAGGAACAGTCTCGTAAGAACTCTTGAATCTGCTATCTCAAGGAGCGGATTAGTTTAATAGATTACCTAGAAGTCATTTTGAATTCAAATTTCACTTAAAAACCAAAACCATTTTCCTAAGCCACTACAAAAGCATAAGATTATTAGACCCCATGAGATTAACAGGGTCTTTTATGTGACAGGTAAAGTTACATCTGCATCAGTACCCCCAATCCCTCGGAGTCCTAGGAGCCAGGCTGAGATTTTGCGGTCAGCGAATTTGAAACCTTTTAGTTTTCATGTACTGAAAACAGCCACTAGAAACTTCCGGCCGGATAGTGTGTTAGGGGAAGGTGGGTTTGGTTCGGTTTTCAAGGGGTGGATTGATGAGCAATCACTTGCAGCTGCCAAACCGGGTACTGGCACCGTCATTGCTGTCAAGAGGTTAAACCATGAAGGTATTCAAGGTCATCAAGAATGGTTGGTAAGTATGAATTGTTGTGTGTTCTTTACTTGTTAAATTCGATTATGAGGCGTTTGGATTGTTGATAAATTGGATTAGGGGGTGTTTGGATTTGCGTTTCGGAACTGATTATTGGTTCAAATAATCATAGCCATACTAGCCACAACAAATCTTGATTATCTAAGGGCAAACTTTATCCACTTAATTTTAGAGATTTTTTTTTACAAAGAATATCTACTTTCTTTAACAAAGTTGTCAATTTTGGTCATTTTGTCTTTTAACATGATACTTTTATCTTATTTCACAATTCATTTTTTCTACAAAGTTGCTAATTTTTTTGTCATTTTCAGACATGCGATTGTTTGATATTATAGCTTCAAAAGCAAAAAAGCATGTCTAGACACTATTTTCTACCAAACTGTTTTATTACAGATGTTGGTGTCACATGACCAATTTTAAAACGTTATAAGGCGCATCCAAACACCCTCTAATATCCATCCATGCTCTTTGGTACCTTGTGGAGTAATTGGCATTCTATTAATATTCTTGCAGGCGGAAATTAATTATTTAGGGCAGCTAAATCATCCAAATCTTGTTAAATTAATCGGTTATTGCCTAGAGGATGATCACAGACTCCTTGTGTACGAGTTCATGCCTCGAGGCAGCTTGGAAAACCATCTTTTCAGAAGTAAGTTCTTGATATTATACCTCACTTATGCAATTATCTACATTAATTTTCATAATTAAGTGTTGTATTTAACTATTTATTAATATCTAATATCACAGGAAGTTCTTACTTTCAACCTCTTTCTTGGAACCTTCGTATAAAAGTAGCTCTTGGTGCTGCAAAGGGACTTGCATACTTACATAGTCCTGAAGCGAAAGTTATATATCGCGATTTCAAATCTTTTAATATATTGATTGATTCTGTATGTCTCAAATTGATGGTTAATTCATTACATTTGTCACTCTGTTTAGCCTTTTATTTTAGAGTGTTTTTACAAATATAACTTTTAATTGTTTTCAGAATTACAATGCAAAACTTTCTGATTTTGGGTTGGCGAAAGATGGCCCGGCTGATGGTCAAAGCCATGTCTCTACACGGGTTATGGGTACCCATGGCTATGCAGCTCCTGAATATATGGCCACAGGTGATTTGGGTTTTACCTTCTTATGGATGAATGGGTTGATTCGGGTTTTTTTTTTTTTTTTTTTTTTTCTAACGAGTGGGTGAAGTTATTTTTTTAGCTAAAATGGAAACATGTTAAACAGGTTGAAAGTCACCCAAACTGTATTCAAAATGCGTTAAACCTCCTAGATTATTTTATAGAAAAAGAATTGGATTTTTTTATGTAATAATATAATGATATTTAACCCATTAGAGCACCTGTACTCCACGTTTGTGGAGACTCACAAACGGCCATTTGCCACAAACGCCTCCACTGCTATGCGATGTCTGTGGGATGTTTTTGGATCGCTCGTTCATGGGGACGGACGCCTAATGTGGGCCCCCCAAAAAAAATTATTATCATTTTTCTCCGGCTTAACAAAATGATAAATATTTATATATTTTGAACTTTTATAAAATAAATTTTAGAACTTTTATAATATCAATTTAAGTAAATTTAATGATTTTTAAAATTTATGAATATATTTTATTTTAATCAATTATTTGTTAAACGTACTTTATTAAATTTAATTATGCGATATTAAAAAAGTAAATCGTTTATTATAATAAGTTATTTGGTTATGAAAACAAATGTAAAAGTTGGTTATGAAAACAAATGTAAATCGTTTATTATAAGGATGTTTATGGGTTGGATTTATTGCTTAGGAAAAGTTTGTGAGGATACATGTTGGGTGTTGCTGATGGGTCAGGTGACTAGACACGTCTGTGGGGGTTTATGGGTTTCCGCACTCCAGATGCTCTTAGTTACAAGATTCATAAAGAAAAGACAAAAAGTTATGGAATTTACATACTTCCCTTGTTTCATTTTCAATCTCATCTAATACTATGTGATATTGTTTATGAAGGTCATTTGACTGCAAGAAGTGACATATACAGTTTTGGAGTGGTTCTTCTTGAGCTTTTAACCGGGAGACGATGCATTGACAAAAACCGTCCATGTGGTGAGCAAATACTAGTCGTGTTTGCTAAGCCTTTCTTAACCAGCAAACGAAAGATTCTACACATTATGGACCCGCGTATTGAAGGCCAGTACGCTTCTGCTGTTGCCACACGGGCCGCCTTACTTGCAATGAAGTGTCTCATGAAAGAGCCCAAACACAGGCCCAACGCGGATGAGTTGGTTAAATCATTGAAGCAGATTCAAGAGTTGCAGAAAGCTTCTGAAAGTGTTAGAAATGAATCAGTCCAGAAAGATGATGACAATAAGGTTGTTTCTTATCCTAGGCCCGCGGGTTCCAGTAGTGGTGGTGTTTAAAATGTTGTTTAGTTATGGTTTGTGTAACTTGGAATATGATTGAGAAGAAAGAACAACAAATGGTCTAAATGTGGGGATGCTTGTGGTGTACAGTTTTGAGTTTTGACTCATATGCATTAGAAATCAGGCCATACTTGTTCTATGAAGTATGATTACAGTTATTGTGATTCTTGAAATCGATTCATATAACGAGGTTGAGTTGTACGCGACCGTGAGGTTCAGGAACTAGTTTGAGTTGAGTTTGAATTGTTTGATCGAGTAGAACTCAATACATTTGAGTAGCGAGTTCTACTTGATACGTTCGAGTAAACTTGTTTACAACTCAAACTCGCTTTCCCTAGGCGATGGAAATTTTCAAACCCAAAAATTAATGTTCAGATGTTTTGGTGATTTAATTATAGGGAAAGTGAAAATGGTGCTGTTAAGCATCTAACTTAGAGGTGAAACCAATCAAAATTACGTCGTTTTGATTAAAAAACACTTTTTTTTAACTAAAATCACATTCTTAATTATAACATTATCTAAGTTTGATTCAATCTGCATATCTTCAAAACAAGACAAGGACAACTAGTTATATACCCGTCCGGTGGCCGGGGTCCTTAACCGTATTAGCAATACTTGATATAGAAGACAGATGAGCAACTCAAATACAAAGATGCGGTACAAATGAAATGCTTTTATACATTCAGAATTATTAATACATACCTTGTTCAAATAACCTATATTATATTTTGTGTAATGATTTTTATAACATCAGTGGGTTTAATGAAGCTATAGTATGAAAGTGAGATTATCATGTTTAAGGATAAAAGCAACAAATAGCAGCATAACTCATTTGTAACTTTGTTATATACCAAAAAAAACATTTAACAATAAAACCAAAAAAATAGAAATACCAACGTGAAATTCTATAAAGTTGTCAAATGAAGTAAAAGAGCACATATATAAAAATAAAAATTTAACACCCCATCAATTAATACCAACTTTGGCATCCCTTGACTTAACATAGCCAAAACAAAATAAAGGTACTCTGCAAACGACATCTCTAATGATAAATATTTTGTATTAGACATAAAAGGATATGAAAAATAGAAGATT
The DNA here is from genome assembly GCA_023525975.1 of Smallanthus sonchifolius. NCBI lineage: Eukaryota > Viridiplantae > Streptophyta > Magnoliopsida > Asterales > Asteraceae > Smallanthus > Smallanthus sonchifolius. The sequence continues at coordinate 60,643,718 of CM042042.1, forward strand.
TAAAACTTAACATTGTAAAGTGGAAATAATAAGCAGACCAAAATATTTAGTATTAATAATCAGTTATGAAAATTTGGTTTCTTACCCGCTTATGACTATTTATCAAATTGTCACTTTCATGTGCGATTAAAACATATGATTGCTTTTGGTTAATTTGCCATGTTTTCCTTCAAAGACCAGATGTTCTGCTGTTATTACAATGAAACTTTATGCCCATTTGTAGCCAAGCATAAGATGTATTGACTACTGCAATAAAAAAACACAGCAAAGAACTGCATTAAAAATAGTACAAAAACATTAAAAAAAAACTACATTAAAACAGTAAGAACTGCAGCAAAACCGCAGCAAAGGTACAAGTTACAAACCACTGTAAAAAGATTACTAAAAACTGCAGTGCAAAGTGACATAAAAATGGGTACATGAGATTTTAAGACTAATGCAATATTTTTGTTTTAACATCAAATACCACACATGATTGAGGACCCATATCACCTTCTAGTAGTTGCATCCAGTGGCGGATCTAGGAATTTTTTCTAAGGGGTTCACTGTTTTTAGATGCCCCAATTTCATAGGGCCTAAACCACTACGCTTACTGTGAAACTTTGTAAGGGGGTTCACCGTAGGGTATTTTAGGGGGTTCACCCCAGTTTTTTTACCTACCGTTACACTAAAATTTCGAAACTCGGGGGGTTCCTGTGCACCCCCTCCGGGCTATGTAGGTCCGCCCCTGGTTGCATCATCAAAGGCAACCTTATTTAAGTTACCTTAACCACAAAATATCTATCCTTTTAAGTAACACATACCATATAAAATTACATCTGCACTTTTTCTTAATAATGGGTTCATATATTTTCTCTTTGATACTACCTGGATTTTAGACACATTCTGCAGCACATTTTTAAACACTCTTTGCAACACCTTTTTTATTAAGTTCTTTACATTTAATTGTTTTATTTTTCATAAGATTATGACCTGAAATGTTACAAAATTAGTCTTGGAATGCGTGAGAAATCTGCTCCAAGGGCCCCAATTTGGTTTCCTCGATTTAACCGAGTTGAAATTCTTAAAATCAAAACCGAATAACTAATTCGGTTCAGTTTGTTTTCAGTTTAATCAGTTTGTAACCCCTGGTTATATTACTTATGTGGCCATTGCATTCTATAATACTTCTTCCTTGAGATTGATTATGCAAGAAATCACACAAGTATGAGTTATGGGTAACCGATTTTTCCCTATTAAATTTAGTGTAATCAATTTATCTTTACTAAAATAGCTCATTTATTTAAACAATCCAACTTTGCATTTATTAAAAACAGGGTTGAATAAATAATTATCAAACCTGAAATTTCAAGAACCCTTTAAGCACATCCAACAACAACAGGCCACTATCTCCATTCTTGTTTATGTCATATCCATTCTTATTACTGAAGTCTCTTAACTCTGCTTTTCATGCATCCTTGTGCTGCGATGGCAGGTTTACTCCACATTAAAAAGAACTGTGATTTTATAGGACTCTAAAGAATCATGAGTATAGCAATAGTAAATATGGTAAGAAATCAAATTGTTACCGGATTACACTTGGGTAAATACACCTTTAGCGTGTGGTCAAGCTGGCCTAATCCAAGTATTCACATATTAGTGTAGTTAGAAGCCGGCCTGAAAAGGTATCAAAATAAACCACCAAAATGCATAACACTAGCGATTTAAATGTCATCCTCCATGCAAATAACATGTATTTGTGCTCAGATATAGGCTTGATATAATAAAAATCAAATAATTTAAAATTCTGGTTGAAAATACCTGAAGGGGAAGCATGAAGTTGCTTTGTGTGATAATTGCAGCTACCCAACAACCTTCGTCTTTTTCAATTGCTTTATCTTCTTCCTCTGTTGCCTCAAATACACTTGTTCTGAGTTCAACCTTCAAACTAACAGTATTCAAACATAGATTATAGCCTTTGATACGAATAAAAAACATTCACATGGTCCATAATCTTAACAAACATAGATTATGTTCTTTAATACAAATAAAGAACAGGTCCATAATCTTAACAAACATAGATTATGCTCTTTAATATGAATGGTTCATAATCTTAACAAACATAGATGCAAACTCTTAATTTTTTTTTCATAATCACAATCTTCTATCAAATCCTTTTCAATTAACAAAATAGCTTAACTAATTTAATATTTCTATTAGATATGTAAGTGTAACAAATAAAAATAAATAAAGGCAACCTAAATACTTAATTCGACGGATTGTATTATTGTTATTAAAATCAAATCACTCACAACATATTGTAAATCAAACATTCAAATCCGGAGATTGTAATGGTTACCTTTTTTTTTAAGGACGAATTTCTTTACTCCGGTAGAACTTAAATCAATGACCTCCAAACCTAGGTTCTTTAAGAGGCTTTGCCTCTAGCACTGGCCACCAACCCCAGTTCCTACTTCCTTTAACAACATATTGTAATTCAAAAATCCAAATCAGATTGTAATTCAAATTACTCACAGATTCTAATCTAAATCAACAGTTACCTAAATAGATGGTTGCCCACGCCCCACTGCTGACTGTCGATGGTGAATCTGTGATGCATCGGTGGTGAGTCGATGGTCTGTGGCCACAAATGGAGATTTGGTGAATCGGTAATACACTCATAGTCACAGGTGAATCAGTACTCACGGATGATAAATATAAAAGAAAATTACCTATTTCGGGAAATACATCGGCTGTATTTATGGATACTTGGATAATCGATTTCGGGAAATCCATCCGCTGTATTTATGGATACTTCGATAATCGATTTCGGGAAATCCATCCGTCGTATTTTGGCGAATTGGTTTTGCCGTTGTTTACATCGGCTATATATGCGAATGAACCATCAATTACGCTTCAAAATCACGCCTTCACTTTTTGACAGAGGAGAGAGTGGGTCTAAAAAATATATATATATCATACTTGGATATAAAGTTGAGCCCTTACAACCCCTCCAATCATTATCACAGTCGCTAAGCTTAGCTTCATCTTCAATTGCGGATCGAGAGAACAGAAGATTAAACATTATTTGGAGGACGACGGCAGATTTTGAAGATGTGAGAGAGAGTGACGGGGAGGGGAATGGAGTGGAGTGGGGGAAGTTAGAGAACGTGTATAATCCGCGTGAGTAAAACACAGATCACTCCTTTTGATAAACAACCGCCAATTTTGAAGAGTTGTGATCCTCTAAATCGCATTTTACAAAACTGCATCTAAACTGCTAATAACCGTTTAATTAAGACGGCTTAGATTACTTTAAAATGGATCATACGGCTGAGATTGATCTAAAATTCGGTTAATTATGTGGGGTCAATAATATAGAGGAATAGATAAACCATAGAGAATCATATTATACAGTTTGATTCAATGATACAATAGTGATTTGGATATACAAACTTATTCCAATATAAAATAGCTAGTGATAATCAACTTCCAATAACTCTTTTCATCATTAAACCCTTTATTGTGTTCAAGCACATCCTCCTGATGCAAACCCTATCTTTCCACCACCAACATCATACACAATAGCTTGTGTCTTCTGCTGAGTATTCCCCCATATACCAACATCAGAATCATACTCATTGGCTGCGAAAGCTAAGCACACTTGACTAATATCTTTCACAATAAATATCCCTGAAATTGGAACATCCACATATGTGTTCCCACCCCAAAGCACACCAATCTTTGGTACACTAACTGTCTGAAAATTGCTTAGATCATAACATGTGTCAAATAAGGAAACCGGTCTAGTCAACGGGTATTGTGTCATTTGCGCCCTAAATGCCTTACTTAGAGCCGAGTAGGCTGTCGGAGGGAGCCTAGTGATCACGGTTCCTGAGTCTATGATCATACCGGATGTTGTAAACACCATTGGACTTATTGCTAGTTTGGTTCCTCCAACATACATGGCTAAAAGTTCAAGACCATATAAAGAGTTCTTGTTGGAGAATGGTGTGTACTTAACATTACTAGGAACTCCACTGATTCCAAATGTTAAGTAACCTATAGAGCTAGACTTTGAGGGGAGACAGTATGAAAAAACTTTCCCATATTTGTTAGCGGTTTGTGACACAAACGATAACTTGTCGTGACCGAGTCCTAGCAGCCCAGCCGCGCCATGAAAGAGTCCTTGGTTGTTTTGGCCACACCCAAAAAAGAAACCATCAATTACATCTTGTGAAGTAATTGTAAGTTTCTCTTTTCCAAAAAATCCAACCGTGAATGATTTATCGCCGTATTGGATTGCGTACACGCACGTCGACGAGATGCAACGGGGCGTGTGACCTGTTGCAGAAGCGAGTCCTGAGCATTCATTTGAAGTGCATGAAATGTTGGTATAGGTGGTTGACATGGAGGATGCAAATATAGGATCTTGCTGGCTATAGCAATACACAGCACATGGTTGGCATTGGGTCCAGGTTAGGTCGCTCCCGGTGTCGAAAATGAGTGAAAGGTCTTTCTTTGGGGTGCCTAGTCCAATAGTGACAATGTAGTTACCACTTCCAATTGTGCTACCTGATTTTGCAGGGAGGGTGGTCTTGGAGTCTAGTATGTCTTTTTTCCATGTGTTGATTGTTAACCTAGCCTTGATTGAGTCAACTCTTAATTGGTCTTGGGTGATGGTTTCTTCCACAGTCAAGGGTTTAACCATGTCTTTATTGAACTTAGAACATGGTCCATGTTTGTGAACTACTTCCAGTGATCCCCTTTTCTTGTCACCTAGTTCATAGATTTTGATTTAAATCTTCAAATTGCATATTATGTGATTCAGATTTTGTTTTATGGTAACTTCAAAAGGAAAGTAAGACTAGTTTGGGCAATAATTTTAAAAGTATTTATTTAAATTATTTTTAACTCAAATGATGAAATAAAAATATTATCTAAAAAGTAGATAAACAATATGGTTTAAATTCATCAAATATGTATTTTTCACAGTTGTTAAAAAAATTTAGGAATTGTTATTATGTATTATGTACTAGCTTATATACCCACGTATTACATGAGGTTGTTTAATTAGAAAAATAAAAGTACAATAATGTGTAAAAAATTAAAATTATTTGTAAAACAAGAAATAATTTTTTTGTTTTCTTAATTAAGTAATAATTAGAAGGGGAAAAATCATAAAATATTAACTAAGTTTGAGAAGTGTTCCAATTATGTCATTCTAACTTTTTTTATACCTCAAAAACCACTTAACTTTCAACTTGTGTTCCAATCTTGTGAAAAATGAAATCTTTTATAGGTTAGTGATGATGTATCATATTTTTTTATTTTTTTTAGTTAAATACAATATGACATGGAAATTAAAAGTGATTAGGTGGCTTTTAACTTATAAAAAAAATATAAAAAAGCCATAATATTTGAAAGGGAAAAAGAATCTTAAATTGAAAAAAGAACGATAATCATTATATATTTTTATATTAAAAAATAAAAAATCAATAGAATTCATAATTGAAACAAGCCAACTAAAGGTGGGATTAGATTTTATTTTAAATTTTTTTTTATTTTTTTATGTAAAATAAATAAAAACCATTCTGATGTGATCCAAAATTACGTCTAAGAAAATGGTATAACCAACGCCACTTATGCATTTTTCGAGTTCAACAAAGAAATGGGTTTAACCAAAATAAAAAAAAATTCTAGCATCAAAATAGAAAAAAACAACATGCATTCTTTAGTTTTTGTCAACATTCAAACAAGAAAAAAAGGTTGAAACCAATATTTTTCTTGTAAGTTAAAAGCCATCTAATCACTTTTAATTTCTATGTCATATTGTATTTAATTAAAAAAAACATGACACCTCATCATTAACCTATAAAAGATTCTATTTTTCACAAGAGTGAAACACAAGTTGAAAGTTAAGTGGTTTTTGAGATACAAAAAAAGTTAGAGTGACTTAATTAGAACACTTATTAAACTTGGTTACCATTCTATGATTTTTTCCCTAATTAGAATTCAAATTTTATATTATCTTTTTGAAAAACAAAAACATTGACATAATTATATTTCAAAATTCAAATTTACTTAAAATAAGGAAAATTAGAAGATGTTGGTGAGAAAAATATGGTAATAACACATGACATTCTTTTGAATCATTTATTAGAATAAGGATTTTTTCTATAAAATTTAGGAATTGTTTGTTAAAAAAAACCCACTCTAGAATCTATACTATATAATAAATAAAGGTTTTGGTGTGACTATTGTAACACAATATTCATTTTATATTATATTTTTGGAGATTTATGAATTATGTACATAGTTTTTCTTCACATTTATTTATTTTTTTATGTATTTTGCCCGTGTAATACACGGGTTACTAACCTAAAAGTTGTTATGCTAGATAGTAATGGTAATATTTCAAATACAACATCAAATGTTGTATACAAAGATTAGAAATTTGTAATAACTATTGTAGTTTTTTTTCAATCTTTTATGTATGATTTATTTAAACTGCTTGCATATTTTATTATTATTATTTTCTCAACCCGTGTGTCACACGGGCATATAGACTAGTCTATACTATATAATAAATAAAGGTTTTGGTGTGACGCTTGTCAATCACACGTGCATCCTTAACATTTTTCTCCGCTTCTCTCTTCTATTAATTATATAAATCTATACTATATAATAAATAAATGTTTTTGTGTGACACTTGTCACTCACACGTGCATCCTTAACATTTTTTCTCCGGCTCTCTCTTCTATTAATTATACAAATTTCTTTAATTTTTTATAATTTTTGTTTCCCGCCTCTCTCTCCTATTAAATAATAATGATTTTTATAATTACTTTTATAAAACGTTTTTATTTAAAAAAAAATAGATTTGTTTATAAATCATTTTTATAATTTGAACATTTCTTCATTCTTTTTATAAACAAATTTAAAAAATAACTATATAACATTTTTAGAATTTACAAATCTTCATAAAAACCGATGTTTTATAACAAGTTGTATTTATTCAATATATGTAATAGATGGGTTTTAACCTAGTAAATTAGAATATATGTAAGCTTGATAATTAAATAATAAAATAGACTTAAGAGTTAAAACTCTTAATGTGATTAAGACACGCGACTTATACGAAACAAATAATAGTCGGTTGTTCTCTTTAGGCTCTTGGACACTAGTTATTTGATATCGATTCATGATACTAAAACAAACTAAGGAAACCATGTTCTCGACAAAACGAAGGCACAAAACAAAAAACAATTTTGTCTTAGATGACTGGGACAATATATGATTGTTCCATGCATGTGCTTATAATATTATTAGAAAGGGAATATGCCACTAGTAACCAACTTTTTTCACGGCTTTATCTATACTATATAATAAATAAAGGTTTTTTCATGTCATATGTTGTCTCTATATTTATTCTTTTCATATTTTTCTTGCATCTCTTCCTTATTAAATACATCTATCTTTTAATAATAATATATTTTTAAGAAAAAAAATACTAATCATACTAATAAAACATATTTTTCAAATTATCTTTTATTATAAGAAATTTGAAATCTAACTACATAACTTTTATTTTCAATCAAATAGTAAATGAAAATCAAATTAAATTAAATAGTAATTGATGTATTTCGTCACCCAATTATATATTAGTTTTTACATATTTTGAATTTTGTTCTATCCATGTTAAATATAAAAGAAAAATAAAAGAAAATATTATTTTTATTAATATTTGGTTAATAGACGTGTGTGGACCAAGGAGTAGACATCCATGGTTAGGCATGGCATGGTCCTAAAGTCCAAAGAATTTCTAATTTCATTTCTGGCATGAAAGGGATTTTAAAGGAGACTAAAAGACTTTTCAGATGAAAATGCATGATATTATTTCTAAGATATCTTTTTTATAATCACAAAGAATTATATTTTGATTAATAATACCATTGTAACTATATCAATGATGCAATTTTGGTTTACTAAAATCATTACAACTTTTTAAACATTTACTTATTTTAAAAGTGACTAACTTAGATACTCTTTAATCATACTTTAATTCTTTTATTTATCACGAGACTTGATTTTCTAATCACATAGAGTGTGGCATCTTTTCTATACACTTTGATACTACCGTACCACTACATCACACATCACTTTTTATTATATTATACCTATATGTGTGTAAATGTTTAAAATAACTTGAAAGGGACACCCGTGAGAACTACAAAGTTATGCGTTATTTACATGTGATAAACTAAATTTATATATGAATATTGATGGAAACTCGATAAAAAATATAAAAAGTTAAAGAGAATTATAAAATTATGCATCTTTCGTATGTGATATGTGATTTGTAGTCGGGGTCTCGTTAAGAGCATTCTTTATACCTGGGATAGAGGACATGTTTGTCAACCCTTCTCAGAATGTGTTAATAATTTATTATAAGTAGGATTTTACTAAGTATGTTTGTTTATTTTATATGTGATTTGATTTGTTACATTTAAATAGTTTAGAGGCATGTGATATTGTTCAAATGTGAACTAGAATACCATTGCAATATTATATATACATAGGAGGGTTTGAAAAAAAAATCACAACGTTATGCAAAAACGAAAGAAAACAACCAAACCAATAACATAATTTATAAATGTTTTTTTTTTCTCTTAGTTGCCATATGGGTATTTAATGATCTATTACATATATATTAAACATAAATATAAGAATGAGAAGTCGCACGTATATGTACCCCAATGCCGAATGATATATATACACATATAGGCGAATGTTTCATTAAAAAGTGGTTTTTCGTTAAGAAACGCTAAGAAGTGGGTCAAACGAACTCCGATTGAGCTCATTCTAGCGGCGTTGGAACCGTCTCATCGAACTCTAATCCGGACCCAAAACCTAAACACCCTTCCACCCGCACCCCCAAAAACATAAACCCCCCCTCCAACCCCACCCCAAAAAGCCTAAAACCACCACCCCCCACCCTCCAAAAGCCTAAAACCACCACCCCCACCCCCCAAAAACCTAAACCCCCCCACCCCACCCCCCAAAAAAACCTAAACCCTCCACCCCATTCCTCAAAAAAAACCTAAACCATAAAATCTAAACCCTAAAAGCTAAACCATAAGGCTAAAACCCTAAAATTCAAACGTAAAATCTAAACCTTAAAAGCTAAACTCTAAATACTAAGATGATAGATTTCGACGAGACGGTTCCAACGCTGCTAAAATGAGCATTTGATATCGTTTCTAAGCGTTTTGGTCATTTCTTAGAGTTTTTAGCGAAAACATACTTCTTATTTGATCCTCCCATACACATATATGTATAGAGAGAGACAAACCTTTAATAGAGAGATTACAAACAGAGGATGGAAAGAAAGAGCTTAGATGAAGAGTATGATAATGGTGTGCTTCTTCTTCACTTGTCTCTAAAGCAAGCTCTTTTCTTCCAATGACCAATAAAAAGAAGAGAGAAAAAGAACAAATAAACAAAATAAGAGAATTGGATGGCACCATTTTTTCGATGCTTCTCTTACACCTTCACACCCGTTATTTATAGTGAATAAGACCTTTTTTTAAAGAAAAATCTTGTTTTTTTTAAATTATGTGAAATAATGTAATATCAATATAATTCTATGTATATAAAACAAAGTATAATAATATGTTAAATACTCATAATTAACAAAAAATTAAACCATAATTAAGAATCGGATTTGGCTGAATCCATATCAGAGCAAAAAACGACGACTCTTTGAGACGGAACGAAAATGTCACAAGTTGAGACAGAAACGGAGTCGAAAATCGCTCATCATGAGTTTTTTTCCCTTTGCATCAACAAAAAGTTATTTCCTACACAAACACAACCAATTACATAGTACAAAGTTGCGTTGCATTGCATCAAAACAAAATAAAAATATTATCTTCTATTTATTTAGCAACTTGTATGACCTTGTATGCATGTGCATAGTGATAGTATATTCAAAGTATAAAATTAAAGTTGCTCGCATAAAATATACTATTTTCATTATGAAAAGTCATATATTTTCTCTGTTTATTAAATACGACCGATTTATGTTTCAAGAATTCGTAAAGTGGCTCTGATATCGCTGATGTAATTTGTATGTCTCTTTTTAAAATTAGTTTTGTAGTGGAAGTCAAGAACATACAATGATTTATAATAAACCTCTATTATAAACCTCTCATCATAGTCCAGTTAAAATTACCATCAAAACAAGAACAAACATATAATTTTATTTAAATCAGACCTTATGCAATTCGAAAGACTCATTGGTGTAGTAGATGATAGAACACGGTGATTCCCTATAATGTAACCAAACACAGAGCCGTCCCTGAGATTTCGGGGGCCCTGTATAACAAAAGATAATGGGCCCTTAAAAATCTAAATAATAAAGTTAAATATATGAAAAAAAATATTTAATTAATATGATGAAAATTGTAACAGCACTAGGTTTTATTTTTCTTTAAAAAAAATCAACTCAAAAACCTCCATTGATTGAATTCATCCGACTGAATTTCGAAGACAGAAGACGTCGACGATTATTGATGGAGTAATTGCAGTATGCTTTTTTTATTAGGTAAAACTGTTAATTTGGACATGGCCCAATGATAGAGTAATTGTTAATGGGTTTTTAAACTCAGTTTATATGACCCATAAGTTAATTGTTAACTGTAATTTGTACATGGCCATCAGTTAATTTCTTTTTTAAACCTAGTTTATATTAAATATATTTTTATAATATATATATATATATATATATATATATATATATATATATATATATATATTATAATTTTGGGCCCTGAAAAACCGGACACATGCTCAGGGCCAACAACCAGGCTCAAAGAGGTGCTAGCCAAAACCACCAAAGTCAAGAAACCGAGCTTAATTGAAAGCGAAGGCTTGTTTCTTGTTCTCCAAGATTCACCAAAAAATAAACTTAACATTTTCACTGTAACAACGACATCTTAAAACAAATTTGCCGGCCAATAGATAATTCAGGGATGTGCCCCGTGCATTCTTTAGGAGAAAACACATGCTCCCTCTCTCTTCCATTGAGCTCATTAATGGGTGAAACGACCTTTTTTCTACCTCCCTCTCTCCCCCCTTCTCAAAAGCTGCCTTCCACAAACCGACCCTCCCTCTCTCCTCCACTGAGCTCAAAGTTAGGGCTGACATAACATTTAGACACGACACGATTAATTGAAATGCTAGACACGGACATGGCACGATAACTAATCGTGTCATTTTTTTCCATACACAAACTTGTTTAAAAACATGTTACACGACCTGTTTAGGGACACAATAAATATAACATTTTTGGTGAAACAAAAGTCGTCAAAAGTCCATAAAAACTTAATTATTACAAAATCCATAAAAGTTTTAATTAGTGGTCAAGATTGGAGAGTACAAGGGAGAAACAAAAGCATCCTATCGTGATGCTCTTATAACAATAAATAAAAAGACAGTTTTAATAAAATATTAAAAAAAAAATTCACCAATAACCATTCATCTTGTGAAATAAATCTTAGGCAAATTGATATTTAATAATTCAAATTATAATTCATTGACTGATAATAATCTAAACTAACAGTTGGCTGGTGATAATCCCAAATTTCAACTTTGTTGTCAATTACAGTACTAGTAGCATAATCATCATATACTTCTACTCGATTTCGCTTGTACGTTTCTCCATTTCATTTTAAACCGTCATTTTGAGTTAAAATAAGTGTAAAACGAGTGTAAATATATGACGATTATGTTACTAGGACTGACATTAACAATAAAAGTGAAAGTTCGGATTATCACTAGCCAAACTATTAGTTTGAATTATTATCAGCCAACGAGCCATACTTTGAATTATTAAAAATCAATTTACCTTAAAAAAAATTTAAAGTGTATCCAAATCAGATTCCAGTTACACCAAACGGCAGCCCATCGGTCCAGTCCAGGCCTCTCTTTTAAGTTTTAACATTTTGTTAAGCCCAAAAAGGTGGTTACCATGCCAATGGCCATCACGTGAAACGACGTCTTTCTGCCCAAAATGTCCAACACCGCCGCCACGTAACAGACATTGAAAACCCTAAATCGCTCATACCGTTCTATATATACACACAAACCACTATTCTTTCCGATCATCGACGCCATCCACCGCCGTAAACACAACCAGCTGTATTCTCTCATCTCTCACCGTTTGCTAATTTCTACTTATGAAACGGCTGTGATTATAAAGAGAGAGGGCTCTAGCGAGACATTTAAAAAGAAAATCGATGATATTCGATGATCTAGATGCCGCCTCTTTGTATTTCCGTACAGAGATGGCTCTAATGGCATATTAAATCAAGTTCTTCGAATTAGCATTTCGTTTTTCCTCTTTAAACTCTCGCGATGACAGAGATCTCTAAATCTACACTTGATATGAGCCTCTCTATCTCTTTTTTGATTTCGATTTTTAGTTTCTATTTCGTTTTAATTGCTTTGTTGTAACAGATTATAAACAGATCTGGATTTTTATCTATGTTTTTCTGTTTATTCACAGCGATGCGCATATCGAAAACATGTTTTTCTTCAATTTGTTGAGTTTGTTTCGTCATTCGGCTATCGATTGATGATGAGCTTCTTCGATTTGTTGAAAATTAGGTGGCGGCCAGACAACCGTTGAGATGGTTTCCACAGATGAACAGTTTTCCCTATCTGTTTGTCTACTAATTTCTATCTCACATTTTTATTCAATTTTTGATAAAATTGAAATTTACTAAAAAAATAGAATCCATAAACACTATATACCGGTTCGTGTATAGCCAATTTGCAGAGCAGGGACGCCTATAAAATGTGACGAAACCTGCATTGAAGGTTGGCAAAATTAAACCAGTTTCTGAGATTCTCCGTGCCTGTCAGATTCTTTTCAATTTTGAATACGGCCTCGAACAAATCGCAACATCAGCTACTTGTTATGTTTCCTTTTCACTTGATTATGATTTACAGTTTTTAAATTTTTGATTGCATTTGTTGTATTAGATTGTGAACAGATCTGGATTTTCATTAATGTTTTTCTGTTTATACACAACGATGCGTATATCCAAAGCTTGATTTTCGTCACTGTGTTGAGTTCGTTTCTTCAATTGGTTATCGATTGATTTATGAGCCTTTTCATTTTGATGATAATTAGGTAGCGGCCAGACAACCGTAGAGATGTTATCCACAGATGAATAGTTTGGCCTATCTGTTTGTCTACTAAATTATATCTCACATTTTTGTTAATTGGTGTTTTTTTATAATATACAACTAGTTTAAGATTTTAGATCTATAATTTTTTTTTATTTAATCTATACCTTATAACCTTTACTATTCCCATGTTATGAATTGATTTTATGTTTTTGCGGTTTTAAATTCAAATAATTTTAAATCAATATCAAGTGAGTTACCGTTTTTGTTTTTGTGGTTTGTATGAATTAACATAATGCGTCTAACATGAATTATGTTTTGAGTATATGTGATATACAATCAGTAACACTCTGAATCCTTGGGCCTAACTTTGTTAAATTATTTTCGTTAAGTTTAGTTTCGACATGGGTTCAATCGAAACTACAAATTTATCTGAAATTACATTGTTTCACCTTAAACAACTAAAATAGCAGTCCAAAATACATCCAACTTAAACTACTAACCTGACAGAAACACTAATCGATATTACTAATATGACAAAAACACTAACTGATACAACTAACTGATACTACTAGTTGGAACGATCGAATGTGAGATCAAAAACACTAAAACTACTAATCTCAAAATTGGTCAAAAAGTGTTCCTATTATAACCTGGTTGTCTATGATGACGTTCACTCGAAGAGGTATTGTTTAAGAAATAAGTAGTCAATCAGGGGGACGGTGAAGAAGATAGAGAACAATGAAAAAAAAGGCTGACGGTTCGATTGAGAGTTTTGGTAGAGATGTTTCGCAGGGATGTGTATTTATTTAAAACACTTGGACACATCACTACCAAAACATCCCTACCGAAACTCCCATTAAACCTTCAGCCGTCCTCTTGCCGTCCTCCCGATCGATTCCTTAATTCTCCAATAATGCCACTTTGCGTAGATTCTATAATCGACAACTATGATGTAACAGGTACAATTAAGAATCTTCAACTATGCTGTAGCCGGATTCAAAAGAATCTTCAACGTGATGAGTTTGACATTCGATCTGGTTTAGAAAAATATTGCATTGTCATGTGCATTTTGCTTTCTTTGTTGATTTTTCATTTGACACGTTCTTATGTTTTTAATCATTTTATGTGGCATATAAATCAAAAGCACCATGTTTTGAGATATGATCGGCTGTCGTGGTGATCGATAAAAAATAAGAGAATCATCTTAAAAAGTGATTTATGGTTGGTGCTTAACTTCAATCGACAAAGTGATTTATGAAGTTGCAATGTGTTTTTTTGACCAAACACGGTTTAGATTGTAAACAACGATTAAAAAGGAATCACACCCTTGTTTCAAGTTTATAGATAATCAGGGATTATTACATCAAAGATATGAGTTCAAGTAATCAAACGGTTATTTACATTTATTTGAACAATCAAGAACATCAACATTCATACATTACTAGCCAATAGTGCAACAACACATTCACGAGTGAAATCGAGACAAATGTATGTAACATAGAATTAGATTAATTAATAAACTCAGCACTAATCAAAGTTCATAGCAATTATCATTTAATGATGTTAATGGTGTTAAATTTTTTTTTACTCTCGTGTGAGCTCATAACAATACTAAACACAATAACGATTACAAAAATTGTTATCTCAAACTTAACACATGATAAAACTCTAAAAATTTACAATCAATCTATCCGAAAATAATTATAAAAACTCAGCCAGTCATAATAAACAAGAAAACGAATAATATCATTATCAGACTCTTCATTAAACAAATATACTCAGCAAACTGAAGCCCTCTTTTTTTTTTATCTTTAAAATTGCCGTCAAAATGATGCCCTCTTTTTTTTTTGTCTCCTGGTCAACGTTCCAGGACTCCTATTGCCGTTCAAAATTCATAGTCCCACAAACAAACGGGCCTTGTGTTTCTTAAGCCCAGCATGTTAATTCACATCCAAACCCAATTTGACTTTTCCTTTTTGTTGATATTCAAGTCCATGTAAGTAGCCGTGCACAAACCGGGTTTTTGAACCGAACCGGTTCCAAACCGGTCCGAACCGGTCTGGTCAACGCAATTGTTAAACCGGTTTTGACTAAAACCGGTTCGGGTTAAACCGGTTTATCATATATAAAATCTCGAACCTGTTGAACCGGTTCAGTTCGGTTCTGAACCGGTTCGGGGTTGGTGAACCGGATTAAACCGTTTTTTTTTTTTTTTTTTAAATTTATTAAATTTAATTAAAAAATAAACATTTAACAAATAAAAACATAAAGTTCAACGTTTATTCATTTTTTAGGAGTTCGAAAATCACAAAACATGACAAATTAAACATTACAATACGAGAAAAAGAAAAATATATTTTTATCTTTTGGAGTTTTTTTGTTTAATTTTCGCCGTCATTCTCGGAGTTACTAGTGGATTCTCGTAGTCTATCATCTTCGGCGAGTTCTTCATTTGTAAGTGGGCTCGTCAATCCTTGGTTGACCTCAGATTCGTGTATGAATTCTTCAACTTCAATTTCGTCTTCAAGCGAACTCCTATCTTGTCTCCTATCTACCGCATCCAAATGGTCTTTCAAGCAAATGCACATTTCCATTGCTGCGAGAGTGAGTCTAGTTCTTCGAATAGATAAAACTCTGCCACTAAGAGAAAAAACGGAAAAAAGAGCCGTTGCAAATCGGATTATATTTTAATATTAATTTTTGAACCGCATTTGTATTATTTGAGGCATTATCAAAAGATATTGAAAATAATTTATTTTGTAATTTAAAATCGGTTATCACACCATCTAAAATGTGAAATAAATTTTGACCCGTGTGCGGATATTCAAACATATCAAACACGATTGTACGTTTCATCATTTGCCACGTATTGTGATCAACCCAATGAGCGGTAACGCAAATATATGAGTCGGGAATACCATGTGGAGCCGACCAAACGTCGGTGGTTAAGTTCACACCGGTTTTCAATTTTTCAAAACCTAAAATTAATTCTTTTTTTGCTTTTTTCCACATTTTTAGACAATCACGTCTAAGAGTACTACGACTTAATTGATGATAACGTGGTTGAAGGGCTTCTTGAATCATCCTCGTCGTGAGCGGGTTGTCGAAGTGGTTGAACGACAAACCTCTTTGAATAACTAATTTCGTCATTCTATCTCGAACAATATTTGGATCGAAGTTCCAAATTCCACCCTCGCTTGTCATAGATGCTTGACCCTCACCCGGAATTTTCTTCAAACTCGGGCAAGATTTTTCCATATGAGTTTTTAGAGTAGAGTTTGAATCCTTTTTAAAAAACCCACCACAATTTTTGCAACGAGCACGTTCCAACCCGTTAGACATCTCACATAGATCGTAGTTTGACCAAATTGCGGGGTTCTTCGTTGTTGGTATGATTTTCACAACGCTAACTTCGGAAGAGAAAACACCAAAACTTGAAGAACCTGCCATAGCGTTTTTTGAGCGTTTTCGAGCGTTTTTTTTTACAAACGAGAGTGTAGAGAGCGGGTTTGAGAAGTGTGATTTAACCAAAACACCCACTACCTATTTATAATGTGTTTGGGGGTTAAAATGGGTGAAAAAGCGGTCAAAAATTGGTTCTAACGGCTAGTTCGATTTTGTGACCGTTAAACCGGTTCACAAAAAACTGGTCTTAAACCGTTCGTCGCGAAAATGTTTTAAACCGGTTGTAAACCGGCGGTTCCTACCGGTTTGAAACCGGTTCACAAAAAACCGGTTCTTGGACGGTTCGGTTTCCGGTTCCGAACCGGTTTGGATTTCCAAACCGGTTTTTTTGTGCACCTCTACATGTAAGTTCCTGTTAAGATTAGAGAATCATGAATTAACTTAAATTCAATTATTATTTTTTTTAATTAGTGTTTAACATTTTCTAATTTAGTTTATATGAACTTTAATTTGTTGTTTTTAACCTACAATATATAAAAAACCTATAAAAAATAAAAACAATGTAAAGTAATTGTTTCATCACGTAATTAGAGTTAAAATTATATGATTATATACAATTAGCACAAGTAAATCATCCACTCATCAAGATAAAAAATAATGACATGAGATTTTATAGAACAATGTAAAGTAATTGTTTCATCACATAATTAGGGTTAGTATACAAACTAACAATCATATGCTTTCTTATAACTTAATCATGACATGATATTTTATAGAACTATTCATATAACTTATATTGATTATTAAGTTTTGACCTTTGTATTTCATGAACTTCCTTTTAAATATCAAGAGGCGTTAAGTTCTAAAATTGAAGGGGTGAGAGCTCCTCCACAAGGAGTTTTTTTTTTTTTTAATCTAGCTCATGAATGCTAATATCATTGTGCTTAGAGTATCACTTCATTGTCACAATATTCTCTATTTCCTTTTCACTCCCATCACACAACCATCATGTATAGGTGCACAAATCAGTTATTTTAAATAACCAAACCAGTTATTAACCTAACAGGCTTGGGGTGGGGGTCGAGAATCCTAACCTATAAAATCGGTTAGGTTATTAACCAAATTAGTAACTGAATATTACGTAAAATAAAACCTTAAGCATTTGAGCTAGCCATTAGAGATTGTGAGTGTTTTGAGTGTTTGGGAGTTTTTTTTTTTTAATGTTTATGTGTTTTTTTGAGAGCTAAAGAAGTGTTGTGATAAAACCAATACCTATTTATACTGATATGTAGGGCTAAATTGGTCCAAAAAAACCATTCTAACGGCTATATAGCCGTTACCAACAGTTAGTTTTTTTTAGTTAAAACGGATATAACCGGTTTGTAATCGAATAAATTAACCGGTTTTTGAACAACCGGGTTGTCTCAGGAATTTTGATACTCCCCTAGATCTTAGATTTCAACTTTTTTTTTATGTTCTATAGAAAGGATTATTAGATTTTAATAATCTCACCTTTTACCAATTGGCAAATAATAATCCCAATTGAGAATATTGTTACCATCGGTCCCTACTTTCAAACTATTTTTTTACGTTGGACCCCCGTTAAAAAAACTCAACGCCGTTAGAGTTTATATGACGTGGACATCTGCAAACCGCTGGAAAGTTGAGCCAGGCTAGCAGTGGTCTCGTGTTGGCTTTTGAAATTGGCTTTGGTGGTATTTAACTGGTCTCGTTAAACACCATCGATGTGTCTGTTTGGACTTTCCGGACCCACGAGACCAGTTAAACACCACTAGAGCCAATTTCAAAAGCCACCACGAGACCACTGCTAGCTTTGCTCGACTTTCCGGCGGTTTGCAGATGTCCACGTCATATAAACGCTAACCGCGTTAAGTTTTTTTAACGGGTGGTCCAATGTAAAAAAATAGTTTGAAAGTAGGGACTGATGGTAAGAATATTCTTAGTTGGGATTATTATTGACCAATTGGTAAAATGTGAGATTATTAAAATCCAATAATCCTTATAGAAATGGGTAGAGATGGGTGGTTGTGAACCAAAGAAATAATCATAAACACAAATAATAACATAAAGGTACGTTTTTCCATTGATTTTGGACAATAAATAAATAAATTTCATCCACCTCGGGTGAGCTCCCCCGGGGTGGTGACTCACACTAAACAAACACTAGACATATGAGACCTAATGCTTGATTTATAGCACCCGAACCCGACTCTAGTGAAGAAACACGATACTGTCGCCAGATTTTGGCCGACGACGGTAGTACTTTCGCTAGAAAAACTTGGCGAAACTAACTAGTGTCGCCAAAACACCAAAATCTTCATTTTTGTTTGGATCTTTCAATTGATAATATCAGTCTAATATTTATACCCAACAATTTTCCTCTAGAATGATATTATCAATATATTCTGACATTGTCTTGCATCTTCATAAATCTTCCCCTAGAATGATACTATCATTTTTGATTTTGATCCTATTTACAAATCTGAATACTACAAATAGATATAAGTTGGATTTGTGGGTCAACTTTTCCTGTAAGAAAAGTTGATCTACAACTCCAATTTATAACGTTTTACCTTAAGTCTATCTATTCCCCTTTAAACAATTAGCCAACCTTGTCAAACCCTCCATCTTTCATCGAACATGATTAAGTGAAACATTAAGTGTATGTTAATTGTTGAAAACATAAAAAATGACGTGGGGGTAAGTATTGTAACTAAGTGAAACTTCAATTGTATAGTGTTTGCATTGGCGATTATGATATGTGTTATAGAAAAATCACGCGTTCACATTTTGTAAATAAGTTAAAAAAGTGGCAGTATATTGTACATATCAGTGATTACACTACATGTGCTACTATTTATACCTTAGGGTATCCATTTGTGATCACAATACATTGCTCATCTCTACTCGATTACAGCCCTAGAACCAACCTGAACCAGGCCGAAAAAATTAACATAATTAACATATGATCACAATACATTGCTTGGATGTAATTTTTTTCTAGAAATAATTCTTCCGTTTTCAGACTGTTTTATCTAGAAACAAATCTTTTATAAAACAGTCTGAAGACGGTTGAAATGTATTTCGGATTTTAATTTTCAGGTGATTATATGGCGGGGACAATAGGTAGTTTAGATTGTTTTTTTTGTCAGATTAGTAATTTCAGTTGTGTTTTTTGTCGGATTAGTAGTTTCGGTTGGTTTTTTTTGGAAGCCGTATTAAAAATTCAACGAAGTTAAGTCCAAGGTACTAAGAGTGTTACAGATTGTTAAATTGTGTAAAACTACGGGGACGCAAACGGTAATTTACTCTAATATAAAAACGGTAATTTACTCAGACGGTTTGACTCTTCACTATCTATAAAATGTTAATGGGCTAGTAAACGGTAATTTACTCAGGCTGAAAAAAATAATATTTAACCATAAAAAATCGCCTCCAAAAACGTCCGACCCTCATGAAAAAATTTCCTGGATTCACATCTATCCATCAAGTTAAAAAATTTCAACTAGTAAACTCGAAACTTGATATGAGATATGTTTCAATCTATATTTGCACTTTAACTTTATAAATAAATGAACATGGACTCTATTCGATATCTTAGTTACAAAAAAATCCTTATTATAATAAATGAATAAATTTATTTGTCACATCCCGACTTTTGATAAAGTCAAAATTTTTGTTTCTTGACTCTCTTTTCTATTAAATAACTCTTTATGTTATTAAATAATAATAACTTTAAATAATTATATATATAAAATTTTATTTAATAATTTATTAAAACTTACTAAATCATTAGAAGATTTCAATTATATCTTATATTAAAATATAATTTTATAATTCTTAAAACTTTATTATTTGTTATTTATAATTTTTAACTCTTAATTATTTGTTATTTATATTCTTAAATCTTTATTATTTCTTATTTTACTAATGGCTGATAACAGCTAACGTACAAATATTTATAAAAACTATAACTACTGGTTTATAATAAATTAAATTTATTTAACTCGTATAATACATGAGTTTATAACCTAGTTCCTAGTTATGTAGATTAATATAACTAAAAAAAATAATTATAATTAGCAAAAAGTATATAAGATATTCCAATACGGGGCTGAGTACTCCATTCATTATGTAGAATGGAAACAGGGATGGCGTATATAATTAATAGAAAATTTAGAGAAAGTAAAACAAAAAGGATCGCGTGGCCTAATGGATAAGGCGCTCGCCTCCGGAGCGGGAGATTGTGGGTTCGAGTCCCACCGTGATCGTTTTTTTTATCATTACAATATGTTAGAGGATTGTATTTGTATTGATTGACGGTACAACACAAATAAAGATGACGAACTTGATATAAGATTCTTGGTACAATAAGACTAATAGCACTCAAATTAATTTTTGGTATTTATCCAGCTTGCGTACATCAAATCGCAAAGCGATCCGGCACCTCCTCGGACCATGCGGGAGTTAAGTCAATAATCGGGTATGCCCTTAATCTTGTAATTAGAGGCTGTTTGATAACCTCTAATTGAGTCTACCTCTGAATCGGTCAGAGGTAGAAAGTGTTTGTTTCAGATTTTGCCCGCCTCTTAATGGTTCATATTTTGCTAGCCTATTAATGGTTCAGCTCAAAAACAATGCTGAACGAGGCCTTAATAGTTCAACTCTTAATGAATCAAACATCCCCTTAGTTATAATATAAATAGTCAATGAACCCTAGATCAATTGGTTTGGGAGGAGACACCCCCATGACCTTCCAATGTGGAGGTCATGGGTTCGAGTCTCACTTGGTGCAATATACTCAAGTGCGCTAGGGGTTTTACCACAATGGGCCTTCGAGTGTTGGGTTTCCCCTGGATAGGTGAGTGATCCGGGTCACCAGCGCAGTCTGCGTTCGCGAACGTGGGTGATCTTTCGCCAATGGGTTTACCCGAGTGGTCAAGCTTATGGTATCCGTTGGTCGTTCAAAAAAAAGTTATAATATCAATAGAGTTTACAATTCTTTGAATTCTTGTGATCTTGATCAATTTAATTCTGTTATAAATAATGATTATACTTATGATGTGGATCGACCGAGATTCACTTGCCAAAGAAAGTGGATAGAAGCTAGAAGAAATTTAGAGAGAGATTGAGACTAATTAATCATGTCGGATGAAGTTCATCCCACCCTCTCTGCTCACAGCTCTCCCGCTCTACGGTCCCGAAACAACAGCAGGGGAGCTCTCGCTTCTCATGCACATTCTTTGTTTTCATCACCCATTGGCGTTCGATCACTGCAACAGAGTGTATATTGCGGTAGGGGAGTGTTCTTGCCGGTAACTATTACCTCAACACCCCCCCGGCCTTGCTGCTTCCATTCCGTCCACCCTTATGGCCGTTAACTAAAGCACATGAATTATCATATTTATTTAAATAAACACATGCATTTATAAACAATTTATTTTTAGGTAATTTAAAAGATATAATAAGGGAGGGTTTAATTCAAACACTAAATATTGCGAGAACACACAGAACAAAACAAATCATTCACTTTTTCAGTTTTAAAAAGTTTTAAACAATAAAAAGTGATATAAATGTAACGTTTATTTGTTTTTCATGAAATTCAAACAAAAAAATATGAACAATTTTTGTTTATATACATGCCTACACATGTATAATTCATGTGTAGGAAACTTTTAAATATATAAAAAATAAATGAAAAAAGTAGTTTAATAATTTTTTATGTAATGTATGTAACACTTCCTTTTCTAAAAACCGATGAAAAAAAATTGTTAGAAAAAGAGAATGCAATATATTTTTCATTTAAAGTTGCTAGAAATATATATATTTGATTTATGATGATTAATGTTCAGATTTTTAAATTGTCCTAATAATATATCATAATCTTTATACTAATAAATAAAGATCTTAGGAGGACACGTGTTATTTTTTTGGTGCACATCAACATGTTTTTACTGCTTCTCTTTCTTATTAAATATAATGATATTAAAAAATATATTATTAAATATTTAATATGAATCTATTTATGAATACTTATTATTTAATTATAAATAGTTATTATATCATTAACCAATTTAATTTAATATGAATTAATATTTATCAATTATATAAAAAAATTAATACCCAATTGAAAAAAAATATTTCAAAAATGAACTTATCATAATTTATAACTGTCACGTCAAAATACATTTTTTATACATATTTTGACGAGTGATGTGTTAATAGTTATATTATATTTTATCAAACACGTGTAATACACGAGTTTATTAAATCCTTGTAATATACAGGTTTTGTAAAGACGTAACTTTTTATTACAACTTATATAACATTACAGATGGAGGATCAAATAAAATGTGATTTTTTCCTAAGTAGACTACAAAGGAATATGAAGGTGACATGTGAGAGTCATTACAAAATAGGAGGAAGGACATTTTAGCCCATTGAAAACCCATCTCAATCTAAGAACGAATGCATCATTAAGATTAGGGTTTCCCACATTTGATTCCAACGAACATCCAAGAGCCACCAGTACAACCACTTTTGCGACTCTAATGAGAATTCCGGCCACCTCTACGTCGTCGTCCTCTGAAACTGCCAACCAAGACGCCATCGCACGATTTGACGCCCTCATCAAGAGCCCAATTCCCCCATGAAAATGCATTCGAACAAGAAACCCTCATAGTTATATGAACAGAGAAACAATATGAAGAACTTCATTCAAACTCTTCGAATACGTAAGTTATTTTCCTTTGTATGGTTGTTAAGTTTAGGGTAAATGGTATTATAATATGGTGAGTCTCATAAGAATTTTTATTAACTAGTTTTTCTCCATTGCGTATTAAATGTCAAAGTGGAAGTCTAATGTGGCTCTTGATGCTTTCATTGAATGGAATTTGATATTTTAAAAAATTACTATGAAAAAAGGCTTTAAAGCACTTAACATGAATGGAAATGAATAACTAAGCTATTGTTTATTTATTCTTTCTGAATGTGCTGTGTTTTTTTTTTACTGAACGTGCTAGATTTTTTATTCTTCCAGAATGTGCTGTGTTTTTTTTTATATTGTGTTGTTGGCAGCTGTAGTTTGTTGTTGTGCAGTTGTGCTGATTTTTTGTTCTCATTTTATGGTGTGCTGTTTTTTTTATGTTATGTTGATTTTCTTTTGTGTTGTTTTTTATGTTGTGCTAATTTTCTTGTGTTTTTCTCATCTACTCTTTTTGTTTTAAACTAGAGTTGATGTTCACGCATGAATTTGATGTTGTGTTGTGCTTGATGTTATGCTGTTTTTTACCGTGCTGGTTTATTGATGTGCTGTTTTCTGACACATAGAATACAACACAAAAATATAGTACTGAAAATACAGAACATAAAATCACACTGAAAATACAACACATGAAATTCAGTACAGAAATTCAGCACATCAAATTCAACACTTAAATACAACACAATTTTCAAGTTTTTTAATCGTCATTTTTATATAACAACATTATACTCAAATTAAAGAGAAAAAAATGTTCGATTTTATTGTGTAATTTTTAACGAAAAATAATATCGTATAAAAAGGTTATGAATATTTAAAAAATGTATGAGAACTTGAAAGAAAAAAAAAGTTAACAAAAGTGGCTATTCCAAATATATATCTCCAACCCTCTTTTTTTTCCTTAATTCAATCTCATCTCTTGATTAGTAAACTAGGTTAAAGTCCCGTATATTACATGGGTTAATAAAATATAATGTTATATATCAAATAATACAAAAAAATATATATTTATACCCGTGTATTACATAGGATGAATAAAATTTTCAAATATATATGCATATTTTATTAGTGAAAAATGTATTATATATACTAATGAGTTTTTTAAAAAGTTTAAAAATACGTAAAAATAAATATATAACTGTGTTTCAAAAATACAATAATTTCTATTTAATATAAATTCGACTTACATTAACTATTTGGTTAAAAAAAAGTTACATAATTAAATTTTAAAGTTTCTTAAATTAAGAGATATTTTATAGAACAATATTTTTATTAAGAGAGAGACGGAAAAAAAATGATGATAATAATAAGAAATATTTTATAGAACAATATTTTAAAAATAAATTATTATTAAAAAATAAAATGTATTTAATAAGAGAGAGACGGAAAAAAAATGATGATAATAGATACGGAGACGACACGTGATATAAGAGATTTTTATTTATTATATAGTATAAATTAATAAATATTGAAACAAATAAAATACCTCCAATTAAGATTATTTGAACAAAACACGTGTCAAAGACAACCAACTCCTTTCCACTATTAAATTACCTTTCTACCCTTCTCTCCAAAATTACCTTTACGCCCTTCATAGCATCACCTAATTACACAAATACACACGCAGGGGTTTAAGCGGTTTCTTTCCTTCTCAGAATTTGCTTTCTTTCTCTTTCATTCTCATTCCAATTTCTTATTGTTTTCCCCTAAATCTCTCTCAATTTCTTCCTCCATAAAACTCAATTTCACTGATTCTTTGTAGAATTCGACTCCATATTCATCCAAATCTCAATTGCTAATGCCAATTCATTGGATCAACAAAATTATATCTCAAATCAGGTAATTTGACCCGATCTTAATTGGATCGGATTTCGTATAATTCTTAATTTTTCCTCTGATTGTGTTAAATTTCTGTCACAAATTTTCGATCTATTTTTTTTGCCAATTTAGGTTAGTTTAGAACTTTTATGGAGATGTTTTCTGAAGTTATGAAATTGTTGTTAATTTTTGCCAATTTAGGTTAGTTATTTTCCATTTTTGTGTTATTTGTTGGAAGTGCTTGACTTAAATCCAAGCATTGATTTGTATGTGCAACTAAGGCTACCTTTCACAAGATTTATGTTAAAATTTATCAAGATCTTTTAATTTATGCCCTAGAATTTGTGTAATTTTCAATAAGTCGTGTCTGGTGCTTGACTTAGCTCCCTCATTTATGCATGGTTTGAGGAGGGGCTGGATCGCTTCGCGATCTGATCTACTCAACCTTACCCTACACAGGAGGTTGTTTCAATGTACATGTCTAGCTATGATGTGTAAATTTGGTTATAAATTGTTGAGAAAGTGTGAGTTTTTGTTGGCTATGATGTGGAAATTCGGACCTTTTTCTTTAAAAAGGAAGTATATCTGATTCTCTATGGTTATTGAATAGCAGGTAGACGCGATTTGGTTCTTCATTGTGTTTGATGATCATTTGTTGGCATGTATAACTAAATATGGTGTCGAAGAAGAGTATACGTTATGGACGATTTGATGGTTTCCAATCCTCTTTCGTACCTAAAGCGCCAAGATCCTTAAGGGTAAGTGTATAGTTTGGTTTCCTATGATTTATTAAAACTGCTGTTGATATTTGACAAATTTGACGATATAACTTTTTGGTTGATTTAGATGAATTCATATAAAAGACCACCAGAGGGTAGCAAACTATGCACATTTGAGTTGTTGGCAGAAGTAGCTGACAAGTTATTGCAGGAGAGTCAGAGTTCTACATCAAGCATTGGTCAAGAACAAAAAGAGCAGACTGCATTTCCTATTGTCAAGCAGGAGGAACCTGAAGTCAAAGTCAAAGATGTAAAATCCGATCATGTTGATCAGGGAAGCTGTGCTGAGAGTGAGTCTGATCTAAAACTGAAGTTAGATCCTCCTTTGATGGAATCTCCAGAATCTGTTAACGATTCAGCTTTGAAACATGTTTCCGATGTTAAAAGTTTCAAGAAAGTTGTGAACAGTGTGAAATTGGAACCATCTGATGGCAAGATTGTAGATAATGTTTCAAGTAAACCAATTAGTAGTGTAAATGTACCCTTTTATAAGAACCCCTTTTCTTGTTTTACAAAACATAGGGGAAATGTAAAGATGGGTATTAGAGATGATGATGATAATTCGTTTAGATGCAATCACCGTGGGGCCCAAATGACGGCATTTAGGTCACGGTCACATGGTGGATATAGAAGAATAAGAAAGATGTTGACTTCTAGATACCGAAAAGTAACCCTAATGAAAGATTATGAACTCACTAACCCTACAAGTAAGTGAATATTCTACTTTAATAAGTTCTTGTTTTTTCATATCATATCTTTCTAATTATACCCTTTTGGTTGTTTTTGGTGCAGAAATAGGTAAAATAGAGGCTGCTTCCAAAAGGAGGAAGTTATCCAATCATAACTCAGAAACTTCATATGAGAAGAGTGGCAATGAAAATAAGACTTCAAATAAAGGTCCTTTCTATTTCTTGGATTTTTATTTTTTTATTTTAATTTGGTCATTCAGCTAAGTGATTGTATTATGAATTATGACTGCACAGTGAAATTTAGCATAAAGTCGTTTAAAGTGCCGGAACTTTATATTGAGATACCAGAGACCGCGACTATAGGTTCACTGAAGGTATTCATAATGCACATGATTTTATTTTTCTTTTCTTTTTTTTAAAGTTATATTTGTTTAATACCATTTATGAATATTTAGTTATTTATTATGTTACTATTTACACAGAGGACAGTTATGGAGGCTGTTAGAACATTTATAGGAGGCAAACTACATGTTGGGATGCATCTCGAGGGCAAAAGGGTCAAAGACAACAATAGAACACTAAAACAAACCGGTATTTCCCTGAATCGTGACCTCAACACTTTGGGATTGACATTGGAGCCTAGTTTACCAAATGACACGAGTCAACAGCCGTCAAGGTAATAATACTAAATGATTTATCATTAATAGATCATTAATTTTATTTCAGAATTGTTCTATTAAATGGTAACTGTTCTATAAATGCCAGCTGTACTGCGGGTCCCATTCTGGGTGTGGGATTTTCAAACTGTTCACTAGATCATCCTCCAGAAACCAGTTTAGACAAGTGTGTTGATAAGAATCAAGAAATCATACCTTTGGAAATTGAAGTACTAACAGAAGAAAAAGTGGCAGAATCCAATGCTCTTGTGCCAGCTGTCCCTATAAATAACAAACTAATCAAGAAACCAGAAGCTACACAATGTAGAAGAATTAGGAGACCGTTTTCTGTAACAGAAGTAGAAGCACTTGTGGAAGCAGTTGAAACACTTGG
This sequence comes from Smallanthus sonchifolius, assembly GCA_023525975.1. NCBI lineage: Eukaryota > Viridiplantae > Streptophyta > Magnoliopsida > Asterales > Asteraceae > Smallanthus > Smallanthus sonchifolius. The sequence continues at coordinate 60,671,419 of CM042042.1, forward strand.
AACTGGAAGGTATGACTACCAACTTACCATAGTGGTTCAGGCGAGCTGCTTAACGGGTCAAAATGGGTTTGGGTTGAAGTGGGTCATTTACAGTATGGTTTGTCAAAACTTTAAATCTTTTTACATATAACTAACAAATTAGTCATGATTAAAAAACAATATTGTTACGGTAGTAATATAAGATCTTTGAATAAAACAATGTAGACTCAGGTTACTATCACTATGTTCCCTTTTTAGCTACTTTTTTCTACTCTGCCTGTTTAACATACTATTTAGATACTCATACTAAATGTTGATTCACGTGTCTTCTCAAAAACTTGCAGATGGCGTGATGTTAAATTGCGTGCTTTTGGTGATGTGGATCATAGAACTTATGTGGACTTGAAGGATAAGTGGAAAACACTGGTTCACACAGCAAGCATCTCACCTCAGCAGAGAAGGGGTGAGCCTGTGCCACAGGATCTATTGGATCGGGTCCTGGCTGCACACGGGTATTGGTCTAACCATCAGGTTAAACAACGCAAGCACCAGACCGAACCACTTGGAATTATGGGTGGTTCGAGTGTAGAGTTCGTTGGCATTTGAAAAGTGGTATTTGGAGAGAGGGAATGTACAAAATTTAGAGAAAATGTCAAGAAACATGGGAAAACTGGAAAGAAAATAGGGTTGTTGATGTGTTGTTATTAAGTTTGGTTTAGAAGGTAAAGAGTAACATGGGAATTCTCTAACAGAGTCCACAAATTGGCAGTTGGATTTAGTTAATAGTTTGATACCATTCTTTTAACCCATTTTGTTTGGATCATTGAAATTGTGTAGCTTTTGTAATTTTTTTTCTTGCATCTCTCTTATGTTTTCATGATTGTTCTATCAAAAATTTTGAGTTAATTATACGGATGGTCCGTGTGGTAAACTCATATTGTAAGGTTGGTTCTAAACTTCAAGAAATTACAAGGTTGGCCCCAGCTATTTGGATGGCCGTCTATTTTTCCCGTTAAATGCCTCCACGCGCCTCGCATGTGAGGGTATTTCTGTCATTTCAAGTTCACTTCTTTAAACCCTCGTCATTTTCCAACGGTATCGGTCATCTTCTTCTGCTCTCAAGCTCCTTCAATGGCGATGTGCAATTGTGGCCAATTAGCAACTGTTCAAACTTCTTGGACCAATTACAACCCAAGACGTTGCTTCTACTGTTGTCGTAGCCCGGCAAGAAGTTGGAGCTTTTTATGTTCGAAGTTGATTAGGTTTTCCATTTGGAGGAGTCTAGATGTCAGCGTCTAGGTTGGGTTGACCCGCCTTTGTGCCACGAGCTGTTGACATCATACCAGGACTTGAGAGATCAAAGAACAGTCGCTAAAATTCGATCTAAGAACACTATGATTGTTGTTTTGGCATTATGGTTTGTATATCTGTTTTAATTTCTCAATTGTAATGGTCCTAGTTATGCAATGTAAGGTATTTTGAAGATGTTTGATTGTAGTGGTTCTAATTATACAATGCAGTGTAGGGTATTATGTTAATTTCATGTTAAAATGGCATACAAAAAGTAGAGGTGCAATAAATGTTCACAATAACAATATTCATCACAACATTGTAGCATTGAAAACATGGTAATGTGTTAGGAACACGGTTGGTTTTATAAGTGCACCCACAAACCATAAACAAACATAAAGTAACAGCCACAATTTTGCAGCAATGTTAACTAATGAAATGACATACACAAAGCATACATTTGTTGCTCTTGGAGTAGAGGTGCTCATAAAAACCGGATCCGAATCCGATCCGATGGTTTATTCGAAACCGGATCCGGCTAGAACCGGTTTTTTTGGAACCGGTCCGGATTTTTTCAGAACCGCCGGATCCAGAACCGGTTGAGGGGTTTTTGACGGACCGGATAAAAATCGGATTTTTTGGAACCGGTTTTTTTCGGACAAAATATAACCGGTTTTATCCGGTTATAGCCGTTGGGTTAAAAAAACGGCTATATAGCCGTTAATATGGCCGTTTTTTTGTTTTTTTTTTGTTTTTGAGGCTTGAAACTTAGTATAAATAGGTATTGGGTGTATGAGTTAGTTCACCACAACATTCTAGCTCTCAAAACTCAAAAACGCTCTCAAAACGCAAAAAAAGCTCGCTTTACGAAAAAAAAAACGCTCTCATAACTTCCGCTTTCGCAAGCACTCAAAATTCGGTTGGTGGTTCTACTAGCAATGTCACGGTGGTGTCAGTACTTCCTTGATCCCGAAACCAAGAGATATGGGCTTATTTCGATTTATGCGAAATGTCGAACGGTTCGCAAAAGGCTCGTTGCAAACGTTGTGGTAAAATTTTGGGTGCTGCGGGAAATAGCACTTTGAGGAAACATATTGGTAGTCACGCAAAATACACTCAAGGTGAAGATCAAACTCAATTTGGTAGAGATGGAGGAGTTTGGCAATACAATATCGAGAGGGTTCGTGAGAGAATGACACATTTCGTCATTCAAGAAGGGTTGCCTTTTGATCATTTTGATAATCCGCGCTTGACGAGGATGATACAAGAGACGCTTCAACCGAGTTACACAAATGCAAGTCGTTTTACTTTGAGAAGAGATTGTTTAAAAATGTGGAAAAGAGCTAAAAAAGAATTAATTTTAGGTTTTGAAAATTTAAATACCGGCATTAACTTAACAACGGACGTTTGGTCCGCTCCACATGGTTTACCCGAATCGTACCTTTGCGTTACCGCACATTGGGTTCAACCGGAGTCGTGGCAAATGATGAAGCGTACGATTGCGTTTGATTATTTTGGATATCCACATACCGGTGAAAACTTATTTTATATTTTAGACTCGGTCATTCAAACTTATAAAATTCAACCAAAAATATTTTCAATATCTTTTGATAACGCTTCAAATAACACAAACGCGGTGGAAAAGTTAAAAATAAAATATGAACCGCCTTGTAACGGTGTTTTCTTTCATAGTCGATGTGTTGCACACATCATTAACTTGGTTGTGCAAGACGGTCTAAACGTCCAAGAAATAAGAGACGTAAAAGAAAATTTTAAAGTGATGTTATGTGAAGTTTTTAGCACAAGCAAAAAAAGATATATAAACTATAGAAACTTGTGCCAACAAACGGATTCCATCTTTTTAGGTCCGAATTGGGACGTACCTACTAGATGGAACTCGACATGGAAAATGTTTGAATCGGCCTTAAGGCAAAGAGTTACTTTAAAACATTTCCATGATTAACTTGTACAAAAGAAACGTTGTTCACAAAAATTTGATAATATAAGTTGGGATATGACCGAGAAACTAACTAATTTGCTTGAGGTTTTTAAAAATGCAACTACATGTTTATCGGGAGTTTATTATCCCACATCTTCGCTAATACTTCAACAATTATACTTAATAAGTAATAAATTAAAAGAGTTTGAATATCACGGCACTATTTTTGAAAAAAATGGTAACACCTATGAAAGCTAAATTTAAAAAATATTTTTCGGAAATGCCGGCCGTTGTTACATGTTCGTCCGCCTTAAACCCAACGATTAATGTAACCGGTGTTGAAACATTAATTGGATCAATATCGGATGATTTAAATATGTTTGAGGAAGACCCAAATTTTGAATCAAAGGCAATAAGGGATTTCAATTCGGCTTTTAATAATATGTTTGATTATTATTTACGCAAATATGGTGGAAGTGGTGATCCATCAAACATACATGAATCAATGGGTTCGGGTTCAAGTTCTAGTTGTTCAAGGAACCCGATGCTAAATTATTTTACACTTTAAGAAACGAAAATACTAAACGAGCTCGTGAAACCACACCAAGTAGCGAGCTTGAGAGATATCAAGCAACTGACTTTATTTCAACTCTAAGATCCGAAGAGTTTGAAAACTTTGATATCTTGAGTTGGTGGCAAGGAAGGGAATCCCAATATCCCGTTCTAGCCGCAATAGCCCGTGACCTACTAACCGTCCAAGCTTCCACGGTAGCTTCGGAATTTGCCTTTTCTCTTAGTGGCAGGGTTTTATCTATTCGAAGAACGAGGCTTACACCGGAATCTATGGAGATGTGTATTTGCTTGAAGGACCATTTGGATGCCGCCGAACGTGTACAACATGTTGCAAAACTAGAAGGCGAGCTTGACATTGAACAAGAAATACATGAATTCGAAGTAGAACAAGGGGCGGCGAATCCACTTTCTGACGAAGAACAAGCTTATGATGAAGCCCAACGTATCTCAAGCGAAAAAGAATGAAAACCGATGTTACGAAGACTAAGACGAGTAGACGACGAATAACGAGTCATAATAAATAATATATATTTTGTGATTCAATTATGTTTTTTGTAAATTTTTTGTATGAACAATTGTTAAATCACTTAAAAAAAGCTAAAAAATAAATAAAACATGTATTTTATAGTGTATCTTTGTTAATTTTTTATAATAAATTTTTTTTTTAAAAAAAAAAATCCGGTGGAACCGATTTTTTTTTGTCCGGTCCGGTTCCATAAATCCGGTCCGGTCCCAATAGGTTCCAACTCTCCACTCCCTTAACCGGATCCGATCCGGAACCGGTTCTAATGGATCCGACCGTTGACCACGGTTCGGAAAAAAAACCGGTTTGTGCACCTCTATCTTGGAGTATTTTCAGCCACAATTTGAAGCATAAACAATACAGTGGCTTACACAAACCACACATAAGCAATACAATGGTGAATGTCATACATAAGCAATTTAATGATAGGAACTCATATAACTTTTTGTGTCATCTTCGTGTAATCCATGATCCACAATGATAGGAAAGCGTAAAATAAAGGTTTCTATCATCCTTTGATCTACAGGAACATGAATATACAGAAATAAGATTGAAATTAGTTTAGAGGTAGAAGTTATATTACTTACAATGAAGTAATCAACTTGGGTCTTACTTTTTTTGATCAAAAGAGCTCAATAAGACCCCGTGCAGATCTCGTATCGACCGCGAATAAGAGAGAAATATCACCAACACGTTTTGAACGTATTTACTGTGGATGAGAGGAGAGCTCTATAATTATGCGTACTTGTATGGGAAGTTTTCACTCGGGTAACCAAAAACAATTTCACTCGCGGTCTATCGAGTGAAAAAATAATCACTTTTATTACGAAAAGCCCTAATTTTAGGATTCTTTTTAGGCGACAGAAAAAGTAGAGCCGACCCTGGAACAAGCACTTGAAGTTAAGATCAAGAGGCGAAAATCCAAGCTTTAACTAAACACGCTGCATGATGGCTACAACCGAGCAGATGATGATTTCTCAGATTTTTTAGCAACCTGCTATCTATCCATATAAGAACAGACTGCCATACACATTCAAGATGATGTTATGGAGACAGACACGGTTGAAGTGCAAAAATCATAAACCAAAAAGACAAAACAATGAAAACCCTTAACTGTATGTAAAAGAAAACTAAAATATGTTCATCTTAAGTTATATTATGTGTACATGTATATTATATTTGGGAAAAAAAACCTCAGTTATAGCAATTTACAATCAAATCTACTCTTCATTTGGGTTCTTTTAACAAAACTCTTCTTCTGTATCATCTGATTTGGGTTCTTCCCAATGACCACAGCCCAGAGTCCCTTACAGCTGCCTGAAAATGTAAAATCTCCACACTTTCAGAAAACAATATGATTTTTGAGCCCTTAAATTTACTTACGGACGCGGGTCAAACGGGTGGAAGGCGGGCCAAACTATTATGCATACTAACATCTTAAATGATTTTATACAAAAATCAAAATTACTATTGTAACAATAATGATTTTGTAGTGGTAATTATTAACACATTAATGACAACAAGTTTGTGTCTTACCCATCCTAAAACCTGTTTTGACCCATTAATTTACTTATGGAGGAGGGGCAAACGGGTTGAAAGTGGGTCAAACTCAATTTTTTATTCTTACAACATTTTAAATGATTTTATTCAAAAATGAAGATTATTATTGTAACAATAATGTTTTTGTAGCGGTAATTAACACATTGATGACGAAACAATTTTGTGTCTCACCCGTGCTAGAAACCTGTTTTGACCCGTTACCCAATCCTAATGAAAACAATACGTACCGGAGATTTCACAGATGGGAAAACATTCCAAAACCTTAAAGTTTCATCCCCTGCGCCCGTCACTATCGTCTGACCATCGGGTGACATTGCTAGATACAATACTCTCATGGTATGTCCAGTCAGAGTGGCAACCTATATAAAAAAGAAATATTGATAACAACCTTAAAAGCACAAACTAGGTTAAAGACAAATGGTGTGTTTACCTTAGCCAATGTTGGATATTTCCACACCATAATTTGATTCTGGGAGTACCCGTGAGTGCTAACCAATTCGTTCACATTCTTGCTCCATGCAAGATTACACACCTGGCTCCCAGTGTCAACATGGTTCAGTTGGTTCCCGTTAGCGGTGTTCCAAAACCGGATGCAGCGGTCAGCGGTACCGCCACCAGAGACCAGAAGGTTGCTCTGGTGAGGTGACCATGCAATCGCCTTCACAGCGGCTGTGTGCTCAGTCAGTTTTAGAAGCGGCTGTGCAGAGTGCTGATTCCAAACTAAAAGCTGGTTGTCATTTCCACCAGATGCTAGTTCTCTATCATCATGTGACCATTTGAGCCCACAGACCTAAACAATGCCCCATAGCCATATATAAGATAGATTAGAAACATAAAGCTCACATTTTTATCATAAGAGTTCCATTTTATCAACCATACTTTAACATGATAATGACAATATGAAAAGAAGTTGAGGGATTAAACATTTCATGTTTACCCTTTGATGTTTAGCTGTAAAAGATGATTAGATTCATAAAGCTCACATTAGGATTCGTTTATTATAAAGTGAACGGAAGTTGAGATGAAGATTTGATTAAAATTTCATGTTCAGCTTTGATTTATAACAATAAAAAGACATATTAGATTCACAAAGCCCGTATTTATATCTTACGTTTTCCATAAAAGGAAGATTCATGTTTGACCAAATGTGTTTATCAAAATAGAAGTTTATCAATTTGATTATTATACATAGGTCAGTTACATGGAAAACCAATCGCAACAAGACACGTGGCAACATTTGTGCCAAGTGAATGGTAGTACTTTTTGGTCAATATCTAATGGGCTCAAAAGTGGTAGTACTTTTGCGCCAATGTCCATTTGGCTCAAAAGTGGTAGTACTTTTGTGCCAATGTCTAATTGGCTCAAAAAGTCAAAAGTGGTAGTACTTTTGCATAGAAATGGCCAAGTTTTGCACAAAAATGGTCCAATGTCTAGTATGATTGATTGGGCTTCCTTTTATTAAAAGATTTTGTGTTAAATTGATAAACATGGTTATTCACTTGATTTTCCATCATCCAAAAGAGATGTTGATCAAGATTTCATGTTTACCTCTGATTTATGGCCGACAAGCTTGCTAATGTAGTCGCTAGGAACACGAAGATCATGTTGCAGTATGTTACGATCTCTGCTACCCGAGGATAATATACGTGAGCTCCAAGCCAACACACCGGTTCTTGTTTGGTGTCCACCCATGGTCCGAACCTTTTTGCACTGGGTCCCATCCCAAACCTATCGAAACACAACCATTCTTGATTAATACTTACAATTTCAAGAAAGTGGATAAAAAACATGAAAATGGTAGTTGAAAGAAAGAGGCACCTGAACTTTTCCAAGACTAGTACCAACTGATATATAAGATCCTTCCCGCGTCCATTGAACAGAGCACACCCCATCGTTCGGCCCCAAATCACACAACTTGGTTACCTGAAAACATCATGAAATAATGTCAAAACAATGTTCAATTGTTAGTTAACAATCACCTTTTCTGTTAGTAACCGAATTAACATGAAATCTTACTTTGCTGGTTGTTGCAGTCCATAGATAAACACAGCTTCCGAGTCCAACTGCAAGCACATTCTGTGATGACCAGTCCACAAGGTTCAAGTAGAAGTCATCTTGAAGTGATGGTGCATCCAAAACCTAATCATCAAACCAAAATTCAAACATGAAAATTGGAAGAGTATTTATGACAAAATAATCATTATTAAAACAAACCCAGTAGGAAATAAACAAATTCAAACTTTAACTACTGATTTGACCACATCTTTAGAAGTCAAAATCAAGACAGTCAAAATTAGAGATTGATGTTTGAGGTATAAATGTTTACCTTGGAAGAGTATACTATTCATGCAACATAAAGTTTACAAAAGAATCATTAACAAAGCAAACCCATCACATATTCAAACTATTTACTGATTTGACCATATCGTTAGGAGTCAAAATCAAGAAAGTCAAAATTAAGGCTTGATATTTGAGTTCTAAATCTTTACCTTTGAATTTATGCCACATAAAGAACACAATAAAATCACTAACAAAGCAAACCCAATTGCCAAGATTCACAAATTCAAAGCATAACTACTGATGTTTTCCCTTGGAGAGTCTTTTGAAACCAGGACTGGACTGCCGGTCAGACAGGGAACCGGAGGCTTGGCCGACCCGGTTATGTGTGTTGAAACGGTACTGTAGCAACCCGATAAGGAGACCGGTTCGACGTCCGGTCCTGAAAACATTACCCTTGGAAGAGTATACTATTCATGCAACATACAGAACACAAAAGAATCACCAACAAAACAAACCCATTTGCCAAGATTCACAAATTCAAACTCTAACTACTGATTTGACCAAATCTCTAGGAGTCAAAATCAAGAAAGTAAAAAATTAGGGCTTGACATTTGAGCTTCAAAAATATTTACCTTGTGTGGTGCTTTGGGGACTTTCCGTGGAGGTTTAGGTGGAGTAGCAGAATCTGACCCGAACCCATTATCCTGACCCAAAACCGAACCCGAATACGGCGAATTCTGTCCCGACCCATCCGTCTTGAACCGCAGCATATTCTTGCTCGGACTACTCATCGGCGACCCTTTCGTCCCACCTGCAGGAGAACAAAACCCAAAATCAGACCCAAATAATTCACACCTCAACAACCTCGTATACGCCTCGCTGCTCGCTCCACCGCCTTCTTTCACCGGCGACGGTTTATCCAGCAACCCAAACGTGTGCAGCCGGGAAGACGACCGGCACGGAATGAACCGATCGCTGCAGGCTCCGGAGGATTTGGACGACGGCGACGACGATAAGTTAGAGATCGTTCGGGGCGACATTGTTCGAGGGGACGGAGACGAGAGTGTTCTGATCAACGGAGACGGGGATCCGGCGCCGGTGTTGAGACGGAGAGATGTCTCCGACATTCCGGCGGGGAGGTTGATCCCGCTCTTTCTTCTTTGATTCGAATCCATCTTGGAAAATTTGATCTTGAGCTAGTGGAATGGAAAATTTTGGATGGATTTGATCAAAGAAAAAAAAACCCTTTTTATTGTTCTTGTCTTTGGAATGGGAAATTTGGGGGTTTTTGTTTGGGTGGAAATTTTGGGTTAACGGTCGGATTGGATATGGAAAACTGGAAGGAGAATTGTGTAACGGTCAATTGTGTAAGAGAAACTTTGGGTTGGGAGCTTGTGTAGGTGGAAGTAGCCGTTGGACATTGTGTTAGTTGCGTGTTGAATATGAAATTCGGACCCAAAGCATAATGTATTGGAAGATGTTATTAGCTCTCAAAACCATAAAATTTAAGATTTCTTTTATACATGGGAACATTACGTTATTCGAGTTTTTATAATTGTGAGGTTAACGATGTTTAAGGGTAGTCGTTAAAACATAGTTTGCGTTATTAAGATTTTGAAACGTAATTACCTTTTTCATCTGCATAGATAAGATAAATCGATAGTGTTGTTTAGGGATGACGGAAGCTATTTGTCAAGGTTTGGTTTAATGAAAAACATGATTTTTTTAAAAGCTTAAAAGCTTCTACTTTCACCAGATTACGTTCGGTTACAAGAAAGTCATCTACATAAACTCCTGTAATAAATAATGACCCTTCTTTAGACTTGACATATACTGCTTGTTCATGTTATCATCTTTTGAATCCCAATTCTTTCAAAACTACATCTAATATTAAGTTTCATGCCCTTGGTGCCAATCTCAACCCATAAAGGGCTTTTGACAGTTTGTACAATTTTGACTCAACCCCTTTCTTTTCATACCTTTCAGGCTGCTTCATATACACACTTTCTTTCAACTCTCCATGTAAGAATACTGCTTTAATACCCAGATGAAAAACCTTTTAATTCAATTTAGTTGATAGAACAAGAATCAGCCTTTTGGTCTCTATCCTTGCCACAGGTGTAAAGGCTTCTTCAAAATCTATGCCCAATTATTGAATATATCCTTTAACCACAAGCCTTGTTTTGTATTTGATTATGTTACCCCCAACATCCCTCTTTACTTTGCACACCTACTTCAAGCCTATAGGTTGTCAAAACCCAAGTCTTGTTCTACACAATAGCATGAATTTCTTCTTTCACTACCTCTTGATAAGAAATTGGTTCTCCTTCTTGGACTAGTAACAATTCAACATGATCACTTTCTTCTTGCTTATTGACACCATAACTAAACCTTCCATCTAATACATAATCATTCAACCTTGTACTTAAAATCGGAATTATGCTTGATCTTCTCAACCAATCATCATCAAGTTCTTGTGAATCTGTCTCCTGACCATCAGTTGGTTGTGTGTGCATTCTCTTGGACTGGTCCAGGTGTACTATTCCCTTGATTCCTAAACTCACTATCCAACTGCACTATTTGAGTCCCAAAATCATTCCAACTTGAACCATAGTTGTCAATAGCGACCATAACGACCGCTATGTAGCGAAGCGGCCTATGGTCGCTATATGGTGTTTAGCGAATGAATAGCAAACATATAGCAATAATTCCTTTTTTTATTTTTTTAAATTTTTACTTGATTAATATAAATAGGAACCCTAATATATGAAGATTTATATGATTATTGATTATAATTGCTACAAATCCTACCATAGTTGAATGTAAAATATTTCCAAAATTTTCTACTAGTGTATCGCTATCGCTATGTAGCGTATAGGTGGCTTGTCGCTATTTACCACTATTCGCTATTGACAAATATGACTTGAACTATCACTGCTTACTTGATCCACATACTCAGACCAGTTCTATTTCCTGCTTACTTGATCCACATACTCAGACCAGTTCTACTTTCATCAAATTATACATCTCTACTAACCACAATCTTTCTATTAACCACACATACATTCTATGTGCTTTTGAACCTGTTTCAACCCCTAACTAGACCATATGCATACTCCTATCATCCAACTTCTTTAAACAAGTCTTTGATCACTTTCACTTGGCCAACACATCTAAATATCCTCAAATGTTGATGAAAAACGTTTATTTATATAATCATAATATTTGTATTTAAAAAATTAAAAAAAATGTAAAAATCATTTCCATAGTTTGTGATGGAAGTATGGAACAGTGAAGAGTCATAGTTTGTGATGGAACAGTGAAGAGTGATGTGGACTGTTAGCTAACTAGATGTGTAACTCACTTAAGCCAGCAAATCCAAAACACTAACAAATCAATGCCCTAGAATAATGTCCAACAAACATTAAACCGTTAAAAAAACTTGCATAAAGTTTTAATACCATCAGGATCAGGCATACAATAAGCAATCAACCATCCTGATGAACATCACCTAATTAATTTTCAGACCATTACAACTCCAGCAACAAAAAACTAAAATGAGTACTTCAACTGGTATCGACGAAGCCAATCTTCACCTTTCTCATAATAATCGGTTTTGTTAAATACCTGTCTTTGGAAATGCATAGTCGATGCAAAAGAAGCCGCCCCGAGCCACGCATCAAGAACAGCATCTGATGCTCTAAGGACCCGTATAGGGGTCCCACATGGCCTAATCATACGAATTCCCGCCTCTAAACGTTCACTCATCCCGGGGTAAAGACAGCTCCCGCCAGTTATAAGGATTGAATTGGTCAAACCGTTGCTATCTTCCAAACTTTGACTTTTTGATTGCAGCCTCTGTATCGATACACCTGCCATCTCATCTAACCCCGCCTGTTCAATACCGATTAAATTTGGGTGAAAAAGAATCTCGGGGCACCTGAATCTCTCCACGCCGATTAGTATCTGGAAATCTTCCTTTCTTAAAGGACGAAAACGTGGCGGTTCGGTTCCAGATGAGCTGGCATCCGATTTTGGAAAGAACGTTGGGTCGATTTCCTGTCAATTGAAAACAGTCATTTTATCCCAGAGAAAATGAATCAACTGAAGTAAAATCAAATGGAGGATAAATAACCTCAATAGTAACCAAGTTTCTCATTGTTCCACTAAAGTCACTCACAATTTTTTTTGTATCTCTAAAGTTATTCAACTTTGATGAGGCGTTCCAATCTTATGAAATTTTTATAAATATTTTTTTTTTATAAATTAAGTGACCTAGATATATCAAATCTTGGTTATTGTTTAGTGATTATTTTTTTTTAATTTAATTTGAAGTAAAGACGTAATAGTGAATAAATATATCACTAAATAATAACCAAGTTTTATAATTGTTCAATTTAAGTCAAATTTGGAAAAATAATCACCAAGATTCATATGTGTTCCATTACATAATTTTAATTTTTTTTAATATTTATAAAAAAAAATTTCACAAGACCGGAACACCTTATTAAAGTTGAGTGACTTTTGAGGAATAAAAAACTTTGGCTACTATCGCCTATCGGATGAATTTCCCCCGATGGGGGAGTGAAGAGAACTAACCCGAAGTTTAGAAGCAACACGAGCCAGCTCAGCCTCATCCTCATTGGGTCCCTCGTCCTCGTCATCATTATCTTTACTCATTTTTTTATATAATTGCCAATCTTCATCTTTAATTCCAAAAGTATCCTCGCCTTTCCCTCGGTCAAATGCTGCAGTTGTTAAAAGACGCATCCTTTCCTTCTGAGCAGCATTCAGTCTCTCCCCACGGCCCACACCACCAGACACGTTTTCGTTTCCGTTGTTGCCATTTGTTTTAAGTCGTTTTCGTTGTTCAACTTTTTCAGATAAATCTTTGTATTTTACCAGCAACTGCTCCATGTAAAGCTCCGGGTTCTCTCTACATAACCAGAAAATAAAATATATTTTTTTTAAAATATGCTTTAGACTATAAGAAACACACGCGTGTTTTTAAAAAGACCGAAAACATACAAGCGTCTTTGTTCATCTTCCTTGTTACGCCTTTCCCGTTCTAACTCTTCTTCAAAACGTTTTTGTTTCGCTCTTTGCCGTCCTTCTGATGTTGTTTTAAGAAAAAGCTGTCTCTTCTTTTCCTTGACCTGTTAAAACAAAAACCATAAATATAATTATACTAAAAGTAAATATATTTAAAGTTTTGAATTTCTTTTAAAAAGATTTTTGTATACAATACCTGCTCCGGTGTTAGCATGTTGTCGGGAATATCAATGAGGGTATACTTTTCTGAATTAGAAATCTCGGGTTTCTCCTCAATTTCATCTTGTTCCCCTTTAGCTTTCCTTAACGATTGCGTTACTTTAACAATGGCAGATTCAATTTCTTGCTTAGAGACATAACCGGTTTCAGCCAAAAAAGATGGAATATCATTTCCATTCACATGTCTTAGTTGTTGTATAAGAAACTCTAAACCCTTTAATTCATTTTCTAACTCATTTATTTTTGAAGATCTTTTCGCTTCTGCCATTTCCCGCAACCTTTGACCCTGTCTTTCCTTTAAAGCTGTTTTTCTTGCAATTTCCTCTTCTGAAGGTGGCTCTTCAACGGGCGTTGGGGTCCACGGAAGTTGCCAACATCTGGTCTTCTCTTCAGCTTCTTTTGCCCCTTTCTTTAATATTTAAATTAGGTTAAAAAATATTAAACTGATATAACAATATATAAAATATAAGGTAGATAAGAGTAATGCCTGAAATAATCTAACTTCAGAAGCATAATCTAGAGTGATATAACAATGTTCCATCTTTAAATCCTCTACTTTCTCCCATGTAAGCCTCTGCCTGTTTTGAGCAATTTAAAATGAAAAAAAATAATAATTAAGAACTACCAAATATGATTATAAGTAAAGGAAAGGCTATTCTCACATGTGATGAGGATACTTAAGTGAAAGAAGTTGCTTTAGGTAGTCAGTGACATGGTAACCACCAACATTGGTACGACAGCATGCTTCATAAACAGGCTCTCCATTAATAAACTGAGTTAACACAGAATAAGTAAGTGACAGATTTGTTGGCACTCAAACTTTTTGGTCTCATTTTAGTCACTCAAATTTTACTTCTTGTTCCAATCTTGGGTATTTACCAGGTTAACATGTTTATTTTTCCGGATTTCAAATTATGGATACGGTGAAAATGTTGGTTTACTCTTTTTTGGATTTCATTTTTTCCATATCCATTTAATAAAATCCAAAAAAAAGTAACATGTAATATGGTAATTGCGTAAGAGTGGAACAGAATATGAAACTTGGACGACTAAAATGAGACAAAAAAAGTTTGTGACTAAAATGGAACAAATGAAAAACTTGGTTACTATTCTGTAAAGTTACCTTACCATGACATATATAAAGCATAAGGATAAATTGCATACCGGGATCACATGGCTTGTGGTAAATCCTGAACAAATTGCAAGACCATTTCTATCACAAATTCCAAGTTGTTGATTGTATTTGTAGCTGAAAGCAGCATCCACACCAAAAGCTGTCAAAAGAAGCCGGTTTAAATATAGTTAAATAGAGTGAAGAATTAACAAATATGTGTTTATTTAAAGATTATAACTAACGAATAATTACTGTGATTCTGTGCTTGGTGAAATCTATACCTATTGAAGGAACGCCATATGTCTCAAACAAAAGTTCAGCCATTTTACTACGTGAATGTACTGGGTTGCATGCACATTCTGTTATGAGGATAGGATGATTAATCTGTTCTGCCATCAGTGGCAGAAAAAAGAACAACTTGTCAGCAAATGAAACATGTTAGATTTAATAACAAGTGTTAAATAGGTATGAAAATGTACCGGAGCTTCATCTGCACCCAATCTATCGAATGCAAAGTCAAGAATCTACAAGGCAATAACGTGAAGGCTATGTAAGTCATTTACCATAAGACAAACTCAACTAAACAAATTCATTAACACATCATTACAAAAAAAGACATTGAAGAACAAAAATAAAGGGAAATAATACGAAAGAAAAAAACGAGACCAGTGTCTGAAAATACAAAGCTATTACAGATCGTTTCTATAGTATTAGACATGATACTGTCTAATGTAAACAGATGTATGTAATGTCAGTGTTGTAAAAATCGCTAGGCGCTAGTCGGGCGGTGGGGTAGGGCCTAGGCCTAGGCGGGATTAATCGAGGCCTAGGCGGGATTAATCGGATTATAATTTTTATATGTAATTTTCAGTTTTTTATATATATACACACATTTTTATATGTAATTTTTATAAAAATGTTCATTTTTTAAACCACACCAAAGGTTTTCGCTGGAATTTGGCCGGAAAGTTCAGGTTTTCGCCGGAAATTTCAGGTTTTCGCCGGAATGTTCGCCGGAATGTTCACCGGAATCTGGCCGCCTAGGCCCGCCTAGGACCGCCTAGGCCCGCCTAGGCCCGCCTAGGACCGCCTAGGCCGCCTAGGACCGCCTAGGCCCAAAATTCCTCCTTAGCCGAGCGCCTAGCGATTAATCGGCGCCTAGGCGCGATTTTTACAACACTGTTATGTTAGTGAGAGATCAAAACTATCATGCATTGCACTAGTTTCAAAGGACATGAGCAAACTGACAGCAGAATGTGTTTAGGCTCGTGAGCCTGCTCGATAAGTGAAGCTTGGGCTCGGGCTCGGGCTCGTTTATTAAAACAAGCTTATTTTTAGGCTCGGCTCGATTTGAGCTTTTAGCGAGCCGATCTCGAATAGCTCACAAACGGCTTGGCTTGTTTACACCCCTAGATGTAATGCATAACATAAGCTGCAATATTCCATTATCTCAAACTCAAAGACTAACTTACATATTCCATTATCTCAAACTGGAAGACAACATCATTATCAAACGCTGAGCGTGGTCCAGAACGAGTGCAGTCGAAGTACTTCAACAGCATAGGATCATGGTCACCAACAATCGTCACCGTTTCACCTGCACAAGAAACCAGAACCGAAGCTACTAACAGACAAAATTCCCCCAAATTATCATCAACATTCCCAAAACAGTTCTAATATATCCTTCAATAGTGTTGCCAGAACTCAATATATTCAAACTACAACATCATATTCTACTACAACATAAATGCTCTTCATAAAGTTTGAATAACTAATTAGGAGTTATTAATACCAGTAATTTTGTGGCGAGGTCTCTGAACAATATTGCGAAAGATGATGCGAGGTTCACTCTCTCCTGCCCATCTATCACACCAAATAACAACCATATCAACAAATTCAAGCACTCACACATAGTACACATGATCATTCAACTAGTTCAAATGAATAACAGAACTTTTGAGCCTCAAATCGAATCAAACAACTGCGAAAGTCAATTTTACCCGATTCTGAAATAGGAGGCGCCATTGTCGATTACGATTGGGCAGCTTGGAGGTATGAGATTGTAATCGGTTTGTCTCTGTGTTCGAGATATGAACGGCATTTCGTGTTTTTGTATCGCAATTTCGATCGCAGAAGGTAGATGACGATAAAGCGTGCCCTAGCTTCTTAGTTCTTCCACTGGAACAATGAGCATCACCGGTTCATCTTTCACGGGATGATAGCGGTGGACCGGGCGGTTTGATTAGAGGGGCTGACCGTTTATTTAGACCGGGTTGATACACAGGCCCTCTAACATGCGAGCCTAAATAGGCCCAATAGCATACCGGGAGGGATGGTTGGATACTTGTTGGATGGGAATAGTACGGTTTTATATAGGGTTGGCATAACATGTCAGATACGACACGATTAGACACGACACGATGACCTGTTGTGTTCAACACGAACACGACACGATAACTAATCGTGTCATTTTTTTCAAACACGAGCACGACCTGTTTAGAAACAGGCCACCTGTTAAGGGACCTGTTTACAAACCTGTTTAGAAAAAAATGACAAAACTTCATAAAAATTTAAAAAGTCGAATCATAACATCCATTAACTTAATATATCATAAACCTTTTTAAAACAAAACTCATAAAAGTCAAATCAAAATATCCATAAAAAACATTAAGAGCAAAATATAAAACATTCAGCGGGCTTAGGTTGGGCCTAAAATCTAGATGCAAATAGAATGTTAAGTGTTAACATGTCACTAACGGGTCTTAACAGTTTAACCTGTTAAGACCCGAATTTAACCGTGTCTTAACGTGTCGACCTGTTTAAGACACGAAACCTGTTAAGGCCAAACATGAGACATGTTAATTACGTGTCGTGTTGTGTTAACAGGTCCGTGTAAAAAATTACAAGCCCTAATTTTATATTTGGTTTATATTCGTTGGTATCTAACAGGTAATTACTTCTCGAGTATAGGGTATACTTGTTTGTTAAAAGGCACATGTTGAGACTTTTAAGTACATTTTTTAGCTTCTATATAATTTTATTATCTACGGAAATCAGAATTATAAAAACTAAAAACCAGTGTATTATTAGATTACTCTATTATACAAGGACAAAGAATAATAAAAATAAAATGTTCACGGGTGAGGTATGTGCATTTCAGATAATTGGGACATATATTAACTATTATCAAAATGGTCCTTTACGAAGAAAAAAAACCAATCTCATTCTCAGCCTTATATCCAAATCCTCGTCCCATTATCCATCTCGAATGTTTCGAGTTCGTTTCATTTGCCATCCCTAATCGTATAAGAGTCTTAGGACCCAAGACCACTGGCACACATTATTATTTAACAAACGGTTCGCTTAACATAAAGGTTTAAAAAGAAAATTATACTAAATCTTAATTACAAAGAAAGTGTACAAGTACGGTCGTTTTAAAAATAAAAACGCTCGTTTTTATGGTGTCAAATGTTAGATTTGGTTATTGTGTCAAATATTTATCATTATCGTGTTATATGTATTTGTCAATGTGTTTTACGTTTTAGGTAATTTCGTGTTATTTTTGTCACTGCTTTTTATGTATTATATATAACAAAGTGATGGAAATATTTACCATAATGACCTGACATTATAAAAATATTTAACATTAAACACAATGATAAAACAATATTTATAAAAAATGTTGTATAAAATAGTTATTTACATTTTTTTTAAAATGTTGAAACAATAAAAAAAATCATCAATATATAACTATTACCATTTTGCCTCTACTTGCGTTGAAATGGTGTCCACGTGACATCCTCTTATCCTAGCCGTTATTAACCTTGATCAATATGGCTCATATCCGATCCTTTGTAAGTCATTAGCCATTTCTAATATGAGTTAAAAAGTATTGTATGTTACGTATTAAAAACTTATGTTTTGAGCATGTTAGATTGACACAGGTTAAAACAATGGACTTAAAACGACCCATATATTTATCCATATTAAAAATATGTACCCTAACACGGGCCCTTAAAACTATAAAACATGAACAAGACCCGTTCGATCTATTTATTTAAACGGGTTGAAAAATCAAAACAGGTTGATGAGTCGTAAACATGGTGTATCAAGTGGGCTAAGGAAAGTCATATAGCAGGCTAAAAAAAACATGCCCGCTTAGCCTGCTTGGAAGTGGGCTTTAGCCGTCTTGAAATCAGCACCTCCACGTGTCAGTTTCTGGTTAGCTGAACATCTGAAAAAAAGTTGGTTTGGCATGGAATTTGAAGCCGGCTGAACTAGCCTACTTCAGCCGGGTTTTTGCCTAAATGACCATATCGAAGTAGGCTGAAAAAGTTTGTTTATTTTGATAAGTTTAACTGGTCAAATGTCCATTTTGATAATTTTCCCTTATTTTTATGTTGGGTTGGGTTTATGTCATATTTTAAGTCGTATTAGAAATTGATACTTTTGGTGTATATGAAATTTTATCATTCAATAATGATATATATGAAAATTTCTATTAATATGTAATAAGTGTTTCATAGTGACTTGTGTTTGGGATGTTAACTAATTACAATCTTTATCAACTCTCGTCTTTTTCTAAAAAGTTACACATTACTAGTAATTTATGGAAGTATAAAACGTATAAACCTTATGTTCATAAAGAACAATCATACTAACGTTTAAGTTTACAGAAATTAAATTTTCAATGTAATTTGTATTCACGAATAAACCTTATGCAAAAGGCGATACAAAATCGTAACCATCAACCATATTGTATAGTATCGGACAAGTAAATAATATAAATTACTTGTCTCACCCCTCTATTTATAAATTTACAGCCTTGTTGCTATTTTTTATACTAAAAAACATGATTTACTTAACCTTAAAAGACAAGGTGAGTGGCTAATGAGATTGTGCCACAAGAACTTTCATTTTTACTTTAAACAAATATACTACGGTAATGGAAACATAAATCGTCATTTGTCCCGGTGTTAGGCAATCTCCAAGTTGTACCGGTAGATCGGGGTTAGAAACTGCCTTGGCAACTTTTTTACTGTGTGTTATTTTTATATTTTCAAATAGTACACCTCAAGTCTATTAATTTTAATATATACCATTCAGGTTTACCCTTGTACAATTTTTTTTACTATACCCTTTAAATTTCTAAACTCTCAAATTTATCATTTTAATGTATATATAATATACGCTTTTATGTTTGATTTTGACAATAACATTAAAAATGTTGAATTGTCGGATTTAAAGAAATTTTGAATATAATTTTCAACTGTTAAACGAAAATCAAGGGTGGTGATATTTTTTTATATTTGAAATTTCTTGTGAACTAATAAACATGAGACTTCCAAACTTAATATTTTATTATAAGACCATAAATTAACGAGTTTTATATTTATATCACATGTTTTAAAATATAATTTAGACGACGAATAACCTTTTTTATGAACAAAATTATAATTTTTTCCTCGTTTTTAATAACCATGGAGAAAGACAAAGACAAAAAAAAATTGCCATTCAAAAAAAGAAAAATGTATAAACACACATTTAAAAATTTATCACTCGTATCAATTCTTTAATTACACCCAAATTAGATTATTCCTAATCATAAACTATGAAACTCTATGGTAGTTTATGAAATAGTTTGTATATTTCCATGCCTCTCAAGCAACGGATTTACATACGTATATATAAAATATTTGGCTAGCCTCATGAAGGCTTAGATTCCAAATCAATGGCTTAGATGAGATCAGAAGTAATTTTGCTTAACCCTAATGGGCTTAACTCTTATAAAGGGAAGTCAATAAATACTGATGAAAGCAAACCCTTGGTGAAAATGTCGACATCTTGAGAGCTTGATGGAACATGAATAACGTGAAGTTGACACATCGCCACTTTTTCGAAACAAAGTGAATGTCCATCTCAATATGTTTGGTGCGTTGATGTTGTACCTGGTTAGTAGACAAATAGATTGTGTTAACATTTCAACAATAAACAATGGTGGCAGTAAGTAAAGGACAATTAAGGTCAAGAAGAAGATTGTGTATCCAACATGTTTCAACAACAACGTTAGCAACTACTCGATATTCAACTTCAACACTTAAGAGAGAAAGAGAGAGAAAAACATGCCGTTTAAGATCAAGATAAGAAGTTATCACCCACGAACACATAATACCGAGAAGTAGATCAACGAGTATCCAAACCTTCTCAATCAGTATCTGTATATACTATGAGATCAGAACTGGGTGAAACATATAGTTGTAGTCCATAATCTAACGTGCCTTTTAATTAACAGAGAATATGCTTGAGAGCATGAAAAACGTGGTTCTCGTGAATAGTGTGTGTGTGTATATATATATATATATATAAAAGATGGTTCAATTCAGAATAGTAAATATTACGAAAACACGCAAAACAAAACGAATAATTGACTTTTTAATCTTAATTTTTTTAAATATAAGAAAATGATATAAATGTAATGTTAATTCCTTTTTCATTAAATTCAAACAAAAAAATATAAACAAATTTTGTTTATATACATACCTACACATGTGTAATGCGTGTGTAGGTTTTTTTAACCCACAAAACCTACACATGTGTAGGAAAACTTTAAATATGTAAAAACATATGAAAAAACTAGTTTAATGGTTTTTTATGTACATAAACTTACATATTTGTATGTTCTTATAAAATAATTTGAAATGATTAATAAATCATATTTATAAGTTATAAAGTTGATTTTTATGTCTTCAATATTAGAAAATTAGGTTAAATTATTAATCATTTGATTTTAATGAGACCAACTTTCAAACACAATTTAAAATTTTCGGTATTTATCCCATCCGAGAACGTTTATTGTACGTATTTAATTAAAGGGTGTTACTCATGTATAGGTGTTACTCATGTATATAAGGGTGCCCTCCTCATTACAAATGAAAGTATTAATAAAGAGCATAAAGAAATTTTAGAATGCGGTTCGACTATAATCTAGTGGATCGTTTAGTCATAAACAAATATGGCTTTTCTCACATCATGTAAAGTTTGTGATGTACGGTTAAAGTTTAGATGTGTAAATCATGTGGGATTGATGGGTTTCGTTTTAGCAGATTAGATTGTTTAACCCGAACATGACGCATATTCATTCGTGTACTATAGCTCGAACACACTTAAAATCATGTAACCCAAACACGAATCGTATAACCCATTTATCTAAGCGTGTCAAATGGGTTGGGAGGTAGTAATCAAGTTGTAAACGTGCTTTCGTGTTGGTGGGTTGCAATAGATGGGTTAAGCGGGTTAACGGTCGACCTGTTTAACTAAATGGGTTAAATAGGCCAATCTGAACACGACTCACTTATTAAACAGGTTAGACGACATGACGACCTAATGCCTGATTATTTTCGTGTCATGTTAAAAATTGGGTCCCGTGTTAAAAGGCACAATCCTCACGACTTTGTTTCTTTTTTTCAAACTATGGAACCTTGTTAGTGACTAACTCACTTTTATTTAGACCTTACCTAACAAACCTCTAACAACTCTATCAAGTTATAGTAACCAAATTCCTAAAGAAAACATACATGCAACATTTGCGTGTTACTAATGAAGTTGTTGATACATAATTTAAAAAATCTCATGGGATGAAAATAGGAGAATATATTTGTGAGACCTAACTTCATGACAAACTTCGATTCAAAAAGTTTCAAATTATTGATGCCATTTAGAAAACATACATGCACACTTATAAGTTCTATTATTAATTATATTTAATCGATTAGGGACAACTTAATCATTTTAGAAACTTAAAGCGAAGTAAAGTTTTGTGAGCCTTTAACTAAATTTCAAGCATAATTACGTACTTAGAACAAGAGAAATCACATAAACTTTTATAAACAAATCAAGTATGCCAAGGTCTACTATTTTTATACAAATTCTAGAGATTTAAGATATCATTATTAAATTCTTCTTGTCCCAAGAAAAAGGGGTTGAGGTTTAAAGACCTAAACAACTAAAAGTTTAGTGGGGCTAAAAACTTTAGGGGTAAAATCCCTAGCTTATTTTATTTTCTTATTGTATAACACATTGACTTATTGACAAAGCATGAGGAACTTGACCAATCATGACTGCGCGGCTTCCTTCCATGTAGAAATCAATCCTTAAAAAAACAAGTCCAAATCCTTGATGAATCTTGCGTTAACATCGTTGAGTAGAAATTAAGGAAGAAAAGAATGAATTTGGTAAGGTAGGGGACTAGGTTTCTAAGAAGACTAAGATTGAATGATGAATGGTAAAGGTGACGAGTCATGCTGCCACACACCTGTCTCAACGTTGCCAAAGGCTATTGCTAACATCCACAAGATTCCAAAATTTCTATAAAAAAGAAATCAATATTCCTCGGAACTTGATTTCAATCTTCCCCCAAATTAAAGAATTAATTTATTCATCTATAAGGGAACTATTATAAGAAACTCAATTTTTATAAGAAAATTAAAAAATTACTTATTTAAGTTAGAAAAAAATAATAAAAAAATTATAACTCAAAAAATAAATAAAAAATTAAAAAACTGCTTCGGATACCTTGTTTCTCACGTCACCCTCGTTCAAAAAATAATTCTTTTATATATTAATTTTTACTCGAAAAGTAGTGGGTTTAGTTTAACTTTTATGTTAGGTTTTTGGAGAGGTGGGTGGGGGTTTAGGCTTTTGGGGGGTGGGTGAGGGGGTAGGTGACGTGGGGTTAGGTTTTTTGGGTGGGGGGTGGGGTGGGGAGTTTAGGTTTTTGGGGGTGGGTTAGGCTTTTTAGTTTAGTTTTTGAGTTTAGTTTAGGTTTTTGGAAGGGTGGGGTGGGGTGGGGGTTTAGGTTTTTGGGGGTGGGTTGGGTTTTTGGGTGTACTACACATATGTAGTAGAATTTTTTTTGGTTTTTTCATGAAAATAAGTTTTCTAGCGAACTCACCCCTTCATCTATATCTATACTATATAATAAATAAAGGTTTTAGAGTGACACTTGTCACTCTAATACTCACACTTAAAAATTTTTTTTCCGTCTCTCTCCTATTAATTATACAAATTTCTTTAGCTTTTTAAAAAAAATTTGTTTCCCGTCTGTCTATTGTATTAAATAATAATGGTTTATATAATTATTTTTATAAATTGTTTTTTATTTAAAAAATATGCCTGTTCATAAACTATTTTTATAAACTGAACATTTCTTTCATTTTTTTTATAAAATATATATTTTTTTAAATAACTATTTCACCAATAAAATCTAACATACAAATCTTCATAGAAACTACTGGTTTACAACAAGTTATTTTTATTCAACCATGTAATACATGAGTTTTTATCTAATAACTATCTAAAAGTGGTCTTGCCGGATTGATTGAATATAAATAAATGTAAAAAAATTATGTTATGGTTTTATTTGGTCCTATCCCTATATATTTATATTTATTCTAGCTTATACACGGGGTGAAAAATATCGATACAAATTTTTTTAAAATTTTTATGTGTTTATTTTACATGTGTAAAAATGTATTAAATATACCAAGATAGAAACAAAATTTAAATTGTGTAAAAATTAATATATAATTGGGTTTCAAAAATATTTTAATTACTATTTAATTTAATTTGACTTTAATTGATATTTGATTAAAAATAAAATTTACATAATTAGATTTCAAAATTTCTTTTAATAAGAGATAACTTAAAATAAATGTGTTTTATTAGTATATTAATATTATTTTTAATATATTATTATTAAAATATGGAAGTGTAGTTAATAAGAAAGAGAGAGACAAGAAAAAAATGATGAGAATTAATATGAATACGATACGTGGCATGAAAAAACCTTTATTTATCAGATAGTATAGAGATAGAGAAATTATAATTTATAAACTATGTGATTCTTTGATATTGGTTATCACGTTTATTCTATAAAATATTGATTATTATTTGAACCACACCATATATAGGTTGCAGTTCAAATAATAACCAATATTATTGTTGTTGTTGTTGAATATATAAATATATATATATATATATATGTGTGTGTGTGTGTGTGTGAGACTTGCGTATCAAATAAATATAAGTGTTGATGTTACCGAATAGAAATGTATTCGAGTTTTGTATCCATGAACTATAGATTCACGGGTTGGGTCTTAGGCCAGGCTATGTGAGCCGAGAACATGTATTATGGGCTTACTATTATTAGGCGTAGTATAAATACATGTATACATGACTTAAGTTAGGTAAGCAGTTAGACTTGTGGAGAGCCGTCCAGGTGTTAGTGGCTTTGAAGTGTTTTTTGTGTAATTTGCTTATTCAACATACGAGTATTTTGCATTGAATCTTTTTCTTGAATCACCACACCAAGTAGTTTCCGTCTATTTTGTGTGAGACTTTGATATCGTTCGTATTCGTGTTTGAAAATCCCTTCGGTGATATTGGGACTTACAATAATAATAATAATAATTATAATATTAATAATAATATTAATTTTGTCAATTTTCAAAAGGAAAAAACAACAAAGCGAGTACAATTATACTGATTTGACATTGCTTCACTTATTTATAGAAGCAAAGGACCGTCCTTCAACTCCTGTGATTCATTTTTACAGATTTTCGAATTATTGAGTTTTCTTTTCATAATTGAAAGTTAGTTTAAGATTTTGGAAGCAAACTAGTTTATTTCTTTATTATAGTCATAAGCTTTAATATAATGTTTTATCACTCAAAAGTTAGACAACGTAATATATATACCAAACCAAACCAAACGTACCCGGTATAATCCCACACATAGCTAACGCTATTAGTAGGGTCTGGTCACGTGTAATATACATATAGTAGCTATTTATGGCAGTAAAATAAAATCATACGTTTGATATCAGATGCATAATGTAACGAAATTGTTAAAAAGATCATTTACATCTATACTATATAATAAATAAAGGTTTTTTAGTGTCACGTGTCGCCTCCATATTCATTCTCACCATTTTTTTTTCCCGTCTCTCTCTCTTATTTAATGCACTTCTATTTTTTAATAATAATATATATTCAAAGAAAATATTAATTATACTAATAAAACACATTTATTTTAAATTATCCCTTATTATAAGAAACTTTGAAATTTAATTATGTAATTTTTATTTCAATCAAATAGTAATGAAAGTCAAATTACATTAAATAGTAATTAACGTATTTTAAAACCCAATTATATATTAATTTTATATATTTTGAGTTTGTTTATATCCTTAGTATATGTAATATATTTTTATACCTGTAAAATATATATATAAAGATTTAAAAAATTTATATATTGATATTTTTTAGTTTTCGCCCCTTGTGTATACGGGGTCTAAACTAGTTTGTTATACGACAAGCTGACCGGATGCAAAAATGTGTGTTAAAACAAGGAGGCGCAGTAACATAAGATTTATTCCTCTGTTACCTAGGAAAAAGTAGGTTGTATTTTTGGCAAACTTTAATTAAACATAAAAGAAAACTTATAATATAATGGAGGGATGACCAATAAGCAAACCTTAAGAGCAACAACAACAACAATCATACTTAGTAAAATCTCATAAAAACAAAAGCTATTGATAGTATCTGGAGGGCGAGATACAAGTAAGTCATACATCTATCCCAAGAGATAGATATGCTACTTCTAAGAAGACCCATAGCTCCAAAAAAACAAATATGGGCAAGAAAGAAACAAATGTTAGAGCCAAAGAGTTATACACGTACGATCCAAACTAGGGGTGTTCAAACGAATTGAATCGGGTT
The DNA here is from genome assembly GCA_023525975.1 of Smallanthus sonchifolius. Taxonomy (NCBI): domain Eukaryota; kingdom Viridiplantae; phylum Streptophyta; class Magnoliopsida; order Asterales; family Asteraceae; genus Smallanthus; species Smallanthus sonchifolius. The sequence goes on from CM042042.1 coordinate 60,697,725, forward strand.
ATTCGAATTTGGAATTTTTTTTCTGGATTTGAATCGAATTCGAATAAGAATCACTTAAACCGACTCGAATCGAATTCGAATAAACCGAATTATCATGCTTTTTTTGGAAAAAAAATCGCAAATATTCAATCGTGTCGACCATACCATAATAGTAGTCAAGAGGATTCAAAACAACCTCAACAACATTACAAATATTCAGTTGAGTCAACTATACTAAAAAACGTAGTCTTTAACAACATAAAAATAGTCTCAAATGTCCAAAACAATCCAAAATGAACTTTGAAGCCCATAAAAAGCTTTTAAAAAAAAGCCCACAAGTAATTTGAAGTTTGAAGTCCAAACCAAACCTATTTTTATAAGAGGATAATATATATTAAAAAAATTATAAATTATATAATATATAAATTCGGGTTATTCGAATCAAATCGAATTGAGGATTTAAAATTCGAATTCGACTCATTTATTATAATCGAATAAGCCAAAATTCGAAATCGAAATTTTTACTCGAATTTAGTTCGAATCGAATTTCGGGTTATTCGAATAATTAAAACTCCTAATACAAACAACAGATAAAAAAAAGAATCTAATAAAATAATAAAAGTATGCTACCAATAACAGTATATGGTGAAAAATTGAAGTGATGAAAAGTGTAAAATAGTACAGGTAATATCATAGATACATAAAGTCATGCATAAAAAACATAGGCCACCCTAGGTCTAGATAGGACTAAACCCCTAAGATGAAGCCAAGATATATGTACCCTCCCCCCCTTAAACATTCTTAATCTTAATACTACGCCTCCACGAAGTTCTATATCCTGGATCATGTCTCGAGGGAAGTGCAAGTCTAGCAAGTCATGTCTAATCCGCTCATCCCAAATCAGTTTAAATCTACCTCTACCACTCTGTCGAGAAATGCAAAATAAAAGTAGTTAGGATACTTTTATACGACATAACTAATAACTAAAACAAACTTAATATCACATCTACTCAAAAATCAAAACATAATATCATGAGTTACATCCAAGTAATGGTAGTAATAATATACGGATTACAGTTTTGGTCTCCACTTTTCAAAAATTACACTTTTAGTCCTACTGTCGTTAAGATTTTATGTTAATTTTTTGAATATAAGCGAAGATAACCAAGGCAATTTTGCTTCAAATGTTGAGTGTCAACATGTGTGGTCTAAGTAAAAGTTCTTTAGGAACATCAAGAATTGGAACACAACATGAGAGAGGTGAGTCAACAAAGACAAAACCATTTAATTAGTTTACAAAATCATTTGGTATCTTGGTTAGAGGATATCTATTTTAATGTCTTGCTTCAGAATTATGTTTGCTCCAAATCGAATGAATTAGTTTACTAAAGTGTTTTATGTTATTGTATATATAGATAACAATAATATCTAATTGGGGTTTTGATTAAATTCGGTTTTTTATACTATGTTTTGTATAATCTTTGTATTGTTATTACTTTTTTATTGCAAATTGACACATGGTAGGGGAAGGTGTGCGGTGCCACGCCTAAGAGGGTGACCTTGGTTGTGACAGGTTCGGTGGTGTGTGGTGGCATGCTAGAGAGGGTGATCGGGGGCTGTGGAAGATGGAAAGCGTGTGTGTGGGTGGAGGTTTGGGTGGATTTTTATTTATTTTATAAACTAGCTTAGTACCCCGTGTTTACCCACGGGATGAAATTATCAGTACATAAAACTCTTAATTTTCTGTGTATATATTTTACATGTATGAAAATGTATTACATATACGAATGATAGAAAATAAAATTTGAAATATGTAAAAATTAATATATAATTAGGTTTCAAAAATACGTTAATTACTATTTAATTCAATTTGACTTTCATTACTATGTTATTCAAAATAAAAATTACATAATTATATTTTAAAGTCTTATATAATAAGTGATAATTTAAAATAAGTATGTTTTATTAGTATACTTATTATTTTATTTAAAGATATATTATTATTAAAATATAGATGTGTATTTAATAAGAGGGAGATACCGAAAAAAAATGATGAGAATGAATATGATGGTGACACGTGACATCTAAAACCTATATTTATTATGTAGTATAGATGTAGGGGTACAAAGATCATTAAAAATTTTAACTCAAAAGACAAATAAACATCTACAAGAAACAAATTTGTTACCCACGAGTGAACAGTGAGGACTAAAGTTGTATTTTGAAAAGTAGGAACCAAAACCGTATTATAAATATATAGAATGATGATTTTAAATACTCAAATCTTAAATGTGTATTTTATCTAGTATTTTAAATCAACTTTGTGTTATTATTATTTTATAGTTATTAAATACTTCAAATGATATTTAAAATTTTACAATAATAATTTTCAACTTTTATCCTATCAAACTTAACTAAATTTAATACATTTTATTTTATGGGTGTTAGAGCATTCCCATCACTTTCTATATGCTAATCTCTATAATTATACTAAAAAACACTACTTTTTTTCTTTTCTTTTCAATTAAATAATATTTTTTTATACATTTATCATTATCTTTTCTCTCTCCTCCACTCACAACACTTTCAAAAAATATTAAAAAATTTATACAGGTGAACAGTGTTTTCCCCAAATATAAAAAAAAATTATACATTTTCTCTCTCCTTCACTCACAACCACTTTAAACCACTCCTAAAATATAGGGAATCTCACTCACAAATATATAAGGAACCTGTTGTGAATGCTCTTAAACGATTTAGTTTAACTATGTTTTGATGAAATTTCAATGTTAACTACAAACTGTATCGAATGGGTAGGTTTTGTTTACACGAATTATTTACATTTTTAAATCATTAGTTTGAGTTAAGTTCTTATATGATAAAGATAGTTCATAATATTAAGCTATCCGTAGTACCCGGGTGAAGGTGAGAGCATATCTCACGCCACGTAGGCGCCACTTAGAGTATGTCAGATTTCACTCTCACCTTCACCCAGGTGTGTAATGGTGGGGTGAGTGTGAACAGTTTTGTAATAATTACATAATTATTATTTTTAATATTAAAAAAACATAATATTAAAAAAACATTATACTAAAAAAACATAATACTAAAAAAAACAACATAATATTAAAAAAAAACATAATACTAAAAAAAACTACTAAACTACATATTATATTTTTCTTCAATTGGTATAGATAGGAGAATAAAGAAAATATTGTGTATAAAATTAGTTGTTTAGGTTAGTATCTATATAAGTTAAATTAAAAAAAAATAATAATAAATGCTTCAAACGATAATTATACCCAAACGGTCAAAAAAGTAAATGCTTCAACCCCCTCCCACGCCGTGAACACCATCACCCAGCCCCACCACGCCCACCTAAGCACGGTGTTCCACGCCCGTGGTGGGAACGCCCGTGATAGGGTAAGGTGGCACCACGCCTCTCTCTCACGATGGGTACTACACATAGTCTAATAATATAATCTCCAGTGCATCAATGGCCGCTCCTATTCCAACCGTCGATGCACCACACGCTCCGCTTCCCACTTGCTCAGACGATAACCGGAAGCTGTCGAAAAAAGGAAGCCAACCCACCCACCGCCGGCATACTTTCACCAGAAAATGTGCCCGGCTTGTCAAAGAACAGAGAGCTAGATTCTACATCATGCGAAGGTGCGTCACTATGCTCGTTTGTTGGCGTGATTATGGCGACTCCTAATCACTCTCTTGTCCTTAAAGGGACATCCTGGCGGGTCAAATGGTGTGTCTGGAAACCTAAAACTTAGGGGTTTATATACCGTAAGTGTAGATATTATCTATTTATCTTAGAAAATTTAAGTGTTGCTCTGTTTGCCCGTGATGTCATCCTAGGAGGAAGAGAAGTGCAATAATTACATGTACAGTAATTTTACATATTGTAGGTTTAATATCCGGAGTGCTGTTTTGATTCATGGCACAATATAGAAGAAACATTTAAAGAAATTGAGGAAATTTTGATGAAGACTAATTAAATTATATTTGTATCATTGGGTTTGATGATTTGTTATTTAATTATTGATGATTATGGCGATAGGTTCTCCTCGAGATCCCACTTTTCCTTAGTTTTAGAGAGAGAGAGTGAGTGTGTGTTTGTGTGTGTGTGTGTAAGAGAGAGAGAATCTAGTAAACTATTGCTGCAGCACACTGTGGATCCAGTCATTGATTGTGCTCGGCTGACACTAATTTTGTATTTAATTACATATGAGTCAAAGATTTCACTTTATCTTAATTTGGATTACAGATCTGCAGTGGAAGACTGGAATTAGGGTTTCACCAAACCCTTCTAACCAGATAACAGTAGAGCCATTCCTTAGTTCTAACTTGTTATGTTGATTCCATTCAAGAAAATTTAAGAATCAAACGGACAAGTGAAACTAGCTACGGTTTAATTTTTATAGGATGTTTTGTATATTAATGTTTGCCCATCCAAACAATGATTATTCTCAATAATTTACAATCTCGGTTTTAGAATATATTTGATTATATTAACTTTGGTTTATAGTTATTTTAAGGGTAAAGAGACAATTACGGTGAACACCGGTAGTGGCAAAGTTATTGGATCTCATGCGAAGTCTTCTTTACTTCTAAAATTAGGATGACTTTGTATTAAAAAATGTTTAAGTTTCTATAACAGGCCCGATCCCGAGAGTTCTTAAAACGTTTTAGACCCGGGACATTTAAAAAAAAGCGGGCCCCATAATATAAGCTTATAATTACATAATCAAAAAGTCAATTGTTGTTCTTGCGTCCTGCCTCCTGCGTCTTCTGAGTTTCCTTCCCGCTCCAGCCCTAGCCCACTTATATTGTTATTTTTTAATAAGTTTGAATAATCTAGCGGGTCTTTTTTTTTAATTTCTAAGTGAGTTAATATGATAAATGAAAAATACAAGTAGTGTGCATTTTTTAATTTTTAAGTGGGTTAATTAGGATAAATGAATAATACAAGTTGTGACTATTATAAATATATATATATAATATTTTTTTAAACTACGGCCCTTATGAGACCGGGCCCCAGACGGTCACCCTCCCCGCCTCCCCTAAGGGCCGCCCCTGTTCTATAAGAGCATCACATTAAAGTCTTCTCATCTTTATCACTATAATTTAACTAAAAAACATATTTAGTTTTAAAAATTAAAACTTTTTTAGAACCTCTCACATCATACATTACAAGAATTTTACGCAAATTCAACGACATGTCTCGACGACATGTCGTCGAGAATGTCCCGTCGGCAAAACTCCGTCGAGACTGCTTGAAAAATGGTCGAGAAAACGTCATCGAGATAGATTACAATTTTCTAGACGCCATGTCGTCGATATTTCCCCGTCGGTAATACCTTTTCACTTTAAAAAAAAGATAAAATTTAAATAGGCAGTCTCGACTCTTTTTTTTATAAAATCTGGAAACCTCAATCTCGACGACATGTCGTCGAGACTGAGTTATTTTTTTAAAAAAATATTTTTTTGAATTTTAAAAACTTTTCGGTAATTTAATACACAAAAATTCAGAACCTGTCAAACCTATTATATATTAATACATTTCACACCAATATATTACATAAAACATCTAACAAAAGTATACAAATTGTATAAGTTATTACAAATCGTTCAAATAAAAGTTACAACCAAGTTTATTCATCTTCATCTTCGTCATTTTGGTTGCCGGATTGGTTGCGGTCCTGTTGTATCTGTTTCACGGTCTCATTCAGTTCACGAAGTTGTTCTTTTAATTCGTTGAATTGAGACTCGGAACTTTTCTTCCAACTCCTCGACTCCAATCGCGTCTCTCGCCAAGGGCACGTTTTAGGACCTCTTCCTCATCAACATCTTCGCCGGCTTGTTGCATCCGTGTCAATTCTTCTTGAATTGTATTTTGTAATAAACATATATAAAAAAATTTAAAAATCCGACAGCATAACGACTGCAAAATTGATAGCCAACCTACTTAACAATACTCATTAAACATAATAATTCAACAAAACTCAATAAAAACCTATAATAACACCAACAATAACCAATATGATTAATATTCTAGTGTATTTCCCAAACTAGAAATACAATATACAAAATTATTACTCAAATAATTTCTCAAACTACAATAAAGATATATATATACTTACCCAATCGTTTTGTTCCCGATCGTTGACCCATGTGCCGTGAGACGTGTGCATACGTCTCCAATCATCAATTAGGCTGACGGTTCCATTTTGTTGTACCTATAAACAACAAAAATAATGTTACTAATATTTGACTAACTTATGAATTCATTTTTAGAATAATATTAACAACTTTTGTTACCTCCTCATATCGCCGTTGAGCAAATGACTTGCTCCCACTAGTATTGACGTATGGTTGTTTAGCTCGGTTTGAAGAATTTTAATTGCAGCGTGCAATATATGCGGGATCAAGGTACAATATGTCGATGAGGGAATTCCAATTTCCGGAACTGATGGACTCATGAGGATGACTCCTTGCTTCTTCCACATCCTCGTAACCACCAACCGATTCAAAATGTCTTTTTAAAATAGATTTGCTGTCACGAAATCTACGGGCACAATCATCATGGATGCCCGCAGATATTTGTGTCCACTGCGGTGCGTTACTCCAGCTTTCTTCTTTAATGAGACGTTAACCCAATTATATTTGAATCAACCACTTTATTTTTAAATTTGGATCCAAAGCCATCGAGTAGTTTCACTTCTTTAATGAACTTACAAAAACGTTCTCGGTCACTTGGCTTGAAAGAGTAAGGGGCATGCGGTTTGACGACCTTTTTGTTTTTCATTGTTAGCCATAGATTTTGTCGAATGCCTAAAATTGCCAAGTCTTCTCTTGCTTTGGTTATGTCTTTTGATTTGTCGTTCATTAGCAAAGTACCCAACACGCTCTCACACACATTTTTCTCAACGTGCATAACGTCAAGATTGTGTTTTAATTCAAGAGAGGACTAATATTTCAACTCGAAGAAGATACTACGTTTGGTCCAATTCAACTCTGTTTCAGCACGACTTCTTTTCACACCTCAATGCTTAGGATGTTTCCCAGGAACACGATCATGGAGGTTTTCTAATTGTTCTAATATCCGTGTGTTCGTCAATTTCATAGGAGGCTTTCTTTTCTCTTTTTTGCCATTAAACAATAGACTATCTCTCATACGATTATTGGAAGGCAAAAATCGTTTGTGGCCAACATAAGATAACTTATTGATAACACGATAGGAGGGTGTGTCCTCATTACAAGTAGGGCATGCTAAATAACCTTGACCGTTCCATCCAGACAAGCTGCTACGAGCAGGATAATCGTTGATAGTCCATAATAGTGCCACATGCATCTTGAATACAGTGTTGGTTGATGCATCTCTCATTTGTACTCCTTTCTCCCACAACATTTTCAACTCATCCACCAAAGGCCTTAAGAAAACATCAATGTCCTTTCCAGGTGATTTGGGCCCTGGAATTAGCAAAGTTAACATGACAGAAGTCTCTTTCATACATAATCACGGAGGTGTATTATACGTTGTAAATACTACCAGCCACATACTGTAAGACTGACTCATATTATCAAAAGGGTTAAAGCCATCGGCAGCCAAATCCAAGCGGACATTCCTTAGTTCTTCTGCAAGTTTAGGATATCTCAGATCAAAATCTTGCCATTGCTTCCCATCATCAGGATGACGCATTATATATTCGTCGAAGCCGAGAAGTTAAAGGAAAGTAACGCAACACTTTCTTGCCACTTGTGTTTTGGTTAACCCTTCTGCTCTCGTTACAAATCGGGCAGTTTTCCTTTGACTCATTCTCCTTCCAAAACAGAGCACAGTCATTTATGCAAGCATGGATAGATTGATATCCTAACCCAATCTTTCTCAGCTTCTTTTTAGATTCAAAGTGAGATTCGGGAATGTGATTCTCTTTCGGTAATGCAATTCTGAGAAGCTCTAAAAGTTGGTTAAACGAAGTATCCGTCCACTTGTTCATAACTTTAGTATGCATCAATTTTGCTAAAAATTTTAGGGAAGACATCCAACTACAACCAGGGTATAACTCGGTACGAAGCTCTTCAAACAACGCATCAAATTCCGGGTTTAAACCAGCTCCACTTCCATCTTCATCAGTATTTTCTTCATGTGTATTTTGTTCCACCATAACATCATCAAGTGCATCAAACATCTCTTGATCAGTTGCTGCAACACTTGTATTTGTAGCCCAAAGTACGTCTACATCCGAAGCATTAGCATACTCCTCGCCGTGATAAAACTAAGTGTCGTATGCTTGTAGAAACCCATTAACACGTACTTGTGAATAAACGAAAGACGGACTTTGTCGATAAGAGTTGGCACATTTTTTACACGGGCAATAAATCTTGTCATCTTCATCAACATAGTTTTTGACATTATCTATAAACTTTTAAAGACTTTTTATGAAATCCGGATGATTACGATCTCGCAGTGCAATCCAACTCTTATCAATTGTCATAATTTTCACAAATAATACTTACATTTATATATATTTATCTATATTATTCAACTAAAAAACGATTAAAACCATACAAACTCTACATCTATGTAAATTAACCATCAATTTCACAATATTAACCATCAATAAAAAAAAATGAACCGTACATACTATACATCTATATAAATTAACCACCAATTTCATAAAATAATACATATAATCATATATATTATACAAATAAAAAACAATTAAAACATTTATACAAAACTAAATCTCTCAAATCTAAACCTATTACCAAAATATTAAACATTTAAAAATCTATATAAAACTACCCAAATACACCTATAAACACAAAAATTATACATATTACCTCCGGTTTTTTCTTGAAACGACGAGATGTCGTCGAGAAAACCCTCAATCTAGCTTCCAATCCGTCCACTTAGCCAAAAACTTCACCTGCACAAGATTTATATTAAAATTTTACAATAATAAAGAAAAATTACAAAAAAAGTCAAAATCAGGTCTAACCACTTGAATAAGAAGAGTAATGGTGGAGGAGGAGATAGAAAACGGTGAAATTTGAAGTAAAATGGCCAGATTTGTGGGTATAAGCAGAGAGGAAGGTTGAGAGAAAAAAGAGGGCAAAAATGAGGAGGAGAAGAGTTTCTGCGTGGGTTAATACCAGGTAGGACTAGTCTCGATGACATGTCGTCGAGATTGGGTCCTTTTATTTTAATTATTTTAATAATTTTAATTATTTTAATTATTAAATAAAAATAATTTTTTATTAAATACCAGTCTCGACGACATGTCGTCGAGATTAGGTATTTTCTTTAAAAATAATGTTTTTAATATTTTACTAGGTAAAAAAAAGGAAAAAAAATTAAAAATACCAATCTCAACGACATGTTGTCGAGACTAGTATTGGGTAGGCGCCAAAAGTTTTCACCTTTTCCCGGTTAACCATCGCCGACGACGTGTCGTCGAGAAAAGCTGAAAAAAAAATTGAACTTGGTCTGAGATCATCGCCGACGACGTGTCGTCGTATTTGGCCAATCTATCTCGACGACATGTGTCGTCGAGTTTGCTTCGTCGAAACTGCCTAGTTTTCTTGTAGTGATATTCACCATATCTATCCCTATTCAATTAAATAATATTTTATTATTATTATTTTTATTACTTTTTCTCTTTCATATATTGATAACCACTCACAAAAATAAAATAAAAAATAATATATGTTTAAATAGTATCTCCCTATATTTATGGGCTCCTAAGTTTTTTCTTTAAATTTTAGGGATGGAGATCTTAATGTGAAGTGAAAAAAAAATATTTTTTTTATATTCTCTCTAAACTTTAGAGATAGAGATAAGAATAGAGGAGCTGGTGTGAATGCTTTAATATTAACAAATCTAATTATTTTCTTTAATCAAAAAACTATACTAAAACAAACTTTTTCGTAATTTGAAAATGATATTGTTGGGTGGATTATGAAACAAGTGAAATTAACCTATAAAGTATACGAAACCATTAGAATACGACACGTGACTCAAAGACAAGAAGCACAAAGTTAAATATTCAAGCGGTGCATATAACTAATTACTTACGATAATTACACAACATGAATGGTTACATATGTATAATTATAATAGGAGTTACGTGTAAAAGGAACAAAACTAAAACTCTAATAAAACTACTAGATAAGAATTACATATACACGAAACTTTATACAAAAATGAAGAATATGATAAGAGATGAAGAACATGGATAAAATCCAATTAAAATAATGCAATAATTGGCTTTGAAAAGTGAAACAAAAGAAAATCAAACATCTACTTGCACAGTTGATTATTAATCCGGATATTCATACTCGATAGATACACATTATCATCAATATATGTCATGCCGATTTCTCATTTGGTTCGATGCCCCAATCATACCTTATTGCTCTATCATTTTATAGGTTACATATATATAATTCACATTGTTACATATATGTTTTTAATTAAGTTTGGCCCCAATCATACCTTATTGGACTATAATTAAGTTTTTAAAAGATTTAATTTTGCTATTTAAAATAGACTTGTAGAGTAGTTTATTGACCCTTTGACTTGTATTTCAATGTAGTTATAAAATGTTTCTTATGAAATTTAAATATTAAGTTCAATCCAATCATTTCTGGATCAAAAGATTTAGTCACGTTTTTTATGTTCCAATCCTTCCCCACTTCTAATGTTATCCCCAACTGCATTATTTTATCTTTTATATCCTTTCAAACACAAAATAGTTAATAAAACTACTATTAATTATATCAACATATCTTTGGCTAATAAATATACACGTATCTTTGATCAGATAGGGTTCCAACCAACATATCTATATCTATACTATATAATAAATAAAGGTTTTTTCATATCACGTGTCGCCTCCACATTCATTCTTATTATTTTTTTTCCCGCCTCTCTCTCCTATTAAATACACCTCTATTTTTTAATAATAATATATTTTAATAAAAATATTAATTATACTAATAAAACACATTTATTTTAAACAATCCCTTATTATAAGAAACTTTAAACTAATTATGTAACTTTTATTTTCAATCAAATAGAAATGAAAGTTAAATTATATTAAATAGTAATTAATGTATTTTTGAACCCTAATTATATATTAATTTTTATATATTTTTAATTTTGTTTTCTATCCTTAGTATATGTAATACATTTTACACCTGTAAAATATATACATAAAGATTTAATAATTTTATGTATTGATATTTTTCACTCCGTATGTATTACACGGGTTCTAAGCTGGTATACTACTATTACACACTTCTTATGTTTATAAAAATAGAAGTTTTTATAACCACTCCACAAAAAAGTAAAAAACCGAGAATTTGAAGTCCACTAAAGAAAAAATTAATAATAGAATGATGGAAAATTGAGTGGAAGCAATAGGCATGCTTTGGCACATAAAGGGCAAAGCGTGCTTAGTAAATAGTAATCCTTCATTGCTTTCTAATTGAACAATTAATAAAAAAAACAAGATTTTGTTTTCCTTTTTGACCGTCTTTTAATCATTTTTCTCATCATAAAATCCTCTTTAGAATTTAAAAAGAAGATATGGATCTTAATATGAGGTTAGTCATGATTATGTAAAGGGGTGTTTCTATATGTTGCAATCTTGAATAGTTATTTTTAATAATTGGTGTTCTACAATTTAACTATCGTACTTTCATCTTTTATGGTGATAATACTTAAAGATTAAGAAGCAAACAAAATAGTAAATTTTATTGATCAAGCAAGCCTAAAACCTTTGGTGTTTTCATTTCTTATAAACTTCTTTATAAATCTATCAATTTGTGAAATTCTTTTTAACCTTTGAATCTTTTTAATCTATTAACTTTTTAAAACAATTTCTTAATCTTTTTATAAACCTTACAATTTTAGTACTTTCTATTAGTCTTGAAAATTATAATTTTTTAAGTAAATTTATGAAGCTAAATCACAACCATGAACCACCTACCTCCCATAATCAGTATCACTAAAACACATAGAAGAAAGAAGATCAAAGATAGCTTGAACCTTTAATGAAGTGCAATTATTGAATCATGGAGCCCTAGATGGAAGGGCGTGCTAGTAACCCGAAGAAGAGAGTGGTGTGATGGTCACCCGTACCGGAGGTAGCTTTGTGGTACCGGGTCAACCGGCCCCAGTCGATTTCAAATTTTTATTACCGGGTATATTACGCAAATACCTATCGACCCCGGTCTATTTTCAAGGTTGATCCCATTGATTTAAAAAAAAAATATTTGACCCCAAAGCTTGAAAAAAAATGTATAAAATTTGAACTCAATAAAAAAATTGTTTAATAATTAGTAGTTTATTTTGTTCAAAAATAAAAATTTTGAGTATGTCTAATTTATTTTAATAATCCCAATAACAAAGTTTAATTAACTATATATATATTTTTTGCCAAAAACTCCATGAGTTCATAACAATTAACCAAAATACGAATTTAATTTATATTATACCTAATTCTAAAAAAACATGATTTTTTTAAATTTCTAATGGCAATGTATTTATTTTATTTATTTTCTAATGACGATTACTTTCATTATCGTATCGTTACCCGAACAATGTCGAACTAGCAAAAAAAATATCTTATGTTGGATATTTAGAAATTCAAGAATCGAAAAAAATAACCTCATAGGAAAATTTCCTAGCTCCACTAATGATCACGATAGTGGCTGTAGGGAAACGGTAGTTGGTGTGACAATAGTGAAGGAGAGAGGTAGAAATATGAAAGAAATGATGAATCTTAAAATAGTATCAAAGAAATTACATTTCCTCTAATTTTTGAATTTGGAAAAGCATTTTGCTCCTTTTCAGTTGTAACGTCTATCAAAAATAGATGTTTCATATTTCCTTGATTAAACCACATATATTTAAAATGCTATGCATCTTAATAAGTATGCCTAATTTTCCTTGTCATTGTATAATGATGACAATGGCCCAATTTTATTGACTTGGTTGATTTTAAAGATTGAAGCAACAATCAATTCTAGACATCTATGACTTGATATTTTAAGAACATGACAATTTTCATAATCAATCATATAATTTGATGTATAGTTAGTAAGATTTAGCGTTTATACATTTAAAGTTAGGTTAACAAGAGTTGAAGAAACTTTAATCATTTCCAATATTAAAAGATTTTATTAGTGATTTAGCTTCCAATTTCCACTTATACATATTTCTATGAAAATACGGTTAAAAACGCATAGAGGATTGTCTCAACCTTTTTGGGTCTAAAGCAGATTCTAAAATCAAGACTTTTTTCGTTGAAAAAAAGGTATTTTTCCCTCTGGATATAACTCGTCGAAATATAATGACATATTCTTTTGTATACAATTCATGAAACACATACAACCACACGTATTAGAGTTGGAGTGACTTTTAGTGGAAAAAAAAACCTTTTGTAATTGTTTAATTTCATTGTTAAAACCGGAAAATAAATTAAAGTTAAATTCTAAAAATTGAACCTTTCTAAGTATGGGAATGAGACCCTTGGATAAGAAGAGGTTCATCTAGAGGTGCACAAAAAAATCAGAACTGGAACCGAACCCGCTCAAATACTCGAAACCGGTTCATGAACAAACATCATCACCACCACTACCAACTTACCAAGCACCAACGACAGGGGCAGATTAAGGCCTAAAGGAGGGAAGCAAGAACCCAGTAAGCCCACACCAACAATAAACATTTTTTAGTACAAGCCCAAATGTCCAAGCTTAATTGGTGGCTTGGTGGTGTTGAACTTGCTGTCTGATGGGCCTAAGTCATCTAAAGAAGAAAGTAGTCAACCTATTCTCCTATGCAACAGCAGACAACTGCTGCCTCTCCATTTAGAGGTGCACAAAAATCCGATATGAGAACCGGAATCGAAACCGGGTTGGAACCTTCCTCGGCATGTCAAATGGACCAAAAACAACATGCAGAAAGATTATCTCCCAGGATTTGATGAGATATATTGATATCCCAATCCATTTATTTTTTTACGGTTACTTTGTTTTAAAATAATAATACTATATTACTTAAAATTTAAGAATAGTTTTGTTGGGAAATTCTGAGGACTTTGACACTTTGTAACGTGTGGTCGGTTTTATGGCAGATGGGTACACACGGTTTCGCCGATTTTGTTTTTGTCGCGTACTCCTTGTGGGAGCTATGTTTAAAATTTTATGAAGCAATATTCGGTGATACAAAAATGCATAAAGGTGATTAAACTATTTACAACTTTTTTAGTTAAATTGTTCATGTTTTAAACTATTTTATACGTATGTATAAAAATAAGGAATGACATTAGTGGAATGTGGAGATGGGGTAATAGAAACATTTTTTTACAGAATCCATAGAATTTTTTGGTTTTACGGGGATTTAGCAAAAAGCAATTGGTTTCTAGATTAAAAATGAAATTCAAATGGTTTCTAGGCTTTCCGTTCCCAATTTAGCATATTTACATATTTCTAGATTAAAAATGAAATTCAATCGCACTGCCACCGTTGCCACAACAGCCTCAAACTCTTCTCAAACCAGTCCTGGTGTCTGCTAACTTTATGTACGAGTCGCTTTATTTGATTAGAGAGATGCGGTGCATGGCCCAGTTCTTTCAGGATTGGGCCAGGACAGAGGGGATTCCCTTCCCCGATCTACCCTCAACACGGTCATACGACGCTGCAGACAAGCCTCCACTAGACCAGCATTTAACGCCATAGTTATATTTTATTTATCTTTTGATGGAAAAACCGAATATTTTGATGTATACATGTATCTTTTTCTTTATTGTTTTGATGTTTGAGGATTAGTTGTTTATCGTATATAGTAATGATTAACGATAAAGAAATTCCATTATTGTTAAAGTAGTGAACATAAAGTTTTCATTAAATACGAAAGTTTTACTTCAAGATTTGGTGAAAACTCATAAAAAAATAAGGATTAAATTGATTTTATGTGGAAACTTTTACAATGAATGTATATGATTAAACAATTTAAACCAAAAAGCGTACATATCTATACTATATAATAAATAAAGGTTTTTCCATTACACGTGTCACTTTCACATTCATTCTCATCATTTTTTTCCCGCCTATCTTTTTTATTAAATGCACATTCAATGTTTTAACCATGATATATATATTTAAGGAAAATATTAATCTATACATACTAATAAATAAAAGTTTTAAGAGGGACACTTGTCACTTCCTCATGCCTCCTTACATTAGTTTTCCCGCCTCTCTCTCCTAATAAATGCACTTCTATCTTATTAAATACTAATAATATTATAAATCTATACTATATAATAAATAAAAGTTTTGATGAAACACTTGTCACTCTCATTTCACCCTCAACATTTTTTCCCCGCTACTCTCTCCTATTAATTATTCAAGGTTTTTTTTTAACTTTTTATAAATTTTTGTTTCCCGCCTCTCTCTCCTATTAAATAATAATGATTTTAATAATTATTTTTATAAAACATATATTTAAAGAAAATATGTTTATTCATAGAACATTTTTATAAAAACTGATGGTTTACAACAAGTTGTCTTTATTCAATCCATGTAATACATGGGTGTTAACCTAGTTATATTAATAAAACACATTTATTTTAAATTATCCCTTATGAAACTTTGAAATCTAATTATATAATTTTATTTTTAATCAGATAATAAATGAAAATCAAATTTTATTAAATAGTACTTGATGTATTTTTGAAACACAATTATATATTAGTTTTTACATATTTTGAGTTTTGTTTTTACTCTTAATATATGATATATATTTTTACACCTGTAAAATAGATACATAAATATTTAAAATTTTTATTTATTAATATTTTTCATCTTCTGTATATACACGGGATCTAAACTAGTAATAGTACATAAGAGGGTGTGGAAATAACTAACTCCTCCGCACATACACCAAAACCAAAAAGCGAAATGAGGGCAGTGGCCAATGTCCCATCGAACAGTGTTTCTTATTTACACGTGAAGTCATTTCGTTTCTATGCACTTTCTTTTCATTTTCACGTTTCTCTTTTATTCTCACTCACAATCATATTATTAGGGAGATTCTAATGACACGAAATATTGCTAATTAGACACGTCGCTGTCCTATGCATTCTCGTATAGGGTAATACGATCGCGTATAAAGTTCAGTCACTGACAACAGAATGTCACGTATCATTCTTTATCTGGCGGTTGGTCCAATACGTGGTGTATTGATCTATACGCAGCGTATAAGACACGATTTATATTTTTGCTTCAAAAGTTGAAAGATTTGTGAATTTATGAATCTTATACGTGGCGTATTGCCCTATACGTCACGTATAGGTATTTTTTTATTTAATTATATTTTTTTAATTTACTTTATATTTTGTTTATTTTTATTTAATTATCTTTTTTATTTTAATGTATATAATTTTGTTAATATAAATTTGTTATCTATTTATAAATTTTATATATTTTATATTTTTTTAAACATTTATTATATTTTTACAGTACAACCAAACAAAATATTAAACATTACAACCAAACAAATAAACTAAACATTATATACATAACATCAAAAAATTAAATATATACATCAAAATGTTTTACATACATAACAACGAAAGAAACTAAATACAAATAAAACAACTAAACCTCACCGGCTCCGCTGTCACCCTGACCCGCCACGCTCTCATCCTGACCCGCCCCGCCCTCATCCTGAACGGGGTCGTCCGAATAATGACGTGGCGATGGTAGAGGGCGTGGCTCGATGCCGACGGCTCGTGACAGATCCACGAGTTGTCCAACCACCCACATCACCAGGTCCTCCATGTGATCGACTTGACGACCCTGTCGCCGCGAGTCGGCAACACGTCCATCAAGCAATGCCTGGGTAGCCCTGTCCAGCCTAACACCCAGACGTACGTGTCGGGGATGCTGTGGAGGATGGTCGTGGATGGGCTCGACGTGCGGCAGCGCGTCCTCCATCGCCACACCCTGTAGCGGATCAAGCATAGGCGGGTCCCCCTGTCCCGACATCTACGGCAACGGCACCGGGACCCAAACCTGGTCCTGGACGACCCCTACAAACCAAAGGCCCTACGGGAATTCAAATGGTTTCTAGGCTTTCCGTTCCCAATTTAGCATATTTACATATTTCTAGTTTAAATCCGCACACGTGGCAAGCGGACTAGTCTTGTCATCCTTTTTTCTCGTGAACCCTAGACCAATGAAACATCAAACCAATCTACTCGCACCAGGTGGGTGCACAGCCCCCACCGCCACCGTCGCCACAACAGCCTCAAACTCTTCTTAAACCAGTCCTGGCGTCCGCTAACTTTATGTACGGGTCGCTTTATTTGATTAGAGAGATGCGATGCATGGCCAGTTCTTTCAGGATTGGGCCAGGACAGAGGGGATTCCCTTCCCCGATCTACCCTCAACACGGTCATACGACGCTGCAGACAAGCCTCCACTAGACCAGCATTTAACGCCATTAGTTATATTTTATTTATCTTTTGATGTGAAAACTGAATATTTTGATGTATACATGTATCTTTTTCTTTATCGTTTTGATGTTTGATGATTAGTTGTTTATCGTATATAGTAATGATTAACGATATAGAAATTCCATTATTGTTAAAGTAGAGAACATAAAAGTTTTCATTAAATACGAAAGTTTTACTTCAAAATTCGATGAAAACTCATAAAAAATAAGGATTAAATTGATTTTATGTGAAAACCTTTACAATGAATGGTATATGATTAAACAATTTAAACCAAAAAGCGTACATATCTATACTATATAATAAATAAAGGTTTTTAGTGTCACTTGTCACCTTCATATTCATTCTTATTATTTTTTTCTCGCATCTCTCTCTTATTTAATGCACTTCTATCTTTAAATAATAATATATATTTAAAAAAAATATTAATTACACTAATAAAAATATTTATTTTAAATTATCCTTTTTTATAAGAAACTTTAAAATTTAATTATGTAACTTTTATTTCAATCAAATAGTAATTGAAAGTCAAATTACATTAAATAGTAATTAATGTATTTTTGATACCAATTATATATTAATTTTTACATATTTTAAGTTTGTTTATATCCGTAGTATATGTAATATATTTTTACACCTGTAAAATATATACACAAAGATTTAAAAATTTTAAATATTGATATTGTTCACCCCGTGTATAGAAACGGGATCTAAACTAGTAATAGTATATACGAGGGTGTGGAAATAACTAACTGCTTCTCCGTACATACACCAAAACCAAAAAGCCAAATGATGGCAGTGGCCAATGTCCCATCGAACAGTGTTTCTTATTTACACGTGAAGTCATTTTGTTTCTATGTACTTTCTTTTCATTTTCACGTTTCTCTTTTATTTTCACTCACAATTATATTATTAGGGAGATTCTAAACACAAACGCAGTGGTGGATCTAAGAATTATTTTTAGGGTTTATTGTTTTTAGATGCTTCAGTTTCATAGGGCTAGACATAAAAAATTCGGTTCGGTTCGATTTGATAGTTTAGGTCGGTGCTTGATTGTCTATTGTTAGATTTTAGATAAACTGTTCCGGGTCAGGTCAGATCAATCACATAATAAAAACACAAAGCACTTCGAGGTGTTTAGTCCCGAAAAATAAGCTAACATAATTGATTTACACGTAATTTAAAAATGTTAGAAACACTAATTGCTATAGATAACGAATTTGATGAATCCTTAATATTTAGTTAGTCTTTTTATTAAAATATCCCACTAAAAATACATCAAAAAGATGAAAAATATTTCCAAGTTATATATACTTTTTAAAAATTATCGAAAAATATATAAAATTACATACAAAAAATCAACTAAAGAAGCATGTGTTGTCACCTATCAATCACCCTTCAAGTTCTCTGACACGCTACAATTTCTCATTTTAACATAAATTAAAATATCCTACTAAACTACTTTCTTAGACGCGTTGCAACTTTTCCCCATTATCTCTTCTTCTTTTTTCTTTTGAAACCTGCAACTCAATACCATAACAATGGCTACTTTAACTCAAAATTGTTTTAATGGGTCTTGGTATCAAAATTCACATATAAAAAAATTTGATCTTGATCAGTTTTTAACTTTTTGAAGGGGTTCAAACTATATTTTATAAGGGGTTCACTCTATATATATAGTTTTCTACTACAATTTTGAAACTCGGGGGTTCCGGTGAACCCCCTTGCCCCTATGTAAATCCGCCTCTGCACACACGCAATATTGCTAATTGGACACGCCGCCGTCCTATACGTCCCCGTATAGGGCAATACGAGGATGTACAGATTTCAGTCACTGACAACAGAATGACACGTGTCATTCTCTGTCTGGCGGCTGGTCCAATACGTGATGTATTGATCTATACGCAGCGTATGAGGCACGGGTTATATTTTTGCTTTAAAAGTTGAAAGATTTAGGAATTTATGAATCCTATACGTGGCGTATTGCCTATACACCACATATAGGTATTTTTTATTTAATTATATTTTTTTTAATTTACTTTATATTTTGTTTATTTTTATTTAATTATCTTTTTTATTTTAATGTATATAATTTTGTTAATATAAGTTTGTTATCTATTTATAAATTTTATATATTTTATATATTTTTAAACATTTATTATATTTTTACAGTACAACCAAACAAAATATTAAACATTACAAACAAACAAATAAACTAAACATTACATACATTACATCAAAAAATTAAATATATACATCAAAATGTTTTACATACATAACAACGAAAAAAACTAAATAAAAATAAAACAACTAAACCTGACCGGCTCCGCCGTCACCTGACCGGCTCCGCCCTCATCCTGACTCGCCCCGCCCTCATCCTGAACGGCGTCGTCCGGATAATGACGTGGCGGTGGTAGTGGGCGTGGCTCGATGCTGGCGACTCCTGACAGATCCACGAGCTGTCCAACCGCCCACATCATCAGGTCCTCCATGCGATCGACTTGACGACCCTGTCACCGCGAGTCGGCAACACGTCTATCAAGCAATGCCTGGGTAGCCCTGTCCAACCTAACACCCTGACGTACGTGTCGGGGATGGTGTGACGGATGGTCGTGGAGGAGCTCGACGTGCGGCGGCTCGTCCTCCATTGCCACACCCTGTAGCGGATCAGGCATAGGCGGGTCCCCCTGTCCCAGCATCTACAGCAACGGCACCTGAACCCAAACCTGGTCCTGGACGGCCCCTACGAACCGAAGGCCCTGCGGGAATCGGTGCGTGATGCGCATGCCGCTCGCCGTGCGACGGTCTAATCGGATAGGGGGAATGCCCGGTAACATCTGAGGATCATGCACATGAAATGGTGTAACCGCACGCATGATATGAGTGATGAACGCGCCGCCATACGTTTTGACGGTTTTTTTCCTCGTCTTCGGAGCCGTTGGTTTGTTATGTCGGGTAAGATACTTCACCGCACACGAAGTCGTCAGTTTGTTGTGTCGGGTAAGTGACTTCACCATATACGTAGTCGTTCGTGGGTTGTGTAAGGTAAGAAGGTTAACCGTATACCAACTCGGGATTGCTTAGTGGCTCGTTCAAATCTGGAAGCCTTACCTGTTGATGAGAATAAACGTCGGACGAGACCTCCTCCCGGTTCACCTCTTGAACGCCAGAACTTTGCGGGTTATTTTCCACCGACTCGTTAGAATATACCTGAAAACCGTAGTTACCATCCCACCACCAAGACATGTTTATAATTTTTGGGAGATCGATTTTTTTTTTTGAAAGGACACGTTCGAATGATAATTCTGAATGGTTAAATACACAAAATTTTGGCCCTATACGCATCGTATAGGCCAATACGGTGCGCATAGGATTCTGGTCAAACCTCGTATACGCATCGTATAGGACAATACGATGCGTATAGGGTACGATGTACTTTCTGCAGCTAGTCATCCATCACATCGTTATACGCCGCGTACAGACCTATACGGGGCGTATAGCGAGGTGATGGATGACTAGTAGTAGAAGGTACCTCTTACCCTAAACTGCATCGTATTTCCCTATACGATGCGTATAGGGTTGGAATGACAAGGTTGTACGAGGATGTCGTGCTTGGGAAATTGTGAAGGGCTATACGCATTGTATTGCCCTATACGATGCATATATTGCCAAGTCCAAATAACAATTTTCGTGTGCCATTAGTAGTCTCCTATTATTATTAACTCAAACAATTACTAACGTGTTGAACACTAAGGTACAGTTCTGAATCATAAAGGTACAACTTTCTTATGCAGGAAACGTGTTACTACGTGATGGGTGCTGAAAGCAAATACAGAGAGAGAGAGGGCACGTGTTGGGCGCTGAGAGAGAAAGGGCATCTCTCATACACGTTTTCTCATTGTCAGACAACACCGTCCTCTTTTTTAAATTAAAACTACAAATTAAACCAGATTTTTTTTAACTGCGAACATTGAATGTTGTGACGTCGCACCCTCCCGTCATATGAGAGAGCCTCGTCCAACTCCGGCCAATATGTTGTCTTAACCGGGCCCACTTGACGTCAGAGTTGGAGAGCATCCAAGGAAAAATCCCATCCAATACGGCCCCTTCCGGGCTTGAGGGAAAGCCGAGGCTCGAACCCTGGATCGGCGTGGGTAAAACCCTGGTGCATCAGCCTAAGAACTAGACCTCATTTGCATGCCTCAGAAATTAATGATGGTGGTAGAGATTGAACCCGGGTCCCTTGGGACTTCAGGCCTCACCTCAACCACTACACCACAACCTCTTTGGCAAATTAAAACTGATTTAACATTCTTGGTTTATTATTTTTTTAAATAACATGCATGAAAATATAGTAAGATTGAGGAGTAAAGTACACAGATGGTGCTGTAGTTTATCAATATTTTGGATTTGGTCCTTAGCTTTTTAAATGTATATAGATGGCCCATGGGATTTGCACTTTGTAATACATTTAGTCTCCAAAGTTTGTCAAAAGTACATGTATGGTCCATGTGGTTTGCACTTTGTAACGCATTTAGTCTCTAACTTGAACCTTGTAAAACCTTTAGATTTGTTGGCTGGGGGATAAATGCGTTATAAAGTGCAAACCACTGGGACCATTCATGTACTTTTGAAAAGCTATGGATCAAATTCAAATTTTTAATAAAGCACGGGACCATCCGTATACTTTACTCTAAGATTGAGAACCTATGGTGTATAAACTGAAAACCTTTGACAACCATGTCGATGAAAAAACAACCAAAAACTGCCAGATTTGGGCTTGAATGTTCCATTAGATTCCAATCTTGCCAAGTCCTATTTTCGTACATTTCATATTTCAGTTTCTAAAGTTGCTACGGCCACCTGCTATAACGCGGTTAAGGACTCTACGTTCATACTAACATCCTCTTCATAAGTCAACTTTATTTTTTAATCTTATTTAATACTAACTTTTTCATCATAATATTTTGAACGTATTAGGAGAGAATTCAACCAGATCTGGGTTCTAGAGAAACTTTTGATAAATAGTATTAAATAATTATTAAGTTTGAATGTATACACAAAAAAGGTAGGCATAATATTTAAATTTTGTCATTAGAAAAGAAGACATATAAGTGATAGCATCATGCCAGCGCAGATCCATGCAATGTGGAATGTTGTGACATAATACACGTAAATTTACTTTTAACTAGAAATGTTGGCTAGCGCTTCGTGACTGGAGACGGAGCTTAAACGATTGAGGCGGTGATAATGGCTAAGTAAAAAAAAGGTGGTTAAATAAATCTTGCCCCACGCTGCATTGCGAAAGGCGGGCCTTAAACGGTTGAGACAGTGACATTAACGTGACTAAGCACAAAAAAGAAACGTGATCAAATATATAAAAGAAATGTATGAATTAAGTTATCTGTTGTGTAGATCGAAACATAGATAAAAGACAGTTATATAAGGGTAGCGATGTTTTTCAGTCGGTGTCGGTTTCATTCTTCACGTAACAACACGTCACTGTCAGTCGATATAACCCACAATACCAAAAAATATTTTATTTTTAATATGACTCCGTTTTTAACGAAAGTTATACCGGAACGTTAAAAAAAATTAAACAAACAAACGAAAATAATTAAGGAAATATCAGATTATATATATATATATATATATATATATATATATATATACTATAAGGGTAAATTTGAAACTTTAAAAACTTAAGAGGATCAAAGTGATATTTTACTAAGTTAAAGACATATTTTAACATTTCACAAAACTTGAGGGGTTAAAGTTGTCGGTTACATTTTGCCACTTACACTTCTGATAAAATAGTATAACGTGTGTATTTAACATTTTAATGAGATGGTAAATGTTCAAATGACAACGTAAGCGAAAAGGAAAAAAAATTTGTGGTGAAGAAGATATTTTGAGTATTTGCAATCTTGAATCCTATATACTCATGTATAAAAAAATTGAAATCAAAACAACGTTGACTCAAATATGTTTATGCTTAAATTAATCATTTGTGTTTGTTTGTTAAATTATACTAGTGTAGGAAACCGTGCAACTAGATACAAAAAATATTAAAGTGGTATTTATTGGATTTGTTTGTTTCTTTGATTGAAAATGAAGTATATACTTCTTTAAGAAACTTACAAACTTTATCACATGAGATGGTTTTTTTATTACATTTTATGTGATTACTATTGTATATATTTTTTAATCCTAAAAGACACTTTATAATCGACCCAACAATGTATTCCCAGGCATTGTAACCCTGCTTCGTCCATGAGATGGGTCGGCACGGGCGTATATACATTATCACACATTCCCACTCAGGGGCTTGAAAAATGGCAGCATATCTTCCGGTGTGTGAATGAGATTTGACTTGCATATGATTTATGAAGTTATTCACTAAACTTGTATTATAATGTGTCGGTAGTTATCAACTCATCGACTTTATGCTGATATTTCTTTTTTAGCATACAATTTCAGGTAATTGATCGACGAGCTTTCTAGGAGACTTAGCTGAGGTTAGTTACTAATTAAGAGGTTGCTTGAAGTCCTTTGCTCAATCTGGTTGTATCTTTGGTATTTGTAATTGTACTTGTTCTAGACGATTGTTCGACTTTTTCTTTGACGAAGTTTTGTATTTCAACCAATTATGTAATGAAATGTTATATTTTTGTTGTGTAAGTTGATATCAATTGGCGATGAAAATTGGTTGTAACATTCTTAAAATTTTTGTGCCAAATTAACAAAAATATAAATACAAGGACTAATAGTGGACGGTAACGGACCGTCACCCACCGTAACGGTCCGTTACGGGTGTCGCAAGGGGGAAATGATAACGGGCCACGTGTCCAGTGACTAATGGGTCACGCCCTATAACGGTCCGTCAAGCCGCAGAGTCACCAGAAGCCGACGCGTGTCAGATCACTTGCAAACCCTAATCTAGCGACGGACCGTCACCAAACATAACAGTTACAACCTAGTGGTGACGGACCGTCACCCGTCATAACGGTCTGTCACAACCTCCAAAACTTTCTATAAATAGTAGATCCGACTTCAGCCAATTTCACAAACAAACTCGTTCAGAGTTAAAAAAAAAAAATACCAATTCCACACTTTATAATCTGATCCCGCTTGTACGTTTTAGTTGCGGAGTTACCGGTTGAGCTAGAGGAATCCCGAGAGGCTAGGTAATTTCCATTCGAAAAAACCAAGCTAGGAGAAGTAAGTGGAGACGCTACCCACTAGAATCACTATCCTAGAGACTCTCTAAGACGAGACTCCGAAAAGGTGAATACTTGTATTTTTATAAAATGTTTTTAAAACCATAAACATTTTGATTTATGGTTTGACTCGAATGAACTAATAAAACCATTAGTCGCATAAGGTGATTTACTTTATAGCATTCAAACCATATAGTCACGTATGATCATATACGTGTTACAGATGAAATGATGTGACGGGGCTCGGGCCATGGCTTGGTTGTTAATAAAACGTAAAACCTATATCGCAATAGGCGTAAGGTTGTGAAGATAATGGCACAAAAAGAGACGGGCTATGGCTAGGGCTATGGCTTGGTTGTTAATAAAACGCATATTTATGCCTTAACAAATGAATTAGAAGCGATGAAAGTACACAACACATAGATGATGACGCAAAAAGAGACGATAAAAGAACTGATGGAAGATCTATACCGAAGACAACCTCATGATTGACACCATCGCTCTGGCACCCTTTCCTAAACCCCTCCCCTACTTTGCTAGATTTTTCTTTTTAACATATTTTGTATTTAGCTTTATTCTAATTATAACTTTTTTTCGTTTATGCTGTATTTTTTATTACTTGTACGTTTATTTACATATAAAAAAATAAATATAGTAATATTTAAAAAATATATATTGTTTATTTTTTATTAAAGTAAAACTAGTTATCGTTGGAAAATCCCGTCAGTAATTCGTATATGAATTGGCAGTCACTAAAACTGTCATGGTAACACTACCCTTAAGCTCTCTGAATACGGTCAGTGATCCATAGGTGGGTAATCCGTTAGAAAAATACATTACCCATGACCGGATTTTTAAAACAGTTTTACCAGTGAATCACCGACGAGACCCCTTTTTAACAAAGGATTTTCGACGAATATCTATGCACGTCTATTTTTAATGTATATATTTATGGTTGAGAAATTAATCATCATATAAATAAACTAAGTGAACTTATTTCAAAATTTCAGTCAAAATTTATGTTTTTCGTCTATTAATAATAATAAATAACGCCAAAAATATTGTGTTTTTTTAATTATTTATTTTTATTGAAAACATCTTAAATAAAAATTTTCAAAATTCAGGATTTTTAATTTATTTATAGAAGGAGAGTACAAGGATCAAAATACGTCTAGGGTGGCTCGAAAACACAAGGTTTTATAAAAAAATAGAAATTTTTTTGGTAGCATATTTCTTGGTCTCCTACTCACCAAACACATTGGGTAAATCCAGTTGTATCGTATTTATGGGATGAAGCAAAAACAAAATGTGAAGGTCTTTTTATGGACAAATGTCATAGAAAAATACGAGGAGTCAGTTTTTTTTAACCTTAACTGAATTGGAAGCTTAACTTGGGAACCAAACTAGTTTTCAGATTTAAAAAATGTTTTATCCAACCGGTTTCCATATCGTGACACTCTTGTATAGATATTCATGTTATTATTTATAGACATTATATAACAGATAACTTGGGGGATGATCAAATAAGAAGTATGTTTTCGCTAAAAACTCTAAAAAATGACCAACACGCTTAGAAACGATTTCAAACGAACTCCTATTGATCCCATTTCAGCGGCGTTGAAACCTTCTCGTCGAACTCTACCAACTTAGCTTTTAGGGTTTAGCTTTTAAGGTTTAGATTTTACGTTTAAATTTTAGGGTTTTGCCTTATGGTTTAGCCTTAGGGTTTAGCTTTTATGGTTTAAGTTTTTTTAGGGGGTGGGGGGTTTAGGTTGGTGGGGGTGGGTTTAGGTTTTTTTGGGGGGTGGGTTGGGGTGGTTTAGGTTTTTTTTTTGGGGGTGTGTGGGGGTGGGGGTGGTGGTTTTAGGCTTTTTGCGGCGGGGTTGGAGGGGGGTTTAGGTTTTTGGGGGTGCGGTTGGAGGGGGGTTTAGGTTTTTGGGTCCAGATTAGAGTTTGATGAGACGGTTCCAACGCTGCTGGAATGAGCTCAATCGGAGTTCGTTTGACCCACTTCTTAGCGAAAAACCACTTTTTAGTGAAACCTTCCCCCAGATAACTTAATTAATTATTATATATATATATGTATGTATTTTTTTTTTTACCTTTTTAGTAGAATACATTATCTGTAAGAAGCTGAAAACAAACTCTAGAAGTCTAAAAATTTGATTTCTAGAACGCATGCTTCAAAAAAGCAAAGGTTGAAAGAATCCCTCACAAATAATCTAATAACACTCCAAAAACTCTAATTTGAAACTTCAAATGTATAACTGAATTCTTTGAAACATATTCAAACTACAAGAAACCTTAATAAAAAACCCTAACAAAACGCCTCTAAACAAACAAGGTCAAACATAGAAGCCCTAATGAGAGAAGAAAGAGGATGACTATGTTTGTGTGACATTGATATGGTGTGAACGTGAGGGTGGTTGTTACACCTCTGTTAAAGTGGAAACACGAGTAAGCGACGAAATTGAACCATACATTTGGAATAAAGAAATACCAAAATATTATATTAATTAAATTGTTTTCACAAACTTGTCCAACTAACCATAACATAAACAAATGATTTCTAGATTTTATTAACTAGGTCTTCTTCCTGGTCCTAGCATCAGCCGTCATCAAATCTCTAATTTCCATTACCTGAAAAACATACTAAAATGTGTCAACTAGAAAATTGGTGAGATCGTAGGTTTGATAAGTATAGAGTTGTACAAATCATAAGAAGTCAAGATATACAAGTAACTAAATTCATATATATGTCGTCCACAACCAACCTTAATGGCATTACACCCTCTAGTTTCTGACTCCATATCATGGGGATGCCAAATTGTTGTTGTTAATTGTTGTCGGATTTTGAATATCCAACTCCCTACCTGGGAACCCGAAGTTGGGTGGCATGCACCAACTCGAGTATCGATGGGTTTGTCAAACAATAGATCTATGAACATACTACCGTTGGCTTTGCAAAGTTAATGGTTGTGTAATTGTTGTAGTGAGAGGGACCGTTTAGTGTATATGACAAATGAACCATTGCAATATGTAAACGCCATTTAATCTTTACAAGTATATGAAAACTATTACATGATTTGTACGAATTTTTTTTGTGTTGTGAGCATGTTTCCACCCCAAAAGGTATAAATTTGAAAAGAGGGGCTATGAATCTCACCTTGAAATTGAGTGACTTGAACTTTGATCTTGTAGTGTAAACCAGTTACGGGTGCCTTAAAGTATTTATAATGGTTTGAAGGTTAACATGGTGATGATGAAACAACTTAATGAAATCAAAGAGATCTATGAAGCTAAGGAAAGATTTGATAACAAGAGTTGAAAGATTTATGAATCAAAACACTAAATCTCAAGTGATAGATGAATATATAGATTAAGTGAAAACCCTAGGTTTAGGTCTTTATTTTATTGTATTTAACATAAAAATATTGCATAATCATTAATGGTTTAAAATTCTTAAAAATAAATATGAGAAAAGTTTGAACAGATTCAATGGTTTCTGTGCACTGATCTTGTGTCGGCAGTTTGGAGGTCGAATACTTTGAGGTTGAAGGTGAAATCGGAGGGTTCAAAAGCTAACTCATTAAAATATATTTCATAAAAAGAATCAGCTTGTATGGATAAAAAATGAGGAATTTATGATCGTTTGAAGTTCACTAAAGTTTTCTGCCAAAATTCCAAAAAAATCATTATATTGATTGAAAAAAGTATGAAACTTTATAGGTTTTGACCTAAGTTTTGATGCATAAATTCTATATATGGATGATATAGACCTTTAATTCAACTTAGATTAGTTGAAAAACGTAAGTAAAATATTGATTAAAGATGAAGAACAAGATGATGAATGCTATTGTATAAACACAATCATCTTGGATTTAAATCTTTTGTCTAATCCATGATTACTACAATAAGGATGTATGATCACTGATAAACATTAGAGATAGTTTAGATAAGTAGATGATAACATCTAAATAGCTTTGTAGATGATGAATTGAAATATTAAAAGCAAGAAAAGTAAGAATAAAAGAAGAACATAAATAAGAAACTTACTTGGATGTTGAAGCTTGCTAGCTACTGATGTCGTCCAGACGGTTAATATAAAAAATAATAAAACCTAGCCTAGACTCCTAAGTAACAAGATGGAGTACATATTAACTAAATCGCACTAACAGGCAAGTATACCTATCGAGTGTAGCACAGCCTAATGGTAAACTGGAATATCCAACCCTAGAGACACTATGATAACAAAACTAGACTCGGACTAAAGATTGATGATTGGGGGGTTGACTACACTAAAGATTAAACTAATGATGTAATTGAAAACAGATGAACGATACTAACAATCAGGCAAAGACTCGTGAATATCAGAAATGAGAATAACACTACCTAGGTCGAAATCCTACTTGCAAGGCTCAGACTTCTACCGGTTATGGAAACAATGATGGACTGGTTTTCTAACAGCTGATAATCGAATCTAAAGCACTAGAATGAGTCCCCATCTTTTAAACCATGAAAATAGGCTAAAAAGCCCGTATCTGGGGTCTCTCGCGTACCGCGGGGGTTTTAGCAAGTCTCTTGCGTACCGCGAGAAACAAAATAGTCGCGCAGATTTCCCAGTCCCTCGCGTACCGCGAGAGAATGGCCTCCATCTCTCGCGTAACGCGAGAAAAAACTGAATTTTTGTATTCTTCTCACCGAGCAACCCTAAATCCATATATTATGAGCCCCGTAACTAATGTTTTAGCCCGAGATATGCTCTTTTGAAGTTTTGACTCTTTCCCGTTTCTCATCCCAGGTTCTCGTACTCATTTCTTTCACACTTCTTGATCGTTTAAGCTCCAGAGTGACCTGATTACCTACAAAACAAAACTTAACTCAATACTAACTATAAAGGACTCAAATTGATTACAAAACTATTGTAAAACGATAAGAAACACGATGGAAATGCATGTATGTTTTGCAACACATCAAATACAACTCCTAGTTTGATCCTAGACTTCTTAGGATTGCTTGTAGTTATTGTTTGAGGTGTGAAAAATAATGGAAACTAAGACCCCTATTTATAGTTGTAGTATTAGGGGTTCAGGAGGGGATAAAACCAATTTTTTGCTAATTAGTATTTTAATTTTTGAATGTTGAACCGTTGAACATTCCTATCGCTGGTTATAACCTCCACTTATACAAACCCTGAACCGCCACCACCGTCCACCACAGCCGACAAAATAAATTAAGACGTATTTAAAAACACTTTTTTTAATTAGTATTTTAATTTTTTACAAAACGTTTTTAAATAATAATCATATAAAGTTTTATTATGAAAACTATATAATATGTTTTTTTAATTGGTGTTATGTATTCAACCCATAAGTCATTCTTACTATAAAATTAATTTATTAAAACATTCTTAAATATTTAAAAGACAAAAGAAACAAAAAAGTTAAAATTATATTTATTAAGAATTTAAGAAAAAAAGTACAACAAATAAAATTCAGTTAAATGACGTACTTATCGTACAACCGTATTTTATTTTCAAATTTAGACCCCATCCAACAATAAAATTTTGGGATGATCTACTTCCATACGGCCAACATATGGGTATGACATGTCTAAGAATCTTCTTTACATACATATGATATGTTCCTCTATATTTTAACGAACCTAACACCCTTTCTTTTGACCCTACCAATCAAATTCAACTTAGCATCATTTTTTTAATAAATTACAAAGTTATAATACTTGGTTATTAAAAAAAACATAATATGTCCATTTTGTAACCATTTACAACGTAAAAGAAATAAACCACTCAAATAAATCAAAATGCATGTGAATATAACTTTACAACTATCCTACACAATCCGGTCCCTAGACCCTGATCCGTTACTTGTAAGACCCGGCTAATTAATCTAACCCTGACCCATCATTTAAACCTAGACCCGGTTTAATCCATGGTTAAATAATTATCCACCGGGCCCCACTAACACTTGGCCCATCACCTATAGGCCCATTCCAAGCTTTTGACTTGCTAAATCACACCTAACCTCCGCCAACCCGACCCGAGAGTTTGCAAGGTCAAATTCCATCCACATGTTTTGTTGATGGTGATGTCCGATCACATAGGCTTCAATTCCTAAAAGATCCGAATTCCCAAATGTAAAACAATGGATTTGATCATTTCCTTTAATCAACCCGGGTACCGGAACCAATAGCCTCTCACCCGATATGCTCATTTGGGCGCCCCGAAACATCATTGTAACACTCGGTAACACGGGTAACCCGACCCGCTTTCGGTCAACACGGTAACAAAGGTCCATTGCACCTTGGAACACGAAATCCGGATCCTCGTAAACCCGTAAAACCGACTTGGTTTGTTTTAAAAACTCGTTTTTTAAAGCCGTGTAAACGGGCCCGAGAAGGAAAGTAAATTGGGTACCCGAGTCCACCATGGTTTGACCCGCGCCCGTGTGATCCGGTACATATATTGATTTGGGCAAAGATAAAACCGACCCGGCAACTTTTATGCCTTCTAGCTGGACCGTGTAGGCGACCCGGTCAAAATACGGTAACGGCGTTGACATGTTGACTAACGGCGTGTAACTTAACGGCCCGAGCCATGAAATCTTCGCGTCTCCGAATAGTAAGACTCCGGTCGAGTCCCGTCCCGATATGCAATACGAAAATTTATGAAATCCCATTTGGGAAACGAAGGATAAAGAGCCCCGGTTCATACCCAATAACCCGGTGGTCTTCGAATCCTCGTCTTGGTTCGAGCTCGACCCAGAGTCCATGCACCCGAATACAACCCGAGGAACATCCGAATTCGTGAACCTAAACGTATCATAAGCCAAATTACCTTCCACAGATGTCGCATCAGCGTACGAAACGATCGCGTGGCATAGCTTTTTCGGGTCGCAAGAAACGGGTAGGGTGAAATCCCGGGTTCGGATCCTACAAGTAGGAGATGCACAAGGAACAGGAGTGTATGATTTAGAACGTTGTGAATCATACCATAACGGTGTAGTTGGTGTTTTCTTGCATCGGAGCCATGAAAGCTCGCTTCCAGTGTCGAGAACCACCGTGACTTGCTGCGGCGGCGAGCCGACGGCCAGGGACACCGTTAAAGAAACATTATGGTGGAAAGAAAGCTTGTTTGGAGGGTTTTGAATAGACCCAGATGGAACTGATTGAATCTTGAGTGGCAAGATTAAACTTTTTGAAGAAATTGAGAAACTTGAGTGAAAAAAAGATGAGAAAAATAAGCTGTAAAGTAAAAAGAGAGAAAGAGAAGCCATTGAAGAAGAGTAAAACACTAAAAACATATATATTTCTTTAGGGTTTTGTGTCTCTCTCTCTCACACAGAACACAGTGAGTGTGTGTGAGTGATGGGGGGCTTATGGGTTTTTGAGTTATATAGTGAAGGTGTACGTGTGTTGTGGTTAGAAGATTTTGGGTGGTGTAGGGCATAACTGGATTTCTTTTCTCTTGGCATCTTGGTCCACCAACCAATATACTTCTAAAAAACATTTAATATTTATGTGTTTTAAATCATTTTAAATAAAAAATGGTGATAATTGTTATTAAATTAAGGTTAAACAACTTCCCTAGCGAATAACTTGGTAGCATGTAGCCTTTGAAATTTAAGTCTATATGTGGTCAATTTTGTTTTTGTTTTAAATCGCTTTCGTTATTGACTACCATGTCATTATGGTTTGGATCAGCATTATTTGGTTTGGTTTTTGATTGGCTAACAGTGTTACAACTTACAAACATTTCTAACCCGTCAATGTCTATTTAGTTATTTGACTATTACTATATAGTCATTTTCAAAATTTATGGTTTTAATTGTCATCTTAATTAGCTACATCACATTTATATTATTTTATATATGAATGATCTCAAGTATTGCATGTAATATAATGGGTGAATTTTATATCAGTCGTGAACACCAGAGATATTGAGTTTATAAAAAGTGTTTGACCTTAAAAACTGTGTTTTGGGTGTATTCGATGTGAACAAGAGAAGTACTCATCAGTTAAACATGTTTGATTAAAGAAAAGGCGTTATCCAAAAGGTAGTTTATGAGGGGCCGGGAGATGTATTGCATCTCTGAGTCCATATAAACCACTTAGAAGTTGTTTGCACTACTAGAAAACATGCATATTTCTTACAAAAGTTTTTCACAAAAAAATTTTCTCACAAGTTTGCGACAAAACAAAAACAAAAAAGTAACTATACAATTTTCTGACAAATTTATTAATTAAGTTAACTTATTTATTTACTATAATCGTCGGAATATTGTCGGAAATTACCGACGAAACGCTTTAGTCACTAATTAGTTGGGACTTTGTCGGAAAATACATTTCCTACGGAGTTTTTTCCAACAAACACTTTTTGTCGGAAATTACTTGTCGCTAACGGCCAATTCCGACAAATTTCCCACAAACTGTTGTCGCAAATTTTTCAATTTTTTAGTAGTGAGATTTCGTGGGAAATTTGTCGGAATTGGTCGTTAGCGACAAGTTTCCGACAAAAAAGTGTTGGTTGGAGAAATGTTTTTTTCCAACAAAGTCCCGACTAATTTTCCGACGAATTAGCGACAAAAGCCTTTCGTCGGTAATTTCCGACAATATTCCGACGATTATAGTAAATAAATAAGTTAACTTATTTAATAAGTTTGTCGGAAAATTGTAGGAAATCGTATAGTTACTTTTTTGTTTTTGTTTTTTCGGAAATATGTCGTTAACTTGTGGGAAATTCCTTTTATTGGTAACTTGTCGAAAACTTTTGTAGGAAATATGCATGTTTTCTAGTAGTGTTAGCAAAATCTAAACCAAGACCTCTTAATGGTTTAGCATGGTTTTTGAGTTGAATCATTAAGAGACTCGATGAACCATTAAGAGATTTGTAAAATACAAAACAAACACCTTTTATCTCTGACAGATTCAGAGGTAGCCTCTTAATGAAATCATTAAGATACTATCAAACAGTAACTTAATCGTTCTTATGTGTATCAATGTTTCATCTTAACCTTGTGTTTTAGCTTTGGTACTCGGTTTTAGACCGGATTATTTTCATTTAACCTTCAAATGTTATGTATAATTTTTAAAAATCATGTATTAAAGTACAATATCCATGGATGGATCATAGATATTTTTTTGTAGCCAGTTAATATTATTTCATATGCTATTAATTTCTATCAACCACTTCATATGACATATGTTGTTTAGATGAACCAAACCATCTCGTAATGACTAAACTAACCATTTGATTATCCAAAACTTGCTTTTCTAACTAGATGAAAATCTAAAATCTTTTGTTTAATGATACAATAAACGATGCTTTTTTTATTTTTTTTAATTAACCCGTTTATATAAAATGCAAGTTGCAAAATTTGTAACAAGTTGAGTGGGAACAAAAATGTTGTACAGACGTTGTCTCTTATGATCCTTGATGACATCGAGGAAAACAGAGATTTTCTTACTTTAAATGCAAGCTGTCAGACTAGACTTTTGGAAAACCGTAATTAGCTACTTGCAACAATCAAATGTTTTTAAAAGAAAGGCTGTTTATTTTTTATTTTTTTTAAGGAGAAATCTATTTACTAAATTTATTTCATGCTTGGATTTAAAAGTGTTAAAAAAAACCGGGTTGGGCCCGATGAACCGGGTTCAATCCCGACTCGACCTGGTGTCCAGACTGGTTTGAGCTAACCCGGTCTTGAACTCGAGTTCGCCCGTTTGTTTAGAACAGGTTTTTAACCATCAAAATACTATGTGTCATGTATATGTAATCATGAAAATCACTATCAAATATAATGTTACGTATATGTAACAATTATCATCATGTTAATATTACATATGCGTAAACACTATGTGTCACGTACATGTAACATTATTTGGTACATATATGTAAAACTCACCATTTTTGTACTTATGTTCAAGATATGTAATTAAGATACTTAAATACTCTTTTCATAATTAAAAGAAAAATAATTTATAAATTATATTATTGTTTGATAGTGGTTATCACGGATATCACATAAACAGTTGGTTATCATTTGAACACCTCCCTATATATGTGTGTGTGTGTATATAGGGTGAGGTTCAAATTATAACCAATATTTATGTGATAACCATGGAAACCACTCTCAAACATAGTGTTACGTATATGTAAAAATTATCATTTTGTTAATATTATATATATGTAAACACTATGTGTCACGTATATTAATATTATTTGGTACGTATATGTAAGACTCATAATTTCCGTACATATGTTCACGATACTTATATACTCTTTTAATATTTAAAAGACAAAAATAATTTATAAATTTTGTCATTGTTTGATAGCGGTTATCACGATTATCAAATAAAAACTTGGTTATCATCTGAACCCTTCCTTATATAGAGGATGATTTAATTAAGAACACTAAATATTGCGAAAACATGTGGAATAAAACGAATTATTCGTTTTTTTTTAGTTTTAATATATAAGAAAACTAGGTTAGAAACCCCGTGTATTACACGGGTTAAATAAATAAAGTTTTCTACATTTGGTAATAAAAATTGACTTATTACATATTTATGACATATTAAATAGTTTTTTAATACAAGTTTTAGAAACGCTATATAGTTATTTTTTAAAAGTGTTTTATAAAAAGAATGAAAGAAATGTTCAATTTCTAAAAATGTTTTATGAAGAATCCTATTTTTTTAAATGAAAAAGTATTTATAAAAATAATTATATAACTTCATTATTATTTAATAAGAGAAAGAGGCGAAAAACAAAAAATTAGAAAAAAACAATTAAAGAAAGTTTGTATAATTAATAGGAAAGAGAGGCGGAAAAAAATGATAAATATGAATAAGAGAGCGACAAGTGTCTCTATAAAACCTTTATTTACTGTATAGTATAGATATAGATATAGATGATATAAATGTAATGCTTATTCGTTTTTAATGAAATTCAAACAAAAAAATATGAACAAATTTCGTTTATATACATATCTAAACATATGAAATTTATCTGTAGGTTTTTTATATACACATAACAAACTTTTAAATATTTGTTATCATTTGAACCTTGGTAAAAGTTAAGTGACTTTAGAGGGACAAAAAAACTTTGAGCGACTTAAATGGAACACTTGAAAAACTTGGTTACTATTACGTAAAGTTACCCTTATAAATATGGATTAGGTTTCATGTAAAAATGATTTCTAATTCTAAGAAGAGTTTAGGGTCATTAGATCAAATTACAGAAAATATTTAATGGTTGAGATTAAATTATAGGAGAAAAAGTTGTTGGAAGATAATTTTAGTTTTGGCCACTTTTGTTGACTTTTTATCAGGTTCCCCTCTCATTTTAAAACGTTCATAACTTTTACATACGACACTATTTTTTTAAAAAAATTACACCATAAAAACAAGCGTCTTTTTATCTTTAAAACGAGTACAGTGTCGTTATAAATAAAAACGAATTTGTTTTTACGTTTTCCAGCTCATTGTGTAATTAGTCAGGTCAATGTGTAATACAATTTCATTGTGTAATACAATTTCATTGTGTAATACAAGTTCATTGTGTAATATAAGTTCATTATGTAATACAAGTTCATTGTGTAATACAAGTTCATTGTGTAATTAGTCAGGTCATTGTGTAATACAAGTTATTGTGTAATACCACGTCTTGTCATTGTGTAATTAGTCAGGTCATTGTGTAATACAAGTTCATTGTGTAATTAGTCAGGTCATTGTGTAATACAAGTTCATTATGTAATACAAGTTTATTGGGTAATACACAATGACCATTATTTCCTCCATTTAAAAAAATAAAAGGACACATGTCAAGCCCATAATTCTTCTTACCATTCTTATTTTTAAAACCATTTTTACTATAATCTAACCCTATAAATCTATACTATATAATAAATAAAGGTTTCACAATGCCACGTGTCGCCTCCATATTTATTTTTATAAATTATTTCCCGCCTCTCTCTCTTAATAAATGCATTTCCATATTTTTAAACAAATTATTAATCTATATCTATACTATATAATAAATAAAAAAAAATTCATGACACGTGATGTCACCATATTCATTCTCATAATTTTTTTCCGTCACTCTCTCTTATTAAATACAGTTTTATATTTTAATAATAATATATTTTTAAAGAAAATACTAATAAATCATATTTATTTTAAATTATCCCTTATTATAAGAAATTTTAAAATATAATTATGTAGCTTTTATTTTGAATCAAATAGTAATGAAAGTCAAATTGCATTAAATAATAATTAATGTATTTTCGAAAACCAATTG
The DNA here is from genome assembly GCA_023525975.1 of Smallanthus sonchifolius. Lineage (NCBI taxonomy): Eukaryota > Viridiplantae > Streptophyta > Magnoliopsida > Asterales > Asteraceae > Smallanthus > Smallanthus sonchifolius. Next base: position 60,734,783 of record CM042042.1, read on the forward strand.
TTTATTAATTTTTACATATTTTGAATTTTGTTTTCTATTATTCGTTGTAATACATTTTTACACATGTAAAATATATATACATAAAAAAATTATGAATTTTATGTATTTATATTTTTAATCCCGTGTGTAGACACGGGGTACTAATCTAGTATTATATATATTCCTTTTTTTCGGCTTAGTCAGCGTATCAATACTTATATTTGTATTTAAATCGGGTGCTTTTTGTCTCTCTAGTTACTTTTGAAGAAAAAAGAACAAAACGTTATCAATTTCTTAAACAGAGTTCACATACAAAGAAATGTCTATGCCAAAATGAACAGTTTCATACCAATAAACTATTTAGTAGAGGTGAACAAAACGGTTTTTTTTTACCCGAACCGGTTCGAACCCGACCCGAACCGGTTTGGTTAACGAAAAGTCAAAACCGGTTTGGCCCTAAACCGGTTTGGGTTAACCCGGTTTGGAGGCAAGGAAATCCCTAACCTATTAAACCGGTTAGGGTTGGGTTGAAACCGGTTTGTCTGTTAAACCGGTTTTAAATAAAAAAAATCGAATAAATTCAAATAAACTTGATATTTTTAATAAAAAAAATAACAAATATAAAACATAAAGTGGAACGTTTATTAATATTTGGAAAGTTCGAAAATTAAAAAAAAACATGAGAAAATAAAATTATAAAATTGTAAAACATTACAAATGACAATATATATTTTTATTTTTTGGAATATTAATTGATTAAACCTAAACACCACCCACCTATTTATAGTGAATTATAGGTGAAAAAAGGCAAAAAAAAATGGTCAAATTCGACCCTAACGGCTATATTTTTCAGCGAAAAAACCGGTTTTCCGAACCGGTTTACACAAACCGGTCGACTTCAGAATGCTTTAAACGGGTTCATAACTGGCGGTTTTAGGTTAACCCGAACCGGTTTGCCCAGAACCGGTTTGCCCCAAACCGGTTTGCCGGTTTGGACCGGGTAGAAAAAAAACCGTTTTTTTTTTTTACACCTCTACTATTTAGTATTATCGATATCTACCTTTTACAAAGCCTTTTGATAGACATGCAACTACACATAACTATTAAAAAGTTCATGAAAGTTCATATTAAAATATGAATAAAAATTCTAAAGTAACACTTTTTGAACTGAATTTCAGAACCTGTTCCCACGAAAGAGGTCCAACTATTGTAAAAATAGGAGGGATAAATTTATTTATTAAAGGGAACCCTCTTTTTAATGATAAAAGCCTCTTATTTAGTTTTTTTTCCTTTAAATATCATACACCACTAAACAAATGAGTACACAGGAATACGCCATCACAAAACAAACGATAACAAGCCTGAATAATAACTGAGACCGGACCAAGACCGTATACGTTCGATTGGGCATTGGTCCCTATTTTTGTCAGCTTTCGGTCTCGGTCTCGTTTTGGCGTTTCCTAATCCCGCTTCAGCTTTCAGCGAATAAGTCTTCAAGTATTAGAATGTAGGTCGGGTCTTGGTCTTGTTCAGTAGTTCCATTAAGCCCCAGCCTAAACCACACACATGTATATAAAAAAGATTTGAGGCCCTTATCAGTTGGTGGCCCAAATATAGGGCTTTACTTAGAGGTGAACAAAAAAACCGGAACTGGAACCGCCTAAGGAACCGGAACCGGTTCTTCCATAACCGAACCGGTTCTTGAAAAACCAGAACCGGGTACATAGGTTCCGGTTTTTCAACCAAGAACCGGACCTGGAACCGGAACCGGTAAGAATCGGAACTGGTTAGAACCGAAACCGGTTCTTAAGAATACCCGATTTGTGCACTTCTACCCTTGTGTCTTGTGACACATCCATCTATGTTTTACAGATTCGTGACGTGTATATGCTTAAATTTTTAATAATTGTAAAACTTAAGTTGGTAACAACTAAAAGTGAAAAAAAGGTTTTATGAATCAAACGGGTCAGACAATCTAGTTTTTTTTTATAATTTATCTATGTTTTATGAGTTTATGTTTTAAACATTTATCTATTTGTAACATTTTAAGTTTTTAACGTTATTGGACTTTTTAAGTTATTTATTTATATGTTTACTTTATGCATTTAAATGTTTAACTAAGCTTTTCGAATACCCGGAAATACGTTCTTGAAATACCCTCATTGAATTACCGGAACCGGTAAGAACCGAAATCGGTTCTTGAAAAACCGAAACCGATACATAGGTTCCTGTTTTTCAACAAAAAACCGGACCTGGAATTGGAAATGATAAGAACCGGAACCTGTAAGAACCGGAACCGGTTCTTGAGAAAAACCGATTTTTGCACCTCTAGCTTTACTTGCTTTACCCAAAATCCTAGAGGTGAACAAAAAAACCGGAACAAGATCTTCCCGAAAACCGGTTCTTGAAAAACCGGAAGCGAGTACATAGGTTCCGAATTTTCAACCAAGAACGGACCTATAACCGGAACCGGTTCTTGAGAATACCCTATTTGTGCACCTCTACCGTTGTGTCTTGTGACAATAATCCATCTATGTTTTACAGATTCGTGACGCGTATATGCTTAAAATTTTAATAATGGTAAAACTTAAATTGGTTAAAACTAAAAGTGAAAAAGAAATGTTTTATGAGTCAAACGGGTTAGACAATCTAGTTTTTTATATAATTTATCTATGTTTTAAACATTTATCTATTTTGTAACATTTTAAGTTTTTAATATTATTGAACCTTTTAAGTTAGCTATTTATATGTTTAATTAATGTATTTATATGTTTAACTAAGTTTTTCGAATACCTGTAAATACGTTCTTGAAATACCCGCCTTAAATTACCGGAACCGGTTCTTGAAAACCCAGAACCGGTGTACATAGGTTCCTGTTTTTCAACAAAGAATCGGCCCTGGAACAAGAACTGGTAAGAACCGAATCAGGTTCCAGAACCGGAACCGGTTCTTAAGAAAAACCGATTTGTGCACTGCTACAAAAGCCGCCCCTGACTCATGTTATATAAGAGAAATACACAAAGATAAATCAAGAAATTGCAACAATTTCCTACTCCAACCAGCGTTGGCCATTTGATGCAATGGTAGCCCCAAGACTTCCTGTAGTAGAGGTCTTAGGTTCGAATTCTAGCAACAAAAAAAAAGAGTATGTGGCCAGGTTAGGGGGTTTACCCAGTTGGGGGTTCCTCCTGTGGTGGGCTGCCCTATATGTTCTAGGTGTTGCCCCGGGGAAACCCAATTATCCTAGAATGTCTAGCGTTGTCGTTCAAAAAAAAAAAATTATTCCCAAGCTCCCAATTTTCGAGAATCGATATCTCATTAATCTTAATTCCGTTTTAAACACAATTTTCTTTGTTGTGAAGCTCTCATATCATAGAACACAAACCCATAAGCAATTAACTATATAACTAATATATAAATATAATTATTTGTGTATAAAGTTGGAAAAAACCTATTTTCTCAATATTGTGAAAAACATTTTTCACAAATTTTTCCTAACACACACCAATATCTTTATTTAGTCATTCACATCATCCATTGTCTCAAAGATTAATTGTTTTAATTCTTGCTTGTCGTTTAGTATTAGTTTAACCCGATACCAATAATTTTAGAAACTTCTAAGCATTTTAGGTGGAAGACATATTGCTTGACTTTAGAGTTGCACATAGATTCTTTTCGAAAGGTTATAATCGCATGGACCATGCGCTCCATTAGATGACACTCGACATCCATTCATCACCCTAATCATACTCAACCTAATCAACTCTTGTTGGAAATCAATACGGTCAACTTATGTCATCAATCAAGTTACTTGTCACATACTAGTAACCAAATTGTCTTTTGTTGACCATTTCTCTCAAAACATCTCTCTATATGAATCATATAACACGAAAACGATCTAACGAGTATAATTTATGATTGCAAGTACAATCATCTTACAACTTATTGATGTGATAATACGTTCAAAGAATTTGATAACATTTTATCTTATCTTGTGACGATTGATATAAATCTTGGTATAACTATGGTTTTATTTTTCTTTTACGTTTGTATATTTAAAATTTCTCTAAAATCTCTTATTTTTATGTATCATGTGTTTATCTTGTGATGAACAGAAAATTTTAATACAATAATTCAAAAAGTCATGTTTGTTTTACAATTTTGAACATGTACAGAAGAGATTATACATAATTTTTTTCTCTATTGTTATTACTTTTGGAATGGTTACTAATTAAATTACCTTTGCAAAGAGTAGTTTTGACTTTTGAAGATAACATATGCCAAGTAACAAGGGATGTTTTAAAAATAGAAAACGCTAATTATATATTGAAGGGTTTTCGTTAAAAATATTATATTAACAATAAAAAATATAATACTAATTATAATCATCAGCCATCTAAACTTGGTTATTATTAGAGTATGAGATATACTCTTAGTTAGCTCTACAAAGAGATAGTACATTTTCTATCATTTATGCGGCGCATCGGATTTGTTGCTTACTCACTTGCCTCTCACATGGCAAGGGAAATAACTAACTCAAGTGAGCATTAAATGCATATATTATAAAATTTTCATTTTTAAATAAAATTTTATTAATAAAATTACATTAATTACATAAATATAAAATAAAAAAACATAAATAAAAATTACATAAAAAACTAACGTTGCGAACGTTCGAAAATATGGTCGATCAAGTAGTCTTGGAGTAGTTGGGCGTTAGCAGTCGATCATTCTCGGTTTAGATGAGCATTTCGTGTTAAAGGTTGTGATGATTCGATTTCTTGCCACCACGTAATCGTTGCGGATGTCCAAGCATGGAACATCATTTGAGCTGCTTCATCACTTGAAGATGAAGATGAAGATGATGATGCAATTTTGATTAGTTTGGATTTGATTTGGTGAAATAGAGGTGTAATGAGTTTATATTTGATTGAGTTTATATAGAAAGTAATTTTTTTTAAAACGGTCAACAAGTCCCTCCAAGCCTCCAACAAGTTCAAAGCCCTCAATGACACTCGCTCGTGCCCCTTCACAGAAGAGAGGGTGGTATTCCCTCAACTCTCAAGACGTTAAAGGCCTCATACAAACCCTCTCATTAAGGTATAGCTCATGCCTTTAAATTATTAATCACCAACCACTTAAAGTTGATTTCTAATTAGTCATCAATCACCAACCTAAAAATAGTTCTGAAAACAAAGAATCTTATCTATAACTGAGTTGTTTTTATAATAATTAACTACTTTGTTTTTGTTTTTATTATTATTATTTATATAAATATTAAAAAGTAACCAATAAGCAACTCAACTACTTAATTTTTTTTTTTAAAATAGGTCAAATTTAAAAAAAAAGTAATTAAAAAATAGCTATTTCGAGAACATGTGCTCGCCATAAGTCAATTATTAATTTTTTTTTTAAAAATAACTATCTCGAGCTATTGCCCAAAATTTGATTTTATTTTTTCAGAAAAACAATTTACACAAACCCTATCTTGACAACGTCTATCTCGACGACCAATATGACCTATTACTACGAAGTATTCCAAACGACATCTATCTCAAGGACATGTTCTTGAGATAGCCTCTTCAAACTTATCCCGATGGTTTTAGACCCTATAGCAACGACAATTGTCTTTGATATTGGGTCAGAACCTTGTAGTTCTCACATGATCACACACTCAACTTTAAATGAGTTATTTATCGTGGACACATTCAACTTTAAATGAGTTATTTATCATGGACACAAATAAGTGTACAATACTAGTGCGTGTTTAGATATTATCATATGTTGCAATTAAAGAAGTTATGATAATTAGTTTATCTAACATGAGACCAACAATTTCACACTTGTAATTAAGCAAAAATAGTAACTTAAACACCTATCATGTTGTATAAGTTTACAAAAGCATATATAACCACATATGACAACTCCTCATATTAACTCACAAATCAGATAACAAAAACACATAATACAAGTAAGATTTGAAAAACGATGTGTATCCAGTTTGCATAAATATTAAACTTACCCAATCCTCTTCACCTCTTGCTTAAGATATTTTATAGTTATGTGTCCTTATCAACCTACATATTCATTGATTCCTATTAATCCTTTAGGTGTATCTTTTTCATTATTAAATAAGTTAGTCTATGTCCTATTGTCCAGTCATTTATCCAATAATTCAAAGTTTGTTCGAACAATTGTTTTATAGAAAAAAAAAATGTGTTTGTTCTGTTAAATAAATGCACGCATCTAATTATAACCAATTATTGGTTTGAAATATCATTTTCATAAAAACAGACAAATAACTAAAGTAATTCAAATTTCCAAATATATGTTAAATATCCATATATGTTTAACAATCATTTTTCCTGGCTAGACAAATGTTTAACATCTTAATTTCAATAAATTAAATCAAGGCTTGAAAACATAGGAGATGGTTCCATAGAAAACCACATAATTAGGCGAAACCGAGAAAATCACTAAAAAACCAATTTTAACCAATAATATAATAATATTTAATTTTTATTTTATTTTATAAGAGTATCAATGTAATATTACACATTTTTATCAAAAAATAATTTAAATATTGGCTTACGTATACGTAACCCATACTGTTACGTATACGTAAACAGAAAACAAAAAAATTACGGTTACGTATACGTAACCCATAGTATTACACATTGTTTTAGTGATTTTCTTGGTTTTCGCCTAACTTTGTGGTTTTCTATTGATCCTTCTCCTATAAACATATAATACTATGATTTATAGTTCCAATTTCCAGAAACTACAAACCTAGTATTTTAAACCCAAATATGAGAGTTACTGATAAAATTAAAATAGAGAAGATGATTTACACTAGTATAGAATAATATAAACTAAGATCGAAGAAAGTAATTTCATCAGAACATTACAAGATAATTAATATTAAAGCATGCCCTTTAGCATTAACTATTAATTAACTATTACATGATAACACTACAAAGCATTCTGGTGGAGTGGTAACCAATAACTTTTCAAATGAAAGATCATGGGTTCGAGTTTTGCTTGGGACAATTTGTTTCAGGTCGAGTAGTGATGGATCCAGGACCGGGTGCAAAAATATGTTGGACAAAATTAGGGGTGTTCTTCGGGTTTTTTAATAGGGTTATTCGGGTTTTTTGTTATAAGAACCCAACCCGTTTACCGACCCAAATAAGATTCGGGTTAATCATTTTTAGGTTATTTGGTTTCGGGTTTATTCGGGTCGGGTTAATCGGTATTCGGGTTTCTAAGTACAAGTTACAAAGCATACTTTACAATTTAACTTAATATTATATTTATCAAATAATAAATACAAAATATCAAATAAAAACACTCTCAATATAATATTTCATTCAAACTAATGTAATAAACACACATATTAACTAAAAAAACACCAAATAAAATTAGCATAAAACCAGACGGATTCCAACCCTAAATTAATGATATGCACTTCATCTAATTATCTCTCAAAAACCCCTTCTATCTCGTTTTGTTGTCCCAATAAACACTTAATTTATCGTCCCAATTTTGATTCTTTTTCTTAATTTATTAAAAACATAAACACTTAATTGTCGTCCCAATTTTGCTTCAAGAATCAAAACCCAAAATTCTTGTTTTTCCCGTCGATTGCAACTCTCTCTCTCTCTCTCACACACGGGTTTTTTTTCAATTGAAGATAAGTATCACCTCCCTCTTTTTCTTTTCTTTTTTTTTATTTGTTTTAACCCACTTTTTACTTAGACCCCTTTAATTTAATTTAGTATTCTCTTCATTTTCATTCCAAAGTTATAGTTTTCCAACTTAAACTTATTAACTTTTTAAACTTACAAAAATAATAATAAAAGCAAGGTTTCAACTAAAGTTCATGTAATAAAGTTACTAATATATTTATATTTTGCATAACTTGTATATATTTATAATACCTGAAAATTATGTTAAAAGTATGCAACCATTTTATATAAGGGGTTTTGAAAAGAAAAGGTTTTATATAATTTACCCATCTATAGAGGTGCATAAAAAACTGGTTTGGGATCTCAAACCGGTTTTCAAACCAACCCGAACCTATTGTTAAACCGGTTTTAAACTGGTTCAAACCACCAGTTTGAAATCTATAAACTGAAATCGTTAACATGAACCGAGCCGGTCAAAACCTTCTCAAACATTGGTTTCAAACCGGTCAAACTCTTCCACTCAGATTGGTTTCAAATTTTGACTTTTATTGATCAAAACGGTTTCGGTTTGGTTTCAAACCGGTTAAGTTTGAAAAAGTGATTTGTGCACCTCTACCCATCTAATGTTTCTTTTGATGATTACGTAAAATGCTAAAAGGGGCTCTGACCCAATGACTCCTACTCCTAGTCTCCCATAGTCCAGCTCCAGCCCACCTATTTTAATTTGATCAAATCTGGCCCAATATTAAGCCTACGGTTAAATTAGTATTAATGAAATTATATATAGAGCTGTACTCAAATAAGTTAGTTATGTATATTGTTTGATTAATTTAAATTGTAAATTTAGAGTTATTTTATAAGTCATGTATTGTAAATTTATAAATATCTTCTTTGAATGTTATTATTAGTTGTTTATGAATAATTGTGTAAATGAAAATTGTTTCAAGTGAGTTGTATATATGACTGTGTGTGTACAGTGTATAGTAAAATACAACTTTAAATAAATTGGTTTTTATAGTTTTGTAAAATAAGATTCATAATTAATATTGAATATATAATTATGGTAAAAAAAATTTATTATGTATATATTTGAAACGCTAAATTTAGTATTTTAATTAATTATAAAACTTAACAAAATAGTTTTTGAAATGCTCCATTTGTGTAGGTCACGGATTTGTAAATAATCTTTTAATTTTTGTGATGTACACTGTTGTAAATTTTTTTTTTCTAATACTACGATAAATAAGCATTTTTATATCCCGCTGCATCGCGAGGACAGATACGTACTATTTGTGGTAAAAGCCGTGTTGTTGGGTGAAAATTACACCAAGGTTCAACACTTATGTCAATGTTAATCAAGCAAAGTTTTTTTTAGATTCAATTCCAACGCGGAGGAATTCCACTGGTTTTATATATTTTGTTCTTTATAGTTTTACTAAAATTAATAATTTATAAATATGTAAATAAAAGGTAGAAGATACTAACAAGTACCTCATAACAAGGATCGAATGGTTCCAGTTTGCTTAAGTCATTTGAAAATGGTCCTAAGTTTATTTTTGACTTTGGACCAACAACTATGCCATGTTCACGGTTCGAATCTGCTGGTTTTGAAGAAAATTCTGGGCTGGGCCACTATACGGTTTTGAAAAAAGACAAACCAAACTGACTGGTTTGGTTAGGTCAGCCACACAAGCCGAAATGATCAATTTGGCGGGTTGGACGGTTTGAACCTTTTTCTTTTTTCTTTTTAAAAATTGTCAGTTTGTATTAAACTTTAAAAACATTTAAAAATGATAAAAGAAAATATTATACATATGAATAACTGCATATTCTGAAAATAAAAAAAGAAATAATTAAAATATAAAGGTGAACGGCCGGTATCCAAGTTCCAAACCATGAACCAAACCGTTAAACATGGTTTCTCAAAGATCGAACCGTATAAATCTCAATCCGACCGATTTGCTACCATTCGGCTGGTTCAACAGTGGGTTTATGAACACCCCCTGGGTAATAAAATGGTGCAAGTAAATCAATTTCATGGATTCCTATGGAAGAAATCTTGAAAATTTACACACAAAAAGGCCAGAAAACCAGAAGTAAATACGAAATAAACGTTATGCAACTGTCATTTAAAGATATAAAAAGTTGTACCCTTCAAAGATATTATGTTAGATGAACAGAGACCCAATCAGGCATACCAGTTTCTTGCAACCTTCTTTCTTCCATATCTTTAAATTTGTGGGTCTTGTCTTTCACCCTCTACAAATAGAACCCATAAACTATTAGCAAAATTAAATATATATTTCAGATAAATTAGAAAAAAGTTTGAGGTAATTTGGAGATTCAAATGTACCTTCTCATCACAATTTCAAACTATTCTTCTTTGATTCTCATACTTACACAAAGATAACCCTTTTAATCATTGAAGTATTCTGTTCAACTAAATCGTCTCAGAACCCAACTGTTTGCGTCAAATCTCCAAGCCCTGTGCCGCCAAGAACCTCCAGCTGTTGAAGTGGAACTTGAACCAATAACCCTCCCACCGCCATTAAAGCAAGAAAACAAACTGTGCAGCACTCGCCTAAACCGCCCACTTTCTCTAGCACCATTATTACCTATTGAAGCCCATGAAATCCTCCTAGGAGCACCATTGCTATTGAACCCACCATCCATTTCTGTAAAAACGACAGGAAATTCTCTCTCCCCGCCTCTCCTCCCACCAGAAAACCTCCCCACCGCAAACCCACCACCAGGCAGCCGCCATATCGTCAACCCAACTGCTTCTTCTTCACCACCTCCCTGATTATTAGTATTGTTATTCACATCACTGACTTGTACAGAATCTTGATTATCTGATGGCAGTTCATGGCGGCACACGGGGCAGGAATTACGCAAGGCTAGCCACGGTAGAATGCAATCCGAATGGTATAAATGCTTACACGGCATTTCTTTAGCTTCGGTTCCTAACTCAAATGGTTCTTTACAAACAGCACAATGCGAATCCGTATGGATATGTTTTTCTTCAAATTCAATCGTAGGCAACGATTCAATGGCAGCCTTTGAAGCAGGCGGATTATTATTCATTCTCCCCAACCCATTAGCCTCAATCTGAGACAACTGATCCAGAAAACGATCAAATCCCGAACCTAACAAAAACTCCGACATACTTGCAGGCAACGGCCTCAAACCAGAGCCGGTTTCATCATCGTAGTACAACTCAAACCCTCCGGTTTCACCAGCTGCTTCCGGCGTGCTACCACTGCTGGTTGGTCCACGGAGGACGATTACTGGATTAAACGGCGATCTATCACCTGTGTTCCTTCTCGCTCGCCTGAGCATCGGAGGGCTAGGGTTAGGGTTTTGCTCATTTGTGGCCATGTACATAGCGGCTGCCGGAAAACGGCGGTGGATGGATTCCGGCAGCATTGATCCAGTGAGTTGTGTCCTATCAATCTCCTCTATGAATCCCCCATCGCAATTAGGGCAAATTAAAGACGAATCTCGTGAATTGGTAAGAACACTTACGAAGCGGTTGCATCTGTAGCACCAGTAGGATGATGATGAAGCCCCAGGGATTGACATTTACAATCAGTAAATAGATCTGAACAAGAATAACAAACTTTTTTCTTCAATAACAACCTCAATTTTATATTCTACAGTAAATTCCAAAATTGATATCAGCAAAGGACAAAATTGAACCTGAAAACACACACAGTCGATTACCTCAATCGGATAAGATCAATCGTTTCTTCAATATGATCCAAGGATCGACGGAAAATATAAAACCCTAGAAATAGAAATAAGAACATGTGAATTAGAAAATTAACCTTGGATCGAGAAATTGGAGAGCGGAAATCGAGAAAATGGAGCTTGAATTTGAAATCGGAATCGTAACGGAAGTCTCCGGCGGAGGAGACTGATCGGAAGGAGGTGACCGGGAATGTAATTGGGGGAAAATTATATGGAGGAGGGAGAGCGGCGTGATAGAGGGATACTCATGATGCCCACTCTTGTGATGGAAGAGACACGTGGCGTGTGTTTAGTGGAGGCAGTGAAAGGAGATGCTTTATGACTTTTACCGAACGTTGGAGGAATATGAACCTTTTTTACTTTGCAGTCAACAGTTCGCACCCTTATTTTGAATTACCCTTTTCATTTATATTTGGAAACTAATTAAATTTTTTTCTTTAAATCAAGACCTACATATTTTTTTAAAAATCTATATCTTTTAACAAATAATAATATATTTTTAAAAAAATACTTATTATACTAATAAAACACATTTATTTTAAATTATCTCTTATTATAAAAAAACTTTGAAATTTAATCATATAACTTTTATTTTAAACCAAATAGTAAATGAAAGACAAATTATATTAAATAATAATTAACGTATTTTCAAAATTCAATTATATATTAATTTTTACATATTTTGAATTTTGTTTTATATTCTTATTATATGTAATACATTTTTACACATGTAAAATATATTTATAAAGATTTAAGAACTTTATGTATTGATATTTTTCACCTCGTATGCATTACACGGGTTATAAGCTAGTAAATACATTATATGAAACATGTATTTTATATAATTTGAACCTTTAACGTTTTGTTTGTAGCACAAACCATTTAAGCACCAGAAGTCCCCTTAAGAACAAATTAATTGTATATATATTCTATAATTTAAGTAATTACTTAGAGGTAAGGTTATATTTCCAATTTTTTTCCAAAAATATTAATGGTATTCATTGTTTACTTGGTGATTAAATGTTTGATTATTTTCGTATTTAACGTTAAAAAATCTATTACTTTCATAATTATTATACTTTGAGTTACGTGTATTTTTCGTCCCTTGTTTTATACAAGATTTGTCCGTCCTCTCCCTATCTTTTTTTTTGCCAATATGATGCATTGTGATCACGATACAGCGGTTCAAACCCATTATAATAGTGCATTTAAAACCATTTGTAATTTAACAGAAGCATCATAACATGGATCCATTGCTTCATAGGCTAATTTCCCTTTGTATAGTATCCCATCCCTATGTAAATATATAAAGTGAAAATAACAATAAAAGTTCACTAACAAGGGCATGTGTAACATTTAGAATATAGTTGATGGGTTGTAATCTACCCAATGCAATTCGTTTTCTTATGTATGTCAACAAGTTAACTCGTGTATGCCGGATCCTGGTGCCACTGCACGTATGAATCTGATGATAGTCTTTGTATCGACTCAAATTTAGTTGTGGTTGATAATGGTATGTCTATCTAAGTTACACATGTTCTAATTGATGATCGAGTAACCACAACATAAAATTTTAATGGAGATAAGGTTACGATAGCTTCTTAGCCAAGAAAGGATAACAACAAGTGGGTTTTTTTTGCAGGTAACAAACCAACGGAATTAGGTGCACTAAAAACGATATCAGCAGGGGTTGAAGAAGACATAATAGAAAGGGGCTCATCGTGTTGGCAATCGATAGCAACATGTGCAGATCGATGAGGGAGTTTTTCGTGTGTAATCCGATCAATATTAGACGATATATAGTTGTTTACAAGTGGGAAAAATGGGAGTTCAAACTGGGGAGACTACGGGCGGAGACTGTGGTAGAGGTCGTGGGTCCATGAAAGGTCGAGATGGTCCGGGAAGAAAAGGGACCAACATTAATTTGGAGAGTTAGTATGTTCGTATCAAGATTAAGGGGGGAGAATGAATGATTAATCATTTAATCTTGATAAGTGAAAAGAAGTCAAGGGGTGAATTGGAAAAGAGTTTAAAATGTGTATTAAATTGTGTTTGAGTCAAATAGTTTGGGTTTATATTTATCTATTGTTTTGTTAGAGTTAAATTAGAATTAAAAGTAGTATTTGAATAGGATTACCGTTGGCCATTTGGTGCAATGGTAGCCCTAAAACTTCTCATAAATGATGTATTGGGTTCGAATCCTGGAAACAACAAAAAAGGGGGTCTGTGGTCAGGTCAGAGGGTTTACCCAGTTGGGGGTTCCTCCTGTGGTGGACTACCCTAGATGTTCTAGGTGTTGCCCCGAGGAAACCTAATTATCCTAGAATATCTAGTGTTGCCGTTTAAAATTTTTTTTGAATAGGATTAGGTTGCTTGTATATCAGTGGTTGTTTAGTTATAAATAGGTTATATTGTATTGGTTTTATTGTGTCAAGAATTTTAATAAGAAAAGAGTCAAACGATGGTTTTCGATCAATAAACGTTTATAATTCTTGAGTCTGATTTCCAATATAAATAGGCTTACATATCACCGACCCACTACTTCCTAACCTACAACCCACTAGTTTGGGTCAAGTTCAAGTTGAAGGTGACTCACTCGTAGAAATGCTCGAGTTGATTTGGCTCAAATAACTTGCTCGTTAGCCCTTATAAATTATAAATTAGTTTCTTTTTTTTTTAATATATTGATAGTTTGGTACCCATTCAAATCCCAAATAACAATCTCATATAGGTATTTTGAAACTTATTAATTACTCCCAAATAACTTATTTGATAATTATGAACAAAATTAAAACACAAAGTAGCAACAATCCATACAAATAGAACTGTTTGACATCCTCACATACTTAGACAAACACTTCTTGTCCTGATCTTAAAGTTACCAAATTTAGAAAGTATAGTTGCAGCTTCCATCATCACTTCTAGCTGTTGGGTCAAAGTTGTCCGCACCAGGGTCCGTGCACCCTTCCGGGACTGGAACCTGCACCTGCTGGGCTGCTTTTCCTGCACCAAATGAAACAAAAACATCACAAACAAAACTACAAAAGATGTACAAAATCAACCCATTTTAAAGATCAATGGAGCTAACCGTAGAACTCTCCACGATTGATGGAATCCCTGTTAGCATCCCCGAGTGCAGCCGAATCCAAATAGGTATCGGCTAACTGCACTCTCTTCACATTCTCCTGTTCTTGAACCAACATGTAACCGTACTCTAGAAGCTTATCGATTGTTATCTTGGGTTGTTCAAATGATGGCGGGCCTTCCCTCGAGTTCACAAGCTTCTTCCCGATTGCCTCGACTCCGACACCTGAAATCCACTTCCTCACTTCATCGTCGTACACTCTAGCCCTCAATGCCCCAAAGAAATCTGAAAACATATCGAAGGAAAACCGTTATAAAAATATATAATATGTAATAAAAATATAGAGAACATGATGAAAGTTGAAAGTTGAGTAACAGGTCAAAACAGACGTGACACTGGCACCTTGTGGTTTTTTAAATATTTTTCTTATGTTTGATATGTTAGCTGGATAAAACATAACCTGAATTGACTCAGCTATTTAGCACACATGCATACCTATGGATTGGCCTGGGAAAGTGTCGACGAGCTTGGTAACGTCTTCGTTGGAGACACCGTCAGTTCGGAAGATACCTACACAGACGCCAATTCGGTCTTCTCTAGTGGGAGCCCAGTAGAACTTCTCCATACGTCCGTCACGGATGAGGGGAGCATAAAGGGTTGAAAAGTCGTTTCCAGTGACGATGATTGGAACACGAGGGTTCTCTTCCTTGTTGTACATTCCGGGGAGTTGAACATTGGTGGGGTTATCGGCGATGTTCATGAGAGTGGCGTTCACCATCTGGTTGTTGACGGTGTACTGGGTGGTCCCGCCCATTCTTCCCGCTCCAGCGTCAAGATCGTTGATGAAGAGGGCGCACATTTTCCCCTTTTTGATGATGTCCGCAGCCTCACGGTACCTTTGCCTGATTAACTTTGCGGGTTCTCCTGCGTTTCCACTTTCTAATTCTCCGGCACTCATCATAATTGGGCTGGAATCATCCATACAGAGAATCAAAAACTCAGTCCATCTGGGTCCACTCAAATTATACAACGGGTCAATTTAATATCAAAAGTCGAGACTTACGTGATTCCCATCTTCGCGAAGACAAGTTCACATTGGAAAGATTTACCCTGACCTTTGCCTCCCCAAACACCCAAAATGAGAGGAACCTATAGGATCAAAATGAGGATTATATAAATTTTTCAGTTAAAATAAACAAAAACTGCATAATTAGCGAATTAATATAGTACAAAACCTTGATGTTAGGCAAAGTCATGAAGTTCTTGGTGATGTGAACTACAAGTTTGTCCATGAAAGCTGGGGCAATGTAAAATCCATCCATGTTGTTGTCCAAGTATCTAAAGATTCAAAAAAGAACATCAAAAGTCAAACGATAGCCGAAATTTTGGTCAAAGGTGTTACGGAGTTGATCCGGAGCTAGCAGACTCATACTTGGACCAACTTAAAAAAGGCAAACTTAGAGTACATTTAAAGTTTCAAGGCCCATAAATATTGGATGAAAACGTGTCAACGAGCTGGACAATATAACAAACGTCATTGACAGTTCGTCCCAACTGTTAGACCTGATCATCTAGAGCCTCGATTTCTAGGTCAACGATAATCTGACATTATTTTTTAGCTTTAGTTTTTTTTTTCTTTTCTATGTAAAAACATGTGAATTTTTATTTAAGTAATTTAAAGTTTTATTTAGGAGGTCAATTTTTATAAATATACAGTTAATTTCAGTTTTCTAAACTTAGCTGACGTGTCATATTTAGATGTACCCTTTAAAACGGGCCTCATGTTTAATTATTCAATAATATATCAATTTCTCTTGAGATAATTATTTTCTCTATTATTTTTGCTTCCGCTCTGCATCAAACAGCCTCTAAATAGATAGATAGATATACAGATAACTATAGAAAGATAGATGCTTACGTGCGAAGACCGGTACTAACGTAATCATATGAACTCATGACAGCATAATGGGTTCCGGCTTCTTGTGGAGCTTGGAAGAGAGAATCAACCATACCCTTACCTCTGGTGATGTCTTGCTGATCATCAGAGATATCGTACGCGAGTCCTCTCCATCTATCTTTATCGGTTTGTTGGGTTTCTTCGATCTCTTTCTCAGCTGCAAGCACTTTGAATGAGAGAGACTTGTTGCTGTTTGTCAATCTTGAATTCACTATCTTCTTCAAGCTGCTGCCCAAGAAAGTTGAGTTTGGCACTGCAGCACTACCAGTGCTTCCATTCAAGCTCAACTGTAACAACAATCGCGGATTTAACCAATGTTTTCATAGGCGGACCGGATATGGTACTAGTTGTTCATGGTCACTAGATAACAAACAAATAAACAAACATACCCAGCAAAATCTCACTAAATTGGATGACGTCATAAATAATATATATTTTAAAACTATACAATATATATAGGATGCGGTTCAAATGATAACCACTCTCAAATAAAGTGTTACGTATATGTAATAATTATCATTATGTTAGTGTTACATGTGTCACGTACATTATGTGGTACGTATATGTGAGGCTTCTCGTTTCCGTATTTATATTGAAGATATATGTTCAAGATAGTTAAATATTATTTTAACAATTAAAAGAAAAAATAATTTATAAATTATGTGATTATTTGAGAATGGTTGTCACGGTTATTACATAAAAAAAATTGGTTCCCAATCCCTCTATATATATGTGTGTTTTTTTTTCTAATTTAAAACAAAGTATAAAAATACTTTAGTTTTTGCATGGATTTGTTTTAATAAAATATAAGGATAGATCTATAATTTTAATAAAATATAAAGACTTAAATATATGAAGCCTAATTTACTACATTAATAATAAATGAGATTTTAAAAGAAAAAATATTAAAATCAGGTTTGACATCATACTGGTCGGAACGGTAACTGGTTCAAAACGAAACAGTAAAAACAGGCTTAACCCGTTAACCAAACCAGTTCACGGTCCAACCAGCCGGTCCAATCTGATTATGAAAACTCTAGATGTAACAATTCAAATCAAAAACACAAACACTCACTTTAAAATTCATGATCTAAACAACATATTTCAACAAACTAAGGCAAAAGATTGGGATGGAGAGAGGAGTACCGGAACACGGTTGACGGCTCCGACGGTGGAGACGGCGGTTGCCATTGATCTCAGGCGACTGTCACACAGGAACTTGTAAAAGTGAAGATAAGTTGCAGAGTGATATGAAGTCAGCAATGGAAGATAGCTTATATAGAATGGATTAGCTTTTAAATTGTTAACGGCCACACAATCAAGATTAGGAGCGATGCCACGTGGCTGTCAAATATTGATGGTTGGTGTAAAGGTTATGGATTGGAAAATGGGCTTTTGGGGTTAAGATTTAACCTTTGATCATCACCACTTGTATACCCTTTGGGCTCATCTTTACCACATATCTTTTTATTTTGTTGTTATTGAATAGTTTTTTTTTTAATTTGTCAAGAAAATAATAGAAGTATATAAGTCACTTTTTATTTATTTATTTTTTTGTAAGGGGAATATATATGTTTGCTTATGTTTAATACTTGGTTTCAAACCAATAATTGAATCGAAACCGAAAGCGTTTAAAACCAAACCAAATTACATATTCGGTTTTCGGTTTAGTAATTTGGTTTTTGGTTTGGTTTAGATTTCAAGATTTTGAATTCGGTTTGAACCGAAAACCCGAATTGGATTATACCACTATTTTAATCCATATTGTATAGTTAACCCAATTTATTTATATCAATAACCAATACCCATATATAGATTATAAATCATTATTTGATGAAGATATGTTTTTGTTTATATTTTTCTAAAATATTGTGTTGTTTAAACCGAATAAGTTATGGCTACTCAAAAGAAGAAAAAAAATGTTTTTTTTTGCTAATTCAGTTTGTTAGGTTCAAATCGAAAACAAAACCGAATTGCAATGTGGTTTTAGATTCGGATTAGGTTTCCAAAAATATGGTTCGGTTCGGATTATGGTTTCAACAAAAAAAAATTCAACCCGAATAACTCGACCTGATGAACAAATCACGTTTGACCATAAAATTAAAAATTACAAACAAATTTAGTGATGAAGTTTAAAAAGATAATAATTTATTATATAGTTTTAATTAATTATATTTTATGAGCAAGATTACAAGAATAAAAATTTAATATAAGTATATGAATAAATAAATAATTAAGGGATTATAACTAAAGTAAATAATTAAACAATAAAAGCAATTGATCATAATTATATTTAAAATATTTATTAAGAAAAACTGTAGAGTATAAATTTGTTGATTAAAATTTGAGTAGATTAAATAGAAACATATGTATAATTCGGTCGTAAATTAAGCTAAGTATGTGCTTAGTGAACTATGAGTATGTAAACATTAATCGTACATTAATTAACTTGACATAATGAAGAACCTTGAGTCATTTATTTTAGAGTTAATTGCATAAATGGCCCATATGGTTTGATTAAATTGCATGTTTAGCCCCTAGGTGTTAAAATTTATAAATTTATCCCAAACTTTTGGGACTGGATGCGTCTTTAGCCCCTGATGGTAACACCAGCTAGTTTTTAATGGAAAGTTAACCTATGTGTCATCCACGTGACTTAAGATTACAAACTTAACCCTAAAATGAGTTAAAATTAGTAAAAATCGATAAAAAAAACAATAAAAATCAGTAAAAAAAATAGTGATTTTTACAAATTTTTAAAGTTTTTTATTGATTTTTTAATAACTTTTACTTATTTTACCTCGTTTTTATGATTAAGTTTGTAATCGCAAGTCACGTGGATGACACATGAGCTACCTTTAGGATTACGTTAACACCAGGGGCTAAAGGCACAACCAGTCCCAAAAGTTTGGGCTAAAATTGTAATTTTTAAAACCTAAGGGCTAAACATATAATTTGATCAAACCACATGAGCCATTTATGCAACTAACTCTTTATTTTAAAATTAGTAGAAGAACTTTGCCGTCACTAGAAGATCTTATATAGCCAACATAATATTAAGAGTTAGCCGAAGAACAAAAATTAAGTGCGAACTCTCAACTGATCAAAATAGAAATCAGATCAGGTGAAACAGTGACTTCTGTTGACTTTCGTTGACCAGCTAGTTGACCCGGTCGTTAACTGTGCTAGTCCAAGAAAATTTTTAAAGTTTGTTTACTCATTCTCATATTGATTTAGTTTAATTAAAATATTTGTTTATAAACATTAGAACAAAACTTCTAACACCTTTTTTTCAATTATGAACTCACTTTACAATAATCAAATAAGATTAACATATACTATAGTACATTTTATTTAAATTAATATTTACTTTTTATGTTAAGTATTTAGCAATAAGTTATTGGATCAATCACAATATAACAGATAATAAAACAAAAGTAAACTAATAATCAGCTTTCCACACCAGGCCCACTCTTATTTCTCTTTGGGCCTAACCAAAGATTGTTCACTGAATTTACTTCATATTTTGTGAACAATTGTACTACACTCAAGTTGAATTAAAATACTATTATCTAGTAATTATTATTTGTACTAAATTAACTCATAAACTAAAAAATGGGCCTTCATTCAGGTACCTTTACTGAATGTTTAAAAATGGAAAAGGACCTTTTAACTTGCTTTAAGGCACAATTTAGGAAACAATTGGCCCAAGTGAGTAGTTAAATAATATACTTTAAGTTGATGTTACATCATCCATATAAGCCACCAAAATGGCAAATCACCTTTTTCAGGTGGATGTTAATCATGACATATGAAGTGTTAATCTCTAGTATTAATATATACTCTTATATCTCTTTACAACTTGTATCAAAATCATCAAATATAGAGATAAATATCACAGAAAATGACAGGATCAAGTGGTTCTTCATGTGGAGCATGTAAGTTTCTGAGAAGAAAGTGCACAAGTAAATGTGATTTTAGTCCATACTTCTGTTACCCACAAGGAGCAGATCACTTTTCCGCGGTTCACAAGGTTTTCGGTGCAAGCAACGTCTCTAAACTGTTAATGAAAGTGCCGCTGCAAAACAGAAGTGACGCGGCTATCAGTATATGTTATGAAGCTTTGGCTCGAATGCAGGATCCTATATATGGCTGTGTAGCTCAAATATTTGCTCTTGAACAACAGGTTTCATGTCATGTGTTAATAAAACTAGGACCATCAATTTATGACATGACATTAAATTAAGCGGGTTCATGTCATACATGGGTCGACCCATTAATGACACGATTAAAAACATGTCTAAACGGGTACAACCCGCCTAACACGTTTGTGAAAAGAACAACATGTTTAAGTAATCGTGTTAAATGGGTTGACAGGTTAAAGCCTCGTTTATCAAAACTACAAAGTTTTATAACTTTTTTATACAATTAAATATTTAAATATATGAATATATCCTAGCAAGCTAACTCATATTTCATATAAGGGTTTTACGTTGTGTTGTGTCGTTCGTATTGCTGACGGATTATATTTAATTGTGTTAAACATGTTGTGTCATCCGTGTTACTGTTATATTTAATCATGTTAAACAGGTCATGTCATGTCATTCGTCGTGTTATTCGTGTTACTGAATATGTTATATTTAATCATATTAAACGGGTCATGTCGTGTCACCCGTTTATCATACATGCCCATGTTAGTGTTTACTGACACGTATAGGTAATCGCGTCGTGTCATTTGTGTTACTGGATATGTTATATTTAATCATGTTAAACGAGTCATGTCGTGTAACTTGCTTATTATACATGTATGTGTTCGTGTTTAAGAAAATGACACATTACACGTGTCAATTGTGTCATGTCTGGCCCATTTAACGTCAAGCCTAAATAAAATGTACCATTTGCATTGTTAGTCGAGATTTTAATATAGTGGTGATCGGCAGGTCGCAAGCTTACAAGAGGAGATAGATCAGCTAGCGACTTACATGGCTTATGATTTGTTCTATCTGCCAAATCATGAAAGTTTACAAGAAACTAATAACATGAATACCGCGTTACCAATCTCTTTTCAGTTTAATGATGCGCTCATCGGTGATTATATAAATTATCAACAGACTCCAATGTCGTTTGCTGCATCTCAAGCTACTTGTTTCTTGGGTGATTTCACGGTTCAAAACGCTCATTATTATAGTTTTCTGGATCATCTAGTGATGGAAAACGATTGTAATATCTTAAACACATAGTATCAAATGTTTAAATTCCTGGAAATTAATTTATATATTTATGAAAGTTGTATGTTTTGCCAATCTAGAGTATCATGTTATTTTACTATTGATATGTGACATTAAATTGTGTTGACACATTGCTTGATTTTCCCAATTTAAAAAAAAAATAACTAATCACCTTTTCTTATCTTAAAATAATAATAATAATAATAATAATAATAATAATAATAATAATGCGTGGGTCATATGATCTTCATTTGTCCTTCACTTTTTTGAGAATCGATTATTGGTCATATTAATTTAATTTTTAATTTGTGTGTTATTTTTGCTATCAATATCAAGTTATGTTTGTTTGTTTCACTCCATGTTAAAATACATCAAGTTTAACATAGAAAGTGTAGAACATTAAAAGTGACACTAAAAGATGAATTAAGTTGGAATTAAAGGGTTGAAACAAGGACCAATATGCTATTTTGAGATTATGAAAATACTTGGATTATGTTTGTTTATAATCCTTGGTATCACAAAACTTCAAATTATTAGTGATGATTCTGATCAAAGGTGAGAGTTACTGTTAAGAAGAGTTAATTATTACCGACTATTCAACTTGCTACTATTTGCAAGTTGTTACAATTGAAGTTTGTTAGTGCAGGAAATGAAGTCACTTAAAATAATAATAAGATAATCATAAGGATACTCTCGTTATACATGGGAAATACAGGAGTAGAAAACTGTATACAAAACTGATTAAAGAAAATAAATATAAATACAAATTTATATAAATAAATGATTCGAACCGGTGTCTTCATAAGATGTCTTCAACCACACCTTCTTGTAATATCCCCGACTCCAGTCTTCAACTATTATCTTTGACTGTAACAATGAGCACACTAAATCATTGACGGTTTTGGTTGATGATTCGTATTTAACACGGGTCCCTTAAAACAGATTATGCGCCTCCTCTTTGACAAACGCGTCTGTCTCCTAGTGTATAATAACCGTAACAGTATGTGTACTGCCATGAATGTCTCACGCGCCTGAGGTATGATCACCGAGTTAATAGTGTTCTTGAAAATGTGGAAAAAGATGAAGTTGATGAAATGAAGGAAGAACAATTAAAGAGCGACCCTTTCTAATGAGATGTTAGACTCTTTCTTTTCCATACACTTTTTCATCTATTTTTTCTCTCTAGAAAAAATTAATCATATGTTCATTTTATGCAAGTACCAAAACTTCATTTTTAATCTTTTATTTCAACACAATCAGAAGAAATTTATTAGTCAAAAGAAAAGATGTATTTGATTGATGACATGTATTTATGAGTCAAAAAAACAAAACATTCATATTGCTTTATGACAAATATTGGTTTGCATTTAATAAAAAAGATGCAATAAATTTTCTTTCATATTTTTCATTCCAACCATTCAACTTTAAGTATTGATATCTCATTCATATTAACTTCGTTTTGTATATGAATTGTTTCATTGTGAAGCTCTCACAAAATAGAACACAAACCCACAAAATAATAATTATATTAATCAAAATTACATATAGTTATTTGTGTCCAAAGTTGGGAAGAACTCATTTTCCCAATTGTGAAAAAACCATTTTCACAATTTTTTTCAACAATCCCTCACATGAATAAAGATCGATCAAAACACACAAAATACCCAATGAAACCTCGACAGTTGAATCTTGCATAAGACAAGTAGGTTACCCTTTGAACAATGCCTTGTGAAACATACTTAGTTAAACTAAAGTCTGTTAGGATAAACAACAATATATGTTCGCACAAGACTCTCTCTAGCTGGACACATCCCCTCACTGTTGTGCCTATTATGGTCCTGGAACACTAGCATGGTTCTATGAAAGCTCTAGGAATTACACACCCCACAACTTCATTCAAAGCAACACCACTTCACTTTCACATGGGTGATTTATCTCAAATCATTAAAAGCATTAAGGTTACCATGATTTACACAAAAAAGATCTTTTTAAGCAATTAAATTGAGTTATTAAAGCGGTTAAATTGAGTTATTAAAGCATTAAGGTAACCATGATTGACTATTATTTTTTATTTATTTTATCTTTTTTTTAACGGCTAAATTTTTTATATTACTCCACTTCATTTCGCAAGTGATACTAGAACCCAACACCACTTGGTTGAAGGGCATACACCTTTATCTCTTTTAAGTATTTTAAATTCGTATTTCGTAGCTAATTGTTAGTTAAGAGTATTGTAATTGACTTGTTGGTGGTTTTTGAATGATTAATGGTTTTTGAATGATTAATGGTTATTTGAATTGATTTATTTTTATAGTATTTATGACGTTATCCGGTTCTTAAATCCAATTTAACCAGTAGACCGATAAAGAAACCGGTTCAACTTCTGGTCCAGTTCTAACTACATTATAAAATTGGAGCCACTCCGAAGCAATAATGTATTGCTCTCCTAAGGTCAATTTCATATACAAACTATAAATAATATATTTCTGGTTAATTTAATACTTTGCAGAGTAAATTAGCATATAAAAAATTAATTGTGAGTCATTATGACCGTCGTTTGGATCATGCAAAAACCTAATTAAACTAGATAGCTAGAATAAGTACGGTATCGTGTCTACGAGTAGTATGTGGTCAGTGTAATAAGTTACGTCTAATTAATCTAACTTCTAACTAAATTATCTAAATTTAACTAAGACTGAAAAAAACTAATTTTGATTATGGTTATGAGAGACGAACATAAATTCAAATAATTAGACAAATGTAAGAAAAGAGTAATAACTCCGGGATTCAAGTTCATAAGATCTATAAAAGACTTAGTTCAAGCTATTGGAAATCAAATAGACATGATTTTGTAAAACATTTGATCAAAGTGAAAAAGTGGATAAGTTTTTAAAGACTCGTTGATGCACACAATTACCATTTTATAATTGTCAAACACAACACACAATCAATGAGTTCACGATGCAAAAAACCAAAAATTGATGATAATGTATCAATGAATAAACAAAAATAAATCATTTAAATCAATCAAACAAGACAATTGAATCCATATGATTTAGGGTGTCAATCAAAACCTCAATCCAAAACTATGTAAATTAAAATATAACCCTTCACTTACACCATTACACGGACCATTCACCCGAGTGATTCCCCTATAAAAACTCTAATTTGTGGACTTCCCTTCTTGCCGTTAATTGCAGCCCACTAAGCCCAATCCTATCTCTTTCTTGTAATCTGGTCTAGCCCACGTGATCTTCAAAAGTTGTTTTCTATTTCTTTTAACTGAGCCCAAATATATTTTGAGCCCATTAGTGCATGATCAAAGAATTGGTTCTATAAATCCAACGAAATTTGAACATATAATTCTTATTTTGAAATTTGAAGTCTCGATTTCTTTTATTTAATTTTCATAACCATTTTAATTTAAAATTTGACTAGTTTACAATTAACATCTCTCTTTTTTAGGCTTAGCTTATTAAACCGTTTTAGCTTGTTTTATCTTTTAATCTACAAAATATAGAACCCGTTAAAAGACATATTTTACAACACATATATGTGTAAGTAATACCTAATTATGACGCAATACCTTAAATGCACTCATCAACTCATTGAAACTCATAAATATTTGTATGTTGGCGATAGAACATCCTTTGTTGTCGTTGCTAAAGCCCGTCATTACAGTTGGCCATCCTTTATACTGATGAATCCAAGGTGAGTTTGTAGCCATATTAGTGCATACATTTGACAAAAAAAAGGTTGACTTGTCGACCGACCCGCCCTGCTACAACATTCACTAGACAATGGCATGTTTTCATTTTAGTTATTAGATTGCCAATGATTGACATTAGTATTACCTTCAGAATCCTCTTTAACTAGAATTTGGGTCACTAAAATAAACGTTAATTAATAACTCAATAGATTTTTATTTTTTTTTTGAATGGCAACACTAGATATTCTAGGATAATTGGGTTTCCATGGGCAACACCTAGAACATCTAGGGCAGCCCACCAAAGGAGGAACCCCCCAACCGGGTAAACCCCATGACCTAGACACAGACCCTTTTTTTGCTGTTGCCAGGATTCGAACCCAAGACCTCTACTATAAGAAGTTTTGAAGTTACCATTACACCAAATAACTCAATAGATGCTAATGCACTCTAGCTATGGCATCACATTTTATAATGTCTCCAAAACTGTTGACCACAATTGCTTTCACTCTGTCATATGAGTTCATGATCTTGAAAGCCTCCACAACCTTTTTTCAACTTCTTGCATCATAAGAATATAAATATTTTCGCATTTGTATATATGTTTTAAATTTTAATATAAGTTTTCCTTAAAATGGAGTTGTGTATGATAGTGTAAGTTTTCTAAGAACTTACATACAATGTCATTATGCATTTTTTTAACTTTTTACTTTTTGTTTAAACGGTTTTGCTTTTGTTTTATTATTTTTTACGGTTAATTTATTTTAATAGCTTTCTTACGATTTCGTTTTTCTTTGTAAAGTTTTTGGTTTATAACTTTAAAAATGTGATATTATACCGTTGCGACGTACTTATTTTTTTCAAAATCTAGCGCGGCTTCAAGTTTTTTTTTCATTGGCTTTTTTTTATATTAGCATGCATGCGTGGTGGGTATAGGTTTTGATTTCATTTTATAAAGTTTCGATAATGTTAATTTTTTTCGCGGTTTAGCGTCGCCACAATTAGCATGCATGGACGGAATTTATTACTAGTTTAGCTTTAATTAAAAGAGAACTGCTACGTATGAGCTAATCATGTGGGCCCTCCCTCAAGTCGGGAAGGGGCCGTATTGAGTGAGATTTTTCCTTGGATGCTCTCCAACTCTGACGCCAAGTGGTCCCGGTTAAGACAACATATGTTCGCGGTTAAAAAAAACTAATCATGTGGCTATGCCTTACGTAATACCATATTTTTTAATTGTCTATGATATATCATGAAGATGACATGGTGATACATGAAATAAAGTTTATAATAAATATCGATGAATAAAGTTCATAATTGTCTGATTGAAAACTAAACACTGATAAAAAAAAATAAACTTTTAGATTAAAATTTAACTAAAATATAGTGAGACTTTTTTTTAGAAGATAACGTTGGATTCTAGGATCAAATACAAAATAATTTGTCTTATAAAGGTAGAAAGTAATATAGGATGTAAGGATTCAATAGTTGAGATTACGTGACAGTCACGTCAACAATGTTTATGTCTGAAATGGTCTTGAGGGTTAAAATTGAAATAACCTTTTTTCTTTTTCAAGTTCATTCTTTTCTTTAACGTAAATGACCTTTTTATGACATTATTTTTTGAAAATTTTACACAATAAAATCAAGTACTGCATTATGTGATAACGTGCGCAATTTAGTTTGTGTAGTTACAAAACATAGGTTACGTATTTATAAACATAGGCTGCACAGTAATAAACATTAGTTGCACAATTATTTGTATGTAATAAGTCATAAAAGGTTGCATATGTAATTATTTAACATATGTGCGTAATTTTTGCGACGTATATACCCCTGGCCCAATGTCTCGTTTCACATTTTGGCGGCTTAGTACGGTTCTCACGATAATTTCCCTATGTACAATAACATGCCTTATATTCCTAAGGCAACTAAATCAGGACCAAAAGGTATGTATCATAATGGTACCTAGTTTGGTAAGGTGTTCCTTCTCAAATGATAGAGTATTCTAATCTCATAGAGAATATTAGTAAGGTGTTCCTTCTCAAATGATAGAGGATTCTAATCTCATAGTGAATATTAGTACAGATTTTCGTAAACCAATATAAAAACTGTAAATCCAAAGATCAGAATCTAGTTCTTAAGGACGACTGGATCACAGCAGCCTAATTGAATTGCCACTTCATGAAAGCATCTTCTTCTTTCTCCTTCGATATCTGCACACGAAACATCACGCGTTAAGGCGTCACAGGGTGGGGAAACCCCCTGCGTCGGCTCTCCGGCGTGAGAATAAGTATTCCGGTGAGGGTGTAGAGTAATAATTGAGAGTGTAGAGTGTGATGAGAGCATACCTCCTTTGTTTATTCATTTATATATGTTGTTCTTGGTAACGATTTCTTGTTGGCTTGTGGGGACCAGTGGGGTCCGCCATGAGTCATGCAGCTCGAGTTTGATTCTCCTATTGGCTAAGGAAAATTCTGCCAATCTTGTGCTGTCATCTGTCATAACCGTTTTAATCTACGGGCCTTGAGCCCTTTTTGCCTTGGGTTGGTGGGCTTTGAGAGTCATTCCCTCTTCAAGTCCCCCCTAGTCTAAGGTTATCGAGACTAGGTAATTTTAGACTCAAAATAGTTGGTGAGTTCGGCGCGGGAATTTATGTGTATTCAAATTTTGAAAAAAAGTCGTTTCAAGTGCTGATGTGACGGGTATGGGGAAAAACAATATATAGGCTCTAGGAGTGATGAGTATATCCATTAGTAAATATATATATATAAGGGCTACTTGGGTAGTTAAAGAGGTATTGCTTCGTTTTTTTAATCTGATTTTGGTATCAAGTGTCTCCGGTTTTTGCGATAAACATCATTAGTTATGGCGACCTCATCTAGCAAGGGTATTCGTGGAAAGGGAAACTCGGTGTATGATGTGGCGGTAAAGTGGAAGGAAAGCGAATATAAAGCCTTTCTGGCGGATTACGACATATCTTCTAAGTGGAAACCGGAGCTGCCCGCGGCTGAGCGTCATGCCTTTAATCCTCCTGCCGGGAAGATCACTCTATATGCTGATTTTTTTAGATATTGCCATTTTCACTTACCTGCTTCTTGATTTTGTCTAGAACTGTTGGAGGCGTATCAACTGCACATTTCGCAGATCCACCAATTGGGTTTAGTCAAGATTTCTCACTATGAGTTTATAATGCGGAGTTTTAAGCAGGTCCCGTCTTTTGGTTTGTTCAAGGCCTTTTTTCAGGTTGCAAAGAAGGGGGATTGGTATTCTTTTGACAAGCGCAAGGTTGCATCGCATTTTTTAACGGAAGTTCCCTCAAGTTCGAAAGATAAAAATTGGAAACAAAAGTTTTTCTCCATTGATGCGCGTGTATTTCCGGTGAAAATGGTGTTCCGGCGGAAGAACGAAGATGTAACGGATTTGATTCCAGACGCCAAGATTAATATGGATGCCACCTATAAATGGCTTAGTCGTCACTCCATTCCCATTCAACCTCTAGAAGAGCATGCCTTAGTGGCGTTAGGGATGAGTCGTATGTGGAATAAGAAGGGTTTCTGTCCTGCCTATCATCATGTTGAGGGCGGTAAGATAATATTTAAAAATTCCAACTCCTGTGGCGAAAGGGAGACGTGGCTAAACCATTTTATTTTATTTTATTTTGACAGATGTTGTTGGGTTCATAGAGCTACTGTTTTTTGTTAATCGTTCAAAATTGAGGGTTGTTGATGTGGATGTAAGCACGGGAGAGAAAGAGATTTTAGACAGGATGCGCGTGTGTTTCGTCTACTATGATGCGTCATTTGACGTGAAGGCGGCCTGGGAGCGAACTGTGTAGGTATTTGTAGTCATGTTTGATAAAAAGCTTTTTTAGATATGGTGACTGTTATCCTTACTTATGTTTATGTGTTTAGGCGGACAAAGTTGCAGACTATAATAAAAGAGAGTATGTGGAGGAGTTTATCTTGGGGGCGGATATTATGGATGTGGATGTTGATGATAGGGGGCGGAGGTAGGTAGGCCGGAGGTGAAAGAATCAGAGAAGAGGGTAACGACACCCGCGAAGGGAAAGGGTCAGGTGGGTTTATCTCCTAAGGAGGGTGGTCGTAAGCGCAAAGGGAGATCTTCTTTGAAAGTCATGTCGCCCGGCGCCCAAAAGAATATAGTAGATGAATTTTTTCAAAGGAGGTCCGGGAGTGGGAGTGGCGAGAAAAAGGATGCCAAGGCGGCTGTTGTGGATCTGTCAGAAGAAACCGAGGGCCATCGTAAGCGCATTAAGACCATAAGGGAAAGTCAGCATAGTGGGAAGAAGGATAGGAAATAGGACAAAGGACTTGGCGTGACGAAGGTGGTTGTGAAAGAAGGTGATGTTAAGGTTGGTGAATACAAGGGACCCTTGACGAAAGAGGGAGATATTTCGGGGATCCAGGCGGAGGGAGGTCACGGGTTGGATGTTGACCCCATAGGTCCCAGTCCAAAGGTAAATGCCGAGGAAGAGAAACAACGCGC
The DNA here is from genome assembly GCA_023525975.1 of Smallanthus sonchifolius. Lineage (NCBI taxonomy): Eukaryota > Viridiplantae > Streptophyta > Magnoliopsida > Asterales > Asteraceae > Smallanthus > Smallanthus sonchifolius. The sequence continues at coordinate 60,764,685 of CM042042.1, forward strand.
TCTTACTCAGGTAAAATTGACTTACCCTCCTACTCGTTGGGACGGGAGTGATTTCTATCAAACTTACCGTCCAAATTGGCAAATTATGCAGGGTAGCCGGCTTATTAACCCAGATGTGTGCCGGGATTGGATGGTGCAAGCGGTTCCGATGGGCGAATTATCTCATTTACAATCTTTCGAGACCCGCCAAGCGGATGATAATCTGGCCGTTTCAACCGCTGCTTTGATAAGCAATTTGGTGGAAGCATGGCGCAGGGCACATGTAGATGCACACAGCGCTGCGGTTGCACTAGTTGCGCAACGGAAGCCGAGGCATCGCTGGTGGCTGCATAGAAGGTGATTGAGGAGATGAAAGTATAGGCTGACTATGATATGCAGGCAAAGGTAAAGGTGGAAGGAGAGTTGGCGGAAGTAAAGGGTGCGTTGCAAGTGGCGGTGTTGGAGAAGCAGGAATTAGAAAGGAGGGCTGAGAAGATGAAGGAGATGGAAGTCGAGATAGCGGATTTGAAAGAAGTAGAAAGGATGTATAAAGTAAGAAGGAAGAGCTGGAGAGGCAGAAGGGAAAGGAAGTGTTAGGGCTACAGCAACAGTTGGAATTGTCTGATATGTCTATTCAGCGGTTGAGGTTAGAAAAGAAGTGGATTTTGGAGGAAGGGTGCGCACTGATTCATGAATCTTGCCATTTGGATGAGAAGTACAGGGATGCGCTTTTGGAATTGATTACTGAGGCGGACCAGTTAGGGAGATTTGAAGGGATGAAGGACGGGTACGAATACGGGTGCAAAGGTGAGGTATTAGAACGACATCCTTTATATGTAGAGGCATCCAGGAGCACCTTAAACGCTGCTATGGATAATTTAAGTGATGTGGAGCCGGAGATACTAGATCGAATTTATAACCTTGCTTCGGATGAAGATATTGGAGGCTTGAAGGCTTTGCTTGGTGTTGGGGATGTGCTCGGTGATGGTGGAGGTGACGCACAAGACGATGTTGGTGAAGATAAATTTGTATGTGCACGAGTTTCGTGCTTTTTGGTAGTATAAATGTAATAGCATATGGATTATGGTACTTATGTTTCTTGTAATGGAAATCTTGTTTTTCAAATCATCCTATCACTTGTTGCTGTTTTTTATTAGCTTTTTGTAATAATGGTGTCTTGTATTACCTTGCTTGAATTGCATTGTTTCTGTGTTTTATGCTGCTGTTTACTGCTTGTGTCCGAGATTGGTGCAAGTCTCATATGTAGGGGGTGTCTATCTTTCTTTTGGCGTGTGAAAGTACTGGCTTTAGCGCATACACCTGTGTGGCCTTGTTGAATGCTTTAGCTTTAGCCGTTAGGGGCTTAAAGACTTTAAGCCTTTGGCGCGCGCACCTGTATTTCAGGTGGCGTTTGTTGAATGCTTTAGCTTTAGAAGTTAGGGGCTTAAAGACTTTAAGCCTTTGGCGCGCGCACCTGTATTTCTGGTGGCGTTTGTTGAATGCTTTAGCTTTAGCCGTTAGGGGCTTAAAGACTTTAAGCCTTTGGCGTGCGATCCTATTTTGTAGGTGGTGAATAATGACATGATAATATAAACATAAAAGATACTCATAAGAATATAGCTTAGAAAGCTTTCATTATAAATAAACGGGTTTCCCTTAACTTACATAGATAATGTCTCTCCCTTTCTTCTAGGCGTACTTACTTTAGAGATAGCACTTCCTGAGTTGGGCAGCATTCCATGAGCGCGGTATCTCCTTTCCGTCCAAGTGAGCCAAAGCGTAAGCGCCCTTGCCCAGCTCTTTTGAAATGATGTATGGTCCTTCCCAAGTTAGCCCCAATTTTCCTATTGATTCCGCCCGGCTTGCTTGATTACTGCGCGGGACATAGTCTCCTTTCTTAAAGGAATATTCGATGACGCGCTTGTTGTATGCTTTACCAAGTTCATGCTTTTATCTCTCCTCGTTTATGGCTGCTATCTCCCGGTGGGTTTCCAATAAGTCCAGGTTATACCGTAGCTCAACATCATTGTCAACATCTTGAGTGTTCATCTTTCGCGCGGAGGGAATCCCTATTTCTGCGGGTATCATTGCTTCTGATCCATAAGTAAGGCTGAAGGGTGATTCACCGGTGCTACTTTTTGGCATGGTTCGGTAAGCCCATAAAAAGCTTGGAAGTTCTTCTAGCTAAGAAGTTCCTTCTCTATCTAGGCGGGTTTTTAGCCTAGAAAGGATACTGCGATTTTCCCTTTCCACCTGCCCATTGCCCTGCGGGTGGGCCACTGAGGTAAAGACTTGCTTAATCTGCAATTCCACACACCAGTCTTTAATCATGCGATCCACGAATTGAGTTCCGTTATCACTGACCAGATATAGGGGTAAGCCAAAACGACATATGATGTGTTCCCATAGGAACTTTTTTATGCTTGTTGTCGTGATAGTAGCTATTAGTTTGGCCTCCACCCATTTAGTAAAATAATCCATAGCTACAATTAAGAACTTTAAGCGCCCATGGCCTCTGGGAATGGTCCTACGATATCGATGCCCCACCTCTGGAAAGGCCATGCCGCGGTGACTGGGATTAGGTCGTTTTTTAGCCTGTGAACTATAGGCGTGTAACGCTGACAACTCTGACATTTTCTAAGTTTACAGACCGCGTCCATTTTCATGCCTGGCCAATAGTATCCCGCGTTCATAATCTTGGCTACCACTGCGCGGGGTCCGGCGTGAATACCACAAATTCCCATATGGATTTCTCTTATCAAGTAATTAGCTTCCTGTGCATCGACACATCGCAGCAAAGGACCCAAAAATGACTTTCTGTATAATATCCCGTTTAGGAGCTAGTATTGCGCAGCTTTGGATTGTAACTTGTGTGCCTTGGCTCGTTCGGCGGATAAGGTTCCAGTGGCCAGATAATTATGAATGGGAGTCATCCAGGTATCTAGCGTGGTGTCTATTGCACATACTTCTTCTGTGTTGATGGATGGCTTTTGAAGAGTTTCAAGACTGATAGACTTGTAGACTTGGCTGGGTCGCTAAAAGTAGAAGCAAATTTACTTAAAGTATCTACTTTCTTGTTCTGACTTCTAGGGATATGCACTACCTCCCATTCCTGAAAGGTCTTTAAGGTATTGTGGCACATGACCAAGTATTTAGCCATGGTGGGATCTTTGGCTTCGTATGTACTATTAATTTGGTTGGCGACCAGCAAAGAATCTACATGCGCTCGAATGTGGCGCACGCCCCTTTCAACCGCCCACCTAAGTCCTTCAAGGAGCCCTTCATATTCAGATTCATTGTTGGAGGTGGGGAATAGCAGTTTCAAAGCTTTGGTGTATTCCACTCCTTGGGGGCATACTAGTAATATTTCAACCCCTGATTTTTCCGCGCAGGCTGCGCCGTCAGTGAAAAGCTCCCAATATGCGGAATTTTGGGTTTGGGTATCACCAGGAGGCACATATTCAAACGTGTCAATTTATGTCCCTATCGGGATTTCGGCCGCGAAATCAGCGATTACATATCCTTTCACCGAATATTGGGAGGTTTATAGGTAAGATCAAAGAATCCTAGTTCAATTGCCCAACTCGTCATTTGGCCCGAGAGCTCCGGGCGCCGCAGTATTTGCTGGAGTGGATAATTAGTTAAGACATCGATGTAGTGGCCTTGGAAGTATCGGCGTAACCGACGCGACGCATGCAGCAAAACTAAAACCAATTTTTCCAACATGGAGTAATTGAGCTCTGAATTAGTCAAGACCCGACTGATGTAGTAGATGGGAGTTTGAATGCCCTCGCGCTCGACCATTAAGACTGCGTTGACCGCTTGGTTGGATGCAGCGAGGTACATCTGCAAACGCTCTCCTTTAAATGGCGTGGTTAAAGTGGGCAATTCCGCCAAATATTTTTTTAATTCTTGAAATGTTGCTTCTGCTGTTTCAGACCATCTAAAAGCGGACTTGGTTAGTCAGTTCTTTAGTGTTGCAATGAACGGGAGGGAGCGCTCTGCATGCTTGGCTAAGAATCGGTTAATAGCCGCTAGACGGCCATTCAAGGTTTGCACATCATTAAGGGACCTTGGGGATGCCATTTGTGTAATGGCTAACACTTTTTCCGGGTGTACGCGGATACCTTCGCGAGTCTCAATTACCCCTAGAAATTTTCCTTCCTCCATTCCAAATGAACATTTTCCTGGATTCAACTTTATGTTGGATTCTTTAAGCTGAATCAGGGTTTACGAAATATCGGCCAACATAATTTTTTCATTCTTACTTTTGATGACCAAGTTATCCACAAACCTCCAAGTTTTTTCCAATCTGTCTTTCAAATACCTTATCCATAAGGCTCTGATAGGTTGCGCCCGTGTTCTTGAGCCCAAATGGCATCTTGGTATAACAAAAGATGCCTGTCTGTATGAAAAGCCGTCTTATCTTCATCCTCTGGAGCCATATGCACGTGGTGATATCCTTTATATGCATCCAAAAAGCATTTGAAATGATATGTATCCAAAGAATCAACCTTAGAATCAATTTCTGGAAAGGGGTTAGAATCTTTCGGGCACGCCTTGTTTAAGTCCTTGTAGTCGACACACATACGCCAAGATCCATCTGTCTTTTTAACCATTACCAGTTTGGCGATCCAAGTTTGGTATCGTACTTCCCGGAGAATACCTGCTTCTACCAACTTTTTTACTTCCTTAACAACGGCCGCCCGTCTCTCCAGTGCCATGCTATGCTGTTTTTGTACTACCGGTTCAATCGACTTGTAAGTCTTTAGAGTGTGTTCTGCGACGTTGCGCGGGACCCCGGTCATGTCAGCTGGCTGAAAGGCAAAAACATCCATATTTTCCCGTAACAATTCCTTGAGGTGCGCGCGGACGTGAGGGGATAAGGTATGGCCAATTGTTATAGTTTGGGTAGGGAATGATGGGTTAATTGACCATTTCTCTGGGGCTGTGAGGACTTGTTCCGAGGGCATTTCTTTTACTTCCTCTACTGCAACACATCTTTCGTCACCCCAAACCTTCGCGACTCCTCGCAGAGTAGGAGACATAACCAATCCCAAAGATGTTGATACTGCCGCCGCCAAGCTTCCTAAAGCTGTTCTCCCTAGAATGATGTTATGTTGTGAGTGCACGAGAACTACCAAGAAGTGAATCATCACTGTCCGGACACGGTCGCGATCTCCCAACATTACTGGAAAAGAGATTTGACCCAATGGTTTAATGGTTTCTCCTGAAAACCCCATGATGGGTGCGTGTATTTCTTCTAGCCGCGCCTGATATTCAGTGTCCATTTGTCGAAAGCATTGTTCATATAGAATGTCAGAGGAGCTACCAGTGTCAATAAAAATACGGTGCATCCAGTAGGATCCTACCAGGGTCGTGATTACTAAGGGACCAACATGATAATCCCCTATCTGTGGGCGAAACACCAGCGGGACTTCCATCCAAGACTCCGTCCTTTCCGCTGCTCGTTTCCTCTTCCCTTTTGTTGCAACCGTTCCACCAGTAACCTTATACACATCACGAACATTAGGGTCCTGGTCCGCGGGAGCGCCTTTCTCTTTGTCCCTGGTTTTACCAGTATCCTTATCATGTTTTACAAGATGTGCGAGCTTTGCCGCTTTGACCTGGAATTCGATTTGTCACTTTAGTTGGAAACATTGATCCGTATCATGCCCCGCCGCTTTGTGGTAGGCACAATAACTTTTGTAATCCCGCCCACGGTTATCATGCATGGGTCTGGGCTCCTCCAATTTGAGATTCTTAGTGGGAAAAATTATGTTGGGTGTCTTGCTTAAAGTAGGATAGGAGGTGTAGGCGGGATAAGATGGGCGGCGGGAAATACTATAAGTTTCCCGCTGCGGATAAAAAGGATGGGAGGAGTCACACGGCCGTTGTGAGCGGGAGTAAGGACTAGTAGATGGAAATCGCGGGCTGTGATTTGGACGGGAAGAGAAACGGTGTGTCCTATCATTGTCCCGCCGACTGGATGATTCGTATCCCAGTTGCACATCCTTAGATTTTTCTTGCGCTCGATTTTGTGCTACTGATTTTTCGGCCTTAACATGGGTTTTTGCTATAGCCATCGAAGCTTCCATGGATTGGGGAATTCCATCCGCGCCGTGCAAACGGCGGATCAAGTGATCATCCCTTACCCCATTTACAAAACCCGCTATCATCAAATCTTCTGCCGCGCCCCCATTTGTAGACTTTCCAGGTTGTATCAGACCAAAAATTATTCGACTGTCTCATCATCCTTGCGGCGAATATGCAGGATTTTCGTTTTATCCTTAGTGTGGCGCTTTTGCTGGCTAAACTGCTGCATGAACCTTTTGACTAAATCTTCAAAGCTGTCAATCCCTCCTTCTGGGAGGCTATCAAACCACAATCGCGCCGCGTCGATTAGTGTTTGAACAAACATATGACACCATACAGGTATTGACCATTGCTCAACCCCACCTGCACTGAGAAAGACGTTAAGATGATCATCTGGGTCACTTGACCTGTCGTACTTGCCTACGACTGATGGCAAGCGAAGCTTGGCCGGGAACTCAGCCATAGCAATTTGAGAAGTGAATTTGGACTTGGCGACCAAGGCCACAAGGCAATATGGTTTAGAAAAATCATCCACTCTATGGGGAGGTGCCGCTTGGAAAAGTGGTGTAGAATTTGGTAAATGTGGGATAGGAATAGCCCCCGCGGCAACAGAAGGTATAACGAAGTTTGGTGGCGTGAAAGGGGTTTCTGGACCAGCGAATAGTTGCGCGCGAACACTCGCCAATTGTGCTTCGCGCATCCATTGCTCATATTGCTCCATATATTGATGCTGCTCCAGCCACCAAGCATGCGGTGGCGGAACGGGTAGTGCTGAAGTACCTGGGAAAGTACTTCCCAATGATTGGGAAGCCACCGGTATCTGAGAAACGACTAGGTGGCTTGTTACGACAGTAGATGCTGTGTGACACTCAGAAATTTTTTTTATTTTTAGCTTAATTTTCGAGACGAAAATTCTTTCAACTAGGGGATAATGTGACAATTCGAACTTTTCCAGTTAACTCAGTTAGCAAATCCAGTTAAATCCTAACCTTGTTAACCTTATCTTTAACTTCAGGGACCAATCCTGCCTTATCTCAAACTCAAATACATGAAACTACACGGACTGTTTCTGTAATTACACAAATGTCAATTTTGTTGACTTCTGAAAGTCAAACTCCCTGTTCTTGAAGCTTGAATTCATGAAAACCCATTTGTTATAACTATCATTCACAATTATAATCATTAACGACGACGATCAACACTTTAAACCGGCATTGATTCGTAATTAACACCCATTTATGTGTAATCAAACCTTAACCGTCGACACAATAAGCGTCGTTTGATGTAACTAATGACTGAGATTCTGGTTTGTCACGCTTACGCTTCCGCATTTATGTGTAATCAAACCTTAAATACTTTTGATTTCCTATTAACGTTTACGCTTCCGCATTAACTCTTATATTTTATGATATTTCATTTATGTCCCATATAGCGTCGTTTGATGTAACTAATGACTGAGATTCTGGTTTGTCACACACCAAACGGTAAAACTCCGTTAGTGGAACTAGGGGGTGTGACAGATTGGTATCAGAGCCATTGGTTATAGAGAACTAGGATTGCATACTAGACTATAACCGCACACATGCATTAGTTACACGATACAAACACTCATACATGATACACATGGTATCCATACATACATTGCATTGAAGACATGATGACAACAACCATACTACCCTCTTCTGACGAGGAACACGTCATTCTCATTATATCATCATTCCCGGTGGCAACACTCGGGGAGTCACCAGAACGACATCCACTACCGTCCGGGGACAGCATGACGGAGCCTTCGGAAGAGTCACTTACACCACCATCACCTGTCGGGTATGGCGGGCTTTCTCGGGTCCATGTGATGGACGACACTCAGCACTAACGCATATCTCTTTGGGAGTTGGGATCGTCGGAGGCGAGTCCCTACTGTACCCACTAGCAACAAAACGTCGAGTGAAGGCAGACCGTTGCACGCATTATTGCAGAACCCATTAACACGTAGATATTATCACTTTTCCGAGCCATGGGCTCGCTTCTTTGGTCGATATTCTGTTGAAGATAGATTGACCACAAAGTTGAGGATGCATTGCTCATTGCATACTCAGACTCTATCCTGACTCAGTTGGAAGGACGACTACTTTGCTGCTTCCTGTAACTAGTATTCATGAATTGGTTTCATTTCTCGAAGTCGCATTTCATGTACATATTTGTTTCATGCTCTCATCTCCAATCCGCTGGATTAGACTCCTGTATTGTGATTCAACTCAAGTGAATACTCGGACCAAACCATTCTCGACTACTCATCCTGATATGAGTTCTAGTTGATCAATCTATGATTGATGACTAAGCGTCTCGATGACTTATCTTATCTGACAACGCTCTATACTCGGTAACAAACTAAAGGATACTATTACACAGGACAGGGAGAACTAGGGTGAGCATGCAAAGAAAATTATCATTACGGGTGCACACGTAATAGTAATTTGAGGTGCATGTAAGTCCTGGTGAAACTTAGTGTGTGGATAAATGGTCCTAATCTGTTATCTACAGACTCATATTCCCACCGTCGGTAGAAGCTCTCGTAACCCGCTCAACGACTAATTGGTATCGTTAAACCTATTCAACAGTTGATAGACGCGAATATTAGGTTGAAGATGTTTACGGACGCACTGAACTATCATCAATAGGATCCATCATTTTATCTCACTCATGTAATAGTCTTAGTGAAATTAAGACTTTCATCCAAACGTGATCAAAGAAACCAACTCGATTGAAACTCTAACAGAACCTCATGGTAAACCCATCAACTATGTAAGCGGAATTTGAGAAATTCTTTCTAAGCTAACACGTTATTCCTTACACTCCAACAATAAATTCCATTTGACCCTATTACCTTATCCTTTGACTAATCCTTGGTATAGTTTGATTTACACCCCAGCATATCCAACTCCGTAAACAGACTCCTCTTTTCGCAGAATGATCCTGTTGTTCCGATGCCATCAGAAAACGGGGATTTAATCCAACCAACCATCGATTGAACGCGACTACTTAAAAAGACAACCTATCCCTGGTATTACTGGAATCTGTATCTCATAAAATTTCTTTTCCTACATGTGAACCTCTTCCCTTAGCCTTTATATTGACCAGTCTCAGTATGACTTCACAAATTTCTTACTGGTGCGGTCGTACTCCAACCCTATTAGAAGCTAAGTACGCCATAGAAATAGCTGGTGGACAGATAATTGAAGCAACTCACATTCTTAAGAGTTGTAAAATTGGATTGGCTGGTCATGAACTTGACATAGACCCTATGCCAGTCACACTTGACTGTTTTGACTTAATGGTCGGAATAAATTGGTTAGCTAAGAACCAAGCCGAGATTATCTGTCGGGAGAAATTGTTCGCCTTCCTCTCCCTTGTGGAGAAACCCTTTCTATCCAAGGCGAAAAGAGTGGTACTGTTATGGGCATCATATCTTTCATGAAAGCACAAAAGTGTCTACTTAAATATCATACTTCCATTCTGGCTCTCGTCGCCGAGCAGCCATGTGAGGAGAAGAAGATCGACGACATACTGATCGTTCGTGATTGTCTGAATGTATTTTCCGAAGACCTGCCTGGTCTTCCACCACATCGTCAAGTCGAATTCCAAATTGATCTAGCACCCGGAGCATCACTTATTGCTCGGGCGCTCTACAGACTTGCACCCAGTGAATTACAAGAGCTATCCACACAACTGTAAGATTTGTTGGATAGAGGTTTCATTCGACCTAACTTATCGACGTGGGGAGCTCCAGTCCTGTTTGTCAAGAAGAAGGACAGAACTTTCCGCATGTGCATCGACTATCGTGAGCTAAATAAAGTGACGATCAAGAACCATTATCCTCTACCTCGCACCGACGATCTATTTGATCAACTCCAAGGGTCAAGCTTATATTCGAAGATAGATCTTAGATTCGGTTACCATCAACTAAGAGTCCGAGAGGAGGACATCTCAAAGACGACATTCAGGACTAGGTATGGTCACTACGAATTCATGGTCATGCCATTCGGACTGACCAACGCACCCGCAACATTCATGGATCTCATGAACCGTGTGTGTAAACCGTACCTTGACCAGTTCGTCATCTTTTTCATTGATGACATCCTTATCTATTCCAAGAATAGGGATGAACATGAGGAACACTTTCGTTTGATTCTAGAACTGCTAAAGCAAGAACAATTGTATGCTAAATTCTCTAAGTGTGAATTCTGAATTCGCGAAGTGAAATTCTTAGGACATGTAGTCAACAAGATGGGAATACATGTCGATCCAGCTAAAGTAGAAGCAATCAAGAGTTGGACAGTACCTACTGTGACAATCCGACTTTTTCAGTTAATTCCGTTAACTATTCCGTTAAGTTCCTTATTAAAAACTTAACCCCGTTAGTCAAATTTAACCCCAAGGACTAATTCGGTCACAAATCCAACTCAAAACTACAAGGACTAATTGTGTTAGTATGCTAAATCAAAAAAATTGACTTCGCAAAGTCAAAATCAGCAAATTTGAGTTCGGTTGACTTTCTAAAGTCAAACCCAAACATTCAATTGATTCGAATTGAACCAGAAACTGAAGTGGCTACTCGAATTCTCGGCTGTTAATCATCATATTGATGATATCGATCATCAATGAGTCGTTCCTAGGCGTTTTAACTATTCCATATTCACGAATTTACTCCCTAAAACTGTAACCGTCGAACCCACGACAATGATCATCGAATTCAAGCAAATTCACTTATCATTCTGCAATTGAATCCACTGCACACCTCATTCACACTCCCCTAAAGTTTTTGCCTACACCAAATACGCCGAAGAAGCAGTCAAGGTCACCGGAATCTAGCCCGCAGGCCGACGACACTCGTTCTAGCAGGAAGCTATCCATCCATCAACCATTCTGGTAATTGTTTACAGTATCAGTCTCGCCTCAATTCATAGATCAAAAGCCCTATCATTATCAGGGCTTAAATTATCGAATACAACTCAAACCGAAATTCTAGGGTTCATCGCAAACCGGTTTGGCCGAACCCCAATCTAAACACGTTTACAATTCAATTAAATCATATGGTTAATTTCGTAATCCTCTTCTCAATAAAAACCCTAATCTAATTTGGACTCATAACACAGATTTAAGCACAAACCTACACCTAGGGTTCATATGGTTTCGGTTTGATCGAGCCCCAATCTAAACACCATCTCAATCAAATTAAACCACGGGTATAGGTTCGCAAGGCTTTAATCTGTAAAAGCCCCATGGTTTCAATAGTTTTTAACAAAAGATTCGATTGAATCGATTCTGAGTTCATAGTTAGGGTTTTCGACATTTGAATCTGAGTTTAAACGACCCTATGGTTGTTGATTTCTAAATTAAACACACCCACATAATCGCCAATACTCGATTTTCATAACCCCTAACCAATCTTACATATTCATGGTCGGAAATTGTGGTTTGGGGACGGGTTTCGAACCGGGTATGCGTGGGGGAGGGAAACCGCAGCGAACCGTATGTTAAAACCATTCCAATCCAGATTTATTCGCGATAGCCTAGCGGCCGGAACTGGTTAAAGCGATGAATGTGTGTGGGAGAGACCCGGGTTCGAGTCCGGGCTCCCACAATTGTTTTTAAACATTTTTCTGTTAATATTTAATTAATAAAAATCAAACCTTTTAATATTATATTATTATATAAATGGGTTTTAACCCGGAAAACAACCCGTAGGCTCGGGTTTGAATTATTAACTTATTTTTATATATTATACCCACTTTTATAAATAACTTAGTGTTATTATCCCCAAGTGAAAGTAATATGTTTATATTATTTTTAAACCGTGAATTCATATAAAATAATATATTTATATTATTTTTAAACCGTGACCCGTATTATTAAATAATATATATTTATATTATTTCAAATCAATTTATAACATAGTATGTCGATTGAGACTAAATAATAATATAATTGGTTATACTATTTACTCATATACATATATTATTATTTTCTTAATTTTTGTGAATGACAAAACACCCGGTTATAATTATTATTAGTCGTGTCATTCGTCGCGTAAAGTAATTCCTAACTCCGTGGACACTTTCGTCCACTCTTGAATATTAGAGCGTTTCTTTAGGACGCTTCTCAATCCGTATCATTGTCACATTTCCCATTTTCCTTTATCCCTAATTTTATGTGTTTATAATTTTAGGGCATTCGTAAGTCTTTTGAGACTTACACACTTGGTTCCAACTTTTCCGTTGTGTGATTCAAATCCTTACTCAAGCTCAGGTGAGTTTTCATGGCCCCTTTTTACTGCTTTTAAACTAGGGGAGAAAACATGATACAACTCTTTTGATTTTTGTACTTCATTTTATATCAATTTTTATGACTATGCGTAAACTCTATCATGAAAGTCCTCACATCGAACCGTTTAAATATGAATATAGCGAGGTATGTTGGGTAGTACTACTGGGTTTGACAAACCTCACCCGCGTTAGTCGCGCTAACACGATTGGATATCGAACGGGTGCAATATTGACCTAAACGTGCACCGTGGTTGATAGACCTGGTGGGAGGCAATACAAACAGTCAGTTTACGGTTGCGAGCGTAATAGCAAACAATGAACATGGGTTAGCTACTCATTTGGTATTTATGTTGATTGTACAATAAATCTGGTAAACGTTTATTTATATATTGAAACCTGTGAACTCACCAACCTCGTGTTGACACTTTTTCTTACATGTTTTCTCAGGACGCTAAGCTAAGACACAGGTGCACGTTAGGGCATGCATGGGATTCAACTGCTTTGCTTTGTGTCTATTTATGTTGATTGAATTATTTTAATGTACTTTGTTTGGTTGAACGTTTGGACTTTTGGACTTTGGTTTTGGGCGCGTGTATTTTGCGCATTTACTTTCTTTACGCTTCCGCATTGATACTCTGATTTTAAAGGATAATTTCATTTGAGTCCCATGTAGAGTCGTTCAATGTAACTAATGTCTGAGATCCTGGTTTGTCACTTCCCAAACGGTAATACTCCGTTAGTGGAATTTGGGGGTGTGACACCTACAACGCCGACGGAGGTGCGTCAATTTCTGGGATTGGCTAGCTACTACCGTCGATTCATTGAAGGATTCTCCAAAACTGCTCAACCCCTCAAAGCCTTGACTCAAATGGGTAAACCCTATAACCGGAGTGACACCCAGGAAACAGCATTCCAACTTCTGAAGCATAAACTCTGCAGTACACCCATCCGATCTATTCCGGAGGGAACGGACGACTTTGTAGTATGTTGCGATGCATCCATTCAAGGTCTTGGTTGTGTATTGATGACACGTGAGAAAGCGATCGCATACGCTTCTCGTTAACTGAAAATCCACGAGAAGAACTACACGAATCACGACTTAGAGTTGGGAGCCGTGGTATTTTCGCTAAAGATATGGAGACATTACTTGTACGGTACCAAATGCACCATCTACACCAATCACAAGAGTCTTCAGCATATCTTTTGGCAGGAAGAGTTGAACGTGTGACAGCGTCGTTGGGTCGAACTCGTAAACGATTATAACTGTGCAATCAGATACCATCCATGGAAGGCTAATGTGGTAGCCGATGCCCTAAGCCATAAGGACACGAAACCCAAATGAGTTCAAGCATTACAACTTACTATTCACACTAGATTACCTGACAAAATCCGAAGTGCTCAACTTGAAGCCCTTAAAGAGGAAAACATCCCGCTGAAAGCTAAACGCGGTATGGAAGAACAACTGGAGGTCATATCAGATGGCATTCGCTACCTGGCAGAGCGAATATGGGTTCCAGTGTACGAAAACTTGAGGGAACTGTTTATGGATGAAGCTCACAAATCCCGATACTCTATTCATCCAGGTTCCGACAAGATGCACAATGACCTTAAGTTGCTATATTGGTGGTCGAAGATGAAAACCGATATAGCCACCTACATGAACAAGCGCCTGACCTGCTCAAAGGTCAAAATGGAATACCAAAAGCCTTATGGTCTACTTCAGCAGCCGGAAATCCCAATTTGGAAATTGGAGCAAATTTCTATGGATTTTATTACCAAACTACCCCGACCTCCTAGAGGATGCGACACCATCTGGGTGATCGTAGATCGTGTAACAAAGTCTGCTCACTTCCTGGCAATCAAAGAGACCGACAAGATGGAAAAACTTACCCGTGTTTACTTGAACGAAGTAGTTTCTCCCATTATCTCAGATCAAGACGCTCGATTCACCTCGCGGTTCTTGCAATCATTACAAAAATCTCTAGGCACGCGTCCAGACATGAGAACAACATATCATCCACAAACAGATGGCCAGACTGAACGTACCATCCAAACCTTAGAGGACATACTACGAGCTTGTGTGATCGATTTCGGTAGCAATTAAGAAACTCACTTGCCTTTAGTGGAGTTCTTCTGCAATAATAGTTATCACACTAACATCACGGCAGCACCATTCGAGGCATTATATGGAAGAAAAGGCCGATCACCTATCTATTGGGCTGAAGTTGGGGATAGCCAACTTACGGGTCCTAAACTCGTATTCGAAACCTCAGAAGAGATTGTTCAAATTCGAAACTGTATGGCGACAGCTCGTGATCGTCAAAAGAGCTATGCCGATAAGCGTCGTAAACCATTAGAATTTCAAGTAAGCGACATGGTTATATTGAATGTCTCACCTTGGAAAGGTGTAATCCGTTTTAGTAAACAAGGCAAACTAAATCCTCGTTATGTTGGACCATTCAAGTTAGTGAAGAGAATTGGCCCAGTATCGTATCAACTATACCTACCCGAAGGACTTAGTGGTGTACACAACGTCTTTCATGTCTCCAACTTGAAAAAATAACTAGCAGACGAGTCACTCACAGTTCCTCTTGAGGAACTACTCATCGATGAGCAATTGCGTTTCATTGAAGAATCGGTAGAAATCATGGATTGGGAAGTCAAAACGCTTAAACATAGTAAAACCCCTATTGTTAGAGTTTGTTGGAACTCGAAGCGCGGACCAGAATTCACGGGGGAGCGTGAGGATCAGATAATGCGCAAGTATCCTAATATGTTCAAGCACTCCACGTCAAACTCTTAAGGTACTATTCTAATTTTCGGGACGAAAATTCTTTCAACTAGTGGATGATGTGACACTCAGAATTTTTTATTTATTTTTATCTTAATTTTCGGGACGAAAATTCTTTCAACTTGGGAATAATGTGACAATTCGAACTTTTCCAGTTAACTCAGTTAGCAAATCCAGTTAAATCCAAGGTTAATCCAGTTAAATCCTAACCTTGTTAACCTTATCTTTAACTTCAGGGACCAATCCTGCCTTATCTCAAACTCAAATACATGAAACTGCAGGGACTGTTTCTGTAATTACCCAAATGTCAATTTTGTTGACTTCTGAAAGTCAAACCCCCTGTTCTTGAAGCTTGAATTCACGAAAACCCGTTTGTTATAACTATCATTCACAATTATAATCATTAACGACCACGATCAACACTTTACACCGGCATTGATTCGTAATTAACACCCATTTATGTGTAATCAAACCTTAACCGTCGACACAATAAGACAAACCATCAAACTCTTAAGGTACTATTCGTGCATCATTTTGGTAATTTCTTACACCCATAGCTTCGTTTTCATTCCTAGATTGAAAGCCCTATGATTATTGGGGCTTATAACATCAAATCGATCAAGAACCGTTAGCTGGGGTTCATCGTAAATCGATCTAATCGAACCCTAACCTAGACTCCGTTTCAATTCAATTAAATTGCATGAACAGATTCGCCATCATCAACTATTTGAAAGCCCTATGATTCCAAACACTTTTATTATCAGAATTATGCAATTTGATTATGTGATCATAACCTAGGGTTTCTAATGTTTGAACATGAATTAAACAGTACTAGACTTGATGTTTTTACAATTAAATACACCTGTAGAGTTGCAATTCATCGGTTATCAAAACCCCTATGGTAGTTTGGTCAATCGGGATCAAAACCTGTGGATGTAGGGGATGGATTCGATTGGATCGCGACAAAGGGGTGAAGAACACTGCGGGTTTACCCGTTAAAATCAATTCGATTTGGTTCTTGTCGCGATACCCTGGCCGGCTGAGTTGGTTAAGACTTGTGGTTGTTGTGGGATAGACCCGAGTTCGAATCCCACAATCAGCATTTATTTTTATGATCAATTTTTAACGTGTATTTTTAAATGAAATCATTTCCTATATTATTATCATCATATATTAATACGTTTTGAACCCAGAAAATACCCGTAGGGTCGAGATTGAATTTATAACACATATTTGAGTATTTTGCCTAATTTAAAAATAATATAATCTATTATATTATTCCCTAAACTATTATTGAATTCGTAAAAACGCTCAAACAATGGTTTTATATTCGGGTTTAGATTTATAACCCATTTTTAATTATTATTTCCTCACATTTGAAAAATATAAAATTGTTTATATTATTATCCACGTTTATGTTCCCCAATAAAAATAATATATTTATTATTTTTGTCACCTATTGAATTATCGTGTTATTTCTTCAACATAAAAATAATATAATAATATTATTTTCCTAAATTATTATCAATGGTAGAAACACGCAAATATTTATTTAATAATATTATTCGTAATTAGAAACTTTCGATGCAAATCGCGTCTACCATAATTAGTGAATTAAGAAATATTATAAACCTGAGTACACGTTCGTCTAACCATTGATCCTAAGTATATTTTAAGACGTTCGATTTTTTCGTGTCGTTGTCACAAACTCTTATGTGTTCCTAACTGTCACATCTTATTCTAGGGCATTAATAGATTGTCCGCTTACAATCCATTTGTGGTTAGTGTTACATCATTGTGTGGTGCTAATTACTACGCTCTACTCTGACTCAGGTGAGTTTCACGGCCCCTTTTTAATCGTTTTTCTGTTGGGGGAGAAACATGCATATACACAAACATCATTTTACTTGTTTTCCCGTTGGGAGGAAACATGCATACGAACAGACATCCGTTTACTTGTCTTCCCGCCGGGGAGAGACATACATATGAACGGACATGGATCACATAGTATTTCACTACCACTTGTGTACCTAAGTGCATACATAACATGCAAAGTCCTTACACACTCGGACCGTTAATATATGGAGTATAGCGAAGAGATTTGAGTAGTACTACTGTGTTTGACAAACTTCACCCGGGTTAGTCGCGCTAACTTGATTGGAGGTCTAACGGGTGTAAATTGTCCTAAACATTTGTCATTGTTGATGTTAGCAATGGCGGAAGGCACCTAAACACAAACAGTCAGCTTCGATTGCGAACGCTTAGAGTAACTTGTACATTGTCTAGCTAGCAATAGGTGTGACTTAAGTATGTGGATCGAGCATCACTCAAACAGTTTATTTACATACAAACCTGTGAACTCACCAACGTTGTGTTGACACTTTTTCTTACATGTTTCTCAGGTCGCTTTGGCACATGTTGCACACTTAGGACATGCATGGAGTCCTACTGTCATACCATTCATTTCAAACAGTTTAAACATTTTTACTTACTTACAATAATTGACGCTTTATTGCGTGTAAATACTTTTGATTTCCTATTAACGTTTACGCTTCCGCATTAACTCTGATATTTTATGATATTTCATTTATGTCCTATATAGCGTCGTTTGATGTAACTAATGACTGAGATCCTGGTTTGTCACACACCAAACGGTAAAACTCCGTTAGTGGAATTTTGGGGTGTGACATGCTGGGATTGGTACGAATGGATAGAATCCAAAAGGCGAAGTAGAAACGCTGGGTCTAGTCAGCATGGGTAGGGATGTTGTCCTTGCGGTATTGGTAGGTGGCACTTGGATAGGGTTTTCGTCTTCGAAATCATTAGCAAAACAAGAAGGGAATGGGGTAGGCACTATAGGTACAGCCGACTGCGGTGGTGTAGGCTGAGAAACCGTATTAGCAAGGAAATCAAAAGTGAGAGAAGGGGTGGTAGATGAAACAGGAGTGGAAGAAGACATCTGCGAATCGAAAAGGAAAATCGGAGAAGAAAAACGGATGGCGCCAATGTAAATCCAAAGATCAGAATCTAGTTCTTTAGGACGATTGGATCACAACAGCCTAATCGAATTGCCACTTCATGAAAGCATCTTCTTCTTTCTCTTTTGATATCTGCACACGAGACAACACGTGTTAAGGCGTCATAGGGTGGGGAAACCCTCTGCGTCGACCCTCCAGCGTGAGAATAAGTATTTCGGTGAGGGTGTAGAGTAATAATTGAGAGTTTAGAGTGTGATGAGAGCATACCTCCTTTGTTTATTCTTTTATATATGCTGTTCTTGGTAACGATTTCTTGTTAGCTTGTGGGGACCAGTGGGGTCCGCCATGAGTCATGCAGTTGGAGTTTGATTCTCCTATTGTCTAAGGAAAATTCCGCCAATCTTGTGTTGTCATCTGTCATAACCGTTTTTATCTACGGGCCTTGAGCCCTTTTTGCCTTAGGTTGGTGGGCTTTGAGAGCCATTCCCTCTTCACAAACCTTTTTTATTGAAAGATCAAAATAACATGTTTCTTTTTCATATATACTATGCCTAAGTCAACTAAATAAGTAAATTAACAAACCTTTCTTATTCCTAGGCAAATTTGAATAATGAAAAAGGTAGTAATAATGTATTCACGAAATACTTCAAAACTAAAACCGCAATTTAAGTATCGGTATCACATAAACTGCCTGAAATCGTGCAAGATGCCTACATCGTGAGACATGTGTTATGTATTATTGACTCATATTTTAAAAATCATAACTTATAAAATAAATATAGTATAAAACAACACGTGTCTTTTTTATTAAGATAATGCTAGTCTAAGCTGGTGTTTGGGATTACTTTTTAAAATAACTTATTGACTTATTACCTTTTGAAATAAGGTAATAAGTTATAAGTTTGTTTGGACAATTCAAAATAAGTTGAAAAATGTGAGACGGAGAAGTTGAAATCCAAAAGTTAAAATTTCTTACTTTTGGAAATAAGTCAAAAGTAGTTTTGAAAAGTAATCCCAAACACCCCCTAAATACTATACACATGTTTTACATCAAAAGACTATTTTATTAAATACTAGGTTATATACTCATTTATTATATGGGGTTGTTTAATAGAAAAATAAAAGTGTAATAATGTGTAAAAAATTAAAATAATGTATAAAACAATAAATAAAATTCTTTATTTCATTAATTAAGTAATAATTATAATTCAAATTTTATATTATCTTTTTTGAAAAATAAAAACATTAATATAATTAAATTTCAAAATTCAAACATACTTAAAATAGGTAAAATTATAAGATTTTGGTGAGAAAAAAAATATGGTGATAACATATGGCATTTTTAGAATCATTTATTAGAATAAAGATTATCAGTTAAAACTTCAAACAATCCAACAGATAATTTTCTCTTATACCACTCTCGTTCGTGGTGGAGATAAAACTTTTTAGAGGACCTAGATTTTTAAGTCTTGGCTATAAGTTATACATGAGTAACGAAATTCGTCATTCTAAAAAATAATTTCTTACTAAACTACAGATTGTTTACTCCATTTCAATATTTTCAGGACCGTACTGGACGTCGAAGCGGTCTCCTACCGGCCGGTCCACTGGTCGGACCGGTCGCACAAGATTTAAGAACCGTATGACGTCATAAATATTATAAAAATAAATTAATCCAAACAACCATTAATCCTTCAAAAACCATCAACAAGTCAATTCCAATAATCTTAAACGTATAACTAGCTATGAAATACGAACTCAAAATATTTAAAAGAGAGGAAAAAAATAGCCAGCCAGTCCGACCACGTGATCACTACAGGACAATTTCAATACATAACCGGGTTCTTCCTGAATTTAAAAACACTACTCCGTTTACCAATTCAACCTGCCAGGTCAGGGGAGTTTTTCTAAATGTTTTTTCTCTGTGGAGGTCATGCGTTCGATTTTTGTAAGGTGTACTTTATAAAAGTTAGAAACACCCTCTGAAGATTCGAATTCCTTGAGGTCTGTATGGGTAGATTGATATACGAACCTCCCCTGATGAGACGTGCCAATTAAACCCACGCCGTTAAATTTTTTTTACCAATTCAACCTAAATTTATTGCGATTATCCACTTATTTTTAGTCAAAGATATTCAAGTACAATTTTTTCGCTTGTGGGTCCACTCTGGTTAGGTCAAACCAGGCAGGCTGGTGTGCAGCTGCAAACCATGGCGCAGACTTGGTCAACCAATAGAAACCATGGGCTGACAAAGGTTGTTCGTTTGCTTGGACTTTGTACTCGGACCAATTCACCCATGTATTCCACATTGAAGGCGTAACATGGAGGCCATACCCCATTGTCAATAATTAGATAAACACTACATTTTTTGAAAGCTACATGATCGAAAACGACCCATAAATTGCCCATACTGACTT
The DNA here is from genome assembly GCA_023525975.1 of Smallanthus sonchifolius. Taxonomy (NCBI): domain Eukaryota; kingdom Viridiplantae; phylum Streptophyta; class Magnoliopsida; order Asterales; family Asteraceae; genus Smallanthus; species Smallanthus sonchifolius. Next base: position 60,785,270 of record CM042042.1, read on the forward strand.
GTTCATCTAATTATCAACAATATATATTATTTTCTTATTTATTTAAACACAAAGTTTTGAAGTGTTATTTTCTAAAGTTACATGTATTTTAATTTATTAGTAATTATTACAGGTCATTTTTAATTACCGGTTTTGTACACAAAGTCATGTCTTGATTTTGTTTACTCAAAAGTTATATTTTAAAGAAAAATATTAATTACTAATATAAAGTTGTATTGTATTTTAGTGGTTTAAAAATCCGCTCTTATGTTCGTAAGTTTGTAATTCTAGCTCCTTGCTAGTGATTAATGATATGCCCGCTATTTAAAAATAAAAAGTTAACAACAAATTAACTATGACTTTAAAAGAAATACGACTTTAAAAGAAATAGAATATGTGCGCTATTAAAGTTATTAAATTCGATTAAAATAAGCAATACACTATGAAATTAAATTATGATATAGAGGAGAAAATTCACCGGATTGCAAAGTTTTTTATTTTTTCTTGTAAAGTCGTTCAAAAAATTTTGTCCCTCTGTGCTTAAATCTTATAAATTTTTTTACAAGTATTAAAAATTTTAAATTAGGTGACTTGAATGAAATATATTTCAAATTGGCTATTATTTAATGATTATCTATTTTAAATTATAAAAACTTCCATTAATACTTTTTTGATTTGTTAAATCATTTTCACTCCTTTTTCTTATTCTCATATGTGCTAATGCGCCTCGTGACTTCGTCACGATAAACATTATATTTATATAAACAATGACTAACGTTTGACTCTATATAAGTTGATATTAAAAGGGATCAGAATAGAAATGGGTGGACTTCTTGTAAATACTGTTTTATATAGCATAATGTAAGTGATAATTATTTATTCTTTTATGATTATAGTTACGATTATAGTTGTATCAAATTACCGGTGACGGTTAATACTGGTCGCTTAAAACAATACGAGACATATTGCATGTCCGTGTCAGTCATTACCGATGACCAAGTGCTTCTTTAACAGTGCATGTTAGCTCTCTACTTTGTTAGTTGTACGATATTCAAAATTAAGATTTTAATCAATCCATGTAGACATAAATATATCGTTATACTTGTTCAATCAATTTTGATCCAAGTAATATCAAACTACTGGAAAAGCACATCAAAATGAATAACACCTCATATAGACAAAAACATGGATGAATAATAGAGATGGGATAAGTATGTGGATATCTCGATATAAACATTGAATGAAGTCGCATGTAACTGTACACGTTTGCATCTTGCGTTGGAGACTCGATAATTAAGATCTACCAAATAAATTCAAACATACTTAACTCTTGTTCTGGACAAAGGTTTCTTTGCAATTCTTAAAAATATTTTTGAATATATATGTCATCTGAATAGCAATCTTTTTTAACTTGGTTAATTCACGTCCAAGTAAAATTATCCTCATTTCTTTATGTATAAAATACGAAAGCTAAATAAAAAATCTTATTGGTTGAAATTACACAAACAATTTAAAAGAATGACATATTATATATGTATATGTTCTATATTGTAACAATGATTAACGGAAAATGCAAATTGAATTATTTTAATAGAAAATTTAATCTTCATTTAAAGGGACTAAACGTGTTACGTTTCTACCAATTTCATTTGAAGAAACTAAACATGTAACGTGTTCTATATTGTATCAATGATTAACGGAGAATGCAAATTTAGTTATCTTAATAGAAAATGTATTCTTCATTTAAAGGGATTAAACGTGTTACGTTTCTACAAATTTCATCTAAAGAAATTAAACATGTAACGTTTCTACGAACTATATATAAAAAGTATAATTTTTTAAACTTAATAATAAAAAACATAACCTCTACACCACACACAGTACACACCATTAGTGTAATTAATATTTCTAATTATTATTAATAATAATAAATATATATTTTCTTTATAATTTCAGTATTTGAGTAGGTGGTATTATTCTTCTTGATAATCTCAAAACAAGTTGTTGACGAAAGGGTTGAGTTGCCATAAATGCACAAAACAGATGTCTCCATTCATACATCTTGTCACTCTTAAAGGTTTGTCCGTGAGTTTAAATTAAAAAGATAAACATAAACCCAACATTTTTTTTTTAATTTGATAGTTACTTATAGCTTTGAAAAGAAAAAATTATTATTATATAAAGTTTACGGGACGTAATGGTGGCACATCAACTTTTACTCCTTTATCTCATGTTACATGAACGCGTCTTTAAATCCAGGGCCGGCCTGAGCATGTGTGGGGTGGACGATTGCTCAGGGTCCGGTTTTTCTGGGGGCTTAAAATTATAAATTATATATATTATATAAAAATATATTTAATATAAACTGTGTTTAAAAAATAAATTAACCGATGAACCATGTAAAAATTACAATTAATAATTAACTTATGAGTCATATAAATTGAATTTAAAAATCCATTAACAATTACTCCATCATCAAGTCATGTCCAAATTAACAATTTTAATCAAACTTAGTGTTATAATTTTTATCATATTAATGAATTTTTTTTCATATATTTAACTTTATATTTTAGATTTTTAGGGGCCCATTTTTTTAGTCGTACAGGGCCCCGAAATTTCAGGGACGGCCCTGTTTAATTCTCATCCTGAGAGAAATTGCTCTCGCCTGTAACATTTGCATTGTGTATTAACAATTAAGCACGTTCTATTGATGAAATTCATACATGAAACTCGTAGCGGATTCAATTCTTTTTTATTCTAAAAAAACACATTTTGCAATGTCGGTGGTATTTGTATCTACATTTAACTTTGTTAGAGTGTCAATACTAACTACTTAACTTTCTAAAATGTTATTTTAACCCTTTTAAGTTTTAAAGTTATTTGGCATCAATCAAAACTTACCCTCAACTTTGTTAAACTGTCAAAACTAACCCTTTAACATTGTAAATATAACTTTGACCTCATTAAGTTTCTAAAATTTAGGGTTACCTTCTTGTAGTATACATAATTTGATTTTTTTTCTCAATACATTTTGTTCGTTAATTTTTAAAAATAATAATAATTTTGTGGTTGTGTTTAATTTTTTTATTGACGTTATGGTATAAATTTTGGTAAAAATAGAGTTGTTTTCAAAATAGAGTATTTTTAGGTATCATGGTTATTTCAACTGACGGTAACGTTCTGGTACTATGAACAATGGGATTGTATTTTTGGAAAGCGTCTCTTATGTCTATTGGTGCTAGATCGGTATTGATTAAGTCGGTTCTTGGTGTGATTAGGGTATATTATATGTCTTTATTCCTAGTTCCTTCTTGCATTTTAAAACTTTTGGAATGGATGAGAGAGATTTTTTTTTGGAGTGGGAATGGGGTGGATAGAAAAGTTCACTTTGGAATTTGGTGTTGGCTACTAAACATAAAGGTGGTATTGGGTTCGGATCTCTTGAAACTTTTAACAAGCTTTTTGTTATAAAAATGGAGGTGGAGGTATGTTAATGAACCATATAGTATATGGGTCAAAGGCATCTCCTTCTTACATGGTTCGAAAATGTGGTTACTTTCGGGAGCTTAATTTATTATTTGTTCATTAATTTATTTCTCAAAAAAAAAAAATCTATTTAGTATACCTTTGATTGATTAAGACTAGACTATGATAAAACACTTGTTATTTGAAGCTAAAATCTTTTGTAAATATGCTTATTTTTGTTTAACAAACACGTTTGTTTTATGTTTTTAAATTTGCTTCATTTATTTTGTTCAACATATGTGTCCCTGCACGAAACCCGACCTGATTAACCCGTAACTGAATAACCCGAACCCGATCTACCAGAATGTTATTCGGATCGATTATCGGATAAATTTACACGCATGAAAAAACCGATTAACCTAAATCGATCTCCTCGAAACCCGGTTAAATAACTCGAACAACACCCCTAGTTTGGTGAGTGGTTAGGAAATTTAAGAATGAAGTGGTATTCATGAAGAATCGGACAATAGAACGATGCTTTTCGATGAAGTTGTGACATTTTTTTTGTGGTTTGGTAGTAGAAACAGAAAATGTAAGGTCTATCGGACATAATAGTTATTAATTTTTATAGTAGTGAAACCCTCTAAACTAGCGTGCGAAGGTACAAAGCCACCATGCGAAGTTAAAACCACCATGACGCGATATGTGTCCTTTGGGCGAAGTGTAAATGCAAAGACTATATTCAACTTAAAGATAATAGAATGCTCGATTTTATTATATAATTTTCTAAATAAAATAGTTGTATAGAAAGTTATTTGTATTTTGAAAAAATGACGGAAATTGGAAAAAGTCAAAAAATGCAGGTTAGTCTAATTTTATTATTACAGACATTTTCTACATTTAAAATAAGCTAAATAGGCACACTTTAATATAAACTCTTGATTTTCTTGATTAATGGTCCAGAGTCCTTTTTACACTTTAAATAATAAAAGTCCTTTATATATGGTTTTTTTTGTTGAGGATTTTGATTAGGGATTATAACAAAGTATTAGATTAAACAATACCATGAATAATCATAACTTAAGTTTATGAATATTTCATTGTCAAATACTTTGACAATATGGAGTGTAATATAAATATACATTACTGTTCACTTGTTCTAGACGAATATCAAATACGAACACATGAAACTTTAGGGTTTTAAGTATGAGTTACTGTTAAAATTAATCATCATTAAGTGAATGATGAGAATATATATTTTTGCTCAGTTATTCAATTACTAGGAGGATAATTAATCACTTTCAAAGTGGTCTAATGGTAAGGAGGCATGAGCTCTCTAAAGAAGACCTAGGTTCAATCCTCACAAATTCTACTTTGGGAGTGGTCAGCCCAGGTCGATAATCGGGGAATGCAAGGTCAGTGGTCTGAGCAAAAAAACGATCGTGAGGCAGAGATAGCAGTTCGAACCCCACACCTTGACCTTGGTTGAGAACCGTGAGCCGATTGCCCCCTGCGATATTCTTAGACGTGGGTATCGTAGACCGGTTAGCGAGTCCGGAAAACTCGTTTTTTACTAGGAGGATAATTTATTAGTTAAGAAACCAGCTAAAACTATTCTTTTTTAGAACAACTCAGAGTATTAATCTATTCCACATGATTACTTCACAACAGTAACTAAAAGGTATTTGAGGTTGTATTTTTTTTCCCTATAAAACCCGAAAAAGTATTTGAGCTATTTGTTTCCCTATAAATCCTGCCTGGTGGCTAGGCTAGTGTGTTATGGTTACAAGGTTATTTTCATCAAAATCTTAAATCATTATATTACTATGTTATTATCTCGTGTTTTACATGGGTTGAATAAATATAACGTTAAGTACCTATTAATAAAAAGTTTATATTTTTAAAACCCGTATAATAGACGGGTTGAATAAACCCGTGTACTACATACTATTGTACTTTCATTTTTCTATTAAAATTTAATAGAAAATTTGATTAATAGGTTTTAGAATTTAATTATGTTAATGTTTTAATTTTTAAAAAAATATAATATAAAATTTAATTTCTAATTATTACTCAAAGACTTTTATTTATAGTTTTATATATTATTTTAATATTTTTTACACATTATTATACTTTCATTTTTTATTAAACAATCACATGTAATACAAGTTATATAAACTAGTATAATATATTTATTTAACTAACTTAAAACCCGTGTACTACACAAAATAAAAAATATTAATACATGAAATTGTTAAATCTTTATATATATAAATTTTAATTAAATAAGAGAAGCATAAAAAAATTATAAAAATAGATATTAAGGTGACACGTGACATCAAAAAATCTTTATTTATTATATATTTATTATATAATATAGATAAAATAATTTCAATTATATCTTAACTAATATGTTATTAATAAAAAAATAAATTTCTTATAAAATCTGTATTTATAAAAAATATATATTCACAAAAAAAAGATTGTTTTAATATCGATTCATTATAAATACATATACATACCCATAACCAAATAATAATACTCACTAATCAAAAACTGATTCGATTTTCTTTTTATTTATGGTTATATTATTTGTTTTTTTTTCCTGTTATGCAGCTAGGAGCTTTCATATCATATTATGATGCAAGAAACAAAAACAAGAAAACTAGCTTCAAAAACCATCAAACTAAACAGATTGACACTGAAATTACAACAATACAAAGTAATTAACCTAATTCCCCTAACCAAACTATCATTAAATAAAATCAAAATTCTACCTTTCTAGTTTCTACCTATTCTCCTACAGAATAGCCAACTTGCACTTGAAACAGCTAGAAATTAGACGGTGAAGGGCGCGGGGGAGTCTCCCAAAACATATCTTGATGCATTTGACCATTTGGCAATAGTTTAGGGGGTTGATTGTAAATCTGCATTGAAGAAGACGGAACATTATCAGTCTGTGGAGCACCCCCTCCAGATTGCGGACTGTTTCCAGCATTCACCCCTGAAGTTTGCTGTATTTGCATCTCACTACCCTCACCTTCCTCCAACGGCAGACGTTCGTAAATCGCGTTAGTAAACGTCGCCGCAATCACAATTACCGGTCCCGACGCCATCAGCTGGCCAACCACCATCCCACCCACCACCTGACCTTGACCACCTGCTAAGTACACCGTAAGCCCGGTGGCCCCTGGCGGTGACGGCGGCGGCAGAAACGCACCCGACAACGACAATATTTCAAACCTCCCTTGCAAACTCAACACCCCACCGGGCGCCGCCGCCTGCCGGAGCGTGACGTTCGTCACCACTCCATTCCCACTTAACACCGAAACCCCACGGTGGCGCCGCTGTGCAAACGTCGCGATACACTCGGAAACATCACTCCCACTGCTGATTTCCAACACGTGACTCCGGAGAGCATTGGGACTCTCCTTTGTTATAACAATCGGCGGTTTCGGTTTGTTTTTCGATCCCGGCGGCCGCCCACGCGGCCGCCGTCCACCACCAGAGCTCGTCGGCTCCGTAATCTCCAACGACCCTCCCCCAACATTCGTGTGTTCTTGCTCCCCAAACTCCTCATCGTTCTCATCATTCTGATTATTCGGATTAGGGTTAGGGTTAGAACCAGTGTTTAACACCGTATTCTCCTCCTCCGCCGGATGCCTCAGGTGGAGCGACGGCGGCTGCCCGGACGAAGTTATCGGATTCAATCCCACATTCCCAGTCCACCACCGGTTCGCCATAATCAAAGATTTATATATATATATATATATTCAAGATTTAGATCCAGAAGATAGAATATGCATGAAACCCTAATCCAGTGATCTTTCAAAAACTCAGATCTAAAAAGTTGTTTGCAAATCAGGTAAAGATTGAAGTATTTGAAACCTGCTAAATTGAGCCAGATGTGTACGTATATGCACAGCTAGATAGAGAAGCAGAGTGTACTGGTGAGGAAACTAGGGTTGCAGGTGATGATGGGGGGTTTTAGAGGAGAGTGTGAGTGGGGGTGTACGTTTAGCAGGGAAGTGCAGGGAGGCGTACGATAATGGAGAGCAGTAGAATCTAGAAAGGCGGTTTTAGATTGTGTAGAGGTTGATGTTATCCTGTGGTTGTGTCTAGGATGAGCCAATAGTGTGTTGGGGAACACGAAGTACAGCTGGTGAGATATGGTAATTTTAATATTTTTTTGGTGTTACGCGTTACAAATTGTGATGGGTTTTTGGCTAAAAGTTGACTGGATAATTATTCCTTTTTTGACCAAACATTTGCCCTTCTCTTTCCCACACTACTTAACATGAGATCTAAGTTATAAATGATTTTTAAATAAGTTTTATGTTTAAGAATATGGAAGAGAAAAATATATAATTATTTTATAAAACTATTGTATTATTATTATGTGTTTATACTAAAAAATGATGGAGATGATAGGAGAGGGACCCGTTTAAAATATGTAAAAACTTCACTTTTTGATAGCTTCTAGGTTAATATTTTATTCGTAACCCTCACTAAATAAATAATTCTCGTGCTTTACAATAAAGTTGTACTTGAATATATCTTGATAACTATTTCATGGCTTTCTCCATGTGATACCTCCTAGTTATGCTTTAATCATATAATATGTCAAGTCTAGTGCATATAATGGCGTGTGTTATGTAAGGTGTTAAACAGAATATTGTACAGTTAGGTCTTATTAATGGATATTTTCTTTAAAACATTTAATTCTTTTATAAAAACATACATTAGAAGTTTTACTCAAAATAATAATTATCTTTTAATCTCTAGTAGGTATAGAAAAATGTAAATTTCAGATCTTGTTTAGGAATGCAAAACATGGAAATTGAGAGTCTTTTCTGATTTGACTCAGAATTTTTGATAAAAAAAACTCCAACTTTTCTTAATCACCAAGACTTTTGACCATGATCCACCACACGATACCGTCTTTTGAATACTTGTGTCCAATTTGTAAAAACCGAAACAACTTTTGTAGTCTTTCATTCTCTGTGTTTGATAACCCGAGACTTCCATGTCTATTTTCCTGATCGAAACGAAGCGGAACTAGAAATTACAAATAAATATAGATTCGACAAATCGTGTTTTTCAATTCTTTTATCAAAAAATTACAATATCAAACGAACTCCGATTGAGCTCATTTCAGCGGCGTTTGAACCGTCTCGTCGAACTCTACCATCTTAGCTTTTAAGGTTTAGATTTTACGTTTGAATTTTATGGTTTTAGCCTTATGGTTTAGCCTTAGGGTTTAACTTTTAGGGTTTAGATTTTATGGTTTAGTTTTTTTGGAGGGTGGGGGTTTAGGTTTTTTGGGGGGGGGTGGGGGTGCGTTTAGGTTTTTTTTTTTTGGGGGGGGGTGGGGGGTTTAGGTTTTTGGGGGGTGGGGTTGGAGGGAGGGTTTAGGTTTTTGGGTCCGGATTAGAGTTCGATGAGACGGTTACAACGCCGCTGGAATGAGCTCAGTCGAAGTTCGTTTGACCCACTTCGTAGCGTTTATTAGCGAAAAACCACTTATTAGTAGAACTTCCCCCCATTTCACCATAGCAACAACATCGTGGATCTATATCATGTTCCTCCTTCCACCTCCAATTTACCTACAGTTAATCTTGTCATTGTCATGGCTTACCACTTTTGTTTTTCTAGAGTAAAAAATGTTCATTTCATCTCAAACCTTACCTTATGTCTTGCTTGTCACTAAACAAGCATTTTTGTTTATCTTTTACTAATTCTACTACAAATTTAATCTGGGTTGAAGTTATTAATTAACATGGATGTCCATTTAATAAATCTTCTCCCACAAACACATTAGATTTTAAGAGCCTTTGAACTTTACACGTTAACTTCTTGCTGAGTATCTTTTAGTATTTGCTTGTATTATCCAAATCTTTCTTCCACTTTATCATCACAATATTTTTCTTTGCTCCACTACATGTGTAAAAAAAGATCCTTTTTATTTTTTCGTTTGAGTTATTTATAGACTTTTTAATTTCTTTAAACAGGAGAGAATGAGAAAGTGAAAATCGACATATGAACCAAATCGTGACATCTCTTAGGTTAGATATACCATAGTTAGGGGAGGATCAACCTTTTTGGGGGTCTAAACCGAAATCCAAATTTAGGTTCTTTTCATTGATTATTTTGCTTACATTCTAATAAATGTAGACGCTATATAATCGAGGCTTTTAAGTAGCAAGTTATGTGTAATGCCAATATCTACTATTTTTGTAGGGAATGAAAGGATAACAACAAAAACATAAAATAGATCATTGTAATATTATGTATCAAGTGTGTGGTGAACTAATTAACCTACAATCAAGGCAAAAGTGGTGATAAAGTAGGCTAGTAGGAAGAAGATCATAATGACAGTAAAATGTAAAAAGATGATTTTAGTCTTTCTAATGAGAAGCAACGACGGTCACCAAATAGCCCCCACATGTTCCCTTTGGGCTCTTTCATCTTCGGGGTTAAATCCAAAAAGTAAAAAAGTATATTTTGACATGTATAAACCTTAATAAGAAACTTCAACATCAAATAGCTAGTATTATGTAATTTTCTCACTCAAGTATTTTTCTTTTACCACAAAAGATTTACAGAATGAAACCATTATTTGCGGAAATTAATCTTCAAATCTCTTACTCCTCGATTTCGTTTTAAGCCTACCATGTAAGAATAAATGTAGCTGAGCCAATTGCTTCATAAACACATTAAACAAATCAAGAATCAAAAGTATGCATTGGTCCCGTAGTTCACAATCTACAAACTTAACAACACAAAGTCCATTGGGCAATTGCTTTACTCCCAAAGCCCATTGGCTCGGTCCTGACCATTGCGGATGTTTATAACATACCTCAAGTGTTTGATTTCGATTCTATAACTCATAAAGTTTATCTTGCGAGTGATTTTATTGAAATTGGTTAACTTTGGCGTAAGATGAGTTTTTATTAAAAAAGGTGTAGTAAACTTAGTTATGTTTCGTTAATAATAATAATCGTTAATGAAATGTGTGGGATAATAATCCTAATGACAAACGATGTCTTAAAATGTAACTATGTTGCACTAGTGATGATAATCGATAATCGCGCCTGAATGGAAATTATATTGAAGTTACGTAAGCAATCGCTAGATGGAACTAGTGACTTACCTTGCGTTTCATCATCAATTTGCTAATTGTTGATGTATACTTGAAGATTAAAGTTAGGATCAGCCGATCAGGCTATTATGTGACGAGAGCTCAAGCACGTGTTTAAAATGCTAATTTTATGTTGTATTTGAACTTTAGGTTTACTTTTCTCATGTTCTTAAAGTGGGTGTAACACTTGTCTAACTTTAGGTTTACTTTTCTCATGTTCTTAAAGTGGGTGTAGCACTCGTCTATTGTTTCTCCTCAAACTTTACTATTACCAATCAACATTCTTTCTTATTTTTTAAGGATTTTGTCCACTCATTCGAACAACGAATTGTTCCTCTCACACGCCTCACTTGATTTTGATATTGTATCATGAGCTCACGCGTACACATGAAACCCTTGCAATACTCATGTTCATACGAAATCTAAACTCCTATATATTAATACACATGTTTTTTGTATCCCACTCGATATCATAGTCTTACTAGAGATCTGCAACATCACACCTTTTACTTTTTATAGAATTCGTGTTTTCATACTATTTTAAGACTAGAGAAACACGCAAATTCATCGTACAAATACTCATATCAATTAAATAAAATAATCATCTTGTATGACGAATTTGTTTGAATGTATTTTATATAATTTCCAACTAGTCTCAAAAAGGATTTTATGGGTATCGATGTATAATGGATAATAAACCTTGTTTTGATCATCTAAACAAGCTCTGGCATTTTAAGTCTGGATCTAACAATATATACGGCCCAATCAATTGCACGTAAAGAGAGCCAGAAAATTTTGTTAGCCCATGTGTCCATAAGATTTGGGCTAGAGTAATATTTTTGAGCAATCTCAATATTTTAGCATTTTTTTTCTAGAGGTGTAAGTTCAAGACATTAATTTGTTTAAATTCTATTTTAAAAATTCATACTTGTATGTTCGAGCTCCGCCACCTCTACTTGTTTATAGAGGGAGGTTTATTAGGGAATAAAAAATGGGAACCAAGAAACTATATGTTTCATATGTGGAAAACTCATAAAAACTTATTTTTACATGTGTTTATATACAACTTCTAAATGTGTTTATATGCAAAAGCTTCGAAAAAAGTTAAGTAAAAATAAGTTTCTTACATGTGAAAATGAGTTTTTTATATGAGTTTTCACATGTGAAACACATAGTTTTTTATTTTTTTTATGGTTCCTCAAAGATCCTTCCCCCTTATTTATATTTAACTATTTCTTATTTTTACGTAGAAATCTATTTAAATAAAAATTATAAGTATATTTTTTTATAAAACATAATATATATAATTTTTATTATATTATAAACTTTATTATACATAAATGTTACTATTGATAAAACTAACATAGTTATAAGCTCACGTGCCTAGTTAACATTGACATATGAAACCCGATCTCGTTTATAAAATAAAAAATGTAGAAATCATAAACGTACATTCTTACTTTATGCTAAAAAGTCCTACAACTATACCAAAGTCGCTTACGTTGTTAGAGTATATATTAATAACTTTTTTATCTAGAAAACTAACTTTAATGTAGAAAACATAAACGTACATTCTTACTTTATGCTAAAAAGTCCTACAACTATACTAAATAGAAAATGGTTTGTCATGACTATATCAAACTTGATAGAATGGATGAAATTAATTTCACCTACTAGAAGGAAGAAATGAAGCTGATGTTGATCGGTACAAAAGTTTACTATATTTTCTTGAAACACCTCAAGTTGTTTGTTGTCCTCAATGTAGAAGAACAAACAACGTGACCAAGACGAAGTACTATGTAGAGGTTGTTGGGATTTCCTGTTAGGTTTTACAAATAAAACGCAGCGAAAGTCTTGATTAAATTATCATAATAAGAAACCTGGACCAATGATCTATTTGCAAAACAGAAAGAAACAGGAAAAACCACAACCATAAGGTGCTTAGAAAAACATACATTGAATGGTAGAGAGATCACAACTAGAGAATTCACAAATCGTGATAACGTGTGATCTTGGATGCTAATCCAAATATTGGTAAATCTGAAACACAATCTCATTCGCATTTTATCCCTATTTGTACCAGATCCGACGAACAAGCGAAGAAACTGAGTAAAACTAGCGAACCGTCGGTTTTTCTTCTTCCGATCGGCCAATAAAACTGGGAGACGAAAATAGGCCAGAAGTGTGGTGGCGGCGGCCGGATCTTGGTCGGCAACGGTGGTGTCTGAAGAGGGTGGCGTGGCTTAGAGATGGGGATTAGGAATTTTGATTTGAGTCTCAACTAAATCACAGGAATAAAAATAACCCTAAATTCCACCCTTAGACCTCTTATTTAAAATCGTTAGGAAAACCATGGGGATCCTTTCTTTGGGTTCAAGTTTCATAATGAACCAAGTCCATTAGATTTAACCTACAAGGATTATCTATATACGCTTTTGTTGAGGAACTTGTCAAAACACGTTTTGTTGTTGAGCGAAATGATACCAATTTAAAATGTTGTTGGGATAATTAGAATTCAGTGACAGATCCATGATTTTTAGTCAGCGGGTGCCTAAAATAGGTAATGTTAAAACATGTTAGGTTACTACGGGCCGAATAAATAAGTTACATTAAATCGTAACTAAAAAATAATCATAGCAAAAATGACAACGAAAGATATAAATAAATAAAGATTTTAAAAGAATAACTGAAACACTTGTATAAATTTATAGCTCTAAATCTAAAAAGTATAAATAAATAAATAAAATAATGTATAATGATATAATCAATAAAAACAATATAAAATAATGTTTAATCTTTTATATTAAGTTAAATAAATTAATAAGGAAAAAATAAATAAATAGTTCAATTTTACATTTCAATTAAAATTTGATTTATATATTGTGATTGTGCATGACAGGGGATACAGTGATTTAAACTTTGTTGACTTTAACCTTTATAGACTCTGAATCTGCACTTTGCAGTGCTCTATTTTTTCACATACAAAAAAAATAAAATAAATAAAAACCATACGTTTTGGTTAAGTATTGGGCTGTGGCTTAGTTTTTAAAAGGCCCAATTCACCAAATGTTAATATTAATAGGTTGTCTTCTTCGTCTTTCTCAAAACACCCAGAGGAGCGTCTACACCGTCACTACTGTTGTTGTCGCCGTCTCCGGTAGAAAAAAGTTTCGGTCATCCGAAATCTTCGAGTTGATTATGGTAAGGACCTTTATAGGGTGCCTAGTAATAAAATGAATGGATGCCTAAATTTTTTTAGCTTAATTTTTAAAAAAAATTATTCTAATTAGGTCTTTTTGAGTGGGTGCACTCCCACCCCCTGTCTCTCAAGTAAATCCGCCACTATTAGAATTCATTTTGATTTGAATATGAAATGTAAATATATAAGAGAGAGTTGATAGTTGTGTGTAAAAGATTTAAGAAAAACTATAGAGTATGGTTTTGAAAAAAAAAATATTTTTTTTTTTACCTTTGAACGATAAGAAAAACATCAACGGCTAGTTTCTTCCTCTCCTATCCGTGTGAGAATTCTCACGGCTGGTGCTTTCACGTCCCTGTCACATGGAAAGGGGTGGTGTTTGATGCCCTTTACGGGCAATGTTTTTAAAACCGGACCGGCCGGCCGGACCGGGAACCATGACCTCCACCGGTCCGGTTACATGCTCTGAGACCGTTTGTTGGTTGAACCGGGCGGTTCAAGCGATTCAGCGGTCGAACCGCGAACCGGGTAGTTTAATTTTAAAAAAAAATTACTATTTTTTTATCTTTTTTATCCTATAGTCCTCCTACTTACTTCTATTTACAATTTTAACTCAATTTGGCTCTTTCCTTTTAACTTATACGCTGTCACAGGTCCTCCAAAACCCTAATCAAAATTAAAATTGAAGATTCAAAAGAATTAAAATTCCTACAGACCTACAACCCTCGTCCTTGACTCAAAATTGTTTAAATGGTTCTATATGTAGTATTTGGAATTTTTATATTTTTCTATATATTTTATGAATAGTTATATTATTTATTGCGTCATCCGGTTCTTGAATCCGGTCCGACCGATCCGACCAGTGAACCTCTAAGACATCCGGTTCGTTGTCCGGTCCGGTTCTGAAAACATTGTTTACGGGCTCCCACCCCCTTCCCACGCCCCCACACGGGACGGCCTAGGGGTGGTTTGATATAGCCTTTCTCGCAGAGTCCAAAGTTGACAAAACCTGCCTTGAACCAGTGTTCCAAGCTTAAACACTAAAGTAATTGCTCAAACATTCAACGAATCTAAAAGTTAAATGAAAAAAATGTTTTTGACTATTGCCCAGCATTGCTCAAAACCATGGGGGGCGTTGCTCAAAGCTGACACGCAGTGCTTTACGTGTGTGACGTTGGAAAATGGAAAAACAAAAAGGCATACACGTTGGTCGATGAAACCTGGCGTTAACACTGCTAGGGCGTTGGTTGTCACACCCCGATCGATGGCGGAATCATCGAGTCGGACAATGTGATGATTGTTCAAAAGCACAAGATATATAATGGTTGTGTAATTCATTAATTAAGTTTAAAGACAACAAGATCCAAATACAATACATTTCAAATAACATAGTATAGTTCAAAACATTGGTTTATTTAACTAGGTCCATAGTTCTTAAGTGGAGAATCTTCGGCAAGTAGTCACATATCCAAACCTGAAATATTATTTAAATCAAGTGTCAAATAAAAAGTTGGTGAGTACATAGGTTTAGTATTTCCTGTAAATAGTAGTTGTAAATCGTTTTGCAACTCATTGTTTATATTGTTAAAAATAGTATGTATGATGTATCATTTATTTAATCACAATTCAAACCGAGTTTGACGCGCTTGGACAGAGCACAACAGCTAAGTCCGGTATGTTTGAATATAGTTACCCACTATATCCGATATGTTTGAATATAACCCGCGGTTGTATCCGAGTATGCAGTAATAAACACCCTAACCGGGTGGGCTGGTCAGGCACAATAGATCTATCAATATTACAGTTGGTTGTCTTGTGTTTAAATGTATGTACATCCAAAGAATAAGCATATAGTCTCATGTATAACACGTATAAACAATGTGAGTAGCATGTATAATGTTTCATCCCAAAACGTATGAAAATGTAAAATAGGGGCTATGTAACTCACCTGGCTAGCGGATATGATAATCCACGAGTGCGGGTGATAAGGACGTTAAAACCTAAGCGTGTTGGAACCCTATGTGGATAGATAAGTATTATTGTACGTTTGTATGAGCGTATTCGTATTTAAATGTGTATGGGTTTTATAATAATACCCTTTAATATTTATTTGTATAAAATATGGTAGAAAATAATAATGATTTGGTAAAACTTTAACTTTAAAAATTATATATATATATATATATATATTGTTAAAATATTTCATTTTTAAATAAATAGTTATTATCTATTTATAAAAGTTCCTATTTATTTAATTATTTATTTTATCATTATTACTATATATATTTTTTGTAAGTTGAAACTATTTTAATAAATTTATAAAAATATAATATTTATTATTTTATAAAAATTTTTGTGGGTTAAATATGTATAAAAGAATTTTAGTGGTTTCCGGAATAAACGAACGAGTAAACCGACTCGTTTTAGTTTTTATTGTAATAAAAGAATGTTAAAATAAGTTAAAATAAATAAATAAAATAAAACAGAATAAAAAAAATTGGGCCGAAGGCCAACCGGGATCGAACCCGCGACCTACAACACAAACACACACACGCATAACCAGCCGGGCTACTGCCCATCGCTGGTTATGTGTGTACCGTTTAATTAATAAACCCAATGCGAGTTGGTCGCTGGTTCTCGGCAACTTGCGGACCAAGTCACCGAGAACTTCTGATTGCTCGGAAATGGTCAAAATTTGCTCGGTAACCGATATGTATTAGTTAGCCATTAGCAAAACGAAGGTAAAGGAATGAAATGCGGCGATAATACCTTAATCAAAGTGGTCCGAGAAGTTGGAACAAAAACTCGAAAAAGTGCACAACTGAACTCGGGTTCTGGTCCAAATTGGAACTTCAAAGGGGGCTGGGGAGCTTCGTTTGGATGTCACGAACACAGTGGTATCCTCAATTTAAAGAGAGAGTAGACAGAGAGGGGTGGCGAGCTCGTGCAGGTCCGTAAATGGTCATTTATAGCCGAGCCCAATCCCTATAATGAAATATGCAATTGAGGGTGTCTGGACATTCGTCTTGACGAGACGAAGCTAACGAGCTATCAAGCACGCGTGGAGGTTGACTGTCGGCTCGAAATAGTGGCGTGGGTTCTCGGCCATAGACACGATCCGACTTTTCGTATGATAAATCGACAAATTGGTCGAGGGCTTTTGTTCGCGTGGGGACGACGAGGCCAGAGCCGCCTTTAGCAGCTGTCGAGGTGTAGGGAACAGCCCTGTCAGGGTGTCGCCGGAAAAAGCCTCGGACCGCCGGACAAAGGGAAAGGGATGACCGGAAATACGAATTGGACTTTGGCAAGAATGGTCCCTGGAGTTTGTTTCTGTTTTAATTTAGTCCTTGCATTAATTACGGATGAGTCCTTGTGGTTTAGTTTGGCCACGTTTAGTCCCTGAACTGATTTATGTTTTAAACCCTTTTAGTTTCAAAATTTTCAAAATAGCCCTTTAACTTTTATAAAAAAATAATTTGTTAAATTTCTTTTTAATTTCATTTGTATTTTACAAAACTTATTTATTATTATTATAAATATTTTTATAAAAGTTAATTATTTTATTTAAATAGATTATTTTATTTATAAATGACCCTTTTTAAATTTAGATTTTTTATATAAAATTTTATATAAGTTTAAAACTTATAAAATTTTATTCATTTTAAACCCCTAAATTATATATATATATATATATATATATATATATATATATATATATATATATATATACTTGCGTAAAATTTTAAATAAAATCACTTGCATTCCAATAGAAAAAAAAATGTTTACAGGATACATAATATAAAAGCGTGAATAAAAACCCGAAATGTCACAGTCTCCCCATGTTAAAGGAATTTCGCCCCGAAATTTAACTAATGGAGGCTATGAAAAGAGATGCGGATATTTGGATTTCATTTGGTCTTCACGTTCCCAAGTGAAATCGGGTCCACGTTTAGACTCCCAACGGACCTTGACAATGGGGATGCGGCTACGCTTGAGTTTCTTGACTTCTCAGTCCATGATTTCCGTGGGTTTCTCAACAAAGTGCATTTTCTCGTCAATACGCACTTCATCAAGAGGGATGTGGAGATTCTCGTCGGCTAGGCACTTTTTCAAATTAGATATGTGGAAAGTCGGATGAACGTTGCTGAGTTCTGAAGGAAGATCGAGTTTGTAGGCCACTTTTCCTATCCTTTCGATTATCTTGAATGGGCCCACATATCGAGGTGCAAGTTTTCCCTTCTTTCCAAATCGGACTACGCCTTTCCAAGGTGATACTTTCAGAAGAACCATATCCCCAACTTGGAATTCCAAGGGTTTTCGTCGATTATCGGCATAGCTCTTTTGCCGACTCCTTGCTACTCGAATGTTGTCACGAATAAGAGAGATTTTATCGGTGGTCTCTTGGATAAGCTCGGGACCGGTGATTTGTGCTTCACCAATTTCGTTCCAACAAATCGGTGAACGACATTTTCGTCCATAAAGAGCTTCAAACGGTGCCATGTTAATACTTGTGTGGTAGCTGTTGTTGTAGGAAAATTCGATCAGCGGTAGGTGAGAATTCCAATTGCCACCAAAGTCAATGACACAAGCTCTAAGCATATCCTCGAGAGTTTGGATTGTTCGCTCGGTTTGTCCATCAGTTTGAGGATGGTAAGCCGTACTTAAATCCAAACGAGTACCAAGCGCAGATTGTAATGATTGCCAAAATCGGGAAGTAAAACACGAATCACGATCGGAGATGATGTTCAAAGGGATTCCGTGACGACTTACGATCTCATCAATGTAGATCCGAGCCAATTTCTCGACTCGATAGTCCTCACGAATAGGCAAGAAATGAGCAGACTTTGTAAGTCGGTCGATAATAACCCAGATACTATCGTGCCCACTAGAAGTGCGTGGGAGTTTGGTGATGAAGTCCATAACAAGGTTCTCCCACTTCCACATGGGAATTTCAGGTTGTTCGAGGAGTCCGGAAGGCTTTTGGCGTTCGGCCTTCACTTTAGAACAAGTTAGGCATTTTGCCACAAAGAGGGCAATATCCTTTTTCATGCCGGGCCACCAATATTGCTGACGAAGACCCATGTACATCTTATCAGCTCCGGGATGTACCGAATATCGAGTTTTGTGGGACTCGTTCATCAAAAATATACGAAGGTCGTCGCGATCGGGAATCCAGATACGATCCAAGTAATACAATAGGCCGTTGGCTTTGGTTTCTAGCAAGAGTTCTACACCACATGCCATTTCTTGATACATGTTTCCCTCGGTAACCGAGGTGTGTTGTGCTTGGAGAATGCGGGCTTGGATATTGTTATGAATACGAACACTATGAAGCATGATACGCTCTTTACGACTCAAAGCGTCGGCTACAACGTTTGCTTTGCCAGGGTGGTAGCGAATCTCGCAGTCATAGTCGTTAAGAAGTTCGACCCATCGTCGTTGCCTCATATTAATCTCTTTTTGATTGAAAATATGTTGGAGACTTTTGTGGTCGGTGAAAACCACGCATTTGGTGCCATAAAGATAGTGTCTCCAAATTTTCAAGGCGAAAACGACAGCACCAAGCTCGAGATCATGGGTCGTATAGTTCTTCTCATGGATTTTGAGCTGACGTGATGCGTATGCAATTACTTGGCCACGTTGCATTAGAACACAACCAAGACCTTGGTTGGATGCATCACAATAAATGACAAAGTCGTCATTACCACTAGGAAGAGTTAGAATAGGAGCATTGCAGAGCTTGTGCTTGAGAGTTTGAAAAGCTTCCTCTTGCTTGGGTCCCCACTCGTAAGATTTACCTTTATGAGTCAAGGCAGTGAGCGGAACCGCAATCTTGGAGAAATTTGAGATGAAGCGACGATAGTAACCCGCTAGTCCAAGGAAGGAACGAATCTCGGTAGGAGTCTTAGGAGTACTCCAATTCTTTACCGCTTCGATTTTTGCCGGGTCCACATGAATTCCCTTATCGTTGACTATGTGTCCCAAAAATTGAACTTCCTTTAGCCAGAATTCACACTTGGAGAACTTGGCGTATAGTTGTTCTTTCTTCAAGAGTTCTAAAATCAAACGAAGATGTTGTTCATGCTCCGCTTTCGTCTTAGAATAGATAAGAATGTCGTCAATGAAAACGATCACGAACTTGTCCAAATAAGGTTTGCATACACGGTTCATGAGGTCCATGAAGACCGCAGGTGCATTAGTCAAACCGAAGGGCATGACCATGAACTCGTAATGACCATATCTAGTCCGAAAGGCAGTCTTCGGAATGTCTTCATCGAGAACACGAAGTTGATGGTATCCGGAACGAAGGTCAATCTTGGAGAAACATGTTGAACCTTGAAGCTGATCGAAAAGATCGTCGATACGGGGTAAAGGATAACGGTTCTTAATTGTAAGCTTGTTGAGTTCACGATAATCGATGCACATTCGAAACGATCCATCCTTTTTCTTTACGAACAACACGGGAGCACCCCAAGGTGAATGGCTCGGGCGGATGAATCCTTTAGATGAGAGTTCTTGTAATTGACTTGCGAGCTCTTGCATCTCAGAAGGTGCAAGACGATAGGGAGCTCTTGCCACGGGAGTAGCTCCGGGCACAAGGTCAATACGAAACTCTACTTGTCTAGGGGGAGGAAAACCGGGTAAATCCTCGGGGAATACCTCGGGAAAGTCTCGAATGATCGGAATATATTACAATTTCTTACCCTTGTCTTTCGTGTCAACTACGTGGGCTAAGAAGGTAACGTACTTTTTCTGCAAGTACTTTTGTGCCAATGTGCAAGACATGAGTTGAAGACCACGACACGGTTTTTCACCGAAAA
Organism: Smallanthus sonchifolius; assembly: GCA_023525975.1. Classification (NCBI taxonomy): domain Eukaryota; kingdom Viridiplantae; phylum Streptophyta; class Magnoliopsida; order Asterales; family Asteraceae; genus Smallanthus; species Smallanthus sonchifolius. The sequence goes on from CM042042.1 coordinate 60,805,875, forward strand.
TAACTAACGTGTCACCCGAAGGGAGAGGTATACGAATGCACTTTTCGTAGCAAATAACCTCGGCATGATGCTTGGATAACCAGTCCATGCCAATTATAATATCGAAGCTTCCCAATTGCATTGGAATGAGATCAACAGAGAATTCATGATTATTAAGCTCAAGATTGCAGTTGCGGATAACAGAGTTTATAGCAATAGATTTCCCGTTTGCTATCTCCACGGAATAAGGATTGTCAAGTTTCGTTCTTTGTTTAGCAAGTCGAGATTCAAAGGTAAGAGACACGAAACTCCTATCGGCACCGGTATCAAATAAAATGGATGCATAATGATTGTTTACAAGAAACGTACCGTTTATCACGTCGTTGTTTGCTTGTGCCTCATTAGCGTTTATATTAAACGCTCGTCCTTGGGGACCACCTTGGTGATGAAGTTTTGGGCATCGGTCACGGAAATGGTTTGGGTCTCCACACTCGTAACATGCCCGACCATTGAGAAGTGCCGGATAGTTTGGACGGTTGGCTGGAGCAGCTTGGTGGACGGGAGGACGGGTACGGCAGGTAGTGACCACGTGTCCATATCGCCCGCATCTTGAGCACAATCGGCATGGTAGATTGGCAGGATGATGGTACTTGCAGGTCTGGCATTGGGGATTCGGGCCCATATAAGTCTTCGGGTTTTGACCCAAAGGGGCCGCTTGAATAGCAGGTACAGCGGGAGTTACGGCTACGAAGTTTCGACCCTTACGTTTCTTGTTGCGGTTAGAAGACTCGGGTTTCACATCTTTGACGGCCGCAAGAGTAGACACAACCTTCTTGGAACCCTTTCTTGTTAAGGTTCCGGCTTTGACATGGTTGTCGGATAGTGTAGCAGATAGACGGATAGCAGCTTCAAGAGTAGGAGGATTGCTTCCTAGCACAGCATCTTGAATTTGCATAGGCAGGCCGCCTATGTATTTTTCAATTCCCCGAGCAAGGGGAGTGATCATATGAGGCACCATCAGACTTAGCTCTTGAAACCGGGTGGTGTAAGCCAGATTATCCCTGCTGTCTTGGGCAAGATCCCAAAATTCAGCCTCGAGCTTCCTCATTTCATTCTGAGGACAAAATTCATCAGTCATGGCCTTCTTCAGATCATCCCATGATAAGGATGTAGCAACCTCAGCACCACGAGTGCGTTTCTCATCGTTCCACCAGGTGAGGGCTCTCTTTTGGAGTACACTTGTGGCATAACAAACCCGAAGATTATCGGGACAGTCGCTGTTTAGGAATGTGCTTTCCATGCTTTCAAACCATTGAAGTAGGCCGGTAGCACCTTCAGTCCCGAAGAATTTAGTAGGATTGCACGATTTAAAGTGCTTAAACGTGCAATGAGGCGGGTTGGTACCACCGTTCCCTTGGATGTTATGAGACCCGTCATTGTTGTTATTTGCTTGGGTCATTTGCCCTACTAGATGGGCAAGGAGAGTAGCAAGATCCGGGTTGGAAGTGCTAGAGTTTGCACGTCGAGGAGGCATTCTAACACCATAAGAAAAGACAATGATATTTTAGATAAGACGGATAAATATGAGTTATAGCGGGAAATAATGTAAGCAGAAATACGAGATTTATCATGACGCGTGCCAGTGCATGTGTATTTATTCTAAGTTGATAGGGGAAACTAAGTCATCTTTTCCGGGTAGGACATGATGTTATAGATCATTATTTGCGTAATAGGAATTGCCGGGACTTGCATGCACTACAAATCGTTATTACGTGTGCACCCGTAATAATGATTCGCTTTGCATGTTCATCTAGTTCTTCCTATCTTGCTATAATGTCCCCAAATTTTGAGTTTAAGTTCGGATCGTATCCTTGCGAATACATTGACTTATCAACGTTAAATAGTTCCTCAAAACTTTCAAGGAGACATGCTTTAGCCTATAGGTAAACACTCACTTCAGGAATTCCCAGGAAAGCATACGGGTCCGTTTATTTGGATTTATACGAAATGCTTTCCTCAACAGAAAACCCAATGTACAGGTGTCACCCTTCCAGATTGCACGTGTCCTTTACTGGTTTCAAGAAATTAAGTCGTTGACGAGATTTTCAAGTTTTTAATAGACTTGAGAGTCTATGAGTATAATATGTGTAGGAATGTTGCAATAATCATGGATTAGGAAAGAGTATGGACAAGGATGAGTAGTGTATTTGTTTGCATAAGTTTGTTTGTCAAATGTGTATGTAAAGTATGTATCATGTATTTAAGCCTTGTATGTATGTGTATGAGTCTCACGTACCAAACTTGGGAAAATTCAAATAATACCTAACTACAAATAATTCACATAGGAATTAATCATTTAGCACATAACACATAAAAGGGAGTCCTAGGGTTATAGTCTAGGTCATCGTGTCTAATAACCTAATTCACTATAACCATGGCTCTGATACAAATCTGTCACACCCCGACCGATGGCGGAATCATCGAGGCGGACAATGTGATGATTGTTCAAAAGCACATGATAGCTAATGGTTGCATAATTCATTAATTAAGTTTAAAGACAACAAGATCCAAATACAATACATTCCAAATAACCTAGTCTAGTTCAAAACATTGGTTTATTTAACTAGGTCCATAGTTCTTAAGTGGAGAATCTTTGGCAAGTAGTCACATATCCAAACCTGAAACATTATTTAAATCAAGTGTCAACTAAAAAGTTGGTGAGTACATAGGTTTAGTATTTCCTATAAATAGTAGTTGTAAATCGTTTTGCAACTCATTGTTTATATTGTTAAACATAGTATGTATGATGTATCATTTATTTAATCACAATTCAAACCGAGTTTGACGCGCTTGAACAGAGCACAACAGCTAAGTCCGGTATGTTTGAATATAGTTACCCACTATATCCGATATGTTTGAATATAACCCGCGGTTGTATCCGAGTATGCAGTAATAAACACCCTAACCGGGTGGGCTGGTCAGGCACAATAGATCTATCAATATTACAGTTGGTTGTCTTGTGTTTAAATGTATGTACATCCAAAGAATAAGCATATAGTCTCATGTATAACACGTATAAACAATGTGAGTAGCATGTATAATGTTTCACCCCAAAACGTATGAAAATGTAAAATAGGGGCTATGTAACTCACCTGGCTAGCGGATATGATAATCCACGAGTGCGGGTGATAAGGACGTTAAAACCTAAGCGTGTTGGAACCCTATGTGGATAGATAAGTATTATTGTACGTTTGTATGAGCGTATTCGTATTTAAATGTGTATGGGTTTTATAATAATACCCTTTAATATTTATTTGTATAAAATATGGTAGAAAATAATAATGATTTGGTAAAACTTTAACTTTAAAAATTATATATATATATTGTTAAAATATTTCATTTTTAAATAAATAGTTATTATGTATTTATAAAAGTTCCTACTTATTTAATTATTTATATTATCATTATTACTATATATATTTTTTGTAAGTTGAAACTATTTTAATAAATTTATAAAAATATAATATTTATTATTTTATAAAAATTTTTGTGGGTTAAATATGTATAAAAGAATTTTAGTGGTTTCCGGAATAAACGAACGAGTAAACCGACTCGTTTTAGTTTTTATTGTTATAAAAGAATGTTAAAATAAGTTAAAATAAATAAATAAAATAAAACAGAATAAAAAAAATTGGGCCGAAGGCCAACCGGGATCGAACCCGCTACCTACAACACAAACACACACACGCATAACCAGCCGGGCTACTGCCCATCGCTGGTTATGTGTGTACCGTTTAATTAATAAACCCAATGCGAGTTGGTCGCTGGTTCTCGGCAACTCGCGGACCAAGTCACCGAGAACTTCTGATTGCTCAGAAATGGTCAAAATTTGCTCGGTAACCGATATGTATTAGTTAGCCATTAGCAAAACGAAGGTAAAGGAATGAAATGCGGCGATAATACCTGAATCAAAGTGGTCCGAGAAGTTGGAACAAAAACTCGAAAAAGTGCACAACTGAACTCGGGTTCTGGTCCAAATTGGAACTTCAAAGGGGGCTGGGGAGCTTCGTCTGGATGTCACGAACACAGTGGTATCCTCAATTTAAAGAGAGAGTAGACAGAGAGGGGTGGCGAGCTCGTGCAGGTCCGTAAATGGCCATTTATAGCCGAGCCCAATCCCTATAATGAAATATGCAATTGAGGGTGTCTGGACGAGACGAAGCTAACGAGCTATCAAGCACGCGTGGAGGTTGACTGTCGGCTCAAAATCGTGGCGTGGGTTCTCGGCCATAGACACGATCCGACTTTTCGTATGACAAATCGACAAATTGGTCGAGGGCTTTTGTTCGCGTGGGGACGACGAGGCCAGAGCCGCCTTTAGCAGCTGTCGAGGTGTAGGGAACAGCCCTGTCGGGGTGTCGCCGGAAAAAGCCTCGGACCGCCGGACAAAGGGAAAGGGATGACCGGAAATACGAATTGGACTTTGGCAAGAATGGTCCCTGGAGTTTGTTTCTGTTTTAATTTAGTCCTTGCATTAATTACGGATGAGTCCTTGTGGTTTAGTTTGGCCACGTTTAGTCCCTGAACTGATTTATGTTTTAAACCCTTTTAGTTTCAAAATTTTCAAAACAGCCCTTTAACTTTTATAAAAAAATAATTTGTTAAATTTCTTTTTAATTTCATTTGTATTTTACAAAACTTATTTATTATTATTATAAATATTTTTATAAAAGTTAATTATTTTATTTAAATAGATTATTTTATTTATAAATGACCCTTTTTAAATTTAGATTTTTTATATAAAATTTTATATAAGTTTAAAACTTATAAAATTTTATTCATTTTAAACCCCTAAATTAAATTAAATATATATATATATATATATATATATATACTTGCATAAAATTTTAAATAAAATCACTTGCATTCTAATAGAAAAAAAAATGTTTACATGATACATAATATAAAAGCGTGAATAAAAACCCGAAATGTCACATTGGTCAACGCCAAGCATGTCTATTCAACCATTTTTCGGTAGTTTTGTAAGTTATTTTGGTAATTTGTGAACCATTGCAACTCTTAATGAGAGGTTACATATGTAGGGACTTCAGGTCTATTAATAAGGTTCTTGAGCCTCATTTTACACCGTCCAACTTTCAAATCTTCTTATTTCTATCACTCAGCAATACACGTTCATGGTGCGATGTATAAGATTGTTTCTTACATTCTCTAGACTCGAGAAGGTCCTGGGAAGGTCTTAGCCATCTAAACTGTTAAAACTTATAAATATAATTTCAATTTGATAATTCTTTCTCTAATGCTTTTTTTCTTTTATGTGCATATTTGGGCATTTTCCATCATTATGATGTTTGTGAGCTGTTTGGGCCTTCGATATGAAGTTGGGCTCTATTTGGTCTGCTGTGAAGATGGGCTTTAAAGCCCTTGGAACACCATCTCCTTACTCAGCCGAAGATCAAAGAAGCTGCAGCAAGTGCAACCCTCTCTTTCTGAGTCGATAGGCTTTTCTTGTTTCTCCATGGAGTCCCAAAGGAAAGTTCTCTAATTGCTTGATTGCCTCTCTATTAGTTAGGGCTTTTCCCTATAAGAGTTGATGCCTTCTTCTACAAACACGAAGAACAATTCTATCTGCCATTGTCTATTTAGGGTTTTAAACCTTTTTTTATCTTCGTCTCTATTTCTTTATATTTGTGTTGATTTTGAATAACAAAATCTTTTGATTATCAAGTTTTGACATAAACCATCAACAACTATAGTAGGGGTTAATTATCCTTAAGGATAGTTACACAATTACATTCTCTTTTAATAAGCATTTCTTTGTTATCTTCTCCTACTAACATTAAGGAACATGAAAAAAGAAACAACTAATATATTACAACTCGCTTCGCCGTCTAAGTAGTGATGGTGTCTCGATCTTTACAACTTCTAATCCGTATTTTGAGACTATCATGCTTCCATCCCTTGATCTCACAACATTGTCTCCTTGTCCCTTGCACAACATACCACTTGTCATTATGTTCCCTCCAAAAGAATGTCATCAAAACATACCACAAAAACATTTTTTTTCATTGTAACACAACTATGACCGAAGATGTAAAATGTTTACCTCAATCCAATAATTAGGGTTCATCTTCGATGCCAAGACCGCAACCCTCTCAATTGTGCTTGGATAATCTCTTTTATCGCATATCTTGACCGACTTATCTCTAGTATACGTGGTCGGCGTGTCATTTCCCGCCTCTTGAACTTGGCTAATGTAATATAAAGCCGGAAGTTCACATGGGTTGGTGGGCATGTGTCAGGTATTAAACGTGAAAGGCCCTCTTTAAAGCTCCTCCATGTGAGGAACGTTCGCAGTGGCATCTCAAGCTCTTGAGCCGTCAAGAGAGATGGGTATATTTGAACCGTGTATCCCCATGATACGGATATGGACCAACGGTGCCACCAATTTTTGTGGTAGCAAAATGACTGTTGCATGGCTCGAGGTGGGTCGAGCCGGTAGGTCTGGATGAGAGTGTTCAATGACTCGTACTTTGTTAGGTTCGGTAACAATGGTTTGATATAGTCGAGGTGGTGGAGTGACACCAGTGGTGTCATGGGATGTGCTGCTAGTAGACCATATACGCGTCTCCTCTAATATCCATCTGTGACGATCAATATGGTTAAATACATCATCTTAAATGCTCCTAAATATAATCTTTATTTACTATTCTTTTTAAAATTTTGAGAGGTTGGGGGAAATAGATTTTGTTTAATTGGTATTTTTTTTGAGAATAAATTAAAGTGGTAAGTATCATGTTTCGGCGGAAATTTTAAAAAATGGTAGAACTGGTAATGGAAGTACCGGTTTCAGTTCATTTGCATAAACCCAATGATTGGGTGTTAGTTGTATGGTAGAATCACAGTAAAACCGGTACCGGCAGTACAGGTTTCAGTTCAATTCACTTAATGCCAACTTAACAACACCGTTTTCAGTCAATTTTGTCCTTTATTGAAACCGGAGGTGCCGACACCGGTTTCAGTGACTTTTTGGTAAAGCTGATTTATGTATTTGTTTTTAACCCGATACATATAAAGCTGTCATTGGAAAAGTAACTGAAACCAGATGCGCCAATACCGGTTTCAATTATTTTTGTTTAATTTGTTTTAAATTGTAGTTTATGTATTTTTTAAATTGTAGTTTATGTATTCCGTTTCAAAGACGTGTTGGCTCGTTACATACACCTCACGTGATATTACGGGAACGAGTTCACATAAGATATTATTAATATCTATTAAATATAAATAACTTTCTTCAAAGTCGGACAAAAAGAGTTTTTTTAAAAATTATTTTTTTCAATTAAGTGAAGTTGAAACGAGTAACTTTAGTCATGGATACCTCCCTCGTATACTATACGTTTCGAAGACGGGTTGGTTTCATAATGTACACCTCACGTGATATTACAGGAACGGGTTCACGAAAGCTATTATTAATATCTGTTAAATATAAATAACTTTCTACAAAGTTGGAGAAAAAGCGTGTTTAAAAAATTTGTTTTTTCAATTAATTTTTTTAATGAATTACCGTTTAAAAAAATACATAAACTGTAGCGGTCGCAAAACGCTAGCAACTGAAGTGCTGGCAAATCGGTAGCAAACTGAAGCGGTCGCAAAACGGTAGCAACTGAAGCGGTGGCAAATAAGTGGCAAACTGAAGCGGTCGTAAAACTGTAGCAAAAACGGTAGCAAACTGTGGCGGTCGCGAAATTAGCGACAGTTTATACGGTCGCAAAATTGGTCGCAAAATAAAGTTGTCGCAATTTGGTTGCAAAAAGGCAATTGCGACGTGCATTTTTCCTACCACATTCCCGGTCGCAACAAGGCAATTGTAACCGTTTTGCGACCGAAAATGCGGTAGCAATAGCCTAGTTTTCTAGTATTGTTAATTTTCCGAGTGAGCGGTGAGCGATTTGGACAACCCTACTTTCTAATGTGTCCTTAGAATTGTAGAGCCACAAAAGCTGCTCATCGCTTGGTGTCGCTGATTGATTGTCGCAAAGGCTGATCAAGTGGCCAACAAGGAGAGACGGTTTTAGGTTTTAAGTTGTGCTACTTTTGACATTATAAGAAATTTCATAACAGTTTGGCCAAAAGAGTTATTTATAAATGTATAATATCTTAATTCATTATATATATATATATATATATATATATATATATATATATTAAAAATTAATTCGAGCCAAACCGAACGAGCAATGAGTGAGCGTGCCTTTGCGCGTGCTCCGTTCGTTTATAAACCGAACCGAGCCGATCGACTTGTTTACAAACCGAGCCGAAATCGAACAAACATATTTCCAAGAAATTTTCAAACGAGTTCGAGTGAATTTCGAGCGTTGAGCATTTTGAACGGCCCACTCTAGGCTCATTTTTTTAAAGGCATATGGACTTTAACACATTACTTCCACAAACCTTAATGTTCATAGTGAATTTTACTCTACTAACGGGTCCGGTAGCGGATTTAGAACAAAACTTCAGCGGTAGCGATTTTTTTTACAGTACTTTCATGTAAATAAAACACAAAAAAATTTGACCGTATTTTCATGTAAACAAATTTTTTTTACTGTAACACGCGACTGGCGAGGCAGACTGCAGAGGCGGAGAACTGGGGTTTGGCGGAAGCGGCGCCTGGCGGTGGTCTTAGCTCAGGTCGAGCGACTGGTCGAGTGGTCGGTCTCTGACTCTCACAGTTCCCTCTCTGTCTTTCTTCTTGGCCGGCCGTTTGAGTAAGTTGGGTTTGAGAATTTGGGACTTTGAGATATTGGGTTTTAATAAAACATTTGGGTTGGCTAAGGCCCAAACATTTTATTAAAACCTAACACCTCAAAACCTTTAATAAAATGTGGGGATTTTTTTATAAAGTATTGAGGTTTTATAAAATTTTAGACTTTTTATGAAGTGCTGAGCTTTTAAAAATATTTCAGGAGTAACGTAATTTTTGGTCAGTGGTAACGTAAGAAGTAACCGGATACATAAAACCGTAAAAAAAAATACGTTGCCGTAAAAATTAATGGTTAGCGGGGGCTATACCTACCCTAAAGGAACCGACTATAATAGTTGTTGAGGCTCATTGATACCCAAAAACCCGACACAATTCCCGCTCGTAATTTGAGACTCAAAATTTAGATACGACTTTTTAAGTCAATCAGTAACACGTCCCTACATCGACCATTTCTTTTGTTTCTTGTCTGTTTCGGATGTAAAAGGTGTTCAATTTACGAAAACAACCTCAATCAGTCTTAGAATGACCTGGTGGAACCTCGCTCACACAAGCCCACACTCTTTGATCCGACCCGTAGAAATAACGGTACCGATCAAGACAACCGTCAAAAATCCGTCCTAGCTCCACCGCCGGCGCATAACTCACTGCAAATCCACCACCCCCAAATGCCATGACGTACGAGTGCATCACGTCCTACTCAACACTCTCTGAACTTCCACCAACGTAGTACATCTGCCGGTGATTGTACTTCGATAACACCGATACCAAATTATCCACGAAAAACACCGTATCATCGTCCCCCATCACAAACCACCTCACATCCGGTAACCCGAGCTTGAACGACTCCACCACAACCCGGGCGATCCGAACCGCTGGGTTCGACCCGCCATTATTCATCCGGGTCACGTTTTCCGAGACCTTGAAGGGGAGCGAATTCGGGTGAGAGAACAGATCCGGGTCGGGTTGTTCGTCCAACCAAACAAATCCCCGGGTTATGTTGGGTTGCCACCAGAGTTCAGAGTAGTGCCGACGTTCCCTCCACGTGTGAACCGACGGTCGGATACTAGGGAGGATGTGTTTGGGATATTCCGGTGGAGAAGCAAACCGGGAGCGGTGGTTAAGGGTGACGGTTGTCGGCGTAACGCGGAGAGAACGACGAAAAGTAGGAAAACAAGGAGCGTTGACTAGAACGACGTCGTTATGACTTTACTGTTCTTGTAATGAAAAACATTTGTCATGAACAAAAGTGGAGTCTAGATATTGTACGGAAGCACAGGTGAATCCAGGAATTTTTTTCAGTAGGTTTACTCTATATTTTTTAAGAGGTTCACTTCAGTGTTTTTACATACCGTTCTATATAAATTTCGAAACTCGAGGATTTCGATGAACCCCTCCGGGCTATGTAGGTCCGCCCTGTATGAAAGAATGGGAACCTTAAATTGAGAACGTACGCAAGAACCAAAACCTTAAAATGTGATGGAGGACACGTGTATTTGCTTAAATGAACCGGATTTAGGCCGGTAACTACTTTTTTAGACTATTAAAACCAGGATTCCTTGTACCAAATGCACACAACAAAATAGGCTTTTAAAATAAACATTCCTTTTATAGTTTAATTGATTAAGAGCATCCGGTATACGTGGGTTTATCACGCCGTGATTCAACGTGGAAGACAGAATCACGCCGTGATTCAGTGGGCACACCGTCCCCTTGAGCCGTGATGTAGTCATGTGGTTCCTTCCTGTGATTTTTTTCACGCCTAGCATTCCAATTTAACTCCCCAATTCAGTCAAGTCATTTTTTAACTAAATTGGGTATGGATATGGGGTAAAAGAATAATGATATGAAAAAGATGGAATAAGGAAAAAGATAATTATTTTAATGAGATTTAACGACGTAGTTTTGATTGGTAACGGATTTAGACGGAAAATTGACGTGAAATTTTACCATAAAATGACACGTGTTCTAAAAGTTTTTTTTTTTATTAAACAGAGGATAAAGGGGAAAAGAATAAGTAAAAAGAAGTTTTGCTAGTGGTTTTTTTTTTTATTTATTTCATAAATCATGATAACGTATAGACTACTTCCGTCATTAGATCTTCCATGAACCTTCTCTTTAATCATTCATAGATTATAGAAGTGCAAACCCTTCTTCCTAAAAGAAAATTAATTAATAGTCACAGAGAGTTAGTGTAGTTACGACCGTGTATATTGGGTTAGTCAACCTGTAGTGACATTTTGTCATTTAATTTTGTTTAGATGCTATTGTTTTAATTCATTTGTTTTCTAAATAAAATTAATACATAATTTATATTTATTGATATTTTTTTATAAAATTATTTTTTTAATCATTTTATTTAATAATACTTTTTAATATTTAATTACATATTATATATATATATAATAATAATAATAACAATAATAATAATTTTGTTCTGTACTAACTCTTAAATAGGGTTAATGGTCGTCCTTTGAAAATTTTCAGTTCTGTATTAACTTCTAAATGCAAAAATCAAGTTTCAATACCATTATAATTTGATTCTACTTTCATCTTTGTATTTCTTTTATTTGTTCTTGATGGCATCATTAAGCACTTCTTCTTCAAACAATTACGGGGTAATGGGGAGTAAAAGTGGTATCAGAGCCGTAAGGTTCAATCCACGTCATTGTCTCCCCCGGTCTAGTTCATGAGGGGAAGGTAGTTGCAGCAGAGCCGGTCTCGAAAAGTCGAATGCCCTACACGAGCTGAAAAAAAAAGGCCTAATAAATTTCTTTTTAAAGCCTCGAAAATTTTATAACAAAAAAAAAGAGAACGAGAAAATGCGAGTAGTTGGAATTTTTATTTAAAAAAGTAGCTGAAAATGTGAAATGGAATTAATACAGCTATCATTCGACATTTGGTGCAATGATAGCCCTAAGACTTCACATAGTGAAGGTCTTGTATTCGAATCTTTGCCACAGCAAAAAAAATGATCTGTAGCCAGGTAAAGGGGTTTACCCAGTTAAAGATTTCTCCTAAGATGAGCTAAAAAAAGTAATACAACTCAGCACTACACTTGCTATTTCAAGCGTGGGGTTTAAACAAAATTTGGGGCACATGACCATAATTTATGAGCACTGTTGTATCTACAATTACTCCAAAATAGAAAACAAAAAAAAAATCACCCACTTGATGTAGGAAATTAATGGCATCGTAAAAAAAAAGAAAAGAAAAAGGCATCGCCAACAATAACTTGATAATGATCTTTAAGTTTTCAGTTTATCTTTCAATGGAGTTCGGCTTTGGTCCTGTTAGGCCCAATTTTTATTATTTACCATGCCGTATTAAGGCAAATTTCTTTAGTCTTGTTAGGCTCAATTTTTTTGTTTTTAAAAAAATTGATTGAACATAAACGGAGAACCATTACGTTGGGGGGAAGAAGAATAATTTGTCATCATGGAAGAGCTTGGCGGCAAGAAGGATCAAAGAAAGAGCTAGAAACTTCAAGTTACGAAAGAAGTATGGTATGGATACCGGAACTTCAAGTATGGTCCAACACCCAATACACGAAATAACCAATACTTGAAACCATATAAGAAAAGGAGAAATAAGGCTCATATCCAATGTTACTTCTTACATAACTTTGGTCATTTTGCATCTAAATACCCTAGAGAAATTGGGAATACAACTTATAAGAATCTTTGATAGTGGGAAATACATGAAAGTCCCATGTATTTTCTATGTTACTAGTTTAAAGAAGAATGTGTTATGTTTGTCAAGCGTTTGTCAAACTCGTTGGGGATACTTGTGAAATTGTTGAAATGTTCAAGAAAGAAGCAGCATATTTTAAGGGAGATGATGTATACCAAGAGGATGAGGAGAAATTTTTGCAAAAGAAAAGGCTTATCTAAAGGAACACAGACGTACCTACCTATTACAAGGTTGGTCATCTGACACCGTTGAAAAAAAACTTTTATTTGTTATATATATGGTATAATCTCGACCGACCCTCATGAAATTTTGACGACCCCCATAAATTTCTGACCGACCCCAAGAAAAAAATAATTTTTAACACTGACCTCGTATAAACTAACAACTTACTTTGACATTTGGACTAAAAACTTATTCAGTTAAACAATTAAACCCACAATTAATTACCTCATTTACCCATTTGGAATTAAGCCCATATTTAATTAACTCATACCCATTTAAAATTTTAAATAGTTTAATCTAGTAAAAAATCTAATTAGCAGCAATCCTTATTTTGGATCCATCGACGACTCGACGATTCATGTTTACGCTTCACCAATCACAGGAACGACAATTTTCTAATCACGATTCTCGCCATGCCTCCTAATCGAAGTTAACGCAAACATAAGAACGGTTAACCTCGATTCTCCCCTGCCTCCTCACGATTTCAGGCTTTTGCTAATCACGAATTCATGATTCTCGCCCCTGGTAGTCGGTTCATTGTTCACAGCCTTGCGCCCTTGCCTACTCGCGATTTCATGCAACTTGTTTTTATTTTCTTTCTCTAAATTTTGAATTTTTGCTTATAATATTATTTTGCAATAAATACTATGTCATTTGTGTTACTTACTAATTGTAATTAGTGACAATGTGTGTATAAAGTGACTCGACCCGACCCGACCTGAACTGAAGTTTTTTTTTATATTTAACGATAAACAATTGATCCAAAAAACTTTCAACTCTCATGAAAAAATTTCTGGGTCCGCCACTGTAAAGTAATACTCTAATCACCAATGAAGGAATGGAAGATAAGATGAAATTTGGTTTTGAGGGCCTAAACTTCACCCAAGAAAAAGCGGACATGATTTAGAACTACACTATGAGAAGAATATGGGAAAAACATACAACTCACCTACCACTGAAAGTTCTGTAACTTTTCTTAACGTGTTGCAAGTTCATATACTGTTCATGAAGTATAGGATTGCTTTTAGGAGTGAATTCAGGTCTGTGTGTATATTGTACTTAAACAAGAAGTCGGTTTGGGCCAATAGGCCAACAACGGGTCAGTCCAAAGTCTCGTAGGTATGGGACAGAATCGACGCATGTATACGGTTATGTTGAAACCGTCTTTATGAAACGTTGCGTCGTTTCTCAATCCTTGAATAGGGTTAATGGTCGTCCTTTGAAAACTGTCGATTCTGTATCAACTCTTTAATGCAAAATCAAGTTTCAATACCATTATAATCTGCTTACTTTCATCTTTGTATTTTTTTACTTATTCTTCTTAATGGGCATCATCAAGCACTTCACCAACTCTTTTTTTTGTTACTGTTTTCCACACATAACCCATTTAACATAAAAGAAAGAGGCGGAAAAAAAATAAAAAAAAATAACCAAATGACGCATCATCATCTTGTACCAGCCGCTAACCTTTTGTACCCGAGTGAACAGTAAACTCACACACAAAACTGACAACGGGTTTTACTATGTTATATAACTATTTTGCGTCTAAATAGTGATGGTTTCTCCGTCTTTACAACTTCTAACCCGTATTTTGACACTGTTATACTTCTTCCCCTTGATCTCACAACATTGTCTCCTTGGTCCCTGCACAACATACCACTTGTCATTATGGTCCCTCCAAAAGAATGCCATCAAAACAGACCACAAAAACATGTTTTTTCATTGTAATACAACTATGACCGAAGATGTAAAATGTTTACCTCAATCCAATAATTAGGGTTCATCTTCGATGCCAAAACTGTAACCTTCTCAATTTTGCTCGGATAATCTCCTTTTTTGCATATCTTGACCGACTTATCTCTAGTATACGTGGTCACCGTATGATTCCCTGCCTCTTGAACATGGCTAATGTAATAAATAGCCGGAAGTTCACACAGACTGGCGGGTAGGGGTCGAGTATTGAACGTGAAAGGCCCGTCTTTAAAGCTCCTCCATGTGAGGAATGTTCGCAATGGCATCTCAAGCTCTTGAGCCGTAAAGAGAGAAGGGTATATTTGAACTGTGTATCCCCATGAGACGGATATGGACCAGCTGTGCCACCAGGTCTTGTAGTAGCAAAGCGATTGTTGCATGGCTCGAGGTGGGTCGAGCCGGTTAGTCTGGATGAGAGTGTTCAATGACTCGTACTTTGTCAGGTTCGGTAAAAGGGGTTTGATATAGTCAAGGTGGTGGAGTGATACTAACGGTGTCATGGGGTGTGCTGCTAGTAGACCATATGCATCTCCTCTAATATCCATCTGTGAGGATCATAAGGTTTAAATAGTCATTTTATGTAACTGGTTATTAAACAAGACGTGTCAGTTTGAACCGTTTAATCCGTTAAATTCAACACGTATAACTATCAACATCTCTAAAATTGAAATTAAAGAACATATATTTTATATCACACGATTACACTAGTTTAGCCACTTATTACAACATGCTAATCCGTTTTATCACGTTTGCTATTAAAATCCATTTACAACATGTTATAGCCCATCGATCTACTTGTTTAGGGGTGTAAACTCGCCAAGCTTAGCCCGTGCTTGCTTGTATAGGCTCGAGCTAGGCTCGTTTAACTTACACAGAACTCGAGCTTGGCTCATTTCGAGCCTTATTTCTAAGGCTGGACTAGACTCGTTTCGAGCCTTATTTCTAAGGCTCAAGCTCGGACTCGGCTCGTTTCGAGCCTTATTTGTAAGGTTCAAGCTCGGACTCGGATCTTTTCGAGCCTTATTTCTAAGCCTCAAGCTCGGACTCGGCTCGTTTCGAGCCTTATTTGTAAGGTTCAAGCTCGGACTCAGATCTTTTCGAGCCTTATTTCTAAGCCTTAAGCCCGGACTCGGCTCGTTTCGAGCCTTATTTCTAAGTCTCGAGCTCGAACTCGGCTCGTTTCCAGCTTTATTTTTAATGCTCGAGCTCGATCACAGTTGTTTATTTTTATATATTTCTTATTATAATTTTATGTAAAACATAAATTGTATTATTTAAATCATAATTTTATATAAAATAATTATTTTTAAATAAATATATACTAAATTATTAAAACTTATATTAATAATAGGCTCGGTTAACACGAGCTCAATAATTGAAACTCAGGCTACTGCTTGTTAATTTAACTTTGTGATTGAGTTCGAGCTTATTTAAATTCGGCTTGATTCGACCTTTTTAATAAACCGATCTCGAGTTGCCTGTACTTGTTTACAACCCGTTTGACAATGCGCTAAATGATTATACAGTCTTTTCATTTGAATTTAGGATACGATTCTTCATGTCAATCGGCAATGTTCACGACACGTGTATTTTTTAATTGCGACACACGTCCTCCCTACGACCCTACAACACAATGTCATGGATCCTATTTTTAAACTTTTTGTCGGATGTAAAAAGTTTTCAATTTACAAAAATAACCTCAACCAGTATTAGAATTACCTGGTGGAACCCACGTTCTTTAGTCAGGGAAACTCCAAGCTCGCTCACACAAGCCCACACCCTTTGATCCGACCCGTAAAAATAACGGTACCGATCAAGACAACCGTCAAAAATCCGTCCTAGCTCCGTCGCCAGCGCATAACTCACCGCAAATCCACCACCCCCAAATGCCATGTCGTACGAGTGCATCACGTCCTGCTCAACACTCTCTGAACTCTCACCAACGTAGTACATCCGCCGGTGATCGTACTTCGATAACACCGACACCAAATTATCCGCGAAAAACACCGTATCATCATCCCCCATCACAAACCACCTCACATCTGGTAACCCGAGTTTGAACGACTCCACCACAATCCGGGCTATCCGAACCGCTGGGTTCGACCCGACATTTTTCAACCGGGTCACGCTTTCCGAGACCTTAAACGGGAGCGAATTCGGGTGAGAGAACAGATCCGGGTCGGGTTCTTCGTCTAACCAAACGAATCCCCGGGTTATGTTGGGCTGCCACCAGAGTTCTGAGTAGTGCCGACGTTCCCTCCACGTGTGAACCGACCCACCAATACCAAACAGCACCTGCGAAATTTGAGTCGGCTGGTCGGATACTAGGGAGGATGTGTTTGGGATATTCCGGTGGAGAAGCAAACCGGGAGTGGTGGTTAAGGGTGACGGTTGGCGGCGTAACGCGGAGAGAACGACGAAAAGTAGGAAAACAAGGAGCGTTGACTTGAACGACGTTGTTATGACTTTACTGTTCTTGTAATGAAAAACATTTGTCATGGTTTTCTGGGGATTGAAGAACAAAAGTGGAGTCTAGATATTGTATGGAAGAATGGGAACCTTAAAATGAGAACGTACGCAAGAACCAAAACCTTAAAATGTAATGGACGACACGTGAATTTGCTTAAATGAACCGGATTTAGGCCGGTAATAACTACTTTTTTAGACTATTAAAACCAGGATTCCTTGTACCAAATGCACACAACAAAAATAGGATTTTAAAATAAACATTCCTTTTATACCTTAATTGATTAAGAGCATCCGGTATACGCGGGTTTATCACAACGTGATCCAACGTGGAAGACAGAATCACGCCGTGATTCAGTGGGCACACCGTCCACTTGAGCCATGATGCAGTCATGTGGTTCCTTCCCGTGATTTTTTCACGCCTAAAATTCCAATTTAACTCCCCAATTCAGTCAAGTCACTTTTTAACTAAATTGGGTATGGATATAGAGTAAAAGAATGTTGATACGAAAATGATGGAATAAGGAAATAGATAATTAATTTAATAAGATTTAATCAAAACGACGTAGTTTTGATTGGTAACGGATTTAGACGGAAAATTGACGTGAAATTTAACCATAAAATGACACGTGTTCTAAAACTTATTTTTTTTTATTAAACAGAGGATAAAGGGGAAAAGAATAAGTAAAAAGAAGTTTTGCTAGTGGTTTTTTTTTTATTTATTTCATAAATCATGATAACGTATAGACTACTTCCGTCATTAGATCTTCCATGAACCTTCTCTTTAATCATTCATAGATTATAGAAGTGCAAACCCTTCTTCCTAAAAGAAAATTAATTAATAGTCACAGAGAGTTAGTGTAGTTACGACATTGTATATTGGGTTAGTCAACCTGTAGTGACATTTTGTCATTTAATTTTGTTTACATGATATTGTTTTAATTCATTTGTTTTCTAAATAAAATTAATACATAATTTATATTTATTGATATTTTTTTATAAAATTATTTTTTTAATCATTTTATTTAATAATACTTTTTAATATTTAATTACATATTATATATATATATAATAATAATAATAATAATAACAACAATAATAATAATTTTGTTCTGTACTAACTCTTAAATAGGGTTAATGGTCGTCCTTTGAAAATTGTATTAACTTCTAAATGCAAAATCAAGTTTCAATACCATTATAATTTGATTCTACTTTCATCTTTGTATTTCTTTTATTTGTTCTTGATGGCATCATCAATCACTTCTTCTTCAAACAACTATGGGGTAATGGTGAGTAAAAGTGGTATAAGAGCCGGAAGGTTCAATCCACGTCATTGTCTCCCCCGGTCTAGTTCATGCGGGGAAGGTAGTTGCAGCAGAGCCGGTCTCGAAAAATCGAATGCCCTACACGAGCCGAAAAAAAAAGGCCTAATAAATTTTTTTTTAAAGCCTCGAAAATTTTATAACAAAAAAAAAGAGAACGAGAAAATGCGAGTAGTTGGAATTTTTATTTAAAAAGGTAGTTGAAAATGTGGAATGGAAGTAATACAACTATCGTTCGCCATTTGGTGCAATGATAGCCCCAAGACTTCACATAGTGAAGGTTTTGGATTCGAATCTTTGCCACAGTAAAAAAATGATCTGTAGTCAGGTAAAGGGGTTTACCCAGTTAAAGATTTCTCCTAAAATAAGCTAAAAAAAAGTAATACAACTCAGCACTACACTTGCTATTTCAAGCGTGGGGTTTAAACAAAATTTGGGGCACATGACCATAATTTATGAGCACTGTTGTATCTACAATTACTCCAAAATAGAAAACAAAAAAAAATCGCCCACTTGATGTAGGAAATTAATGGCATCGTAAAAAAAAAAAGAAAAGAAAAAGGCATCGCCAACAATAACTTGATAATGATCTTTAAGTTTTCAGTTTATCTTTCAATGGAGTTCGGCTTTGGTCCTGTTAGGCCCAATTTTTATTATTTACCATGCCGTATTAAGGCAAATTTCTTTAGTCTTGTTAGGCTCAATTTTTTTGTTTTTAAAAAAATTGATTTTCTAAAAAGGTTCAATAATTTTTTTTCTTCAAAATTACTTCCTTAAAAAGGCCTAATAATAATTTTTTTTTAATTTTTTTGGGCCCCTCAAAATATTAGGCCCACTACGGATGTGTTGCCCGCATGCCCAATGGGCCGGCCCTGAGTTGCATTGCAGTGTGAGGCACGCTCATGGTGAGACTTCGTCAAATCGAAATATCCATGATCATATCACTGCAAGATTGTCTCGATTGAACATAAACGGAGAACCATTACGTTGGGGGGGAAGAAGAATAATTTGTCATCATGGAAGAGCTTGGCGGCAAGAAGGATCAAAGAAAGAGCTAGAAACTTCAAGTTACGAAAGAAGTATGGTATGGATACCGGAACTTCAAGTATGGTCCAACACCCAATACACGAAATAACCAATACTTGAAACCATATAAGAAAAGGAGAAATAAGGCTCATATCCAATGTTACTTCTTACATAACTTTGGTCATTTTGCATCTAAATACCCTAGAGAAATTGGGAATACAACTTATAAGAATCTTTGATAGTGGGAAATACATGAAAGTCCCATGTATTTTCTATGTTACTAGTTTAAAGAAGAATGTGTTATGTTTGTCAAGCGTTTGTCAAACTCGTTGGGGATACTTGTGAAATTGTTGAAATGTTCAAGGAAGAAGCAGCATATTTTAAGGGAGATGATGTATACCAAGAGGATGAGGATGAATTTTTGCAAAAGAAAAGGCTTATCTCTAAAGGAACACTGACGTACCTACCTATTGGAAGGTGGGTCGTCCGACACCGTTGAAAAAAACTTTTATTTGTTATATATACGGTATAATCTCGACCGATCCTCATGAAATTTTGATGACCCCCATAAATTTCTGACCGACCCCAAGAAAAATATTTTTTTTAACACTGACCTTGTATAAACTAATAACTTACTTTGACATTTGGACTAAAAACTTATTCAGTTAAACAATTAAACCCACAATTAATTACCTCATTTACCCATTTGGAATTAAGCTCATATTTAATTAACTCATACCCATTTAAAATTTTAAATAATTTAATCTAGTAAAAAATCTAAGTGACAGCAATCCTTATTTTGGATCCATCGACGACTCGACGTTTCATGTTTACGCTTCATCAATCAAAAGAACGACAATTTTCTAATCACGATTCTCGCCATGCCTCCTAATCGAAGTTAACGCAAACATAAGAACGGTTAACCTCGATTCTCCCCTGCCTCCTCACGATTTCAGGCTTTTGCTAATCACGAATTCATGATTCTCGCCCCTGGTAGTCGGTTCATTGTTCACAGCCTTGCGCCCTTGCCTACTCGCGATTTCATGCAACTTGTTTTTATTTTCTTTCTCTAAATTTTGAATTTTTGCTTATCATATTATTTTGCAATAAATACTATGTCATTTGTGTTACTTACTAATTGTAATTAGTGACAATGTGTGTATAAAGTGACTCGACCCGACCCGACCCGACCTGAACTGAAGTTTTTTTTTATATTTAACGATAAACAATTGATCCAAAAAACTTTCAACTCCCATGAAAAAATTTCTGGGTCCGCCACTGTAAAGTAATACTCTAATCACCAATGAAGGAATGGAAGATAAGATGAAATTTGGTTTTGAGGGCCTAAACTTCACCCAAGAAAAAGCGGACATGATTTAGAACTACACTATGAGAAGAATATGGGAAAAACATACAACTCACCTACCACTGAAAGTTCTGTAACTTTTCTTAACGTGTTGCAAGTTCATATACTGTTCATGAAGTATAGGATTGCTTTTAGGAGTGAATTCAGGTCTGTGTGTATATTGTACTTAAACAAGAAGTCGGTTTGGGCCAATAGGCCAACAACGGGTCAGTCCAAAGTCTCGTAGGTATGGGACAGAATCGACGCATGTATACGGTTATGTTGAAACCGTCTTTATGAAACGTTGCGTCGTTTCTCAATCCTTGAATAGGGTTAATGGTCGTCCTTTGAAAACTGTCGATTCTGTATCAACTCTTTAATGCAAAATCAAGTTTCAATACCATTATAATCTGCTTACTTTCATCTTTGTATTTTTTTACTTATTCTTCTTAATGGGCATCATCAAGCACTTCACCAACTCTTTTTTTTGTTAATGTTTTCCACACATAAACCCATTTAACATAAAAGAAAGAGGCGGAAAAAAAATAAAAAAAAATAACCAAATGACGCATCATCATCTTGTACCAGCCGCTAACCTTTTGTACCCGAGTGAACAGTAAACTCACACACAAAACTGACAACGGGTTTTACTATGTTATATAACTATTTTGCGTCT
This sequence comes from Smallanthus sonchifolius, assembly GCA_023525975.1. Lineage (NCBI taxonomy): Eukaryota > Viridiplantae > Streptophyta > Magnoliopsida > Asterales > Asteraceae > Smallanthus > Smallanthus sonchifolius. The sequence goes on from CM042042.1 coordinate 60,827,132, forward strand.
AAATAGTGATGGTTTCTCCGTCTTTACAACTTCTAACCCGTATTTTGACACTGTTATACTTCTTCCCCTTGATCTCACAACATTGTCTCCTTGGTCCCTGCACAACATACCACTTGTCATTATGGTCCCTCCAAAAGAATGCCATCAAAACAGACCACAAAAACATGTTTTTTCATTGTAATACAACTATGACCGAAGATGTAAAATGTTTACCTCAATCCAATAATTAGGGTTCATATTCAATGCCAAGACTGTAACCTTCTCAATTTTGCTCGGATAATCTCCTTTTTTGCATATCATGACCGACTTATCTCTAGTATACGTGGTCACTGTATGATTCCCTGCCTCTTGAACATGGCTAATGTAATAAATAGCCGGAAGTTCACACAGACTGGCGGGTAGGGGTCGAGTATTGAACGTGAAAGGCCCGTCTTTAAAGCTCCTCCATGTGAGGAATGTTCGCAATGGCATCTCAAGCTCTTGAGCCATCAAGAGAGAAGGGTATATTTGAACTGTGTATCCCCATGAGACGGATATGGACCAGCTGTGCCACCAGGTCTTGTAGTAGCAAAGCGATTGTTGCATGGCTCGAGGTGGGTCGAGCCGGTAAGTCTGGATGAAAGTGTTCAATGACTCGTACTTTGTCAGGTTCGGTAAAAGGGGTTTGATATAGTCAAGGTGGTGGAGTGATACTAACGGTGTCATGGGGTGTGCTGCTAGTAGACCATATGCATCTCCTCTAATATCCATCTGTGAGGATCATAAGGTTTAAATAGTCATTTTATGTAACTGGTTATTAAACAAGACGTGTCAGTTTGAACCGTTTAATCCGTTAAATTCAACACGTATAACTATCAACATCTCTAAAATTGAAATTAAAGAACATATATTTTATATCACACGATTACACTAGTTTAGCCACTTATTACAACATGCTAATCCGTTTTATCACGTTTGCTATTAAAATCCATTTACAACATGTTATAGCCCATCGATCTACTTGTTTAGGGGTGTAAACTCGCCAAGCTTAGCCCGTGCTTGCTTGTATAGGCTCGAGCTAGGCTCGTTTAACTTACACAGAGCTCGAGCTTGGCTCATTTCGAGCCTTATTTCTAAGGCTGGACTCGACTCGTTTCGAGCCTTATTTCTAAGGCTCAAGCTTGGACTTGGCACGTTTCGAGCTTTATTTGTAAGGTTCAAGCTCGGACTCGGATCTTTTCGAGCCTTATTTCTAAGCCTCAAGCTCGGACTCGGCTCGTTTCGAGCCTTATTTGTAAGGTTCAAGCTCGGACTCGGATCTTTTCGAGCCTTATTTCTAAGCCTTAAGCTCGGACTCGGCTCGTTTCGAGCCTTATTTCTAAGGCTCGAACTCGGCTCGTTTCCAGCTTTATTTTTAATGCTCGAGCTCGATCAAAGCTGTTTATTTTTATATATTTCTTATTATAATTTTATGTAAAACATAAATTGTATTATTTAAATCATAATTTTATATAAAATAATTATTTTTAAATAAATATATATTAAATTATTAAAACTTATATTAATAATAGGCTCGGTTAACACGAGCTCAATAATTGAAACTCGGGCTACTGCTTGATAATTTAACTTCGTGATTGAGTTCGAGCTTATTTAAATTCGACTTGATTCCTTTTTAATAAACCGATCTCGATTTGCCTGTACTTGTTTACAACCCGTTTGATACGATTCTTCAAGTCAATCGGCAATGTTAGGTGGTAAGACTCACGACACGTGTATTTTTTTAATTGCGACACACGTCCTCCCTACGACCCTACAACACATTGTCATGGATCCTATTTTTAAACTTTTTGTCGGATGTAAAAAGTTTTCAATTTACAAAAATAACCTCAACCAGTATTAGAATTACCTGGTGGAACCCACGTTCTTTAGTCAGGGAAACTCCAAGCTCGCTCACACAAGCCCACACCCTTTGATCCGAACCGTAAAAATAACGGTACCGATCAAGACAACCGTCAAAAATCCGTCCTAGCTCCGCCGCCAGCGCATAACTCACCGCAAATCCACCACCCCCAAATGCCATGTCGTACGAGTGCATCACGTCCTGCTCAACACTCTCTGAACTCCCACCAACGTAGTACATCTGCCGGTGATCGTACTTCGATAACACCGACACCAAGTTATCCGCGAAAAACACCGTATCATCATCCCCCATCACAAACCACCTCACATCCGGTAACCCGAGTTTGAACGACTCCACCACAATCCGGGCTATCCGAACCGCTGGGTTCGACCCGACATTTTTCAACCGGGTCACGCTTTCCGAGACCTTAAACGGGAGCGAATTCGGGTGAGAGAACAGATCCGGGTCGGGTTCTTCGTCTAACCAAACGAATCCCCGGGTTATGTTGGGCTGCCACCAGAGTTCTGAGTAGTGCCGACGTTCCCTCCACGTGTGAACCGACCCACCAATACCAAACAGCACGTGCGAAATTTGAGTCGGCTGGTCGGATACTCCGGGATAAGAATCCTGGACTTGGGTGGTGAAGTGTGACGGTTGGCGGCGTAAGGCGGAGAGAACGACGAAGGAGGTTAAAAAGACTAGGAAAACAAGGAGCGTTAACTTGAACGACGTCGTTATGACTTTACTGTTCTTGTAATGGAAAACATTTGTCATGATTTCTCGAACATGGGCTATCATCTCGTCGAAAAAACCTCGGATGTTCCTCGTACGATGGAGACAAGAAAGAGATAAAGGAAAATTCTTTAAATTTCTAAAGAATTTCGGCTTTTTTGGGGGGATTTTGGATTATGGCGGAAGGATTTTGTGGCGATTGAAGAACAAAAGTGGTGCCTGAAGAATAGGGAGCTTATAAAATGTGATGTAGGGGACACGTGTCTTAGGATAAATGATCCCGGGTTGTTTTGGGCCGGTAACAACTTTTTTAGACTATTAAAGCAAAAGTAGGATTTTTAAAACAAAGCATTTCTTTGATGCTTTAATTTAACAAAAAGGTTAGTTAATCATTGTTAGAGAGATTATAAAATAAAAGTGAGTTTTGTTCAAGTATCTTAAAAATAATATGGAGGTGACATATAAAATTTTTTTTAAAGAGAAGGATATTTTTGAGACATATAATTGGCTAATTCCCATATTCTACAATCCACCATCTCCCTCAAATATCTCGCTACACCTGAAAATTCCAGCAAAACCCCCATTGTATTAGATGCAGCACAAACAACCCGTGTATGAAATTGAAGCCGAAATCTGTGTTGTTGAAAAGGAAAGCCTGGAATGGAACCGTGAAAGGCTGTTGAAGCATGAAAAGACGACTGCTGTTAGGAAATTAGGCTTTCTTTGTGTTGCTATTGGAAATACTTCTGTTGCTTTTGGTTGTCCGTTGTTGTCGGTCATCAATCTTTCTTGCTCTTCTATTACCGATAGTTGATGGGAAATATTAGCAAATTCCTGTAAATTTTTAAAAGATGTGAACCTTGGTGGTGCATTAGCATAACTGATTCTGCAATTTTGTGTCTCAACCAAAACTGTCATCAACTTAGAGCGCTTGATATAAAAAATGTTATAAAATTGTTGGTAAAAGCTTCCAAGGATGTTCAAAAACCTTGACTCATTTAGAAGCCGAAGGTTGTAGGTTTAATTCTGCTGGCATTACTGCACTTTTAAGTGGATGAGGTGTTGAATATCTAATCGTTCTTACTCTAAGCGCTCTTGGATACGTTGGCTCGAAGCTAGGCCGGGCAAACTGCGCGGGTCGTGCGGGTTTAGGTCACGGGTCAGAACGGGTTCGGGTCAAAATGGGTTGTTTTAAAAAAATGATATTTTGGTTGGGTCAGAACGGGTTCGGGTCAAAACGGGTTGATGACAGCATCATCATTAACAAAACAACATCCCTCAAAGTCATGATCTTTAATATTTTGCGGCAAATCCTAAACTAAATGCTTCGACTATCTACATCAATTTCACAATATTAAAATTGAGTTAAGATAATCTATACACAAAATAATTATAAGTCCACTTGAAAAAGAAACCACCGTTATGACCGTTTAAGCGGTGATGGTCTCTCCATCTTTACAATGTCTAACCCGTATTTTGAGACTATTATACTTCCATCCTTTGATCTCACAACATTGTCTCCTTGGCCCCTGTACAAATCCAAAAGATTATCACCAAAACAAACCACAAAACCATGGTTCTCACTTTCTCATTGCATCACAGACAAGCCTTGTTATGAAACTATAATAACAATGTTAAAAATGAATAACGAGATTAACCTCTAATACCAAAGAACAACATACGAAGAATCGAAAACTAGAATTGAACAGAAGTTAATCATCAACGAATTTAATAAACTCTTATTGAATTGAATCGAAATGATTACTAATGAATTACAATGATAATGAATTGTAAAACTCTCTCCAAGAATTCTCTTATAACAACTTATATACACATGTATTACCACCTTATAACGGTTTCTAGTGGCGGATCCAAGAGTTTTCGTTAGAGAAAGGGTCGGATCAAAAGATTATGATAATTGATACGGTCAGAAAGGGTCGGGTTAAACGCTTACATTAATGTGAATATATTCTTTCTCTAATAAGGAATGTTAAGGTTTTAATCAAAAAGTCAATATGAAAGTCTTGAGTTTCTATCAAAATCAACATATTCTCAAATGATCACTTCTACAAACCAATATAAACAAACAAGCTACAGACCAATATGAACAAACAAGAAAAGAATGTAGGATATTTTTATGATAGAAATAGATACTTTAGCATACAGGTGCACAAACCGGGTTTTTTAAACCGACCCGGTTTAAACCGACCCGAACCGGTTTGGTCAACATTTGGTCAAAACCGGTTTGGTCCTAAACCGGTTCGGGTTAAACCGGTTTGCGAGACATGAAAACCCAACCCTATCAAACCGGTTTGCGAGACATGAAAACCCAACCCTATCAAACCGGTTAGGGTAGGGTCACAACCGGTTTGTGGGTTAAACCGGTTTTTAATTAAAAAATCAATTAAATTCAATATAATTCAATAAAAAATCAAAAACAAAATATATAACAAGTATAAAAGAATAAAGTTCATATCAAGGAGATTCCTAATGATTGAATATGTTAGCCTCTAAGTCAGACAACTCAATATGGCAAGTCAAAAAATTGAATATGTATTTTAGGTTGAATATGTATTTTAGGTAGTCATTGTAATCTCTGTAATCTCTCCTATGAATTAGCCTTCATCTTACATACATATATACGAGATTGCTACATAAATGTACAGAGAGAATTATGATGAGTTCTATGGAAAGTGAATATGAATTGCCCAATGAATTGCAGTGACCAAAATGAGGATTGAGGCAATCTTTGACTCTGCATGCTTGACGGAGGGAATCACGGTGAGTGATTGGTTGCTTAATAATTACAAAACGTTTATTGACCAAACCGGTTTAATCCGGTTTCCCGAACCAGTTTGGACAAACCGGTCCTCAACCCGATCCTCTCCTGATTGCATTAAACCGGTTAAAAACCGACGGTTATTGGGTAACCCGAACCGGTTAGCCTTAAACCGATTTTCCTTAAACTGGTTTGCCCGTTAGAAAATCCAAACCGGTTTTTCACCCCTACTTTAGCACATATCAAATATCCATTTAACATTGGTAGAAGAGCAAATGGGCTTTTAAATTTCAGTTGGGCCGGAAAAAAAGGTTGGGTTATGCACTAATGGAACTAGAAATTTTCAGCTAAAGGGTCGTAATGTAAATTAATTTCCTTATTAATCAATCTATTAAAACCATGTATTTTGAAACGTTTTAAAATTACTTAATTTTTAACTCTTACAAAACATTTTTGCATACTTTCATAAATTTATTTTTTTAAGGAAAATTAGGTCTTTTGTTTAAGGAGTTTCGTTGAGTAACGTCTCCTTACTTTCTCTCAAATATTAACCGAATAATCATCAACAAGTTTATGCAAACCGGATCATCAACAACTTATTTTTTATTATTCATCCTATTTTACTTTTTATGATCACTTAATTAGCATTTTACAGACAATTGATAAAATAATACATATAATAACTTAAACATACAAAGTCCTTAATATATTAATAATTTTTAATTCATCAAAAATAAATAGATAACAAAAAAAATTCATTCTAAATAAATAAATAGTAAATAATTAAATAACATAAAATAAAAAATTAGGGATATAGAAGTATGAGCCACTCATACTATAAGAGATTCTTTTGTGTTGTCATCTAATTTTTTTTAACAACAATAATGAGAGATCTCATAGAAAAGTTGGCGGGGAATTAGCAACGCCCCAATTACAACGCCCACATAAAGGGGAAAACACCAACAAAAACAAAAACAGCCACCAAAAGCAAGAAATATAAAAAACCCACAGCACACCCAAAACTCATACCGAAGGAATATTAGCCTACGCCCGATAGCGGGTGTATTACCCAATCTTCCCAGGAGCCATGATTCCTGTTACCTCTTACCTCTAGCCATGTAAAGGCTTGTGTTTTAATCTCCTCCACCATTTGATCCACCGAGACCCTGACATCTGAAAATATCCACCTGTTCCAAGACTTCCAAATGACCCAACACGTGCAATAACCGATCAACACCCTGATTCGTTTAATTATCCGAGAACCCTGCGCATCTCTGATGAAAATAGCCCTCTCCTTTATGCTAGTTTGAGCCGTAACATCCAGCTTTATCCACCTAGCAATTTTGCTCCATGTTTCCTTTGCCACCGGACACCTAACGAAGGTGTGATCTTCATCCTCATCCTCCAGGAGATAAAGAGAGCATTTGGCCGAAGCCATGGGGGTACCTCGGTACATTAGCGCCGAAGCTGTGGGCAACCGGAATTGTAGTATACGCCAAACGAAACAACGAACCGTAAGAGGGATCCAACTTGGCCATAACACGTCCTTCCCTGACTCTTGCAACAGCTTATCATCTAACCAATTTCTACATGCTTCCGTAGTGAAGGAACCCGATTGGTCCCCCACCCATATCCACTTGTCCGGGCCATTAGAGAAACTATAATCTTTAATCATCTCTTCCAAGTCCTGAATTTCCTCCACCCGATTCGCAGAGTCAATCCCGATTTTCCAATCCCAATTAAAGCTCACATTGCCGGAAGACAATCGACAGACCCTATCCGCTATACGGCAATTTTGATTACGATCAAGCAAGAACAAAACTGGGAACAATTTTTTGAAAGGTACCAACCCGAACCAAGCAAGGTTCCAAAAAGATGTATTTTTACCATCACCAATGTGCTTCCGATAAAGATTGTTGAGGGATTCCCCCATGGAGCCTAATTCTTTTCCAGCCATGACAATAGCAGACCAATTATCTGCCCTTGAGATTTGATGAAGCTTATTGGAATCTTCCAAGGTTAACTTATGAATTGCTTTGATACACCTTGCCCATTGACTGTCCGGATCCGATAACATCTTCCATCTCCATTTAGACAATAAGGCCTGGTTCATTGTCTTTAGGCCGCCCACTTCTAGCCCCCCCATCCTTCGAGGTTTTATGATATTGTCCCAAGCCACCCAGCGAATTTTCTTTTTTGAATTGTTTCCACCCCAAAGGAATCTTCTTCTAATGGCTTCGATCTCATTTAGGACCTTATTCGGGGCTTTAAACATAGAGAGAAAGTAAAGAGGAAGACTACCCAGAACCGCTTTTACGAGCGTGAGTCTTCCACCAAACGAGAGGGTTTTAGCATTCCATGAGTTTAGTCTCTTTTTAATTTTGCTCACCACCGGCTCCCAGTTTTTTGACAGCCTCATATTCACACCGATAGGCATCCCGAGATGCGATGTCGGAAGGGATTCATTCAAGCATCCCATAATTGAAGCATATTCCGAACACTCCAAATTTGAAATATATAAAAAATTTATATAAATATATCTAGTCTATTGTATCCTTTCTCCATCTGGTTCTCCCCATAGCAAAGATAGGAGACATAATGGTGGAAACATGGGAGACATCTTAGGGTGAAGCGGCATCAAACTCATTTATTTATTTACTCACAAAAACTGTTTAATATAATTCTGTCACCTTAAAATTATTTATTTATTCAAATTTTTCTGGAAACACCCTGCTCATTTACTCACTAACTTAAAAAAAAAACATTTAAATACAAAATCATACTTTTTTTATTAATTAAAAATACAAAAGACAACTAAAAATAACAAAATACAAAAAGTTACAAATTAAAAAAAAAACGATAAATTAAACATAAACATCTTTCGAATCGCGAAGACAAACTAAGAATGCTAGAATCAGATGAAGACATTTTGTTAAAAAAATTTGGAGTTTTACAAATATATATGGGTGGAAAAAAGTTATTTGTTTTAAAGAGGAAAGTGAGATATATATATATATATATAGATGAGAGATATCCCCCCCCCCCCCAACGGCTCTCTCCCCAACACTCAACGGCTCTCTCCCTCTCCGAGTAAATTTACTCATTCAAACAACCCGCCTCCCCTACTCGGCCAACTCAATTTTAAAGGGGGCGGTGTACCCCAACTTACCCAGCCTACTCCCCCTTACTCGATTGTAACCGGGTTATGCACCACTTTCACCCTTAAAGAGGTTTCAGTTGACACGTCTCGCAATATTCTATCACCAAGACTCAAAACTGGAGCACATGATCCGTTTCCATAATGTCTTTTTTCTCCTTGCGTAGCAGGGTTGCATGAAGAATTTCTTCGCCACCAAGAGCATCAATATTTCCCTGATGCACTAGCAGTGCCCTCGTTATTAGTCAAATCAAATCTCTCCAAATCAAATTACGTCAAAACCATCCTTCAAACATGATTGATCAAATCACAACCGCCTTTCTTGAATTGAGCCAACAACATGCTCTAAAAATCAATTGTTGAAAATGAATCACCTCTAAAACCAAAAGAACAACAGATGAAGAATCGAAAACTTAAAGTGAACAGAAAATCCTAATTGGTTGACGATCTCTCATTGAGTTGAATCAAAACGACGACGAAGACGAGTCGTAAAAGTCTAGAAATTCTCTAATCATTGCTTATATACGCATATATAACCACCTCTATGGGTTTCAAAAAGAAAAGCAAACAGAATCTTTTATTATGAGTAGTTACTTTATTTCCTTCACCACTAACCGATTCCTATCGACAGTTATACCCTATCAATATTAACTCTCTATCTATCAGTACTCAAATGTTAGTTCCTAGTGACTTCCTGCTGCTAATCAACACTAACTGATTCCTACTCACGGTTATTCACCATTACTTTTATATTTGACTTTGGCACTATATTTAAAAAAAAAAAAACTATATCTCACAAGGATGAATAATTTTGAAGATGCAAAATGTTTACCTCCATCCAATAATTAGGGTTCATCTTCGATGCCGAAACTACAACCGTCTTGATTGTGCGTGGATAATCTCGCTTTTTGCATATCCCGACCGGTTTATCTCTAGTATAGGTGGTTATTGTGTCATTCCCCGCCTCTTGAACATGGCTAATGTAATAAATAGCCGGAAGGTCACACGGGCTGGTGGGCATGGGTCGAGTATTGAACGTGAAAGGCCCGTCTTTAAAGCTCATCCATGTGAGGAACGTTTGCAATGGTATCTCTAGCTCTTGAGCCGTCAACAAAGACGGGTATATTTGAACCGTGTATCCCCATGAAACGGATATGGACCAGCTGTGCCACCAAGTCTTGTAGTAGCAAAACGACTGTTGCATGACTCGAGGTGGGTCGAACCGGTAAGTCTGGATGAGAGTGTTCAATGACTCGTAGTTTGTCAGGTTCGGTAACAACGGTTTGATATAGTCGAGGTGGTGGAGTGACACCAGTGGTGTCATGGGATGTGCTGCTAGTAGACCATACGCATCTCCTCTAATATCCATCTGTGAACCAATAGGGACCAAAAATATATTTTTGTTGTATGGTTTTATGTTAAAAGTGTTAAATTTACGAGAATAGCCTCAATAAGTCAAAAAAACTACCTGGTGGAAACCACGTTCTTTGGTCAGTGGAACTCCTAGTTCGCTCACACAAGCCGACACCCTTTCATCCGACCCATAGAAATAACGGTACCGATCAAGACAACCGTCGAAAATCCGTGCCAGCTCAGCTACCAACGGATAACTGACGGCGAATCCACCACCCCCAAATGCCGTGTCGTACGAGTGCATCACATCCTGCTCAACACTCTCTGAACTCCCACCAACGTAGTACATCTGCCTGTGATCGTACCTCGATAACACCGACACCAAATTATCCGCGAAAAACACCGTATCATCATCCCCCATCACAAACCACCTCACATCCGGTAACCCGAGCTTGAACGACTCCACCACAATCCGGGCTATCCGAACCGCCGGGTTCGACCCGACATTATTCACCCGGGTCACGTTTTCCGAGACCTTGAAGGGGAGCGAATTCGGGTGAGATAACAGATCCGGGTTGGGTTCTTCGTCCAACCAAACGAATCCCCGGGTTATGTTGGGTTGCCACCAGAGCTCGGAGTAGTGCCGACGTTCCCTCCACGTGTGAACCGACCCACCAATACCAAACAGCACGTGCGAAATTTCAGTAGGCGGGTCCGATACGCAGGGAGAAGAATCTTGTTGTTGGGTGGTCGTTTCAGGAATATTCCGGTAGAGCGTGGTCAAACGTGACATTTGACCGCTTAAGGCCGAGAGAACCATGAAGGAGATCGAAAAAACTATAAAAACAAGGATCGTTAACTTGAATGACTTCGTTACGACTATACTGTTCTTGTAACAAATAACATTTGTCATTTCTCAACACGATAGATACAAAAAATATATAAAACAATAAGTCGTTAATTTTCTTAAGAATTTTCCGAAGAACAAAAGTGGAGCCTAGATATCGCGAAGGAAGAACATGAAACTTTAAAACAAGATGTGTTTGGGCAGGAGCTTGTTTTGGGCTAGTAATCATTTTTCTAAAACCAAATGAATAAAACAAAAGTTGGATTTTAAAACAAACTTTAATATTGATAAAAACAGAAGTGGATACTCATGGTTATTATTATATAAATTATGTAAATTGTTTCAAGTATATACCTGATAATGGAACCGAATAATTTTGACATGTGTGACCATGTGAGGAGCAGTCATGAAAAGCTCTGGGTTGGTTATTGATGAATAATTAATTATATATGTTAAATTAAATATTATATTTTAATATTTAAGTTGATTATTTAGCCGAGATGATTAAGTTATGGTGATTATTTATTGGTTTTTTGTGATTGTGGTGTCACACTAATTTTATTGTATCAAATACTTTGTTTCCGTGATACAATTTACCTAAGTTATCTAAATATTAAGTTAACTAGGTTAGAAATCTCATGCATTACACGAGTTGAATAAATGTAATGTTAAATACAAAGTAATAAAAAGTTTATGTTTTTAAAATCCGTGAGTTGAATAAAATATAATGTAATATTTTAACACATACGTACACTCGTCAAAATGGAACAATATGAAATATTAAAAACCTTCTATTTGAATCCTAGCTAGCTATAAAATTGTTTTCAGTTTGTAGAAATTCATAAAAATATGATTGAACAAATTAATTGATGATAAACACATTTTTAAATTAAAAATGTGTAAATAAAAATTAAAACAAATAATTAATTTAGTTGTCTAAAATAGTGGAGTTGACTATTAATAGGAGAGAGAGGCGGGAAAACGAGAATGGGGAGGCCTAGAATTGTGACAAATGTCCCCATATTTTACTTGTTTATTATATAACTAGTTTATAATCCCGTGTATTACACAGATTAAATAAATGCAATGTTAAATACGTAGTAATAAAAAATTAATGTTTTTAAAACCTGTGTAATACACGGGTTGAATAAACCCGTGTATTACATGAGTTGAATAAAATATAATGTAATCTATTAACACATACACTCGTCAAATTAGAACAATATGAATATGTAAATGTATGATAAAAAAATTTTATTTGAATCTCAGCTGGCTATAAAATTGTTTTCAGTTTGTAAAGTTCATAAAAATATAAGTTAACAAAATAATTGATGATAAACACAATTTTAAATTAAAAAATGTGTACATAAAAATTGAAACAAATAATTAATTTATTTACCTAAAACAGTAGAGTTGGTTATTAATAGGAGAGAGATGCGGAAAATAAGAATGCGATGGCCTAGAATTGTGACAAGTGTCATTATATTTTACTTGTTTATTATATAGTATAGATATAAAAAAAACTTATATTGTTAACTGTTGTCTTGAAGGAGAATTAATCAAAATAAATCAATTTAAGCTTGAACTTTGGAAAGAATTTGATAGGTAAAAAGGAAAGTGTTGTCAATTAGGAATTAAACGAAGAAAGAAAATAAAATATTTTTTATCATTAAGAGAAGGAAAACAATCTTTTTTTAGTGTGCTAAAAAGATGACATGTGGCATGAATTTTACTCTTTTATTATATAGTATAGATATAAATTAGGGTGGAGGGTAGAGATGGGGAAAAAAAACGGTTTGAAATCCAAAACCGTAAACCGGTTCGCACTAAACGGTTTACTCTAAACCGGTTCAAACCCGATTGAAACCGGCGGTAACAAACCAGTTTGTCATATTCTGAAGCCAACCGGGTTACAGACCGGTTCAGAAAAATGGTTTTTAAACCGGTGATTGCGTTGGAAGATGTATAGTTGTTATATAACGGTTTTATAGCCATTTGGTCCCTTTTTGACCTTATTTTGCCCTTTTTTCATCCTTAAAACACTATAAATAGGTGTGCCCTTTTTGACCTAATTTTAGATTTATAGCTCTAAAATTGGAAAACATTACAAATGACAATATATATATATATATATATATATATATATATTTTATTAAATATATTGAATTTTATTGAATTTATTTGATTTTTTAATTAAAAACCGGTTTAACCCTACCCTAACCGGTTTGATAGGGTTGGGTTTTTATGTGTTGAGAACCGGTTTATGGACAAACCGGGTTTGACTATTTGTTGACCAAACTGGTTCGGGTCGGGTTGAATCGGTTCGGGTTGAAACAACCGTTTTGTGCACCTCTAGCGGAGGGTGTCATCCTTAAGGCGTGAGATTGAGGAAACAAGTATCACATAGGCAATGCTGGTGGTCAAACTAACACTCGCTAAAGATGTATAGTTGTTACATTATATAGATTTCACCCTGCATCGACGAAACCTATCCAGACGATAAAATTCGTAGGCCCTATACATACGACATGTCGTCGGGATAGGCTATCCAAAAACTTGACAAGGTGAAACCCTATAACGATGATGTCGTCGGTATAGGGTTCGACATATGGAAGGAGAAATGGGCGCCCAAATGAAAACTTATAGGTTAAATTCCTTTTCTTGTTTCCTTTTTTTCGTGTTTATTATTTCATGCAATAAAAATTAGCTTATACAGAGGACATTTCGTCGGGATAGATCATTTTAAAAAGTTGACCGGTCAATATAGTTTGACTTATACCGTCGACATCTTACCATTTCCCGACGACACGTCGTCGGGACAGTTCTCTGCGAGAACTAAGGCAGAAACCAGCCTTCTGCCCCTCACTTCACAAAAAAACCCCCAAAATTCTCTCTCGAATCCACCCGGCAAAATCGACAAATATTCATTTTGGTTATCAATTTCCATCAAATATTCATGATTTCTAATTTTAGTTCCTTCAACTTTCCTTAAGTTTTTGAAGGTTTTCACCAATTTCTTGGATTTGAAGCTTTTCATCAATTTATTAGATTTGAAGCTTTTTGAAGGTATATGTATGATTTGTGTGTATATAATATAGTTGTGTAATTGTTCATTTGTTTATGTATATATATGTGTATGTATGTTTGTATGTATATGTATATAATTGTGTAAATTAGGGGTCATGTTCCCATTCGGGAAAAATGCCAAGTCAACACTTTCATCACTATCCCAATTCGACACCCACTGCTCTTAAAAATAATTTAGGGGTTTATGTTATGTCGAATTGGCCTGAATCAGAAACCATATCGGCACCAGATTAACTATCACAAAGTTTGGGAAAAAAATGCAAAGTAAAATGACGGAGCTCGACTATGAAGATGACAATGGAATTCGACTTCTCACGAAATCAAAGACAAATAAAGTTTCTCAAATAAAAGCAATCAATCCCTTATTCCATCAATCTTTCAAATACTTATAGGGTTTTACAAGGTAAGAAATAAAAGACTATAAAACTTACGGTCAAATAAATGGAAAGTAGATAAATACTAAAAGCAAAGCAATAAATCAAATAAATACTTAAAAGTCAATACTCTTTGAAATTAGCTTTATTCTTTTTGGACTCCCATGCAAACCATCTTCTGCTTATCCACGTTGCATGGGCCGGGTTCGGTCTCGGAGTCTCCTGGGTTGCCGGGTTCACATGACCCGCCATCATTTGGGTCGGCTCATGCGTCATCCTCCCCATCTTCAAAAGGACTCGTCCTCGAGTCAAAAGTCTCCATATTCTCACCAACGGGCGACACATTTCCCCTTATTATTGACCATGAATAAAGAAACTGCTCCTCTGATCCCGTGAGCCGTAGGATCATTTTAGGATTAATCCTGACCGTGTTAATTATAACTGCCCCTCTGATCCCATGGACAGTAGTTGTAGAGGATTAATCCTCTGAAATGGCAGTTATTTGTCAAAAGGAGCGATCTGTATTTTCCTCACGCGGATCACACATGTTCTGTAACTTCACCACTCCCCTTCCCTCCCTCAATTCCCGCATCTTCTACAATCCTACAAGTTGGTGAACGATCGGACGCTACCTACAGTTCGCAAGCCTCCGCCACCACCATCTTCTTCACGGTCAACCTTCTGCCGCAAGCCTCCGCTTCTTCATGATTTGGCTCGATTAACCTGCTTCACCATCTTCTTCTTGAAGGCAAAACCCTAAATCAAATTTTAGAAAGAGATGACATTTTTGGTCATTCTAAATTTGTGGTCTGTAGAGGTGTCTTCGCAAACTGTATCATTCTCTTTGAACTTCTTTTGCATAGATTTCGTATAAGTGTTTTTCATGGTTATTATCAACATATAATTCTTGAACTAACCATGAGTGGTTAGCAGGTTTCCTTTCAAGTTGTAGATGCGTTAGACTAACCATTTCCAGATGGAAAGTTTGATCTGGTTTGGTCAATGGAGAGTGGAGAACACATGCTTGACAAACTTAAGGTTTTGTTTCCTTTTACGTATCTTTTAAATTCCTTTTGAGTTCAAATTCATCAGGTGACATAATTTTCATTTTTGAATTTACCAGTTTGTTAGTGAGTTGGCTCGGGTGGCTGCTCCGGGAGCCACAATTATCATTGTTACATGGTGCCACAAAGATCTTTCCCCTGGTGAAAAATCCCTTATCCCTGAGGAACAAAGAATCTTGAATAAGATTTGTTACAGCTTTTATCCTCCTGCTTGGTAGCTGATTATGTAAAATTACTAGAATCCCCTTCTCTTCAGGTAAACTTCATCATTAATCACCCAATACCATGCATGACAAGGACAAGAGGGGCCAAACCTACTTTAATTTCTGACTACCGCACACTCCAACCAGTTCCTTGCCTCTGTCCAAAGGTGGTAATTGGGCAGGTCGTATAGGGTTGGGTAACAGCTAAAAAAGAAAGAAAAAAAAGGTCATCGTATCGGTACATCACCCCCCACTTCAGACACTACTGCGTCTGTCACGTCGTACGAGCCGTATTATGTATTTGTGCTTTATCGAACTGACAACGTTCCAGACTTGTCACATTAGCCACGTCGAGACATCCATACAAGTCGTATTGTAGGCAAAAAATGCGGTACGGCCCGTATCATGTCTCTATCATAAGGCCGGTATTTAGGCGGAAAAGGGTAATACGGCCCCTATTAAGGCTGGTGTACAAATAAAATGGGGTGATGTCCAGAAAATAAGACCCAAAAAAAGAAAAGAAACCTGGCCCGAAACACTTTTTATGCAATTTTTTTATAAATAGTTAGCGTATCAATTATGATTAAAAACTATATTATTTCAGTTATAAACTATCTTTTTTATTAAAATGATTTTGGAAGAATTACATATATTAATTACATGTTAGCGACCCGATTCCATTTAAACTATATTTTTAAATTTAAGCCGTTAATGGTAAACATAGCCGAACAATTCTCAACTAGAAACACCTTAAAATAACGAAGTCTGAAATTGCTTTCAGGATATCAAAGCCGCAGACTTGTCAGCCAACGTGGCCCCATTTTGGCCAGCTGTAATAAAAACAACATTGTCTTGGAAGGGCATTACTTCATTGCTACTTAGTGGTAAGAATATAAACTCTCTTTTTTTTCATCTACTAACTAAGGAACCAATTTTAAATACGTGGTGCTTGGAAGGGATAATGAGAGTTCATCACATTTGAAGCAAATTGTATAAACTGAAGTGAACGTGTCTATATGTATGATTATTTTCCTCATAAATGTTTATTTTGATGATTAAAATTGATTAGGATGGAAGTCGATAAGAGTAGCAATGGTAATGTCATTAATGATTGATTAGTGAAGTTTCAACCAATTCAATACCTAATTCTAGAACAATCAAGTACCATAATAACCCTGTATGGTGCAGTAATTTAATGATATTTACATTAACTTATGTCTAATTCATTAAGTGCGGTACAAGATGAACCCATGAATTCTACTAATCTGGCCCGAGTTTTGGAAAGAGCCCATTCAAACACTAAAGCCTAAGGTTCTTCAACTGCTTTCATTACATTGGGGTTGGTGGTCCAATGGTAGAGGAAAATCCTATAAGGAACACCAAGGTTTGGAGAGGTCATGAGTTCAAGTCCCACTTTCAATAGGAATTAAAAAATTTGCCTTTCAAAAAAAAACTGCTTTCATTATTGCACTACTCATGTGGTAATCGTATATGCCATTTTTTTTAATTAAAAGTATTCTTAAAGTAATGCAAAAAATAATTTTGAATTTTATTTTGCAGGGTCTTAGTGCTAATAATTTGGGTGACAGTGGGTTCATGGTGGTTAGAAAATGGGTGTACTGTATTGCAAAGATCAACCCTCTTGCCCTCTTGACTACAGATTAGTAAGTCTTTTGTTCGTTATGTGCATTATGCTAATACACCCTATAGGTGAAGAATTAGGCCTCAACAAAAGTTAGGTGATACAGAAACATCCGATTCTTTAAATCATATAAGAAATGTTCGATGCTTTACAAAAATTAGGTGATACAGAAACCCTGTATGGTGCAGTCATTTTATAATATTTACATTAACTTCTAATTAGATATATGTGACTTTCACGTTCAAATGGTTACCTTTCAGCTGCAATATACATATTCTTATAAATATATGTAATTAGATAAAGTTAAGAAAAACTTCATGATTTATATGATTCTATTACACATTTCAGATAGTACAAATTAACCTAATTATGGGTTTTCATGTAACTATGCAAATCTATATGTGAACTATCACTGAAACAGGGTCAAAGAAGACCAATATTTAGAATAACTTCAAAGATTTTTCATCAGTAATACTTGTACTTGGTTCATAAGTAGTTAAGTAGTTGTAACTGATTCGGGAACTGTGTTACGTTGAAATGCATTGGGAAAGAAACATGTGAATTGACCATAGCAAACAACAACTTCGGTCAAGACCCATGTCCAAACAAACTGAAGCGGTTGACAACTGAATTGGTTTGTGCTCCAAATTCAAGAGGTTGAGTGCAAGCAAAGTAAACTTGAAAGGAAATACTACTAATCAACAAATTTGTGAATTAGTTTATTTATTTAAAAATAGAAGGTAATGTAGGTTGTATATTAGCAATAAGGAGGTCATTGCTCTAAATCAATGTAATTTGTAATCTATTTTCTGTTCATAGATAAATAGTAAATGAAGCTTAGAATAAAAGGTTTTTGATTCTCTTCATGAGGAAAAACAGGAAATTTTACTAAACATAACAGGTAAAAAGTTTTATGTCTTTTTAAGCCTTCAGTATCAAATTCACCGTTTTCATTTCAATATGGTCAAATTCACCGTCTTCATTACAATATGGTCAAATTAACTTACCTTCAACTTTAAAATTAAAAAAAAAAATTAATTTATGAAATTATTTAAATGTCCAAATACAAGTTCCTAGCAAGTACTAAAGTTAGAAAATGTTAATTTTTATGGTTTAACTTTTTAAGGGTCAAATTATGAATTAATGTAGGATTAAAGTTGACCTAAAAAGTCAAAGCAGTTTAATTTCCTAGCAAGTACTAAAGCTAGAAAAAAATAATTTTCATGGTTTAACTTTTTAGGGTCAAATTAGGAAATAATTTTCATGACTATTTTGTACAATTTTGAATTTCCCATTTTGCCCATGCAGCATTCACATATCGGGTCAACTTGGATCATTTTGTTTACTTTATGTATTTTTTAAATTAATCTTTATATTTAAGGCGGCAACATAATTAATATTATACATTTTATGGGCATATAACATAATTAATATTATACATTTTATGTTTTTTTAGTGAATATTTTGAAGTCTATGAATTTCACTTCAATTGTATACGAACCAAACATGCTGGAGGCCACTGATATTAAAATGATGGGTCGATCTTACAATCTGTGTTCATATTAAATTTGGATTTTTATATATATATGCTCTTTTACTTCATTTGAAAACCTTATAAAATTCTAACATAACTGCATTACCTCCTTAACAAGGAGCTTTATGCTCTACTTTGTCATATTACTACCTTAAAATACTTGATCACCGGGCATATATAAAACTATTAAGTATTTGAGTTGTGATTGTATAAGACACCTTACCCGATTTTGTTAAAATTCAAAGAAAAAAAGCTATTATATATTAAAAAAAATATGTCAAAGCGCCCCGGCCACTGGACGGGTATAAAACTAGTGGTAATGACCCGGCAATTCAATCTTGTAGGCATTATCATTGATGCGCTTAAGAACTCGAAACGGACCATCGGCTCACGGCTGCAACTTTCTAAAACGCCCCCCGGAAAACGTTCTCGCCGCAAATGGATCCACACCAAATCACCTTCCTTGAAAACGACTCATTTTCGATGTATATTAGTCCGACTTTGATACACTTTATTATGTTTGATGATTTGCTCACGTACCTGTAGATGCAATTCCTTGATTTGAGCTGAATGAGCTTCCCCCTCTCCACTAAAATGCTCAACAGTAGCTAATGGGGCAAGATCAAGTGGAGTAAATGGATTACGGCCATAGACGACCATAAACGGGCTCCTTCCGGTAGACCGGTGGTTGGACTGATTGTAAGCAAATTCGGCTTGAGCGAGTACAAGATCCCACTGCTTAGGATTATTGCCGATAAGGCTGCGAAGAAGATTACCAAGGCTGCGATTCGTGACCTCAGTTTGACCATCGGTCTGCGGGTGGTGTGAGCAACTAAACTGCAGCCGAGAACCCAAACGTTTCCATAATGTCCTCCAAAAATGGCTAACAAACTTAACATCCCGGTTTGAGGTGATTTACTTAGGAATACCACGAAGTTTCATGATTTCAGCAAAGTACAACCAAGCAATTTGGCTGGCGTTGTATGTCTTAGAACAGGGAACAAAGTGAGCCATTTTCGAAAACCTGTTGACAACGACCATGATAGAATATTTTTTCGTTGTGTTAGAGGAAGGCCAACAACAAAGTCCAAGCTGACGTCCTCCCACGGGGCCTCCGGAACCAGTAACGGTGTATACAAACCTGCATTTGTGTTTTGTGTCTTGGCAATATGGCAGATTCGACATCGTTGAATGATACGACTAACGTCCCTATTCATCTTCGGCCAATAGAACCTGTCCCAAATCAAAAGGAAGGTCTTATCTCGTCCAAAATGGCCTGCTAGTCCACCTTGATGACTCTCCAAAACAATGGCATCACGAAAAGAGCATTGAGGTACACATAATCGAGCTCCCTTAAAGAGGTAGCCATCAAGAATGGTGAAATCATTAACTGGGTGGAGGCGGCAGTTGACCCATACATCACGAAAATCTGGGTCATTCGGGGTATAAAGCTCGAAAATTGTCAAAACACTCCACTTGAAGCCGCACAGAAGTGGTGAGGGCATGGCGGCGGCTTAAAGCGTCGGCAACTGTGTTGGCCGAACCAGCCTTATGGCGGATAACAAATGAAAAATCTTGTAACAACTCTACCCATTTGGCATGACGCGGGTTGAGTTTGTGTTGCCCGATAATATACCGAAGAGCTTGGTGATCCAAAAAGAGTATAAATTCACCTGGTAACAAATAATGGCGACAATACTCCAAACTTTTTATGATGGCATAAAGGTGCTGTATTTCTGTCGGGTTTCATTAAGTTTTTCGCTAAAGAAAGCAATCGGTCTTGATCCTTGGCTTAAAACCCTTCCGATGCCCACGCTCGAAGCATCATATTCGACTTGAAATGATACATGGAAGTCGGGGAGAGCTAGGACCGGTGCCTGGGTGACCCTCTTCTTGAGTTCTTCAAAGGCCCCATTGGCTGGGGGTGTCCACTCGAACTTACCGCCTTTTAGACAATCGGTGATTGGTGCTACAATTGAGCTAAAATTCCGTATGAAACGACGGTAAAAAGATGCCAAACCGTGGAAACTACGAATGTCATGTAGGTTGGTGGGGGTCGGCCACGTGGTGATGGCAGAAACCTTGGATTCATCCATGCGAATTCCTTTGGTTGAAATCAAATAACCAAGAAACAGTACCTCTGCTGCTTGGAAATGACATTTTGATGGATTGGCAAATAGCTTCTATTCTCTCAAGACCATGAATACTTGTTGAAGGTGATGGACATGTTGAGGGACATCTTGACTGAACACCAAAATATCATCGAGATAAACGACGACAAAACATCCAATAAATGGTTTGAAAACATGGTTCATGAGGCGCATGAACGTGCTCGGGGCGTTAGACAAGCCAAAAGGCATGACCATCCACTCATACAACCCATCCCGGGTTTTAAAAGCTGTCTTCCATTCGTCTCCAGGTCGCATACGAATTTGGTGGTATCCGCTCCTCAAATCGATCTTAGAAAATACCGAGGCTCCGTGTAGTTGGTCGAGCAAGTCTTCAAACCGGGGGATAGGAAACCGATATTTAATGGTGATCTTATTAACGGCTCGACTATCGATACACATACGGTATGTACCACCGTGTTTAGGAACTAGTAATGCTTGTACTGCACAAGGGCTCATGCTCTCACGTATGAGGCCTTTTTGTAGAAGTTCTGTTACCTAGCGATGCAGTTCCTCATACTCCTTCGGGTTCATACGATACGCGGGCTTATTAGGAATCATGGCTCCAGGTGTGAAGTCAATACAGTGTTGAATCTCTCGCATAAGAGGTAATCCGACGGGTATATCATCCGGGAAAACATCCGAAAATTTGGTAAGCAAGGGTTGGACAACCACTGGAGTAGCGATGGTCGGTTTGTTTGCTTCGGTGACAACCAAAGCAAACAACATCGAGGGTCTTGCAAACCGGGTAAAATCCAAAAAGGCCGACCGTGTGAGGACTAGCGCTTCCGTGGTGGTATCTCGGGTATCAAGTGGGGCTAGAGTAATGTTTAGGGCTGAACATTCAGTTCGAACCGGACCGAACCAGGCCAAACCGGACCGGAACCGTGAACCGTTTGGATGGAAATATGTTAATCGAGGACCGGACCGTATATAAACGGTTCGGACCGGGTCGGAACCGTTTAATTGTTGGACCGAACCGATTAAGATAAAGTTCCACTTTCATTATACCAAGTTATGTTTCCTGCAAAATAAAGTTCCAACTCCGCAAAACAAAAAACAAACCCAAAATACTCCACAAGCGGTTCTAACGGGTCCTAACCGGAACCGTCGGGTTATTAACCGAACCGAATCGCGAACCGTTTAATGACCATATGAAGAACCGAGGACCGGACCTGTTTAGTATTTCGCGGGTCGGTTCCGGTTCCAATTGGTCCGGTTCTACGGTTCTAACGGTTCCGAACCACGAACTGCTCACCCCTAGTAATGTTGATACCATCCTTTTTAAAGTTGTATGTGTTGCGAAAACCGTCATGTTTGGTGCGTCGGTCGTATTGCCAGGGCCGACCTAACAAGACGTGGCACGCATCCATCGGAATAACTTCGCACCATACCTCATCCGTGTAGCGACTCCCGATGGAAAACTGGACCAAACACCTCTGATTCACTTTCACGACATTTCCCTTTTTGAGCCAAGTGAGTTGGTACGGGTCGGGGTGGGGCTCCACGACTAACCCCAACTTTTCGACCATGTTCTCACAGCTACCCCCATCGATTATGACACTACACACCTTCCCTTTTGTTGTGCACTTTGTCTGAAAAATGTTATTACAAAGCCACAAGGTATCGTCAATGGTCTTAGCGACGGTGGTAATAAGAACTCGTTGCGAAACCAACGCTTCACCCCTGTCAAGGTAGACGAACTCGGTCTCATCATGGTCATCCTCATCTGCTAGTTCGGCGTCGTATTCGGGCATAGTGTCTTCAACCAAAGTAACTAATTGCTTGTTGGCGCACTCCCGCGCCATATGACCCAAGCCTTGACATTTGAAGCAACGAATAGCCCGAAGGTTGGACCCCGATGAAGTCGCGTTGTTGGTCCAGACGTCGGCTTTGATCGGGCCGGATCTGACCATACGGGTAGATGATGTAGGGGTCCGGTTTGACGTTTGGAAGTGGTTCGGTATTACTTTGCCTTTGTTCTTGAGTTGTTTCTCTACTTTAAGGGATAAACGACAAACGTCATTGAAGCTCCAAAATTGTTGTAATTGGACAACATTGGCGATATCATGTAATAATGCTCCCAAGAACCTAGCAATCACTTGTTCTTCCTCTTCATCCGTCGCACACCTCATGCGGAGTCTATCGAATTCGGCTATGAATTCCTCAACAGAGAGGTTCTTTTGCGACACATTGTGGTATTCCATAAAAGCCTCCTGACGGTAATTGACAGGTAGGAACTGTTGAAAACCAGGCCCAAGAATACGATCACAGAATTTGATCTCAACAACCGATCGACTCTTTCTTGTTATTAATTCTTGATTTGCAATTTACATAAACCATAACCATCTATTTATAATAAATAAACCTTACTAATCCTACTCAAATACTGAATTGTAATCCTAAACTAACTCCAACAAACTAATAGATAAATATAACTTTATCTAAACATTCAAACTATTAATTAAATGCTAATTATTTAACTATTTCCGAATCACCCTTCAACTTTCACGTTCTTTCAAACCGACCCCTCTTCTTTCGTCAAATCAAGATTAACTCCTTCGGGAACTTGGCTTGCAGTAGCTTTTTCATCTTTTGCCAAGTTGCCACCTTAGGTTTCCCTTCCTGCAACCTTTTTTTTCGGATGTGATCCCACCAAAGGGATGCATATTTACGAAGCTTGATGGCAACCACTTTGACTCGGATGTTGTTGGGAATTTCTCGCAGATCAAAGACCCGTTCGATAGTGCTCAACCAATCAATAAAGTCATCCGGTTGGGCGCGACCATCGAACTCCGGGATCTCTATTGTCAACCCCAGGCTTCATAGGGGGTCATTGGGATAAGGTTGTCGGTGACGACCAAAAGGATTCTCCTTCTCCTCGTATCCATCGTCCCAGACACTAGGATCTGATTCGGTTTCCTCATCTCGCACCTCCTGTTGTAATTCGAGCTCTCGAACTCGCTGTTGAAGTCGCTCTATCTCCGCATCACGTGGGTCTCTCTCGTCACCATCATTGCCTCGGTCGGCGCCTCTACGGTTGGCATTACGAGTAGCTTTTCCACGTCCGGCCATCGGTATCGTTGAGCTTTGATACCAAATGATGGAGCTCGACTATGAAGATGACAATGGAATTCGACTTCTCACGAAATCAGAGACAAATAAAGTTTCTTAAATAAAAGCAATCAATCCCTTATTCCATCAATATTTCAAATACTTATAGGGTTTTATAAGGTAAGAAATAAAAGACTATAAAACTTACGGTCAAATAAATGGAAAGTAGATAAATACTAAAAGCAAAGCAATAAATCAAATAAATACTTAAAAGTCAATACTCTTTGAAATTAGCTTTATTCTTTTTGGACTCCCATGCAAACCATCTTCTGCTTATCCACGTTGCATGGGTCGGGTTCGGTCTCAGAGTCTCCTGGGTCGCCGGGTTCACATGACCCGCCATCATTTGGGTCGGTTCCTGCATCATAAAATACCCAATATAATCCCACTCATAACATAATTATTATTGATAGAGTCTTAGAAGAGTGTGATTAGGGCAATCCGTCCCATGGGATAAGGGGCAGATTTATGGATTTATGCACAAATGACGGGTGGCTACGCCCCACTCATATGAGCCCAGCAAAGGAAAAAAAAACCCATTAAATCAAAAATAAATTATCAAGCCCCCTTTGAAGCCCATGACCCTCTATACTTCCAGCAACCCATTTTGTTTCTTGTAAGTTGTAACAAAGGCCCACATTCCTTCATCCTAACTCTAATTCCGTCGTATATGTCCCCTTTTAACTCCTTAAATATTCAAGATAAAGTTATCATAATATGATCCCTTTTGACTGATACTTATAAAAAAATATGGATCCGACACTACATGGGATCGAGAGGCTGCTCACGCCGACACTCGCCTACAAAAGTTTGGAAAAGAATATGGCTGAATAACACAATATTTTACCCAGAAAATACTCGATACAATCAAAGAAAACTTCAAATGTGTCAACAAGTTGGAATGTTCAACGTTCTAAACTTAATTCCTACAGATTTATGAACATAAAGTTCAAAACAAGTAATCAACAGCAAGGCAATCTGCTGATGGTGTTTGTTTGAACATAAATAACTCATTCTTGCGGCGAACAACCTTAATCAAGATGAAAGAGATGAACTCGATCCCGTCCTCAAGAATCAAGAAATCAGTCAGGTCTCAGATTCTTTTTTAACTGCCCAGAATCAAGATGATCAATGATGAACACGTCTCGGTTTTATTTTTTTTATAAAGATGATTGTTGTCGGTTAACCAATTAACCGTAATATTTGGAGATCATTTTTAACTAGACCCAAAACCGATTACAATATATATTTAGGACCGAGGCCCGTACCCAATAATTGGTTGTCCGGAGATCTCGGGTCAGTTTCTAGGGCCGAACCACGCACTTTCAAATTTCAACCCATCTATAAAAGTGATTATACAAAACAAAGTGGACTTGGGCCTGACTGACTCAATGGTTATGGTCATATGGATACAAATATATAGAAAAATACAGGGGGACGGGATTTTTTTTTCTATCAGGGGACCGGAACTATAAAATTTTTGGCCGAATACATATTAGCACTACTGAGCGAAAACTTAGGCACCAAATCCAAACTTTGAATATACCACAGAGGCAATCCGTGTTCTTAACTCATTTAAATAATAATTAATTCCAATGACGGTGTCATTAGATTTCTTACAACTAGAATCACTCTTTTTATTATATAAACCTACCACCAGTGTGACCCCATTTAGATTCAAACATGTTATAACTTAGTTATTGGAAAAACCCATGTACTCTCTTTGGAATTCAGGAAAGTACTCGCATGAATTCTTTATTCTAATGGAAAGAACCCTTCTTAGACCTTATCAATAAGTCAATTATTAGAAGACTCAATCGACCTATTCTTGCAATTAAATTCAGGACTAAACATAAGACGACACTTATACCCATAGTAAATGGATTATTAGATTAGGGAGGGTTATAGAGAAAACCACATAGTTAGGCGAAAACCAAGAAAACCACTAAAAAATCAATTTTAACTAATAATATAATAATATTTATTTTTTATTTTATTTTATTTTAATTTTTTTATAAGAGTATCAATGTAATATTACACATTTTTACCGAAAAGTCATTTAAATATTGGCTTACGTATACGTAACCCATATTGTTATGTATACGTAAACAGAAAACAAAAAAAATTGCGGTTACGTATACGTAACCCATAATATTACACATTTTTTAGTGGTTTTCTCAGTTTTCGCCTAACTTTGTGGTTTCTCTCGATCCCATACATGCTAAAAAGTTGTAAGTTATATACATCATTATCTCTCTAAGCCCATCTCTAGTCAGGTTATCTAGCTAAACCCATATGCATGTTAAAAGTTTTAAGTTAGGACTCCATTATTATCGAAACAAGAACTTTTTAGTCTGAGGATTATTATAAAGTTCTTTTCTGTTACAGATACAATTAAGACATCCAACTCATTTTTTTCTTAAGAAAACTCAATTTTTACATATAAAAAACAGAAAAATTTTGATGATCGAGAGATTAATAGACCCTTTTAACTCTTCTTTGATTCCGCCAATAGACTCGTAAAATGAACAGAATAAAACTTATGGTAATAAAAACTCAATAACCTAAAACAACCACTGAAAATTTTATGTTCATATCAAATTCCAGAAACTATGACATCTAAATTTTCAAATTAGAATACGCTTTCTTCTAGAAGATGGTACAATTATTTATGAAATACATGGTCTTAAAAGGACTAATTAGTCTTTTCCTGTTGTCTTTTTACAATTTTATTTGAGAAAGCAAGCGGGTTGGGAGTTAGTCTTCACACAAGTCAAATACTTATATTATTTAACCATCAATTGTTGTAGTTGGAAAGAAGCAATATGTCCCTTGTGCTTGTAGTTTAATCAAACTTTTGGAATTTAGGGTAATTAAACTTGTATGATTATAGGGAATCATATCAAGTAATAAATTCAAATGCTCCAAAATTTGGTACAATTATTGTCAATAGAAAAATAATTGTTAATATTGTAGGCACCATGGCTTAAAAAAATAAAAGAAAAAAACTCATATTTTGTTAATCACAATATTTTAGTTGATGTTATAATTCTAAAAGTGTCACTATTTTTTATTTTTAACAATTAATTTTTTTCCACGTAATGTTTGTACATTGAATTTGTTTTTCATTCAACGTTTTCTAAACGATGATTTGACATCTTTTTTTTTAATTTGTTAGAGGCTTAACCAACCATTTTTAATTCCTTTAAACCTTTTTAGTGGTTTAGTTAAACAGAGAAAATAGTTATAAAGTTGTATTGAAGTTGTAAAGTATTAGAAAGAAAAATGGGGTTTATATACATAATCCATATTTACATAAACTAAGGGTCTTCAATATTTGGTTTCAAACCGATTAAACCGATAACCGAAACCGTTTAAAACCAAACCGCATTATATATTTGGTTTTCGGTTTAGTTCAAACCGAATATGTAATTTGGTTTGGTTTAAGTTTCAAGATTTTGAATTCGGTATAACCCGAATTAGGTTTTACCACTATTTTAATCCATATTTTATAGTTCATTAAATTCATTTATATCAATAACCAATACTCATATATGAATTATAAATCATTATTTAATAAAGGTAAGTTTTTGTTTAGACTTTTCTAAAATATTGTATTGCTTAAACCGTATAAGTTAAAGCAACACAAAAGAAAAAAACAGTTTTTTTGCTAATTCGGTTTGCTAGGTTGAAACCGAATTACAATGTGGTTGTACAAAAAATCCAGAACAAAAAATTCAATACAGAAAAATCTAGTATAAAAATTTCAACCAAAAAATTTAGTACAAAAAATTCAACATAAAAAATATAGCACAAAAAATCTAGTACAAAGATGTTGTACAACATTAAAAAAAAAACTCATTTGTTTGTATTTTGTTTAGTTGTTATTTTTTATGTACCAATATGATACTCAAATTAAAAAATAAAAAATCTTGATTTTATGGTGCAACTTTTTTATAAAAATAATCTCGTATTAAAAGGTTATAGACGTTAAAAAAAAGTGAGAGGATTTCAAAAAATTTAACAAAAATGGCTCATCCTTAAATACTCTTCCACCCATCCTTTTACCTTTCTTTTGATCTCAACCTTTGATCATAAGCCTATTTAGTCAAAATCTACTTTTTATATCATTCCTCTATATATGTATATACATATATTTATATATGAGAAAAATAGTTTGAAAACCCACTTGAGACTTGAGTTGAGAAAACCTATAAAAATCTTATTTAATTTTTTTAGAATAGGTTTTATATATAATTTTGTCACTTAAAAAAACCAAAAAAATGCAGAGTGGTTTTTAAATATGAAAAAACAAAATACATGTTTTTACATCATATGTCAGCATGTTACATATGTAAAATATGATGTTACACACGTAACCAGGTACAACGTTTTTGGTAAAAAGAAAAATTAAAAACACCACTCGGACCTTTTTGTTTTTTTTTTCAAAGATGATAAAATTAAATATATAAACTATCCAACTGTTACATATAAATTCGTGGGTTTTCACATTAGCCTCCCTATATATATATATATATATATATATATATATATATATATATATATATATATTATATATATTAGAGGGTAAATTAGTGATGATAAAATATTGATTGTTTTGCTTAATTTTTGGTTATCTTGAATAAGACGACAGAAAAACACATTATTTATTTGTATTACGATCCAATTCGGATCGCATTTTAAATTTTCAGTGAGCAGATACGTACATGACAACATTCAAAGCAAGACAACCATTTTCTTTACTTAATTGATAAATGAATTACTTTTATTAATTTAATTTTCACAATATGTTAACCTAATATTTTTATTCATGTCCTTTTCTATCTAGCAATCTTCTGCACAGAATTTTGTTCATTGACTTTAACATGAAATAGTGACCACCGGACAATTTAGTTATGAATCTTTAATTTTCTTTACAGAAATTAACAAACCGCCAAGGTACTCCAAAATAAGTTATTCCCATATGATATATCAATACTTGACCGAAAATACACAAGTTTGAGTAATATATCAAAATTGAGTGTGATTGTTTACTTGATAAAAAATAAATAAATAAAAATGAACGGCCAATTACTTTGACCAAAATAGGTGGCCGCAAAACTAATATAATAATTGCATGAAATAGTAACGGTGATGTAAAAAAGAAAAACACGTAAGGATACAAAAATTCTTGTAACTAGTTTCTGAGAACGAGTAGCTCAAATTAATTATAGAAAACAATAACAAAAATAACAAAAATAAAATAGTGACAAATTTTATGTACTGTACCTTCCCCTTTATTCATTATCATGTTCCATAAGATCATTTGCCGGCTTTAAATTGTTATGTAAATACCATTTTTTTCTTCCTAGTATTTGAGCTGCTTAGTGATTTCTTTCCAACGACTAAATAACACAAAAAAACTTCAAATATTTTCGATAAAATAGCTAAAGAAATTTTGTTTGTCGCGATTCCGTCGCTAACTATAAGCCGTTTCCGACAACTTACCGACAACTACACCATTTAATTATGAATAAATAAAGTTTATTAATTTAATAAAAGTAAAAAAAAGGTTACTCGGGAATTTTTCGGAAATGTATGAAGTTTCCGATAATTTTCCTACAAATAGTGAAATTGTTATTTAAATTCTTTGTTAAAATTATTAATAAATATAATTTTATAATTTAATTTCAAAGATAGTTCTATACTCTGAAGTGTAACCCTAAGGTGTAAGCAACTAAAGTCTTACCCTGAAGTGTAAGCAAGAAAGAAAGTCCCACACTTAGGTGTGGGCATACGAAAAAGTCTTATCCTGAGAAATAAGCAAGAAATGAATCATTGTCTTTGGACAATGGTTCGTATGTGATAATATAGTATATGTGAAAGTCACTTGTCATGTATGAGAAAGAAAAAATGACAGAGCAAATGATGACACCTTAACTGGATTCCTCAAGTACATAGTTTTAATAAAAGATAGTAACAATACGATTTCATAAATTGTGACGTTGTAAAGTTTTAAAGTAAAAGAGAAAGTTGTTAAAAGGTAATAGAAAGAAAGCTTATTTTATTTTTATAAAATTAAGCTACCTTAATAAATAATAAAGTTACAGTTTAAAGAAAATATATCTTTTTGTATGCATATCAGGTGGTAAAGATAAAGAAAAAGTGTGAGTAGAGAAGCTGTGAGGGCTCGATATCATGTACTGTCGGGCTGCGCTCCTGAAAACTGACATTTTCTTATCCGATAGTTTATGTTGAACAATGTTTTAGTTAAATTTTTAATTCGTTGTGGATTTCATGAATGTTTAAACGAGACATCCGCTGTAATATATATTCAGTTTAAGAGGTACATTTATTATGTTTTGTGTCAACTATAAGATGTATCCGACTTGGGATGACAAGTTGACTCACCGTGGTTTATGTTTTAAATAATATAATCATCCACGATGCAAATGTGAGTGGGAGGAAAAACGTTGTCATGACAGTGCTTTTTATAGTTGGGTAATGAATTTGAAGCATGCGTTCATGGTTATGGAGGCAAATGAACGGATTTGTGAAGGATAAATTTTAATTTTAGTTTATTTTTTCTTTTTATCTTATGTAGCGGGCGACATAGCATGTTTGTAAGCGTTAATAGGTTTGTGTAGGTTTTGAATTTGCGAAAATATAGATTTTCCATAAATCATGTTGGACACTATCAAATTAAAATATTTCGCTCATACTAACAAAGTTTTCAATCAGATCAGATAGAGAAATTGTCAAGAACGAATATGGATTTTCTATTTTGAAAACCGTACCGGATTTCATTATGAATTTAATTTTAAAACCATACAAGATTATTAATACGGGTGATGATAATTCATGGAAAAGGGTGACGATTATAACTTCCATAACTATCAACCGTTACAACGGTAGAAACATCATGAGTAGTGACGAAGTTACTACCGACCTACAATCATCAGGAGTAACAAAGTTGTTGTCGAAGCCAAACTTGCTACAAATGGCTAAGTTGCTACCGATGCCAAGGTTGCTAACTATGTACAAAGTTGCTACTATCGATCCTTCAGTTGCTAACAATGATTATTAGCAAATTTATGCTATTTTATCAGTTTGTTTTGATTATCAATTCCGTTCAACTTTCCCATCATTCATGTTGCTCGATCGCCGTCAGGGGCGTTGCCCCTTGGATCCCATCGAGGACCATCCCCCGACCCCCTACCATGGCGTTGCTTCGGACCCCGTCAAGGGATGATGCCCCCTTGGAACTTCACATGGTTTAGGGGTTTTGCCCCTATCAACCTTTGAGGTTCCTATATACTTATTTAGCATAGTCTTTATCGAGTCTAAACTCCGTACGGTCTTAAGTAAATCTAGTTAAGCTAGAATAGCCTAGAAGACACAAAAATCACCAACATTATGGTCTACGATGCTTTTACCGTGCCTTTTTAAGTAAACTGTAGAACCATATCAACCATTTTAATTCAATAAAAGAAACTCATAATTAATAATCTCGATACAAAAGTAGTCTTTAAGTGTTAGTTATGATTTTGGGTCTCATGTATCATTATTTAATTTTTACAGTTTGAAAATACAACTCAAATAGGAACTTTCATGAAATACATGAAGGCTCCACATATATGAGACTCTAGCTAGGATAGAGATGGGAAATTTAATTAAAGAATTGAGATAGTAACATGTAAATTGACAAATGACTGTTTACAGTCAATTACCATCCCTACACTTATTATTTGGTGAAACTATACCTCTCTCTCTCTCTCTCTCCCTCCCATCCTAACTATATGTGTATGTATAACTATATATGCCTTTAAACACAAAGAAAAGTTGTCCACTGTCTATCTTTCTCTCCACCTCAACCTTAGTTTGAAAATTGTAAAATTGTAAGAGATCTATATATGGAGCAATACTCTCAGTATTTGATGTGGGTGAAGAGCAAGAACACTATCTTCAACAACTCATGGGAAGAAGAAGCTTTTGCTGAGGATGCTCGAGGTCCCTTAGGAGGGTTTGTATGGCCTCCAAGGTCTTATTCTTGTAGCTTCTGTAGAAGAGAGTTCAGATCAGCTCAAGCTCTAGGTGGTCACATGAATGTTCACAGGAGAGAAAGAGCAAAACTAAAGCAAAACCCTAAATCATTCTTCTCCTCACATGATGATTCGCCTTCTAGGTTTTCATCGGTACACATATTAAGCCAAGAAAGTACCACTCTTGCTAGCAATTCAGATGCAAAGAGTTGTGTTTATGATTTGGTACTTGGACATGTTGAAACAAATTTGTACTTAGGGTTTGATGGGTGTGATGATGAAGAAGTTATGAATTGCAAGAGGCAGAAGACGACGGTTGTTACGCCTCTGGTTGTGGGTTATGTGGAAGATCAGGTGGATCTTGAGCTGAGGTTAGCAAGGTGAATTATTCAACAAGGATAGTAGTACAATTAATCCATGCAGGCAGGCTTTCTTGCCTTGTTAATGAAGAAGAATTAATCACAAATCTTGAAGCTTTATTTGTTTCTTATGTGAACCATTTGATCATCACTTTCTTCTTGATTAAGTTGCTTGTTAGAATGGAAAAGTTAATGAAACACTTGTGTTCTTTAACTAAAACAACATCTTTGTTAAAAAAAATTAATCTATTCCTCACTTTTTTTTCTTGATTGTATATGGACAAAAGTTGACTACAATTATTGCTCAGTAGACTTATATGTCTCTTATCAATTTATCTCTACATGAGTTATTTGTATTTGAAAGAAATTGGATTTTTGTGTTTTTATCTCCCTCTTTACTGTTTGATTCTTGTGATCAAGGGAAGGTTGTATACTTGTATATATTGGGAAATGGGAATGATTATCTTGCATGTGCTATTGCAATCCCAATGATAATATTCTTTTCATGTCCTTAATTCACATGTTTTATCTGCCTTTGTATGCATATGTCATCCAATCAAGATTCAAAGCTTCGGAATATCTGGGTATGGTATGTCTCTTCATAAAACAAATGGATAATTTCAATCCATACTTGGTAATTGTATTTCATTGTTTAATGAGTAGTACATGGGAGATTAAATAGGTATAATTGAGTATTCTTTAATCATCTAATATTCTGTGCACATAACATAGTGTGATGTGTCCCTCGAGCTAAGGTCAAGGAAATGATTATTGAGTAGGTAGTACAACATTAATATGATCGTTGATAGAAATAAATTGAAGATCTCTCATTGCAACTTTTTCATGAACATAGTAAAAATGAGAGAAACATGTAGAGCTTCATTTTTTAGCACCAGAGAGATCTTCAATTGGGAATCCGTTGGCAAAGAGGCTGGTCATTCTAAAATTATCACACCAAAGAAAGAGTTAAACACCACGCTTCAAAAAGAGTTTGAAGCTAGCTAGGTAAGTTTAGCAACTGTTTTATACTCTAACCACTTAAGAAACGTGATAAGGTTTATTGGTTATGAGTTGTGATAAGGTTGGAGCCTAAGTAAACCGTAAAGCCACCAAATGACCTAAACAAATTATCCACTACTCATTTGGGAATCCAACCCACAATAGTTATGAGAAGGCCATCAAAAAGTCGTGTGTTATTTTTTGATTGCTTTGGATAGCTTTCTGAATCATGTATGAAAATCAATTTTAGGTTAAAGTATTTCTTAATTAGGTACACAAAATCTTTAATCGGATAAGATAGAAAGTTAATTCAAAAATACGAGATGTGATTTATTATGAAAATTTGTATGAAACGATGTTTTGAAATCAGACCAAATAAGTTTTTTCTATAGGGTTAGAACAATCACAATGAAACACTATAACTTTTTTATGAAAGGGTATGACAGTTGATGTTTAAAATCATTGACAGTTAAACAGTTAAAACATTTACATCAGTATGAACTTTACTTGACAACACCATCTATGATAATAGTGTGACTATTGAACATCCAAGAATCTGTAGTAACAATGTTATCGCTGGCCATTACTACCATTGCTCACTCAATTGCTACTGAATCCCAACTGTTGTTGATACTTGTCTCTAAGGATCATAACCATTTTGCTATTGTTGAACTACGTTGCTACGTAGTTACTTTTGAAAACCACTTCCATGCAACTCTTCTTCGGCCCATGCAGATTTGATGCATTTCTAATGAAGCATCTTTAAGTAAAATAATTTTTTTCCATCAAGACACCCGACCTTGGAACCTCCCAACGGTCTAGGGGCTTTTCCCCTAACAACCTTAGAGGTTTCATGGTTCCAAAAATTAGTATAGTCTTGGGTGAATTTACACTCCACACCTCTTAATTGAAACCATTATATATTTTAATTTCCCATTTGATATAAACAAATCTATTACATAAAATGACATTTTACGCTAAATTCGCCAACATCTTGACCTTAGTAGTAATCTCATTGAGACTCTGAGAGCAATGTGTTACTTCATCATTAGACAAATCAAAGGAAAAACAAGAATGTATTTAGTTGACAATGTTTTAGCTATTTAATTTCCTTATAGAGCTTTTTAGCGCGCACATATAAAAGTTGTAATACCAAATGATGTGACGATATCGTTCCCCACCTTATTGATATTTTTTCTAACCCTTTATAAACTTCTTGTCTCCTCTTTGCTAATAATAAAAAGGGAGCGTTAATAACTCAAAAGAGAGGAAGATGTAGCAAATATTAAACAATACGCTACGGTTGTTTCTCAATGGCATTTAATGTTACTATGTTCAAGTGTGTCTTTTTTCCAAATAGTTTACTTTTTATCACCACCACAATTTCCCTTAAGGCTAGGGAATTTTGTTGTTTTTGTTTTTGCTATCAGAAAGAATCAATCTCCTATAAAAAAAGACATGGTTGTACACATATTGATGTTAAATACGTCCTTAAGAAACAACCACTGCCTACTTTTAACATATGTTTATGTATCTCCTTTGTTTGTGTATTAAACCCCTTTTGATTTACTAACCTCTCAAAATAGGATAATTTGAAGTTTCAAGTAGGTTAAAAAAGAAGAAAATGTGAGGAATACGGCCATTTAGGTATTAGAGCATTAACTATTACAAGGAGATTATGTGGTGAATGAGGTTGTAAAATTAAATATGATACTTATCAACATTATTTTTATAAACTAAGACGATTATATTTGTTTAACCAAGCAAACTAAATGAATTGAAAACTTGAAAAACATTATATAGCCGATAGCCGATGTATGAAACGTTGTTGTACAACAACGATAAATAAGGGTTTTGAGTAGATAATAGAACCCGGTTACTAACACAAAAATGAGCTCTATAAACTTCAAGAATTTCATGTCCGACTAAGTAACACAAAACCATACTCTATAAACGTCAACCCAACCTTGTTTTTTTTAACAATAGTAAGAAATTATGTTTTTTCCCTATTGTTTACCTAAAATTCAGGTTCTACATCTTTGTCATCCTCTAATTTGACTTTACATCTTATTTATCTTTAATACAAAGTTATATTTGGAGGGTTGTATCCCAATTTTATAATAGTGAAAGGAACATTTGTTTCGGTTTTTTTTTTTTTTGAAGATTAACGTTTTTTTATTGTAATAATTTTTAAAAGCTATGGGTAACAAATGCGGGAAGAAAATGATTGAATTTATTGACGAATACCCTATGATTCATATATAAAAAAACTCATAGATGCAGTGACAGTTAAAAGCCTGTACACGTCATTTTTGTGCCAAACATGGTAATATACCAATATTCATGTGCTTGTTGACATCGATATGCATTCTCATATGATAAATAATCGTTGTATACTGTTTTTGGTCCGCGTCGTAATTTCTTGACCTAATAACTAAAATGTATGAAAGAAAGAGATAATTAAGGTAAGAGGATCAAATTAACTATTACTTTATAATCACTAGTTACCTACTTTTTTTCTTTCCTAATCACACATCTATAACGTCTTTAAAATGATTGTATATTTAGGTGTATAATGGAGTATGCACGTCTATATATAAATCAATCATGATTATCTTATCAGTCTTGACAAATCCTTAATTAAATGAGGGGATAAATTGCTATAAATCTTATTCCATGGACGATACAAAAAAATTTAACCTCTTTATTAACTCGCTGGAACGACGCAGGGGCTGACCAATATATTGATCAGTATGGGGTGTAGCCGCCCTCAATGAAAACAAATAGTGTATTATAAGCGTTAAAATCACGATCCCCCCCTAAAATTTTGTAACCGGCCCCCGATTGCCCCCATGAAAAGTATTTAATGTTATATATCGTTAGTTGACTGACTCAAAAAATTTTGGACAACATGAAAAAGATTTCTGGCTCTGCCACTGGAACGAGGTCAAACATACCATACAAGTTTATAACGACTGGTTCACATGTTGAAGACGGTTAGCAGGAAATTAGAAAAATCTTCATAAAACCTTCTTTTCCTTGCAAGTTTAATTTTGAAGACCAACAAGCTCAACCAAAAGCAACATATTAAAGTAAATGGAATTGTAAAAACGAAGTATAATAATTATAAATATCTGAAATATTCCATTAGAATGGAGGTCTGACTGGTAGTACATTTAAATAATATTTTGATGATAATTAAGAATGTTTTTATTATTTTGATTACTATATAAACAATTCCAACTCTCCCCAATACATCCAAACACACACCCACCATGCACCTACTCTGAATTATCGATCCACTACAGTCCGATTAACGTAGAGATCCCAAATATTTTCAATTTAATAAAATATTAATATGAATTTTTATGGGTTGTTAATTAAAATGAAGACAAGGATTTCACATCATTTTCATTATTTACGCGTCTTTGATTCAAGTGTTGATGACTTTTAGCACATAGTTTATTATTACCTCAGCAAATAGAATATTTGATCTTACAAAAATAATATTCTAGAAAGTTTTGTTTTCATGTTTTCAAAGTTTTGTTTAGAAATAGTCTAGAAAGTTTTATTTTCATGTCGGATGTTAAACCTAGACATAGACCAAAGACTACATTTTATATTGGTAGCGAACCATCGCACTGATTTGTTGACACAACTTAACCTTTCATGAATGAGTGTGTTTATTTGGTAGCATTCCAATCGGTTGACGTGAACCGATGCATCTGGAGGCAAACCCCACTTGGGGTGCTGCCACTTGGACCTCGTATGAGGGTGTTGCCCGCTTGACCCCCGTTGTACAGCAAAGTTAGAAACTAGCTTAGTCTCAAACGAGTGTGCACTCCGCATCTCCAAACCCGTACTGAAGCTTATTTGATTAGCCTTTGGTTTTAAATAAATTATAATTAACTAAAATGACTTAATTACACTAAAATTACAGAGACAAACATTAATTTATAAACGCGGACCTCAAACCTATTAAGAATCATAGTTACAAAAGCATTCAAATAAACCTTATAGTTTCATGTAAAACCGTTTCAAATTAATGAAAAAACCTAGAATTAAAGGTGTTTGGCGATCGAAAATTCATTTTGTTATGCACTCAAACATCTATATGATGAACACGACCTTGTAGGCTTTTGTAGCAAACCTCATTTTTAAGCATAAAATATCAATAATGTTATAAATGCATACTATTTTATAGTCTAGTCCAATGTTTATGGACTTTTTTCATATTGTATTTATATATATATATATATGTGATGTATGTGTCTACTATTAAGAAAATGAATAAAATCAGTTTCTCGCTTTCACTTTCTCTCTTGTTTCTTATCAAATAATACTATTTTGAATATTTTCGTATTCCCGAAATAAATTCGTGTAGAATTATCTATGTATTTGAAGTACCCGTAAAGACAATCCGAAAGCATTGTTAACACATATCAATCATTATATAGAACAAAAATAACCATAAATGAATATCCAGTTGCATATATAAATAACAACATTATTGATTTAAAAAAATATTATTTAAACACAAACATACATAGTTTGAATAACTAAATTTACAAACACATTTTTGTATATTTTTTTTTTAAATGATAACCAACATGCAAAGTTTATCTTTTTTACAAACACATTTTTGTATATTTTTTCTGATATAAATTTACCTAACTAAAAAAATCTAGATATATTGAACAAGAATATTATACGTTTTTACAGAATCTTCAAAATACCAAAGAGGCAAAGAATATTTAATGACAACACATTTGTTTCGCTTTTACTTGCTATGATTGTTTTAACTAGTTTATATGTTTTCTTTATTCTGTTCTTTTAAATAAAATTAAAAAAATCATTCATAACATGTTTTACAACTTTTGATTAACTTGATAAATATTATTGTGAAGATTCGAGTCCAAAGACATTAAAAGCCCTACCTATGATATTACCGAAGGTTCTTGCAGATTACACGGCGGAGTTGCCGACATGCATCGTCCTCATTATCCTACTTTTAGTTTCTTCTAGTTTTTTTATTTCTTTTTTATAATCTTTTTCAATCATATCACGTTATCTTATCTATTACTTATCAAGTCTAATATATATATTGGGGGTCTAGATTTTAATATATTCAAGTCGAATCACACCTTTGCTTTTAGAAAAATAAACTACTGCTATAAAATAATAATGTTATATATTAGGAATTAGGGTCGGTGGCACAAAGGATACAACACATAAACACACATAAACGAAAAGAATTAGAAAGTAATAACCGACACAAGAAATTACATGGTTTGGTTAAAGTGATCTACGTCCACGACTGTAACTAGTGTTTCTTTTATTATTAGGTGCTATTAATTA
This sequence comes from Smallanthus sonchifolius, assembly GCA_023525975.1. Lineage (NCBI taxonomy): Eukaryota > Viridiplantae > Streptophyta > Magnoliopsida > Asterales > Asteraceae > Smallanthus > Smallanthus sonchifolius. Next base: position 60,865,823 of record CM042042.1, read on the forward strand.
CAATTACAATAGTTGGGACATATATAAGACAAGATTAGGTTAAACGACAATAGGTAACAAGGAGTTTTAGCCCCTTAGGTCGGATGCTTGAACTCCAACCGTAACAGGCCCAAAGGGGAGACCAGTCTGGCCCAAACCCAATAGCTTTCATAAACCAACAATCTCTCACTTGAAAGCTTTGTCCATACAAACCATCCAAACAATCCAGCACCAGTAACTCCAGTAATCTTTATAATCAAGTTCTTCAAGCTCAAGCTAAGACTTTATGACAACCCCTCCTAGTTGCATCGACCCTTCTCATCAGATACCTGAAAGACCCGTTGAAGCTCCACCAAGCTTCAACCCAATACCAGTCATACCAGACCCAACAGTGATTATCTCCACCACCGACCATCTTCTGTTACCTGAAAGGCCCGTTGGAGCTCGTTGAAGCTCCACCAAGCTCAAGCTAAGACTTTATGACAACCCCTCCTAGTTGCACGTTCCACCAGTCCAGGAAATACACTGAAGACCATTATCACTCTCTAAATTCAGCAAACAATCCTCAAGAGAGACTTTCTTATTTGGAACCTTAGTCTTAGAAACCCAGAGGACTCTCAAAACTATACCCGGAACACGTCCCGTGCTCCCACTGATCCCAAACCCCCTGACTGGTTTCAACCTCCAAACACATTCAGCTGACATCTCAGTATCTCCAGGCTCACGTTTGCAAAGTGAACCCTCTTAGCGAGATATTCAACGAACCGACTTTATCACTCTGAACCGGGACGGTCACACATCCCTCCGTAGGTACCTCAACCATGTACAATGATCCCCGTTTCTTTCCCCGAGCAGTCACGAGATTTCCATAAATCACCTTCCACTTGCCACACTAAACTTGACATCTAGTCCTAGTTCATCCGGTTGACATATAGATATAAGTTTTCTCTTCAAACCTAGAATTACTCTTACATTTTGTAAGTTCCATCTAGTTCCCAATGTAGTCTTAAGATTAACATCTCTCATGTTCGTAACCTTAAGAATCTTACCGTTGCCTAACCGCACCTTTCCAAAGTCACCTTTTTTTCAAATTCACCATCGTTTCCCCACTGTGTATAGCGTGAAATGAAGCTCCAGAATCCATGACCCAAGGGTCCACACTGCTTTCCACACTAGGCCGAGTACTCCTGACTCCGACTAAGGAGTGCCTAGCGACTTTTGCAACCATGCTTACAGGAGTAAGTGAATAAACTTGATAGTGGTTTAGTTGAACTAAAGTTGCTTGTCGAACACTTCGGATTTTAACATCTACGCATCAGGGTTGGTCTAATTCGACCTTGTTTTCTCTATTCGTATAATATGGTCATTTGAGGACAATAAAAATTCATGACATTTTAAGAGAGCTTGGTTTGTGACTTCAAAAAGAAGAAAGAGAAAACAGAGTTTGTTTTTCTCAAACGGATCACACATCAAAATGAGGTCTTTGTCGTAAATACTTTCTTTTATGAAAAGAAAATTTCATACATCCCCTCTAACATTTTTAATTTCATTTTTACTCAACCAAACTATAAATTATCAAATATACGTGATGGTAATAATTTTTTTACTTATTGGGAATTTTATTTTTATTAAATTAACCTCTCACAACCTAAATATATTTATTTAATATTAAAGTCAATTACCAAAAAAATTATTTGACTCTTTAAGAAAATTTTGTTTGTAGTATTTATTAATTTCTACTATCGGATCTAAAGCCAATTCAAGAAACCACAATCATGCTTTGCTTTAGAGCATCAATAAGGAGGAGATGATTTTACAATGGTTGGTCCAAATTAAATTGTATATCTTCTCTCAATGAAATGATGGACCATTCCACATACTCTCTCCTTTAAAAACTTGTTTCGTGCCATTACCTCCAATAACCACCCGTTTCAGATGTTCTGAACTTGATATATATAATTAACTAGCTTAGAATCCGTGTATTACGGGATGAAAAATATCGATACATAAAATTTTTAAATCTTTATTTATATATATTATACATGTGTAAAAATGAATTATATATAATAAGGATAGAAAATAAAATTCAAAATATATAAAATCTAATATATATTTGGGTTTCAAAAATGTGTTCATTATTATTTAATATAATTTGACTTTCATTACTATTTGATTGAAATTAAAAGTTACATAATTATATTTTAAAGTTTCTTATAATAAGAGATAATTTAAAATAAATATGTTTTATTAGTATAATAATAATTATTTTTTCTTTAAAAGTATTATTATTAAAAGATAAATGTGTATTTAATAAGAGAGAAAGACGGGAAAAAATGATGAGAATGAATAGGGAGGTGACACGTGGCATGAAAAAAACTTTTATTTATGATATAGTATAGATATAGATTTATTTATATTTTAATTTATTTATATTCTATGTTGGAGTCGGTCTTTTCGTTTGAATAATGGGTATTTGGGCCAAGTTTGTCTATGTTTGTGTCCAGCATGTGAGCCCAGTTTAGCCCACGTGTTTTGGGTCTATTAGTATTTGAATTAGTGTTATTAAACGTGTCGGAGTTGTTTCCTTTTTTTTTTTTTTTTTACGTTTTCTGCAAGCCATTTATAGCCTTTCTTCGTGCTTGAATAAACATTTTGTGAGTTTACACTTATATCTCTTGAGCTCTTTCAAATGGTATCAGAGCAAAATACTTAGAGAGAGTTAGGAACACAATTAAGAGAGTGATGGCCGAAGAAACAAGCACCATCCAAGGCCCGAGTGTTCCAAAATTTGATGGTGATTATAATTTATGAGCATTGGAGCCTGGTTATGGAGAACCTGCTCCGATCCAAGGAGTATCGATGACTAATTGAAGAGGGCTACACTAAACCTAAGGAAAAGCGCAAGGCACTGGCGGAAATGCAGCTCAAGGACCTGAAAATTAGGAATTACCTATTTCAGTCCATTGATAAGAACACTTTGAAGACTATTATGCAGAAGGAAACGACGAAACAGACATGGGACGCCATGAAGGTGGAATATCAGGGCAATGCTAGGGTCAAGAGGTCTCAATTGCAACGACATCACAAAATTTTTGAAACCCTAGAAATGCAAATTCAGGAAATCGTGACAGCCTCTTTTAGCAGAGTGATGATGACAAACGAACGACATGAGGAATTGCGATGCAGACATACCTGTTGTGAAGATTGTAGAAAAGATACGTAGAAGCATGACCAACAACTTCAACTTCAATTTTGAAAAAAAATGTCGTATCCGCCAGTGTTTATAAACATACCGGCGATTTGGATATGTGACGGTTTTTGCTTGGCCTAGAAGAACGTCGAAAGACCATGTTATATTGTCGGTTCCAATGCTATATAAGGGAAATTTTTCAAAAGGAATTAGTTAAAGGCACAGATTGAAGTACAAGAAAACTATTAATGACATTTTGGGGGTATTTCCCGTCAAGTTGTGTAAGTTTCTTCTCCAGGGCACAATCTTTAAAATGCAAAAGAGTAAATTTTGTTTTTGTCCTTATGGTTTAATCTGTTTAATATTTTTAGCTTAAAAGAATCTTTTAACATATCAGTCCCTGAAATTATATTTTTATAACTATTTAAGTTCATGATAGTAATCCTATTAACTTTTTTTTATTAAGTATAGAGACATTTTAGTCATTTTATTTCTAAGTGGACTAGTTTTACCTTTTCAGTCTAATAAAACTTTTTTAAGCTTTTCTACTTTATTAAAAACGTTTTTTTACTTCTTTTAAAATCATTTTTTTTATTTTTTTCCGTAAAACGTTTTTTTAACCTTTTCTTTTTTTCATAAAAACTGTTTCTAAAAACATTTTTTTAGTTTTTTATAAAATATTTTTTAGCTTTTTTGTTAAATGTTTTTTAACTATTTCAAAAACGCTATATTTTTTTTACATTTTTTAAGTGAACTATTGTTAAAATATTTTTTTAAAATAGTGAACTACTAAAAAAAGCATTTTTAAAATAGTTAAAACAAACAATTTATGAAAAAGCTAAAAAATATTTTTCTAAAAGAAACTAAAAAAATGTTTTTAAAAATGTTTTTTACAAAAGAAATTAAAAAAAATATATTTTTAGAAAAGTTAAAAAAACGTTTTTCAAAAGGTTCACAAAAGACTTTTTACGGACAAAAAACTAAAAATAATGATTTAAAAAAAGTGAAAAAACGTTTTTGAAAAAAGTAAAAGAAGTTTTTATATAAAAAACCTAATTTTTTTTTGCACTGAAAATATTAAACTAGTTTACTTAGAAAAATGACTAAAATCTCTCTATAATTAACCAAAAAAAGTTAACAGAGATAGTGTCATGTACTAAAATAGTTAAAAAAAAATATAATAAATACAAACTCAGGAGATGATTGGTTAAATGATTCAATTGCTTCCAAGACTTCAATCGTCAACCTATTTCCAATTTCAACTTTCAATAAATTAAACTAAAACACAATTAGAAAGAATCCATTAAAGTTTAACTTTCAATCTAAATTTTTTTTACAAGAAACTAAAAAATGTTTTTAAAAACGCTTTTTATGAAAAAAAAAATTATAAAAAATATTTTTAGAAAAGTTAAAAACGTTTTTCAAAAGGTTCACAAAAGACGTTTTTACGGACAAAAAAACTCAAAAAAATGACTTTAAAAAAGTGAAAAAAAACGTTTTTTTGAAAGTAGAAAAAAAGTTTTTATGAAAAAGCCTAAAAAGGTTTTTATTGGACTGAAAATACTAAACTAGTTCACTTAGAAAAAATGATTAAAATGCCTCTATAATTAACCAAAAAAAGTTAACAGGATTAGTGTTATGGACTGAAATGGTTAAAAAAATATAAAAAATACAACCTCGGGGGCTGATAGGTTAAAAGATTCTTCATTTAGACTAAAATAGTTAAACAAGCCAAAACACAAGGGTTAAAAGGGAAATTTATTCATCGCCCAAGGGTGACGTTTATGTTTCACTTGTTTGTACATTTCAATCACTCATTTCATATCAACTTTAAATATGCAATAATTTTTTAACGGTAATTTGGATCACTGACGGACACTAACCCATCCTATCATCTCTACCAACCTTAGGAAAAAAATCAACATAAAAGTGAGAAAACCCCCCACCTAACCTAAACTTTTTTTTATCACAGGTGTAACTTAAACTTAACACCTGATGGGTCTGAAAAGGAAACAGGCAAAGTAAATACCTTATTTATTACGCATTGAATATCACGTCTTACTTTAGATCCGTACTAGTTTTAAATTTGTATGCATGTGTAAGAAATATACACGTGAATAAGTGTGGTGTGAATAAAAATTGTACATCATGTAGATGTTACCTTACCTATTCAGATTTTTCACATCATTTTTATATTGAAATAGTATATCTGTGTGAGTGTAAGTTTGAGTGATTTGAGCATTAATTATCTTTTTATTTATATGATTTATATTAATTAATTAAATATAGACATAATTAAACTCTCATTAGTTAAAAAATAAATATAAATAATAAATAATATAAAGTTAAAAAAGTTAAAAATAAATAAATATAAATAAAATAATATTAATTAAAATTAAACATAAATAAAATTTATGTTAGTTAAAAAACATAAACAAAATAATATTAATTAAAAATAATTTAGAAAACTAAAAATATAAAGATTGTGATATGACAACAATTTTTTTAAAATATTTTTATGTGTGATCTTAGTTGTATGAGAGATGTGTTGTGTATTCTTAAAATGTGTATATATATAATGGTAAGAAATTAATTAAATTTGTAATTTTTGATTTTCCATCATAAAAACGGTCACAAAATGACTAGTTGTGCCGTGAGCATACCAACGGCGTCCCCCCTCCCTCACGCCATGGAGGGGCCAATGTTCCACGCCACTCACTAATTTTTCACGCCTAGTATACCTCTCCCCTAAGAATGGTATGTGTGAGGCTTCGGCCGAAAAACGCCACATTTCGGAGACAAGTTAAAAAACCATGGAAAAGTATGAATTCCGATGACTTTTTTGCCGTTTCATGGCAAATCCGACAAAATTTTAAATTTCATTGAAAGAATTTTCGCGTAGTTATTCAAGTTTCTGTCCTAGGGGAACATTCTCGTGGTTAAGTAGTGTATCCATATAACTAAAATATTAAAGGTTTAAATCTTGTATCTGCATATTATGGTGTATTTATATAAAAAAATTGTAAGAATTATTGAGAAATAAAAGAAGCTATCAAAGTTTTTTTTTTTTTTTTGGCTCGAAATATTATGTAAATATTTCTGTTAGTGTCCATTTTTTTATTTTCAATGTTGTACTTTATTAAAATTTATAATAAAAAATAAATTTTAAATTATAAAAAAAAACAGAAAAAAATAGTAGTTTGCCGTGTAATAAATGTGTGGAAAGAACTCAACTTGGTCACTTTTAATAATCTTTACCAACCGGGAAAAAAGAAAAATTGCAAAAATCCAATAAAATGGCCACCAACAATTCCAGATGGTCTCTAGCCGGAATGACTGCTCTGGTTACCGGCGGTACACGCGGAATCGGCTACGCTGTGGTGGAGGAACTGGCGGAGTTGGGTGCGACCATACACACATGTTCGCGCAACGAATCTGAGCTTAATCAATGCCTACAGAAATGGTCCGCCAAAGGGTTCACCGTCACTGGATCCGTCTGTGACGCATCTTCTGGTCTTCAACGCCAACACCTTTTAGAAAAAGTTTCCTCTATTTTCAATGGAAAACTCAACATTCTAGTAAGCTCTTATGATATGATTTGAAACATTCTAGTAATTATTTGAAAGATTGTAAGTAAGTTGATTGTTGATGTAGATAAACAATGTTGGGACAAACATAAAGAAACCTACTATGGAGTATACTCCTGAAGAATACTCCATGATCATGTCTACCAATTTGGAATCTTGTTACCATATGAGTCAACTTGTACATCCTCTTTTAAAAGCTTCTGGTCTTGGAAGCATTGTCTTCATTTCATCTGTTGCAGGTCTTGTTCATATTTCTTCAGGGTCTATATATGGAGCCACTAAAGGTGCAATGAATCAACTTGCAAGGAATTTAGCATGTGAATGGGCCAAGGACGGTATTCGGGTTAATAGTGTAGCACCATGGTATATCAAAACCTCGCTTGTCGAACATGTAATCGACCTTTATCTAGAACCATATTGATGTTGTTTTTCGATTTTTTTTGGATTTACGGGAGACTTACATAATTAATTTTGGTTTCCACGTCAAATTTGAAAGCAATTTGGTTTTCTAGTAGTTCGCGACCTTAGACAGTAGACTCTAGCAAAACTGGCAGCACTCCGTTCACGTGGCAAACGGACTTGGTGACTCCGCTGAGGTGCCAAGCACACTCAACATGAATCTCTAAAAAGAAAACCCAAACTTTTCCGTGAAGAAAAAGGACAGGTAGAGTGTGATACCTCAACAAACAGAATCAAAGAGTCTGCTTGTCATCTCAACGAAGTCAACGAGTCGGCTTGCCATGTGAGCGGAGTCCTGCTAGATTTGCTTCAGTCTACTACCACAGGTAGCGAATTGAACTACCTAGAAACCAAATTAGTTTCAAATTTAACCTAAAAACCAGTAGGATATATGTAAGCCCCCTATAAATCTAAAAGGAATCTTTCTCCAACTTTACAACATTGTGTGTTTGTGCAGGTGCTAAGCAATAAACAGTTTTTGGATAAAGTGGTATCTAGAACACCACTGAACCGCCCTGGAGAAGCAAATGAAGTTTCATCAATGGTGGCATTCCTTTGTCTACCTGCTGCTTCTTACATCACTGGCCAAACAATTGTTGTTGATGGAGGATTTTCGGTTAATGGTTTTCCATGATTGATTGCAACTTTAAGTTTCAGTATTTCCTTTTATATATGTTCATGTGGATAACCTTTGGTAATAATATGTTCTTGTTTAAGATCATCTTTGTAATCAAGCTTCTGCTCTAGAATTGTTCAACAAAAACGGTTTTGGTATCAACCGCGGGGAATCGTATATAGGGGAAGAACTTAATAGGGGCAGAGGGCCTGACTTTTTTGCTTAAAAGTATTGATTTCGGCTCACTAGGTTTATTTTATATTAGTTCTATTGTTTGTGCCTTTTTCTAATCTAGATCAAAAGCCCAAATCGTTCCACATATTCACAAAAAAAATAGTTTTTCGTCACTTTTTTGCCCAGAAGTATTGATTTCGGTCCACTAGGTTTATTTCATATTAGTTATTAGTTATATTGTTTAGGGTCCTCCTAATCCAGACCAAAAACTCAAATCTGTTCTACAAATCCACTAAAAAATTTAGTTTTTTTTATGTGGGTAGTACTTTCGCCCCCAATTTAATTGTTCAAGTTTTGCAACTGATACAAATAATAAATATACAATAACTGCTATGTTCATATTCTACATCAATAATTAATAAGCATATTTTATGTCAAAATAATCAGACAATTGAAGCAAATAGCGGACACAAGCATCATGGGCAATACACCTTTGGGTCGGCTTAAATAATCGTACAAATAAATAATTTACCTCAGCCTCAATAATTTTTAAACCAACGAAAAAAATTACAATAAGTTTTAGGGATAGAAATTCTGAAATTTAAACACGAACAAAAAGGAATATAAAATAGGGTTCAAACTATGTGCATGCAGTGGAGATGACGAGTGGGCATGTTTTGAGACTTCGAGTATAGGCCTTGACTGCTGCAAAGTGCAAAGGAGTGATGGTTTGAGTTTGAATGTGTTAGGAAAAAAATAGTGAAAATTTATACTATCACCAACTTTGGACATAAATAGTTACATGTAGTTATATTAATATAATTATTATTTTATCGGTTTGTTTTTTTATGTGTAAGAGCTTTGCAATGAATCAAATTTTGTTCAAAACGGAGCTGAGATGAATGAGATATCGATGCTCGAAGTTGAGTGATTGGAATGAATACTGCTCAACTTTATTGGGTGACTCTAGTAGAATTTTGTTGTATCTTCTTGATTAATATTAACAAACCTTTTGTCAAATCAAACAAATGTTTTCGTTTTTACACATAAAACCATGTCATGAATGAAATGAAAGTTTTGTTTTGACTCATAAATTGACTTTATTGTGGAGTTTTGATGTACGTATAAATTGAACCTTTTGATTCATTTTCAGAGATATGAAAACCTACATATAAAAAGAGAATCATGCAACTCACTAGAGAGGAGAACTTCATCTCTTCTTTTTCTAATCTTAACACTATTCCACCTAATGACACCTCGAATGCGGAGCCATTTCCGATAGTACACACCACGTAGGCTATTCCAATACTTTTTCTTATTTTAATAAATTTAAACGTTCCAAAGCAGGTGATACTAATAAGTCTCCTCCTCGGTCCAAAGTGGATGAGGGTGGCACAAACGAGAAAGGTTTTTGTTCTTAACAGGTTTAAGCTGAAGGAAATGAATGAGACGGTAGATGCAACAATCCCCAATTATGGGGATGAGGGAGTGCAAGTAGAAAAGCCACCATAGAAACAACATGTGAAAAGTTCATGTAGTCACACCAAGTAGGAACAAGATCATCAGAAGTACTAGTTGGGTCAAAGAAGCCTCCCAAGTTTGTCACGCATTCATATGAGACTGGCGAGTCTTGGAAAATAAGAGATGAAGACGAGTTATTTTTTGTGGAACACATGACAAAGTTAAGTTTGAATAGATTTGACAACCGAGCAAGTGGGGTAGCATTTGGAAAGGAATTTATGTTTCAACCACTATATGAGCTAAATCAGGTACGGTCTGGTTGAAGACCTTAAAAACTTAGCGCTAAACGGGACGCAACCCGGTTGTTTTTGTTTTTGTTTTTTTCTTGTTTGTGTTTTTATTTCAGTTTGTTGTAAATATAGCAAGACCCAAGTGTGAGGAAGGCTTATGGAGGCAATCAGAGGACTTTGTGGGTGTGTTCACTAAAAACCCTCACGAGACTTCACTAATCCACTCGGGCTACCAAGGGGTTTAAAAGATTTGTTGCATACTCTAAATGCAACCGTGATTCCTGCGAAAGTGAGTTTTAGGATTATAATCAGCGCACGCAAGGACCTCGCCACGAAGACATAATCAGGTCCATTTACTCTTTCCTTATTATTATTTATTTTCGGTTTGATTTTAAACGGTTTCGGTTTCGATTTGGTTGTCGGTTTAATCGGCTTGAAACCAAATATTAAAGAGTCCTAGATTAACCCTTTGTTTAGACCTTTTCTTTTGTTTTCCCTACCCGTACATTATCCTTTAGATATGTATCTGTTGTTAACAATCGTAAGTTACGTGGATGGTACATGGGTTAACTTTCGGTTAAAAAACTTATTGTTGTTAACATCGGGGACTAAAGGCGTAACATGTCTCAAATTTTTGGGCTAAATTTACAATTTTTAAAACCTAGAGACCAAACATACAAATTTGATCAAACTACAGGAGCCATTTATACGATTAACTCTAAAGATAATAAATAATCCACGTTCTTTCGATCATACACTGGTATAAATGTGAATATATTTTACGTAGTTATGATACTTTATCATAAAAACAATGTAACTTAGTAAAATAGGTTGTTATTTCACGCATGAACTTGATCTATTTTTTCAAATCGATATTAAACGTGATATTTTCTATCGATATTGTTTTGATGTATTTAAATAAAATGATATTTAAAATTTTATTATAAGATGAAATGCTTTTCAATTGTTAGTGGGCCGGGGTTATTGGTAGTACCCGTGACCGACCGAGCCCCGTGATTTTCACTTGGACACATATAATAGACGATTCACAATATTAATTGATATTTTCTTAATATTGTAAGTGGTTTATATTTATATAGGGAAATAATAAAAATGAAAACTCATTTAAGTCGAGAAAATCCGTGAAAATCATATGCACTTTGATTTTTAAGCTAGTTTTTATATGTATTTTCATCATAATAAATAAATAAATAAATAAAACGTTGATTTTTTTTAATCATGAAAAAATATCAAAAAATCTTGTTTTCAAATCGTATGTCAGCGTTATGTCAGAATGTTATATATATATATATATATATATATATATATATATATATATATAGGGGAGGGCTATGGTGAAAACCCTTTGGAAGAATTGTTACGTATGTAACATGCTGACGTAACGTTGACGTACGATGTATAAACGAGATTTTTTGTTATTTTTTCAAGTTTTGAAAAAAAAGTACTCAGCATTTTTTTTTAATTTTCTTGAGTGACGAAAATACATATAAAAACTACCTAAAAGGTTATATAGGATTTCATGAGTTTTCTCAATTTAAATGGTTTATCATTTCTCTATATAGATTTATTGTATGCTTATATAAATAGTTGCAATATGTGAATAAGATAAAAATCAGTCACAAGCTACATGAATCCATTTATTACACGATATATTGGACCACCAATGCCATAATATTTTTCAACTTTTTCATTGGATAGGACATAAATCAATTTTAATCATTATAACAATTCTGTCCTGGATAGGCAAGGCAAGGGGGCTTTAATCATTAACAGGGTTGTGAATGAGCTTTTCAGACATAAGCAAGTCAGGGGGTTTTACGAGTTAGTCGGTTTCCTCCTGGAACGGGTTGGCGCCATCCTCGAGCGTCAAACTAACGATGGACGGCTGAAATCCCGTCTGAGGTATGGACATACCTGGGCTATGAAAAGACATGTCACTGAACCCGAATTGTCATCGCCGTTCCAAAAACAAAACAATTGTGTCCTGGATGACTTCATTTCATCTTCCCAAAATATCACTTAACATCTACCCAAGAAACATGGAACAGTAGAAGACTATTATAATGATAAATATATAGATATTATCTTCAACTCACATGCCTAATGGTCTCTTATATATATAGAGTAGAGAGAATGTTATGATGCACAAATCCACACCAAGTCATGGACTCATCTATTTTTGCTTTCTTCTTCATTGCTTTTCTTTCTACCACAAGAGCATTTGATCAATGCCCACCTTTAAAACCGAACTCGGATCTTTCCATCATCCATATATATGGAAAATGCTCACCATTTGACTCACCAAACCCGACCTCCTCATGGACCACCACGGTCCTCAATATGGCCTCCAAGGACCCTCAAAGGCTAACCTACTTGTCAAGCCTTGTTGCTACAAATCCCAAATCTTCCGTGCCAATTGGCCCGGGTCAAGTCATAAATACCGGGAATTACGTGACCCGTGTGAAAATCGGCACACCTGGTCAACTCATGTTCATGGTACTGGACACCAGTGCAGACACTGCATGGGTACCATGCAGTGCCTGCACCGGCTGTTCCTCCACTATGTTCTCCCAAAACACATCGACCACTTACGGGTCATTAGATTGTACCACTTCCGAATGTGTCCAAGCTCGCGGGCTTTCATGCCCAACAACCGGATCCGCAATCGGTAATTGCTTGTTTAACCAATCATACGGCGGCGATTCCTCATTTTCCGCAACTTTATCTCGAGACTCGCTTCAATTGGCCAATGACATAATCCCTAGCTATGTTTTTGGGTGCATTAGCACCATCTCAGGAAATTCTATCCCTCCTCAAGGGTTGTTGGGCTTGGGCCGAGGGTCCATGTCACTACTTTCTCAATCCGGTTCACTTTACTTTGGTGTGTTTTCATATTGCCTCCCTAGTTTTAGATCCTACTACTTCTCAGGGTCACTTAGGCTCGGCCCAAATGGCCAACCCAAAACTATCAAATACACACCACTTCTAAAAAACCCCCATCGCCCTTCCTTATACTATGTCAACCTCACGGGCATAAGCGTGGGCCGAGTCAACGTACCCATACCTCCCGAGCTATTAGCGTTCAATCCAAGCACCGGTGGAGGAACCATCATCGATTCGGGCACAGTTATAACCCGATTTGTGCCAGAGGCCTATGACAAAATAAAAGAGGCGTTTAGGAACCAAACACAAGGGCCGTTTTCGTCCTTGGGTGCGTTTGACACGTGTTTCTCGGTGACTCATGAAGATGTAGCCCCTAGGATGACATTGCATTTTAGTGGGTTGGACATTGTTTTACCTATGGAGAACACATTGATACATAGCAGTGCAGGGACACTTGCTTGCTTGGCGATGGCATCGGCTCCCAATAATGTGAACTCCGTTTTGAATGTCATTGCTAATTTGCAACAACAAAATCTAAGGATTTTGTTTGATGTCCCCAACTCTCGTGTTGGAATTGCTCGTGAAATTTGTAACTAGAACCATGAAACTCATCTTTGTTGTTTTTTGGAGTGATGAAAATAAATCAGCCCCAAGCTATGTTTTGTATTGAAAGAATATGTTTACATATGTATAAGTTATGTTCATTCGTCTTTATAAGATTTTAGCTTTATTATTATGAATGGTCTGAATTCTCCACATCAAATGAGTGGGAGATCTGATCTATAAATAAATAAAATAATTTACACAACTAGTACATCAATAATACATCAATAATATAGATTTACAAACAAGTACTCTAAGCATTATTAATATCCTCGTAAGCGAAACAGTGACGGTTCACGAAGAAGATTTTCCCGAAAGAAGCTGGAATCGTTCGTCATGTTGTTTGTGGGGAATTACTGAACAGGGTTCATCGAGTCATGCATAGTAATTTTAAGACCCCGAAGACACAAAACTTTGTTTTTCGTAGGATCGAGTTTGCTATCCAAAAGGGGGTGGCGCATCTTATTGCCCGTTTACCTGCCACTATATTGTAATTTTAAAAAAAAAATTTGTGGGGAGCCTTAGACAGAAGGACTTGCCCTTCATAAGCACAAACTATACACACACAATTTGGGACTCTTTCTGTGGTGTTCAATAATAATAAATGTTTTACAAGCAGCAAAAAGTACAGCAGTGAGACCATGTGTTGATGTGTCACTACATGTATATCATAGTTGTATAAATGCTACTTAAATTTTATAAAGCGTCTTAGTTTAAGCATTGAAACATACATATAAATGAAAAACAGCCACAAAGTAATTAGCTACATACAAAATTCATAGCAAAAGAGTATTTACTAATTACGTATAGTAGTTTAATAAGCGTGAGCAAAAAGTAATGTCATTTAGGCTCCACGCAAAAAGTAACACTCACATTCATTAAGGTGTCTAGTGGGTAGTGAGTGTGCGCAGCTTTTGTAATATTTACATAGGTAAAGGTATTAATGTTTTATATTTATTTATTTAAAATATAATACAATTTTCGTCACTTTTTGGTTTTCTTTCGTTCTTTCCAAACACTTGTCAAACCCACTTCGAGACAAAAAAAATTAAAACAGCTCCGTTTTGGTTAAAAAATTATACTGACATGTTTAGAAAAAAAAATCAATATTGCGTATTTAGTTCTCTTTTTAAAACTTGAAGAACAACCCGCGCTTCGCAGCGGTGTCCTAACACGCGATAATGTTAATAAATGGGAGCGTTAAATATTTTTTACGTAAAAATAAGAGAAAGATAACTTGTTCTCGCATAAAAAAATACAAGAAAATAAACCTATAAACAAATTGAAAAATAAAAATAAAATAGACAAATCTGGGAAAAAGAATACTAAAAAATAGAAAAAAAATTGCCAAAAACATGCAGGAAAAAAAGGAAAAATTTGTCTTTTCATTCATTCGTTTGTTCATTCATTCGTTCGTTCGTTCACATTCTTATTATTGAGTGAACAAGCACTCAAATGACACCATCGCGTCTTAACCGTCCTAAGTATGGGAGGCTTTGAACGTTGGGCTTGCACGAATGCAAGACTCCTATGTTGCTTGTGTACAGACTCGTCTGTTGTTTATCACAAAGATAAGACTCCTCTGTTTGCTTGTCTGAAAACAAGTCTCTTCTTATTGCACAAGACTTTATACAGATAAAAATTGAGCAAATGAAAAAAAACCACAAACCATCATGTGACACATGGCAAAGCCGCTCAACCCAACCAATAGGAAAGAAGTAGTTTAGACACCAAAAAGATGTAGGGAAAAATACCAAAATGGACATTTAGTTGGCTAACTTAAAAAGATGTCGGCTTAGCCGACAAAATTCAAAAGCTTAGTAGGTAAAAATCAAAGGCTTAAGCGACATAGTACCGGCTAAATATCTATTTTGGTAATTTTTTACCGGCTAATGTTTATTTTGGTATTTTTCACCGAGAAAAATAGGAGGTGATAAGCTATATTAGGCAAGTGAAAAATGGAACTGGAGATTAGAATTGGCAACGCCCGTGGATTATGTTTTCCTTTCTTCTTACTTCATCTTCTTGGGCTCTTAGCTAAGTCCTAACAGAGATGTAGGCCCAATTGGCCCACGTTCTAATTGGTATGGCTTTGATTTGATTTGTTGTTGTGAGTTGTGATGTGACTTTGTGAGGAGCAATTGGGCAACTTAAAAATGAGTCCAACTAACATTTTTTTTTAAGACAAATTTCTTTATTTATATAGGAGTGACACTTGAACCCATGATCTCCTTAATCCTAAGTTGTAATATTCAGTATTTTTTCGACATAACTTTTCCTAAATCCTTACACGTGTTATAAATGTAAATCTTTGGAAACCTGTTAAAAGCTTATATTAAGCTAATTTATGTATAATCATACATGGGATATATATATATATATATATATATATATAGGGGAGGGTTCCAGAGAAAACCACAAGTTAGACGAAAACCGAGAAAATCACTAAAAAAACCAATTTTACCCAATCATATAATAATTTTTATTTTTTGTTTTAGTTTATTTTTATTTATTTATAAGAGTATCAATTAAATATTAAACATTTTTACCAAAAAACATTTTTACACATAGTGTTACGTATACGTAAACATAAAACAAAAAAATTGCGGTTACATATACGTAAATCAAAAAAATTGTTTTTGGATACGTATACGTAAACAAAAAAATTGCCTAAAATGATGTGGTTTTCTTGGTTTTCGCCTAACTTTGTGGTTTTCTCTTGATCCTTCCCCTATATATATATATATATATAATATGTGTGTACCTTATAGATGGAACGTATTAAATCCTTAAAAATTATATAAATAATACAATAAATAAACATATTATCTTAAATACTAAAACTTGTAAACTTGTTAATTATTTTGAAAAAAAAAAGTTTTAAAACTTATAAAACTTAATTAAATCTTGTTATAAAAAAATAAAAATAAAATAAAACATATTATTGTTTTATAAAGTCCAGGGACTGAGATGTCAATTATTGAAACTTGTTTTGAACTAAAACATGTTATAACGCAAAATGATAAACCTTGAAACATCAGGGGCATGTTATGCCATTAGCCTAAACTTCCATAATTCGAAATCGATCACGAGTTTGAACCCCTCAGCGATCGGTTTTGAGCCCGATTAGCCAAAACGCGAAATCCGATCACAATTCAATGAACCTCGAACTCGTCTCCCGCGTGCGACCGTAACCCAAGACATCCCGATACCCAATTTCGACTATAATGGCCGCGTGCTTCGAATTTAATTCTGTCTCGTTCATCCGTAAACTCCCACCTAATTCGACCATTAATCGATGGAATCGCGTATAAATATGGGTACCAACAGGTCTACGACACACCACCCACACTCGCTAAACTACCAATTTCTCCTATTTGGACCTGCGATCGCCATTTGAAGTCGTGGACAGTCGACGTCAAACCCAGACCCATCCTTCAATTCGACACCATTTGAGGTAAATCTTATACCATTGTGTTCGAAATCAGGTGTAGATCGAAAGCCATCTGTTTAATTCCATTAACAGAGGGCGAATCGATGTGTATTTGAGGATCAAAAGGCTAGGGTTCATACGAGGATTAGGGGTTAGTTTGAGATTGTATTTAAAAGTTTTCATTTCCGGATAAACTAGTAGCGAGCCCCGTAGCCGGGATGGTTGGAGCGTGAGTGTATGCCTGACCCAGTCCCAGACCCGGGTTCGATCCGGGCGGCCCGTTTTATTCTGTTTCATTTTTTTTGTGCCCATTTTATCAGAATTAAAATTTCAAAAAAAATTTATAAAATCTGTTAAATTCATATAAACCCATAAATGGCTTTTATCTACACTTTTGTATTCTGAAACTATTTTAACTAAATTAAACTTAGTTAAAATTTATAAAAACTAATTCTTTAAAAATAATTATAAATATTTAAAAACTATAAAAACACCTTTAAATTTTACAAAAATTTATATTTTGAATAGGAAATATTTTATGGAAATTGAAAACTTGTACCTTCTATAAAAGTCCATATTCTATATAAACTTTGCGCATTTATTTATTTTAAGACAAAGTAAATATTCTTTATTTGTAGAATGTTTATAAACCCTATAAATCCGAAACAAAAACTTTAAACGTTACAAACTCGCAAACTTTATTTTCATACCTATGAAACTTTATAATTTATAAACTTATAATTTAAAGATATAAACTTTATAAGAAATTTTATTTTTATAAACTTATGGAAACTTGACAATTATTTAAACTTGAAAACATTATTTAATTACAAGCCAAATTATAAAATAGATACTTGACATTTGAGTACATTAATAAATCTTAAATGATTTATAAATAAAATAATTATCCTTTTAGATAATTATTTATTCTTAGCAATTATTCACACTTTAAACAATTTCTATTAATCTTTTATTTATTCTTTAAACGTTATTATAAATCCTCAAAGACTATTTATTTTCTAACTACCTATTTATCTTTACAATAATTATTAGTAATCTTCAATAATTATCCATACTAAATAATCATTTTTAAATCTTTAAATAATTGTTTAGTCTTTCATTTAACAATATGTACAACTACTTAGAAAAACTATTTTAATTATTATTACCTATTTGTGTGTAATAATTGTGAAACTTTTAAATAATTATCTTAATTAATTATTCTAGGCTACAAACTTATTAAGACATTGATATCCAAGTCTTACATTCAAAACTTTTATCTTAAACTTAATTTAAACTTTACAAACATAATCAATCTCATCCCATTGGAACCCTAGTCAATCCTGAAATCCTAGATCCTTTGTCTTAGACTTTTTACTTAAAACTTTAGACTTATACTCTTAGGCTTAATGTGAGGATATTCTCCCTCTCCAAGTCTTGCAAATACTTATCCGTGTCGGATACTCTTCATCAATCCAAGTGAGTATACTTAGCCCCTTTTTCCTTTTTATGCTTTTGGGGTGAAACATGTTCAAAATTCTTAAACTTATACAATTCTTGTACAACTATGACTACGTGTTCATTCTTGTGTTAAACTTGAGACTTGTATGCTTAGATTAAACTTAAAACTAGCATATTCATTAACTTTGATCAAGCCTATAGTAACAATGATAGATCTATTGTATTTGACCAATCCACCT
This sequence comes from Smallanthus sonchifolius, assembly GCA_023525975.1. Lineage (NCBI taxonomy): Eukaryota > Viridiplantae > Streptophyta > Magnoliopsida > Asterales > Asteraceae > Smallanthus > Smallanthus sonchifolius. Next base: position 60,884,219 of record CM042042.1, read on the forward strand.
TGATTGATTGACCCCTTCGGGGGGAGCCCTTGGTGATTGTTACTGAATTAAACTTTAAACTTAAGACTTATAAGGGTAACCTGCGGGTTATGCCTAAACTTGGTTGGAGGGTTGATATGCACAATGTCTAACATGCTTGTTTTCTCATACTTACATTATAGAATGCATGAATCATAGTGAATTGTAATTCTTCTCAAATACTTGTTAAACTGTGTCAAAACCTTTGTATCTCACCAACTATTTTGTAGTTGACAGATTCTTTCACATGTTTCAGGTACTACAACATGAGACTTATTTGTGATCACATAGGATGCTTTGGACCTAGAATACTTATCAAATAAACGTTGTATTCTTGTTATTTTCCTTTGTATTGAACTTTGAAATTATTTATTAATGAAATATTGAAACTCTAATAGTCAACCTTGTGCTATTGAACAACCGTGTCCGCCCCGGCGTATAATCTGTCGTCGGTTGGGGTGTGACAGATTGGTGTCAGAGCCTTGGTTATAGGGAATTAGGTTATTAGACAAATGACCTAGACTATAACTTAGGAGACCCAAACATGAGTTATCTCATGTCCTTTACTAGGAATTCTCTCCTCATTCTATTCTTAAATCTTATACGTGAACGCTTGGAGATTCTACGTTTCTACTTACCTACGTGCTACAAGAGGCTACTACATCGAGGACACGTTCTTAGGCTTCAAGCCTAATCCACCACTAAACTCTCGTCAAGAATATTTAAGTTCTAGATAATGTGTGAGAACATGTGCGGACCGGAAGGGTGGATACCTGTATTCTGGGAAATTCTGTCAAGGAAAGCATTTCGTATAAATCCAAATCAACCGTTGGACCCGTATGCTTTCCTGGGAATTCTTGGGATGAGTATCCACTTATAGGAATGCACGACTTCTCTAAACATTAGTGAGCTCAAATTTCTCTTGATATGTCAAAGTACTCACTTAGTGATATGCATTAAATGAGTGTCATCTCAAATACTTTACGCTTCATAAATTAATGATTCAAAAACTTTCCTCTGTAACCTTTATTCTATGATTCTTAAGTCCCGTCTTGTCACATGACATCATGCTTACTCGTCATGACCTGAAGGAGTTACCTTCAAGGAGAAATTCTTACGAGATTATACTTAAAAACTACATACATAAACTTATATTTATAGATACTACCCAATAAACTTCGTGATCGTGGTAATGCAACCCTTAAAACTATGTATTACTCTACAAATTCTCCTATAAACTTCATTATTTTATGAACATAACACTTAAGGGGAAACCCTTGCGTTTCACCTTATTTTCATCACTCAATCAAACTACTCTAAATAACTCACTCAAACTTTTGCTACACTTTTATACACCTCAAAGTGTTCATACATCTTTAAACTTCATGATCCTTGTAATACCAGCACATTTAAAACTATGTATTGACGTACAAGTCTTTTTACAAGCTTCATTATTTTATAGACTTGGCACATAAGGGGAAACCCTTGTGTCTCATTTCATTTTTCGTCACTCAAGCAAACTTCATTTTATTACTAACTCAAAAACTTTGTTACACTTTTAATCCCAAAACCTTCATACGTCCTCAAAACTTACACATCACCGTTTCTTGTAAACAAAACTTAACGTCTTTTAAAATCTAAAGTACAATTAACAAAGAAATTCGTAACCTAAGTAATTTCCTTGTAGAGGAAGAAGCCTACTATCGAACAAACAAGCTCCACGTTTAAGACTCTAAACCCATAATGAACCTCGACATAGTACCATAAACCCAAACGTTGGTGACAACAACTTAGAGAAGTTGTAGGCCCATGAGGAAGTCCTGGCTAAGGAAATAGGGTACTTAAGTGAGTCCTTGTGACCACCCCTTTCTTCCGAGAATTTTCCTCGTTAGCCCATCAACTTCCAATTAAAACTATTTTTGAAAATATTACTATGATAACTCAGTATTATGTATAAAAACTTTTGAATATATTTAATCAACTTACTTACAACCTTTCTTTCTACCCTCTCTCTTGCTAGGTAATGGACTCACACTCACACTCTTCGCCAGTGTATCGTTCGGGAGGAGAGTCCGACCGTGAAGAGCGCAGCGAGTCGCCGGTGTACCAGCCAAGTACCTACCCTAATGCTAGGGCAAGAGCTGAGCTTAACACCAATTGGATCAGAAACCCTAGGACATCACCACCGAGAAATCCTTATCAACCACCTCATCTTCACCACTGGTTCTCATCACCACCAAGGGACCCATATCTAGCACCTACCCCTACCCTAAGGGCTAGGCATGCCGGGGCACCTGTCGTGGCAATGGGAATCCCGGTGCCTAACATTCCTAGGTTCGTGGAAACCGCAGAATTTATGAGGCGGGAGATGGAGCATAGGGCTCGACACGACTTATTGACTCAAAAGATCGACGACCTGGCCAATCAAATATGGACCCAGGAAGACAAGATCACAACCTTGGAGTTAGACAAAGAAATCCTCGAGCACCGCACCGAGACCACTAGGGCAGAGGCTAGGTTTTCCATCCGGGTAACCCTAGTAGTTCTTGTGGTAGTACTTGTCTGCTTTTTGGTGGAAAGTTACCTAAGGCGTGCATGAAACCCCTATTTTCCTTAATTTTAATTTTCCGTTTAATGACGAATGTCTTATGTAAGGGCTAGAAGTCCCAATTTTGAAACGTTTAATGAAAGTTATTTTGAAATTTCATCTTGTTATCACTTTCTAGTTTGACTTTCCTTCTAGCACTACAAACTTAACACTTCTTACCCAAACACTTCCGTCAAGAGTAGCTCACGTTAGTACTAGAGATAATTAACAACGTTGCATTAAACTATAAAAATCCTAAGTGACACACGCACACTTGAAGAATAAACTTTGAACAAACATTCTAATTCGTAAGCACTCTTTTAAAACAACTCGACTTACGAACCACTGCCGTAATCAACTATGATCCTTACCCTTTATATAAACTTCACACTTCTAAACTTAACCAACTTTTCGTTTGACAATCATACGTACCTTTTCATAGGTCTTACTTATACTATTTATCAATGTCCAACTCGCCATTTTTAAACATCCTAATTACACTCTATATAAAAGAAAACTATACCTGCTGTTATGAAACGAGATAAAATTATTTATAAACACACTATCATAAACCTTATCGAAACTTTTCCCGTTACTCTATGCTTGGAGACTTTCCTCATTCAACTCTTGTCACGTAAAAGACTTACTATAAAATCACAACGGGAACTAAAAGCTCAAATACACGTTGCTAAAACATTAAACTTCGTATACACCACTATAAGGTCGGAGACTTTTGAGTCATGTAAAACTTGTACAAATACTCAATCCCGTATTCCTGAAACTAAACACATTCTAAACCACCAAAGGAGGCATGTCCAATAAGGGATCATGTGAAGCTTAATACTGAAACTTGAAACTCAACTGACTTATCCTATTTTCAAACTTATACTTGGATTCTTAGTCTTGAAAACTTTTGTGTGTCCATCTTAACCAAACCCTATAAGACTTGATAAATGTACATTCCAAATACACGAGTAAATTTCATTCTTGATACTAGAAACTAATATGAAGGGGGACATTGCTCTCTTTAGCAGAGTACCTCCTTAGTCTTCTCTTCAAACCCAAACATCGGGATCCACTAAAACTCTGGACAACTCGAATCTTCTGTGAGAAAGCGTATAACGGTTAATCCTATTCCAAACGCTGTCCCATACCTCTCTTAAATACTAGAGTATTTAGATAACCGTTTTATACTCAAAACGTAATCGTATACTTCTATACATTGAGGCTGAACTAAGAGACTTTAAACTATCCGATGTTTGACGTATTCTTGTTCAAACACAATTTGAGCTACCCCATGTTTGACGTATTCTTATTCAAACATGATGAACGTATGAGACTTTAAACTACTCCATGTTTGACGTATTCTTGTTCAAACATGATGAACGTATGAGACTTTAAACTACTCCATGTTTGACGTATTCTTGTTCAAACATGATGAACGTATGAGACTTTAAACTACTCCATGTTTGACGTATTCTTGTTCAAACATGATGAACGTATAAGACTTTAAACTACTCCATGTTTGACGTATGCTTGTTCAAACATGATGAACGTATGAGACTTTTAAACTACTCAAGGTTTGATGTATTCTTGATCAAACACGAGGAAAGTGTAAAGACTTTAAACTACTCGATGATTGAGGTATTCTTATTCAATCACGAGGAAACTTTGAAACTCTAAATGTTGTCACATTCTTCTCTCTTTAATCATTGAATGACGTTTCTCTCTAAGGGACTCGTTAATCAATGATCACTCTTACGTGGAAACACTAGTCATAAGTTAAACAAATTCTTGTACTCTTTCTTGATCCACACACAAACGGAAGGACCTATATGGACTATGCAACGATTTAAATGCTTGTGGGTGCACACGTAAGTATGAAGATCAACGTATGGGAAGACATAGTGAACTCTGTCGTGTGCTATGACCTAAGACTTATCGTAAAAGGTAGCCACGGAACTTAGGTACCGTAGCAATCCTTAAACGTAATAGTCTACAAACTCAAATCGTTAAACTATCATCGAATCCATCCTAAGTGATGCATCTCTCTTGAAATCCTGAATGGAAATGCAGCAGATATTCTCTCGAATGCATTTCTAAAAACGAATCTTCCTACATTTCAATGAAACTATATGTTTCGTAGAAAAACTTTTGGCAACCCCAGACTTTGAAAACTTAGAAACTTGAGCGTGATCTTATTCCTGTCATTTCAGTTAGGATTCTAAACGTAGCCCGTAGTTTACTTGGGAATGTAAAGTATTTTTCTCATTATCCTTGTGCGTATCATAGACTTAAATCCTAAACTAAACCCTTCTACTTTAATTTCGGGACGAAATTTCCTAAAGTAGGTGAGACTGTAATATCCAATATTTTTCCGACATAACTTTTCCTAAATCCTTACTCGTGTTATAAATGTAAATCTTTGGAAACCTGTTAAAAGCTTATATTAAGCTAATTTATGTATAATCATACATGGGATATATATATATATATATATATATATATATATTATATGTGTGTACCTTATAGATGGAACGTATTAAATCCTTAAAAATTATATAAATACTACAATAAATAAACTTATTATCTTAAATACTAAAACTTGTATACTTGTTAATTATTTTGAAAAAAAAATTTTAAAACTTATAAAACTTAATTAAATCTTGTTATAAAAAAAAATAAAACATATTATTGTTTTATAAAGTCCAGGGACTGAGATGTCAATTATTGAAACTTGTTTTGAACTAAAACATGTTATAACGCAAAATGATAAACCTTGAAACATCAGGGGCCTGTTATGCCATTAGCCTAAACTTCCATAATTCGAAATCGATCACGAGTTCGAACCCCTCAGCGACCGGTTTTGAGCCCGATTAGCCAAAACGTGAAATCCTGTCCCAATTCAATGAACCTCGAACTCGTCTCCCACGTGCGACCGTAACCCAAGACATCCCGATACCCAATTTCGACTATAATGGCCGCGTGCTTCGAATTTAATTCTGTCTCGTTCATCCGTAAACTCCCAACTAATTCGACCATTAATCGATGGAATCGCGTATAAATATGGGTACCAACAGGTCTACGACACACCACCCACACTCGCTAAACTATCAATTTCTCCGATTTGGACCTGCGATCGCCATTTGAAGTCGTGGACAGTCGACGTCAAACCCAGACCCAATCTCCTTCAATTCGACACCATTTGAGGTAAATCTTATACCATTGTGTTCGAAATCAGGTGTAGATCGAAAGCCCTCTGTTTAATTCCATTAACATATGGCGAATCGATGTGTATTTGAGGATCAAAAGGCTAGGGTTCATACGGGGATTAGGGGTTAGTTTGGGATTGTATTTAAAAGTTTTCATTTCCGGGTAAACTAGTAGCGAGCCCCGTAGCCGGGATGGTTGGAGCGTGAGTGTATGCCTGACCCGGTCCCAGACCCGGGTTCGATCCGGGCGGTCCGTTTTATTCTGTTTCATTTTTTTTGTGCCCATTTTATCAGAATTAAAATTTCAAAAAAATTTTATAAAATCTGTTAAATTCATATAAACCCAGAAATGGCTTTTATCTACACTTTTGTATTCTGAAACTATTTTAACTAAATTAAACTTAGTTAAAATTTATAAAAACTGATTCTTTAAAAATAATTATAAATATTTAAAAACTATAAAAACACCTTTAAATTTTACAAAAATTTATATTTTGAATAGGAAATATTTTATGGAAATTGAAAACTTGTACCTTCTATAAAAGTCCATATTCTATATAAACTTTGCGCATTTATTTATTTTAAGACAAAGTAAATATACTTTATTTGTAGAATGTTTATAAACCCTATAAATCCGAAACAAAAACTTTAAACGTTACAAACTCGCAAACTTTATTTTCATACTTATGAAACTTTATAATTTATAAACTTATAATTTAAAGACATAAACTTTATAAGAAATTCTATTTTTATAAACTTATGGAAACTTGACAATTATTTAAACTTGAAAACATTATTTAATTACAAGCCAAATTATAAAATAGATACTTGACATTTGAGTACATTAATAAATCTTAAATGATTTATAAATAAAATAATTACCCTTTTAGATAATTATTTATTCTTAACAATTATTCACACTTTAAACAATTTCTATTAATCTTTTATTTATCCTTTAAACGTTATTATAAATCCTCAAAGACTATTTATTTTCTAACTACCTATTTATCTTTACAATAATTATTAGTAATCTTCAATAATTATCCATACTAAATAATCATTTTTAAATCTTTAAATAATTGTTTAGTCTTTCATTTAACAATATGTACAACTACTTAGAAAAACTATTTTAATTATTATTACCTATTTGTGTGTAATAATTGTGAAACTTTTAAATAATTATCTTAATTAATTATTCTAGGCTACAAACTTATTAAGACATTGATATCCAAGTCTTACATTCAAAACTTTTATCTTAAACTTAATTTAAACTTTACAAACACAATCAATCTCATCCCATTGGAACCCTAGTCAATCCTGAAATCCTAGATCCTTTGTCTTAGATTTTTTACTTAAAACTTTAGACTTATACTCTTAGGCTTAATGTGAGGATATTCTCCCTCTCCAAGTCTTGCAAATACTTATCCGTGTCGGATACTCTTCATCAATCCAAGTGAGTATACTTAGCCCATTTTTCCTTTTTATGCTTTTGGGGTGAAACATATTCAAAATTCTTAAACTTATACAATTCTTGTACAACTATGACTACGTGTTCATTCTTGTGTTAAACTTGAGACTTGTATGCTTAGATTAAACTTAAAACTAGCATATTCATTAACTTTGATCAAGCCTATAGTAACAATGATAGATCTATTGTATTTGACCAATCCATCTTGATTGATTGACCCCTTCGGGGGGAGCCCTTGGTGATTGTTACTGAATTAAACTTTAAACTTGAGACTTATAAGGGTAACCTGCGGGTTATGCCTAAACTTGGTTGGAGGGTTGATATGCACAATGTCTAACATGCTTGTTTTCTCATACTTACATTATAGAATGCATGAATCATAGTGAATTGTAATTCTTCTCAAATACTTGTTAAACTGTGTCAAAACCTTTGTATCTCACCAACTATTTTGTAGTTGACAGATTTTTCACATGTTTCAGGTATTACAACATGAGACTTATTTGTGATCACATAGGATGCTTTGGACCTAGAATACTTATCAAATAAACGTTGTATTCTTGTTATTTTCCTTTGTATTGAACTTTGAAATTATTTATTAATGAAATATTGAAACTCTAATAGTCAACCTTGTGCTATTGAACAACCGCGTTCGCCCCGACGTATAATCCGTCGTCGGTTGGGGTGTGACATAAGTGTTCCTAGAGGATTTTCCTCTTCCAATGAGCCCCCAACCCCATTGTAGAGTCCAACTAACTACTCTATGTATGTTTTATATATTTGGAGTTTTTAAATAGTGCTTTGAATCAAGTGAAATTATTTTAAGATTAAATCAATTTTGAGATGAAACAAAAGTAAACAAGAATAAGTATGCAAGTTTTGCTTTGAAAATTGTACCAGAATTTCAATTCGATCATTAAACTAGGCCAAAATTCGTTCTATTTATAGAGAACGAACTAACACAATGTTTCAGTCGACGATTATAACTGTTGATAATTAGATAGTTACATCAGTGGAAAATGTATCATCAGGAACTCCATTAGTAATAATAGTTAATGTTTAAGATTTGTACTTCAGCAGCAACTAAGTTGCAACTTATCACACTTGTTGTTGATGACTAAGTTGCTACTACTCATCAAGTTGTCACTAATGAACTTGTTAATCCCAGTTATCATTGATGATTAATGGCAACTTACTACTAATTATCAGTTTTTTCTAGCGATCAAAATTCATGTATAACTTTTCATCAATTATGCAAATATAATCCAACTTCTAGTAGCATTTTATTAGGATACCAAAAAGTTACACCATGGACAGCTAGACCCCTACAAAAGAGTTTTGACCCTCGGACCCTGCCTGGGGTGTTGCTTCCATGAGGCATTGCCCCCTTAATCCACGAGGTTTATTGGTTTGTGAAATAAGAATAACTTACATAATTTATTTTTCAAAACATTATAAAAAAACTAAAATAATCATTTTTGAATTTGGCTGTTAAAAATATTTTCCAAACATTATATAAGAAATCTTATGCATAAACGTTACGTTATATGAACAACCATACTATGCCACTTATGGATTTTGCTTAATGTCTTAGAACAAGTTTTAACTTCCAAGTTTTCGTTTAAATTTTGGATTAACGATAAAATAATATAATTAAATTGTAAAATAGTATTTTAATAATCAAGACTACCAACAATATAATTATCTGAACATACAAAATTAAAGTATTGTTTGTCCTTGGAGAAGAAATTCATAATTGAGTGACAAAATACTTCATGGATAATTAATTGGGTATTTATATATTTTTCATATTTAATAAATTAAAAAGTAAATTGCAGTTTTAGTTCATGTGATTTGCCTTAATTAACAAGTTTAGTCCAGTCTTAACACATTTCGTCCTTGACGTTTGATGTTTTAACAGTATTAGTCCCTGAAGCTAACGACCACTAACTTTTCTGTTAGATTTTATGTGAAATTACTGATTTGCCCTTTTTAAATCTAGTGACCACCACCGACCACCAGCCCCACTAGCAGCCGCCACCACCAGCCATAGTGCCTGAAGGACGCGATTATGGGACAGATTAAGGCAGACGGCCGGAGTTTAGGGGAAGAAGATGGTTTAGGTGGCGGCAGTAAGGCGGATGCGGTGGTTCGAGGCTGAAATACACGTAGTATATACATACATAAAATCGCATATCCATATTCCATACCCAAACTTCAACAAAAACAAATCATGACCGAAATCCACTCCCTACGTAGAGAATTCATCCCCTGTTTCACCTCCACCTCCACCGCCACCGTCTCCAACCACCCACCACCACCAAGAAACGCCTCAGCACCTCCCTCCGCGACGACATCACCCAAACCCCCATCTCCGACGACCAACCAGACCAAAACTCCGACTCCTCCCCCTTCGTCCCCTCAACCGCCGCACCACGCTTCTCCAAAACAATGGTCATCGGAACCATCTTCGGCCACCGCCGCGGCCACGTCTGGTTCGCCGTCCAACATGACCGTCTCAAACCCCGACCTTTCCTCCCGTCGCCTCACTGAAATCGTCGGCTTCCCTCCCGTCGCCTCACTGGCGAGTTCTAGGGCTTGATTTCTACCCCCGATTATGTCTGATTTGGTGGGCGTTAATCTTCATTTCACGAGTTTTGGAGCCCTAGAGGCATTTTTGTACGAGTTAATCTTGATTTGGTCAGATTCAATCACCGAATGAAGGAGGTAATCGTTTCCTCTTCTTCAGTTACTTGATGGAGATGGCGGCGTTCTTGATACAGCCCCTCTGAACATAGAGAGGGGTAGGGGCGAGGTAGGTTAGATTTATTTAAAAAGGGTAATCGGTAATTTCATATAAAAACTAACAGAAAAGTTAACCGTTATTAGCCTTAGAGACTAATACTGTCAAAACATCAAACGTCTGGGACGAAAGATGTTAAGCCTGGACATAATCTGTTAATTAGGACAAACCACATTAACAAAAACTACAATTTACTCTAAATTAAAAGATCTAAATACGGTCCGGTTGACTAGCGTAAGTAGTACAGGTATCTTAATACGTGTCCCCCTAAACTATTCGATGTGGTGACGTATGGGGACAAAGTCGTCATTTCCTATGACAGCTCATACCACTACCCACCCCACCCAGCGTAATAATGGCATATGCTATTTGCACCGTTTGTTTGTTATTAATTTTCAAAGCATGTTTAATTCATGAAATAAAAATTAAAGAGGCATATAGATGTACGGAAAACTTGTTTAATTAAACGAGTTTATTTTTGGAAGGTGTAAGCAAACGACTTAGGTATGAATTTACATGTATGTCTCGTGGTCTATGATATTATCATTACGTTTTTATAAAAGTGATATGGGTTGAAATCCTATAATTACATGTAGACCAGGGGCGGATCTATGAAGAGGCGTGGTACCCCTCAACTTTCGACGCGCAGCGCGAATTTTTTTTTTTTTACTGTTTTATGTATCCAGATACCCTTGAACGAAATTTTAGATACCCCTAGATTTTTTTCCTAGATCCGCCACTGATGTAGACATGTAAATAAACCGAACAAACATGAACAGGGGATTGTACGTGTTCGTTCGTTTAACTTTAACCAAACATATAAACAAACACGAACACTTAAACGAACATATTTTCTTGCTCTTGTTTGTTCATTAACAAAAAAAAAGTGTTCATGTTCGTTTATGTCCGTTCATTAATATTGTTCATAAACATAAATGAACGAACATAAATGAACATCAATTAAAAGTAAACATAAATATTTAAATTAGAGTGTAAAATATCATCACCGTTACACGTAACATTTCAAATCTAAATAAATACCGTGTGTCATCATGGAGTACCGGTGTCAATTAAAAGTAAACTTGAATAAAGACTATATGTCATCATGAAGTTTTGATATGAAAAATTGACATAAGCGTTGAAGTTGTGGCTCGTCATGGACAGGGGCGGCCCTTACGGGGGTGCGGAGGGCGACCGCCCGAGGTCCGTTCTTCTAAGGGGCCTGTAGTCAAAGATCCGACCGGGTTTTGCAATGAACCGGATCCAACTAGTAAACCATAATACTGGTCCAGCTGTTTCTGGATTGCTTATTCTTGTTGTTGCCTTTCCTTTTTATAGAGAGAAGAGAGGAGTTGGGTTTCTTTTACTAGGCGATGTGGGATGAGGAATATAATACATAGAGAGGTGAAGGAGTTGGGTATCTTGGCTTGGTGATGTGGGACTTGGTGGATGGAAATACTAAATGAAAAATAATATAAATTGCAACTTTACTAACTATAAGTATCAAACTCTTGATCTACAAACTTAAAATTTTGAAAGGGTATAATTTTCCAAATCCACTAGTATGCAGTTGACGTTTCTAATGTGTTTATATGAATCTTATAAGAATTCTTAGCTCTATAGTAACAAAAAAAATTATTTTTATTAAGAAAAAACAAAGAACATCATACAAAAATATTTATCTTATTACTAAAACATTTAGAAATTAAAAAGCCCACTAGATTTTCAAACTTATAAAAAAATAACAAAAAAATAGTTATGTATGATTCGTTAATCGTTATTCGCTTGTTGTCGTTTTTGATCATGTCATTATGGGTTTATAATTTGGGGCCCGTTTTCTTTTACATGTCCCGGGCCCAAAACGTTTTGAGAAATCTCGGGACCGGCCCTGATCATGGAGTACCGATGTCCATTATTTCGGACAGGGATACACTGTTCACTTCGCTATTTTGGAAGACGTTTCATGAAGCGATGGACACTCGACTGAACAGACATTACGCATAACATATTGGTTATAGTGTTTGGACCCCTCATAATCCAGACCAAAAGCCCAAATCTGTTGCACAAATTCATTAAAAAAATATGCATAGTATTTCCGGTCCACTCAATTTAATTATTCAAATTCTTCCACTATGAAGTATTATCAAATTTGTAAATCATTATCGTAATGTTTTATTTAGCATGTAATTTAATGTATTGTAAAAAGTACACAACTTCTAAAATGTATTTTCATCACATCCATATAATCTTAGCTTTTAACAAAATGAAAAAGTTATCAATACAAAATCAAAAGTTGTATAAAAAGAGATATTTAAAATATTTGTTAGTATAATTTTAACATTTCACCTCGTGTAACACACGATTTTAAAGCTAGTACCAAATAAATAATTAAATAGTTGCGTTACATGTCACAATTTTATGAGTTCAAGATTTTTTTCCACTTATTTTTCTTAATTACTAACTATTTAATATTTCTTTTATTAATTCATAAGTCTTCATTACTATTTTTCTTATACTTTGTAAATATTTATTATTAAATATTAAATATTTTTTTTATTTAACTCGTGTAAAATCTGGGTTTCTAACCAAGTATTTATAGAAACGATGATCTCTATGATTTTAAATAAATGAAAATATCTAAATTTAAATAATTGGAAAATATACGTAAAATAAATTAATTATTATCACCGAATCATTATAAATCTATTCTAAGTTTATGAAAAATATCTTTTATAATCTCATCTTTATAATTATTATTTATTTACACGTTTTTGATAAAAAAAATCTTGATCAATATATATATTTACATTTAGTTTTACGTTTGGTCGGTATATTTTTAATCTTTTGAAATTGAATATAAAAATGACGTGTTACAATCTTTAGTGGGGTGGGCCGACATATCTAATTTTAGGGCAGGCAACAGCAACAGGTGAGAGAGAGGGGGGATGTATCCACCTTTCATGGCATTTTAAATTATTATTTTAATTATTAAAAAGCAGACACGTGGTGGCAACTAGATGATCAGAGATTCAGATCCATGTCAGTATTTAGAACACGTGTCGATGCTTAGAGGCTTTGTAGCATCGGATATTCCGAACAATGTCGCTCACGAACTTCAGTTATTTTTTTTTAATGACAAATTTGAATCACTGACACAATATCGGAGTATTATTTTGTTACTTTATCCGATCATATTTTAACATTGAGTCATTAATTCAGGAGCAAACTCAGTTTTTCTAAAAAAACCCTTATAAAATTCGAACTCAAAACTTTATGATCTCTGAGCCTTATCACACCACCAAGATGCAGCTAAGCTATTATACGTTTGACAATTAACTTCGGTTCTAGTATGTGGAGTTCAGTGTTTATGTGAAAATTTGTTTTTTTATCTCTTGAGATAAAGGCATTATGTGTTACCTTTTTCAAATTCTACCAATAATTTTATTATTGATAATATTTTATCAGGTATTATTGTTATTTTTACTTTTGGTTCTAACTCATTTTTCATTTTTACCCTTGGTATATGTAAGTTTTTTGTTTTAAGTCCCACCTTTTAATTTGCTTTAAAACAACTACGTTTTTAAAAGAATGGTAATTCATGTAAAAAAATATATATATTGTCGCTTAATCACACTTTACATATAAATTCTCTCCATATTGTTATCATAATAAATAAATAACTTTATTTGACATGTGTAAACCACTGGTGGAATTTAAAATTTTGTTTTTCGTGTCTCTAGTACTAAATAACTCGCTCTCATAAAAAAATAATAATAATTTTAAATAATTAAATATCTAACTTTTATTTTAAGATTTTATTAAAACTTATTAAATGATAAAAGGATTTCATACATCTCTTATTTTAAAACAAAGTTTATAATTGTTAAAACTTTATTATTTGTTATTTGTAATTATTAAATATTTATTATTTGTTATTTATAATTCTCAATTTTTTATTATTTCTTATTTCACCAATGGATGATAACATCTATCATACAATTTTAATAAAAACTGTTGATTTGCAACAAATTGGATTTATTCAACTCATATAATATATGAGTTTCTAACATAGTAACATAATATATTAATAAGTGTATCTAAATGTATAATATTTATTTTCTAAACTAAATATAGAACACATAACTTACTACTTTTTTTCCCTAAATTCTTTTTAATCTATAATTAGAAATTCGTGTTTTACGTGATTAATAAATAAAATATTAAATATTTATTAATGAAAATTTTGAAATTATAAATAAAATTTTAAATAATAATGAATATTTAAAATTTAATAAAAAATATTAAATAGTAATGAAGATTTAAGAATTAATAAAGGAAATATTATATAGTTACTAACAAAGAAAAATAAGCGAAAAGAAAATTTTAAGCTCATTGAATTTTGACACGTGACGTAACCAATTACATATTTATTAGGTATACATTTTACATCTCTATTCTATATAGAAAGTTTCTACCATACAAAAAAATAGTAAATTCTAAAAGACTTTTTACGAGGTTTTATAGTTTTATTTTTAACATATTTATCGATGTTTTTACTTCTATAAATTTTACAAAACAGTATTTTTTTAAATTTTTTATTTAGAGACCTAACTACATATAAAAGTTTTTTTTCATATCAAGAAAAGATAATGTAATAATCTATATATTTATGTAACAAGTGGATGGTTGACACGAGTATGGATACCAACTATCAAAGAAACTTAAATGAACAAATCTTGTTCTTTGAGTAAAAAGTAGAAAACGATGTTGAGAAGGACATCCATAAGAAGTTAGCAATTCTATTTATTTCGCACAAAACCCTTAGATATATTCTTATGCCTTGGTTCTCCTTGTTCCAAATCACAACAATATCTCATACGAATAATTACACATATTTACTTTAAAGGATGAATCGTGGTAGGTGCTTTCAAGACTTGAATCGTATTAAAAAATTCATAGATAAGCCTGAAAATTGAATTAGTTGCATCATATTTACGCCCATCTTTGCTAGGGCATAAAGATGATTAGTGTAGTATTTATGTACCGTGATGCTTCTAATTATACACTTAATAGAAAACTTACATCAACAAAGGAGATGATGAAACCCGTCTTTAAGTGGCGACATCATAATATACGGATTTTAGGGATTGAGACACTTATAATCACAACTTAAAAATTGATAACATTAGAAGATATAATGTACGAATTGAGATACTCTAAAGTTGGAATAACATGTATTACACAATTCTGGTAATGTATATGTTGTTAAGCCATCAAGACGAGTAAGGAAAGAAAACACATAGAGTAAAGGATACTGGGATAACTAATATATAAACATATACCGTGTAAGAAAGCAAGTATAACCTATACTATACTCGCTTGTAAGATCATCTCCAACAAGGGGGGCGTGTTTCATATTTTTTAGCGGGGGGGGTGGGGATACTGAGTGGGCTCGTGTTTCACACCCTTTAATGTGGGCGCTTTAAAATTTTTACGAGTTTACTGACTTACGATACATAAGTATCCATGGGGTAGATTTTTTTCCCCTATTATATACTATCCCCACATATAACATAAAGTTAGAAATTCCAACTAAACTATAAACCAAGTAATTATAACTATATGAAGAAGTAATAATTAAAACTCACATAGACTCTAATTAGCTATTAAGACAACCAAAAATTTATAAAATATAACTTATAAAAGAATTAGTGTAACAACTCTGACTCTATTTACGTTAGATTTTTTTATAAACAGGAGAACCCGTTTACACGATAAACCTCTAAACTCTAACCAAGACCTGTGAGAGCAAGTAAAACACAACCTAAACCGGATAGATGGACCTGTGAAGGTAGTAAAACCCAAGATCTCATTATGTTTTAGCAAATTCCTTAACATTAAAATGTTAATTTTAAAAAAATTACCGCGAAGCTTTTATTATAATCCAACATTAAAGAGCGGATGGAACTTGGGCTCGGGACCACCTCGTGTAAGAAAAGGAAGCTTGTTCCCTGCATCAAATGTTGTCTACTTCTCATTGGGCCACGTAACCCCTAACACCAAACGACTTTCTACGTGGCACACTATCGTATCAACGCAAAAAGATTTTATTTCAATCAACGGCCACGATTCCATCCTCGTGTCAGATTTCTACGTCGTACCAACTCTCAGTCCTGCCCGGGTCGGTGCCGGGCAGCTGCCCGTCCCCACCACTCTTCCAGCAGGTATTATTGGATGGCCTTTCTTTCGCCCTTCTCCCCCAAAACTTCTTTTTCAATAATTTCCTTCCGAAGATTTCTTGTTCAAGTTTTATTTAAATTAAATTCTTTGCTAACAGATCATAGCTGTGAAACAACTCCGGTTCATTTAAAATCTTTTGAATATGGCCGGTTTGTGTTGTGAAGTTGTTGGTGAGACGGAGACACCATCGACGGTTGAGCCGAGGCGTCGCCAGATGGAAATTCACCAGCTGAAGTTCCTCGCTGCGGCGGCTTCCGACCTGGTGGCGCCGTTTCCGGAGAGTAGTAAAAAGCGAAGGAAGGTGGAGAGTCTGGGGACGATTGAAAATTGTGTTGATGCTAGGGTTTTAAACCTGCCGGTAGAGTGCGAGAAGGTAGTTCATCAGGAAAAACGTCTCCGATGCTCGTCGGGGACGGAGGATGTGATGAATTCATGCGTGACATCAGCGGCCGGTTCTGGTGGTAAAACTGTTCGCGATGAGGATGAGTGTAGATTTGGTATTACGACTGTGTGTGGACGGAGGAGAGATATGGAAGATGCCGTTGCTGTGAAACCGTCGTTCACCGGTGATCTGAATTTCTTTGGCGTTTACGACGGCCATGGCTGCTCACATGTAATACTTCTTATTTAAAAAATCTCCGAGTAATAAAACACGATGAAAAAATCGTCTGAATTATTTGTTAATTTGTGCAGGTGGCGATGAAGTGCAAAGATCGAATGCATGAAATAGTGAAAGACGAGGTGGAGAACGCCGGCGAGGCGTCAGATTGGAACGAGACGATGGCGAGGAGTTTCTCACGGATGGATAAGGAGGTGACGGAGTGGAGCGAAGGTGATTCGGTTACGAATTGTCGATGTGAGCTGCAAACGCCTCAATGCGACGCCGTTGGATCAACCGCCGTTGTGGCGGTGGTGACTCCGGAGAAGATCGTCGTCTCAAACTGCGGTGATTCACGTGCCGTACTTTGCCGGAACGGTGTCGCTATTCCTCTATCCACCGATCATAAGGTATTGTTTTCCGTTCTGATTGTTTTTCCGATCTAGATCTGATCGATTCAATTCATTGAATAATTAACTTGCTGCTTCGTTTCTATATGATTGTAGCCTGATCGACCAGATGAACTCGCCAGAATAGAAGAAGCAGGCGGACGTGTGATATACTGGGACGGTGCACGTGTTCTCGGGGTGCTTGCTATGTCTAGAGCGATCGGTATATTCTAATCTTTCATTATTCAAATTCAATTCAAGTTATAGATTGTAACCGTTTTGAGTTTGTTACATCTTCAGGCGATAATTACTTGAAGCCGTACGTGATACCTGAACCGGAGATAACCGTAACGGAACGTACAACCGATGACGAATGTATAATCTTAGCAAGTGATGGGCTATGGGACGTGGTTTCAAACGACGTCGCATGTAGCGTTGCGCGAATGTGCCTGAACTCAGGGAAACCTCCGTCGCATCTCCGGCATACGGGAAACGATGTAAACGTCGCCGGCGGCCAAAGTTCCGACAAGGCATGTTCAGATGCGTCAATACTTCTGACGAAGCTAGCTTTGGCGCGAATGAGCTCAGATAACGTCAGCGTCGTTGTGGTTGATCTTAGGAGAAATCAAAATCAATAACAAGATTTGGAATCAATGAATTAATTTTCAATTTAAGCTTCAGATCTAATTTGATCATTGCTTTTTTGAATTCTTAACATGAATTGTTGAAATTGCTATCAAGTTGATAGATGTTATGTATTAATTAACATGTATAGGTCATTTATGAAATACTGAAATTGAATATTTGAATATGAAAATGAATATTTGAATATGAAATTGAAATTAGAAGTTTTAGATATTTTAGATTGGATCGGAAAGGGGTATACATTGAGATGATGAGGACGGTGACAGAAGTCAGCGGCAGGTGAAGCCACGTCTACACTTTTTGGTCCAAAAGAAATGGCATCAATATCTATGCGGTGGATTCCATCTTCCTTGCGACTTTTTTTTTGAAAGGCGAACATTGAATGTGTGACGTCGCACCCCCGTCACATGGGAGAGCCTCGTCCAACTCTGGCCAATATGTTGTCTTAACCGGGTCCACTTGGCGTTAGAGTTGGAGAGCTTTCAAGGGAAAACCCCACCCAATACGGCCCCTTCCGGGCTTGAGGGAGAGCCGAGGCTTCAACCCTGGATCGGCGTGGGTAAAACCCTGGTGCATCAGCCTAAAAGGCCTCATTTGCGATGCCGCAGAAATTAATGGTGGTGGCAGGGATTGAACTCGGGTCCTTTGGGACTTCAGGCCTCACCTCAACCACTACACCACAACCTCTTTGGCTTCCTTGCGACTTGGAAAATGAAATGTTTATGTTGTTTTTGTTTTATGATTTTATAATTATCTTTTAAATGTTATTATAATTATAATATCATATTTGACGACTAATAAAAGATCACAATATCTAATATATATTTTTAAATTTATAGTATATGTAGTTTTGGACGTAAGAAAAAGAGAAGGATGTCATAGTAATATTATAATTTGTATTTTGATTATAGTAATTAAGTATGAAATTTAAGTATTTTAAGGAGTTTGAATCATATGTGGTGGTGATCGCGCGTTATCATGGTGTGAAATCGTCATGATTAAGTATGTAAAAAGAGTCGTAAAAAGTTGTCGCAGCAGCACACGTGGTGTAGCAGCGCACGTGTTAAACACGATTGTTCATAAAATTGAAAACAAATGGTATCTAATAGTTACCTAGATCATTAAACATGTCATATCTTTACCATAAAAAGATCATAACCATAATGAATTTGTAACTAGATCCAATTTCTTAAAAAATCCTAATTTTTTGAATAACATAAAAAAAAAATCGACATACAACGCAAAGGATATCAATTGACATACAACACAAAAATATCAGAGTATCAAACCAAGCTACAGAAAACAAGAAGAAGATTTAAATCAAGTCAAAAGGGGAAAAACACATTATGACATGATTATTGAAGAAAAAGACCTTCGTGTAGAGCTAAAGGTTCGTTTCCACAGGACTTCCGATCTCAGATATCCACGGATCTAACTGTAATTACTCCGATATGTATCACTAAGAACACCGTTAGTCTCGTCACAGGATGGGTTCCATGTAACCCAACTCCGGCGTGAATGAATATTTTTCTTAGGGAATTAGGGTTTTTCACAGTAACGATGGATTAAGAGAGAGATGATAAAATGTAAGTGCATACATGAGAGAATCTTTTTCCACTCTATTGGTATTGCATGATGTATGTGTCATAAGTCATGATGTGCAATTTTGTAGCCCCCGCTCCTTTAACCGAATTTGTTACCTTTCCTCATCTCCTATTGGTGGACTCTTTTATTGTTTTTGGTGTAGAGTACGTGCCCCGATATCTGTAAGTGGGCCCCATTTATACCATGGGTTGTACTTGGGCCATTTTGGGTTATGATTGGGCCGTATATGGAGTACCATATCTCTTCAAATTCCCCTGTCCAGTATGTGTTATGATAATTTTGTCATGACAGGTAGAGGTGCTCAAAAAAACCGGTTTGACTTTTCAAACCGGTCAAAACTCGAAAATCGGTTCGCCATAAACCGGTTCAAACTTGGAATGAACCAGCGGTTTGCATGTTTCTGAACCTGATCGGGTTAGGGATCGGTTCTTCCAAATCGGTCGTAGAGAGTTGCAAGTCATGTCTGTGAGAAAGCAATGGGGTTGGAACTTGGAAGACAATTTAGGTTTTAAGTGTGTTGTTGGGATGGAAGATTGACGCGATAGATTCGTAGTCCAATAGAGAATCCACAAGCAGGTGGGTTAAGTAAATGTTTTGCATGAGGCAGGTTGTGCTATGGCCTGTGGTCTCCCTCCCATTTAATGCTGGCTGATTATTTGAAGTTTCCAGGTCTGACTACTTTTTCCCGAGCAGGTAGCCAGCCATGGTCGTCCTATTTAGGAGGTACCGAGGAATGGCAAAACCGGCGTTTGATGATAGGGATTCCTTCATGAAGGTGATTAACATAGGTGAGAAACGCACGGCGAAAGGGTCTAGGAGAGCTTCCATGGGTAAAGATGTTGGCTCGGGTCACACTGTGTCCCTCGGGTCCAAAAACCGGCGCATGAACGAATGTGTATAGATGGCGTCTCGTAAGGGCGAAGATGTCCCTCCGCCCGTTAAGACAAGTATATGTTTTCAAGGTCTTAATTTTGTGGTTTCATGTGCCTTTGTTTTCAAGGTCTTAGTTTTGTTTTGTTGCGAAGGGTGCGGGAATGCCGCATATGACCTTGTTGGATCGCCTGGATGACCTTGTCTGTGTACTTCGACTCCACATGGTGTTACTTCAACCAGAAAGAGAGGCGATTTAAGAGGAGTGAAATAAAACAAGGGTTTTTGTACACACTTCCTTAGGATTCTCAAATATTAAAAGTTACATGTATGTAATCTGGGCTTTGGGATTATGAATGATAAGGTTTGTGATCTATAATTATAATTATGTATATGTACAAATGATATATGAATCATAAGATAAAAACAATATTTTTTTTAAGAATCTTAACCCAAAAAAAAACTGTCAGATTGGTCCATTGCCTCTGTTATAGGATTAGAGGTGCACAAACCGGTTTTTTTTCGGATCCGGATCGGATCCGAACCGGATCGGTCAACAGTGGTCAACGACCGGATCCAATGGAACCGGTTTCGGATCGGATCCGGTTAAGGGAGTGGAGACTTGGAACCTTTTGGGACCGGACCGGATATAGAGAACCAGATCGGACAAAAAAAACCGGTTCCACCGGATTTAAAAAAAAAAACTTATTTTAAAAAATTAACAAAGATACACTATAAAATACATGTTTTATTTATTTTTTATATTTTTTTAAGTGATTTAACAATAGTTCGTACAAAAAAATTACAAAAAACATAATTGAATCACAAAATATATATTATTTATTATGACTCGTTATTCTTCGTCTACTCGTCTTAGTCTTCGTAACATCGGTTTTCAATCTTCTTCGCTTGAGATACGTTGGGCTTTATCATAAGCTTGTTCTTCGTCAGAAAGTGGATTCGCCGCCCCTTGTTCTACTTCGAATTCGTGTATTTCTTGTTCAATGTCAAGCTCGCCTTCTAGTTTTGCAACATGTTGTACACGTTCGGCGACATCCAAATGGTCCTTCAAGCAAATACACATCTCCATAGATTCCGGTGTAAGCCTCGTTCTTCGAATAGATAAAACCCTGCCACTAAGAGAAAAAGCAGATTCCGAAGCTACCGTGGAAGCATGGACGGTTAGTAGGTCACGGGCCATTGCGGCTAGAATGGGATATTGGCATTCCCTTCCTTGCCATCAACTCAAGATATCAAAGTTTTCAAACTCTTCGGATCTTAGAGTTGAAATAAATTCGGTTGCTTGATATCTTCCAAGCTCACTACTTGGTATGCTTCCACGAGCTCGTTTAGTATTTTCGTTTCTTAAAGTGTTAAATAAATTTAGCATCGGGTTCCTTGAACTACTAGAACTTGAACCCGAACCCGAACCCATTGATTCACGTATGTTTGATGGATCACCACTTCCACCATATTTGCGTAAATAATAATCAAACATATTATTAAAAGCCGAATTGAAGTCTCTTATTGCATTTGATTCAAAATTTGGGTCTCGAACATATTTAAATCGTCCGATATTGATCCAATTAATGTTTCAACACAGGTTACATTAATCGTTGGGTTTAAGGCGGCCGAACATGTAACAACGGCCGGCATTTCTAAAAAATATTTTTTAAATTTATCTTTCATAGGTGTTACCATTTTTTCAAAAATAGTGCCGTGATATTCAAACTCTTTTAATTTATTACATATTAAGTATAATTGTTGAAGTATTAGCGAAGACGTGGGATAATAAACTCCCGATAAACATGTAGTTGCATTTTTAAAAACCTCAAGAAAATTAGTTAGTTTCTCGATCATATCCCAACTTATATTATCAAATTTTTGTGAACAACGTTTCTTTTGCACAAGTTAATCATGGAAATGTTTTAAAGTAACTATTTGCCTTAAGGCCGATTCAAACATTTTCCATGTCGAGTTCCATCTAGTATGTACGTCCCAATTTGAACCTAAAAAGATGGAATCCGTTTGTTGGCACAAGTTTCTATAGTTTATATATCTTTTTTTGCTTGTGCTAAAAACTTTCCGTAACATCACTTTAAAATTTTCTTTCACTTCTCTTATTTCTTGGACGTTTAAACCGTCTTGCACAACCAAGTTAATGATGTGTGCAACACATCGACTATGAAAGAAAACACCGTTACAAGGCGGTTCATATTTTATTTTTAATTTTTCCACCGCGTTTGTGTTATTTGAAGCGTTATCAAAAGATATTGAAAATATTTTTGGTTGAATTTTATAAGTTTGAATTACCGAGTCTAAAATATAAAATAAGTTTTTGCCTGTATGTGGATATCCAAAATAATCAAACGCAATCGTAGGCTTCATCATTTGCCACGACTCGGGTTGAACCCAATGTGCGGTAACGCAAAGGTACGATTCGGGTAAATCATGTGGAGCGGACCAAACATCCGTGGTTAAGTTAATGCCGGTATTTAAATTTTCAAAACCTAAGATTAATTTTTTTTAGCTCTTTTCCACATTTTTAAACAATCTCTTCTCAAAGTAGAACGACTTACATTGGTGTAGCTTGGTTGAAGCGTCTCTTGTATCATCCTCGTCAAGCGCGGGTTATCAAAGTGATCAAAAGGCAACCCTTCTTGAATGACGAAATGTGTCATTCTTTCACGAACCCTCTCGACATTGTATTGCCAAACTCCTCCATCCCTACCAATTTGAGTTTGATCTTCACCTTGAGTGTGTTTTGCGTGACTAACAATATGTTTCCTCAAAGTGCTATTTCCCGCAGCACCCATAATTTTACCACAACATTTGCAACGAGCCTTTTGCGAACCTTTCGACATTTCGCATAAATCGAAATAAGCCCATATCTCTTGGTTTCGGGAGCAAGGAAGTACTCTCACCACCGTGGCTTCGCTTGTAGAACCACCAACCGAATTTTGAGTGCTTGCGGAAGCATAAGCGGAAGTCATGGGAGCATTTTTTTTGCGTTAAAGTGAGTGTTTAGCGTTTTTGAGTTTTGAGAGCTAGGATGTTGTGGTGAACTAACTCATACCCCCAATACTTATTTATACATAGTTTCTAGCCTCAAACAACCCAAAAAAATACAAAAAAACGGCCATAAACGGCTATATAGCCTTTTTTTTACCCTCTAACGGCTACAACCGGTTCTAACCGGTTCCAAAATGTCCGAAAAAAACCGGTTCCAAAAAAATCCGATTTTTGTCCCATTTTTATCCGGTCCGTCTAAAACTTCTAAACCGGTTCTGGATCCGCCGGTTCTGAAAAAATCCAGACCGGTTTCAAAAAAACCGGTTCTAGCCGGATCCGGTTTCTGATAATCGATCGGATCTGATTCGGATCCGGTTCTTTTGACCACCTCAATAGGATAGGACTATATTCAGATGTAAAATGGAGAAATATCTCTACTTTGAGAGGTAGCCCAAAATAATCAGGCCTAATGTGGCCCAACTAAATATACATTTTCCATCAAGGGAGAAATATGCAATCTTGATCCGGAAACATTAAGTGAATTTCTTTTATAAAATCACAATTTCCGAACAAATAAGCTATTTTTACTTGTGCTCATAAAATGGATTTTTTTTTTTAATTTTAACTTAATAATTTTTATCCCCCTTCTACCAAAATCATAAACTGCCAGATTGGTCCATTGCCTCTGTTATAGGATAGGACTATATTAATACTTTTTTTAATAGACTTTTGATCTCTGAGTTATACATATGGTTTTTATTTTAATCAGATGTCATCATAAGTTCTCTTCTCTATCGACTACAACTAAAAAATAATTCTCATATTTATTTTAACATAAACATAAAAGTCCAACAAATCCTAGTGATCGAGGATTGGCGGACCCTTGGTTCCACCCTTGCATTCAACAAAGCAATTATAGGTTTAAGCTTAAGTGTGCGAGTTTGCTAATTAGAAAAGCATGATCATATACATAATTATAATTTATAATTAATTTAGAAAGATAGAAGATCGAAGACCGACATCGAAGCAACCACATCCTCAAAATTCCCGACCCGAAATAAGAACGACCATACTTCCTAATATCTCAAACGTCTCAAAATTTAGATGTAAAAAGAGGAGCAATTGTAAAAATTTATTTCATGAAATTGCAACTACTTTAACACCCCCTTTTGTTTATTCTCAACTATTGCTAGTTGTCGTTAACTAGACCTTTTTCTTGAGTAGGAAGGACCAAACGGTCGGGTAACCGGAAACTATCTTTCCGTTAAGGCGATAACGGTCATGGTAACTAGTAGGGTGTGCGGGGGAGTGATGTGGCGGCCAAAGGAAGGCCCCCATTGCAAATTCCCTTTTAGACTCCAAATCACGGTGGCCGCTAGCGGAGAGACCGTACTGTGCAAGCAATCGGTCGAGCATCCACTCGGGTAGTTCCTTGTATTCTTCCTTTGTGTATCTTGGGTAGTGGAGTGGCATTTGGAAGTTAGAACCATTGCTGGCTCCGGCAATATTCTTTCTTCTGCCGTCCATTGGTAATGCTGATTTGGTGGGTTAGTTAGTAAGTTAGTTGATTGGTTTGGGTGTTTTATATGCATGTTTCATGAAAAAGAGGTGGTTTACCTTCTCACCTAGTAGTTAAAAGTTCTTGTAACGTGATTAATATGAGCCTCAATGAGTCATCAGGCTTCTGGTATGGTGTTCATGGGGTTTTCTCTGTAAAGGGTTTTTTCATTTGGATGTCATGGATTCGAATCTTGACAAAAGGTTCTGACGAGGGAGTTTTACCAGTACCCTCCACAGGTTTAGGTGTTAGTAGTTAAAAAAAAAGATAAGCCTCAATGAGGACATGAATAGCACTAGAGTAAACCATTTCGAACTTGTTGAATATATAATTCAAATTTTTAGTGAGGTTTCTAAATGAACTACTACTAAATGGTTAATAAGCAGCATTTGGTTATTCATGTTTAATAAGGAGGGACGGGGCGCTAAACAAGTCGTGTTCATAAGTTGACAGGTCCAACCCGACACAAACCCGAAAATTTGACACAAACTCAAAATCGTGTTCAAGATATGAATCCGAAAACGACACGAATATTAGCAGGTTGACACGAACATGCCCCGTTTAATCGGGAACTTTTTTTATTTTTTATTATTCATAAAATAAAATACTTTTTTTTTATTTTGCAACAAAAAGTAAAAATATAATAATATATATAAAACAATTACATTTTAGTTAAAAAAAAATATTGTGTCAGTTTATATATTAACTTTTATTTTTTGTAATAATATACTCAAGTAGTTGAATATATTACATAAAACACATTTTTCTAGAAAAGTAAAAAAAAAACACATGGACACGACGTTTGGTAAGAGATGGTCAGGCTGACACGCATACAGCCCGTTTAGCTAAATGTGATCGATCCAAACTAGCTCAAATCCGTTTATACTAAACCCAAGTATTAGATTCGTACACCCTGTTAATAAGCAATATTTGGTTCCAAGTAGTATGCAACATTCGGTTAGACATACTTAGCCATTAATCATGATTAATAATGCATTAATGGGAAATAAAAAAAAAAGAATGTGAAAATCTGATTTATTTTAGCAAGCATATGAAGGCATAATAGGCAAAATATTTTCTTTAAACTCACGCTAATGAAGAACTTAATCTCTAGAATCTCTCTCTATCTCTCCTCTAATTGATTTTTAGTTTCTTCCCTCAAAACCAACACCTTCTTCCATTTCTGTTCTAGGGATTCTTTTTTCAAATCATGTGTTATTCAAAATTACAAGCTAACCCTTTACACAATATCACATATAACAATTTATTATAAAACAAAGAGCTAAATAACTAAAAAGATAATAATTATTATTCTATTTACATCACAAAATTTACACTACCACAAATCACAACCCTTCATAAGAAAGAAAAAAACATACACTTTTCAAAGAACCCAAAACAAATCATGAAAACTATCTTCACTTCACACATGAGTTTTATGACCACAATTTAATCTCACATAACTATCTCTGGCTTCAGGATGCTAGCCTTGATCTCCTTATGTGGGAGAACCACACCACCATTGCTGTAAACCTCATCACACACATGAACATCTTCTCCAAGAATAGTCATGTTCTCAACTCGGGCCCATCGCCCCACAGTCGAATGCCACCCTATAATACTACTAGAGATGCACGTGTGTTTCTTGATGCGGACTCCACGCATCACAGTGCACCGGGAGAGTCTGACACCCGACTCAATCACACATCCTGGCCCGATTGCGACATCCGGCCCAATTAAACACCCCTCACCGATCTTCGCACTCTCGTCTACCAAAACATTACCTAAGATGTGGACTCCACTAGCCAGTTTAGATGGTGATTTCTTTCTCAATGAGTCTAGGTAAAGTCTTAATCCAGTTATGTAATCTTTTGGCTGTCCAATGTCCATCCAAAACCCGGGTAAAACCATTGCATATAGCTGGTTTTCGGATGCGATTTTTGGGAAGATTTGTTTCTCGATTGAAGTGGGTTTGAGCTCGATTCGATCAAGAACAGATGGGTTTAAAAGGTAAATCCCAGCATTAATCTTGTTACCCACAAAGATCTTTGGTTTTTCAACAAATCTTTCAACTTTCCCGGTTGATTCTTCTGTAACAACCACACCGTATTTTGAAGGTTCATCCACCTACAAAGAATATTTACAAAATCCAGTTATGGAATAATAAAAACCCAAAAAATAAAAATCATTTAAGTGAGCTAAAAGGGGAAATTTTAGCCCAAAAGAACGATACCGGGTCAATTTGGGCTTTTTCGTTAATCTTTTGGTTTGTTTGGATGAAACAACATATCTGCACGGGCCAGATCAGGGCGTGTTGACCCGCTAACACTTTTATGGTCCTTTTTTCTTTAAACTTCTTAAATAATTATGTATTAATATGATCAGCGCAAACTAGACTACTAATCTAATTTTTAAAATAATACCTTTGATGCTATAATATGTTACTTTAAAGTTTTTAAATAAAATATAACATTTAGTATATTGGTTATTGTAAAATAACAAAAAATTAGCAGGTCAATTCGGGCCTGTTTTGACCCGACTCATTATTTAAATTGTCCATTTTTCCACTTCTAAAGTGAACTTTACCTTGGTGACCATAATTGAAGCTTCACCACCATGAGACTTGTGGAATGCAATCATCTCTTTGAGGGGATATTCACTGATGACATCACTATTGAGGACAAAAAACGGTTCACCAGATTCATCAGCTAGTTTGTCTCGAGCCAGAGCTAAGGGCCCTGCGGTTCCAAGCGGTTCAGTCTCTTGTGAGCAAGTGATCTTTATTCCGAGCTTACTTTCAAAATCCTTCAAGAAGTTAAGCATGACCTACATAAAAAAACTCATCAAAACTTTATCCAAACAAAAAAGATTAAGAATCACTTTTATAGCATAAAAGAACCTTAAATTTACCCCTGGTTGATAATTAATAGCTAGAACCACTTCAGTTACTCCTATAGCCTTCAAAGCTTCAATCTGGTAAAAGCCAATTACAGTTTACAACGTAATAACTATAAGCTAATTTCAAAAAATAAGAGGGTGAAGATTACATATAATATATATACCTGGTGCAGGATCATGGGCTTGTTGGCAAAGTCAACAAGTGGTTTTGGGAAGCTGAGAGTCAACGGTCTCAACCGGGTTCCAAAACCTCCAACAAGAATGAGTGCTTTCATGGTGGAAAGATCTGGCTATTCAAGAAATTATCTGAAAATTTAAAGGAGAATGTGACCAATTTCACGCTTGTTGAAAAAAAAAACCCCATTCCTTCTATTTAAAACTTGTTAAGTAAGAACTATGTACGTAATTTAACTCGTTGGTGACGTTTTGTAGGTCATAAAACTATAAAAGCAATTCAATACAACCTAAAAATGATAAAAGGTTGGCATTTCGACCGATACGCGTATGCCAAAAATAAAACATTCAGCACATCTATGATCTAACATAGAACTGCACTTAATGTGAAACAGAGAAAAACTAGTTGGCACATGTCATCACATGAGAAAAAATCATTGACAAAAGAAGCAAATCCAGCTTGATACAGGCTGGAGCATGCAATGGGTATGACATCACCATAGAACTTTTCATAGCTTTAGGCCAAGGTGACATCTAGTTCACTCATTCATGCATTTTATTTTATTTTCTCCATTTTTTTATAATCTGGAGAACTTCTATTTGAAGAACTAAGAGCTTGGCATCTATAACAAAAACCGACTCCCATTTCTTATTCTCTGTACAACAAGTTTATCATATCTTAGTACCAACAAAATCTAGGTTTGCCTCATAGTAGTCAAAGCAAAAGGCACGCACAGCAAAACCGCTTTGCGCCTTTTTGAAATAGCCTAAACTTAAAACAATCTAAACAAGCCAAAAAAACAATCTACTAGTCTTAAACAGTCTGAAACATGCCTAAAGGCTAAAACAGCTAAAAATGGCTTGGAATACACGTGCTCCTCGCTTGTCTCGGGTGTGCGATTTTAAGCCTCTTGCGCCCAGGCTCACCCCTTGCACCTTGAGTGGGCCTTGAGCATTTAGCTAAAAGGAAAGAAACAGCTTCCTTCCCCGATTATCTTGGAAAATCAATAATCAATAGACAGACTAAAGTATAACAACATAAGTAGAATGAAGTTATAGGGAAACAAAAATGAGAATGTATAATAATGTTCATTCATTTTTTGCCATTTTCTTCTACACTAGGCCTGCTAAACAGGTCATGTTCATAGGATGACGGATAGAAGACTACATGACCTGAAAATGTTATGTGGAACCGAAAATAGCGTCAGACAGATGAACCCGAACATGACACGTTTATTTGTGGCTTGACATGAAAATCATTAATATTAATACCATAAAATTATAAATTTACATTTGTTTTTCTTTTTTGAAGTAATTATGTTTAAACTATGTCAATTTGTATTTGAACCTTTAAATTTTGACATAAAAAGTACCCAAATAGTATAATTTATCATACAAAACACATTTAAAAAAATACATACATAAAAATTGGGTTAAACGGGTCAACCCGCAAACCGGACGGGTTGACACGACTAAAGCTGACCCGAACCCGTTTAGACTAAACCCGAACCCGCGAGTTTCGTGTTAGGTTCATATCGTGTCAGAAATTCACACCCCTATTCTACATGGAAGCTATTTTTATTTCTTCTCATATCAGATAAATGAGTCCTACACTCAAATCATCATATCTCCCAAGACTCTATAAATGGGATCCACATGATGAAAATGTTGAATGGACAAAACAAATGGGATCTAAGATTGATAAATGAAAGAAGGCAACATGTTACTCACTTGTATGCCAAGTACTACAAAATTAGTGGCGTCTTCTTTAAGCTTCTTTTGATAATTATTTAAACTCAAGACCAAATTTAAACTTCATGGCAGGATGTACTCGAGTATAGTAAGTAAACCAGGCGAAATGGACGGGCCGGGTCACAATGGGTGGGTATCAAAACGGGTCGTTTATAAAACATCAACTCAATTCGGGTGGCATAATGTACTTGATATTGTGAGTAAGTCCAGCAAGATGGATGGGTTGGGTCATAGAAAGAGGTCATTTAAAAAATATCAGTTTTGTTATGGAGTTCTGATAAAAAATGAACATTATAATCAATTATAATTAAACATATAAATCCAAAGAAACATTAATAACTAAAAAAAACCAAGGATATAAAAATAAGCAAACCTAAATAGCAAATTAAAATTCATAATTTTTAACAAAATTAGGAATTTAGGTGCGTTAAATGGGTCGCGTAGTTAGTTCATGATCCCAAACCCACATATCGTGTTACACACATGAACTCGCAAAAACTCGACAAGTCGACATGAACACAACCAGTTTAACTAAACCTGTCAGTGGGTTCAACCCGAAACTGACCAGTCCCCATTTAGGTTAAACCCAAACCCATGAATTCCGCCCCACTATCCTCCTAGATCCAAATTTTTCCCGACAAAGATGAACCACTTTGTTGTATTTGCATCCACTAGGAAGATGAAGCATAATGAGGGATGTGATTTCAATCAGATCAAGACCTAGAAAGTAGAAACTAGATCTATAACAATTCATGACCTAGAATTATAAGCTTCCAGATCTGACTGTTAAACAAATCAAAATCATATGAATTTCACTTTGAAATACACAATCACAGAAAGGATCTACAACGAGTAATGATTTGATTAGACTCACCGACATTATAACGAACATAGGGCAAAATTCAAGAAATCAAAGATAGAAAGTTACCTGAGCTGCAAGGGATGTGTACAGATTGGTACAGAGATGAAGGGGGGAGTTATAAGTGCATTTGTAAGGAAGATGAGCTGAGCTGGATTGATATTACAGATTTAAGTCATCTTTCCACCTATAAACTTAAACTTCTGATCGACTCTACTGTTGAATCTTTTTGTTTGTATTCAACGTATTGGAAATAACAAGTAACGTTTCCGGTTAAACAAAACAAAAAAAAGTATGTGGAGTTGTTAGACATCCTATGGATGGGTTTAACTTGTCGTCTCGTATGAGTTCGGTCGAGTACTAAACCCTAAGACCTAAGAGCATCTGTAATGTAGGTTTGTGGTTTAGTGACGCGTATGTGGCAGGGAGAGGTGAAGGACGGCATAAGTCCACGGGGATGGACACTCACAATCAGCGGCGAAGCTTGAAGAAAAAACGTAAGGGGACTGAGATTTTTTTTCTACATCCCAAATCACTCGGATCTTCCATGCCACTTATGAACTCACCATTCACAGGTTTCGTCCTTAATCTTCCACATTGATCCGTATCACACAGATTGTTCTTGATCTATAACAGATCTTTTTTCACGCAGCTCTCACAGCCTTTTGAACGATCTCTTACAGATCGGATGTATTTTTCACTTCATTCAAACCGCTCACAGGTTTTAATACTCCTTCACCGGTATCACACCGTACCACCCTGAATCGCACAGATAAACACTTTGCAGATCCCTAAACCCTTCGCAGGTGATTATTTCTTCACTCAGTCTGAATCTCTCATATCGATATCTTCCTTGGTTGACTCGCACAACCCTTCGTTGCTTGATTGTGTCTAGCAATTGTTGGAATAATTGGATCGAAGCAAACACAAAACGCTTCAGACATGTGGGAACTCCACGACTCTTTTATTAATCAAACTCAAAAACCCACAAATTTTTTAATTTATGCCATCAAAATCAACCCCAAGATTTACGTGGCATATTGAAATTTGATTTTCCATATGATCTGCTGCCTTTTCTTTCTTCAATCACACGTGTCCTCTTGGTTCAATAAATTTTGATAAAACCAAAAACAGCTGCCTATGATGATGTCACCGACTTACTTAGCTTCCAATAGTTGTTGCCCTTTATTTTTCTTTCTCGACTTGCGCATCAAGCAGCCAAAAAAAACGTTGTCGTTCCCTTTTTTTTCTTCCTTCAATCACTAGTATGCTCCTTCTTCGTCGACAGCCCTGCAGCCAAAGGGCTGCTTCCTCTCTCCAAAAAAACGACTCTCAAAACCGCAAACACCAAACTTTGATACCAATTGTTACGATTATTTTCTTTATTTTTGGTTTGATATTTGTCGTCTTTTATTATTAGTTGAGGGTGCCTAGTGTAACTTGCAATTCTATTTATGTTGGTGTATTACGTATGATTAAGGACAAGTTTTGAGCATTTGAATTCTTCTTCTTCTCCAAGTTATTCTTTCTCTAGTTTAACCCTATCAAGGGTATCAGAGCCGTTCCGATTCCCCATCGGAATTCTATCACACTACCATGATGAACACTCATAATCAAGACGTAGACAAGGCTTTCAAGGATCATGAAAAAGCGGTTCCTGTCATCCAGGAAACCCTAGCCGCCCTCATGAAACAACACGAGCAGTCTATGAAGCAGCATGAACAATTGATGAAACAACATGAACAAATATTTAAGGCCAAGAAAACCGAACCAGCAACGCTGAAGTCAGGCCCACAACAAGCATCACAACCTGCTCCGCCTACACCTAAAACAACCCCAAACCCGCACCCAAAACAGGCACCAGCAATCGCACCCGTACCAGTGCCAAAACCCGCACCATCAGTGGTTCCGAACTTGTTGAAGCAAGCAGTGAAACCGGTGCCCGCAAAGGAAGAAATGACATCGATAGATGATGCAACCGAGAGACGCGAATGGCATCCACCGTGGCGTCTTATTGACACAGGACCGAATGCCATTGGACGAACCGAATGGCGTCCACCGTAGAACGGGTCGGCTCCAAAGTGTCCATGGATGTTGCAATTGTTTTTCGTTAATTTTTTATTCTTGAGGTCAAGAATGTTTTTAAGTGGGGAGTATTGTTACGATTATTTTCTTTATTTTTGGTTTGATATTTGTCGTCTTTTATTATTAGTTGAGGGTGCCTAGTGTAACTTGCAATTCTATTTATGTTGGTTATTACGTATGATTAAGGACAAGTTTTGAGCATTTGAATTCTTCTTCTTCTCCAAGTTATTCTTTCTCTAGTTTAACCCTATCACCAATTGTTAGAAATCAGGCCTAAGAACACGAATTGTGATCTCAAAGATCGACTCTTTATTGATAAAACCCAACTCACATTGTACAATTAACCCGTAACCATCTATTTATAATAAACCTTATACTAATCCTAACCCAACTCAAACTCAATTAAATAATCTCACTCATAGTCTAATACGAACTCAACTAAATAATTAATAAACTAATATTAATAATTATATTTAATCAAGAATTAATCCTTCGTATTGAGGATGCTCTAAGCGTCCTTGGACCCACCCCAAGGACCTAGTCTTACTTGAATTTCATCTTCTCTCTAACCAGTCTCTAACTCTTATTATGGCTCTTTTCGTGCGCACATTATACATTTTACACATTACATACTTAATACAAGATTATATGTATATTGACTTCATTGTCGAATGATGTTTTCGAACAAATTCTTCATATGTTACATTGTGATTACAAACTCAAAAAGGCTAAAATTGGTCGACTTGACAACCAAACAAGACCCGTATAGAAAATGAAGCAACACTAGTAAAAAGTTGATGAAGTGTATGAAAAGTTTTAAGATCAAGATAGATAAAGATATGTTCTTAATAATGTATCCCTTATGTTATCTTGGGGTTTATAGATAAAGATATGTTCTTAATAATGTATCCCTTACGTTATCTTGGGGTTTATAGATAAAGATATGTTCTTAATAATGTATCCCTTATGTTATCTTGGGGTTTATTGTCACACCCAAGTTGTAGAAGCATGGTCGTGTCCTAGGGAAGGCATGATCATGTATGGTCAGATGGATTACCGAGAATATGAG
The DNA here is from genome assembly GCA_023525975.1 of Smallanthus sonchifolius. Taxonomy (NCBI): domain Eukaryota; kingdom Viridiplantae; phylum Streptophyta; class Magnoliopsida; order Asterales; family Asteraceae; genus Smallanthus; species Smallanthus sonchifolius. Next base: position 60,918,058 of record CM042042.1, read on the forward strand.
ATTAATACTGAGGAGTTTGAGTCAACGCGACCGTGCTAGTAAGGCGCATGATCGTGCCTTGTAACAACTCAGATCAGTAACACAAGTTTAAAAGTGTTTTACTCTAATAGGTGGTCTAGAGCGTGACACCACCTCGAACCCACCCATATTTGACCCAAACACAGCTACTGATACGTCGCCAAAAGCCACTGTTAAGAAACTGCTTTTCGCCAAGAACTTCTGCAGGTACTCATCTATGTCTCTCATCTCTCTCTTTAATCCGTAATTCACCACTATTTAATTATGGGTCAAAACCCATATGTAGAAGTTAATGTATGGTTATAAAATGTTGTATGTACTCAGGCTGGTAGACACGGAGGTTGCATCTGTATATTCAAATTGTTGCATGTATTTAATTGTTGTATAGCAGTGGGTTGCATTTAAACTGGTTGGTAGTGGGGATCTTATAAGGGGCGGGAGGGGGTCTCGTCCCCTTGATTTTGGGCTTTGAAGTTCTAATTTTAGCCTGTTACATTTAGATAATTTGGGTAGATTGTGATTGGGCCCCTCCTATCCAATAGCCAAATTTCAATTTTATTTTTCTAGCCTAAGGGGGTGTTTGGATTTACTTTTTAAACTACTTATTAACTTATTACCTTTTCCAAAAAGGTAATAAGTCAAAAGTTCATTTGGATAAATGGTGAAAAAGTCATTTTTAAAAGAGTGAAAAAGTAGATAATTCTTACTTTTGCAAAAAGTCAAAAGTAGTTTTTAGTAAGTAATCCCAAACACCCCCTAAAAACAAATCTCACAACCCCAAAGACCTTAAGGTCGTCAGATTTAGTTGTAATTCTTCTACCTTCATCGTTTATGTGTAAGAACCGGTTGTTTTTTTTATTTATGGTCTTTATTTGATGAGAAAAAAAAATTGGTTTTTTATGTGTAATATTTTTGTCCCCCCCCTCCTCCCCCACTTTAATTGTTGAAGTTCCACCACTGCTGACTGCTATCTGAATAGTTTATACAAATTGATAATTGTTGTATAGTTTGAACGGTTTATGCAAGTTGATATATTCAAACTGTTGTATGTATTTAATTGTTGTATAGTGGTGGGTTGCAACATATGGTTGATCTAAAGGGTTCTCAACATATGTGAAGTGGAGGCCGAGGTCACTTCTGTTGAAGATTGGAGTGTAAATGAAAATGATAATGATAGTGATGGTGTCGATAATACAGAATGGGATGTTTTATATCCCAGTTATGATCTTACTGTCAATTGGAAATCGACGACTAGGAATGAAATTTGAGAGTCTTGCACAACTAAAAGAGAGTTTGAATGTTGTTTCAAATTGTACATGTGTGGTTGTCACCAGGACCTGAGTGGTTACCAAGAAAACTATGTCGTGCCTAGCCCATGGCTTCTCAAGAACAGAACGACATAATTTATACTTTAAGAAACTTGATGAAAATGTCGCTTTGGATTGAACACTAGTGGTAAATGTAAAGTAGTTGGCCTGGATGTGTTAGGTACAATACATAGAGCTCATACATAAACATAATGTGTTTGTACTGTTTTGAACTAAGTTGTCTGCAACTGAACTTACCAATGAAAACCGACGTATGTTTGTAAGTATGTGTTATAGGTGGTCGTTAGAAGGAGAAAAGAAAGGGGAAAGGACTAAAGGTTTTTGCGACTTGAGATTTAGAAGAAATGCAAGTTAAATATTGAAACTTTTGATGAAATCTATGATGTACATGGGTTTAGTTTCCGTAGCAAGATAACTTCTAAGTTTGTAAACAAAGCTTTATCAATGTAAACATTATGTTCTTTTTGTTGCTTTATTTGTTATCAACTAGCTTAAAATCCCGTGTACTACACGGGCTGATTAACGAAAAAAGTTGTTAATCATAAATTTGTATATACTTCATAGTAAAATGATTTACATATTACATACAATAGTCAAATAAACATTAGCAAGTTTTCTTCGATGATTCCATAAGTAATAATACAAAAACAACTAAATTTAAATTAACTCTGTGATTTGGGGACATTGGAAGGATATGAAAATTATTTCAAGTTGATGATCAGAGTAGAAGACAAGAATATATAAATTACTTACAGATTGATAACTCAGATGATAGATGAAAAAGGGAATCAACTGTTATGAGAGGATTGTATGTAAAAAAATTACATGTAGATGATATTTATACAGGAAAATCAAGGTTCGAATTTTAATAAATTTAAATAAATTACATAAATAAAGCCTTAATTGTAGGATTATTTGAGATGACTTTCTGATTTTTGGAAAGTTTTGATAATCTATAAATAAAATATAAATTTTGAATGAATTCAAATCAATCTGTTTTAAAATTTAAATTCAAAAAATGAAAATGATGATCATTTAAAAAAAATGGAAAGGATGATTATAACGTAAAAGAAATTGATATTTGAGTATTTTTTTAATACTTATATTTAGGAATTAGTAATCAAACTTGTTTACTTGTTTACTTATTGAAATGAAAGTTTGGAAACTGATTCGGGATAGATTGGATCCAAGTTAGATCCGCGTGTGATGGTGGTAGTTTAGGCGGGAAAATGTGTCATCAAAAACCTTTATTTATTAGTATGTATAGATATAGATTAGTCACGGAAGCCCCCTTTAGGTGGGGTATGACATTTCTCATACAAAAGGGCGTCACTGTTTGAGTTGCAGTTGTGGACTACAGAGGCCAGCATGGTTTGGTTTGATTCTATTATGGGTTAAAACTGAACCTATAATCGATACCGTGGTTTTTAGATTTTCATAACCAATCAATTCGGTTATAAATGGTCTTGTTAATTTGTTATTGAAAAGATGATCGGTTAAGGCCGACTTTCGACATAAGTGGATTTAAGTTGATTTCATTTTAATAAACCCAATTATATCTTGGATCAAATAATATTGACAAACCTTTTGATTTATAAAGAAGAATAAGTGACATCTAATATGTTATTTATAAAATCTTTTCCATCATACTATTTACAAAAAAAAAAAAAAAATACAAATGTTGATTTTAATGTCGGTTCATTTAATTATACACATATAACTATAACCGAACCTTAAAAATCAGTTAAAAAAATTATAACCGAACCATCAATTTTCAATTGGTTCAATAATTGAACTTCAATTATTTTGATTCAATTTCTTTTAGTTATGGTTCGATTATTGGGTTCTTCTACTCACCCCGCTACACCCCTATAGACAATCCTTTAGGATTATTGGGTACCATTGATTAGCATGACCCCATTACCTTAAGGCTTGAAGGGCATGTTTGATTTGATGTGGTATTTTTAGAGGCATGTATCATATTCATATGATAAATATGTACGTTACGTGAAAAAGTATGTAACTGTTATTTTGATTATTTAATGAACACTAGCAATAGATATGTTAGCACTATGATTTGATATATGAAAGATAAATTCACTTACATAATTACTTCTTGTTGTTTAATTGACATATTTTAGTCAACATTGAATTTTGATGATTATTCTAAAAAGTCCATAACCAACACTATCACGAGTCATTGAGGTTTTTATTATTATCCTGGACGTAGATACTTAATCAATAAGTCATAGATCAACTGGTTTGGAAGAAGACATCCTCATGACATTTCAATGTGAAGGTCATGGATTCGAATCTCACTTGATGTAAAATAATCAGGTGGGCCATGGGTTTTACCACAGTAGGATTTCAGGTGGTGGGTTTCCCCTAGAATGGTGGGCGGGCAGGGTCACCAGCGCTGTCTATGTTTGCGGGCGTGGGTGGTCTTTCGCCAATGGGTTTACCCGGGTGACATGGCTTATAGTATTCGTTGGTCGTTAAAAAAACTTAATTTTTATTAATACAACGACCTTTTATAATCTCGATCATTCTTATGTGTCTCACCCAATAACATTAATAACCGGATTGTGCTATACGTACCCCCTTTGACTAGTTTTTACTTGTTGCACCCTTCCCTTATGTTTTCAAATAAATACAATTCATTTTTTTTTTGTTTTTTTACTTTAGTCTTTATAGATGTTTTTAAAAACATTTTTAAAAATATTGTATGATTATTTTTTAATGACATTTTGTAAAAAAAATAAATACTAGTTAGAAAAGGTGTTTTTTAATACATCTTAAAAGTTATTTTTTCGCCCAGGGGGTGAGGAGAGTAGGATGGGGTATGTATAACCTAACCTATTTAAGGTTATAGAAAGTGTTTTTAGACTTAAAAAATGGTTTTATAAATAATGATTTTCGCTCAAAAGTGTTAATTTATACGTATTCTGTCTAAAATTTTATAGGTATTAAGTTCTGACGTCTCTGATAGAAAAAAAATCTTGGTCCTCATTCGATTTTCTTCAAACTTCGCCACTGTTCCGGACACGTTCTTGTTGATAAGCTGGAAAGGGAGGGTTTATGGATTGTTATATATGATGATGTGATCCAAATTAAGGCCTCAATAGCTATATATAGATTGTTGATAAGCTGAAAAGAGAGGGTTTTTTTAAAGGTGATTTTTTTATTTATGTGGAAATAAGACTCCATAATCTTTGTAAACCTTAATATTTTAAGAGGTTTTTGGCTTTATCGACTGTCACTGGATCACCAACCTCAATGACTATTTTTGAGAGTTAAAAACATCTTTTTAGTTATTTTTTTAATTCTTCTAAAACATATTTGAACTTATAATAAAAATATATAATATAAAAAAGATAGATTTGATGTTTTAAGGGTAGTTTAACAAGAAAATAAAAAACAAATCATATAATAACAAACCCTTTTAAAAACCGACCTATCAAAACTTAGTTTCATTGGATTGATCCCCAAGTTATGCTTCAACACAAATCTAACTTGCATGATTTGTGGTGCATAACAGTGGAAGGAAGGAATATTTATTTTTTTCAAATGAGACGTTCCACCCATTAAACACTCTCCATGTATAGAAACATTTCCATAATGACATTATATTTTTAACTTTTTTGTTTTTGGATATCATCGATTAAATGTTCATGTAAAATGTAATATAACAATATTATTTTTAATTACGTTTTATTCATTTTTACAAGATATGTGATTAATTTTTATACACTACGTATAATTATTTCCTTAATCATTGATCAAGAAAAATAATACGTAAAAGAATTTATTAGTTAAAAAATATTTATTTTATTATATTTTTAAATATAAAAAGAAAAAAAAAACAAAAAACCAACGGCTGAGATTAACTCAACATCTAAAAGGTCAAACCCTCCCCAAACGGAAGGTCTGGGACATAACCTAGAAGTTATAGAACCGCCGTATCCCAACATTTCCTTCTTATAAAACCCTAACATCGTTAAACCCCAATCTCAAAACCCTCCCTGTTCATCAAAACCCTAGAAAAATGGCCATCAATACTCTAATTCGCCGATCAGCTTCCTCCCTCTCACCTCTCGCCGCCCGATTATTGGTCGGTCAAAAAAGCTTCAACCACCACTGCGGCGGCGCTTTTGTGGCCGCCGTCAATCACACTCGGAAGATCATTTTCAACAACTCATTTTTGGCTCCTTCAGTTTCTCGCTATTGTTTCTCCACTTCTCCTGCTGTTAGACGCCCGAGTTCTGATGACTCGCTCCTCCGAGTCATCGATGCTGAGATCAAATGCTCGGAAGAAAGCTTCGAGGAGGTTTGATGTTTTTGTTATTTATTTTATTTTATATGCACATATTAATACTTATTTATTTCACTAGTGAAGAACTAGTATGTTAAATTGACTAGATTTTTGTGTAGATTTCAATATGTTTAAGGTTTGGTTTTATAAAAGTTGTTTGTATAAATGCATTTATGCTTAAATATATGTATATAAGCACATTTTTATTATATAATCAAATTAAGACGGGAGAGATAAAAAACATTGTTTTTTAATTTACTTTTTGTACTATAGCAATATGTACCAATCTTATGCGGTTCTCAGCCAGTGGCGGATCCAGCATTTTTTTTCATGGGTGTCGGAATTTTTGGAGTCGGTTTATCGCTAAATAATAAATATTTTCAGTCCGGTTCAGGTCGGGTCACATAGTACACACATTATCACTGATCACAAATTAACAAATAGCACATATGCCATAACATTATAGCAAAATAATATGATAAGCAAAATTTAGAGAAAATGTTTATAAAAAAAGTTACCTGAAATCATGACAATGACAAGGCAGGGGAGCAAAGGCTGTGAACAGTGAACCCAGATGTTGATGGAAAGAAATCATGATTGTCGCTATTTAGATTTTTTATTTGGTTAAATTGTTTAAATTTTTAAATAAGTAATGGGTTAATTAAATGTGAGCCTCATTGTTAAATGGGTAATGAGTTAATTAAATTTGGGTATAATTGTTTAATTGGCTAAGTTTTTAGCATGGTTGGAAAAATCGCTAGGCGGGCGGTGGGGTGGGGCCTAGGACTAGGCGGGATTAATCGTATTGGAATTTTTATATGTAATTTTTAGTTTTTTATATGTATACACACATAATTATATGTAATTTTTATACAAATGAACATTTTTAAATATTTATACACATAATTGGCTGGAATTTGAAGGGTTTTGCCGGAAAATCCAAGGTTTTCGCCGGAATTTGGCTGAAAATTTCAGGTTTTTGCTGGAATTTTTGCCAGAATCTGGCCGCCTAGGACCGCCTAGAACCGATTCCATTTAATGGTCCGCCTAGCTCAAAATTACAAGTTAAATGGCCGCCTATGCCCGATTTTTACAACACTGGTTTTTAGTCTAGGTTAGTGATAATGTGCTATTAAGTTATTTGTTTTAAGTAAGATTTTATAAAATGCCTAGAAATCAATAAGTTTTTGTGGAGTTTGCTTGTCAACGTGGCGGGTTCACGAGTATGAGCTGTTTAACCTTATATTTGATAGTTTTAAAAAATGTGTTTTATGTCAACTTATAGTTCATATACATTTTGTATTTTTGTTTTTAAATTTGTAATTTGAAGTTACTAATATAAAAAAATGAAAATTGTTTTTGGGTTAAACGGGTTGTTTTTGTATGTTGTTTGGATTCTGACATCAGTTTTCGGGTTTGTATTGAGCACCTATGATAATGATAATACTCTTTTATAACTATGCGGACCTCCATGAAATTTTTTGGTTAAATCTGTTATTTAGTTGTGATAATCTCCTGTGATGTTTATATGATCTTGTTATGGTTGGAATCGAATGTAGCAAATTTTCAAGTTTTTTTTTGGTTAAGCAAAACCAATTTATGGTTTTTGCAGAGTGAAGGTGTTCCAGAGGGCTTCCCTTTTGAACTTGATGATACTCTTGGGCAAACAACAATATCTCTGACCCGAGAATACCAATGTGAAACTATTCATGTTGAGGTTGAACCATCAAGTCTTGTTACAGGCGACGAAGAAGATAGCGATGATGATGGTAAGTCTGATAAAGACGATCAAGCAAGCCTCCCCATGGTTGTTAAAGTCTCTAAAGAAGGTGGGCCTAGCTTAGAGTTCAGTGTAACTGCTTATCCCGATGAGATTGTCATTGAAAGCTTGTCGGTCAAAGATCCAGAAATGACCGAAGATCAACTTCCTTATGAAGGACCTAGATTCGAGTAAGTATCACCTTTTTGTTAATTATCAAAATGGGTTTCTTGATGAAGCTTATTTGGTTAGACGGGCTTTGCGCTTGATGGGTTTATATATTAATGTCGGTTCAAACTTTTTTGTAGTGAATTGGATGAGAATCTGCAGAAGGCGTTTCACAAGTATTTGGAGATCCGGGGCATAAAGCCGGGTATGACCAACTTTCTGCATGAGTACATGGTGAACAAAGATCACAGGGAATACACAAACTGGCTTAAAAATCTAAAGAAGTTTGTAGAGGCATAAAAAGAGTGGTTCTTTGATGGCTTTAAGAAAACAGTTATTGGATGGTTTTAAGGCTTTGCATTATTGGACACTTGTCTATTATTATATAATGATAATGATATGTGGTTTAAGTAATGAGTTTGAACTCCTGTGTAAGATAAACACGGAATCATAAATTGCCACTGATTGTTGCTTTTGTGGGTGCATATTTTGGCAATGACAATAATGGTTAAAACAATCTTGGTACAATTTGAAATTTCTGATGCATTTTGTTTGATGAAATAATCATATTTAGATTGAAAATTTGTTAAAAAAGATGAAATATGATTGTGCGATTAAGGGTGTTAATTGAATCAACGAAAACGTGCAAATTGAAGCAAATCTGACTGTTTAATATCCACAATGTTCGGTTTTCGTGATTTGGTGGTTTAAACGGTTCGTTTCAAAACATAGAGCACATCAAATGGTGGGCACCAAACACACAACAATACACGCCAGATCAGCTACCAAATTAGCTGCCACATCAAATATCGGTGGAGTGGTAAGGGAGAGACCTGATGTTTCTAATGACCCTGGTTTAATCTTTGTTCTCCACATTAGTTTCTGTGACATGCAAATGAGGTCTAGCTTATGCTGATGCACCTGGGTTTTACCCACGCCGATCCAAGGTTCGAGCCTCGGCTCTCCCTCAAGCCCGGAAGGGGCCGTATTGAGTGAGATTTTTCCTTGGATGCTCTCCAACTCTGATGCCAAGTGGAAGACAACATATTGACCGGAGTTGGACAAGTCTCTCCCATACGACGGGGGTGCAACGTCACAACATTCAATGTTCGCCGTTCAAAAAAAAAGATATCCACTCGTCCTTCAAAAAACCTCATTTTTACTCCAACACTACATCCACTTTCAAACACCCTATATTTTTACATCATCACCTACTTTTACATTTAATTTCTATATACCAAAAAACTTATTTATTCATAATCTTTTTTTTATATATATTTTGTATTAATTACCAAAAAAACTTATTTACTAGGAGTTCTACGACTAATTTCCCTTTTTTTCCTAGCCGACGGGAAAACAGAGTCACCCACTAGCCATTACATGTGATGGTGTAGATGTGAACGGCAGTTGAATGTCGCTAGGGGTTGGAGTTGATGTAAGTGTAGGTGTTTGAAACTGTTGGAAACCCGGATGTGGAAACTGTTGTGGAATTTGTGGATAAGCTTGTTGAATTTGTTAGAACTGTTGGAAACTTGGATATGTAATCAATCTAATGTTTATGAAATCTTAATAGTAATTTTCTTTATTGCCTTGTGTTTTTTTATTCAATTTCATCACACTCCCATGTTTTCGTCGTTGGCGGGCATGTGACATGAAACAAGGTCAAGAACACAAGTCTATAAGCTCTCAAAAACCTTATATGGTTTACGCCAAGCACCTAGGGCGTGGAACATAAAGCTTGTCTCGGCATTAAAAAGACTCGATTTCACAAGATACAAACAAGAACAAGCTATCTACCGAAAGCTTTCAAACCAACGGTTACTACTCGTTAGAACTTATGTGGATGATTTAATCGTTACAGGTTCTTGTGTCCATAGTACGTTTTCAAGAGATAAATGGAGACTCAATATGAGATGAGTGATCTCGAATTGTTACACTATTATTTGGGAATAGAAATCACTCAAAACAGCCAAGGGATATCAATTAAGTAAAGCGGGTACGCCACCAAAGTGTTAAAACAGTCCCGGTTATGGGATTGTTATCTGACTCAATTTCCCATTGACATCGGGTTGAAACTATTGAAGATGGATGTTGGACCAGAAACGGATTTAACCGAGTACAAGTTGATTGTTGGATGCTTACGGTATCTAACCCACACTCGACCCGATCTAAGCTATTATGTGGGTTACGTAAGCCGGTTCATGCAAGATCCAACGAAAACACATGCATAAGTAGTAAAATACATGCTAAGATACTTGAAAATGAAGCCTAGATCTCGGTATTACGTACCCAAGAAGTGGTGGAAAAATTCTATACGAATTTAGTGATAGTGGTCATCCGGTTGACTTAGATGACAGACGGAGCACAACCAGAACCGTATTCTATTACGATGATGCACCGATCACATGGAGCTCACAAAATCAAAGCTCGACTGCTTTGTCGTCGTGTGAAGCGGAATTCATGGCCGCAAATTCAGCCACATGTCAAGCATTTTGGTTACAAGGATTACTATCAGAGTTGATACGTGAAAACGAAGAAGTTGTCACACTCTTTGTTGATAACACATTCGCCATAGCTTTGATGAAGAACCCGGTTTTCCAGGTAAGGAGTAAGCATATTCACAGACGATACCACTTTATTAGAGAATACATTAAGCGGGAAGAAATAAAAGTGGAACATGTGAGCAGAGATCGTTAAAGGGCCGACATTCTTACAAAGGCGTTACCAAAACTGAAATTCATCGAGATGAAAAGACTCGTTGGGGATGATTATTAAACTAATCTTGTAAGTAATTTTGGGTAAAAATGACCGATTTCCAAAGTCTAGGGTATTTTAAGTTAGCTTTTCCTCTAGTTTGATTCAAATAAATAAAGTATACTTGTGGATTAAGTATATGAGGCTTATAAATAAAGATCAAGTCAATATAATACAAGTGTCTTTGAGAGTCAGATTGTTTTCTTGTGCTATAAGTTTTCTGTGCCAATTTGATTCATCTCTCTCCCTCTTCAGTCATCTTGAATTCCCTGTCATTGTGATGAAGAGACATGGTCGAAAACCCTAAGGGGTTTCAGGTTCGTGTTACTTTACCCTTTGACTTTGTTGTCATTAATTTACTTGCATATTCCCGGAAAAACAAACAATGCTATTGATTCAAGGTTCTGAGCACCTCAGAATACCGTTTGAAGACATCAAAGAATCCACTAAAAACTTCGAAACCCTAATCGGAAGGGGTGGATATGGTCCTGTTTACAAAGGAGAACTCACACTTTCCGGTAAACTTACCATTGTAGCTGTAAAACGACTCAAAAATGATAACCTTTCTGGACAGGGGCATAAAGAGTTTTTAACAGAGATTCAATTACTCTCTCGTTATAAACATCGAAACCTCGTCTCGCTTCTCGGTTTCTGTGTAAAACTCAATGAGAAATTCCTTGTTTACGAGTATGCAGAGCATGGAAGCCTTGATAATTACTTAAAACAAACAACAATCGAGAGCCGGTTCACATGGAAGGATCGGATCAAAATATGCATTGATGTAGCCCGCGGTTTGGATCATCTCCATAACCATGTCGCGCAAAATCATAGAGTTATCCATAGGGATATTAAAAGTGCAAATATTTTGTTGGATCATAACTGGAAAGCGATGATTGCGGATTTTGGGCTTTCGAAAATAGGCCGTGCAAATGAAAGTATTTCTTATCTTATTACTAATCCGTGTGGAACATATGGTTATTGTGATCCGGCATATTTGAGTACCGGGATCCTGACTAAAGAGTCTGATGTTTATTCATTTGGAGTGGTTTTATTTGAAGTCCTGTGTTGGAGGCTGTGCTTCAAAAATGTAAAAAGTTTGACATCAAATCTTGTTATTGATCCCGCTTTGGACAAGTACAAGAACTCGAATTCCATGAAAGAGTTTTTAAAGATTGCGTATCAGTGCTTGCTGGATGATCGGAGACAACGACCCTCGATGAGTTTGGTGTTACAGAAGCTTGAGAAAGCGTTGAAATTGCTAGTATGTTAACTTTTATCTCTAAACTTGTTATTAATCAATTCAATATATATAGATTTTGCTTGCAATTTCCTGAAATCTGTTTGGTGGTACAGGAAATTAAGGAACCGCCTGAATTACTTGTAAGTTTTAAGAGGTTCCTAAACTAACTATAATAACTGAAATCATACGCTTCTTTGAAAACATTTCTGTTCTTACATGTTACAGAAACCTGTAGAGACCTTGCAAATGCGGGTAAGCACAAATTTGTTACCTGAGGAGGCGTGTGAACTGCAAGTAAGTTCGAGTTCATTATAATTTTGAGGTTACTTTGTGCTTAAATATGCTAAATGAACCATCTTACCAGGAATGATAGATTTCTTTAAAAATTGAAAAAAAAAAAAAAATTAACCATCTTACCAGGGATTCAGACCCATGTCCTAAAAAATTTAAAAAAAAAAAAACTATCTTACCATGAACGATCAAACTGAAACTAATGGAGAGGCAATAATGGATGCTTCCAATCCTAAAGATTAAGTTCAACATTTCTTTGTGTTGTGTAAGGTTCTACTTCTGTATATTATATCTTGGTTACACACGAATATGCTGGTCTTAAGCTGGAAACTTCATACATTTTGCAGTTTGCGGACGAAGATGAAATTGAAAAATCAGAGGTGAAGAATCTTTTAACAACAAACATAGAAATGGATAATCAATTGCCAAGTGATTACAAACAATTTATATATTATTCAAACACAAAAATGATGAAAAAGCCTCAACGAGATGTGATTTTTCCCACAAAAGAGGAAGCATACTCCATTCTTTCGATGGGTGTTCTTATCAAAGTCAGTTCTAAAGTTAACATGGTGAGTCTATTACCCTCGTTTAAACATTTAATTTTTATTTCATAAACTATTTTTTTTTAATTTGTCATCTATATTTTGCTGTCAAAGATACAAAATACTATAAACCACATGGTTCTTGGATGAATTTGGTGTACTTTTTTATGGTATAAATTTGGGTAAGATCTTATTTAACACATTAGCTAATGGAACCCATCAACCAAGTAACTGGAGTAAATAGAACCTATCCTACAATTTTTTTAACCTCATCTTTCAGTTAAATTTCAAACTCAATTGCAATTGAAAGCATTGGTAATTGATCCTTATTTAGTATTTAACTTAGATTTATCATGCTATGTGACTACTAGTTGTCAGTTACAAACAAGATCCAATCAAACAAGAGGTACATCAAGATCACACGAGAAGAAACAAGATCTAATACATAAAACAACACAAAAACTGTAGATCAATGTTAATTAAGCTTTGCAGATAAGACAATAAACTGTTGGGCTATGTGGTGTCTTGCGCACCAAGGGCAGCCGGCCCCAGGTGAAGACCAACTTTGGCAGTGCTAAAGATATTCGGCCTGATTTTTTTTCTTATTCTGCAAGTTTTCTGAGCTTAGGAAAGTTTGAATTTGGAAAGGATTTAGCACTAATCTCCTCTCTATAAATATAAGACCTTGTAATTGTAATTCTCAACACCTCATATAATAAAATTGACTCGCATTGCAGCTGTGAACGTAAGTCAGTTTAGACTGAACCACGTAAACCCCAAACATTTTTTTTCTGTTTGCGATCGTGAGTGTGTGTGTTTGGGTGTTTGCTGTTTGTGTAAATAGTTCCTGCCCGGAAGAGAAGTTTGAATAGCAAATTGCTGTTGTTTTGCCGCCGGTCAACTCAGGTTAACGACAGTCAAAGCTGTCGGTCAACTGTTGCTGGTCCCCAAAGTCAACAACATTCATTTGTTGTGTTTCTTTGGTCTGATCAGGAGGATTAGGGACCAGAAACGAGGTTTGACCAGATATCAGTCGGTTGAGAGTCGTGTTTGACCGGAAAAAGTCAGCAAAAAAATTTAGTGTATTTGAACAGCTGTGATATCCGATCCTTAACATAAATCGCCTGATTTTAGGATGTTTGATATCATGATTAATGGGTTGAAATGAGCATTTTGATTAACTGAATGGCTGATGAATGGTTTATTTAAACCATTTTCTCTTCAACATAAGGTTTGTACCAAGAATCATTTCCCCTTGTATTTTTATTATCCGATTCGAGAAATATCAAAAAGATCAACTCCTTTACTTGTCCACCTATTGCTTAATTATTGTGCATTTATATTAAAATGGATATTGTCTATAAAATTTACTATTGATTGGTTATCATCTTCCAACACTTTTGTCCTCTTTGATTGTGTGGTATGCATTGTAAAAAAAAATGATATAAACCATCAACCCCCCCCCCCCCCAATATGATTAGTTAACTCTTTAAGTATATTCTTGTGATTTAAAAATATTTAAATTTGTTGATTGCAGTGGTTTTGGATAACGGAGTTTAATGGAAAGAAATGTTTTTTGCTTCCACCAACATTACTTTCTTATGATAAACAATTGATTAAGCTCAAATGGACAAGTTCAAAGGAATCAAGGTTCTCCCTCCCTATCTCTCTCCAATCTAGACTCTTTATTGCATTTACACACTAATGTATTGCTGAGTTAGGTATGTTTATAATAGAATCTTATAATTTTGTAGAGTAAACTGCAGTTTTCGTCCATGAGATTTGATGGTCTTAACAGGTTCAGTGCACCTCTAACACTCTGAGTCCCTGATGTTACATTTCTTAACTCTTTTAGTCCAATTCACCAACCCCGTTAAGTTTTTTCAGTTAAATTATTGTTAAATAACCGATATACCCCTCTTCTTCCCCACTCCACCACCAGCTGCCGCCATCACCACCTGCCACCACCGCCACCTACCACCAAAATACCCCTCTTCTTCACTATTTTCTTATTAAGATGTATCATACCAAATACAATGAGCCTCCATTTATAGGGCCTTTACATTAATACAAAAGTAATGAATGGATGGAAGTTATACATGTGGAGAGTCATCTTATTATTATGTATTCATAACAAAGTCACAATTTTACAATTATATCATTGTAGCTGTTGTTTAATTCTCAAACTTTCACTAGTTTTTAGTTTAGACTTTAAACTTTTTTATAATGATTTTATTCAAATTTTAGTATACATCTAAAAATAGTCATGGTTGAACACGTTAAAAGATCTTTATGACGTCACATATATATGTTCGATACAGGGCGGCTAGACTATAAAATAATAAGTTGAAGCTTGGAGTTCCTATATTAAAGTGTCCTATAAGTTTAGAAGTTTCTCTGACAGAACTAATTAAGCATCCTCTTTCTTTCACACATATTATACATTCCCCCTCTCTCTCTCTCATACACACTCCTCCATCTTTCTCTCTAATTCTCATTTATTAATGTAAAATAATATTATTATTCTTGAGAATCTCTACCCATCAAGCAATTAATTGCATTCCTGTCCCGTTCTTTACACGTGTCTTTGATTTTCTTAAGGAGTAGAAACATACCTAGCTGACCCTAGATTCGTACCTTTAGAGACAGTCATAGAGTTCATTCCATAAGGTCATTACGTGTTAGTTGGATTTCTTCCCAAGTGGTTTTGTAGTTTACTCTTGTTGACTTATTTGGATGATCCTAAAATTTATCCTATGTTCCTTAATAACTTCTCAAATTCAGATATACTCTACATACCTTTTATATGATGGGGTTTCATTAAATGCAGAGTAGGAAATGTATTACACCTACCCTCTTCAGAAACAATAGGTATGCATTTCAAAGTTCCAAATGGTCTTTTTTCAACAAACACAACATATGGATGCTACCTTGTTTACAAGATGCCACAAGATTTTGCTCGCGAAACTAAGGTGAAAATGAAGCTCGACGATGATGATGACGACAATGTTACGTATTTGAGTATATATCAAAGCCCTGGACCAGATGGTATAGAGAGCTCTTCAAGCCCAATGAACAAACATAAAACCGTACAATTGCCAATTAAGAGAAAAGACGGTTGGTTGGAGGTGAACTTGGGGAACAAGACAGATGTTCAGTGGATGAATATGCGTTATGGTGAACAGTTTGATCATTTGTGGCGAAGGTATGTACTATGATCATAACAAAAAATAAGTAAAGTACACGGATGGTCCCTATGGTTTACTAATAATTTAGATTTGGTCCCTAACTTTCCAAAAGTACACGGATGGTCCATGGGGTTTGCACTTTGTAGCGCATTTAGTCCCCAAACTTTGCCAAAAGTACATGTATGGTCCCTATGGTTTGCATTTTGTAACGCATTTAGTCTCTAACTTGACCTTCTAAAACTTTTAGATTTGTTGGTTGGGGACTAAATGCGTTACAAAGTGCAAACCACATGGACCATCCTTATACTTTTGAAAAGTTAGGGACCAAATACAAAGTTTTAGTAAACCACAGGGACCATCCTTGTACTTTACTAAAAAATAATGCAATGATTTCTGATTCTTATTTAGACTACAAAATATTACCATATTTTCATTTGTTTTGATATTTTCCCCTAATTTATATTACCAGGGAAAGCATCTGGAGGTCTTGGTTTCTTGTATGTACCTCACACAATGAGTCCCATAACGTGTCAGAAAATAAGGCGGATGATAATAGCTTTACTTTAGACCCACGTTATTTCTCAAACATCACCGTACTTATGTGTCCCGTTGATGATGTCGCCCTGTGCCCAGAGCTTGTTGTGCAAGGTATTGAGTTTAGACCCGTGTAGAATCCATATGTTATGCGCAATGAAACTTATATCAACTCATTGTAATAGTTTTGTTTTGGATTTAAGGTTATCATTTTTTGGTTTCTTAAATAATTAGAGATGATCACTTCACTTGTCATCTAGTAAACATGAATCAATCATATTACTTGGTAAGCAAACCATATTGCTTGACACAGAAGAAAAACGCGTAAATGTGTGTTGGCGTGTTGCTACTAGATTTGCAAGGCTAGACAACTTGTGAAGGGGTGAAGATTTAAGCAAAGCCGGTAAGGCATCATATTAAGCAAATATGTTTTCTAAACTAAAGAAGCTATTTGTTTGTCAAGGTCACATACAAACACCCATGCAACATCAATGTTGGTTTCCAAAGCCATACAAATGTTACATATGAAAAAGTTAACTCAAAACTTAAATTACATATATCTCTCTCTTTTATAAAATTAGTCTTTTAACCATACAAGAAATATGACTATACTTGTTCCATCGATCCCAACCATAACCTTCTGATTCTCGCTTCCGATCAATTCTAACATCCAGTGTTGCTTCTGATCAACATCATCCAGCTGGATGTAATTAATGAAGGGGATATACGTAAATAGAATTTTGAGTTGGGTATATGTAATCAATGAAGTTTTTAGGGGGATATATATGTAATTGTCTCTTCATGTGAAGGTACCTGAGCAAGTTGCATTATTAGCGAACAACTTTCACTTCACTTCTAATTTGGTTTTTAGCTCTAAGAATTGTTACATGACCATCCAAAATTTACAACTATTATTGAAACCCTACGGCAATATAAGTAATTTACAAGTTTCTTTGAAAAAATTGCCATGTATAATCAAATTTGAAAAGGGTTGGTTGTTTTAGTGATGTTATTTAAGTATCATAACCCAAAGTAAACATGTTAGGTGATTTTAGTGTTATCGGGATTATTTTAGTTTAGTTGGATTCACTGAAGACCGAAAGAGAAATGAGTATAAATATTGTCACAAGTTAGGAGGTGTGAAGTCACAATTGTAAAAGACTATACTCATTCTACTTACCTCAAACCCGATAGTTCAATGGGCGAAGCCCCTAGTGACTAGAGGGTTCCAAGGGGGCACACCCAATCCCCCTTTTGAGAGTAGTGAATTAGTGGGTGTTTTCATTGGGTTCGGTGATTGAATAGGGTTTTCGTTTATTCATATTCGTAAAGTTGAGTGATGAGCAAGGTCACTAATCTTGGATGTCATCGCTATCGGCATTGTTGATGGCTCAAAAAAATTGGCTTTTTTTGATTGGTCAGAAAATAGTCATCGCCAATACCAATGGCGATAGCTTGAGAAGTTGTCGACGACAGTGGCGATGGCTTGGGAAGTTCCTGACACGGCTAGAGGTGGGGAAGCCATCGCCAATGGCCATGGCGAAGGCCCCCAATGTGAAACAAATTCCAGAACGACCCCAAAAGAAAAATACGACATTGGTATATGCATATTCAAGTTTCACGAACTCATTGAGCCTCTGGCCCGCACGCCATTAACAAAAATATGGATTTAACCCTTCACATGCCCATTATTTTTTGCTATGGAACATAATGTAACTTCTTGACTAATATTCTAAATAGATGATTTGTTGTAATAACATTCATAGTATTTGATTACTATACCAGTTCTATGATAAATCATACACACTAACTTTGGGTTAAAGTGTTTTACCATTCGTTGACGGTGATTTGGATACGAGTCAACAGTAACTTTGGGATAAAGTGTATACACCTTAAACCCTAATCTGACTATTATATAAACAAGTTTATGATATTACATACTTTATACCAAAATCCAAATTAATAAAAGCGCAATCATATATAAATCAAGTGAACCACATTAAAAAAAAACTAGTACAAAACTGTTCATTGCTTGGGTTGTAGCAGTTTTAATATAATCATAAGTGTATATTAAACAGTTAATTTTATAACAATAATTAACGGTCTTCTCCTTGCAATGCTGCAAAGACCCAAGTCTAGCTACTAGGATCTTACAGCAACATTGAGTAAGGTGTACTATGCTCACTTGCAGCTGCAAGAACAGAAAGTTGACCAGGCTTCAATATATCCGTTGACCTTTGACTTGTACAACATCCTCTCAAGATCAATAACCTCCAATTGTCTAATTAAATCATTGATCGTTGACCTTTGACTTTTACCACCATCATGTTTCTGGTCAAAATTCATCTTTAAAATCTGTTTGGGCTTTAACTTGCTACAAATTGAACTAACTTTTCTTTCATTAGGCGAAGGACTCGGTCCCCTAAAATGGAAACGGTCTTGCAAACTTCCCGGCTCCTGTGAGTAAAAAGTTTACAAGAAAATGTAATTATTAGATGAAAATGCGTATGGCAAAGCAGACGGGTCGGGTCGGGTCATGATGAATAACTTTTGATACGGGTGTGCAGGGGTTTTATGCGTTAAAAACACACTTTATTAGTACTCTAGTGACAAGAAACTAGAATCAAAACACTAACCTTATCAAAGAATCCGATCCTTGGAGATGGCATACGCAGACCTGAAGATTTTATTGTGGCACTTTGACTAGTAAACTTTCTTTCATTAGAATTTGGAGTCTGAAAATCTAATAATGGTGTGGTTTTTTGGTGAGTAACTGGAGTTGAAAATGAAGATGAAGATTCTGAGAGCCATCCATCAATAGAGCTAGTAGGAGATGTGCTAGAAGACGACAATGGAAAATGGAGGACCGAGGAAGGAGAGTCAACCAATTTCATGTTTTTGGGATTGACTTTCCTTTTGCTAGACTTAGATAAATTCTTAGAAGAAGCACTAGCACATGATGCATACGAACGATGAAATCTTTCAGTTGTAGGAGATGTAAAACTGGTTGATTTAGGAAGACCACCTGATCCAGACCTCTTGTAATCTTGTGCTGCATGATATAAAACCAATTTGGTATGTCAAAATTTGAAAACTAAATACAAATATACGACCCGTTTATCATTTTGAATCATACCTGTTCTGGTTTTATTTTCAGTTTTAACATTATCTGATCCTACAACACCTGCTGCAGTGTTGTTAGATGAGAAGAGCTTTGAGACCTTGTTGTTACAGAGTGCATTTGATTGGCTGCCACCAATTTTGGTTGCAAGTTTTGATCTTTTAACATCTTTTTGAGTTCTAGGAGTTTTTTTGAAGCTTGTATTTACAATAAGCAACTCTTCAGGATTCAACAAACCTGCAAATGTTATAAAAAGAACATCTTGATCTTTACCATTTTTACATTCGGGCTAATCTTGAGCTAAATTCAAACCAGGATCTCAAAATAATAAAATTCTGTTAATAATTACCTGCCCTAGTGGAGAAGGCGCTATCCCAACCTAAGCTTTTACGCAAGAAACTTTGTCTTCTTGGCTCGGATTGAACATCCTCGTTTACATCATCAAATGTTACTGCAGAATAAGTTCCATCAAAAACATAAATAATCGCACTTACTTCAGATAAAAAGTAGCCTAACAGTTCCTTTATAATTTCAAATTTAATCAATCCTACACAGAAAGTATAGTGCATCAACTCTTTTTAAACACTATTATATACCTATTGATTTAACTATGATACATAAGACAGTTATGTAACCGCCTCTCTTCTCTCTCCCACTATATATGGTCAGCACTAAGAACAAATGCTTACGCGATTCTCTACATAAAATTGGTTATGTGTTGAACATGCCCCTATTAATATATATGTTAAATTGATTGAAACTATATAATTGAAACATTCTTTGCTATTAACCATGAATATAATCCAATAAATTAGATATATACACAGACGTTATGCATATGCGAATACCTGAATACATACACATGTGCGTGTATCCAGAAATCAATCAAACCTAGTGAAAAGAATGTTCAAAAAAAGATGATGTGCACCTGAAAGTCGAAGATCTTCAAGAGAATCGCGATAAGGAAAGAGGATTAAGTAATCATCTTCCTCAGAGAAGTCTAGGAGTTGCAGATTATCATCTCCAAAATTAATATGATTCTGTTGACCTTTGACTCCAACCACATCCCTCTCAAGATCATTAACCTCCAACTGTCTACTTAAATCAATGACTTGATCTTCAAAATTAAGCACATTCTCCTTCTCAGCTTGAAATGAACAACGATCATCTTTCTGGCTTTTTCGGTCTGGACTCAACTTTCTGTTTTTTAAAATTTCTTTCGGTATTTGCCCAACTGGCTTTAACTTGCTACAACCTGAAGCAACTTTTCTTCCATCATTTTTCCTACTGACACAACGGTTTTGCACACTTCCCAGCTCCTGTGAACAAAAAGTTTACAAGAAAATGTAACTGTAAGTGTTCATTAGATGAAAAAACAGATATGGCAAAACAACTGGTCAGAATGGGTAATCTTTGGTACAGGTGTGGTGGGTTTAATGCATTAAAAAGAAACTTGGGTTGACCCGAAGTTTTTTAGCCAAACTTTTCTAAATAATATGATTAAGAGGTTTCATGCATTAAAAATACTCTTATACCCCGTTTTTAATTTTTTTAAGATTACCCGTTGGTAATATGAAACATGACCCGAATCCAGATTTCCTACGCTAATGAAAAGAAACAGGAACAATCTAAAATCAAATTAATAACCTTATCAAAGAACCCGAGCTTTGGAGATGGCTTATGAAGACCTGAAGATTTTATCTTTCTGTTTGGTCCACCGGAAGAAGGAGAGTTGACCAATTTCATGTTTTTGGGATTGACTTTGCTTTTGATAGACTTAGATAAACTCTTAGAACAAGCACTGGAAGATGATTCATCCGAACGATGAACTTTTACAACTGTAGGAGACGCAAAAGAGTTTGATTTAGGAATACCACCCGATTGAGACCTGAAGAGGATAGACGATCAAGCATCAAGCTGAGAGCCGGCCGCGGCTGAGAGCCTGCCGCGGCTGATAACCTGCCACGGCTGAGAAGCCATTCTTCGCTGCGGGACACCAAGCCAAAGACGTGTCACGGCCAAAGATATGTCACGACTCAAAGCACAAGCGCAACAAGAAGGGGAAGGTCGGTCGTAAGGAATGCAGGGGGGACCACCTGCCGCGGCTGAAGGCCTGCCGCGGCTGAGTGTGTGTCACGGCCAAAGTGCAACAAGGATGGGGAAAACGGAACCCATGCTAGAAGGAAAGAACAAGGACGGAATCGACAAACCCTACCCCAGCCGCGGCTGAGGCCGTGCCGCGGCTCAAGGGTGTCCCGGCCGAAAGATGGACTCATCTGACATCGGACGACATCTCCCACTCAACACTTAGAAAATATCAAAGAAGTTACGAAGGAAATAATCTCATACCAGAAAATAATACTAAATAACTAAGATAACGCCTCATTGGGCATAAGAGTCAACTATAAAGACAACACCAATGGGGAAACCTGAACCCATAATAGAAAGAGGTCAGGAAAGAACAAGTAACACAAAAAGGGAAGTCAGCTAACAAGACAAGATATGTCAGGGACAGAACCTGTACACAGGGAACACGGGTCAACTATACAAACAAAGATAATTAAATACACCCTGAACTCCCTAAGCACGAATGAGGAAATAACAGTCATATTAGCAGAAGTAGGGAGAGATGTTTGACTGCATACAACCTACAATGGATACCCAGTCCAAACATCTTGACCATGGATACCTTATAAATAGTCGGGCCGATTTCAAAGGTAAGACTCAGGTTTTAACACACAAATTCACAATATCACAATTTACTCATCTCTTCTTTCTCACCTTTTACCTCCTACTATACACATACTTATTCTCACGCCGGAGGGTGGTCACGAGGAGAAAACCCCTTCTGCTCGTGGCGAGGCTCACGGTGTTTCCTGTTTTGCAGATCATCCTCTCAAGACCTGGAGATCCCGTTCGTTCATCCAAACCCAAGCCCAGAAGTCCTAGTTTAACTTGTCCATCTCGCACGGCTTCAAGACTCCCGCCTCTAGGTGGTAAGTTTTGTAGCAACATTTGGCGCCATCCCGTGCTCTAAAACGAAAAAAAAAACGATGGGCGAGGGCGAGGAAACTCCTAACAATGAAACCAGAAGTTCTGATATCCTGAACTTAGACGGTAGCAATGCTACCAGAAGGGAGGGAAGCAAGAACCAAATGAGCAATCTTAATGACTCTGAAAAACAAAGCAATGACCAAGTCGTCGTCACTCCGGAGTTCTTGCGGCAGAATCGCCGACAGATTCTCGCTTTGTTGCAAATGGAGGAGAAGGAGCGCCAGTTGAAAGAAATCCGAACCCGTCTAGAGTTCGGAGACGACGAAAATGACGACTCACCAAAGAAAGATGACGAAGAGAAAGATAAGCTACACAACACCGAGGCTGTACGTCAAGAGACAACCAAGAGGAAGCTAGATTTTGAAGATGACTACAGCAAACCATACAGGCCATCCACGGCGAGGTCAAGATCAAAGTTTATCAACAAAATTGCAGAATTCACGTTTCCCCCAAAACTAAAAATGCCATCCAATGTGGGGAAATATGATGGTCTGGGTGACCCAGACGATCATCTCGCCATTTTCATAGGTGCAGCCGAGGTAGAACAATGGTCTATCCCTGTATGGTGTCATATGTTCATGCAAACACTGACGGGAGCAGCGAGGGTATGGTTCGATAGCCTTACGGTGGGAGAGATAGGAAGCTTCGAACAGCTGGAAGATAGTTTCCTGAAAAATTTTAGCCAGCAGCGAAGATCCATCAAGGACCCGACAGAACTACACAACATTAAAAGAGCTGACAACGAATCTGTAGGAGACTTCATCCCGAGGTTCGTAAGAGAGAGCATGCAAGTAAAAGGAGCTGGTGAAGACATACGCATCTCGGCCTTTATCCACGGCGTTCGAAGCGAGCAGCTGGTTGAGCGATTCCACGAAAACCGCCCTAATACAGTCGAAGAAATGTTAGAAAGAGCTAAAGCGTTCGTACGGGGAAGAAAAGCAAGCGATCAGTTGAAGGATCGTACACAGAAAAAAACAACTACATGGGATGTCCCTAGAAGGCAGACACCACAGAAAATGTGGGACAAAGGGCATTTTCAATCACGCTTCCAGCAGCGGAACGTGCCATTCCAGCCTAGATATTCACCGTCACCACGACCCAATGTCGGGCCTACTGTCAGTCTCCCACCACTATCCAAAACACCAAGCGAGATCCTAGCAACAGAAAATGTTAATTTCGTGAAACCAGCTCCCATGAGGCCAGGCCCTAGAAAGGCCACGGAAAAGTATTGTGAATTCCACAAAGACAACGGCCACACCACCGACGAGTGCTTCTCCCTAAGGAGGCAAATTGAATCAGCAATCAAAACAGGCAAGTTGGCACACCTGCTGAAAGAGCTGAAGGCTATACCCCAGCCAAATGGAAAGAGGAAGGAGATCCTAATGGTGAGTCAACCATCAGGAAACGCAGGCATGAAAAGAAGCAACGACCACATGGAGTCATGGATGGAGCAGGAAATTAGTTTCCCCCCAATTAGAAGCGGTGATTTTGCAAGAGGTGCGCTACATGTATCAGCTGACATTGCAGGTCACCAGGTACGAAGAGTTTATGTAGATACTGGAAGTGCATCCGAAATCATGTACGAACATTGCTTCATGCAACTAGATGAAGAAGTTCGGAAGGGCCTCGTCACACAAGTCCATCAGCTCACTGGCTTTTCGGGGGAAGTGGTGCAACCACTAGGGAAAATACAACTTCAGGTGACAATGGGAGACGAAACGGGGAGACGAACAGTCCCAATGACTTTCCTCATAGTACGCTCTCAGTCAAGCCACAATGTGATTCTGGGAAGACCGGGTTTATGTGCACTCGGGGCAGTCATCTCCACCATTCACGGAGCCATCAAATTCCCGACACCAACCGGTATAGTAACTTTATACTCAACCAAAGAATGTAAAAGCGTAAAAGTTTCAACATCAGTAGCCCCAAAAGTCATAAACAAGCAAGAAGGTGTGGCACAGGAAGAATGGGCACTCCACCCAGAATTCCCGGAACAGAAAATAACGGTTGGACACCAACTAGGAGAAGAAACGAAGAGAATGCTGAGGCAGTTTTTACTCAACAATCTAGATGTCTTCGCTTGGCAACCTTCAGACATGGAGGGGGTTCCAAGGGAAACGGCAGAGCACCGTTTAAACACCTACAAATCAAAGGAGCCAGTGGCGCAAAAAAGACGACATTTGGGGCCAGAGAGAAACCAAGCAGTATTGGCGGAGGTTGAAAAGCTTTTGTGTGCTGGCATAGTACGGGAGGTGAAGTACCAAACCTGGGTAGCCAACCCAGTCATGGCCAAAAAAGGAGACGGGACGTGGCGAATGTGCATAGATTTCAAAGATCTTAACGCCGCATGCCCTAAAGATTGTTACCCACTCCCAGAAATTGATTCCAAAGTAGATGCTTTGGTAGGTTTCCCACTAAAATGTTTTTTGGACGCTTATAAAGGTTACTGGCAGGTACAGATAGCCAAAGAAGATGAAGACAAAACAGCGTTCTACACTAGCACCGGGATATTTTGTTTCACAAAGATGCCTTTCGGCTTGAAGAACGCTGGAGCTACCTACCAACGATTGATGGACACGGCTTTTAGCGAACAAATCGGTAAAAATCTGGAAGTATATGTAGACGACCTTGTGGTGAAAAGCAAGAACGAAGAAGGGTTATTAGACGACCTGGGCGAAACATTCAAAACTCTAAGAAGGGTCAACATGAAGCTCAACCCAAAGAAATGTTCGTTTGGGGTGGAGCAGGGTAAATTTTTGGGTGTAGTTGTCACCAAGGACGGATTCCAAGCAAACCCAGAAAAAGTGAAGGCGGTGCTGCAAATGCCCTCACCAAGATCTGTTAAAGATGTGCAAACGCTCAACGGGCGTCTTGTCGCCTTAAACAGATTTTTGTCCAAACACGCTGAGAGAACTTTACCATTCATGGTGACTCTAAGAAATTGCCTAGGTAAAAAGAACTTCGTATGGTCACAAGAAGCAGAAAAGGCATTCGAAGAAATGAAGAGTTACTTGAGTCAATTGCCAACGCTCACGGCTCCAGTCCCACAAGAAAACCTGACAATGTACCTATCCGCCGGAACCGCGGCCGTGAGTGCAGTCTTGATGACAGAGCGGGGTAATGTTCAAACCCCTATATACTTCATCAGCAGAGCGTTAAAAGACCCAGAAACAAGATACTCACCAATGGAGAAGCTAGTGTTGTCCCTAGTGCACGCTTCAAGAAGGCTCCGGAGGTACTTCCAAGCTTACAACATCGAAGTACAAACGGAGCACCCAATACAAAAAATCCTGAGAAGACCGGAGATCTCGGGAAGATTAGCAAAATGGGCGATCGAGCTGGGGGCGTTCGAGCTTAAGTACAAACCAAGATCCGCAATGAAGGGTCAGGTAGTGGCCGATTTCCTGGTGGAAATACCAACCGAAGGAAAAATGCAAAAACAGGTGGCGCAAAGTAACCAAGAAATTAAAGCTGATAGTACCTGGAATCTCCACACGGACGGGGCCTCAAACAACGAAGGCTCGGGGGCTGGTTTGATACTAGTGGGACCAGACCAGATCGAGCTGACCTACGCGCTAAGGTTAGATTTCAAGAGTTCTAACAATGAGGCAGAGTATGAAGCGTTACTCGCAGGTTTAAGATTGGCTCACAAGATGGGGGTACGAAAATTACACGCTCATGTGGACTCAATGCTCGTAGCAAACCAGATCAATGGCTCATATGATGCTAAGGAAGAGTCAATGAAGCGATACCTGGAGAAGGCCCAGGCCATAATCAAGTTGTTCGATGAATGTACGGTCATACACATCCCAAGAAGCAAAAACAAGAAAGCCGACGCTCTTAGTAAGTTGGCCTCAGTCACTTTCACACATTTAGCAAAGGAGGTCAGGGTAGAAGTGCTAGAATCCCCGTCTATCGCAGACACAGAGATCAACACAATCACGGAAGCGGAGAACCCAACCTGGATGACTCCTATCATCCAGTTTCTCACAAAGGGTACGCTACCAGACGATAGAGCCGAGGCAAGAAAAATAAGAACAAAGGCGTTGCAATACGAAATGGAAAGGGGATGTCTGTACCGAAGATCCTACCTAGGACCTCTACTGAGATGCCTCAATCAAGAAGAAGCCAACTATGTAATTCGGGAAATCCACTTTGGCATATGCGGAATACATGCAGGCCCAAGGATGGTTGTCGCGAAGGCAATGGGAGCAGGATACTACTGGCCGGGTATGCACAAAAGCGCCATTGAAGAAATTCAGAAATGTGAGAGTTGCCAAAGGCACGCCCCAATGTGCCACCGACCGCCAAATGAGATGGTCCCCGTCACGGCGGCATGGCCCTTTCAAAAATGGGCAATGGATATAGTCGGGCCATTCCCAATAGCTCAAGGGAAGATAAGATTTTTGATAGTGGCAATTGATTACTTCACCAAGTGGGTGGAAGCAAAAGCTCTCGCATCCATCACAGGCATACAGGTGAAGAAATTTGTTTGGGAATGCATCATTTGTCGGTTTGGTCTCCCGTTGTTTATTGTGACAGACAACGGAAAACAATTCGCGGACAACCCATTTAAACAATGGTGCGTGGATATGAAGATACAACAAATCTTTACTTCAGTGGCACATCCCCAGGGAAATGGTCAGGTAGAGCGAGCTAATCGGAGCATCGTAGAGGGCATAAAGACACGCTTAGGAGACGAAGGAAGAAATTGGCTGGAAGAACTACCACATGTGCTATGGGCACATCGGACGATGCCAAAGACAAGTAATGGGGAAAGCCCATTCAGCTTAACGTATGGCACCGAGGCGGTAATACCAGCGGAAATAATCATGCCAACACGGCGTATTCTCCAGGCTAACGAAGTGGATAATGATTCGGAACTACGGTTGAACCTGAACCTCCTAGAAGAACGAAGGATGATAGCAGCAATCCGCGAGGAAAAGTATAAGAGAGAAGTTGAAAGATACTATAACTCAAGAGTGCAAAAAAGATCGTTCAAGGAAGGAGAATACGTGCTCCGAAGCAATGAAGCCAGCAGGATGGAAGATCAAGGAAAGTTGGGCCCGCGCTGGGAAGGCCCCTACCAAATCAAGGAAACAGGAAGAAACGGTTCTTACAAGTTGGCTCGTTTAGATGGAAGCGATGTACCACGAACGTGGAATGGAGCCCAGCTCCGGAAATGTTATATGTAAGAAACATATAAGCAGTCATTGTAATCAATTTTGAAACAAGGTGTATGCGAACACCAGGGATTACATTCAAAAACCATTATATTTGTCTTTAAGGAATGATACTAAACAGACGAGTCACCTGACCAAGTTCAGGTTGAAAAATAATCTAAGTCTTCCAGCCGCGACTGGAAAGACGAGTCACCTGACCAAGTTCAGGTTGAAAAATAATCAAAGTCTTCCAGCCGCGACTGGAAAGACGAGTCACCTGACCAAGTTCAGGTTGAAAAATAATCCAAGTCTTCCAGCCGCGACTGGAAAGACGAGTCACCTGACCAAGTTCAGGTTGAAAAATAATCTAAGTCTTCCAGCCGCGACTGGAAAGACGAGTCACCTGACCAAGTTCAGGTTGAAAAATAATCAAAGTCTTCCAGCCGCGACTGGAAAGACGAGTCACCTGACCAAGTTCAGGTTGAAAAATAATCTAAGTCTTCCAGCCGCGACTGGAAAGACGAGTCACCTGACCAAGTTCAAGTTGAAAAATAATCAAAGTCTTCCGGCCGCGACTGGAAAGACGAGTCACCTGACCAAGTTCAGGTTGAAAAATAATCTAAGTCTTCCAGCCGCGACTGGAAAGACGAGTCACCTGGCCAAGTTCAGGTTGAAAAATAATCTAAGTCTTCCAGCCGCGACTGGAAAGACGAGTCACCTGGCCAAGTTCAGGTTGAAAAATAATCCAAGTCTTCCAGCCGCGACTGGACAGACGAGTCACCTGACCAAGTTCAGGTTAAAAAATAATCTAAGTCTTCCAGCCGCGACTGGACAGACGAGTCACCTGACCAAGTCCAGGTTGAAAAACAATGTAAGTCTTCAGCCGCGACTGGGAAGACGAGTCACCTGACCAAGTTCAGGTTGAAAAATAATGTCTTCCAGCCGCGACTGGAAAGACGAATAAGCTGATCAAGGTCAGACGGAAGTGAAGAGATCTTATAAACAAACAAGACTACATTGCATAAACGGAAAAGTCCACTTAAAGAGTTACAAGGATAGAAGCCCACGCAAGGGCGACAGAAACTAAAGATAAATGTCCACGCAGGGACAACATAAGATAAATGTCCACGCAGGGACAACATAAGATAAACGTCCACGCAGGGACAACATAAAATAAAAACAAACGTCCATACATAAGCAGTACACAAAGACAAACATCACTTGGGAGCAAGAAAAGCTTGGATATCAGCAATTGTAGAACCAACCATGCTAGCTATGGACGCAGACATCGGAAATTGGCAATTATCAAACTTGTCAGAAAGTTCACGAAGCCGATCAAGAGCGTCCGCGTGAAACTGACTGGAGTCTTGAGCCCTTTTCCCTTTCTTGCCTAGACCCACACCTTCTTTCAAACCACCATTGTACCCAACCTTATCAGCCAACGAATTAAGATCTCCTAACATGTCCAAAAACTCATCACTATTACGAACCTTCTCAAAGGCCTGCCGCATGCCGGTAGAAATAAGCCAAGACCTCTCATTCTCCAATCGCGAAATCTCACCGCGAAGAGTAGCAATTTGGGAAGTAAAAACAGTTCGCTCGCTATCAAAGGCACCCCTTAGTGACTGATTCTCAGCCTCCAACTCCAAACGTTTCTCCTGAGCGCGAGACAAGTCTATTTTTAAATCACGATTGGCTCGAACACTATCTAGCAAACGCTCGTTAGTACTAGCATAAGAGTTGAGGAGGCAAACCGCCGAAGAGAAACCAACATCAGTCACCTCCTGGGTCGACATATTCTTATAACGAGCGCGATCAGCAGGAGTACGCGCAGAATACATAAATTCGCGGCATTGCTCAGATGACTCGACCAAGGTACCATTGTGAAAGCTCCAGTTAGGAACAAAAGGGGCACTCATGTCAACATTAGAACCAGAAAAGTTCTTAGCATAGTTCAAATCAATTGACGGGTTTGACCCATCCTCGGAACTATAATCATGATCAGCCTGGAAGGTGGAGTTACCACCAGGAGCGATCGGCGACTCATCTCCTGCCGCGACTTCCTTACCGGATGTATCACCCACATTAACCTTCCTCTTGCTAGGACGTCTAGAACCCGACTCCAGAGGAGGAATAATGAAATCTTTAGTTTTTTTCCAAAATGGTCTTGTGGCCCGGCTTAATGGGCACCACGTCCTCTTCAATCGGTTCGGTCGTAGACAACTTCATACGGTCAAACAAACCCATTCCTACAAACACATAACTTAACATTAGTAAGAGGCAACAACCACGAAAGTAAATTTAAAAGGAAATTACTCACGTTCCCCATTATAACGGAGTACGGGTCGAACGGATGGATCATCCCAGTTACGGCTAATCCCAACCATTACAAGGAAATGCTCGGAAAAGGGGCGCAGAGCCGTTGGGACGGCTAGTAACTTATCATAATCAACCTTAAGATATTCACGAGACTTGGGAATGGGATCTCTAAGCGACTCCTTCGGCGGGGACCAATGCATCTCAAACGGGATCGCACGAGCGGAGATGAAAAAGAAATGATCTTTCCATCTTTTCAAGCTAGTGGGAGGACGAAGGGTGTGACTAGGATAAAGAGCTTTTCGTTTCTCAAAAGTAACCCAATCACCCACCCGAGTTGGTTTGTAAAAAGCCCTAAACAAATGAACGTCCGACTCGATCCTAAGGGCACGACAAGAAATGTCGAAATGATATACTCTGATCAGTCCTAAGGGAACGACTTGGGATAAGTGAATCTCGTAATAACTCAACACCGACTCAAGAAATACGCTAACGGGTATGCGAAAGTTGGAAAATGAAAAGAAGGCGGTATATAAGGATATCATCCCCGGAGGGGCATCACGAACGGTCGCTCCCGACGGAGGAACGACAGGCTCTAAAGAAGGGTCAATACCATATTTTTCGACAAAAGCATCTAAAAACCTAGTAGTAATGACGGACGTTTGAACATCCATATCACTACGACACTCCATAATAAAAGGAAAACAAAGAAGAAAGAACTAACCCGCCAAGTTGTGATAAGCAAAAGCCGACAGAGAACTAGGACAACGAACCGGCGAGACAAACCAAGCAAAAAACCGAAACTTCTTATCTTGAGGAGTTTGAAAATAATGAAGACAAGGAGCATCTATATATAACAAATAATGGAGGGAAAGTAAGAGGTTTGAAATTCAAACTAGAAAGACAAACAAGTTTAAAATTCAAAAAATAAGAGGGAAAGTAGGTTTGTAGGAGGGGACATCTGATTAGACCATTCAACCTATGATGGGACAGAACGGACCATAGCAGTAGATAGGACGACGCATCGACTGACGAGAGCATAATCCATCATCATGAATTCGCATATCATGATAATGGACTGGGGGGACTTGAAGAGGATAGACGATCAAGCATCAAGCTGAGAGCCGGCCGCGGCTGAGAGCCTGCCGCGGCTGATAACCTGCCACGGCTGAGAAGCCATTCTTCGCTGCGGGACACCAAGCCAAAGACGTGTCACGGCCAAAGATATGTCACGACTCAAAGCACAAGCGCAACAAGAAGGGGAAGGTCGGTCGTAAGGAATGCAGGGGGGACCACCTGCCGCGGCTGAAGGCCTGCCGCGGCTAAGTGTGTGTCACGGCCAAAGTGCAACAAGGATGGGGAAAACGGAACCCATGCTAGAAGGAAAGAACAAGGACGGAATCGACAAACCCTACCCCAGCCGCGGCTGAGGCCGTGCCGCGGCTCAAGGGTGTCCCGGCCGAAAGATGGACTCATCTGACATCGGACGACATCTCCCACTCAACACTTAGAAAATATCAAAGAAGTTACGAAGGAAATAATCTCATACCAGAAAATAATACTAAATAACTAAGATAACGCCTCATTGGGCATAAGAGTCAACTATAAAGACAACACCAATGGGGAAACCTGAACCCATAATAGAAAGAGGTCAGGAAAGAACAAGTAACACAAAAAGGGAAGTCAGCTAACAAGACAAGATATGTCAGGGACAGAACCTGTACACAGGGAACACGGGTCAACTATACAAACAAAGATAATTAAATACACCCTGAACTCCCTAAGCACGAATGAGGAAATAACAGTCATATTAGCAGAAGTAGGGAGAGATGTTTGACTGCATACAACCTACAATGGATACCCAGTCCAAACATCTTGACCATGGATACCTTATAAATAGTCGGGCCGATTTCAAAGGTAAGACTCAGGTTTTAACACACAAATTCACAATATCACAATTTACTCATCTCTTCTTTCTCACCTTTTACCTCCTACTATACACATACTTATTCTCACGCCGGAGGGTGGTCACGAGGAGAAAACCCCTTCTGCTCGTGGCGAGGCTCACGGTGTTTCCTGTTTTGCAGATCATCCTCTCAAGACCTGGAGATCCCGTTCGTTCATCCAAACCCAAGCCCAGAAGTCCTAGTTTAACTTGTCCATCTCGCACGGCTTCAAGACTCCCGCCTCTAGGTGGTAAGTTTTGTAGCAACATTTGGCGCCATCCCGTGCTCTAAAACGAAAAAAAAAACGATGGGCGAGGGCGAGGAAACTCCTAACAATGAAACCAGAAGTTCTGATATCCTGAACTTAGACGGTAGCAATGCTACCAGAAGGGAGGGAAGCAAGAACCAAATGAGCAATCTTAATGACTCTGAAAAACAAAGCAATGACCAAGTCGTCGTCACTCCGGAGTTCTTGCGGCAGAATCGCCGACAGATTCTCGCTTTGTTGCAAATGGAGGAGAAGGAGCGCCAGTTGAAAGAAATCCGAACCCGTCTAGAGTTCGGAGACGACGAAAATGACGACTCACCAAAGAAAGATGACGAAGAGAAAGATAAGCTACACAACACCGAGGCTGTACGTCAAGAGACAACCAAGAGGAAGCTAGATTTTGAAGATGACTACAGCAAACCATACAGGCCATCCACGGCGAGGTCAAGATCAAAGTTTATCAACAAAATTGCAGAATTCACGTTTCCCCCAAAACTAAAAATGCCATCCAATGTGGGGAAATATGATGGTCTGGGTGACCCAGACGATCATCTCGCCATTTTCATAGGTGCAGCCGAGGTAGAACAATGGTCTATCCCTGTATGGTGTCATATGTTCATGCAAACACTGACGGGAGCAGCGAGGGTATGGTTCGATAGCCTTACGGTGGGAGAGATAGGAAGCTTCGAACAGCTGGAAGATAGTTTCCTGAAAAATTTTAGCCAGCAGCGAAGATCCATCAAGGACCCGACAGAACTACACAACATTAAAAGAGCTGACAACGAATCTGTAGGAGACTTCATCCCGAGGTTCGTAAGAGAGAGCATGCAAGTAAAAGGAGCTGGTGAAGACATACGCATCTCGGCCTTTATCCACGGCGTTCGAAGCGAGCAGCTGGTTGAGCGATTCCACGAAAACCGCCCTAATACAGTCGAAGAAATGTTAGAAAGAGCTAAAGCGTTCGTACGGGGAAGAAAAGCAAGCGATCAGTTGAAGGATCGTACACAGAAAAAAACAACTACATGGGATGTCCCTAGAAGGCAGACACCACAGAAAATGTGGGACAAAGGGCATTTTCAATCACGCTTCCAGCAGCGGAACGTGCCATTCCAGCCTAGATATTCACCGTCACCACGACCCAATGTCGGGCCTACTGTCAGTCTCCCACCACTATCCAAAACACCAAGCGAGATCCTAGCAACAGAAAATGTTAATTTCGTGAAACCAGCTCCCATGAGGCCAGGCCCTAGAAAGGCCACGGAAAAGTATTGTGAATTCCACAAAGACAACGGCCACACCACCGACGAGTGCTTCTCCCTAAGGAGGCAAATTGAATCAGCAATCAAAACAGGCAAGTTGGCACACCTGCTGAAAGAGCTGAAGGCTATACCCCAGCCAAATGGAAAGAGGAAGGAGATCCTAATGGTGAGTCAACCATCAGGAAACGCAGGCATGAAAAGAAGCAACGACCACATGGAGTCATGGATGGAGCAGGAAATTAGTTTCCCCCCAATTAGAAGCGGTGATTTTGCAAGAGGTGCGCTACATGTATCAGCTGACATTGCAGGTCACCAGGTACGAAGAGTTTATGTAGATACTGGAAGTGCATCCGAAATCATGTACGAACATTGCTTCATGCAACTAGATGAAGAAGTTCGGAAGGGCCTCGTCACACAAGTCCATCAGCTCACTGGCTTTTCGGGGGAAGTGGTGCAACCACTAGGGAAAATACAACTTCAGGTGACAATGGGAGACGAAACGGGGAGACGAACAGTCCCAATGACTTTCCTCATAGTACGCTCTCAGTCAAGCCACAATGTGATTCTGGGAAGACCGGGTTTATGTGCACTCGGGGCAGTCATCTCCACCATTCACGGAGCCATCAAATTCCCGACACCAACCGGTATAGTAACTTTATACTCAACCAAAGAATGTAAAAGCGTAAAAGTTTCAACATCAGTAGCCCCAAAAGTCATAAACAAGCAAGAAGGTGTGGCACAGGAAGAATGGGCACTCCACCCAGAATTCCCGGAACAGAAAATAACGGTTGGACACCAACTAGGAGAAGAAACGAAGAGAATGCTGAGGCAGTTTTTACTCAACAATCTAGATGTCTTCGCTTGGCAACCTTCAGACATGGAGGGGGTTCCAAGGGAAACGGCAGAGCACCGTTTAAACACCTACAAATCAAAGGAGCCAGTGGCGCAAAAAAGACGACATTTGGGGCCAGAGAGAAACCAAGCAGTATTGGCGGAGGTTGAAAAGCTTTTGTGTGCTGGCATAGTACGGGAGGTGAAGTACCAAACCTGGGTAGCCAACCCAGTCATGGCCAAAAAAGGAGACGGGACGTGGCGAATGTGCATAGATTTCAAAGATCTTAACGCCGCATGCCCTAAAGATTGTTACCCACTCCCAGAAATTGATTCCAAAGTAGATGCTTTGGTAGGTTTCCCACTAAAATGTTTTTTGGACGCTTATAAAGGTTACTGGCAGGTACAGATAGCCAAAGAAGATGAAGACAAAACAGCGTTCTACACTAGCACCGGGATATTTTGTTTCACAAAGATGCCTTTCGGCTTGAAGAACGCTGGAGCTACCTACCAACGATTGATGGACACGGCTTTTAGCGAACAAATCGGTAAAAATCTGGAAGTATATGTAGACGACCTTGTGGTGAAAAGCAAGAACGAAGAAGGGTTATTAGACGACCTGGGCGAAACATTCAAAACTCTAAGAAGGGTCAACATGAAGCTCAACCCAAAGAAATGTTCGTTTGGGGTGGAGCAGGGTA
Source organism: Smallanthus sonchifolius (assembly GCA_023525975.1). NCBI lineage: Eukaryota > Viridiplantae > Streptophyta > Magnoliopsida > Asterales > Asteraceae > Smallanthus > Smallanthus sonchifolius. The sequence goes on from CM042042.1 coordinate 60,952,853, forward strand.
AATTTTTGGGTGTAGTTGTCACCAAGGACAGATTCCAAGCAAACCCAGAAAAAGTGAAGGCGGTGCTGCAAATGCCCTCACCAAGATCTGTTAAAGATGTGCAAACGCTCAACGGGCGTCTTGTCGCCTTAAACAGATTTTTGTCCAAACACGCTGAGAGAACTTTACCATTCATGGTGACTCTAAGAAATTGCCTAGGTAAAAAGAACTTCGTATGGTCACAAGAAGCAGAAAAGGCATTCGAAGAAATGAAGAGTTACTTGAGTCAATTGCCAACGCTCACGGCTCCAGTCCCACAAGAAAACCTGACAATGTACCTATCCGCCGGAACCGCGGCCGTGAGTGCAGTCTTGATGACAGAGCGGGGTAATGTTCAAACCCCTATATACTTCATCAGCAGAGCGTTAAAAGACCCAGAAACAAGATACTCACCAATGGAGAAGCTAGTGTTGTCCCTAGTGCACGCTTCAAGAAGGCTCCGGAGGTACTTCCAAGCTTACAACATCGAAGTACAAACGGAGCACCCAATACAAAAAATCCTGAGAAGACCGGAGATCTCGGGAAGATTAGCAAAATGGGCGATCGAGCTGGGGGCGTTCGAGCTTAAGTACAAACCAAGATCCGCAATGAAGGGTCAGGTAGTGGCCGATTTCCTGGTGGAAATACCAACCGAAGGAAAAATGCAAAAACAGGTGGCGCAAAGTAACCAAGAAATTAAAGCTGATAGTACCTGGAATCTCCACACGGACGGGGCCTCAAACAACGAAGGCTCGGGGGCTGGTTTGATACTAGTGGGACCAGACCAGATCGAGCTGACCTACGCGCTAAGGTTAGATTTCAAGAGTTCTAACAATGAGGCAGAGTATGAAGCGTTACTCGCAGGTTTAAGATTGGCTCACAAGATGGGGGTACGAAAATTACACGCTCATGTGGACTCAATGCTCGTAGCAAACCAGATCAATGGCTCATATGATGCTAAGGAAGAGTCAATGAAGCGATACCTGGAGAAGGCCCAGGCCATAATCAAGTTGTTCGATGAATGTACGGTCATACACATCCCAAGAAGCAAAAACAAGAAAGCCGACGCTCTTAGTAAGTTGGCCTCAGTCACTTTCACACATTTAGCAAAGGAGGTCAGGGTAGAAGTGCTAGAATCCCCGTCTATCGCAGACACAGAGATCAACACAATCACGGAAGCGGAGAACCCAACCTGGATGACTCCTATCATCCAGTTTCTCACAAAGGGTACGCTACCAGACGATAGAGCCGAGGCAAGAAAAATAAGAACAAAGGCGTTGCAATACGAAATGGAAAGGGGATGTCTGTACCGAAGATCCTACCTAGGACCTCTACTGAGATGCCTCAATCAAGAAGAAGCCAACTATGTAATTCGGGAAATCCACTTTGGCATATGCGGAATACATGCAGGCCCAAGGATGGTTGTCGCGAAGGCAATGGGAGCAGGATACTACTGGCCGGGTATGCACAAAAGCGCCATTGAAGAAATTCAGAAATGTGAGAGTTGCCAAAGGCACGCCCCAATGTGCCACCGACCGCCAAATGAGATGGTCCCCGTCACGGCGGCATGGCCCTTTCAAAAATGGGCAATGGATATAGTCGGGCCATTCCCAATAGCTCAAGGGAAGATAAGATTTTTGATAGTGGCAATTGATTACTTCACCAAGTGGGTGGAAGCAAAAGCTCTCGCATCCATCACAGGCATACAGGTGAAGAAATTTGTTTGGGAATGCATCATTTGTCGGTTTGGTCTCCCGTTGTTTATTGTGACAGACAACGGAAAACAATTCGCGGACAACCCATTTAAACAATGGTGCGTGGATATGAAGATACAACAAATCTTTACTTCAGTGGCACATCCCCAGGGAAATGGTCAGGTAGAGCGAGCTAATCGGAGCATCGTAGAGGGCATAAAGACACGCTTAGGAGACGAAGGAAGAAATTGGCTGGAAGAACTACCACATGTGCTATGGGCACATCGGACGATGCCAAAGACAAGTAATGGGGAAAGCCCATTCAGCTTAACGTATGGCACCGAGGCGGTAATACCAGCGGAAATAATCATGCCAACACGGCGTATTCTCCAGGCTAACGAAGTGGATAATGATTCGGAACTACGGTTGAACCTGAACCTCCTAGAAGAACGAAGGATGATAGCAGCAATCCGCGAGGAAAAGTATAAGAGAGAAGTTGAAAGATACTATAACTCAAGAGTGCAAAAAAGATCGTTCAAGGAAGGAGAATACGTGCTCCGAAGCAATGAAGCCAGCAGGATGGAAGATCAAGGAAAGTTGGGCCCGCGCTGGGAAGGCCCCTACCAAATCAAGGAAACAGGAAGAAACGGTTCTTACAAGTTGGCTCGTTTAGATGGAAGCGATGTACCACGAACGTGGAATGGAGCCCAGCTCCGGAAATGTTATATGTAAGAAACATATAAGCAGTCATTGTAATCAATTTTGAAACAAGGTGTATGCGAACACCAGGGATTACATTCAAAAACCATTATATTTGTCTTTAAGGAATGATACTAAACAGACGAGTCACCTGACCAAGTTCAGGTTGAAAAATAATCTAAGTCTTCCAGCCGCGACTGGAAAGACGAGTCACCTGACCAAGTTCAGGTTGAAAAATAATCAAAGTCTTCCAGCCGCGACTGGAAAGACGAGTCACCTGACCAAGTTCAGGTTGAAAAATAATCCAAGTCTTCCAGCCGCGACTGGAAAGACGAGTCACCTGACCAAGTTCAGGTTGAAAAATAATCTAAGTCTTCCAGCCGCGACTGGAAAGACGAGTCACCTGACCAAGTTCAGGTTGAAAAATAATCAAAGTCTTCCAGCCGCGACTGGAAAGACGAGTCACCTGACCAAGTTCAGGTTGAAAAATAATCTAAGTCTTCCAGCCGCGACTGGAAAGACGAGTCACCTGACCAAGTTCAAGTTGAAAAATAATCAAAGTCTTCCGGCCGCGACTGGAAAGACGAGTCACCTGACCAAGTTCAGGTTGAAAAATAATCTAAGTCTTCCAGCCGCGACTGGAAAGACGAGTCACCTGGCCAAGTTCAGGTTGAAAAATAATCTAAGTCTTCCAGCCGCGACTGGAAAGACGAGTCACCTGGCCAAGTTCAGGTTGAAAAATAATCCAAGTCTTCCAGCCGCGACTGGACAGACGAGTCACCTGACCAAGTTCAGGTTAAAAAATAATCTAAGTCTTCCAGCCGCGACTGGACAGACGAGTCACCTGACCAAGTCCAGTTTGAAAAACAATGTAAGTCTTCAGCCGCGACTGGGAAGACGAGTCACCTGACCAAGTTCAGGTTGAAAAATAATGTCTTCCAGCCGCGACTGGAAAGACGAATAAGCTGATCAAGGTCAGACGGAAGTGAAGAGATCTTATAAACAAACAAGACTACATTGCATAAACGGAAAAGTCCACTTAAAGAGTTACAAGGATAGAAGCCCACGCAAGGGCGACAGAAACTAAAGATAAATGTCCACGCAGGGACAACATAAGATAAATGTCCACGCAGGGACAACATAAGATAAACGTCCACGCAGGGACAACATAAAATAAAAACAAACGTCCATACATAAGCAGTACACAAAGACAAACATCACTTGGGAGCAAGAAAAGCTTGGATATCAGCAATTGTAGAACCAACCATGCTAGCTATGGACGCAGACATCGGAAATTGGCAATTATCAAACTTGTCAGAAAGTTCACGAAGCCGATCAAGAGCGTCCGCGTGAAACTGACTGGAGTCTTGAGCCCTTTTCCCTTTCTTGCCTAGACCCACACCTTCTTTCAAACCACCATTGTACCCAACCTTATCAGCCAACGAATTAAGATCTCCTAACATGTCCAAAAACTCATCACTATTACGAACCTTCTCAAAGGCCTGCCGCATGCCGGTAGAAATAAGCCAAGACCTCTCATTCTCCAATCGCGAAATCTCACCGCGAAGAGTAGCAATTTGGGAAGTAAAAACAGTTCGCTCGCTATCAAAGGCACCCCTTAGTGACTGATTCTCAGCCTCCAACTCCAAACGTTTCTCCTGAGCGCGAGACAAGTCTATTTTTAAATCACGATTGGCTCGAACACTATCTAGCAAACGCTCGTTAGTACTAGCATAAGAGTTGAGGAGGCAAACCGCCGAAGAGAAACCAACATCAGTCACCTCCTGGGTCGACATATTCTTATAACGAGCGCGATCAGCAGGAGTACGCGCAGAATACATAAATTCGCGGCATTGCTCAGATGACTCGACCAAGGTACCATTGTGAAAGCTCCAGTTAGGAACAAAAGGGGCACTCATGTCAACATTAGAACCAGAAAAGTTCTTAGCATAGTTCAAATCAATTGACGGGTTTGACCCATCCTCGGAACTATAATCATGATCAGCCTGGAAGGTGGAGTTACCACCAGGAGCGATCGGCGACTCATCTCCTGCCGCGACTTCCTTACCGGATGTATCACCCACATTAACCTTCCTCTTGCTAGGACGTCTAGAACCCGACTCCAGAGGAGGAATAATGAAATCTTTAGTTTTTTTCCAAAATGGTCTTGTGGCCCGGCTTAATGGGCACCACGTCCTCTTCAATCGGTTCGGTCGTAGACAACTTCATACGGTCAAACAAACCCATTCCTACAAACACATAACTTAACATTAGTAAGAGGCAACAACCACGAAAGTAAATTTAAAAGGAAATTACTCACGTTCCCCATTATAACGGAGTACGGGTCGAACGGATGGATCATCCCAGTTACGGCTAATCCCAACCATTACAAGGAAATGCTCGGAAAAGGGGCGCAGAGCCGTTGGGACGGCTAGTAACTTATCATAATCAACCTTAAGATATTCACGAGACTTGGGAATGGGATCTCTAAGCGACTCCTTCGGCGGGGACCAATGCATCTCAAACGGGATCGCACGAGCGGAGATGAAAAAGAAATGATCTTTCCATCTTTTCAAGCTAGTGGGAGGACGAAGGGTGTGACTAGGATAAAGAGCTTTTCGTTTCTCAAAAGTAACCCAATCACCCACCCGAGTTGGTTTGTAAAAAGCCCTAAACAAATGAACGTCCGACTCGATCCTAAGGGCACGACAAGAAATGTCGAAATGATATACTCTGATCAGTCCTAAGGGAACGACTTGGGATAAGTGAATCTCGTAATAACTCAACACCGACTCAAGAAATACGCTAACGGGTATGCGAAAGTTGGAAAATGAAAAGAAGGCGGTATATAAGGATATCATCCCCGGAGGGGCATCACGAACGGTCGCTCCCGACGGAGGAACGACAGGCTCTAAAGAAGGGTCAATACCATATTTTTCGACAAAAGCATCTAAAAACCTAGTAGTAATGACGGACGTTTGAACATCCATATCACTACGACACTCCATAATAAAAGGAAAACAAAGAAGAAAGAACTAACCCGCCAAGTTGTGATAAGCAAAAGCCGACAGAGAACTAGGACAACGAACCGGCGAGACAAACCAAGCAAAAAACCGAAACTTCTTATCTTGAGGAGTTTGAAAATAATGAAGACAAGGAGCATCTATATATAACAAATAATGGAGGGGAAAGTAAGAGGTTTGAAATTCAAACTAGAAAGACAAACAAGTTTAAAATTCAAAAAATAAGAGGGAAAGTAGGTTTGTAGGAGGGGACATCTGATTAGACCATTCAACCTATGATGGGACAGAACGGACCATAGCAGTAGATAGGACGACGCATCGACTGACGAGAGCATAATCCATCATCATGAATTCGCATATCATGATAATGGACTGGGGGGACTTGAAGAGGATAGACGATCAAGCATCAAGCTGAGAGCCGGCCGCGGCTGAGAGCCTGCCGCGGCTGATAACCTGCCACGGCTGAGAAGCCATTCTTCGCTGCGGGACACCAAGCCAAAGACGTGTCACGGCCAAAGATATGTCACGACTCAAAGCACAAGCGCAACAAGAAGGGGAAGGTCGGTCGTAAGGAATGCAGGGGGGACCACCTGCCGCGGCTGAAGGCCTGCCGCGGCTAAGTGTGTGTCACGGCCAAAGTGCAACAAGGATGGGGAAAACGGAACCCATGCTAGAAGGAAAGAACAAGGACGGAATCGACAAACCCTACCCCAGCCGCGGCTGAGGCCGTGCCGCGGCTCAAGGGTGTCCCGGCCGAAAGATGGACTCATCTGACATCGGACGACATCTCCCACTCAACACTTAGAAAATATCAAAGAAGTTACGAAGGAAATAATCTCATACCAGAAAATAATACTAAATAACTAAGATAACGCCTCATTGGGCATAAGAGTCAACTATAAAGACAACACCAATGGGGAAACCTGAACCCATAATAGAAAGAGGTCAGGAAAGAACAAGTAACACAAAAAGGGAAGTCAGCTAACAAGACAAGATATGTCAGGGACAGAACCTGTACACAGGGAACACGGGTCAACTATACAAACAAAGATAATTAAATACACCCTGAACTCCCTAAGCACGAATGAGGAAATAACAGTCATATTAGCAGAAGTAGGGAGAGATGTTTGACTGCATACAACCTACAATGGATACCCAGTCCAAACATCTTGACCATGGATACCTTATAAATAGTCGGGCCGATTTCAAAGGTAAGACTCAGGTTTTAACACACAAATTCACAATATCACAATTTACTCATCTCTTCTTTCTCACCTTTTACCTCCTACTATACACATACTTATTCTCACGCCGGAGGGTGGTCACGAGGAGAAAACCCCTTCTGCTCGTGGCGAGGCTCACGGTGTTTCCTGTTTTGCAGATCATCCTCTCAAGACCTGGAGATCCCGTTCGTTCATCCAAACCCAAGCCCAGAAGTCCTAGTTTAACTTGTCCATCTCGCACGGCTTCAAGACTCCCGCCTCTAGGTGGTAAGTTTTGTAGCAACATTTGGCGCCATCCCGTGCTCTAAAACGAAAAAAAAAACGATGGGCGAGGGCGAGGAAACTCCTAACAATGAAACCAGAAGTTCTGATATCCTGAACTTAGACGGTAGCAATGCTACCAGAAGGGAGGGAAGCAAGAACCAAATGAGCAATCTTAATGACTCTGAAAAACAAAGCAATGACCAAGTCGTCGTCACTCCGGAGTTCTTGCGGCAGAATCGCCGACAGATTCTCGCTTTGTTGCAAATGGAGGAGAAGGAGCGCCAGTTGAAAGAAATCCGAACCCGTCTAGAGTTCGGAGACGACGAAAATGACGACTCACCAAAGAAAGATGACGAAGAGAAAGATAAGCTACACAACACCGAGGCTGTACGTCAAGAGACAACCAAGAGGAAGCTAGATTTTGAAGATGACTACAGCAAACCATACAGGCCATCCACGGCGAGGTCAAGATCAAAGTTTATCAACAAAATTGCAGAATTCACGTTTCCCCCAAAACTAAAAATGCCATCCAATGTGGGGAAATATGATGGTCTGGGTGACCCAGACGATCATCTCGCCATTTTCATAGGTGCAGCCGAGGTAGAACAATGGTCTATCCCTGTATGGTGTCATATGTTCATGCAAACACTGACGGGAGCAGCGAGGGTATGGTTCGATAGCCTTACGGTGGGAGAGATAGGAAGCTTCGAACAGCTGGAAGATAGTTTCCTGAAAAATTTTAGCCAGCAGCGAAGATCCATCAAGGACCCGACAGAACTACACAACATTAAAAGAGCTGACAACGAATCTGTAGGAGACTTCATCCCGAGGTTCGTAAGAGAGAGCATGCAAGTAAAAGGAGCTGGTGAAGACATACGCATCTCGGCCTTTATCCACGGCGTTCGAAGCGAGCAGCTGGTTGAGCGATTCCACGAAAACCGCCCTAATACAGTCGAAGAAATGTTAGAAAGAGCTAAAGCGTTCGTACGGGGAAGAAAAGCAAGCGATCAGTTGAAGGATCGTACACAGAAAAAAACAACTACATGGGATGTCCCTAGAAGGCAGACACCACAGAAAATGTGGGACAAAGGGCATTTTCAATCACGCTTCCAGCAGCGGAACGTGCCATTCCAGCCTAGATATTCACCGTCACCACGACCCAATGTCGGGCCTACTGTCAGTCTCCCACCACTATCCAAAACACCAAGCGAGATCCTAGCAACAGAAAATGTTAATTTCGTGAAACCAGCTCCCATGAGGCCAGGCCCTAGAAAGGCCACGGAAAAGTATTGTGAATTCCACAAAGACAACGGCCACACCACCGACGAGTGCTTCTCCCTAAGGAGGCAAATTGAATCAGCAATCAAAACAGGCAAGTTGGCACACCTGCTGAAAGAGCTGAAGGCTATACCCCAGCCAAATGGAAAGAGGAAGGAGATCCTAATGGTGAGTCAACCATCAGGAAACGCAGGCATGAAAAGAAGCAACGACCACATGGAGTCATGGATGGAGCAGGAAATTAGTTTCCCCCCAATTAGAAGCGGTGATTTTGCAAGAGGTGCGCTACATGTATCAGCTGACATTGCAGGTCACCAGGTACGAAGAGTTTATGTAGATACTGGAAGTGCATCCGAAATCATGTACGAACATTGCTTCATGCAACTAGATGAAGAAGTTCGGAAGGGCCTCGTCACACAAGTCCATCAGCTCACTGGCTTTTCGGGGGAAGTGGTGCAACCACTAGGGAAAATACAACTTCAGGTGACAATGGGAGACGAAACGGGGAGACGAACAGTCCCAATGACTTTCCTCATAGTACGCTCTCAGTCAAGCCACAATGTGATTCTGGGAAGACCGGGTTTATGTGCACTCGGGGCAGTCATCTCCACCATTCACGGAGCCATCAAATTCCCGACACCAACCGGTATAGTAACTTTATACTCAACCAAAGAATGTAAAAGCGTAAAAGTTTCAACATCAGTAGCCCCAAAAGTCATAAACAAGCAAGAAGGTGTGGCACAGGAAGAATGGGCACTCCACCCAGAATTCCCGGAACAGAAAATAACGGTTGGACACCAACTAGGAGAAGAAACGAAGAGAATGCTGAGGCAGTTTTTACTCAACAATCTAGATGTCTTCGCTTGGCAACCTTCAGACATGGAGGGGGTTCAAAGGGAAACGGCAGAGCACCGTTTAAACACCTACAAATCAAAGGAGCCAGTGGCGCAAAAAAGACGACATTTGGGGCCAGAGAGAAACCAAGCAGTATTGGCGGAGGTTGAAAAGCTTTTGTGTGCTGGCATAGTACGGGAGGTGAAGTACCAAACCTGGGTAGCCAACCCAGTCATGGCCAAAAAAGGAGACGGGACGTGGCGAATGTGCATAGATTTCAAAGATCTTAACGCCGCATGCCCTAAAGATTGTTACCCACTCCCAGAAATTGATTCCAAAGTAGATGCTTTGGTAGGTTTCCCACTAAAATGTTTTTTGGACGCTTATAAAGGTTACTGGCAGGTACAGATAGCCAAAGAAGATGAAGACAAAACAGCGTTCTACACTAGCACCGGGATATTTTGTTTCACAAAGATGCCTTTCGGCTTGAAGAACGCTGGAGCTACCTACCAACGATTGATGGACACGGCTTTTAGCGAACAAATCGGTAAAAATCTGGAAGTATATGTAGACGACCTTGTGGTGAAAAGCAAGAACGAAGAAGGGTTATTAGACGACCTGGGCGAAACATTCAAAACTCTAAGAAGGGTCAACATGAAGCTCAACCCAAAGAAATGTTCGTTTGGGGTGGAGCAGGGTAAATTTTTGGGTGTAGTTGTCACCAAGGACGGATTCCAAGCAAACCCAGAAAAAGTGAAGGCGGTGCTGCAAATGCCCTCACCAAGATCTGTTAAAGATGTGCAAACGCTCAACGGGCGTCTTGTCGCCTTAAACAGATTTTTGTCCAAACACGCTGAGAGAACTTTACCATTCATGGTGACTCTAAGAAATTGCCTAGGTAAAAAGAACTTCGTATGGTCACAAGAAGCAGAAAAGGCATTCGAAGAAATGAAGAGTTACTTGAGTCAATTGCCAACGCTCACGGCTCCAGTCCCACAAGAAAACCTGACAATGTACCTATCCGCCGGAACCGCGGCCGTGAGTGCAGTCTTGATGACAGAGCGGGGTAATGTTCAAACCCCTATATACTTCATCAGCAGAGCGTTAAAAGACCCAGAAACAAGATACTCACCAATGGAGAAGCTAGTGTTGTCCCTAGTGCACGCTTCAAGAAGGCTCCGGAGGTACTTCCAAGCTTACAACATCGAAGTACAAACGGAGCACCCAATACAACAAATCCTGAGAAGACCGGAGATCTCGGGAAGATTAGCAAAATGGGCGATCGAGCTGGGGGCGTTCGAGCTTAAGTACAAACCAAGATCCGCAATGAAGGGTCAGGTAGTGGCCGATTTCCTGGTGGAAATACCAACCGAAGGAAAAATGCAAAAACAGGTGGCGCAAAGTAACCAAGAAATTAAAGCTGATAGTACCTGGAATCTCCACACGGACGGGGCCTCAAACAACGAAGGCTCGGGGGCTGGTTTGATACTAGTGGGACCAGACCAGATCGAGCTGACCTACGCGCTAAGGTTAGATTTCAAGAGTTCTAACAATGAGGCAGAGTATGAAGCGTTACTCGCAGGTTTAAGATTGGCTCACAAGATGGGGGTACGAAAATTACACGCTCATGTGGACTCAATGCTCGTAGCAAACCAGATCAATGGCTCATATGATGCTAAGGAAGAGTCAATGAAGCGATACCTGGAGAAGGCCCAGGCCATAATCAAGTTGTTCGATGAATGTACGGTCATACACATCCCAAGAAGCAAAAACAAGAAAGCCGACGCTCTTAGTAAGTTGGCCTCAGTCACTTTCACACATTTAGCAAAGGAGGTCAGGGTAGAAGTGCTAGAATCCCCGTCTATCGCAGACACAGAGATCAACACAATCACGGAAGCGGAGAACCCAACCTGGATGACTCCTATCATCCAGTTTCTCACAAAGGGTACGCTACCAGACGATAGAGCCGAGGCAAGAAAAATAAGAACAAAGGCGTTGCAATACGAAATGGAAAGGGGATGTCTGTACCGAAGATCCTACCTAGGACCTCTACTGAGATGCCTCAATCAAGAAGAAGCCAACTATGTAATTCGGGAAATCCACTTTGGCATATGCGGAATACATGCAGGCCCAAGGATGGTTGTCGCGAAGGCAATGGGAGCAGGATACTACTGGCCGGGTATGCACAAAAGCGCCATTGAAGAAATTCAGAAATGTGAGAGTTGCCAAAGGCACGCCCCAATGTGCCACCGACCGCCAAATGAGATGGTCCCCGTCACGGCGGCATGGCCCTTTCAAAAATGGGCAATGGATATAGTCGGGCCATTCCCAATAGCTCAAGGGAAGATAAGATTTTTGATAGTGGCAATTGATTACTTCACCAAGTGGGTGGAAGCAAAAGCTCTCGCATCCATCACAGGCATACAGGTGAAGAAATTTGTTTGGGAATGCATCATTTGTCGGTTTGGTCTCCCGTTGTTTATTGTGACAGACAACGGAAAACAATTCGCGGACAACCCATTTAAACAATGGTGCGTGGATATGAAGATACAACAAATCTTTACTTCAGTGGCACATCCCCAGGGAAATGGTCAGGTAGAGCGAGCTAATCGGAGCATCGTAGAGGGCATAAAGACACGCTTAGGAGACGAAGGAAGAAATTGGCTGGAAGAACTACCACATGTGCTATGGGCACATCGGACGATGCCAAAGACAAGTAATGGGGAAAGCCCATTCAGCTTAACGTATGGCACCGAGGCGGTAATACCAGCGGAAATAATCATGCCAACACGGCGTATTCTCCAGGCTAACGAAGTGGATAATGATTCGGAACTACGGTTGAACCTGAACCTCCTAGAAGAACGAAGGATGATAGCAGCAATCCGCGAGGAAAAGTATAAGAGAGAAGTTGAAAGATACTATAACTCAAGAGTGCAAAAAAGATCGTTCAAGGAAGGAGAATACGTGCTCCGAAGCAATGAAGCCAGCAGGATGGAAGATCAAGGAAAGTTGGGCCCGCGCTGGGAAGGCCCCTACCAAATCAAGGAAACAGGAAGAAACGGTTCTTACAAGTTGGCTCGTTTAGATGGAAGCGATGTACCACGAACGTGGAATGGAGCCCAGCTCCGGAAATGTTATATGTAAGAAACATATAAGCAGTCATTGTAATCAATTTTGAAACAAGGTGTATGCGAACACCAGGGATTACATTCAAAAACCATTATATTTGTCTTTAAGGAATGATACTAAACAGACGAGTCACCTGACCAAGTTCAGGTTGAAAAATAATCTAAGTCTTCCAGCCGCGACTGGAAAGACGAGTCACCTGACCAAGTTCAGGTTGAAAAATAATCAAAGTCTTCCAGCCGCGACTGGAAAGACGAGTCACCTGACCAAGTTCAGGTTGAAAAATAATCCAAGTCTTCCAGCCGCGACTGGAAAGACGAGTCACCTGACCAAGTTCAGGTTGAAAAATAATCTAAGTCTTCCAGCCGCGACTGGAAAGACGAGTCACCTGACCAAGTTCAGGTTGAAAAATAATCAAAGTCTTCCAGCCGCGACTGGAAAGACGAGTCACCTGACCAAGTTCAGGTTGAAAAATAATCTAAGTCTTCCAGCCGCGACTGGAAAGACGAGTCACCTGACCAAGTTCAAGTTGAAAAATAATCAAAGTCTTCCGGCCGCGACTGGAAAGACGAGTCACCTGACCAAGTTCAGGTTGAAAAATAATCTAAGTCTTCCAGCCGCGACTGGAAAGACGAGTCACCTGGCCAAGTTCAGGTTGAAAAATAATCTAAGTCTTCCAGCCGCGACTGGAAAGACGAGTCACCTGGCCAAGTTCAGGTTGAAAAATAATCCAAGTCTTCCAGCCGCGACTGGACAGACGAGTCACCTGACCAAGTTCAGGTTAAAAAATAATCTAAGTCTTCCAGCCGCGACTGGACAGACGAGTCACCTGACCAAGTCCAGGTTGAAAAACAATGTAAGTCTTCAGCCGCGACTGGGAAGACGAGTCACCTGACCAAGTTCAGGTTGAAAAATAATGTCTTCCAGCCGCGACTGGAAAGACGAATAAGCTGATCAAGGTCAGACGGAAGTGAAGAGATCTTATAAACAAACAAGACTACATTGCATAAACGGAAAAGTCCACTTAAAGAGTTACAAGGATAGAAGCCCACGCAAGGGCGACAGAAACTAAAGATAAATGTCCACGCAGGGACAACATAAGATAAATGTCCACGCAGGGACAACATAAGATAAACGTCCACGCAGGGACAACATAAAATAAAAACAAACGTCCATACATAAGCAGTACACAAAGACAAACATCACTTGGGAGCAAGAAAAGCTTGGATATCAGCAATTGTAGAACCAACCATGCTAGCTATGGACGCAGACATCGGAAATTGGCAATTATCAAACTTGTCAGAAAGTTCACGAAGCCGATCAAGAGCGTCCGCGTGAAACTGACTGGAGTCTTGAGCCCTTTTCCCTTTCTTGCCTAGACCCACACCTTCTTTCAAACCACCATTGTACCCAACCTTATCAGCCAACGAATTAAGATCTCCTAACATGTCCAAAAACTCATCACTATTACGAACCTTCTCAAAGGCCTGCCGCATGCCGGTAGAAATAAGCCAAGACCTCTCATTCTCCAATCGCGAAATCTCACCGCGAAGAGTAGCAATTTGGGAAGTAAAAACAGTTCGCTCGCTATCAAAGGCACCCCTTAGTGACTGATTCTCAGCCTCCAACTCCAAACGTTTCTCCTGAGCGCGAGACAAGTCTATTTTTAAATCACGATTGGCTCGAACACTATCTAGCAAACGCTCGTTAGTACTAGCATAAGAGTTGAGGAGGCAAACCGCCGAAGAGAAACCAACATCAGTCACCTCCTGGGTCGACATATTCTTATAACGAGCGCGATCAGCAGGAGTACGCGCAGAATACATAAATTCGCGGCATTGCTCAGATGACTCGACCAAGGTACCATTGTGAAAGCTCCAGTTAGGAACAAAAGGGGCACTCATGTCAACATTAGAACCAGAAAAGTTCTTAGCATAGTTCAAATCAATTGACGGGTTTGACCCATCCTCGGAACTATAATCATGATCAGCCTGGAAGGTGGAGTTACCACCAGGAGCGATCGGCGACTCATCTCCTGCCGCGACTTCCTTACCGGATGTATCACCCACATTAACCTTCCTCTTGCTAGGACGTCTAGAACCCGACTCCAGAGGAGGAATAATGAAATCTTTAGTTTTTTTCCAAAATGGTCTTGTGGCCCGGCTTAATGGGCACCACGTCCTCTTCAATCGGTTCGGTCGTAGACAACTTCATACGGTCAAACAAACCCATTCCTACAAACACATAACTTAACATTAGTAAGAGGCAACAACCACGAAAGTAAATTTAAAAGGAAATTACTCACGTTCCCCATTATAACGGAGTACGGGTCGAACGGATGGATCATCCCAGTTACGGCTAATCCCAACCATTACAAGGAAATGCTCGGAAAAGGGGCGCAGAGCCGTCGGGACGGCTAGTAACTTATCATAATCAACCTTAAGATATTCACGAGACTTGGGAATGGGATCTCTAAGCGACTCCTTCGGCGGGGACCAATGCATCTCAAACGGGATCGCACGAGCGGAGATGAAAAAGAAATGATCTTTCCATCTTTTCAAGCTAGTGGGAGGACGAAGGGTGTGACTAGGATAAAGAGCTTTTCGTTTCTCAAAAGTAACCCAATCACCCACCCGAGTTGGTTTGTAAAAAGCCCTAAACAAATGAACGTCCGACTCGATCCTAAGGGCACGACAAGAAATGTCGAAATGATATACTCTGATCAGTCCTAAGGGAACGACTTGGGATAAGTGAATCTCGTAATAACTCAACACCGACTCAAGAAATACGCTAACGGGTATGCGAAAGTTGGAAAATGAAAAGAAGGCGGTATATAAGGATATCATCCCCGGAGGGGCATCACGAACGGTCGCTCCCGACGGAGGAACGACAGGCTCTAAAGAAGGGTCAATACCATATTTTTCGACAAAAGCATCTAAAAACCTAGTAGTAATGACGGACGTTTGAACATCCATATCACTACGACACTCCATAATAAAAGGAAAACAAAGAAGAAAGAACTAACCCGCCAAGTTGTGATAAGCAAAAGCCGACAGAGAACTAGGACAACGAACCGGCGAGACAAACCAAGCAAAAAACCGAAACTTCTTATCTTGAGGAGTTTGAAAATAATGAAGACAAGGAGCATCTATATATAACAAATAATGGAGGGGAAAGTAAGAGGTTTGAAATTCAAACTAGAAAGACAAACAAGTTTAAAATTCAAAAAATAAGAGGGAAAGTAGGTTTGTAGGAGGGGACATCTGATTAGACCATTCAACCTATGATGGGACAGAACGGACCATAGCAGTAGATAGGACGACGCATCGACTGACGAGAGCATAATCCATCATCATGAATTCGCATATCATGATAATGGACTGGGGGGACTTGAAGAGGATAGACGATCAAGCATCAAGCTGAGAGCCGGCCGCGGCTGAGAGCCTGCCGCGGCTGATAACCTGCCACGGCTGAGAAGCCATTCTTCGCTGCGGGACACCAAGCCAAAGACGTGTCACGGCCAAAGATATGTCACGACTCAAAGCACAAGCGCAACAAGAAGGGGAAGGTCGGTCGTAAGGAATGCAGGGGGGACCACCTGCCGCGGCTGAAGGCCTGCCGCGGCTGAGTGTGTGTCACGGCCAAAGTGCAACAAGGATGGGGAAAACGGAACCCATGCTAGAAGGAAAGAACAAGGACGGAATCGACAAACCCTACCCCAGCCGCGGCTGAGGCCGTGCCGCGGCTCAAGGGTGTCCCGGCCGAAAGATGGACTCATCTGACATCGGACGACATCTCCCACTCAACACTTAGAAAATATCAAAGAAGTTACGAAGGAAATAATCTCATACCAGAAAATAATACTAAATAACTAAGATAACGCCTCATTGGGCATAAGAGTCAACTATAAAGACAACACCAATGGGGAAACCTGAACCCATAATAGAAAGAGGTCAGGAAAGAACAAGTAACACAAAAAGGGAAGTCAGCTAACAAGACAAGATATGTCAGGGACAGAACCTGTACACAGGGAACACGGGTCAACTATACAAACAAAGATAATTAAATACACCCTGAACTCCCTAAGCACGAATGAGGAAATAACAGTCATATTAGCAGAAGTAGGGAGAGATGTTTGACTGCATACAACCTACAATGGATACCCAGTCCAAACATCTTGACCATGGATACCTTATAAATAGTCGGGCCGATTTCAAAGGTAAGACTCAGGTTTTAACACACAAATTCACAATATCACAATTTACTCATCTCTTCTTTCTCACCTTTTACCTCCTACTATACACATACTTATTCTCACGCCGGAGGGTGGTCACGAGGAGAAAACCCCTTCTGCTCATGGCGAGGCTCACGGTGTTTCCTGTTTTGCAGATCATCCTCTCAAGACCTGGAGATCCCGTTCGTTCATCCAAACCCAAGCCCAGAAGTCCTAGTTTAACTTGTCCATCTCGCACGGCTTCAAGACTCCCGCCTCTAGGTGGTAAGTTTTGTAGCAACAAGACCTCTTGAAATCTTGTGCTACATAATATAAAACAAATTCAATGCATCAAAATTGGAAAATTATAGAACTGGTTTTATCATCTTGAACCATACCCTTTGTTGCTCCATTTGAAACTTTAACATTATCTGATCTTCCAACAGCTGCATTGTTGTTAGTCTGTTTAGATTACAAGACCTGTTTAATTGCATCAAATAAACATCTAGTCACATATACAACTGGCTTAACAAATTACAATTGACTTCAGTAAACATATTATGTTTTGCTTCTATTTGGTCAAACGAACAATCAAAGTGACGAATGACACACCTTATTCTGAGAGCATATGTTCATTCTCTTGAATGCTGAAAAAAAAACATAACTGTAACTGTAACTATAACCATAACTGTAATTGTAACTATAACAATAACTGTAATTGTAATTGATGATCTTACAGCCACTAATATTGGTTGATCTTTTAGCATCTTTTTGAGTTGTACAATCTGATTTCTTCAAGCCTTTGTTTATCATAAACAATTCTTCAGGATTCAACAGACCTGCACACCATTGTTACACACTAAAACAACAAATTCAAACCAACAACAAATTAAATAACTAATCTCAAAACTAAAACTCACCTGCACTGGTGAAGAATGCATTATCCCAAGCTAAGCTTTTACGCAACAAACTCCGTCTTCTTCGCTCGCAATTACCTGCAAAATCAAAACAACAAAAGCATAATCTGAATTTAAAACAGACAGTATAACTAACAGTCTCCTAAATTAACAAATAACAACCGGACCTGAAAGTCGAGCATCTTCGAGAGTATGAAACTCAATTAGGTTATCGTCGTCTCCAAAACGATGCGTCATTGTCACGCAATTCAACTGAATTACGTTATTATGCAATACGTCTTGATGGAGATGAAGAACACAAACTTGAAATCCACGATGAATTTCAAATTTAAGTATGTTAAGAAGGCAATGATCATTTTGTTACCAAAAATACAAATTATTGCCATGGATTTGGAAAAGAATGAGCGAATTTTGGACAATTCGAGCCTAGAGAGTATTCAAGTTTATTATTTTTAATTATTTGAAATTGATTCGGTTTTTGGTACGAATAAAAATTGATATTGGGTGGGGTTTTTTAGACGTTGTAAAAAAAATAAATAAATAAAGTAATAATAAAAATAATAATAATAATAATAATGATAATGATGATAATGTGTTGAAAGATGTGTCGTGTCAATTTGCTTATTTAATTTTATTGTTTAAATAAATAAAGTTTGTAAAAGATTCAATAACTAAATTAAGCAAGTAAGCGAGTTAGCACATCCAAACGCTACTTTTAGAGTATATTTGATTAAAGTTCTAATTCTAATTTAATTATTTAATCTTGATTATTATATCTAAAAATTTGTTTCAAATGTATTGTTTTAAATTTCTTGATATTGTAATCACCCTGTAAAAATACTATAAATAATATATAAAAATAAACGATCTAGTTTAATAAAAACTAGAATTATACCACGCGCGTTGCGACGGGTGACGTGAAAAACGATTCAGTTAAATCGAACCGAAATGTAGGTTAAAATAAGCATGTTTCGCGCATTGCGGCGGAAATTAACGTCATCTGCAGTCATGTGTTTATCTTATAATTAGTTTTTGATTTATATGAAAGATCTACACATACAAAACTACAAATCTCCTCTTTCAGCTCAATATATATTTTGTTTAGATAAAAAAAATATAAGATCAATCAAAATTTAACTTAATCAGAAACAAATTATGGAGATGTGATTAATTTTGTGTGTTATAAGTGCTTTCTTCTCAACCATAAGCACTTATTTTATTTTATTTTTTCATTTCTATCTCCACACTTGAGTTTTTATTACATTCTTAACCAATTCACTTGAGTTCATATATATTACATGAGTTGTGGATTGGGCTTCATCACCATCCATTTCTCTACTACACAAGCACCGTCTAAAACAATTAATTAAATATTTTATGATATGCAAAAGATGTTTGTACCATATGTATAAAAACATGTATAAAAGCTACAGTAATTTTACCACACATACAAAACTTACCTTTTAATATTTATTTAATAAGAGTAAATGACAGGATTCGTCCTTTATTTATATTGATGATTATTGATTAGTTCCTTAAAATTCAATAAGTACATAGAACAACTTTTAGTTTGATGGTTTGTAACGAGTTCGTTCTTTAACTTAACGGATGTTAGATTTTCCGGTTTAATCCATTTTAAATGACCAAACTATCATTTACTCTTATATTTAAAAAGTTAAAAACAAATAACCCTATTTAGACCTACCCCACGCCCCATCTTCTTAATTTTTAAAATAATACTATAGTTAACTAAAAGCATATGCATCAGATTCTTTATCCTTATATTTATAATTTAACTAAAATCATCATTTATAAAACAATTGTTCATTTTTTAAAAATATCTCATATCTCATTCCTTATCTTTATAATTTTAAGAAAATGGTTAAGGAATTGGTATATTTAATATTCTAGTATTCATTTTCTTATAATTTTAAAGATCATTTAAGGCTTTTTTTAACTTAAATGTAATTTTTTCCTTTTATAATTTAAGGATATGATATATATACCAATCCTGGTGTGGTCACTCTAAGAACCATATTCAGACCTACCCTACACCATCTTCCGCGCAGGTCCCTTCATTTGGAAATATCGAGTTGTTATCGATATAATCGGTAGGTTTATCCACATTTTTGGTAACCCCACTATTATCTTCAATTTGAAATTTGAAATTGATAGGAGATGCCAAACTTGGCGAGTTAACGTACGGTTCTTCAATGATTGTCAAAGTGGAACTTCCATGACCGGCACATCGCCTCCTTTGAGAACCGTTTGCACAAACAAACATTCTTCTTCTTCGAAACCAATCCTGTCTTCATCGAATATGGGTTTGTCTTCAGATAAGCACTCCTGAACAGATTCATTATCATAGATCAGTTCGAGGAACCGGGGTGGGGGTGGCCGAAAGGATACTCCTCTTCCTCGTTCACATCGTCATGGACGATGGTTGGTTCTCGGTTCAGTTTCCTTATGACGCCTCTTTTGTTGTAACTCAAGATCTCGGACTCGTTGTTGAACCCGTTTGATCTCTTGTTTCATTTCAAGATCTCGGACCCGTTGTCAGAGTCGTTTGATCTTAAGATCCCGTGGGTCGGGATAGACTCCATTGCTGCCCCCGTCGGCGGTTCTGCTTGTAGGGCTTCTATCATCTACACGAGTAGTCATTTGATAACCAGAAGCTCTGATACCAAATGATGCGGCCACAGAAGCAATCAAATAGCTCAAGAATGATTACTTAATCAATGTCTCAAATGAACCAAAAGGTTCAAGAACAAAGTTCTCATAAATTCAAATTCAATAAAAAAATGATAATAAACTAAGAAGTTTTGGTCAAGTATTTTTAATAAAATCTCACATTATGATTGGTCGCAATGAAAATGAATGTGTGTCAGAAAACAAATTTTAATGCAACGTAAAGCAAAGTAATGTAATATGAAAGGTAAATTAGGCATTCATACTTCATAACAACCGATCATTCTAATTGAAACCGCAAAGAAAAATAATAAAAACTTGTCACAGAACATCAAATACACATTTTTGCCAAATCATTCACAGCCACCAGAAAAGCCGATCAATTTCTGGAGTTAAATAGTGGAATCCCAATGATGGAAGTCGAAAGAATATTGGCGGCAATCTTCCCTACCTTCGCGTAACCATTAGACGGCTGTTGCGGCGGAGGCGGCTGCGGAGGTCGGTGAATCATCACAGTTTGATTATTATTATTGTTCACCACATTATAACCACCAACAGCCGTCGGAGGTATCATTACCCCTTGCTGTTGTTGAAACCGTTGGTGGTGGTTGGTCATCATTTGTTGGTTAGTAATAAACGCCGTCGTAGGCATCAATTGTTGCTGTGGGGGGTGGTTGACCATCACAGGTTGACTATTTAATGTATTCATACCTCCAGGATAACCACCAAAACCTGTAGTTGGCATCCCTTGTTGTTGTGGGCGGTGGTGGTTGACCATCACTGGTTGACCACTAAATCCCGTCAAAGGCATCACTTGTGGCGGCTGCAGTTGCTGGTGGTGGTTGATCATATGAGTTTGATTATTGGTCATAGGCATCACTGGTTGCGGCTGTGGCTGTGGTTGCTGGTGGTGGTTGATCATTTGAGGTTGATTATTGTTGACTCCGTGATAACCACTAAACGACATTGTAGCTATAACTGGCTTCTGCTGATGGTTGACCATCACAGGTTGACTGGTATTTCCTCCGTTATAACCGCTCAACGGCATCGTACGTGTCCGTTGCATCTGGTGTTGCTGTTGCTGATGGTTGACCATCACCGGTTGACTATTTATTACTCCGTTATAGCCACCAAACGCCGTCGCAGGTGTCCCTTGCATCTGCTGTTGCTGGTTGATCAACCACAAATATATTATTATTATTACTACTGCTACGGGCAACCAGTGGTTTCATCGGATAGCGAACCAGCTTTCTTACCGGTTCATTAGTCGGACTAGTCGAATCGGGTTTAAGAACCGGAGGACTTTATAAACAATAGAAAAATTAAAATTATTTATATATATCTAATTTAAAAGAGGATATGAAATTACTATAAGTTTTTATATAAATTTATAATTTTAGTAAAATTTAAACACTTAAATTAATAAAATATAAATCATGTAATTTTAAATTATTTAGAAAAATAAGTTTTTAGGGGAAAAATCAAACATAAAATAAAAATGAAAATTTAAAATCTAGTCCGACCACAATGAACGCGGTAAGTGGCCCGCTCAAACGGAAATAGCTCAAATAGGCATTTCCAAGTGCGGTTATGAAAACAATAATACTTACTCCGTTATAACCACCTAACGGCGTGGTAGACACACCTCCTTGTAGCTGAGAAGGATCCAAACTCATCGATTTGACTCCGGTCACCACCGGAATCTGGATACAGAGAGTATGGACGTTAAAATCGCATGCTTGAATCTCACACGTGTAGCTAAGGCCGTTAGTAACGCCTTTGCAGACGTGGCACGAGTGTGAGTCTCCCGGGCGGTTGACTAGGATGAGCTGGTGGTGCGGGTGGAGGTGGGAGGAGATGCGGTAGGAAGAGGAGGCGCATTGCTCATGGATGTCAAAATCACAACCGGAGCATCGGTATCTCGCACCGTATCCACCGGTGTTACATCCGTCGCAGTTGAATTCAGCCGTCATGTAGATTTTATGAAGTACGTGTGGATGGATGAAGTGCTGGATCTGCAGTTCATCGGTTTGACTCTCGGATTTGGATCTCTGCAACGGAGCCATCACGTTCTCTGTGACTGTAATTTGGCGAAATGGGGTATGAATTCAAAGGTTGAAGACGACTTGTTTAACAAATAATGAAATAAAACAGAGGAGAGATTTTCTTTTTCCAGACTTATAATTGCTAAATCCAGGAAGATGTACATATTTTACTGCATGAGGTGCATGTACAAAGCTAATGCCCGATTGTTGGTAAAATAGGAATAGCGTGTGCAATGGGTGGTAGACTTGGTCAAATATTATAATTTAATATAATAAAATTTATAACATCGAAAATTGATTTTAGAATTAAGTGGGTAGACTTTTTTTTTGTAACAGATTTATAGAAAAGGAATAAAACGACAATAAACTACTCAACTTGTAAGTTGATTTTAGTAAGCGAAAGTCAACGAGCCCAAAAGGTGGGTCAGTGGGTCACAACAAGCGTGTTTCAGCCACAAAAGAGGCTTGTATGGTTACAATTTGATGATTCCTTAATTTTAATCGAAATATTTTGGTTAAAATTAACATTATTTTGGTATATATATAATCTTATATCATGAAATTATCAAAATATCTTTAATTTTACTTAAAATATTTAACGAAGTTAGTATAATGGAGTAAAATGACAATAAAATAGTAATCTCAACGAAGTCTTTTAACCATTTTCAAACTATTTGAGCAAAAGGGTTAAAATGATCAAACCACAGGGATCAAAAACGAAGTTTACTCAAGAAAAACTGATAACTGGCTCGAGAAATAAAAAGATTGTCTGAGCCCGGGGACCTCTAGTGTGTGAGACTAGCGTGATAACCAACTACACCACCCAGACGAAGATGTACATATTCTACGCCGTTTTCTATAAGACGAAAAAGTAATTCAATAAATATTGTATATTTTTTTCCTTGCTGATTGTTTACTTTTCTTTATTACTATAAAATTTGTTTTTATCTGTTTTAAAGTTTAATAAATTCTACCCGACCAAAATCTCATTGATTCAAAAGATCAACGAGTATGACCTGAACGATTCTTTATTCTAGACACATGTTAACTAATTGGCATTTAGCTTTATTCAATTACTAGGTTAGAATCCCGTGTATTACACGGGTTGATAAAATATAATATTATATACATAATAATAATAATAAAAGTTATATTTAAAAATCCGTGTATTTCGGGACGAATAAAATTTTTAAATCTTTATGTACATTTTATAAGTGGAAAAATGTATTATATATAGTAATGATTTTTAAAAAAAGTTTAGAAATATATAAAAATTAATATATAATTGTGTTTAAAAAATGCATTACTTTCGATTTAATATAAATTTGACTTACATTAACTATTTGGTTAAAAAAACTTAAATAATTAAATTTTAAAGTTTTTTAAAATAAGACATAATTTAAAATAAAATTTTTTTTTAGTATAATAAATACTTTATTTAAAAATAAATCATTATTAAAAAATCTGATGTATTTACTAAGAGAGAGAAGTGAGAAAAAAATAATGAGAGAAGATATGGAGGCAACACATGACATAAGAGATTTTCATTTATTATATAGTATAGATATGTCAATAAATTTAATGAGATTAAAGAACCATAAACCATGATTATCAAGTACGTTTAAAATCAATTTATTTTCTCTTTTATTGTAACCAAAGTATCAAGAACATTGTTTATTGAAAGTTAGTCATTTCGCCAAAACAATTTCTTTTTCCGTAGTTCTTTAATTGGATCAAGAACATTAAAAATCGAAGAAGGTGTATCATGATATCCAATAGGGACGGCAATTCCTAAGACGATACGAAAATAATTAGATTTTGAGTTGATTAATATAACCGATTTATTCCTAACGTAACTTGTTTAATAAATGGATTAACCGGAACACAACATATTTTGTTGACTCGACCTCGTAAAATAATTCGACTGTAAAAGAAATTTGTCTATATTTATGGAGAAATCCATTAGTTTAGGATAATTTGTGAATTCTTCTCTTAGTGCTTGTGGTTGCTGGTGGTCTCACAAAGCATGCTATGTGTGTTTCCATATATCAATTTGGTTGTGTGTAATGTATCGATTTGGTTACGTCTTTTTTTTTTTTAAATAAGAGACGTATGTCGGTAAGGGTGAGTATTTTCTTATAATATTGTTTTTAGAGTGCGTGATAATTAGAGCATGTATGAGCGTGATGGAAAAAGGGATCATAAAAGTTCTATATTCACTTCAAAAACTATACGAATAATAATTTGGATGTCAAACTCTAAAAAACTAGCGATATAAAATTCCTTTATTAATAGAAAATTTGACTGGTCGGGAATCAATAAACCTCATATGCCCCTCTAGTTCCACCATATTTATAGGTGTGCGAGTAGTCACTAGGTCTAGGTGTGCTTTTGAAAGTTAGTCATGTGTGTGGATGTATGGCTCATATATTTCAGTTATTAAGCTATACGTTATTGAGTAAATCCAATAAGTGAGGTTTTTCGGCTTCGAGTCCTTACGGTACAACTTGACCATTGAGTTGGAGCATAACTTGGGTCCACCACATGATATAGTTGTGTTCTAGTTATTTGACAAGTCAAAGATATTGCATTAGAACACCATGCAACTATCAATGGTAAGTGATTAGCGAGGATTAGGTGTTAAAACCCTTGTAATAAGACTCCAACATTACAAAATTGTGAATTGCTATAGCTTTACGTAATGAAGATTAAAATTGCTTAACATAATGAAGATTAAAGAGTGTCTCCTTGAAATGAATAGAGTACTCATTTTCATTAAATTTGCTAACATATAACACGACCTTTAAGATGGTTGGAATATGAGTATCTCTTAAAACTATACCATGATCTATGCACAATAAAAATCTGCTAATCTCACAACCATAACTAGTAACCGCTTACAATAACAAGGGCAACTCATCTCATCGGTGAATAGTTCATAAAATCAAGCATATCACCCCTCGCATGAGTAGTTTACTCATAATTTACGAACTAACCACTAGCAACGATAGATCTTATTAGTAGAAACACCTCTGATATTACTTCAGTGGCTCCCATGTGTAATATTGATTTGGTCTCTTTAAGTTGATACCAACTATCACGTAAATTTAATTCACGTTAACAAATATAAAGTCTAGTACACAAGCAAAAGTATCTCTTAACCCGGTTTCCTTTAGAAGAATCCATGTGGATGGTTTTAAACCCTAATGCAAATACCCCTGTAGTTTAAAAAGAATTAGTCTATCAAATCATTGTCAAAATAATGGAGCAATTTTATAACATTAGTTTCTTAATTTTGAACAACTATAGGTTCTTTGTGACAGCGGACAAGTGAATTGCGTCTTCTCCACATCAAGACAATCAACTTTCACCCTCAACAACATAACCACCAACCTATCCCTAATCCATCCACTCGTTACCCCCTCACCTCATCGGTATCAATCTGCTACCGCCATATCTTCACCATCAATCATGGCACAAGGTATTCTATCTTACGCACTTCGTTCCTTCGATTTACTATCTTACGCCTGCACTTCGTTCGTTAATTCGATTGCTAACTCAGTAACTCACCGAAGCAATTCAAGTTACTAATCTGACGGTTATTCATTTCATAATTTTTTTAATTTTAATTTTGATTTTGATTGAATGAATGTTTGAGTTACAAGTTAAACTTATTGAAATTGACATGTTTATTGAAGATGATGAATGCCGATCTAGTGAAGCTAGTAGTTTAATTTCACCTTATGATGAAGCAATGGATGCTCTGTCATCTCTGATTACTCAAAAAAGCCGTGCAGATCAGACCAACGCCGGCCTTAGATTTGACCTAATGTTTGACTACGTTAAGGTAGATACATGGATTTCAAAATGAAAATTGAAAACAAATCCAATATGCTTGTGTGTAACTTTACCTCATTTGTTATAGATTTTGGATTTAGAGGAGGCGATGTCAAAGATGAAGATCATCCATGTAGCAGGCACTAAAGGAAAGGTAATGTGTTAGCAGTTTGCTTTGATCATTAAACATATAGTATTTGAAATTTATTTCATAGTTGTAAATGTGACATATGGATTGTTTATAGGGGTCAACATGCACGTTTACTGAGGCGATACTGCGCAATTGTGGCTTTCGGACGGGGCTTTTCACGTCTCCTCACCTTATTGATGTCCGGGAAAGATTTCGGTTGGATGGGTGAGTTATCCTAATTTAATATTTAATCAAGGTTTTTTTAGGTTTTCACTGTAGAAGGTTGTTTGATTTATATATTTGTTGTATGATTCAGTGTGGATATATGTGAAGAGAAGTTTTTGGCATACTTCTGGTGGTGTTGGAATAGACTGAAGGCATGATTTCTGATCCTTAATCATTCTGAATGTAATTTACCTATTTTAGTATTTCATTATTTGTATCATCCCCATATCCGTTCTCAGTTCTTTCCCACACTTCATGAATATTGTTCTTTATATCTTATTTCCATTGACCCCTATGAAAGTAACATGGTTAATAACCTATTTGTGGACACATTTATTGACTTTTTTGTTCTAGATGAACTTGATGCCTCTTAATTGCTTTTGCTATTTATTATGTATGCAGGAAAAATGTAATGATGATATACCAATGCCAAATTTATTCCGCTTCCTTGCTTTACTTGCTTTCAAAACTTTTTCAGCCGAGCAAGTATGTGACCTATTTATCTAACTTCCCAATAACCAAAACGAAATTGTAAGTATAATATTTCCTCTAATTTTGACTTATTGTGTTTTGGATACAGGTAGATGTTGCTATTATGGAGGTCGGATTAGGAGGAAAGTTTGATGCGACAAATGTGGTATGTAAATATGTGTCATATACTTGTATGTACTATTTTAGATTGTAACTTCAAATATTTATATGTATTTATCTAAATGTCATGCATGAGTTTTCAGGTTCAGACACCTGTTGTATGTGGTATTGCATCCCTGGGATATGACCACACAGAAATTCTAGGTTAGTTTTGACATAATAATGTTCATATATTATTCATAATTTAATATTCACCTCAAGTGCGAATGTTAGACGAATCTTGAATATGTCAACTTTTAGGAAATACTCTTGGAGCAATTGCTGGGGAGAAAGCTGGTATCTTTAAGGTGCTTCGGTGCTTCCTAAAATTCCAGCCGTTTTGTTTATGGTTTTGCAAATTGGTTTAGTTTACTGTTTTTGTTTCTTTTACAACTTCTTTCGTTAAGGTGCTTCTAAATTCCATTTATTTTTATTTATATTCATGTCTAATTTGTGCTTATTTTTTTATGCAGAAAGGTGTTCCTGCATTTACAGTGCCCCAACCAGATGAAGCTATGGAAGTGCTTAAGGAAAAGGCGTCACAGTTAGATGTAATCCGCTTCATGTTCAACAATTAGTCTATTTCATTGCATGTTTACTTATGAATGGGTCGATTCGGGTTATGTTATACCTCTAACGGGCCAAAAGGGTAAAATAAAAAATTAGCTAAAAAGAAAAGGGTCAAATAAGTCGAACAAGCTGAAAGTTGCCTAAAGTTTATTTTTAGCGCATACAACCTTCTAAATCATTATATTCAAAACATTAATGGTATGAAAAATCTGGTGTTACAGGTGTCACTTCAAGTAGCATATCCATTAGATAGAAAATTGCTGAATGGATTAAATCTTGGGCTTGTAGGCGATCACCAGTATGTAAATGCGGGGCTTGCCATCAAGTTATGCTCCACATGGCTCCAAAACACTGGTCATCTAGAACCCGATTCCACTGACCAGAATGTAAGTACCACAAAAGCAAATCCAATAACTGATTTACAAAAAAAAAATCATTTTATCATGCTTTGTTACAGATTTCACTACCCCAGCAGTTCATCAAAGGGCTAACAACAGCAACATTACAAGGACGGGCCCAAATCATTCCCGACCCATCACTTGATATTGAAAGTGTAGGAAACCTTGTGTTTTATTTGGATGGGGCCCATAGTCCTGAAAGCATGGAAGTTTGTGCAAATTGGTTTTCTCTTGCCATCAAAGAAGATGACAGACAAGAAAGAACTTCAAATAAACTTATACCTCTCAGCCATGGTGAAACCACCAGCAAGGACTCCACACAGGTTAGACACACACAACAAATAACATGCATTCCTTCAGTTGTAAAAAGTAAACAATAATTCTATTTTAATGAAACATCATTTTAGAGGTCATATTATAATTTTATTTGAAAATGCAGATATTATTGTTCAATTGTATGGCAGTGAGAGATCCACAGTTGCTTCTTCCCCGGCTGGTGAAAACATGTGGTGGTCATGGTAATTAGTGATTATCTTAATCAGAAGCATCATTTTTGTCATTAATCATGTCATTTTGGAATCATAGTCCATAGTACGCGAGTGCGTGTGTATTATTATTAATATTAATATTGACGTTTCAGGTATAAACTTTAACAAGGCACTATTTGTACCAAACATGTCCCTTTACACCAAAGTTGGATCAACCTCATCCTTGTCATCAACTGATCATGTAGCTGATGTGTCATGGCAATTAACACTTCAAAGAGTATGGGAGAATATCATATTTGGTGAAAGAGGTATCATTTAAACACTTGTTTTCTGAATTACTTCAATATAAAACATAGGTGCATGGATAGAACTGTAATTTAGCTAGATGATGATGATGATGATGCTTAGGGAATACCAACAACGGTGACTTGGTTTCCGTTGAGGGAAAAGATTATAGTGAAACGATTGTTAAAAGTTGTGAAAACAGTGTGGTGTTTTCATCACTTCCATTGGCTATCAAGTGGTTGAGAGATGCTGCTAAACAAAATAGGTCTGTTCGAATGCAGGTAATCAATCATACCCGTTACTTTTTTTATAATTTTTTTTATACTTAACCCATTATAGATGAACCATAGCCTGAATCCGCCCTTAGATGGGTTGAAACTGTCATCTCCAGGCTTTTTGTTTCTCGTTAAAGCTCAATTATGTGTTTGACCGACCCGCTTTTGTCAGGTTCTTGTAACGGGTTCACTACATTTGGTCGGTGATGTCATGAAATTATTGAAGAAATGAGTTTTGCAAACATTTTGCTGGATCGATACGCTTGAAAGTAACAAGTTGAACACAGAAATCACTCACCACCATAGGTACTTGATATAGAAGCCTTGAAATGCAGTCTGCAAATGTACACACACAAGTGGTTTCCTTTTGTTTTTTCAGTTCTCTAAAGTTGTTGCTTGGTTCCTGTTTGTTTTGAATTGTTATTGTAATGTTTGATTTTGGACATGTGTATGTGTTTAAAGTAATAATTTTTATCTCAAAACATTGCACAACATTTATCAATGACATCCTTCATTGTTTTGTTCTTTTATTTTGTTAGTAAATGAATATGATTGTTATCTATCATGAGTCATGATTATAACAATGAGTTTTATATATATAAAAAAAAAAGTTTTAGTAGTGTGGAAAGGATGACTCATGAGAATAACTTGACAATGTGCAAGACTGAAATTGCCAACTTGACTGCTAAAATGGGTTCTCAGATTATTCCAAGTAGTTTTTATTTGCTAAATGAGTTTGATTTGTTTTTAAATCTATATCTGTAATATCCAGTATCTTTCCAACTTGTATTTCCCTAAACTTTCGCACGTATTTTTAATTCAAAACTTGAAATTTTATTAAAACTATTTTCTTGAATAATAGTTATTAATTTATTGATATGAGTTTCAAGGAAAAACAAATTACACTTGTAAATATATATATATATATATATATATATATATATATATATATATATATATATATGTGTGTGTGTGTGTGTTTTATAAATAAAAGATTATCAAATTCTTAAAACATTATGAGTTTATAATTATATAGATATTATAATTTATAAACTTATATTTATATACTAAAACCTATAAACTTGAGCTTTATAAAAATTATATCAAACTTATTTAAGTTTATAAAAATAAAACGTGCTTAATTGTTTATAAAGTTCGGGGACTTATCTGTCATTTCTGAAACTTGTTTTAAACAAAAAATCTAACTTTAAACATAAAGTGATAAAACTTGGAAACTTCAGGGGCTTGTTTTGCCCTTCCACCAAACTCCCGAACCCAGAACCAAATCACGGGTTCGAGCCCCGCAGAGGCCGTTTTGAGCCCCTTTTTCTCCGAAAACGCGATTCCGTCCACATTCATCGAACCTCGATGCTCGCCTGAGGCGTGCGATCGAAACCCAAGATCCATCAGTGCTTGAACACGGCCCGAGACACGCATAAATTCAAATTGTGGCCGTTCGAACCTAACCGTGACCTCCCCACCTAATCGAGCATTCAATGCTTGAATCCTCTATAAATATCGATTTAAACCTTCAGTAACATCACACCACAACTCCTCATACTCTCAATTCCTTCAAAACGAACCCGCATTACTCGATTGAAGCTCGCGGCAGCCGACGACCACTCCAGTCTCGTTCTCCCTCACCTCTGCACCAATTCAGGTAATTTCAAAGGGCATAATCGTCGTTTTCATGATAGGAACGAAAGCCCTCTGTCAAATAACCATGACAGAGGGTTAATCGATGTGTATTTAGACGAATTCGATTCTAGGGTTCATACCAAATTGGGGCTGTTCTGGGCTTGTGTATTTAAAAATCTTTCCCTGTATAATCTCAGCGATAGCCTAGCGGCCGAGTGGTTAAGTCTGTGCGTGTTTGTGTAAACCGGGGAGGGCGCGGGTTCGAGCCGGCTCAACCGGTTTTCGCCCCTGTTTATTTTTTTAGCCTTTAATCAGTTTTTTTTTATACTTTTAATAATTTTTATAAATTCTGTTAAAGCTTTATAAACTTAAAAATGATTTTTATTTCATACTTTCATTTCCAGAATCTTTTTTGTTAATTAAACTTAACTCAAATTTATATTAATTAAATCTTTAAAAGTTGATTTAAATACTTAAAAATTTTAAAAAGAATACTTTTAGCTTTATAAAAATTAGGCCTTCAATGAGAAGTATTTTATAAACTCAGGGAAGCTTATAAAATTTATATAAAAACAAGAACTTATGCAAATCATATAAACTCATAAAAGTATAAAACTCAAATATTAGAAAACTTGAAAACTTGTGCAAAAAGTTATGCCTATTTAAGGCTTATATTTTTATCGTATTAAAACAGGAAAGTAAAAATACTTTTATAAACTTACAATTCACATATCAGTTATTTAAACTTACACTACGCTTTAAACGTTATTTATTCCCAAGTTAAAATGTGAGATAAATACTAAACATCTAGATACTTTAATAGATGGTTAAACAAAATAATTATGCTTATAAGATAATTATTCATCCTTAATAATTATGTATACTTTAAATAATTATTATTAAACTTTAACCATTATTTACTCTTTAAATAATTATTTATCCTTAATAATTGTCCATTTATTTTTAATCCTTGTTTATTCCTTAAATAAATCCTTAATAACTACTTATTCTTTAAATGATTATTATAAATCTTTAATAGTCTTGCACTTAAATCATTTAATTCTAAATACTTAGAAAACTATTTTGATAAAATTGTGAAACTTATAAATAATTATTTTAATTAATAATTATTCTAATCTATAAATCTATTAAACTTTGACATACAAGTCTTGTATCATTCTCTCAAAACCTTTATTATAAACTCGATTTAAACTTCAATCAATCTCATCTCCCATTTGGAACCCTAGTCGAATCTCGAAATCCTAGATCCTTACCATAGACTTATAGGATCATACTTAAATCTTTAAACTTGCATACTTAGGCTTCGTGAGGATATTCTCCCTCCAAAGCTTGCAAATACTTATCCGTGTCGGATACTATTCATCATCCATGTGAGTATACTTAGCCCCTTTTTCATTTACATTCTTTTGGGGTGAAACATGTTCAAACTTCAAACTTATACAATTCTTGTACAAACTATGACTAGATGCTTATTCTTATGTTAAACTTGAGACTTATATGTTTAGATTAAACTTAAAACTAGCATACTCATTAACTTTGATCAAGCATATGGTAACAATGATAGATCTATTGTATTTGACCAATCCACCTTGATTGATTGACCCTTCGGGGGGAGCCCTGGTGTTTGTTACTAAACCAAAACTTTTAAACTTGAGACTTATAAGGGTAACCTGCGGGTTATGCCTAAACTTGGTTGAGGATTGAATGTGCACAATGTTTAAGATACTTGTTTTCTCATACTTACATTATAGAATGCATATATCATAGTGAATTGTAATTCTTTTCAAATACTTGTTAAACTGTGTCAAAACCTTTGTATCTCACCAACTATTTTGTAGTTGACAGATTCTTTCACATGTTTCAGGTTTACATCATGAGACTTATTCGTGATCACATAGGATGCTTTGGACCTAGACTACTTAAATTAAATGTTGTATTCGTATTTTTCTTCCTTGTATTGAATCTTAAATTATTCATTAATGAAATATTGAAACTTTAATAGTCAACCTTGTGCTATTGAACAACCGCGTCCGCCCCGACGTATAATCCGCCGTCGGTTGGGGTGTGACAATATCTATACTGTATAATAAATAAAAGTTTTTTAGAGCCACGTGTCGCCTCCATATTCAATCTCACTATTTTTTTTCGTCTCTCTCTCTTATTTAATGCACTTCTATTTTTAATAATAATATATATTTAAATGAAAATACTAATTATATTAATAAAAACATTTATTTTAAATTATCTCTTATTATAAGAAACTTTGAAATTTAATTATGTAACTTTTATTTCAATCAAATAGTAAATGAAAGTCAAATTACATTAAATAGTAACTAACGTATTTTCAAAACCTAATTATATATTAATTTTTACATATTTTGAACTTTGTTTTTATCCTTAGTATAAGTAATATATTTTTAGTTTTACACCTGTAAAATATATAAATAAAGATTTAAAAATTTTATATATTGATATTTTTCACTCCGTGTGTAGACACGGGATTTAAACTAGTTATACAATATACTGAAATGAGTCCTTGTTGACTTTTAACTTAGAACAAGACCAAATAGGCAACACCAGCCATCATCCTGCCACCACCAACCGATCGGTGCCAACACGACCGTTGTCAGTTATCACCACCGCCGTCACTTCCACCGCCACTACTAGTTGTAGGCTCATTTTCGTTATAACTTGTTTTAACCCAAACCAAAATGATACTTTCTTAAAAAAGCAACTCAGACAAAATCCAGGTTGACCCAACCACGTGTTTTATCAGGCTTAGTTGAATTGTATTGTCGACCTTGCTAGAGTGACGAATAAGAAAACATTTTTCTTCTCCTTTGATCTTTCAATTGTTGGAACCGCAACAGTTTGAAAGATTTTTATTTTTAAATAGATATTTTAAGTCAGATTTACGTAATCAAATTAGTGAGAACTTTTTAAAATATTTATCTAATTAGCATTGCAGAACTTTTTAAAATATTTATCTAATTAGCATTGCAGAACACGCAGTGGACAACGTCACGAATAGAGACCTATTAAATCTCTTTGAAGAGAAGAGACTAATCTTTTTGCCTGGTTTAGGGGCTTGTGTCGGTTCAAAACCGGAATGACCCGTGTTAAGACCAGATCAGAGACCAGAAGTGAAATCAAATGAAAATTGAGAACCATGCCTCTAACAGATTAGTTATTAATGAGTTCAAACCAGTTGCTTTAAATGACAATTTTCCAAAAGATGAAGCATTCCAATCTCTGCACTCAAACTACTAAACCCGGGTACAAAGCTAAATATAGACATATTTGATGCAACAGCTTAAAAAACACAATTCCACAACTGTCATTCTTCGCCTGCTGAACATCACCGTTTCTTTGAATACTTGATCAAACACGGGTTGAAAAGAGTCACATGCCCACTTTTTCTTCCCTAAAATCAGCACCCGTCATCTACAAAGAGTAAGAAATAGATTTTAAAGTTCAAACACGTGATACGTAATAATCAAAATCAGATAATCAATTGTAACAAAACATGATGTGGGAGATGGTGGTTGGAAGTTGAAACACGCGATATGGAATATTCAAAATCAGTCGTAAAAAAATAAACAGATTATATTCTATAGTTGTTTTTAGGAATTCTGCAAGTCAGATAATCACTTTCAAAATGCAATACCAAACAGCAATCAATGTTTCCTTATTTTGCAAATATACAATCATTATAACCATAAAACAATGTTAAGGATACCGGTTTTGGCGTGTCTATTGAAGGGTATTCAAGACATTTGACTATAACAACTTAACAACATAAAAGACAAAATAATAACCTAAGTTGAGTGATATAAGAATGATCTAACCTCGGGAAAATGAGCATTTGAAATAATGCGAATTACATCTTTGTAGATGTCAAGAACTTATTTTTCTTCTCGGCTGGCTTAAGGATTTGAAAGGAACACATTAAATTCTCATCAACACTCATCATTGCACCTGCATTATCAAATTCACCACAATAATTGGGGGCTGAAAATATGGTAACAAGTTGTCTGTCTGCAATGAATTCATAACCATCCTCCACAACCTGCAGCATAAGAAGTGACTTAATGAACAAGACAAAGAAAATTATATAAAAATAAGTTATTAAAAAGCAACAAAAAGAAATGTTCCCTCTGTACTCCTTGTTGGAGTGTCTAAAAGGTGAAATAATAATACCTAATCTTTTTAGTTAATTTTCAGGGTAAAATTACTTGTATTTCACTGAATCGAGCTTGGAAGAACTCAACAAAAAAAAACGAAATATTCCCTGTTGGAGGTGGCCATTTGTATGTGTTCGCTTATACACAGATCAATTCAGGTTATGTTTTAGCTCATACATGTGAAATAAAACAAATCTATTTAAGATCAATTCAGGTTACAAATTACTCCCTCTAAAAAAATATTAGATTTTGTTTTCATGAAGTCCCAAAATAACAAGGCTTTTTTTAAACAAATTTTAAAGCTAATATTACCTGTTTTCCCATAGGACTGACTATATTATTCAAACATTTTCCTGAATAGACGCTTATATACTAGCCTAGTGTCTAGTCAATTAGAGGCGGAAAGATGCATGGAGAACGCAAGAGGCCAAAAACAGGTCGGGTTTGATTAGGCCAATCCACAAACAAACTTTTTATCCATTTTTTTGAAAACTATAAATATATAGTATGCTAAATATGGTTAGAAAAATCATTTATCACAATAAAAATTTAACATTTATTAATAAAAAGATTTAGGAGGGTTTTAAGCATTTGAATACATTTAGGATGAATTTCAACGTATTTGACATGTTTCCTTTTTAATTTATTATTTACCATAACTCTATTTGCCCCGTTAAAGATTAAAAAAAACTCAAAGAGGACAATATAACGAGTAAATCAAACCGTATATTGCAATCTTTTTGAGACGGAAGAAATAAATTAAAAAAGGTAAGTTATAACCTGGTGAACCCGGCAAACAAGATCAAGATCATGCTTTGTTAGAAACTCCAACACCTTATCGGGCCCAAAAGTAAAGGAAACGCCTCTATCATTCATACCCCATCCTTTCACATCTTTGCTAGGGTCGGACCACAGTAAATCACAAAGCAAGCCCGTATCAGGAATAGCAGTGGGCCGTGGCAAAGTTCTAATTTGATCCAAATCAGATAGATCGGGTGATAATCCCCCATGCATGCACAATATCTTGTCATCAATAAGAGCAGCAACGGGTAGGCAGTTAAAACTGTCAGTAAAAGCCTTCCATAGCTTTACATTGAACCGTCTTTTACATTCATCATAAAATCCATAAATTCTATTTATAGATGCACATTCGTGGTTTCCTCTTAAAAGAAAAAAGTTTTCCTGGTACCTAATTTTGTACGCAAGAAGTAGACATATAGTTTCTAGACTTTGTTTGCCTCTATCCACATAATCACCCAGAAAAAGATAATTGGCTTGTGGAGGAAAACCGCCATATTCAAATAGTCTTAATAAGTCACTATATTGTCCATGAATATCACCTAAAATAAAATAAAAAATGCAAAAGAGATTAAAAAGAATGGTGCAAATGAGATATATCAGTTTTTTGTACATATTTGAAAATAATAATCGTTTTATTTACATCATGCAACACAACACAAAGCAAGCCACAAAAGATGGTCACAGGTTGGGTAACGGGTCAAAAGCGGTTCGAGTTGGAATAGGTCATTTTCTTGGAAAAAAATATAATAATCGAATAATGTTTTAGGTATGATTAATAACAAAAATCTAAATTTATAGAGAAAAAAACAATTTAGAAGATTGTATGCACTAAAAAAAGGCTTTGGGTGCCTTTCAACCCGTTTGCCCAAATTGAACCATTCCCCTTTTAATAGACATCTTAATTTGACCCCATTTGAGATAAAACGCAACCCATAACGACCCATTCATAAGCAAATGGGTCAAAACTGCTACCTTTATCATGAAAAAAAAACCCTTGAACCATAGTGCAATTAAAGAATAATGATAAGAACACATACATGAATATATATGAGCTAGTGACTGGTGACTAACTGATAGGCGTAATAACCTAACACATAGCTGATATGAATAACAAGTAATAGAGCAGGGTGGATCTACATTACTACGAGAGTGATCATAAAACAGTCAGTTAAAAAGAATCTTGGCGAATATCCAATGTGTGTTTGCTACAAAGTATATATTGAATTATTGACAGGGTTACCGACTTCTCAAACATTCTTACTTTCATAAAATAAGAAGAAAAGACCTACAATGTGTATGAATAAATAACTTTAAACATAAAACTGCCATGTATGATAGTTGGTTTTGCAAGATTAGTTGGACCCAAAGAAACAACTAAATACATAATCCATGACATTCATCAAGTTCACACATAATACATTTTGAAACAACCTAACCTACTTCTATTAACTTTAAAATAAAATTAAACCCTACAATCACAAATTAACAAACAATCACCTACAGCAAAGTCAAAACATCAAAATCCCCAAATCGCACAAAATAAAATTAAAAAAAAACCATCAATTGATTAAACATTATAGAAACGGATTCAGAGATACCGCAAATCTTGATCGGAGCTTTGAGTTCAAGTAGATTAGGCTGATTGATGAAGATATCACGAGACGCAACACAAAGCTGCTTGATTTCAGCCTCCGATATCTGAACCAGCTTCCCTGGCTTATTCGATCGAACTTCAATTAACCGTTCGATTATCCTATCTAGGGCTACAGGATCCATCTCGAAATACCAAACCCTGATTCAAAAAAACCCTAATTTTTCTTCAAATTGGTTGACGGACACCGTAATCGAAACCAATCAGCAGGCAATTGAAGAACTGAGACGAAATTGGTGGATAATTGGGGAAAAGAGACGAAGACGATCGCCCTATCGCTCCATCTCTCAAAGCAAGGAAGAGGGACTAAATTGTGATTGGTTGGTTTAATATTTAAGGGGAAATGATGACGTTATTTTGACTAAATAGTTTACATAAATAAATAATCCTTTGATAAGATTTGTTTCGAAAATAACTTTTTGACAATATGTATACCAAAATGGTAACAGTATCGTGTAAATTAAGTTATTTACTTCTTTTTAGGGACATTATATTTCTTTAAAGTATTTTTATTTTATTATTACTAGCTTAGATCCCGTAACACACGAGTGAAAAATATCAATATAAAAAATTCTTAAA
Organism: Smallanthus sonchifolius; assembly: GCA_023525975.1. NCBI lineage: Eukaryota > Viridiplantae > Streptophyta > Magnoliopsida > Asterales > Asteraceae > Smallanthus > Smallanthus sonchifolius. Next base: position 60,990,587 of record CM042042.1, read on the forward strand.
TTTTTTTGTGTATATTTTACAGACGTAAAAACATATTGCGTACAAGGATATAAAACAAAATTCAAAATATGTAAAAACTAATATATAGTTGGGTTTGGAAAATACATTAATTACTATTTAATATAACTTGACAATCATTTTTTACTATTTGATTGAAAATAAAGGTTACATAATTATATTTCAAAGTTTCTTATAATAAGGAATAATTTAAAATAAATATGTTTTATTAGTATAATTAGTATTTTCTATAATATATATTATTATTAAAATATATAGTGTATTTAATAAGAGAGACAAAAAAAATTATAAGAATGAATATGGAGGCGACATGTGTCATGAAAAACATTTATTTATTATATAGTATAGATATAGATTATATATTTGAATATTAAGTTACTCATTCGTTTTTTTATTAAATATAACAATAACTATAAAACACATAACAGTACAATTCAATCTTTAATAAAGGGCGTAATGGGTGCTTTACTTAGCTTCCGCATGCACGTAGGGTCCGGCCTTACTTTACACTTTGTGTAGAAGACTATTTTTTCACGGCTCAAACTCATAACCTTAAAGTAACAAAGCAATAACCTTACTAGTTGCTCAAAAACACACCCTCTTATTCAATCCTAACTATTGTTTCAAAATAATTTTCTCGAAAATAAAGCCTTTTTTTACAAACTTTCTTCATTTTACATATTCTCTTCATCATGCATCATTGGTTAGTTCATAATATACATCATATAATTCAATCTCTCTAACACCATGAATAAATATGACCTAGTATTTTCCTTATCGTCCTTTATTGTGACCCTATATCTAAGTCACTGATTTTTAAATAATAATACGTTTTTGAATTTTTGAATTCAAAAGTGTAAGAGAATCTATGAAAACCCCATGATGAACTTTAAAACTGTTTTGAATATGGAATTTATGTCTTTAGGAATGGTGTATATGATCTACAATTCAAATATCTCGAGATATTTAGCTATCACCTAAATAATTGATTGGTATGTTACACACTTATATGTTGGACGGTGAGTCAATGCGCAAAACATAAGAACACGTGTTCTTAAGTGACTTAGTAATGTATTTAATATCATGTGATTTTCATGATATGATATATGAAAACGTGAAATAAATTTGTAGGTGTTACGTGTGTATTATCTTCTTGAAATTCAAGTTAAGTAATGCAACAATTAAAAGATCATTTTCCCCCGAAAATATAGCCAAATGGCTATTTGTGATTTCTTTTAGGTGAACGTCACCATTTGAGTGATTTTTCCAATTTTTAAAGGGTGGTTAAGTATTTTGTTAAAACGTCACTCCTTCAATTCCTTATAATTATCAAATACATCCTTTACGTTTCAAGAAGGATTTTTCCAATAAATAATTATAATGACATTTCAAGAAAGTCTATGTTCTTTAAACTTTCAAGATATGGCATACGATGTTCATCAATTCAGTTTGTTCAAAACCAAGCCGCATTTGAATTTGGTTTGGTTTTCGATTTCAAATGAAAAACCTGAATTACAGTAAATGTAAAGGGGTATTAAGCTACATTCAAATGGGCATTGGGCTAAATGTATACAAGTATTGGATAAAATATGTACTACTATTTGTTCTTTTTACATTTGATGCATATGTAATTCGGTTTGAACCGGATTAAGATTCTTTGAACTGAATACCCTACTCGGTTTTGCTTTAAAACTGAGCCGAAACCGAGTATTTAATTCATTAAAATTTTAGACCATGCCAAAAATGCCTAAACGCTAGAAACAAAGAAAACTGTTAGGATATCTTTTTTCTTTTTTTGAAAGGCAAATATTATTCACAAATTCAACCCCAAAGAAAAGAGGGGCGGGCACAACCGACAACTACAAGAAATCGAAATTACACCATTGAGTCCAAGTAATGGACTTATGTTTTGATCTATTAGTTAACCAAAGAAACCCGAGAGACTTGATATTATAAATTATAGCTTCTATCTTTATATCCTTGTTAGAAAACCTTTTCTCATTCACAGCAATCCATAAGCACCAACAAGCTACAATGATGATCCCGTGAAAGATATCTTTGATCGAGTCCCTAATCCCGATACTACTATGAATCTCCAACAAGTCTTGCACCGAGAAAGCGAAAATAGGAGGCACCCGGCACCACTTTCTAATACTTTGCCAAACCACCGAGACGAAAAAACACGAAGTCAAAAGGTGATCCGCCGATTCGAACCCGGAGTCGCACAGGACACACCCTTGGTCCCCAATATGAATGTTTCTCTTAGATAACGCGACAAGAGTTGGAATACGGTCGAATTCTGCCCTCCAAGCGAAAATGTTAAATTTTGAGAGGCACCCACTTAGACCACTTAAAACTGTTAGGATATCTATGAAGACAAAGATATCATGATTTAAGATCTTAATTTGATATAGAATCAGTTCAGCTTGCTTGATTTGATTATAAGTACTATGTCATACATAACATAATCACTACCAGTCATGTTACATCCCAAAATTAGTGACATACCTTGTTCTAAAGGGCCTTACTCTTAGGGTGAAGGGGGCCATTAACCCATTTACTCACCAAAACTGCCCAGTAAAATTTTATCACCTCAAAACTACTCATTTACTCGTCCACTTTTTTTAAAAAAGAAAATATTTAATTATAAATGGTGTGTGCGGTAGTGGTGGGGTCCATTAGCATAAGAGTGGAGAGAGGGTGTCCAGACCCGAGTAAATTTACTTGTTCCATCTACTCGAGCCTCCCTACTCGCGCTTACCCGGTCCATTGGGGGTGGTATACCCTCTTTACTCGATTACCATCTTTCCTACTCGGTTTCATCCGAGTAGGGTGCCTCCATCACCCTTAAAGCCGTCACCTTTTTACAATATAAAATAAATTTTATAAATTCACAAACTTAATCGAATATTTCATATGCGTAACAAGTAATTTGATAGTGTTATCTTATGGCTATATGACGGTAAGCCTTGGAGCACCGGTAAAGTTGTTGCCTTATGATCTTGATGCCATGGGTTCAATCCGTGAAACCAAACTCTTGCACAAAGTGTAGGCTAAGGTTGCGTACATCAGATTGCGATGCAATCCAGCCCTTCCCCGGACCCTACGCAAATGCAGGAGCTAAATCAAGCATCAAGTTCGTCCTTTATCCTATGGCTAGAGGTGTAAAACTACTACTATAGATGTATAACACACCTAAAAAACTACTTTGATGATTTTCTCATCAAATAAAAAATTAACATTAAGCGTTTTTTTAATTTCTTTATCCTTCAATGATCAAAACTCTGGAGTTCATTATCCTTTACATGCCCCTAAATGAACGTTAACTATAGAGGTTACCCCTCAATGAAGAAACAAAATCAAAATAAAACAAAATGAACTACTCCCTCAAGAAATGGACCAACTATATTTTGATGTAATTTGTGTAGACAAAAACAAGATTTCTAATTTAAAAGGGATTATAAGGTTATAATATAACCGTTATAACCTCTGGTGTCAATATGACTAAAATGCCCTTCTCCCAGGTCATCTGCAAGAGTCTAATTTTGACAATACTTGCTTCAGTTTCTCATAGGTCATGAACACAATTCCAATGCTGGGAACCACCTTGTAATATTCGGGCAAAATTCCTCGGTATATACCACGCAACCCTTCGGCTTTTATTATTTGACTAAACGTACCCAAAATGCCCGTTTTATAAACACGGGCCCGCCCACCTACTCCTTCTAACTGCATTCGCCGCCTCACCAGATCCAGAGGAAATGTTACTGCAAGAAAATGTATCAACATGTTCCAATAGAAACATATAAAGAAATATTGAACAAATAGGTAAATAATAACTTCAAATCATCCCAAAAAAGGAAGCAATATAATGGATGTGGCAAGATGGACGGGTCAGCTAACAGGGCCGTTCAAATTGATCGTATTAGTATGAGCCGACATTGACTCGTATGACCCCTTTTAGCTAAACTTCCTAATTTGACCAAATATGACCCGTCTGAGATTAAACACAACCAAAACCGACGCATTTCTTAGTCAATCAATATCATTATTTTATATTATAGCTGTTTTTTCACATCTCCAGGTTAGATTGTGTATATGGAAAAGAGAAACAAGTAAAAATACAGACTTTATATCAAACTGGTGAAAACATATAATAGCACGTATAGATTCGATCACTAACCTGTTGATGATGCAATGCCTGAAAGACTGCCACACGCCAAGCTGACCAAGACAGTCGAATCTTCCGGCCTGTCACACAGCAAAAACAGACATCAGAAAGCCAATATCACAATATGTAACCCTCCATCAAAACCAAGAAAATAAAAACAATAAAACCAACAGATAAATAATATCTACAGCTACCTGTGCAACTGCCAGTAAGATCTTGTAGTGTCATATACTGAAAAACTAATCGCCAGGTTGGGCCCAACACCCTGCAAAAATTATGTAGTCATTTGAGACTCGAGAGAACAAACATATAAAAAACCGGGGCCGAAAACTGTGGCAAAACTGTAAAAACCATCAGATTATTACAGAAGAATACCAGTAGACAAGCACCAAGTCCTTTATAGAGGCCAAAAACGCCCTCTTCCCTGCTGATGGTGCGTAAAGCATGCCATATACCTGTATAATATATAACATTTCTCTGCAAGATATAATAAAGAGAACAACTGGAGACATGAAACATTAAAATAATAAATAATAACGATCACACGCTAATTAATTTCTACCTGTGCTGAAAGCCGAGTTCTTACAAGATCCAAAGGATACGTAACAGAAGCAGCAGTGATACCAGCTAAACCACCGCCTGCCAGTCGTATGAACAAGTCAGTGCTCATATTTGCCCCATGATTCTCCACTCCCATTATCAGCTGCAGTAACTGTACAACATACAACAACAAAAAACATTATAAAATCAAAACGATGATCAAAACACAGAGCAAATGTTAATCAACCATCAAAGAACATTTGTACCAACATTCTTGTAGCGTTCGAATGCGTAGAAACTAATGGAGGAGTAAGGAAGCCGATGAGCAATCGTCACCAAATTCCCCTTCCAGAACGCGCGAAATCCCTCTTCCTTGACTATACGCGAAGCCTCGCGCCATATTGTAGTCTTTCTTAAAGTGGAAGCATCAGAGTGCATTCCTTGCACCTGCAGAATCACATAACACCAAATTCACAAAGATTTCAAAAACAGTTTATGTCGGTAACATAATAAGTTATTGAACTCTTTTATACCGGGCTTTCTATTAGCCCGTTTAGCCAGGTTAACCTTATAGCTTCTCTATTTATTATCTTGTCTTCCTTTGTTTAATTGTGATTTCTCCTTCTCTAATAATACAACCCTAGCCATATACTCAGCAAATTCACAAAAATCATAATAGCTATGTTGTTAACATAATAAGGTATTGAACTCTTTTTATACTGGGCTTTCTATTAGCCCGTTTAGCCAGGTTAACCTAGATAGCTTCTCTGATTATCATCTTATTTTCCTATACTTAATTGTAATTTCTCTTTCTCTAATAATAAAACCCTAGCCAATTTACATATGTGAACACTGATAAAGCTTCAAACATCATTCATATAAACAGTTACCAGATCATAAAGCAATCAATTTCAGGTTCATAGCATCCAAAAACATAACAGAAATTAAAGATAACCTGAAAGAGTATAGTAAGGCGAGCCAGAGGAGCAGTGCAGGTCTTGCTAACTGCGCCGGCGACACCACCGGCGATGAGCTGAGAAACCGTCCCGACCTGCGACTGCTGCTGCTGCACCGGCCGCTGGTGATGCGCCACCAGTTTCCGCGCCGGAGCACCGCCTTCCACCACACCGACCGTCGCTTCAGTTTGCATATTGAATCAATAATGCTAGGGCAAATTTCAAATTTAAGAAACTTGCAATCGAGATCTGAAAAACAAAACCCTAGCAAATAGATGAAGTGACGAATCTGGAAGAAAAATGTTGAAATTGTGAGTTGAGGATTGAGTTTTGGTAGTTGATAATGGCGCATGAATGTTATCTTGATCGGCGTTGGAGAGCACCGAGCTACACGCCCAATTTCATCTCGTCAAAAGAATTGCACTTTGACTACGTAGGCACAAAGGAAAATAAAGGTCGGTGTTGAAACAAGATAACAAAATCATAAATCAATAAAATAATAGAAAGTAAGTTGTTAAAAACATTTTCCTAAAACAGATGCTTCCCATTTCCATAGTGTAATAAACTAGTCGGTTATTACCCGCGCTTCGCGACGGGTTTGAAACGTAGATAAAAATAAGAAAATTGCGACGGTACATTCAACGTGACGTTAAAAAAACATGTTGTATCGGTATATTTGATAGTAACGAAAAGTTACCTCATCGTATACGAAAGTGAAGTTACTAGAAAAAAAATACACCGAAATGCAGATAAAAATAAACATGCCGGTGGCACATTACGACGGGTCGGTTTAAACGTAGATAAAAAAAAGGTCACAACGGTGTATTTTGAGATGGGCGCCAGACGGTTTAAAACAACCAGTTGGTTTTGAAACAATGTTATGCGAAACGTAAATAAAAATATCCACGTCGCAATGTCAGTTTCGAAATTTTATAAAACATCAAATAGTTTAAAAATTGTAAGATTATTTCTTTTTTTTTAATTAAAAAGGTGCATTCCGTTACGGGTTCGAAATGTAGATACAGATGGAGTTGTACATGTACGTACATGAATCACTCAACCACGGACGTTATTTGTTTCTTTTAATGGAAGAAATTATATTTAACTAAAAATAAAACGTAGAATAAAAAAATCAAGTTATTGTTCATACGTATCACGTTGCGGTGGGTAACGTGGATAAAAAAAAGAGGAGGAGCTCCGTAACAGTATATTTGGAGATGAGTATTGAATGGCTTAAAAAAACAAGCAGTTTAAAAAATGTTTAAAACAACTCATCGGTTTAAAAATGACGTTACTAAAATTTACGTCGAAGCGTATATAAAAGTAGACACATCACAACATCAAATCCAAAATTTTATAAAACATCATATTTTAAATGTTATAAGTGAAAAAAAAATTTAACGTTTCAAAGAAAAAATTACAAAACAAAATCGATAACTATTTAACTTTGAAGCAGCTTTAATAACTCATACATTTAACGTTTCAAAGAAAAAATACAAAACAAAATCGATAGCTATTTAGATTTAGACTTCGAATTCAAAGTTATATTAGTTCAATTTTAACTTGAGCAAAAAGCCTAACAAAATATGTTTTAAAAAGAAATAGTGACCCAAGTTTGACAGTCAAGTTAAGCACAACATGAAAGAAGAGGGGTCTAAAATGTGGACCAATCATTTAGTGAGTGATGAACACTTACAAACTAGGCCTGGTAATCCTGACCCAAATGTTTAAACATGGGTCAATTTGGGCTTATAATTTAAAATTTTAGGTTAATTTGGGTCCAGCAAAATTTTTAAACGGGTTAAACTGGGTTGATAAAAAAGCAGGCGCGGGTCAAATTGGGTATCGCTTCATATTAGGTTTCCCGTTTCTGCAGTTCATCTCACTGCTTCAAATCGGGCGATTCTGCACCACCGTGCCCTTCCCCCGCTACCCGCCTCTTTCGCCATAAGCCACCACCTGATCACAGCCACACACCTCTGCCTCACGCCACCACATATTAGGTTTCCCGTTTCTGCCTTCTGTAGTTCATTGCACTGCTTCAAATTAGGCGATTCTGCATTTCTAACTTCAGGAGTTCATCGCATCGGTTCATATTAGCCTATTAGGTAATCTCGATTTCTTGTTACGAATTGTAATATCACTTCTGGGTGATGTTTAGAGTCGCTCGTTTTAGGTTTTAATAACAATTGAGGCAACAAATTAGAGTCGCTCGTTTGCTTGATTGGTGGTGAATTTAGTGTTGTACGTTGCCTATATGAATTGGTACTCTTATTTTGGCATTGTAGGATCTGATTTCTGTAAATGCATTATGATGTTCGTACGATTTATAGTTTAATTTCTAAACCCGTTCTGACCCGAACCAAAATATCATTTTTTTTAAAACAACCCGTTCTGACCCGAATCCGTGATGACCCGAACCCGTTCTGACCCGTGACCTGAACCCGCCCGACCCGCCCAGTTTGCCAGGCCTATTACAAACCGACTTTGCTAAATGTTATGTTGATAATTTGATTTTTATGTTTTCAATCTATACATAATAATAAATAAAGATTTTGAGATGTCACATGTCATTCTCATATTCATCCTTAAATTTTTTTTCCATCTCTCTTTCATATTTAATGATAGAAGTTTCTATAAAAAAATTGGAGTTTTTGTTTCCCACCTCTCTCTCATATTAAATAATACTGATTTTTAGAACTATTTTTATAAAATATTTTTAATTAAAAAATAGATTTGTTCATAAAACATTTTTAGAATTTGAACATTTCTTTCATTATTTTTATAAAACATTTTTAAAAAATAACTATATAACGTTTCTAAATTTTGTATTAAAAAATTATGTAATATGTCAAAAATATGTAATATTATATATTTATTACTAAATATATATATATATATATATATATATATATATAACACTGGATTTATTCACAATGTATGATATACAAGGTTTTCAACCTATATTATAATAAATGAATTACTATACTTGCTACGTGTCAAATTCTGATTAAATCTAGTTTTTTGTTTTTCATATTTCTCTCCTATTAAATAATGATGATGTTAAATAATTAAATATCTAACATATATTGTAATATTTTATTAAAATTTATTAAATCATAAGAAATTTTTAATTATTTCTTATTTCAAAGATGACTAATAACATTAAACATATAATTTTTCCTAGAAAATACTGTTTTATAAAAGTTATATTTTTACATAGGTTTTAACCTAGTTTTGCAATAAATTTAGGTATTATGACTAATTTTTGATATTTTTTCTATTAAGTTTGTGGTGAAATTACTAAAATACTTTTTTATAAAAAGTAAAAAGTTTGGGTAATAAGGGTTTAAAGTAAAGAGAATTTTGGTCATTTCACTCTAAGTTAACTGAAAAAGTTAATGGAAGTATACATGAACTATATGTGTAATTTATTTTAATTTATCTAATTCTCCTTAATTTAATTAGAAAGAACTTTTTATAAGAAGTATCAGTAATAAGTCATATTTTTTAAATACTATAAAGTTTAATTATTTACATCAAAAGAGATAAATAAAGTTAGCTTTTTTTTCTAAAAAAAAAATAAAATATATTTTGTATTGTAAAAGTTCTATTGCAATATAACTTTTTACTATTTAACATTACTATATGTTATAATAATAGTAATAATGACACATATGATTTTAACCTTATTTGTTTTAGAATATTTTTGTGCTCATCTTGTTCTTAAAATTATTGTCTGAACATAAAGATTATATATTTTGTTTTAAATTTAAATACTCATAATATTTATTTTATATATATAGTATTAATTAGCAAGTTAAAACCGCTATTTTTTGTCATTAATAAGCGAATAGATAACGACAATTAAGAAGAAAATAATTGTTATTGGCGTGTAATTTTCACGTGTCATAAAAAACGAGATTGGAAGGAGGGTTGGGACCATGTCTTATTGCGTTAACCTTTTTCTTTCCACAAAGAATCTCTCTACTTGTGGCCTAGGAATATTCTTCTAGTCTATTTTGAAATGTATATATGAGGTTCAGAAAAATAAATGAAATTCAAATCATAATTGATTTAATAACAAAAAATAAAACTAAATTAATCGAATTAACTAAGAATTTATAACAAAAAATCATTTATGGTATGGTTATGAAATTGCAAACTTGATGTTTGATGAAAATATTCAATCAGCTGCATAACTTAATTGTGTGGTTAAGCTAGAGCACGCCATATGTAAGGTGTACCAATCGTGTAGTCAAAATAAACAAAGAATCAGTTACATACGAATAGTTACTCACATTAACACGCAATATCATTTAATCAAGTTGAGTTGCCACTTGTTAACCCGATAATAATAATAAAGATAATTTGTTGCGTACACATATATAACATATAAACACAAACACAAATAACCCCTATGTCACAATTCGATACAAATATAAATGTTGAATACAACCACCAATCATTTACTTCCGGGTATGACCGGTTCCAGAAAACCGGGTATTAGAAGGAACCGGTTCCGGTTCCGGGTCCGGTTCTTTGTTGAAAAACCATACCCTGTGTACCCGGTTCCGGGTATTCAAGAAGTGGTTCCGGTTCTTACCGGTACATGCAATTCAATGCGGGTATTTCAATAACCTATTTTCGGGTATTCAAAAATCTTAGTTAAACATATAAATTCATTAATTAAACATATAAATAACAAACTTAAAAAGTCCAATAACATTAAAAACTTAAAATGTTACAAAATAGATAAATGTTTAAAACATAAAGTAATAAAACATAGATTAAAAGTTCATTTTTTTAGGCGATTCCTGTTTGCAGAATCAGTTTCTTTCAAAACCGGGTCCGGGTATTTCCAGAACCGGTTTTGACTAGAAACATTGAAACCTATCTAGACCCTACGGGTAGGGTTGGTTCCGGTTCGGGTCCAAAAGAACCGGTTTTCTGGAGGAACCGGTTCTGGGTATTTGGACAGATGCGGTTCCGGTTCCGGTTTTGCTGTACACCTCTACATAGAAGTGTTTGTTAAAACACATCAACTCAAGTCATAAGTGTATTTGTGTTTTATTTTAACCGAATGTGGTTGTATGATTAGTGTTATATGGGCTGCTGTTGATAATGGGCTTTTGATGCTGATGGGCTATTCTTGCTGATGGGCTGCTATTGATAATGGGTTATGGGCTGTGCATTTTAGATTGTTACGGCTATATAAAGGGAAGAGGAAGATGCTAGGTTTAAGAGGTACATACTCTAAAAACCTGTTTTCAACGCTGGTGACGGACCAGAATTTCTTAGTAACAAGGTTTAGTTGATAATATTTTCTTCTTTACTGACTACAATTAAAGGGTCCACCCGTGTTTTGCTTTAAAAAAACTCAAATTTATATATAAAAAATGGACCCTGTCAACCACCAGAGTTGATGTTAATATTGACTACTATAGATTATTAAGTATTGTTGAACGATCTGATTATATTAGCTGTAAAGATGTTGTTTGAGTATTTTTATTGTTAGTTTAATTGTTGACAGTGTTTAAAGAAATGATTTCCAACAATATATACGAACTTAAGATTATTGCTTCTTAAACAATACGAATATGTCTCAAATGAGTCTGGAACTCACAATCATGTGATGATGAGGCATATTTATTTGACAACTGAAATCGAATGATCTTGAACAAATTGGTGTTTTGACCTTATACACACTTTGGATATCACTTTTTCATTGTCGTCAGGTCTTGGTTTTCATTTTATTTTACACCATTCGAGAATAAAATCATACAATGAGATATAATCACGAGCAAATATATACCATTCCGAATTTATAATGAAAAAGATCAGAATAGTATATGTTCTTGCCAAATAAAGAAAGGGGGTTCAATGTGTCTTGTTTTCTTTTTGACTTATTTGAGACATCGAACTTTTTTAGAAACGTTTTGACAAACAAATTTTCAACCATAGATCAAGCATGTTGCCCATACAAAGAACAAAGAATAAAACCAATTGTTAAAATACCTAACTTTCAAAATTTCAACATTAACACATGTCAACTATTCGTTGATAAGCATAATATTCCAAATTCGAGAATAACTTTGTTTCTCGTTAGCTTTTATGGGTAGTGATGCCTCAACATTCTACTTATCCTTAGAAACATGTTGTTTGCCTACATGATCTTCTGGTTATGTCATGAAGATCATTATTGAAATTTTAGACGGTGGTTACATCTGTGCTCCGTGACGGGCGGTACGATTTTTAATTAAATTTAACTTGAAACGTAGATAGAATTAAAAACGTCTCAACGATTTATTTGGAAGTTAAAAAAAATAAGTATTTGATAAAACAATAAAAAAAAATGAGGGGAAAACAAATATCAAACTAAATAACAAAAGAAAAAGGGGACGTATCCGGTAGTTGACTTAGCTCTTGCATTTGTGCAGGGGTAGGGACTGCGGGTGTCGAAACCAAGTCCCTTCCATTGGGTTGTAGGGGCGCGTCCAACAAGTCATTGCCTGCTTTTGGTTAATCTTTTGAATCAATTTCTATATATATATATATATATATAAATTGAATATGAAAGAAAACAATAAAAATTAAATAAAATGACAGCCTCTGATTGACCCATCCATTTATTCTTCATCACACTCACAAACCCTTCACTTTTGTGTGTGTACGTATATATAATTTCTTAAAATTTAGCTGTTTTCATTTATTTGTTGTTTAAATAATCAAATTTGTTAAATAAAACATTTACAACGTGTTATTTTCAAAGAACACTAAACATATTCGGTCATGGAGACTTCAACCCCTTCTTATATCACTGATAATCTGGATATCACATAATCAGTTTTAGAGGAGTTATTTGGGTTGGTTAATCGGTAATCGAGTTATTTAGTTCGGGTTACTCGGTTTTTAGACATTAAAAATCTAATCAAATACCGAACCATATAAGAATGTGTAATTAGATTGTAGTTTTGGAGTCTTGTAGTTTTTAGTTTTCAATTTTTGGAGCTTCTCCTTTGGAGTATGTAATAAACACTGAGCTACTTTGTAACTTTTTTAATACATATGTTTTGTTAGCTGTTTAAAAAAAACTAAATACATAGTTTTTTTTCGGAACATTCCGATGTAAATTTTAACAAAAATGAATTAGTTTAAAAAAAAAGGTTATTTTTGTTTGATCTCGTAACGGGTTTTACACATGCTTGGATCGACATTTCAGAGGATAATGAAACATGTATCTGAGTTGTATTCAAAATAAAGTTTTCAAAACCAAGTTTTTTAATAAAAAAATATTACATAATATGTAATCGTGTTCTTCTATTGTTATGCAATGTTCAATAAATCTTTTATCTATATTATATTTTTATACAATAAGAAATTGTTTTTGTCATGGCTCTTCAGTGACATCAATGATTATCTTTTACAAAAATGATTTGAGTTTAAATTCTTTCTTATTTAAGAGAAAAAATATTATTAAAAAAAGTAATTGTTTAAAAATTCATTTAAGCTTAATCATCATTCACTACGTATAACAAACACTCTTTGGGTGAGTGAGTCTCCACTTTGCTTGCTTACATGACGTTGCTTAACATCATTCAGTTAATAATGACACATGTTATAAGCAGTGTTTTTAGAATCGGACCGGCTCGTTGGATCGGAGCCCGGACATATAACTAGCCCGGTTGGGTATAACTGAACCGTTTTCATTTTTAACCAGTCGGGCCGGATTTCAATTTTTTTGTTTTTTTCTTCAAAATCACATTTTTTATTAATCTAGTATTCTTTATCGTATATTTTATTTTATTTTAGTCTTCGTAAGACATTAAATTTGCAAATTCACATCAAAATAGAAAATGTTTTATATTCTATATTTATATACATATTTTTAGTTATTATATTATTTATGACACAATCCGGTCTAACCAGTCCGATCAGTTCAACTAGTAGACCTCTAAAACCACCGGTTCGCTGTTCGTTCCGGTTCTGAAAACATTGGTTATATGTAGTAGAAATGATTAAGTGTGTTAATTTTTAGGTTAGGTAGAAAATTTACAGCAAGACTTCTTAAATTACCTAAATAAATGAACGGGTCCTTTATTAATGTTTTTACTATGTTAATGAACATAAATAATAGTATTTAACTGAATAGTGTTGCTACAAAACTTATCACCTAGAGGCGGGAGTCTTGAAGCAGTGCGGGATGGACAAGTTAAGCTGGAACTTCTGGACTTGGGCTTAGAAGAACGGACGGGATCTCCGGGTCTTGAAAGGGTGATCTGCAAAATAGGAAACACCGTGAGCCTCGCCACGAGCAGAAGGAGTTTTCTCCCCGTGACCACCCTCCGGCGTGAGAATAAGTACGTGTGTAGTGGAAGGTAAAAAAGAGAGAGAAGTAAGTAAGTTCGGGTATTATGAATATGTGAGTGAAAAGTGATGGTGGCACCTTTGAAATCGACTGGACTATTTATAAGGTATCCATGGTCAAGATGTTTGGACTGAATATCCATTATAGGTTGTCTGCAGTCAAACATCTTTCTCTGCTTCTGCTAATATGACCGTTATTTCCTCTTTCGTGCTTAGAGAGTTCAGGGTGTGTTTAATTACCTTTGTCTATATAGTTGACCCGTGTTCCTTGTGTACAGGTTCTGTCCCTGACATATCTTGTCTTGTTAGCTGACTTCCCTTTTTGTGTTACTGGTTCTTACCTGACCTCTTTCTATCATGGGATCTGGTTTTCCCATTGGTGTTGTCTTTATAGTTGACTCTTATGCCCAATGAGACGTTATCTTAGCTATTTAGTATTATTTTCTGGTATGAGATTATTTCCTTCGTAACTTCTTTGATATTTTCTAAGTGTTGAGTGGGAGATGCCGTCCGACATCAAACGAATCAACCTTTCGGCCGTGACACCCTTGAGCCGCGGCTGGGGTTGGATATTTTGGTTCCGTCCTTGTTCTTTCCTTCTAGCTGTCATCTTTAGAACCTCGATTTTCCTGAGGATGATTCTCAACTGTAGCTCGTCAGGTGGTCCCTTATTAAACGTACAGGTTTGGCCGTGACACACCTTCAGCCGCGGCAGGCTCTCAGCCGCGGCATGTGGTCTCTTGTTGTCGTAATGTTTAATCCATCGTCTATTCCCTTCAGCCGCGGCGGATTGCCTTCGGCCTTTTGATCGCTTATTCCCTTCAAGTCCCTAAACCAGAGATCTGGTTCGTTTGGTTCTTACATTGGGTTTTAATATCTTAAACCCCTTAAACCGGAGATCCGGTTCGTTTGGTTCTTACATTGGGTTTTAATATCTTAAACCCCTTAGACCGGAGATCCGGTTCGTTTGGTTCTTATATTGGGTTTTAATATCTTAAACCCCTTAAACCGGAGATCCGGTTTGTTTGGTTCTTACATTGGGTTTTAATATCTTAACCCCCTTCATGTCCCCCCAGTCCATTATTATGGTGTTCATACCATGATATTGGATTATTTTTCAACCTGAACGTGGCCAGGTGACTCGTCTGTCCAGTCGCTGTTAGATTTTTTTTTTTTTAGAGCTGAATTTGGTCAGCTAACTCGTCTGTCCAGTCACGGCCGGAAGACTTAGGTTATTTTGGTCAGATGACTCGTCTGTCCAGTCGCGGCTGGAAGACAAAGATTATTTTTCAGCTGAACTTGGTCAGCTGACTCTCCTGTCCAGTCGCGGCCGGAAGACTTGGATTATTTTTCAGCTGAACTTGGTCAGCTGATTCGTCTGTCCAGTCGCGGATGGAAGACTTAAATTATTTTTCAACCTGAACTTGGTCAGGTGACTCGTCTTTCCAGTCGCGGCTGGAAGACTTAGATTATTTTTCAACCTAAACTTGGTCAGGTGACTCGTCTTTCCAGTCGCGGCTGGAAGACTTAGATTATTTTTCAGCTGAACTTGGTCAGCTGATTTGTCTATTCAGTCGCGGCTGGAAGACTTAGATTATTTTTCAGCTGAACTTGGTCAGCTGATTCGTCTGTCCAGTCGCGGCTGGAAGACTTAGATTACTTTTCAACCTGAACTTGGTCAGGTGACTCGTCTTTCCAGTCGCGGCTAGAAGACTTAGATTATTTTTCAACCTGAACTTGGTCAGGTGACTCGTCTTTCCAGTCGCGGCTGGAAGACTTGGATTATTTTTCAACCTGAACTTGGTCAGGTGAGTCGTCTGTCCAGTCGCGGCTGGAAGACTTAGATTACTTTTCAACCTGAACTTGGTCAGGTGACTCGTCTTTCCAGTCGCGGCTGGAAGACTTAGATTATTTTTCAACCTGAACTTGGTCAGGTGACTCGTCTGTCCAGTCGCGGCTGGAAGACTTAGATTACTTTTCAACCTGAACTTGGTCATGTGACTCGTCTTTCCAGTCGCGGCTGGAAGACTTAGATTATTTTTCAGCTGAACTTGGTCAGCTGACTCGCCTGTTCAGTCGCGGCTGGAAAACTTAGATTATTTTTCAGCTGAACTTGGTCATTTGATTCGTCTGTCCAGTCGCGGCCGGAAGACTTAGATTACTTTTCAACCTGAACTTGGTCAGGTGACTCGTCTTTCCAGTCGCGGCTGGAAGACTTAGATTATTTTTCAACCTGAACTTGGTCAGGTGACTCGTCTTTCCAGTCGCGGCTGGAAGACTTGGATTATTTTTCAACCTGAACTTGGTCAGGTGAGTCGTCTGTCCAGTCGCGGCTGAAAGACTTAGATTACTTTTCAACCTGAACTTGGTCAGGTGACTCGTCTTTCCAGTCGCGGCTGAAAGACTTAGATTATTTTTCAACCTGAACTTGGTCAGGTGACTCGTCTGTCCAGTCGCGGCTGGAAGACTTAGATTACTTTTCAACCTGAACTTGGTCAGGTGACTCGTCTTTCCAGTCGCGGCTGGAAGACTTGGATTATTTTTCAGCTGAACTTGGTTAGCTGACTCGCCTGTCCAGTCGCGGCTGGAAGACTTGGATTATTTTTCAGCTGAAATTGGTCAGCTGATTCGTCTGTCCAGTCGCGGCCGGAAGACTTAGATTATTTCTCAACCTGAACTTGGTCAGGTGACTCGTCTTTCCAGTCGCGGCTGGAAGACTTAGATTATTTTTCAACCTGAACTTGGTCAGGTGACTCGTCTTTCCAGTCGCGGCTGGAAGACTTAGATTATTTTTCAGCTGAACTTGGTCAGCTGATTCGTCTTTCCAGTCGCGGCTGGAAGACTTAGATTATTTTTCAACCTGAACTTGGTCAGGTGACTCGTCTTTCCAGTCGCGACTGGAAGACTTAGATTACTTTTCAACCTGAACTTGGTTAGGTGACTCGTCTTTCCAGTCGCGGCTGGAGGACTTAGATTATTTTTCTACCTGAACTTGGTCAGGTGACTTTTGGGTATTGTTGTCTTTTAGGTTACGACAATGGGTATGAAATAACCAAATGTGAATGCAATCTTTGGTGTTCGCGTACACCTTCTTACAAAATTGATTACAATGGTTCCTTGCGTGTTGATTACTTATAGCACTTTCGGAGTTAGACTCCGTTACATCTTTGTGGTGCATCTACTCTGTCCAAACGTGTTACCTTATCCGCTCCGCTATATCTCTTAATAACCCCCACCATGTCTGAGGGTTGCTTTAACATCGTATTGTGTTGCTCATCTGTGTTGTTTGAAGCATTTGGCGCTATAGCTTTTATGCTTTTACATTCCTTACTTGAGAATAGAGTTACCACACCGTCTGGGGTTGGGAATTTGATTGCCGCGTGAACGGTAGATATGACTGCTCCAAGTGCACATAAACCTGGCCTTCCCAAAATTACGTTGTGGCTTGACTGAGAGCGCACTACGAGGAAGGTCATTGGAACCGTACGACTTCTCGTTTCGTTCCCCATTGTCACTTGAAGTTGTATTTTGCCCAGCGGCTGCACTACTTCTCCGAAAAAGCCTGTTAGCTGGTGGACTTGTGTGACGAGGCCTTTCTGTACTTCTTCATCTAGTTGCATGAAGCAACGTTCATACATGATTTCGGATGCACTTCCGGTATCAACATAAACCCTTCGTACCTGATGACCGGCAATGTCAGCAGTTACATGAAGCGCCCCACTAGCAAAATCTCCACCTCTTATCGGAGGGAAACTGATTTCTTGCTCCATCCACGGCTCCATGTGGTCATTATTTCGTTTCACGCCTGCACTACTTGATGGTTGGTTTACCATTAGGATCTCCTTTCTCTTTCCGCCGGCCTGAGGTGTTGCGTTAAGCTCCTTCAACATGTGTGACAGTTTACCTGTTTTTATTGCTGATTCAATTTGTCTTTTCAGGGAGAAACACTCATCAGTGGTGTGCCCATTATCTTTATGAAATTCACAATACTTGTCGGTGGCCTTCTTAGGGCCTGGTCTCATGGGTGCAGGTTTCACAAAGTTGACGTTCTCGGTTGCGAGAATTTCAGTTGGTGTTTTGGTTAATGGTGGAAGACTAACCGTTGGTCCATCGACGTGTCTTCGTGGTGTTGAAAACTGAGAGGGCGCCACGTTCCTTTGTTGAAAACACGGTTGAGAATGTGGTTTATCCCACATCTTTGGTGGTCCTTGTTTCCTTGAGTTTTCCCAATTCAACGGCTTCTTTTGTGTGCGGTCTTTCAGTTGGTTGCTCGCTTTTCTTCCTCGTACAAACGCCTTTGCTCTCTCTAGCATTTCTTCCACCGTTTTTGGACGGCTTTCATGGAATCTTTCCACCAACTGCTCGCTCCGAACACCATGAATAAACGCTGAGATACGTATATCTTCTCCAGCTCCTTTGACTTGCATGCTCTCTCTTACGAATCTTGTAATGAAATCTTCCACTGACTCACCATCACCCCTTTTAATGTTATGCAACTCTGTTGGATCCTTTATGGACCTTCTTTGTTGGCTGAAGTTCTTTAAGAAGCTGTCTTCTAGTTGCTCGAAGCTCCCTATCTCTCTGATTGGGAGACTGTCGAACCATACCCTCGCTGCTCCCGTCAGCGTCTGCGTGAACATGTGACACCACACCGGGATAGACCATTGTTCCACCTCGGCCGCACCTATGAAAATTGGGAGATGGTCTTCTGGATCACCCAAACCATCGTATTTCCCCACGTTTGATGGCATTTTTAGTTTTGGGGGAAAAGTAAACTCTGCAATTTTGTTGATAAACTTGGATCTTGATCGCGCCGTGGACGGTCGGTATGGTTTGCTGTAGTCATCTTCGAAATCTTTCTTCCTCTTGGTTGTCTCCTGACGCACAACCTCAGTGTTATGTAGCTTATCCTTCCCTTCTTCGCTTTTCTTTAGTGAGTCGTCATCCTCGTCGTCTCCGAACTCAAGACGGGTTCGGACTTCTTTCAATTGGCGATCTTTTTCCTCCTCCTGTAACATAGCGAGGATCTGTTGTCGGTTCTGTCGTAAGAACTCTGGTGTAACGACTACCTTGTCAGTCCTTTGTTTTTCAGAATCGTTAAGACGACTCTTCGGGTTCTTGCTTCCCTCCCCACCGGTAACATTGCTACCGTCTAGGTACAGGACATCAGAACTTCTGGTTTCATTGTGAGGAGTTTCCTCGCCCTCGCCCATCGTTTTTTTGCCTTTTTTTTGTTTTAGAGCACGGGATGGAGCCAAATGTTGCTACAAAACTTATCACCTAGAGGCGGGAGTCTTGAAGCAGTGCAGGATGGACAAGTTAAGCTGGAACTTCTGGACTTGGGCTTGGAAGAACGGACGGGATCTCCGGGTCTTGAAAGGGTGATCTGCAAAATAGGAAACACCGTGAGCCTCGCCACGAGTAGAAGGAGTTTTCTCCCCGTGACCACCCTCCGGCGTGAGAATAAGTACGTGTGTAGTGGAAGGTAAAAAAGAGAGAGAAGTAAGTAAGTTCGGGTATTATGAATATGTGAGTGAAAAGTGATGGTGGCACCTTTGAAATCGACTGGACTATTTATAAGGTATCCATGGTCAAGATGTTTGGACTGAATATCCATTATAGGTTGTCTGCAGTCAAACATCTTTATCTGCTTCTGCTAATATGACCGTTATTTCCTCTTTCGTGCTTAGAGAGTTCAGGGTGTGTTTAATTACCTTTGTCTATATAGTTGACCCGTGTTCCTTGTGTACAGGTTCTGTCCCTGACATATCTTGTCTTGTTAGCTGACTTCCCTTTTTGTGTTACTGGTTCTTACCTGACCTCTTTCTATCATGGGATCTGGTTTCCCCATTGGTGTTGTCTTTATAGTTGACTCTTATGCCCAATGAGACGTTATCTTAGCTATTTAGTATTATTTTCTGGTATGAGATTATTTCCTTCGTAACTTCTTTGATATTTTCTAAGTGTTGAGTGGGAGATGCCGTCCGACATCAAACGAATCAACCTTTCGTCCGTGACACCCTGCCGCGGCTGGGGTTGGGTATTTTGGTTCCGTCCTTGTTCTTTCCTTCTAGCTGTCATCTTTAGAACCTCGATTTTCCTGAGGATGATTCTCAACCGTAGCTCGTCAGGTGGTCCCTTATTAAACGTACAGGTTTGGCCGTGACACACCTTCAGCCGCGGCAGGCTCTCAGCCGCGGCATGTGGTCTCTTGTTGTCGTAATGTTTAATCCATCGTCTATTCCCTTCAGCCGCGGCAGGCCTTCAGCCGCGGAAGGATTGCCTTCGGCCTTTTGATCGCTTAATCCCCTTCAAGTCCCTAAACCAGAGATCCGGTTCGTTTGGTTCTTACATTGGGTTTTAATATCTTAAACCCCTTAAACCGGAGATCCGGTTCGTTTGGTTCTTACATTGGGTTTTAATATCTTAAACCCCTTAGACCGGAGATCCGGTTTGTTTGGTTCTTACATTGGGTTTTAATATCTTAACCCCCTTCAAATAGCTAAAATTTTAACAAAATAATTTGTTAGCATGTTCGGTTCCGGATACATCTAGTAAACATTCTTCTGATTGTGACACAATATTATTTTTCAAAAGAATCCTAAAACTAATAACTAACTATCGTTATAATATAATAATACAACATAAAATACGATTTGAAAAAATAAAATTATAACGATTCCTGTTTGGAAATGGACCCTATAAATATCGAATGCCGTTAGTGTTGCTCTACACCAAACCGGAGCTCACGTCTTCTCCTTCTTCCTCGCAATCTCTCTTTCTCTAATCTCAACTTTTATCCGATCTGTATCCGTTGATCGAAGCAGTTTTGCGCAACGATTTAGCGAACAAATTTGATTCAGTTTTGTTAGATATCGAGTAAACGAGAGAGAAATCAAGTGATAATGGAGAATAACAAGTACCAGACGGGAGGTTCTTCGTCTTCATCGTTTACTGAAACTCTCTTTGGTCCGAAGAACGGCCGCACGGCCTCCTCCGGCCGGTTTGGCTCTGTTTTTGGTCCTTCTTCCATGGTAAACCGTTATGTTATCCGGTTGATCATGAAGTTCTTTGATTAAATCACCGATGCCACTAGACCATAAGACCATATGTGGTTATAACTAGTTTACCCCCAATTCTAACAATCTCAATAACTTTAGAAATTCATACCTCCGGAAGTAAGAATTTCGACGTCGTTATAGCATCATGAACAACAAGGCGTAAACTAGTCGAGCATGAGCTCAACTAAATTCGTTTAACTTTCTCGAGTTTTATTTATAAAGCTCAAGCTCAGATCGTTTAACTTATAAAAAGTTTCAGTTCGTTAACTTACAAGAGTTCAAGCTTTATTTCTAAAGCTCGAGCTCGGCTCGTTTAACTTATGAAAGTTCGAGCTCGGGTTTGGCTCATTTCGAGCTCTATTGTTAAAGCCTGAGCTCGGCTTGTGAGAGTTTTGCAAGATCAAGTTCGTCTCATTTGTTATTTACTAATTAATTTATTTACATTTATAATTATTTTTTATCTATATTTTAATTATAATTTTCATATAACATAATATATTATTTAGTTATTTTTATATACATAATAATTATTATTATATAAATATACATTAACTAAAAAGTATATAAATAATCTGCTCGTTTAGCCTCGCAAGCTAGCTCGAAATCGATAAGTGAAGCTCGGGCTCCTTTACTAAACAAATTTATTTTTAGGCTTGAGCTCATTTAAGCTCTGATCGATTCAAACTTTTAGCTAGCCTGTCTGTCTCCAATAGTCGATATATGAATATAAAATCATGCAAAACAATGATTTTGCCACTTAAATCGTGCACAAAACAACTGTTTTCAGATTTTAATTTTAACTGTGCTATCTCCTATTTCAGGGCCTAGGATCATCAAACAAACAGGATTTTGGAAATCTCAAGCTTTCAAGAACAGGTTGGTATAACTTATCTTGATTCACATATAATACAAATGTTCATCCATTTCATGAACAACATTCTGTTTTTGAAAACAGATTGCAAAACACAAACAATCAAATGTGAAATGGGAAGGGATTCAATTTACCAAACAGAAA
Source organism: Smallanthus sonchifolius (assembly GCA_023525975.1). NCBI lineage: Eukaryota > Viridiplantae > Streptophyta > Magnoliopsida > Asterales > Asteraceae > Smallanthus > Smallanthus sonchifolius. Next base: position 61,012,715 of record CM042042.1, read on the forward strand.
CAGCAGAACCAACCTATTTTAGTTCATCAATCTACTATGGTGGCCAGGAAGCTTATCCTCCAACTAGTAACAACCCTTGTTTTCAGCGCGCGGTAAGTGTCTCCCGCCTCTTCTGTAAATTGAAAGGATAAGAATATTGTTTTGGAATCAATAATTTTTCTTGATGGTTTTTTGGTTGATTAGTTTCAAAGTGGTGGAGGTGATGATAATGGAAGCAGTGCTTCAAGAGGAAATTGGTGGCAAGGTAATTAAATATATGAAAGATCATTAAACCCGAATCTAAGATCATATGTTTCGATTGTCATATGTTTGATCGAATGTCGTGTTTCTTTGTTTTTGCAGGATCTCTCTACTACTGAAGACTTGGTCTCCTGATCTTGTTTAGATCGATTTTGACTTTTGAATTACTTGTAATGTTTCACTAGCTAGTTTACTATTGATTTTGACTTTTGAATTACTTGTTTAATTGCTTCTAAAGTTAGATTGACAAATATTGGATTGTTTCGACTTGAGTTACACTTAGAGAGCCTGGACCGATGGAAAACCTGAAACATTCGGGACGAGTGTTCTGGTATAGGGTCGAATATGAAATTAATTATAAACTTTTTTTAAGTTTTGGGACGGGTAGGGTATTAGGCGATACCTCCCAGTTACCTGAAACCGATCCTGTACGCTTTTACCTGCAATGAAACCGGACATATTATTATATTATATAATCTTAAAATATATAAAAAATGGTCTTTTAAAGTTGTTGGAAACTTGAAGTTATTAAAAATACGGAAATGTTAGAAATGTAACATAGTATATAAATACTTGTAATTTGGTCTATAAGATATCTTTATGATCTTTGATATCTCTACAACCAAATTTGAATACAAACATACTTGCAGATTCTTTGTATTCTTGCTTTAGTTGTGTGTGATAAAACTTGAGTGTTTTCTTGGATTATCCCAAAGATGTCGGATCTTGTGTAACCCAATGTATTTGATAGGGTTAAAATACTTCTTTTGGAAAGTGCAACCAGTCACGATCCAAGTTATTATCGAGGGACTCTAATTGATTTTCTATACCTTAAACATGAAGACTTCCCAACAATCAAAAGAAGTATTTCCTGAGATAATCAATGGTTGTTGAATCTTTGTGTGATACAACTATTGGCCTTAATTGTCATAGTCAAGTTTAATAGGTCAAGAATGCAATTAGTGCAAAGTTAAAGTTTAGAGTCCTTTATGTATTTGTTAATAGTTAGAGGGGTATGTATGTCATATTTAGAAGTTAGAAAATGCATTTTTATGAAATGTTGTATCTGTTCTTTTTAGGGTTATAAAACCCATTTGTACGTATGTAAACATTATGGTTGGAATATACTATCATTGAAATACCCTCTCTTGTTCTTCTTTAATTCCTTGATTGTTGGTTAAATCATGATCCTTGGGATCTACGACTTCTAAGTTTTGAGAAGTTAGATAAGTTTGAAGGACTATGTGAAGAACGCTAGAAAGATCAAGAGACGTGCATAAAGACTAAAGATCGAGGGTTGCTACGAAAATTTGCGTTAGGATTCCATTATAAATATAACTCCTTGGACTCATAGAAGGTTAATCAAAGATTCAACCATTCTTATCCTATCTAGAAAGAGTTTCCGGACATCTGCAACAACTCTCTCTCGGTTGCCCAAGATCGAAGGAACACACAATTGCAAACAATAAATTAAACTTAAATTTTGATAATCTTGTCGTATGATTGTTTGTACAGACTTCATGACTTTATAACCCTAACTCGGTCCTTCCTAAACAACACATCCATTCATTCAAATCAGTTTCTAATTTTGGGTCTATACATACACACCACTTGACTACTAAATATTACATATTAGACACTATATACAAATTTAATTAGTTACACAAATGACTCAACAAATTTGATCCACATGGATTAAGTAAATTATAATTCAATATTCCCCCTTAATTTCTTAATCCATACCATCAATTTTCTTCGGGCTCCAATGTCTTATTTGCTTGTATTGTTTGTGAACTTCTGCTTCTATTCTGATAAATGTTATCTTCTTTGACTTTATCTTCACAAATTGTAGCACGAACTTTGCCTTAAACATGAACATAATTTTTCATGTATTCACACTTTCCTTGAATATCATTATCTTTAACATATAGACCAACTTCTTGATTTTTGACTGACCCGTCTCTTGTTGGTAAATCTTGCACTACTTCTAGTCTCCTCTTCTTGTATATTGAACTTGTTAGTATGAACCTTCACCAATAATGTTACTCATGAGATGATATTTAATGTTAAGGGTATTTTGGTTAGGGTTAAAATGATTAAAACGGTAAATTAATTTTTTTTTATTAAAAGTGGGCCCCACCTTTTAATATTTACTTTCTTTTTATTATTCAATTTTATTTAATGTTAGAAGTATTTTGGTCTTTTTCATAAACACTTAACAGAAAAACTTAACCTCCATTCATGTCAGGGATCATGGGTGTAATAAAATCAAATTATATGCTGGGACCAAACCCGTAATTTCTCAAAGTTAGAGACTATATCCGTAATTTGGCCAAACCACAAGGACTATCCGTGTAATTAATTTTACACATATTTAGTTTTTATTTTATAACTTATAAAATAACGTGTTTCTTACACTTTGAATATATAATTGCGACGTGCTTATTTTTATCTATATTTAGGTATAACTTTATCCAAAACCGAACCCCTTTACATTTCGACGTAATTAATTTTACATATATTTTGGTTTATCTTATAACTTATAAATATATTTTTTTCGTACACTCTAAAAGTTGGCCAAATATAATATATTTTTACTTTTTTTAGTGCGCTTTTGTGTTTCTTAACTCTCAATTTTACGACTTGATTTTTTCTTGATTTCCGAATGTACCGTTGCAATATTTAGAATCAAGACACTCTAACTTCATACCCTTCTCTTTACAACATGGTCATTTTTTATCGTCGTTTCAACGTGAGTTTTTTTAGCGGGGTGAATATTGGTCGTCGATACTGAAAATTAAAAGTTTTAACACCCCCCGGCCCTAATGAAGCTTCTTAGCGTGGTGAATATTGGTCGGCCAAATACGTATAAATTAACACTTGTGAGCCAAAAATGGGGGGGGGGGGGAGGGTGGCCCCTAAAGAAACTTCGCCTCGCTGCAACGCACGGGCTACGTCTACTCGTTACTATGTTAAAGTGTAACATAATCCTAGAACTTTCTAGCCAAGTCAGCCAGTGTCAAAGTCAGTTGATTTGAAAGTCTAAACCGTGAAACAAAACAGTAATAATGGTTTGATATTGGTTTCGGTTTTCAACGGTTTAATTTTGATTTAAAGAGAGAAAGAAACAATTACTTACGGTTGAGCTTAGGACTTGATCTAAAAATAACAAAAACGAACCATGAACACTCCTACACATTTATAATTATATTACATTTATTATTTAATTAATATTATCTTAATTTTATATAAAATAAAAACTTTGATTTTTTTAGATGAAAAGGTAGAAGTTTGTAAATGTATGTATGGGAGGTGTTTTGAATGTGAATGGCGCGTAGGAAAGTTTTAACTGCTGGAGTGGGTGAAAAGTGAAAAAAGGAGCGTGCACTCGTCACGCCAATCTCCACATTAATTTAATATATTCTCTGCCCGTGAAACAGCTCCACTACCTAGTCACGTGAGAGTGACGCCTGGTAAGATTTCAAATTTTGAAAAAAATTAAATCGCCGTTGCCGGGGATCGAACCCGGGTCACCCGCGTGACAGGCGGGAATACTTACCACTATACTACAACGACTAATGATGTTCTTCCTTTGAGCATGATTGCTTTATTCATTTAGTTTAAGGAGAAAAATTGCACATCTTCTATTCGATAAATCATGATGATGATTATATTTTTAGAACTGATTTGTATGTTGATTGTTTACTTTTTAATTGGTTGATTTATATATTTGTTTTGTGTTTGTTAATTATCATTTATAATCATTTAGAATATTAATGAATAGATACGAATACCTTCGTTCTTTTAATAAATAAGAAAAGTTATTTGTTTGAATATTTGTATTCGAATAAACAAATAATGACCAGGCGGTCGTTCCATACGTTACCTTCCTCAATCCTCCTTTTACGAAAAGGGTTAAAAAAGTTGTTTTGATTTGTTTTCAAATTAAAAAAAAAATACTGTATAGATCACTTTTTACAAGTTTCTACAACAAACCTATCTCAAATTAAGAAAGAATTTTTAAAAAATACGTTACATGTTTGTGTTCAATATAAGTGTTAAATCATAGTTTAAGATGAACGAAAACACACTACATTTTTTAATAAACCATTAACCTATAAAAATCATAGAAAAGTTGCACCACAAATAATGGTGAACCAAATGAAAGCATATCAAAGAATAGAACCTAAACACCACCATGAGGGCTAATAATCCTCACTTTCTTGCATCTTTTCCTAACATAATCACAACAAATTAATACACGGTCATCGTTCCATCGCCGGATTCCGGTTCTCTTTTTGGCTCAACGGCCCATCGATACTACTACGAGCAGGCGGCATATCCCCGTTTCTCGTGGAAAGACACGCGGGAGGACCTTCAAGCAACTGACAATTAACACTCTTCCCCTTCATCTCCCCACCAAGATAGCTTGTCAATGCGCGTTTCACCCCAAAACCTCGTCTCGGAGGCTTGTTGCAGTTCCCGCTCAATGATGGAGTTCTATCCATCGATCCCGGGGCCACGACAGGCCCCGGTGAAAACTTTGGAGTCGCGAAAGCAGATTTGTATGGCGTCCCAGAAGAAGGTATGCATGGGATCGGGACCCGTTTTTGGGCGATCACATCTGCCGCGGACGCCAGATTATCCGACTGTCTAGTCAGATCGTCCACGTAAAGCAAATCATCGATTCGTGCAACAATGTTGAACGATAAACTCTCTAGAACTCGCGAGTAGCTCTCTAGTATCGATTTTCCAACATCCTAAACGTTAAACATATTGATTGTCAGTAACAGAATATGCATTTTTGGTGTTTTTGATTAACAAATTTAGTACCTTGTTGTGTTGGATCTTGCTGATGTCTAGTGCGGTTTGAGTTAGACCAGGAAACCGATGTTTAAGGCAAAGTAAGAGTCTTTCGGCTCGATCAGCTAGTGAATCCCACTTGTAGCCATCTGCCATAAGGTCCTTAACCATGTCCCACGAGGCTTTAGCTGCAGACCGGTTTGGGTTTGGTAAGTTAGGTCTCGAGTGAACCTTTTTACGCCAGACGTAGGTTGAGGCCTCAACACGGTTGGCAATCTCTAATGCCACGTGTTCAGATGATAGATCAAGACAATCTAACAAACACTCTGCTGTAAACTGCTCTGATGTTATATAACGATATATAACGTCTCCTAAACAAGCCCTCCCGTTCTACAAATCGAATAAAAAATTCTGTTAAAAACTTAAAATGTAAAAAGAATCGGTGATGATCATGATCACGATATGATACCTTTGGGAGGGATTCATAGTATGAATCAGGAACTTCCATTTCTGCTAAAGCAACACTGTTGATTGCCATTGCTGCTTTAAGAATCTGATTCGCGCATTCCCGTTTGTGGGTCAACTGTTTCCGGGTGTCTTCTTGGAGGCCGCCAGTTGGGACACGTGGCACCGGCAGCCACCACTTCTCCTGGTGGCGTTGTGGTGGTTTACGGAAAGAGCCTGACGCGTCTGACTCTGGAGCTACTATCCCCTGATCGACGTACCAGAACTCTGTGCTTTTGAAACCATCCAGTATTTCCTGTAATAAGAAGTTAGAATATGATCATCGATTTACACAATGTTTTCGGAACTGGACGTTGAACCAGTCGCTTTCGCTTTACTGGTCCACTAGTCGGACCGGTTGAACCAGATGACATCATAAATGATATAAAATTTATATATCTAATTTAAAACAAAATTTGAAAATGCTTAGTTTTGATGTGGATTTGAATATTTAATAAAATATAAAGACTTCAATAATTAAATAAATAAAATATGGAGATAAAGTACTAAATTAATCTGTAAGTGAGATTTTCAAATGAAAAAAAATATATATTAAAATCGGATCCGACAGGTTCAAAAGGAAAGGTTAAATAGGTTTAACCGGACAGATCATCTGAAAACACCGGTTTTATAATTACCGTAAAAAGTGATGAACAGTTAATAGTTAAACACTAACCAGAAGCATGTTATCTAGTTTCCGTAGAGCTGGGAGGTTGATGAAAATGTCTGATCTCGGTCTGCAAGTCATGACCTAATTTACAAATTTAACAATCTGATTACTACGGTTTAATTACGAAAGAATTCGTTAACCATGGTTAATTCTTTTAACAGAAAAAACTACCTCAAGCTTGCTTCCATCTGGAAATGTTTGCCATGACGGTATCAATTCAACGATATGATCGCTCACACAAAGAATGCAATCCATCTCTCTTTGCCACATCTGTTTCTTTTCAGATTGCAAGGGTTCTAACCTCCATAACTGACCAAATGCAGTGGCTGTACAAACAGAAAAATTAGCAAATCTGAAACCCTAAAGCGAAGAAGACGAAGAGATCAGACTCACCACACAGATTTGTAATCGCGTTTGAAATCGCCAAAGCTGTGCAGACACCTTTGCCACTCCCAGACATGTCTTCCCCAAGCAACAGTTTAGCAAATCTTTCTTTCATCATCTCCATTTCTAATCAGATCATCAAACATATCATCAAGAATCAGTGAACTCAAAACCAATGTTTCCTGACCGGATAAACGAACAGGCTATCTTACCGTCAAACCGGATTTAAGAACCAGATAACATCATAAACAATATAAAATATAAAAATACTTTTTAACATGAATTTGTAATTTAAGAATAAGATTTTATAAAAACATTAAAACAATTAAAACTATATATACATATATAAAATATAAAAATACTTTTGGATATATATTTGCAATTTGAATGACATACTAGTACTAAAATATGGAACTTGTACTACTAAATTAATTTGAAAACAAAAAAAAATTCAAAAAAAATTAAAAATTTAAATCCAGTACAACCACCAGGTCACTGGTCCGACCGATAACAGACCGGTTCAAAGACACATAACCGGACCGGTTCTATAACTGATTAACAGTATGAATGAATATGAGCCCCAAAAATTCCCAGAAACCCAGTGAAAGATAGGCATCAAAAAACTTAAATTAGGGCTCTTAACCTGAATTTTTGGAACCCAATTGCTTAAAATCGGAACCATCATCCAACTGGGGTTTCAATTTCACTTCTTCGGAAACATCGCCGGATTTGCCAGCCTTTCTAATCGGCCACCCAAGAGGAGTATCAAAACTGGTCGAATTGGAGCTACACGTGCTGCTGTCAAACGAATCAATCATACTCTTATCACTAAAACTTTCCATCTGAATCTTCAACGCTTCAACGAAGAAATCAAAACCCTAAAATTTCAATTGACTCAAACCACTGTAAGTAACCAAGATCGTTGATTCTGCTTTCAAATTTCGAAGCAAAGTTAGTGTGTTGTTCTACAAAAATAATGGAATTGGGGAAGCACGTTGATGTGGGGTTTGATTTTAAAAAGGGGGAAAGGTAAACGCCAACAACGTCTCTCTGTGAGTTTTGAATCGAAATTGATAAAGAAATAGAAGGGGACACATATAATAGCCGTAGAGGGGGCGGAAATGTCAATATCTAGAAAACGTATTTTACAAGTTACGTCCTTGAGATTGTTACGGTTGATGGAAACAGTCCCTATTATTATATTGTTTTGGTTTGTTTTATTTAAGTGGACAAATTTCACGGATTCATTCTCTTTGCACACAAGACAAAGCACAAACGTACATAATCTTACGCGATTTAAGAAATCTGTCTTAAAATTAACAATCAGATTTTGTAAAACGGTTGATGAGTTTTTTAAAGTAGTTACATAATTTTGGGTATTAGATTTTAATTAATCGTTTTAAGTATCCTCCGATAGACATGTTCGTGTTCGTTTATTTAATTTTAACCGAACATGAATACGAACAATTAATCAAACGAAATTTTTGTTCATGTTCGTTCGTTAATAAAACGAACATGTTCGTGTTCGTTCGTTAAAAATCTAAACGAAAACTTATACACCTCATTTGTTTTTATTTCTTTTACGGTTGGACACTACTAAAGAAAAAAAAAATAGGCTTCATTTTGAGGACATGTTTCAAACCTCGAATCTCTAGTATAGAGGCATATGAATATAGGATACAACCAGATAGATTAGTAGGTAGTTACGTTAAGGTCATTCGTAGTGGTTTCACGTCCCGCCACGTTAGCGTCATATCAGCACAGGGGCTTTCGCTGTCCAGAGTCACTAAAGTGCGTAGTGGTTTCACTGCCACGTCACCCACTGCATTAATGGGTAAACTTTTTTTTTAATTTATTTTATTAAGTTTTTTTTTCTTTAAACAATTGATATTATTTTTTTAAACAATTAGTTATTATCCGAAATGTCGATCCAAACATGTTATAAAACCAATTACGAGATCAAAAATAGTTTTTTTTAAAACAACTCCGTTTTCGTTAAAAATTATACATAGATGTTCAGAAAAATAAAATAAACAAGCCCGTGTATTTATTTATTTTTTTTAAATAATTACCGAAAATGAGTTATTTAAGAAAAATCAAATTAAATCATAAACAAAATATCTAATTACAAAAAATAAAAAAGAAATGATGTGCTGTTTAATTGTGATTGGTGAGAGACCATTTGCTCCTTTGCCCCTTTGCCGTGAAAGGGCTCACGCCCATTTTCACGCCTGCAGGGGTGGTTTCTACTCCGGTGAAATAGCCAGGTGACTCACGTCACCTCCTTCATGTCCCCACTACGGATGGTCTAAAACAGTAGTCCATAATTAATTAAACGTGTATAAAAAATACTTTATTCTCAAATAGAGTTTTACCGTCGTTGTAAACAAACTTATTATTTAAAATGGTAAATTTGAATTTGAAATCTATACATACTAATAAATAAATGTTTTGGGGTGTCACATGTCATTCTCATGTTCATCCTCAACAATTTTTTTCCGCCTCTTTCTCCTATTTAATGATACAAGTTACTATAAAAAAAATTATTATTTAATGATACAAGTTTCTATAAAAAAATTAATAAGTTTTGTTTCTCAACTTTATCTCTTGTTAAATAATAATGATTTTTATAAAATAATTTTTAATTAAAAAATAGCTTTGTTCATAAAACATTTTTTATAGTTTGAACATTTCTTTCTTTCTTTTTATAAAATATTTATAAAAATTAACTATATAACATTTCTAAAATTTGTATTAAAAATTTATGTAATATGTCAAAAATATGTAATATTAGATCTTTATTAATAATTATATATAACATTGTATTTATTCACCCTGTATAATATACAAGGTTTATAACATATATTATAATAAATGAATAACTATATTGCTACGTGTCGACTTATAATAAAATCTATATTTTAATATTCTATTAAAAATTACTAAATCATAAGAAAATTTTAATTATTTCTTATTTCAAAGATGACTAATAATATCAAACATATAAATATTTATAGAAAATACTGTTTTATAACAAATTGTATTTATTCAATCCATGTAAAATATGGGCTTTAACCTAGTAATCAAATAAAAAAACCCTTTAGAATATGGTGGGCCAATGGAAAAGATGATTTTTATCATAGCCGTATGTAGCCAGCAGCAGCCCTTGACCTCGTCACCCAATGCTTAATTTTTTATCCTTCCGGCAAAAATGTCAATAGACCCTAAATCATTATCTATGATTTAAAAACTAAGCTATTGCATATTGTTTCCCAAATTCCGGAAAACAATATTTAAGTTGTAATGCCTAAAAGGTTTACTTAGGACGATTTTAGCATCAAAATCTTGGTTAAATCGGTAATTATTGTTTTGAAAATTGTGAATTCAAACTTGTTGGTGCAGCTTGGTTTATTAAACTGATTAAATTGTTTGGAATTGCTCGGGTCGGTCGTTTACACAGTTTTAACCATTTTGTATTCACAAAACTATGTTAGAATCTCGTGTATTACACGAGATTGTATATTAAAAAAGATAAAACTTATAAATTTGTAAATACGTCCTAATTTGTCAGACTATTATGATCGTCTCGAGATATATCAAGTAGAAATGTGTGTGTATATTACGAGTTAGTATTTTTTTAATTAGTTATATTTTGATTTCCTACTATATATTTTCTTATTTAATATAATTAGTATTATTCTTTAATAATATATTTATAATATCATTACTATTTAATAAGAAAAAGACGCATTTATTAGGAGAGAGAGACGGGAAACCAATGTGAGAAGGCATGAGGAAATGACACGTGTCCATCTCAAACCTTTATTTATTAGTATAAGATTTGCGTCCGAGTAATGGATGCTTTTGTTTACTCATGTTTAATAACTTGCAAAAGTAAAATAAATGAGGATCTATCTCACATAAATTAACGAACAATTCTAGGACTGCAAACAAACCGAATGTTCAGCGAACTTGTATGTACTGAGCGGATCAAATGGCCAGATAGGGGAGATGAGAGCTTGAGAGAATTTCGTAGGTGGGAATCGAACTAATCTATCATATTCTACCTACTCATTCGTGAAAGGAAAAGACCCTTATAATGGGATTACAAGCAAAAGCAGTTAACAAAAACTAAAAACGTGGGTGTCACGGCATCCCACAACCCCTTTATTCTAGCGAAAATTTTACTGAAATCAAGGAAACATAAAACCCACGTTCCAGCTTGCAATTCAAATCCCACATCCATGCATGCTTGACCCGTAAGTTCGACCCGACACATATCACGAACTATTCGTGAATCGTTCGGCGGAAAGTTCGTTTATGTTCGTTCGTTTAATAAATGACGAACGAAAGTTGTTTGTTATGGAGTTGTGTTTGATTATGGAGGTTTTTCATTGGTTTGTGATATGGAGCTTGTATTTGCATCAACTGATCGCTTCAATTGATAAATTGTGTATTTCAGATCGCTTTATACAATATTCACTGAGATTTGAGTGTTTTAGACCCACATAGATGTTAATAATTATTAATATAAACTGTTAGAAATTAGTTGTCGTGTCGGGTATTTGTTACTAAACAATGTGAGCGTGTTAGTTGTTTTAACAATATCGTGTGCGTATATATTAAATTTCTTATAATAAGAGATAATTTAAAATAAATGTGTTTTATTAGTATATTATTATGATTTTCTATAAAAAAAATATATTATTATTAAAACTAGGTTAGAAACCCAGTGTATTACACGGGTTGAATAAATACAATTTTATATACTTAATAATAAATATTTACATATTACATATTTATGCCATATTATATAGTTTTTTAATACGTATTTTAGAAACGTCATACAGTTACTTTTTTAAAATGTTTTATAAAAAGATTGCAAAAATGTTTTATGAACAAACTTATTTTTTTTAAATAAAAAATATTTTATAAAATGAATTATATAAATCATTATTATTTAATGGGAGAGAAAGATGAAACATAAAAAATTCTTTAAAAAAAAATTTAGAAAAATTTGTGCAATTAATATGAGAGAGAGACGGGAAATTTTGTCCCACCAAAACCTTTATTTATTATAGAGTATAGATATAGAAGTATATTTAATAAGAGAGAGAGAAGGAAAAAAATGATGAGAGTAAATATGGAGGCGACACGTGATGTAATATCCAGTATTTCTCCGACGTATCATTTCCTTATTTAGAACCTACTTCCCGTGTAATCTCCTTATTTCCTGGAATAAATAAACGTGTCATTTGATTTTTTTTTTTATCATTAAATAAATATATATATACACATATGTTTATTTTTTTTTTAAAGGATATGCGCTATAATTATACAAATGATTTATAAACTTACATACTTGAACATATGAATTAAAGGATATTTAACCTATCATTTAAACTTGATAGAAAATAAGGCATACTCAACTCCTTTAAAAGTACAGGGGCCAAAACTGTCAAAAACGAATTGTGTTTTCAAACTAAATTTCAAGTTTTAACAAAAACATTAAAGACTAGATACTTCAGGGACCAATGTGTAATTCACCCAAACTTCCAAACCCAAAAATCCCAGTCGTGGGTTCGAGTCCCAAACGCCCGGTTTTCTCCCTCTTTCACCCGAAATCGTGATTTTCGACCCGGTTCACTGAACCTCGGGCTCGTCCCTCGCGTGCGACCAGTCCCCAAGGCACCATGATGATCAACCTCGATCGAGGCTTGGCGTGGAGTGTGAATTACCTCCGAACGGCCCAACCACCCGCCTCGGCCCGTTCACGCAATTAATGCCAAAATTGGCTATAAATAGCGACTCCCTCTGCTCCTAAACATCATCCCTAACCTCCCTCCACTACCCATTTCATCCATCCGAAGCTGCACTGACCGGAACTGAAGTCGCGACCGCCGACTCCAAGCCGAACCCAATCTCCCTCAAATCGACACCAAATCAGGTAATACTCGTGCCTATTGTGATCAAATTCGTGAAAGGATCAAAAGCCCTCTGTTTAATCTCATAAACAGAGGGTAATCCGAGTCGAATTTGGGGATTGAAATATTAGGGTTCAAACGGATTGGGGAGGGGCGTTTGGGTTTGTGTTTAAGGATTTTGTTTTCCAGATTAAAACACAAACAAGTCCCTGGTCCAGCGGTGGTGCGTGTGCGCAGGTCCCGACCCGGAGCAGGTCGGGTGTTCGAACCCGGCCGCCCGTTTTTCTCGATTTTGAATTCTTTGGTACACTTTTAATTAGTTTTAAAAATCCCTTTTATTTTTATAAAATATGTTGAACATTATTATACTCAAAATTGATTTTTATTTCTGTTTTCCTTATTGGAAGACATTTTAACCAAATAAAACCAAGTTTAAAACTATAAAAATATAATGTTTAACATTAGTTTTAAATTTCTAAAAACTATAAAGACATTCCTAAACTATTATAAAACTTAAATGCTCGACATAAAGTTTTTGTAATGTTTATAAAACATATATTCTCATTTTAGATATTCGAAGCTTATAAACTGGAACGTTTTATAAAAATTATAGAATTAGAAAACTTAAAACTTATTTATTTGGTAAACAGAAAATAAATATACATTATTTATTTAGACTTACAAATAATTTCTAAATATTACTTAAAATAAATTCTAGTCATTTAAAGAAAATACTCTATAGATAAATACTTTAATTAAAGGCACCATTTTAAAATTTCGATAAAACAATTATTTACAAACTCCTTTAGATAATTATTTTTAAATAATTATCTACTCTATTTTGAACAAATCACTATTGGGAATTATTCAATTGGGTAATTATTATTAACCCATGATATTTATTCCTTTAAATAACTATTATTTTAAATAATTATTAAATCTTTATGAATAATTATTTATTAAACTCAATATTTATTTATTTCTCAAATTATATTTTATAAAACTAGTTAAAACATAGTTACTAAAACTTACTATCACTTAAACTTTATAGCACAATCACCTCCGCAACCCTAGTCAACCCCAAATCTCGGAATCCTTGTTCTAGAATTTCTATGAATAAACTTTAAACTTTAAACTTATCGTTTAGGCTTGTGGTGAGGATATCTTTCCTCAAAACTTCACTACATATAACCCTTGTTTGGATACTCTTACATCCGCTACAAGGTGAGTATACTTAGCCCCTTTTTGTTTTCATTTTTGCTTTTAAACTTGGGGTGGAACATGTTTATACTTTTTAGACTTATACAATTCAAACTTAACTATGATTATATGCTTTCTTTGTGTTGAATGCTTTCAGGCTTGTATGTTAAATTAAACTTAATTCTAGCATGTTCATCAACTTTGGCCGAGCCTATAGTAACAAAGATAGATCTATTGCATTTGACCAATCCACCCTGATTGATTGACCCTTCGGGGGGAGCCCTTGGTGTTTGTTACTGAATAAAACTTATACTTGAAACTTATAAGGGTAACCTTCGGGTTATGCCTAAACTTGGTTGGAGGTTTGACGTGCACAATGTTTAACTTACTTGTTTTTCTCACATTTATGCTTAGATACATTAATCATGGTGAATTGTAAAACTTTTAAAAGACTTTGTTAAAATGGTGTCAAAACCTTTGTATCTCACCAACTATTTTTAGTTGACAGTTACTTAACATGTTTCAGGTGCACAAGAGTGAGGCTTATCTATGAAAAAGTAGGATGCTTGGACTTAGAAAAACCATCAAGAATTAATCTTATGTTTACTTTTCTGTTGAACAATACGTTATTTTTGCTATGTTAAACTCTTTAAATCATTAATGAAATATTTCAATATTATAAGTCAACCTTGTGCTTTTGAACAACCGCGTCCGCCCCAACGTATAATCCGCCGTCGGTTGGGGTGTGACAGATTGGTATCAGAGCCTTGGTTATAGGGAACTAGGTTATTAGACACATGACCTAGACTATAACTTAGGATTCCCCATGACATGAGTCGTCTCATGTACTTATTAGCTCTATTCTACTCTCTAAACCCTACACATACTTATACTTGGAAAACTTACTACTACATCAAGTCTATATACTTAGGTTTCCAAACTAACTCTCGTCAAAAGTAGTTAAGTTCCAAATAATGTATGAGAACTTGTGCGGACCGGAAGGGTGGATGCCTGTATTCTAGGAAATTCTGTCAAGGAAAGCATTTCGTACAAATCCAGATCAACCGTTGGACCCGTATGCTTTCCTGGGAATTCTTGGGATGAGTGTCCACTTATAGGAATGCGCGACTTCTCTAACGTTTGAGAATTTAAATTACCCTTGATATGTCAAGGTACCTGTTTAGTAACATGAACTGAGTAGGCACCATCTAAAATCCTTATACTTCATAACCTCATCCTATGATCCTTACCCTATTATTCTTATGTCCAAACTTTTTCATTTTATAGTATGCCTCCCCGTCGTAGCCGAAGCAGAGTCATGGCAACCCTCATCGCTCAACAAATGGCTGAGATCCTACCTACCCTAGTTACTCAACTAAACCAAGCAGCAGCCAGCAACAGTGCCAACTCTGGATCTCTCCAATCAGGTTCAAACCCTCCGTGCACTTTCAAGCATTTCAACTCCTGCAACCCCGCCAAATTCTTTGGGACTGAGGGAGCCACTAGCCTCCTCCAATGGTTTGAAAGCATGGAGAGCACATTTCTGAACAGTGACTGCCCAGATAACCTCAGAGTTCGTCATGCATCAAGTGTCTGCAGAAGAGGGCATTAACCTGGTGGAACGGAGAAAAACGAAATAGAGGTGCTGACGCTGCTATGTCACTGACATGGGAAGAATTCAAAGAGCTAATGATCGAAGAATTTTGCCCGAGAAATGAAATGAAGAAACTCGAGGCTGAATTCTGGGATCTTGCCCAGGACAGTGGAGAGAATCTGGTGTATACAACCCGTTTTCATGAACTGAGTCTGCTAGTACCACATATGGTTACCCCTCTGTCTCGAGGTATCGAAAAGTATATCAGTGGACTACCGATGAAGATTCAGGACACGGTGTGGGGTCGGAACCCTGCCACACTGGAAGACTCTATCCGCCTCTCTGCTACCTTGACGGATAATCACGTAAAGGCTGGAACCCTATTCAAAAAGGGCTCCAAGAAGCCCGTTGATACCCCTACTCCCGAGCCTCTCAAGACGGTTAAGACTGAACCCTCGTTCAATAAAAAGCGAAAGGCCCCTATGCGGTAGTCACACCGGCAGCACCTTTGGCACAAGTTGCTCCTGTTAAGAAGCCCTATGGGGGAGCACATCCCCAATGTAACACCTGCAAGTTTCATCATCCAACCACCTTGCCATGCCGATTGTGCACCCTTTGTGGTCGCTATGGGCATTTGTCCACTACCTGCTTCGCCAACAAACCTCCAATGGCTCAGGGAAATCGTCCCAATGTCCCGGCACTACCAGCTTTGGCAAATGGTCGAGCATGTTTTGGATGTGGTGACCCAACCCACTTCCGTAACCAGTGCCCAAGGCTCGCAAATCCAAATCCAAACCCAAACCCAGGAGCACGGGGACGTGCCTTTAACATCAACGCTAATGAAGCCCAAGCCAACGCAGAAGTAGTCAACGGTACGTTTCTAGTAAATCAACAATATGCTTCCATTTTATTTGATACCGGTGCCGATAGAAGTTTCGTTTCTTTGGAATTTGAGTTATTGCTTGCCAAAGACCGTTCTAAATTAGAAAAAATCCATTACGGTAGAAGTAGCCGATGGAAATCCTGTAACTATTGACTCGGTTATCCGTAACTGCGTTCTTAACCTTAACGATCACGACTTTCCAATTAATCTCATCCCGATGCGTCTTGGAAGCTTCGACGTAATAATAGGCATGGATTGGTTAGCCGAACATCATGCAGAAATCATATGCTTTGAAAAATGCATCCGTATTCCCTTACCATCCGGAAGCACATTGGAAATCTATGGTGAAAAACCATCAAGCGGTCTAAAACTCATGACTTGTACCATGGCCCGTAAGTATCTACGGAAGAATTACGTGGCATTTCTAGCTAACATAGTAGAAAAGAAAGGGAAGGGAAAGAACATTCAAGACATCCCTGTCATCCGTGAGTTTCCCGAAGTGTTTCCCGAAGACTTACCAGGCCTTCCTCCTATACGACAAGTTGAATTCAGGATCGACCTCATCCCAGGGGCAAATCTTGTAGCAAAATCACCATATCGCCTTGCACCTTCGGAAATGCAAGAGTTAGCAAGCCAACTTCAAGAGCTTTCCGAAAAAGGGTTCATTCGTCCTAGCGTCTCCCCTTGGGGAGCACCTGTCCTGTTCATCAAGAAGAAAGATGGATCATTTCGTATGTGCATCGATTATCGTGAGCTTAATAAGCTTACCGTCAAAAATCGTTACCCATTACCCAGAATTGACGACCTTTTTGATCAACTCCAAGGTTCTGCATGCTTTTCCAAAATCGACCTCCGTTCTGGCTACCATCAACTTCGTGTCCTTGAGGAGGATATTCCAAAAACAGCCTTTCGTACAAGATATGGCCACTATGAATTCATGGTTATGCCTTTCGGCTTAACTAATGCACCCGCGGTATTCATGGACTTAATGAACCGTGTGTGTAGGCCGTACCTGGACAAATTCGTAATTGTTTTCATCGACGACATCTTGATCTACTCAAAAACAAAAAAAGATCACGAGGAACACCTACGGTTGGTGTTAGACCTCTTAAAGAAGGAGACCTTGTTCGTCAAATTTTCCAAGTGTGAGTTTTGGCTAAATGAAGTCCAATTCTTGGGTCATATAGTCAATGAGAAAGGAATTCATGTAGACCCTGCAAAGATAGAAGCAGTGAAAAACTGGAAAGCTCCAAAGACCCCTACTGAAGTCCGTTCATTCCTTGGCCTAGCTGGCTACTACCGACGTTTCATTTCTAACTTCTCGAAAGTTGCGGTGCCCCTCACAGCCTTAACCCATAAAGGAAAGCCTTACGAGTGGGGACCAAAACAAGAAGAAGCATTTCAGACTCTCAAGCAAAAGCTTTGTGACGCTCCAATCTTGACACTTCCTGAGGGTAATGATGATTTCGTGGTTTACTGTGATGCATCCAACCAAGGTCTCGGTTGTGTCCTTATGCAACGAGGCAAGGTTATTGCTTACGCATCAAGGCAACTCAAAATTCATGAAAAGAATTACACGACGCATGACCTCGAGTTAGGTGCAGTTGTCTTCGCTCTCAAAATCTGGCAACACTACCTCTATGGTACAAAGTGTGTGGTTTTCACAGACCACAAAAGCCTTCAGCATATTTTTAATCAAAAAGAACTCAACATGAGGCAACGTCGTTGGGTAGAACTACTTAATGATTACGACTGCGACATTCGTTATCATCCTGGAAAGGCAAATGTTGTAGCCGATGCTTTTAGCCGAAAGGAACACACCATGTTGCATTGTGTGAGAGTTCAAAACGATATTCAAATCCGCATCCTCGAAGCACAACACCTTTCGGTCACCGAAGGGAAGATGTACGAAGAAATGGCGTGCAGAGCTGAACTTCAATTAGAGACTAAGCCCAACGGCCTACTCTATTTCTTGAACCGTATCTGGGTTCCTGATCGTGATGACCTTCGTACTATCATTATGAACGAAGCTCATAAGACCCGTTATTCGGTTCATCCTGGTGCAGACAAAATGCACAAAGATCTTCGTCACCAATACTGGTGGCCTGGTATGAAGAAAGACATTGCGTTATTCGTAGCAAAGTGCCTCACCTGCTCCAAGGTTAAAGCCGAGCACCAACGTCCGTCTGGCCTTCTAGAACAACCAGAGATTCCCATGTGGAAATGGGAGTGTATAGCGATGGATTTCATTACCAAGCTACCCTATACCACTCATGGTCACGATAGCATTTGGGTGATCGTGGACCGACTAACTAAGTCCGCACATTTCTTGCCTATTCGTGAGGATTACAGAGTCAAAAAATTGGCTCGAATATACGTTAATGAAATAGTTAGTCGCCACGGTGTGCCTCTTAACATTATCTCTGATCGTGACGGTCGTTTCACTTCCCGTTTCTGGCAATCCTTACAACCCGCTCTTGGTACACAATTAAATCTCAGCACAGCATACCATCCTCAAGCCGATGGTCAATCCGAAAGAACCATACAAACTTTGGAAGACATGCTTCGGGCATGCGTCATTGACTTCGGTGGTAACTGGGATTCGCACCTACCGTTGATTGAATTCTCTTACAATAATAGTTACCACACAAGCATCAACATGGCACCCTTTGAAGCTCTTTATGGTCGTAAATGTCGTTCCCCTGTTTGTTGGAACGAGATTGGTGAATCACAAATCACCGGACCAGAACTCATTCAAGAAACATCTGACAAAGTTCATCGTATTCGTGATAATCTCCTAGCAGCTAGAAGTCGGCAAAAGAGTTATGCCGACAAGCGTCGAAAACCGCTAGAATTCCAAGTCGGTGATCTTGTACTCCTCAAAGTATCACCTTGGAAAGGAGTAGTTCGTTTCGGAAAGAAAGGAAAGCTAGCTCCTCGTTTTGTGGGTCCTTTTAAAATCCTCGAAAGGATAGGAAAGGTGGCCTACAAACTTGAACTACCTGAAAGCCTTAGCAATGTTCATCCAACTTTCCACATCTCTAACCTCAAGAAATGTCTTGCCGATGAGAACCTTCACATACCTCTCGACGAAGTACGTATTGATGACACTATGCACTTTGCAGAGAAACCCGTGGAGATCATGGATCGTGAAGTCAAGCAGCTCAAGCGTAGTCGTATTCCTATAGTCAAAGTGCGTTGGGAGTCTAAACGCGGCCCCGAATTTACTTGGGAAGATGAAGACCAAATGAAAGTCAATTACCCGCATATTTTCTCGGGACCCTCCTCTTAAATTTCGGGACGAAATTTCATAAAGTAGGGGAGACTGTAATATCCAGTATTTCTCCGACGTATCATTTCCTTATTTAGAACCTACTTCCCGTGTAATCTCCTTATTTCCTGGAATAAATAAACGTGTCATTTGATTTTTTTTTATCATTAAATAAATATATATATATACATATGTTTATTTTTTTTTAAAGGATATGCGCTATAATTATACAAATGATTTATAAACTTACATACTTGAACATATGAATTAAAGGATATTTAACCTATCATTTAAACTTGATAGAAAATAAGGCATACTCAACTCCTTTAAAAGTACAGGGGCCAAAACTGTCAAAAACGAATTGTGTTTTCAAACTAAATTTCAAGTTTTAAAAAAAACATTAAAGACTAGATACTTCAGGGACCAATGTGTAATTCACCCAAACTTCCAAACCCAAAAATCCCAGTCGTGGGTTCGAGTCCCAAACGCCCGGTTTTCTCCCTCTTTCACCCGAAATCATGATTTTCGACCAGGTTCACTGAACCTCGGGATCGTCCCTCGCGTGCGACCAGTCCCCAAGGCACCATGATGATCAACCTCGATCGAGGCTTGGCGTGGAGTGTGAATTACCTCCGAACGGCCCAACCACCCGCCTCGGCCCGTTCACGCAATTAATGCCAAAATTGGCTATAATTAGCGACTCCCTCTGCTCCTAAACATCATCCCTAACCTCCCTCCACTACCCATTTCATCCCACTGACCGGAACTGAAGTCGCGACCGCCGACTCCAAGCCGAACCCAATCTCCCTCAAATCGACACCAAATCAGGTAATACTCGTGCCTATTGTGATCAAATTCGTGAAAGGATCAAAAGCCCTCTGTTTAATCTCATAAACAGAGGGTAATCCGAGTCGAATTTGGGGATTGAAATATTAGGGTTCATACGGATTGGGGAGGGGCGTTTGGGTTTGTGTTTAAGGATTTTGTTTTCCGGATTAAAACACAAACAAGTCCCTGGTCCAGCGGTGGTGCGTGTGCGCAGGTCCCGACCCGGAGCAGGTCGGGTGTTCGAACCCGGCCGCCCGCTTTTCTTGATTTTGAATTCTTTGGTACACTTTTAATTAGTTTTAAAAATCCCTTTTATTTTTATAAAATATGTTGAACATTATTGTCACACCCCGACCGATGGTGGAATCATCGGGGCGGGACATGTAAGACTGTTCATAGCACATGGTTGACTAAATTGAAATATATTAAAGTCAAATTTGCATTACAATAAATCCAAGTACAAGATCAAATTCAAACAAGAAACATAAACAATTCATAAAATCTTGATTTATTTTGCTAAGTCCAAATCCTATGTTGAACACGTCTTGAATCAAACTCACATATTGGGGCCTGAAACATGAATAAAATAAAGTCAACTAAAAAGTTGGTGAGTATAACACAGTTGTATATAGATAGCATATAGTTGAAAACAAATCCTTTACATGACATGATAAATAAGGCGTTCATGGGGAGTAACTATTGTGTAACCAAATGTACAATCAAACCTTGTAACTAGCATGCAAAACAAAGTGTATTGTCGGTTTCAATCACCGCGTACCATGGGTGGGTTTGTCAGACTCAATAGATCCATCATTGAAAACCGTCGGCTTGTATAGTTAATGATTGCACATAAGAGCATACAAAGGTTAAACACACCTAGCACTCGGGCACAAAGCTCAAATTTTTGCACACATGTATGTAAATAGGATTTTTTTTGCACTTGTGTAGTTTGTGTAAATGTAAATGTGTAATGTGTAATGAGTATAGAGTTCATGTTCCACCCCAAAAGTGTAAAAGAGTAAAAGGGGTTGTGAATACTCACTTGGTATGGAAGTGAAGCTAACAAGGAATATAGATAGCAAAAAGATCCTTGAAAAGCACACTTTAACCTAAATAGTAATATGCATTGAATCACATAGATGTATAAAGTTTAAAAATGAAAGTTGGATTTGTATATAAAACCATTGGTTTGTATTTAAAAAGGATTGAATAAAATATATAAAGTTTGAGGTAAAATATGTTTGAAACAATTTAATTAGGTTTGAATTAAATAAATAAGTGTATAACTATAGTTTATGAAATAATGTCAATATTAATTGTAATTAAGTATAAATAAATAAAACGATTTTGATTTAAAATGTAAAGTAAATAAGTCATCATTATTTATAAATTTTGTAACTTAATTATTTAAAATATCATTTAAGTGTAAGATGATAAATATAAATTTAATTTTTATAAACTTTTCAATAAATTACATTTATGCCAAGATTAAACTTTTAATCTATTTTTAAATACAGAAAACATATTTTTATAAAATCTGAAACATTTACTGATTAAAATCTAAAAATTATAATTCTGTTAAAAATTCTGAGTCTAGCACGACCGTGCCTCGGAAGGGCACGATCGTGCTCAAGCCACGGGCGCGACCGCGCTAGTCGGGGCGCGACCGGGTTGATCAATCAGGAGCACAATCTAGACAAGTCATCAGGCACGACCGTGCACGGTCGCGTCTATGATTTTTAGACACAACAGAGACTAGCCCAAAGGGCATGACAAGGTCTGGACGGATGACACGACCGCGCTGCTAGTCGACACGACCGCGCTAAACGAGGCACGGCCGCGCTAGATGATTAGCGCGACCGTGTCTATTCCAAATCAGACACGAATCGAGAGTTTCTTGTATTTTGAACACAGGAATTGTTAGGGCTTTTGATTAATCGGTTATTAAGAGTCTTTTCATATAACTTAATTGTATGGAAATCAAGTTTAAGCATGGGTTCGATTAAATCATTTTTATTAAAATATGATTTCTGATTCTGATCGAATTCTATAATGGAAGCCCAAATTGAATGAGGGCTTTTGATAACGTTACTGAAATGAGTGAGATGGAGAGTATACTTACCCTGAAACGTAACGAATCGATGAAGAACGGCAGAGATGAGTTCCGGCGACGGAGGTAAAGGTTTCCGGTGACTTCGACTGCGATTCCGGCTAGGCCAGAGAGTCCAGAGTCTTGGAGAGAGCCGGGAGATGATAAATCCTCTCTTGATCGGGAGAATTTGGGTTCCAGGAGGAAGACTCGAGTTTTGTTTGAATTGCTTGAGAGAGAATTCGAGATTGATGGAGAAAAACTGAGGCGTTGAGTAATTGAAAATGGTATAACTCGCGTTAAAGGAAAAGAAACGTAATCGGATTTGAAATTCGAACGATTGAGCGTTTTGAAATCACATTTACGTTTCGACTGTTTCGCAGGCGCGACCGTGCCAAGATTGGCGCGACCGTGCTTAGGAACCGGGCGCGATCGTTCCAGGACCAGCCGCGCGATCGTGCCGAGGCACTTAGCGCGACCGTGCTAGAACGAAGCACGACCGTGCTAACTAGGGTTTCTTGATAAATTTTCAACTTTAGTCCTTGACTTTTTAGATTTTATAAATTTGAAATATATAGTTACTTGTATAGCGTTTATGTGCATATAATCGAGTAAAACTTGCGAACTTGTATAGAATCATTGCATTTTATTTACCGCGGGAAAAAATATTGAGACATTGCACGAGTATAGAACTTGAAATTTCATTACATTGAATTGAAATATGAATACTAAAAATCAGAAATGTTACAATTATTATACTCAAAATCGATTTTTATTTCTGTTTTCCTTATTGGAAGACATTTTAACCAAATAAAACCAAGTTTAAAACTATAAAAATATAATGTTTAACATTAGTTTTAAATTTCTAAAAACTATAAAGACATTCCTAAACTATTATAAAACTTAAATACTCGACATAAAGTTTTTGTAATGTTTATAAAACATATATCCTCATTTTAGATATTCGAAGCTTATAAACTGGAACGTTTTATAAAAATTATAGAATTAGAAAACTTAAAACTTATTTATTTGGTAAACAGAAAATAAATATACATTATTTATTTAGACTTACAAATAATTTCTAAATATTACTTAAAATAAATTCTAGTCATTTAAAGAAAATACTCTATAGATAAATACTTTAATTAAAGGCACCATTTTAAAATTTTAATAAAACAATTATTTACAAACTCCTTTAGATAATTATTTTTAAATAATTATCTACTCTATTTTGAACAAATCACTATTGGGAATTATTCAATTGGGTAATTATTATTAACCCATGATATTTATTCCTTTAAATAACTATTATTTTAAATAATTATTAAATCCTTATGAATAATTATTTATTAAACTCAATATTTATTTATTTCTCAAATTATATTTTATAAAACTAGTTAAAACATAGTTACTAAAACTTACTATTACTTAAACTTTATAGCACAATCACCTCCGCAACCCTAGTCAACCCCAAATCTCGGAATCCTTGTTCTAGAATTTCTATGAATAAACTTTAAACTTATCGTTTAGGCTTGTGGTGAGGATATCTTTCCTCAAAACTTCACTACATATAATCCTTGTTTGGATACTCTTACATCCGCTACAAGGTGAGTATACTTAGCCCCTTTTTGTTTTCATTTTTGCTTTTAAACTTGGGGTGGAACATGTTTATACTTTTTAGACTTATACAATTCAAACTTAACTATGATTATATGCTTTCTTTGTGTTGAATGCTTTCAGGCTTGTATGTTAAATTAAACTTAATTCTAGCATGTTCATCAACTTTGGCCGAGCCTATAGTAACAAAGATAGATCTATTGCATTTGACCAATCCACCCTGATTGATTGACCCTTCGAGGGGAGCCCTTGGTGTTTGTTACTGAATAAAACTTATACTTGAAACTTATAAGGGTAACCTTCGGGTTATGCCTAAACTTGGTTGGAGGTTTGACGTGCACAATGTTTAACTTACTTGTTTTTCTCACATTTATGCTTAGATACATTAATCATGGTGAATTGTAAAACTTTTAAAAGACTTTGTTAAAATGGTGTCAAAACCTTTGTATCTCACCAACTATTTTTAGTTGACAGTTACTTAACATGTTTCAGGTGCACAAGAGTGAGGCTTATCTATGAAAAAGTAGGATGCTTGGACTTAGAAAGACCATCAAGAATTAATCTTATGTTTACTTTTCTGTTGAACAATACGTTATTTTTGCTATGTTAAACTCTTTAAATCATTAATGAAATATTTCAATATTATTAGTCAACCTTGTGCTTTTGAACAACCGTGACACGTGGAAATATCATGCATCTAAAAACCGTGAACCACCTGGAAATATCATGCTTTTGAACAACCGTGACACGTGACATTGAAAAAACCTTTGTTTATTATATAGTATAGATTTAGTTGAGTCGAGCCCTTTTATGGTTAATTAATCATCGTGAAAATTTAGCCATATGAAGTTGGAGCATCTAAAAACAGTGAACCACCTGGAAATAATTCCTAAATCCGCCACTGGTTAGGATCCCGCGTTGCGGCGCGGCGTAAAACCGTGTAAAAAAAGTTAACATCGAAACTGTCGCAAACCTGTGCGTTATGGTGAGACTGATGATACTATTCGAAATTTTATATAAAAAACGCATCCGTTAAAAAAATTAACGGCGGAACGTTGATAAAAATAAGTCACAATGGAAAAAAATATCAAACCGTTAAAAATTCTAACGTATCATATTTTATTTGACCCGTGTAATACACAGATTTTTATATTATATTTTATTTAACCCGTGTGATACACGGATTTTTAAAAACAATTTTTTTTATTACTAAGTATATATAACATTACATTTATTTAACTCGTACAATAAAGAATATTTTAAAATCGTTAATAATACGGTGTAGTGTGGAAGTTGTGAGGATGGCACGTGTAACCAAAATTCTATATCTATTATTAAGAATCTCCTAATTCATATAAAAAGTAGATGATTTTATATAAACTTATATTTTCTAGAATATTTGCAGTTTTTTTTAGAAAACTGCAAATGCCATACAACAATCTCTACATTACGTACAACCTCTAAAGCATCTCATTCTGTTTATATATTGCTCAACCTCTTGAGCAAGTTCCTTACCGTTTCATGCTCATCACAGTTAAGCTCTCAACATCTTAGTGATTTGTGGGTTGCAGGTATTTCTGTTTTGCTTTTAATCAATTTTTCTGTGGGTTTAATGTAAACGAAATATCAAATGGTTTTTGCTGTTGATTTATATGTTCTAGATTAAGTTTTTGGTTGGAATAGGCTAATAATTTTCATGATTTCTTCAATTATTGGCAATGTTTTAAAAATCGGTCGGTAATACCGGTTGAACCGGATCTCGGTACTAGCCTGGTAAGTTTGCCCGGTAAATTGGAAGAACGGTTTGTAACTTGAACCGCGGTATTACAGGTAATACCGGGTTAGACCGTTGCATCGGTTTTAGGCCAAAATAAAATTTTTGGTTTAACCAAAAAAATAAGTTTTAGCAGCCCGATTTAAAACTTTTAGCCTAGCCAGTAGCCATCGACCGATCAGTCCACTCCTAATCGGTACACCCGGCAATCTTGACCCAAAGTAGGGAAAATGAGTTGGTTTGGGTAAATAATTTTTGTATTTGGGGTTGAATTGGATAACAACATAACATAGCACGGGTTGAAATGGGTAACAGCTTAACACATTTTTTTGTGAAGGTGGGTCGCCTAAAGACTATGTAAATTTAGAATGAGTTCAAAAAAGTAACAATGGTTCAATGACATGTTTGGCGAGAAAATCACTTAAGATTGCCACCGACACCACCATCCACCGCCACTTGCACCACACGACGCCACCGTCACCAACAGCCGTCGCCACAAAACCACCAACAACCATGGAAAAAAATATAACAGATTTTGGTATTTTTCTTTTCAAAGACAATTAATTTCAACCCGAGACACTTTTTTGGTTACAACTCATTCTAATCCGAAGCAAATTGATATTTTTTTTAAACGACATGTTTTGACCCGAACTCATTTTGATCATAACTCATCTTGACCCGAACCCATCCTGACCCAAACCCATTCTGACCCGTTCCCAACCCAACCCAACCCGTCCGTTTTGCCAGACTTACTAATTGGCTTTTCCTCTTCCTAATCGATCATGAACTTGATGTATTCAACACTCTAATGACATAAAGTAGTTGTACACTTTTATTTAAAAAAACTTTGTTGGAAAATTGAATGTTTTTAGATTATTTTTTTTATTATGGATTATTTTTTTATTACCGAATCATGTACTTTTGGATTATTTTTTTAGTTGAAGTTGTATTTTTATGGAATTATAAGGTTAGTTAGTCAACTCGGTTAAACTGTCCGATACTGATTTTTTTTTTCTTTTGTCAAAGGTGTGGATTGAAGATGGGTAGCTATTATGGTTCATCAAGCACCAGAGGTTTATGGAAACGTCATCTTGGTGGTGTAATTTTCGGTAGCAATGAAACAACAATCAACGAATGTCTATGCAAGAAACTATTTGGTCAGTTTTTGTTCGGGAAAAGGTTTTACCCTTGTAATGCGTAAATTAAAGTTTTTCTAATATAAATCATCAAATTGTGACAGGTTTACCCGGTCCACACTTTGTGTATGTGAAAAAAATCGAACCCGGTCTACCTCTATTTCTTTTCAACTATACAAATAGAACACTACTTGGAATCTTTGAGGCTGCAAGCTCGGGTCAAATGAATATTGACCCGTGTGCTTGGACTTGTGAAGGTTCACAAAAAACACTATACCCGGCTCAGGTAGGTACTTGAAACATGTTTGACTTTTCCATTGTGTTTGACTATAGTGTTTTATAAGTAAAAAAGATAACAAAAAATGGATAAACATTTGTTATGGTAGTGCATACGATTTGATGCTCACTTTGACTTTTAGGTTGTTTGTATTCGCGTTTTAGAACTCATTATCGGATAATTAGTCTTCAGTGATTGGATAAACAGGTTTGGGTTTTGATTATATGATTTTTTTAGGGGTCAAATAATCGATTTTGAATAATAAGTTTCATATCAACCTCAACAAAAATGACATGACCGGTCCCAAGAATTCTTGAAATGCTTTGGGCTCGAGACTTGTAAACAAATAATTATCTGATTTTTACGTAGTCGCCCTCCAACAACATAAACGCATCCGAACACCAATTTCACGACCCAATTTGTTATGGTTGATTATCTTGTCTTCTTATTCTGTTTATTTGATATCATATAGTTGCTTTCAAAACACAAATCCAAACACACTCTTGCATATACGGTGCTTAAGTGCCAAACTTATATCTTTGAAAAACTTGATTTCTTGTATTAGGTTCAAATACGAGTGAAGCTGCAATGTAAAGTGTTAACCGAGAATCAATTTAAGCCTATAATTATTGACAACTATTATACTTCGAATCATTTATGGTTTGAGTTAGATCGTGCTCAAACAAACAGATTGTTGTCCTTATTGTCATCTCTAGCATTTTCTTATCCACGTACAACACTTACTCCAAATAATACAACAAAACGGGCATCTTTCTTTCCGTCAGTGGAATTTGTTAGTAGTCACTTAAAGAGTGCCAAGAATTTTCCTGTCAGTATACAACAAACAAAAACTTTCAGCACACTTACCGATAAGGATGTTATTTGCATGAGGCTTAAAGAACTGACACTAAATCGTAAACTCGTAGCCCCACTTTCTGCTGATTGTAAAGATGAGTCTGTTGTGAGCAGGCTTACTATGAAGAAGAAGGAAGATAGTCTCTCTATTTCATCCAAAACTCATCCCATGATATCTCAGGTTATATAAACTAATAAATATCAGTATTTTATATTATGCAGAGTGGCAATTTAGGCTCATTTACCCGTGAATTGATTTGTGTTGTGTTTTTTTCTCAAACGAGTGAAATACAAAAGTAGCTAAAAAAGAATGGGTTAAAGTTGCACAAAGTTTATTATTATGCATACAATCTCTTAAATTGCTTTATTCAATATTTTAACAATATTGTTCATGTAATCAAAATTAACGGTTTATCACATTTATTATTTATAGAAATGGACAAAAAGTGATTGCGGGTCAATCAAACCCTGACGCGTTTCAACCCATACTAAATAATAAAATGTTTTCACTCGTTACGCATCTAGCCCGACCCTTATTGCCACCTTTCATATAATGTATTTTTCTTGTTCTTGGTATTAACATAAAAGTTCTTGTTTTCTTTTTTGTGTGTGTATTAGTTGATTTTAAAAGTTGGAGAGTTGATGGCTTCTAAAGCAACGCAGAAGGCCAAGATCAATCATTTAGAAGAGAAGATGGCTTTTTTTCAGCAGAAGTTGGTATGGTTTTCTGTCGTTAATGAATCTTGAAGTTATGTCTTTAGTTTTTAAATGATTCTAGCTTGGACCATGCTTCTTGACCTATGTTTATATAACGCTAAAGTACATACTTTATGTCATTGTATGTGTTGTTACATTTCCTGGTTAACCGGGTCTTGTTCTCGGATAAGGTTGTATCTAGGATTCCCGAGTTCGGACATGTGTTGTAACATGTAAAGAACCCGTTATTAGGGGAACACCCTCTGACGATCCAGTCAGTAGCATATAAATTAGAGGCTTCGTAACTAATTATATATGTGTATGTGAAGGATAAAGTATAGTAGAGAGAGATAGAGCTTTAGCCGGAGAGGACATACAATAGGGAAGGATGCCCTTCACCAAATGGCCGCCCCTCCTTTATAAATAAGGGGTTTTGGGTTGGATCACGCTCTGGCCCAGACGGTTGAGCCCATAACGGGTCAAAAAAAAAACAAGCGAACTGTATTATTGTATACGACCTCCTAAATAGCATTGTTAAAGAATTTGGATTATTATTGTAATAGATCTAATGCATTAATTACTTTTAAAAAAGAGTCTAAATTGGACAAAAAAGGGGTTGCGGTTCAACCCAATTTGAACCGACCCACATTAAGGAACTATCCATTTTGTCTGGTTATCCAACCTGCCAAACCACCTATCACCACATCTAGTTTGATTATCTGAACTGTTGAAAAATACAATTATATTTCTTTTCCTTAGACTTCCAATATATAAGTTGTTTCTGACTTTTCAGGCTAAAGCACAAACTGAAATCAAGAAGCTAAAAGGCATATGTAACATGTCAGAATTAGAAACTTGTGTGAGCCTACAGGAATACAATGATTTAAAAGCAAATGAAGTTAGTTTAGCTGATGACCCGATACTTTTGGTGGGAGGATATGGTGGTGGATCGTGGTTGTCCTCGTTGGATTGTTACTCCCCCTCACAAAATTTGACTAAATCTCTTAATCCTATGAATACTGAAAGATGTTATGTAGCCGTTTCAAAGTTAGATGGTGAGCTTTATGTGTTTGGTGGTGGGATCTGTGGTCAATGGTTCGATACAGGTAGTGATTTATCATTTTTTGTTTCATACCAGCTGCAACAAAACTGCTTGTGAAAGGGTTAACTATAATTACCCATTTACCCTTTCATTTAACTATTATTTTTATTTTTGTGCCACACTTTATGTTATCTGGTTGCTACTCTATACATGTCAAGTAAAGGTTTTTGGAGCTGGGGTTCTCATCGGGTGCAACCTCCCTATCTTCCGAGATACAGGAAAGGTTTGCCCCCATGCTACCCTCGCCAAACCCTACAAATAACTTTTCGCTATGAGTGAAATTTTAATTGGTACATTCATTCGTTAACCTTTTGTTTAACCTATTTTAAGATATTTTTACTCATAAAATGTCTCCTTTTTAAAGAAAAATATTACTTTTGATCATTTTACTTATTGGTGGTCATTTTACATACTATTTCTATAAACAATAAGATTTTGTCAAAACTCAAAACATCTGATTATATCAACTTGAAACAGCATAACCGCATGCAAACATTATTTTCAGTAGCCCATTTATATTGCAGCTGGTTATATCTTATTATAATTACTTTCAGAACACATATCCAAAGACGAGTAATATTTGTTTCTTTTTTTCTTCTATGAAGTTGAATCTTATGATCCCGTAGATGATCTATGGACAACGTGTCCTCCTCTAAATAGGAAGAATGGGAGTCTTGCAGGGGCCACTGTGAATGATAAAATTTATGCAATTGGTGGTGGGAATGGTGTAGATTGCTATTCAAATGTGGAGATGTTGGATTTTGATGTTGGATCCTGGATTCCAGCACGCTCTATGCTTGAAAAGGTTAAATTTGTTCTATAGAAATTTTACATTAAATGAGTTTTAAACTTTAACAGACGTGCTTCACAAAATGTCAAAACTACTGTTCACTAACTACATTAGAGTAAGATATGTAAACCTTTTCTGGTTTGTATGAAATGTATGTTGTTGTAGCGCTTTGCTCTGGCTGCAGCTGAGCTTAACGGGGCACTTTATGCTGTTGGAGGCTATGACGGGAAATACTACTTGCGGTATTTGATCGTCGACCTTATATTATATATGATCTCAACCTAATGCATCTGATTTGACTTTTCTTTAATTATTAACAAACAAACCCTAACACTAATCAATAGATGAGACAAATTGAATATATTTGCTTATGAGTTGTCTTATGTCTAAATGATCGGTCAATAGGTAAAATCAAAAGTTTAGCTAGAAAAAGGAAATGAGTCAAATAAGATGAACAAGTGGAAGGTCACCCAAAATATATTTTTATTGCATACAACCTTGTAGATTGCAAAAATACAAGGAGGCTACTATCATACGTTTACACTAATAATTCATAAATAAGTTGAAAATAAAAACTTATTTTGGGTCAATTAGACCTATACAAAAACTTGATACTGATAATGAATCTGTTGTTATTGTCACAGGACAGCTGAAAGATTTGATCCTAGAGAACATTCTTGGACGAAAATCGAGAGCATGCGTAAAATGAGGGGATGTCCTTCAATGGTCGTTTTTAATGAAAAACTGTAAGCCTATAGTTGAACCAAAAATTAAAAAAAAAACCCTAAAAAATTGGAGTTGAAAACTTGTTGATTTGCAGATATG
Organism: Smallanthus sonchifolius; assembly: GCA_023525975.1. Lineage (NCBI taxonomy): Eukaryota > Viridiplantae > Streptophyta > Magnoliopsida > Asterales > Asteraceae > Smallanthus > Smallanthus sonchifolius. The sequence goes on from CM042042.1 coordinate 61,044,177, forward strand.
TTTTAGGAGGTTATGATGGTAAGGCAATGGTTTCAACCGTAGAAATCTATGATCCAAGACGTGGATCATGGGTGTTTGGAGAGCCCATGAACCATCCTCGGGGTTTTTCGGCTGCAGCAGTGGCTAAAGATTCTATCTACATCATTGGCGGGCTCAAAAGTGGTGATGAAATTAATGACACCGTAAGTGGCTTCCACCTTACCATTTAATACTCGAACATAACTCAAGGTTCTATAAACATATCTACATCATTAAGGGTTTATATGAAGTTGGACAAAAAGTTTGTGGGGTTAAGACAAATCTGCCTGGCCCATTTTATATGTACTAAATGATTGCCCGTTTGACCCACACTAGTTTGATCCATCATCCACCCACATTGATCTTCATTTAGAATCATTTTACTATTTCCCTTATAGAAGGTTACTTTAGACATTTAACTCATGATTGTCATTTTGCAACGAACGATAGGTTGAATGCTATAAGGAAGGTCAGGGCTGGGAAATGACCAACGCCAATGATGCTTGTCGAAGATGCTTTCTTTCAGCTGTTTCTCTCTGAATGAGTTTAGAAAAGTAATATAATCATCCTTTGAAATGTACTTTTCACATTGTATGGGAATTATTAATTGAATGTTATTATAGTAACGTCAGATGATTATATTATGTTATAATATGACAATGTACTTTCTTTTTAACTGTTAATTACTTATCGTGAATTTGTTCATTATCAAATGGAGACTTAAAAAAAGTATAAAATTTAACTATTGTTTAATGATGATTATGATGACTTTTAGTATGAGCTAAAAAGTAACATGTTTTGAATTAAACTTAACTAGACATTCATTGAGTAATGTTTCTACTTGGCAAGGATCATCTCCTTGTTTCCCTGTAAGTGTAATTGTAACTACTTACGCATATAGTCCGGGATCGTTTTAAACCCTTTATCACACACCACACATTTCATCTCTGGTTCACCATTCAACAACCTTTAATCCATCTTCAGCTACGAAATTCTAAAGTTAATTGAACGGATGGTTCCTGTGGTATGTCCATATTGCAAGTTTAGTCTCTAACTTTAAAAAAGTACACTTGTGGTCCAACTCAAACAACACAAATGGTGATATCAAGCTCAATTCATAATTGTTTGTAGTACTCGTCTGGGGCACCCGAAATCTTGGAGACGTCCCAGACTATATGTTTCTATCTTAGCTATTGTAACTACTTACGCATATAATCCGGTATCGTTTTAAACCCTTTATCACACACCACACCTTTTCATCTCTGGTTCACCATTCAACAACCTTTAATCCATCTTCAGCTACGAAATTCTAAAGTTAATTGAACGGATGGTCCTTGTGGTATGTCCGTATTGCAAGTTTAGTCTCTAACTTTAAAAAAGTACACTTGTGGTCCAACTCAAACAACACAAATGGTGATATCAAGCTTGATTCGGAATTGTTTGTAGTACTCGTCTAGGGCACTCGAAATCTCGGAGACGTCCCTGTGTAATAGTTGTTTTGAATGTCAATCATCAGGATCCAAGGCTTTTGATTTTCCAAGTTTCTCAAAAGTATTTTAAATACTATTAAATAAAATAGATATGAGAAAAAAAAGTATATTAAATATTGTTAAAGAAAATAAGCATTGTTGAATTAATAAATTTTTATATTGATAAGTTCACTATTTATGTAAAAAAATATTACGATACATAAATATTCGAATTTGCCTTTTTTTTTTGTTTCACACTGATAATAAAGAAACGTTACACAACTAACCGTTGAGAAAAGTAAGAAACTTGACTTTACATGCGATGGTTTCTCTTTTTCTTTTGAAAAAAGAAATCTTTTTCACATTCCAAAACCTTTGTTTGTTTCTTTAAGGTCAAAAGAGTAATTGTGTACTTTTTTAACGAAAATTAGATCTCAGAAATTTTATATTATAATTTTTAATATCGGTGATCACTTACAAATTAGTGATATTTTGTCGGATCAAACATTTTTATAAATGGTTTAAGCATATTAAGTTTGAAGTTACAATATCTTTTTAATATGACCCCTCAACTTTAAATAGAGTTAATATTGAAACCCTGAACTTTTTCATTTATTATTATTTTTTTACTTTTTTTTGCATAACCAGATTTTGACATTTGGCTCATTCATACCCTTTTTTTATCTTATAACTTTTAAAATATAGTGTTTTATAAAATTCCGAATATACCGTTGCGGTTTACTTATTCATAACTTTTTTTGCCTAATTAGGTTTTGTAAAATTCAGAAAGCACTTGGAGATGTTAATCTTGATGAAGTATTCGTTGAGTCTGCTAGTGACACTGATTCATAAGCTACTCACACTGACTTAGACTGTATTCCAAGACGTATTGGTTTAAATCCTGAAAGAAGAAAGAGAAAACATGATGGGAATCTACAAAACTTTAAAAATGGAGAGTTCATTCAGAAAATGAAGAGAGTTTCATTACCGAAGCCTGTGCCCAAGAGTCTACAAAACTTTAAAAATGGTTTTTGGATGGAATTATTGTGAAACAGTGGTATAATGTGAAGGGCACGAAGATTTCCGACTATATGATCCCATTGAGTTGCTACAATTTGGACATGCAAATTTATCAGTGTTATTCGAACATCCAATCTGTTGGTGATGATACATCAGAAGCAAATGCCAAAATATTTCAGAGGATGGTGTTGAAGACTGTGAAACCAATTCTTAAAGATTCTGGTAGCATCATCAGTCTTAGGGGGACATTGTAAGGAATTTCGGGTGAAAGTCTAGAGTTTTGGATGAAATTCAGAGTTTTGACCGAAACATTTTAGGATTATTCTGTTTGTTATGAATTTGTATTTCATTCATATGATAACACCATAAAGATGAAACCTAAATCGCATAAACATTAGTTGGGCCATAAATAGTCTACCTTTTTAACAAAAATCTCATAGAATCTCTCAAACAACTGCAAATATACGGTCTTTGAAACTACCAAACGTAACCGTCTCCTATCTACAATACTAGTAAACATAAACATATTTGATGTGAGAGTGTGGAAACATGAGGGTGTTAAAAAAATGGTAACTTTGTAAAATATTAACTAAGTTTTAAAAGTGTTTCAAAAAACAAAAAAAAAATGTTTTGTAAAAAAACTGTCAAACATGGTGGATGGACATCAGCGATGAATTATACAGGGCAATATAAAAATCATCAACGAACCTCTTTTGTTTCTTTCTTACCACCGGAAAATCATCTTTTTTTTACTAATTTTGCAGATAATAATATAAAATAGAAAGAGGGTTTGCGGCAATCTGAAGAAATTGAAGGAAGAAAAGGTCGTCTCCGATCAAAACCTGTTCAGATCATCTGTCGATTTTCGTTTCCCATCCGTATCTGGTAGGTATGCCCCTTCAAAATCTATGAATTTTTTTATATCAAAATTCTTTTAGGTTTACTTCATCTTGTTTGTGTAATTTATGGGAGATTGAATTCTGTTTGTAACAGCTCCTGATTACAGATCAATTTATATTTGAAATTGAATATACTGCCTTTTTTGGATCTTCAATTAATGCATATAAAGTGCAAAAAAGATCTTTGCTTTGGATTCGAGATCTTACTTTAACATTTCCACATTCTATAACAGTAGTGAAATGAAGCATATGTTTATCTTGTTTTACTGATATTTTCTTAAGAAGCGGTGCGCTTTTGCGCTTTGCTAGATTTTGAGCAGGGGATGCTAACAACCTATGAAATATGTAACAGAAAATTATATAATCACATTGCACCTCGTGTATGAAAAGCGGTGCGCTTTGCCCCTCGGTTTTAGACCCTTTCGCCTGAGTGCAGGCGCTTCTCGCTTTTTAAAACCAAGCTGTTAAGTCAGTTGAGCATTTACACCTGGACCCCCAACTACTAACTTTTTAAAACCAAGCTGTTAAGTCAGTGCATCTCTTTGGTCCTTTTTTCCTAGATTTCTTTAGTAGACAGCTTCTTGTGACCCGTTGTGCTAACATTGACTGCGGGACTTGGTAATAAAGGATTAAAGGTAATGAGGTTGTATTTAATGGTTGTGTAACGTTCAAATTGTTTGCTTCGTTCTTTGTAGTTATCACAAATGATGCTTGTGAATTAGGAGATCCATATGATACTGTTAACATGGAATTGGACACTTTTTGCATTTCTGCTAAGGAATAAGTGTCCCGAAGAGTCTTTGGTTTTGAACATCTTAAATGGGCATCTTATTTCTGGCTTCAAGCTTCTAAGAAAGATGCTGACTGCGTATTCCTCACATATTGTCACCCTGTTCAAAAGAGCATCAAAAGTTACACCTAGACATCTAACTACTAACAGTTACAATTAGATAGACCAACTCAATGCTACCTAACTAAGTGGCTGTTAAGTCGGTTGGCCATTTACACCTAGACCCCTAACTACTAACATTTACAGTTAGACCCTAACCCAATTTAATTGTAACATTCATTTACGATGCATATTAATCATAAACCTGAGACAATCAGATATCTTTTACCAGTGTCTTTTTCCTTGTTGTATAGCTGCATCCGATTATTCTTATTTTTTGGTTAATTATGCAATTTGAAACTATTTTCCTGCCAACTTTTGCTGAATTATATTACTAAACTCATTGGGGTTGAAATAAATATGATGCAGGAAACAGTGTGAGCAAAGCATAAACAATTATTTACTGCACATCAACTTGACCATTCTTTTGTGACTAGTCTTTGGTGATAAATTCTTCATAGATGTGGTCTTTAAATACCATCTTAAATAAATTACTAAACGGAGGGTATAACGGTCATGATGAAGTAGATGATATGAGTTTGGTTCAATCCTACAACTTCAAATCACCGTTGAGAAATGATAAAATCAAGAAAGAAGTTTTGGTACAGTCACACTTCATCAATGTATGTCTATTTCTTCCCATTTCAATCTTAGTTTTGTAACTCCTGTTTATAAATTTGATTTTGATAATTTAGTTATATATATGGTATAGGTCCCACATATAAAACAAGAACGAACGTGGGATTGTGGTCTAGTTTGTGTTTTGATGGTTTTAAAAACCCTTAACATTAACCATTATGATATTGAAGATTTGGATGCTTTTTGCTGTACAAACAGGTATTTTTTTTTTTATGAAGTTTGAAGATCTTAATATAGTTTATACTTTATAGTTTGCATTGGTGATTTAGTTTGTTGTTAAACATACATAGTTTAACTTCAATTTTCTTAAAAGATTTTACGGTCCTCTTGTTATGACAGTATTTGGACTGTGGATCTAGCATATTTACTGCAGAAACTTTCGATTAGCTTCTCTTACATCACTGTAACTTTAGGTGCTAATCCTAATTTTTCACTGGAGACATTTTATGAGGTAAATTTTTATTTTTTTCAAACACAGTTGGATGTCTAGATCTTTTTTCGGGTCATTCTTGAACTAATCAGAGTTTTTTTTTGTGTTTAAAAAGCTAAAAATTGCATTTTGTTTTTTGAACTTGCTTTCTTGCATGAAATTAGCTAATCTGTTATGCTATATCAGGATTTTATCAGAAATGTAATAAAAATTGGAATTTTACCTTTTAAACATGTTTGCAGAAACAATTGAGTGATGATATAGTAAGAGTCAATATGTTATTCCAGAGATCACAGGAAGCCGGGATAGATATTGAGGTACGGGCTACAGATTTTCATATTAATTTCAATAATAAAGTGGCCCAAGATTTTATAAATATTTACATTTTTGTAAATTGGTTCTAAAAATCTTTAGCTGTTAACAGTGCAGATCAATAAAGGGAGATGAAATTGCCATATTAATCTTGTCAGGAAAATATATTGTGATTGCTTTGGTTGACCAGTACATTTTGAGGTATGACAACTGTAAATATCATTATTTTTAGGGGAAAACACCTAAATAACCATCTTAACCCACAAAAATACCCAAATGGCCATTTGACTTCCATAGGATACAACATTTTATAATGGTCAAACGGTTATATTTTAGAAAAATGTATTCAAATGGCTAGTCAGGTAAAGTTTTCGGTCAAAATGGTTATTCATACATAAAATACAAGAGAAATTGATTTGATTCACTCTTCAATTGACAGGTTCATAAGCTTACTTTATTTTTATATATATTTCTGTTTTTAGTCAGCCTTGGACAGAGGATGCTTACTTGTCAGATTTCTATAGCGGGTCCTCCGGTTATACCGGTGAGTATAAATATTTATATTTAAAACATGTTAATTTTCACTTATCAGTACTTGAAAGTTGTAAATAGTAAGATTTTTTTATACAATAAATTTATTAGTTATTGGCTTGTTGAATAAAGGCTGAATTTTTAGTGTTATTATTAACTATTTTCATGACTTGCATAGGTCACTATATTGTGATCTGTGGCTATGATGCTCTTACTGATGAGTTCGAGATCCGAGATCCCGCCAGCACTAGGTATTCTTCAATTTCCACATCATTCTTTTCTATTTTCTTTTTTATCGGGTTAAACGGGTCGTGTTCATGTCAACCTGTGAGTGCATGTGTCATGTTCGACCCGCCAGCCCGCAAACACAACCGTTTTAAGATCCCTGTAAAATACTTTTAAGTAAATTTTTAGAATTAATTCTAGTTTACGAATGAGTAGGGGTGTATTGATTCTAGTATACGAATGAGTAGGGGTGTGGATTTCTGACACGACAAAAACTAACACGAAATTCGTGGGTTACAGGTCATGTTCGTGTCAACTTTACAGCGGGTTGACCCTTTTAACCCATTTATTTATTTAAAATGTGTTTTATATAATAACTTAAGCTATTTACGTATTCTTATGCCACAATTTATTAGTTTAAAAATAAATTGGCATAGTTTAAACGTAATTGCTTTAAAAAAATTAATTAACATATAAATTTAGAGTTTTTAAAGTATTAATATGAAGTAAAAAGATTTAAATTAACTTTTTTTCGGGTTAAACGGTTTGTTTTCGTGTCAAACCGTGAATACACGTGTCGTGCTCGGGTTCATGTGTGACACGAAGACGACCCATTTAACAGCCCTACAACGAGTATAATGTTTCTTGATTTCGAGTTTCATCCACAAATCAAATGTTATTTTATTTTTATTTAGTCAGTTTTTTAAACTGTAAAAACAGGATTCAAGAAACAATCTCGTCAAGAAGCTTGGAAAAAGCTCGCAAATCTTTTGGAACAGATGAAGATATCCTCTTGGTAACGTGTTTTATTATTTTTATTTTAATAAATTTAATGTAAATTAACGATAATATTGGACCTAACTGGTCTTGATTCTAAATTGCAGATACATCTGGAGAATACAGATATTTAAAACGGATCCAATATACAAACACAGCCTGATTAAATTTGACCTGGTCTTTTTCAAAATCTATTTTTTTTATAATATTTGTATTTTTTTTAATTTTAATATAATTAATTTAAGATATTGGTAAAATAAAATTGTGTTATATTGAAACACTGTCGAATTTTGTTATTGATAAAAAAAATATTATGGAGATGGAGTGTAAAAACCTCAATTTTTTTAAATTACCAAGATGTCATTTAAAAAATATTCTATAGTAAAACTGTCACTTTAGTGGAAGTTAGCTTTTTTTTTTTGAACGGAGAACATTGAATGTTGTGACGTCGCACCCTTCGTCACATGGGAGAGCCTCATCCAACTCTGACCAATATGTTGTCTTAACCGGGCCCACTTGGCGTCAGAGTTGGAGAGCATCTAAGGAAAAATCCCACCCAATACGGCCCCTTCTGGGCTTACGGGAGAGCCGAGGCTCGAACCCTGGATCGGCGTGGGTAAAACCCAGGTGCATCAGCCTAAGAGCTAGGCCTCATTTGCATACCTCAGAAAATAATGGAAATAGTAGGAATTGAACCTGGGTCACAAAAAAAACCAAGTCTCTCCCTTACCACTCCACCACCACCTCATTGGCTAGTGGAAGTTAGCTGATAGTTAATTACTTGGTTTTTTTTAACGATGAACTCACACACTCTAAATCTACTCATAAATCTATGTCACAACTAATTTACATCAATCCGTCACAGATGGTGTTCAAACACTTGACCTCAAGCAGAGCATCACCACTAACTCAAATTACTTGATTTGATTACCACTGGGCAACGGTTTAGTAACCCTTTGAGAAGTCGCTAATATATTTATAATATATTTTTTTAATAAAGTCCTAATTCCTTACTATATGTTAATCTATTGATTGAATCAAGTGTTTCAGGTTCTCTTATGCTAACCACTGTTTTTATCTTATTCCAAAAAAATGTTTTTATCTTTTTTTCCGAGCCAGGGCTCTTTATAGGTAAGCTTTGCACTCACCTCTCGAGACCCTACTTTCTAAGTGAGAGTCACGGTGTTTGTCTTTATATTCCAACAAAATAAAATTATTTTACTGATTGTTAAAAGATTTTAAAAAGGATTCTAAATTGATGAATCATCAAATAGAACTGATTGGCAGAGATGAAAGGAGAACAACAAAATTAAGTGATGAAGTAACCTTGTTTAGGTATTGCCGGATTGGACCGACGTCTAGGCTTCGGTCCAATCTGCTTTACCGTGTCGGCCGAGGCGGCCCAACACCCTTCGTTAATAAGAGAGAGAGGGCATTTTAAATTGCTGACTTGAGATATTTGTCAAAGAAATAAGGTGTAACCAAAAAGTCTCCAAAGATTATTCTGTCTTTAGTTTTATTAAAAACTTTATTTGATTATTTCTAAATAATCTTCTATAAACCATTACCGAGTCAATAGTTTTTTTAAGACAAATTTCTTATTCATTTGTGTGGGAGTGGGACTTGAACCCATAAGACTATGCGTACTCTTAGCGTGAAGGTGAGAGCGTGGTGCCACTTCACCCCACCACAGGTGTGAAACACCACGTCGGGTGGAGATGAGGGGGCGTGAGAGGGGGAAGATGAAGGTGCTAACGGACGCGAGGGCATGGATACACACACAAATATTTAATTTTAGCACTCTCTCTCTCTCACTCACACACTAACAAGTTGTTCACACTCACCCTGCCATTATACACATAGGTGAGGGAAGACATAGTCTACGTGACGCCTATGTGACATTGAAAATTCATCACCATCACTCCACCACTACACATAGCCAACCTCAATGACTACCGAGTGAATAGTTAATTTGTTATTGTCAGCTAATGTCATTAGATTCCAAATAATCATATAAGGCTTTAAATAGTATTTAAATAGTAACATAACAGAGACATTCAATTTGTTTATAGACTTATTAATATTTTAAACAATTATTAATAATATTTTACTAATTAAAAATATTTAGTCATGCAAAATATAAATACATAATAACCCCTCTGAAGTCTAAATCTTCCAATAACAAAACCAGAGCTCAGAAACAATGGATATCACCGTCACCGGCGACGCCACGATGAAACTCAGCCGCCGGTTGGTGTTTCTGCCGTACCCTCTCCAAGGCCACATAAACCCCATGCTTTAACTCGCAACCATACTTCACTCCAAAGGCTTTTCAATCTCCATCCTCCATACTCGTTTCAACGCCCCCAATCCCTCCGACCACCCTCACTTCAACTTCCTCCCCATTCCGGGCGTCGCCGGAGAGAACCTCCCGGTCTCCGGCATCGACAACTTGATCCGTTTAATGCACTACCTCAACGACAACTGTCTGGATCTGATTCAGGATTGTTTGGAGCGGTTGTTGTCGGAGGATGCCGGAGTTGCGTGCTTAGTCACAGATGCTTAGTGGTTCGCCGTCCAAAGGGTCTCCGATGGACTCAAAGTTCCGAGGATGGTTTATTGGACTAGTAGCGTCTCATCTTTTCTTTCTTTTTCTGCCGTCCCCATCCTACGTGACATGGGCTATTTCCGGCAGTTCCCCGGTGAAGGTAGCAAACTGCAATTTTATTTCTACTTCTTTAGTCTTATATTTTGATGATACAACGTATTTTTACAGGAAATGAGGTTTAAATCATTAGCTAAAGAGTATTTTTAGTGTAACACTAACACAGTGCGGTGGAACTAGAACTTCTAAGGCAGAGGGTCATCGTAATGTTCTTTTGTTCTAAGTACTATAACTAGAGGTTCGACTCATGTTTTGTTTTAGAAAACCACAACTTTTTAATATAAAAGTTTGATAAATTATGGTGACCAGATCAATGAACTCTTTTAACCTTCCCCTGGTTCCGCCTCTGATTCACGGTTTGGTTTGGAATCGAACTGTTTCGAAACTTGTATAAAACCATTCGGGTTCTCGGTTCGTATGTTTCCAATTTTTAATGGTGTCTATCATGTTTGGATGTTTAGATAACTTTTAACTAGGTCAGATCATCAAAATAAGTACAATCACATAAACAATGCCCCTATTCAACTTGTGTTAAATTCCAAAACAACATCAAGTTCCATCCACTTCTCTTTCTTTTTGGTTTTATCGTGCCATCATCCAATGTATCATTGTTTGAAATATAGGTTTCATCATTTAAAAATTCAAAAATATGTAGTCACTTGAATGCGAATATTCTTTACTATGTATCCGCCCTTGTTGCCAGCCTAATTTAATATTCTTTACAACTAGTACGTTTGCCTATATGTTTTTTTGGTGGGTTTAACAATATACATTTTCTGGGTACGTGACTAAATTAGTAAATTCATATTTAAGTTGAGTTTGATTTCTTTAACTTGTATTCATCCTTGAAAAAAAAAATAACTGTTAACTCAAGTCAAACCCAAAAAACTTGGATGATATATGTTTTGATAGTATCTAATTTTTATTTATCTAACTTGCATCAAAATATACAATGTAGAATTGAAGTCAAAAGCATTAGTCCCGGGGCTTGAACCATTAAAAGTTAGGGATCTATCAAAATTCCTGACTAGTGACCCTGAGGGTGCGAGCGAGTTGATGGAACTCATGGTCCAAGGAATGAAGCCAGCTCAAGCCATAGTATGGAACTCACTTAAAGAGCTCGAAGAACACCAACTACCAAACCTAACCCGCGGTTTCCCAAACCGACATTTTCTAATAGGTCCATTTTACAAGTACTTCCCAGCGTTGTCAAGCAGCCTCCTAACACATGACAAAACATGTATATCATGGTTAGACAAGCAAGCACCCAACTCTGTTTTATACGTTAGTTTTGGTAGTCTAGCTAGGGTTGAGGAATCCCAATTCCTTGAGATTGCATGGGGTTTAGCTAATAGCAAACAACCTTTTCTGTGGGTTGTTAGACCAGGGTCCGTAAAAGGGTCAGAGTGGCTCGAGCCATTGCCAGATGGGTTTTTGGAGAGAATTGTGGAAGGAAGAGGGTATATTGTGAAATGGGCTCCACAACAGGAGGTACTAGCACATCGTTCAACAGGTGGTTTTTGGACTCATAATGGATGGAACTCAACGCTTGAGAGCATTTGCGAAGGGGTTCCAATGATATGTTCACCATCGTTTGGTGATCAACTCCCAAATGCAAGAAATGTAATTGATGTTTGGAAGATTGGGGTGGAATTGGAAAATGGATTTGAAAGGGGTGAGATTGAAAATGCGATAAAAAGGGTAATGGTGGATAAAGAAGGGTTAGACATGAGGGATGGAGTCATGAATTTAAGGGAGAAAGTAAACATTTGCCTAAAGAAAGGTGGTTCATCATACTCATCACTTGAGGATTTGGTGGACTATATTTTGTCATGTTGATTGAGGAAAAAATAGGCTAGTAGAATGTTGTTAATGATGCACCTTGAGTTGTATGTGTATTGATATGTGTTCAAGCGTGTGGTCATAAACATTTAACTAGTTCATTATTGAATGTAATGCGTTCTAAAGTACATGGTCCAATCATTATGGTATTGGAAAGGTTGAACAAATAATCAGAAGCTTAATAGCATGAATGTATGTGATGAAAAGATTCCATATGGTAACGTAAATGTAACATTTTATATGATAACTAGCTTTAATCTCATGTGTTACATATGTGAAACGTTAAGATTATATTGATAACTTTTTTTATTTTGTCAAATGTTAAGATTATATGGATTATAGTAATCAAAACATCAAAAAAATAAATGAAAATACATTTCATAAGTGGTGTAATTTTTACAATACATTAAATTACATATAAAATGAAACTTTATAACGATAATTTACAAATTTGAAAATACTTCATTGTATACAATATTTGACGTGGTATTGATAACTATTCCATTTTAAACACCCACTAAATGCAACAAATAATATAGTTTATTTCCTCAATGACTGAAAACACAAAATAGTCAAAACCGTTAAAAAAAATATCATAAACAGTGCGAACCTGATTGAAGACGGTAGGGAGTCAAAGAAATCGAAGATAATCAAATTGGTCAACGATTTCCTTGCATATGTTGTTTCTCCATTTTATTAACTTCTTGAAACTCTATCAGGCTTTTCGTAGAAACTTTAATCTTGATGTTGTAACATATTTATAAATATTTAAGTTGTAATTAAATTTATTTATCAAAATTAAATTATTATTATTTTTAAGTCTCGTCTTTTATAAGGAAAATCTCGTCAAACTTTTAATATTTAATCTCTCATTTAAAATAAAATAAAAAATAAAAATAAAACTTTAATTTCAACAATATATCGTCTTTTAAATTCAAAATTTCAAACTATAAAATTTAAAAAGCGCACTCCTTGATATATAGACACAATTTAAATTTAAAATTCCAAAATTAAATGTGCAAAAAATTAAAACTAGTAAATTATAATTGAAACCAAACATATTTTTTTTGAAACTCGTCATTTAAAAAATTAAAGTTTACAATATAATACATTTTTAAAAATAAATGTTTATAATTTTTTTAATTTTAATTAAAAACTAACAATTAAAATTTCAAAATCAAAATAAAAAATTTATTTATAAATATCAAACTTAATTAAAATACTACTAATTAAATATTAGTAAACTTTATTCTAACACATATTTATTTCAAATACAAAAGTAGTATTTTCAAATTTTATACGTAAAATTAAAAAATCTTGTTTTTTAATAATAAATTTTTAAAAATTCTTTTTGTTAATAATAAAACTTTAAAACTTGTTTTTTTAGTATTCAATTTTTTAATTCTTGATTTTTTAAAATATTCACTTTTGATGATGATTAAAAAAAACACAATTTTAGTCAATGGTAATAATTATGAATTGACTTGGTTAAATGTTTATTTATGTACTTTTAAAAAAAAAATAAGCTAAATATGAAAAGATTAAATAGTTTATGTAAATAAGTTTTTTGGGGAAAAATTTATAAGGTGAATCGTGGTGATGACATTTGTCAAAACCATTTACGTTTTTATTATTAGAGAGATGTGATATATGATGTAACGTCTTACTAATATAATTCATTTTTGTTTAATTTATTATGTTATAAGGGTATGTTTGGTATGAGATAATGGAATGGATAATTATCATTCGATTATCATGTTTGGTTACCCTATAAGAATGAAATAAATCATTACTTAAAGTGTGTTTGAGATTACTTTTTAAAACAACTTTTGACTTTTCCAAAAAGTAAGTCTCTACTTACTTTTTGATTTTTAATTTTTCCATCTTTTAAAAATCAACTTTTACACTCTTATCCAAACAAACTTTTAACTTTTATTAACTTTTTGAATAAGTTAATAAGTCAATAAATAAGTTCTAAAAGTAATCCTAAACATGCCCTTAATGTTGTTTGTTAGGAAGGAAAATATGAAGGAATGAAATACAATTCATGAAAAGAAAAAATAAATACCTTAGGATAATAAGGTCATGGGTCAGGGCATGAGATGGTCATAGTTCGAGTCATGGGTCAGGGCATGAGACGTGTCATGGGTCAGGTCATGTCGGATCGCGGGTCATGTCATGAAATAGAGCATGGGAGGGGCCATGGGTCATGGCATGGGTCAGGTCGTCATGATCGGGGCATGGGTCAGGCCATAGATCGGGGCATGGGACGGGACAAGGTCGGGTCATGAGGCAGAGCATGGGACGAGCCAAGACACTTTTTCTTTACTCTTTTTCGTCAAGAAATTGTCAAGAGATTTGGGCCAGGAAATAAATCATCATATAATATCGGCCCGAAAATATAAGAAACCCTAAAGCAGGCCCATTTAGCCATGACATATATAAACAATCATCCAGCAGGTGGCGCTAGGGTTTATAGTTTCTTCACCGGCGCAGGTATTTCCGATTCTCCAGTAAAACGAAAATGGTGAAGGGCCGCCAAGGTGAACGCGTCAGGTACAACATTCTCGTCAATATCTAATTCTCAAATCATCATCTGATCATTTCACTGACAATTTCTTCTAAAATTTTCAGACTGTACACCCGAGGAACGATTCTCGGCTACAAAAGGTTTGTTTTGTGTTTTCATTTTCAAATTTCTGTTGAAATCAAGCTTGAAATTGAGTGATTAATGGTTATTATCAACCGATTTTAACTAGGTCAAAATCGAACCAGTATCCGAACACATCGTTGATCCAAATCGAAGGTGTGAACACGAAGGAGGAGGTGTCATGGTACCAAGGGAAGCGTATGGCGTACGTCTACAAGGCTAAGGTGAAGAAGAACGGATCACACTACAGGTGTATTTGGGGGAAAGTTACCAGGCCTCATGGTAACACTGGTGTTGTTCGTGCTAAGTTCAAGTCCAATCTTCCTCCCAAATCTATGGTAATTAAAACCTAGAGATTGACATTTTAGTTGCTTTTTGTGGTTTTGACCCTAAATTTATGTTGTTTATTCTATTTTGCAGGGATCTAGGGTTAGAGTGTTCATGTATCCAAGCAACATTTGAGGTATTATTACAATCTTCCCTTATTTTGATTTTTTGTGGTTTTAACCTAAATATTGACTCAAGTTTCCAGAAATTTTTGTGATTTCATTTAAGTGCTTGTTGAACAATTATTATTGGTGTTTGTTTGCATTGGTTTTAATTGCTCTGTGATAGCATTTTTAATCTACTTCTAAAGATTTTTGTATATACATGGTGTGCTTGTTGCAACATTGAACAAATCTTTTGGAGTCGGGGTCTTGAATCCCACTCGTAGACTTGCCAATAGCTTTGCTATGAGTGAGATTTTTACGGGTTTGAAATCGATAATAATCTTTGTGGGCTATCTATAACCGTTTATTTGATCAAATCTAGCATCAACAACAGGATTTTGGTATTTGCTTTCTTGAATAAAAATGGTGTTAACCTATTTTAAGTGTCTTTTTTTTTAACTTTGGTTAATTGCTTGTTGAACATTCATTATAGTGTGTTGTTTGGTTTTGTATGTTTGTTTGGATTGGTTGTAATTGCATTTTTTATCTACTTTTAAATATTTTTGTATTTACATGCCATGCTTGTTGCCACATTGAACAAATCTAGCATCATTAACAGGATTTTTTTAGTACTTGCTTTTTTTTCTTTCTTTTTACCCTTTTACTATCCACAACGATCTTTTTGTGAATGATATATGAATGCTTTGAACTGTTTCTGAGAGTAGTTTTATGAGAAAATTAAGCAAGAAAAATCTATAAGATTGCTTCAATTTATAAATAAGGACACCCTCATTAAATAACTAATATTAAGTAGACACCTAAACCGTGTACGGATCTATAAGCAATGCTGTTAAGTTATAGTGTTTGTGAGAGATAGAGAGCTTGGTTTTAAATTGCGCGCATAATGCGTTTTGCGCCGTAGCGCTGGAGTTGGCGCATCGCTGCACCTGATGCGTAGCGATTACATGATGCGTGGATATTGCGCCGTTGCTCGCATTATGCGGTGTTCGCATAATGCGCTCTGATGCGCGCAACTATGATTTTTTGGGTTTTTTTGGCAGATTTTTTGGGTTTTTGAAATTCTATCTTCTTATTATAGGTTCTTCCTTGGCTTATTCAACATTTTCTTTCTTGGAAATACTTTAGTATGCTTTTTTGTGCTTTTGGAAGTATTTTAGCATGCCTCATTTAGTCATTTGGACAAAAAAAATGAAATTCTATCTTCTTATTCTATGACTTCTTTTTTGTTTAAGTATGTTTTTACAACTTGTTATGTATAAATAATATTTTTGTACTTTTTAATAAAGAGCGCATCGCATACGTGATGCGCTCGCATCACGCAAAACGCATCGGATTTTGGGACCAAACGCATCGGAGCGCACCGCGTAATTTAAAACCAAGATAGAGAGAGAGTTGGATATGTGTTAATTTAACTGTCATATATCAGAGTTATAGCAAAAAAGTGTTTATGTTGTTCTTGTCTTTTTTTATACTTAAAATTAGTTTTGTATTCAACACCTCTGTGTTTCTTGTAGTTTATGTTCACACTGACTCTCTACATGTGAGGACAGAAATTGATAATAGATTAGACTAGAATTTATATAACTTGCATAATTTATATGATTACAAAGAGGTTAATAAATGTTTAATCATTCTATCTTGTTTGTTTTACTTGGTTTGAATTATTAATTGTATTCTACTAATGTTGCAGTGGAACAAGAAGTCAGGAGGTTGTTGTTGCTAGTGTTTTAGATGGTTTTCTTCGACAATTCGGGTTTGAGTTTTAGAAGTTCTTGCATCTTTTCAATGGCAACACTTATCCTAGTCTTTTGAGTTCTAGTTCAATTTACATTTTGTTTTTAGTTATCTTAACTTTTGAGAAAAGTGATTGTTTTTTTTGTTTTTCGTGGAATCCATGAGTTTTAAATTTGCCATTTATAACTTCTCAAAGGCCACCAATCTCACGCAAAATATGAACTTGGTTGATTTTTAGTTTACTTTTTGAAATACCGATTAGACAAAATCAGCCAAAGTGGTTTGTTAAACAAGACCACATCCATGATGATGGTGAGGGGTTTCAAGGCCAGGCGTATACTTGTGTTTAATTATAGTTTGAAGAACGGAAATTATTACAAGTGTTTTGGTTTCGGCTGCATCCATAGCTCTGGTTGAAGCTTTAGTATGATCTTGACGACTGCTCATTTTGAATGTAGATAGTCGCGCTGAGTGATTAGTGTTAGTCGAAACTGGCGGGAGTCACTGTTCTTCAAGAACTAACATAGAGCTAACTTAAAAGGAAAACAGGAAAGATAGTGATGACGAGTAACACAAACGATCTGATCAAACTTTATGGGCAACCCGTTGATGAACAAGACTATGAGACCAAACTTTTCAGGAAATTCTGCATCGATGCTGACAAGCAAACATGATAACGTCTAAAGGCACTAGTATATGATTACATATACGTAACACGTTTCAAATCTTGTTGGCACGACTGCCTTGCTGTCTCAGAATGAAACTTTAGTACTAATCAAAAGTGCGTGTCATAAAGTTTGATTAGTGTGATAAGACTTTCAAATGGTTCATCACACATTATAGTTGCGTTCTTCAAGATTCATGAGATGTAAGTAGAGGTGAAAAAAAAATCAGTTTGCGTTTCGACACCCCAAATCTCAATTTGTGGAAAGCCTTCGATGGCTTTCTTATGAAAACATCCATTTTTATTTGGATGTAGACTCTATCTCTTTATTTTTTGTGATATTGTATTTATATATACAAAAGGCAACTTGACTTCCCCATTCCGTTCCCCTATGACCATGTGTGAAATTTCTATTATATGTAAAATAGTTCCAAAAAAAAATAAAAATAAAAATAGAATGAAACAAAACCCATGAACAAAAGAAACGCTTCATGATCGGTGTATTTATCCCTTCTACCGACACATGTTTTATTTGTAAAGAAAAGCAAGGAAACGGTATCTTTTCATTTGCAAATCAAATGACGACGTTTTGGTTTTAACTAACGTTATTAGAAGCGGTGTTTTTTAATAAACCGACGTAGCGTTTCAAGAAAGCACGTGTACTTTCAAATTTGAGGTACGACTGCCCTATATAAAGTAGCCCTCATTTGATGTTTGAACACATTCGAAAATCCAAGTTTCAATACATAACAAGATAAATTGCAATTCGTTATTTTCACAAACAAACATTTTCTATGCTGTTATTGTTATTGTTATCGTTATTATTATTATTATTATTATATTACTACTTTGGTAAAACAAAATGTCATCACATAAGCGTTCCCTTGACCATGCGTGAATTAACGTAAGCTTGTTGGCTTCATTTTTTATCTCTATTTGCATTTTAGTGTGAAAATTGAACCGAACCGATTGTTAAACCGGTTTAACTAATCGAGATAGCATAAAATACTACTAAAATGGAATCAAACGTAAGACTTTTAAATACATAAAAGATTAATAAATTTCATGAATACTTCTACGAATGTATTATTTCTTTCGTGCTCTCCATCGGTTTAAAAAACTCGGCTTCTGAAAGCAGGCAGCAGAAATGGCGAATTCAACCTCGGATCTTCATAGCACACTCATTCTGTAAGTCCTCTCTTCTCTAACACATGCGCACATAGTGTAGCTATCAACTCTTATTCTGTCAGGTTTCTGCAGATTATCGGAATCAATCCGCGAATCACTATCCAGAACTTTCAACAAACCACCGGATTCATCGGACGTTTCAGTCAAATCACTCCTTGAATCTCTTCTACCTCCAACCAATGAAACCGATTTTCAAACCGTATTGACGAACTTCAGCTTACTATGTGCCGCTCTGGCTGCTTCGCAAACGTTGACGTATGATCAACTCTCATGGATCCCCGTCTCTCTTTCAGCCTCTGCGGATTCAGCTTTCCGAGAACTACAAAAGGCTTTTTTTGATCATCGGAGTAAGGATTTGCTGGTGGAATTGATGCCTCTTGTTTTGCCTTTGCTTAAATCGAGTATAAATGAAAGTTCAATTGATAAGGAGGATGCTGGTGGTGATGAGGTTTCTGCTGCCTCGGCTAGGGTTCCGGTTGCTTATGCCATTGTTGCTTCTTATCAGTTTAAATGGCTTGTCACACAGGTTTTGTGTCTTGCCCTAATTTACAAAATTGCTAATAAAAAAAACTAGGGTTTTGGGATTTATGTTTTTCATAAGAATATAATCATCTTTATGACAGATTGATCTTCAACTGCTGGGAAACCTGTGTTATTTGATTATTCCTTGTGCACTCACAGCTCTTGATCATTGGTCACCAGAAGTGAAAGTATGTACCTAAATTTCAACACTATGTTGTAATTGACTGCTTGGTTTTATAAGGCGTGTTTGAGGCGCGAGTTCTCAGGAAAACGCATCAGGGGCTTGAGGCAACACCTCATGTACTTTTGGGTCAAAATTGGTCAAACTTAGGGCATGTAGGAGTTTTATGTGTAAAAGCAACCAAAAGGATAAAGAAATAATGGAATGTTTTCTTGATAAAAAAGTTGACATGTTATACGTAAACCTGATGAGAGAGACACGGCTTGTGTGTGCCTTGCTCCTCGGGTTTTGGGACTAAACACCTAGGAGCGGCTTGCGCTTTTTTATTTGACGGGCCTGTTTTTGTTAGGGGCAAGGAATGGTTACATTGATACATCTTGCAAAACATGTGAGTTGTAGTGAGTTTAGTTTGTATGAAGATGTGATGTTAGATGCTTGCTGCCAAAATATTGCTTCCAGTGATGAAATATGGGAACATGTGGTGGAGATGTCAGTGCTCCTTGTGACTTGCACCCAACAAAACAATCCTCGTAGCGCGTGGTATGGTACTTTATCTATTATTTGAAATTTTTGTTTGAGTATTGAAATGAAGAATACAGAGAGGAAAACAAGGGATTTGGCGTTTGTGTAGGTTTGAGAAGGTGCTAAATGAGATGTTGAGCCACTTATGGCGACAACCAAGATCTAAGGAGCGGCGTATTGGTTGGCTTAAACACATTGAACCACTTTTCAGTGGCATGGGTATTGTATTGTTAGGTCATTTCCGGCGCCTTTTCCCCCTTTTCTTCAAGTGGATGCATGCTGATGATGATGCAACTGTTCTATTGGTAAGAATTAATTTCAGAATTCACTCAGGTGGTTTGGATTTTGGAGCATTCCATAAGAACATTAACCACCTCACTTGTGTTTTTTTACTTGTGGTTTTAATCATCTTTTCGTTTGCCCTTTTTCTACCAAGATGAAGTGTGTTAAACTGTGAATCTTATGGTTTATAGTTAAAATAAAGAACATATTTTTTATAAGATCAACCGCCAACCCGTTCACAACCCCTGTAAGCCATTTAATACAACCCACCAACTCATTTTTGACTTGTTTACACCTAAATGGGTTACGTGGCGTAGAACACATGGAGGATGACACTAAGTTATCATATAAACTCTCTAATTTCAGATTTGCTTTGAAACTAACTAGTGTTTAGCATGCTTTCTCTTATAATGCTTTAAATTGTTCACGGTCCGGTTCGGCTGGTTTTGACGGGATTTCTGGGTCGAACCGGTGACCAAATTTTTGGATAAAGGTAAACCTAACCAGCTGGGTTGGGTGGGTCGGCCGGATCGGCCAAAACAGTTCACTTTTTGACGGTTTTAACTGGTTTTTCTTTAGCATTGATCTTTTGGCCAACAATTGTGTTCATCCCCTGATTAAGGAAACATAGATTCGCACTTGTTTGAATTTCTGTTTTGTTGCTGAATTTATCAAACCATCATAAGCTTAAAGGTCTTAAGTTAATTTCTCCTCTTTGCAGGTCCTCGACAGTATCAAAACAGTTATAAAGTTCACGTGGATAAGATATTCACCATATTATGACAAGTAATGTTTTTTCTCTGCTTAACTATACTTAGCAGGTAAATATATAGAAAAAACGCACCAGATTTACCATTTTAGTAGTGTATTTTAAAATCCTTTCAGATTGGTAGATGAGTTGGTGATTCTATACAAGGATGCATCACTTAAAGTTGAAAGAGAGAATATACGCGCTTGTATACTTCAGATCCTCATCTTGCTTCAACAGTAATATTCAAACCCTAATTGTTTTACAGGTACTGTGTAACTAATACCACTTACTTTACCTGACCTGCATTTTTCTCAATCAATTTGCAGATGCAAAGGCCAGCAGTTTGAAGCAGCTTGGATAAAGCACAGACATGATCCTAATTTATCAGCACTTTGTCCCCAATTGACTAGCTGTAGCAACTGATCTTGCCCAATTTCAACTCGATTCAGTTCTTCTTGATCTTTTGTTACTATGCTTTTTATCGCCCTTGGTTTAGTATATAGCAAGGTTGATCTTGTTTCTTAACTTGGTTGTTCTAATCTTTATTGTTTTGTTAGATGTAATTATTGGTAGTTCAAATAATCTTTTTAAAAGTTTTTTGGAAATCTATTAAGAGGATTTTGTGAACAGGTTATGTTGTGATTTTGTATCTTTTCTTACTGATCACTTTTGTTGTTGATTACGGGCATTTCTTTGCATTGTTGCTGGTTGGAAACATTATTGAGAATTCGGTTGGGTTTTGCTCTGGGATTCCATGCATGTTTTCTAATTCTGGATCGTTTGTGATCTAAAACTTCTGCTTTGTTTCCTCTTAGTTAAGTTAGACACGTCTCCTCTCTGTTTAAGATCACTATGTTCTGGTTTGTAGTCTGCTTACAAGAATTTATCTTACATGTGAAGAAATCGTCATAATATCAATCTTGATATTTATCACTTGATGGAATTAATTTTTTGAGTTAGTTACACGGATGTAGAGGTGAACATTTCGGGTTTGGGCTGGGGCCGGGTAGGAAATGGTCTAGCGAAATTTCATCCAAACCGGTTAGAAACTACCGGGTTTTTTCTTTTCGGGTCTAAACCAGGTCCACCTTGAGCCGGGTAGGAACCGGAACTAGTTTTTTTGTGCATCTATACACGGATGGTCCTTGTGGTTTGGTCAAGTTACAAATATTGTCCTTAATTTTGAGAAATTACGGTTTTGGTCTCAATATACTTTCATGTTGTTACACTGATGGCCACTATAATGTGTCGAGTATGAAGGCTTTTAGGGTCAGCCGGCCCTAGAGTCTGTCAGGTTACGGGTTTCGGGCTGGGGCCCATATGGGTTTAACTTGTTGGTTAAGCTATTAACCCTAGACTAGTCTCTATATATATATGATGTAATAGTCTTGTAATTCTTTGAGCACCTAAATATAATAAACACTCTAGTTGCAGCAAGTGGATGTAGGTCATCGAACCACTATAAATCTCTCGTGCCGTTTATTCGCTTTAGTGTGTGTTTGCGTGTGTTGTGTTGTGTGATACCCTAACAACTGGCATCAGAGACATGCTCTTGATCGTGTCACACTCACAGCCGCCTCCGGAGTAATTAGGGTTTCTCCTGCCGTCGCCGCCGCCGCCGTGTGAACAGTACCGCGCTACAGTGTTTTTCGCCAGCTGCAGTGTTTTCGGCTGCTACAGTACCACCGTGAATAGTAAAAAAAATCGCTGCTGATTAGGGTTCCGCCGCTGAGTCTCAGCTGCCGAAAACCCTGCTGTCCATCACCTTCTCTACCGCTGACAGATTTGATTTATGTCATGTTTCCGCTGCTGCTGCTGTTGTTGACCTGGTCAACCGTAGCCGTCAAACCCTAAATCCGGTAAACTTTTTATCGGTGTTCTTACTCATTTATTACTGATTTTGGTTGAGATTGGTTGAATAGACAGTGTCCAATAGAACAGTCAACAAGTTCAGGCCGCCGCCACTGCTGTGTTTGTTCACTGTTCCTGGTCTCGACTCGATCAGTTCTACTCGGTAAGTTTGTTTCAATGGCAGAAGAAGGTAAGGTAAAGATAGTGACGTTTGATGGACAAGATTATGGATTCTGGAGAATGCAAATTGAAGACATGCTCTATCAGAAGATCTTACATCTTCCGATAATTGGTTTGACAGCAAAACTAGAGAAGATGTCTGAAGCCGACTAGAATCTCCTAGACAGACAAGCCTTGGGAGTAGTAAGGTTGTCTTTGTCAAGGAACGTGGCCTACAACATAGTCAAAGAAAAGACCACTTCTGGTATGTTAAAAGCCCTGGCTGACATGCATGAGAAGCCCTCTGCCGTTAATAAGGTATTTCTCATCAGACAATTGGTTAACACCAAGTTGAGAGAAGGTTCGTCTGTTTCTGCCCATATTAATGATTTCAATTCTATTTTAACTCGGTTAGAATCTGTTGATATTAACTTTGAGGATGAGGTACAAGCTCTCCTCCTATTGTCTTCTTTACCCGAAAGCTGGTCAGATACTGTTACAGCTGTCAGTAGTTCATCTGGAACTACCAAACTCACATTCAAGGCGATGCGAGATTTGATTCTAAATGAAGACGTGTGTAGGAAAAACGCTGGAGAATCTTCCAGTTCTATTCTACATACTGAAGGAAGGGGAGAAGACCTGAAAGAGGCAATAAAAGGGGTAGGTCCAAGTCTAGAAAGAGAGGTCAGTCAAAACCAATGGCTGATATTGAATGTTGGAATTGCAAAGAAAAGGGTCATTTTAGGAGCCAGTGTCCTAAACCAGCCGTTGCTAAAAACAATAAAGAGGTGAACAACGTAACAGCCGATGAAGAAGAAGAAGAAGAAGAAGTAGAAGATGATGCTCTTATTTGCTGCGTTGAAAACACTATCGAGTCCTGGATCATGGATTCAGGAGCTTCTTTTCACGCCGTCCCTTGCCCAGAGCTAGTGAAGAATCTACGAACAAGTAACTTTGGTAAAGTTCGTTTGGCTAATAATAAGACACTTGACATTGCAAGGATAGGTGATGTTGATCTAAAAACCACACTCGGAACCACTTGGACATTGAAAGATGTCAGAGTAATTCCCAATTTGAAAAGGAAATTAATTTCAGTTGGTCAGCTGGATGACCAAGGTCACGGGGTTTTCTTCGGGGATGGTCAATGGAAGGTTATCAAGGGCAATCTCGTGATTGTACGTGGAAAGAAGAGGGGAACACTGTACATGGTGGAGGTACCTGCCGACGGTGTTAATGCCTTGACTTCGAATCTGAGTCCATCTAATTTGTGGCACCAGCGACTCGGACATATGAGTGATAAATGATTGAAAATGTTAGCCGAGAAAGGAAAGTTTTCAGATTTAAAGAAAGTTGAAACTGGATTCTGCGAACCATGCGTTCTCGGTAAACAAAATAATGTCACATTCTTGAAGACAAGTCAGGCACCAAAAGCTCAGAAACTAGAGCTTATTCATTCAGATGTTTATGGACCTACTTCAGTCCAATCGGTAGGAGGATCTTCCTACTATGTGACATTCAATGATGACGCAACGTGAAAGGTATGGGTTTATTTCCTCAAAAATAAATTTGAAGTTTTTGATACCTTTAAGAAATGGAAAATTGTTGTTGAAAATGAAACTGATTTGAAGGTCAAATGCCTGAAGTCGGACAATGGTGGGGAATACATCAACAAAGAATTCACTGATTATTGTGTCGATCTGGGAATCAAGATGATAAAGACAGTCCCAGGAACTCCTCAGCAAAATGGAGTTGCAGAACGGATGAACAGAACATTTAATGAAGGGCGAGGAGCATGAGGTTAAACGCAGGGTCCCCAAAATGTTCTGGGGCGATGCAGTTAACACTGCAGCTTATCTAATTAATCATGGACCGTCTGTTCCTTTAGGTTTCAAAATACCAGAGAAAGTGTGGAAAGGAAAGGAGGTTAGTCTCAAACATATGAAGGTATTTGGTTGTTCTGCTTACCGTTTATTGAGTGACAGGGATAAGTTAGATCCAAAGGCTAAGAAGTGTACGTTCATTGGCTACGGGTTAGACGAGATGGGTTACCGGCTTTGGGATTATGAAAGTAGGAAGGTAATCAGAAGTAAAAATGTCACGTTCAATGAAGAAGAGTTATACAAAGACAAGAATGCAACAAAACCAGAAGTTCAGAAAGAATACATTGTTGTTGATACTGAGACAGAGAATACAGGTGACACTGAAACTCCAGCAGATACGCAAGACAGTGGGAGCTCAGAGGTTGATGATTCAACCGACAGTGACAGTTCTGAAGAAGATATTGAATAACCATCACCAGTTACCGCTCCCGTTCCTCCTGAGACTCAGTGGGTCAGGAGATCTACTAGAGTTGTTGCACCGTCTGAGAGATATTCTCCATCTGCTAATTTTCTATTGCTAACAGAGAACGGAGAATCTCAGTGCTACACAGAAGCCATTCGTCTAAAAGATTCATTGCAGTGGGAGATAGCAATGAAGGATGAAATGAAATCTTTAGAGAAGAACAGAACGTGGGAGCTGACAAAGCTTCCCTCCGGTAAGAAGGCATTGCACAACAAATGGGTGTACAGGGTCAAAGATGAACACGATGGTTCTAAGCGTTACAAAGCTAGATTGGTAGTTAAGGGGTTTCAACAGAAACCGGGAGTTGATTACAATGAAATCTTCTCTCCGGTTGTGAAGATGACTACTATCAGGTTGGTCCTAAGTATTGTTGTTGCTGAGAGTCTTCATCTAGAGCAGCTAAATGTGAAGACAACTTTTTTACACGAGGATCTGAATGAAGATATTTACATGGCTCAACCTGAAGGGTTTCAGGTTAAATGAAAAGAAAACATGGTCTGTAGACTAAAGAAGAGTTTGTATGGGCTAAAACAAGCTCCGAGGCAATGGTACTTGAAGTTTGACAACTTCATGGGTAGATCCGGATACAAGAGATGTGAGATGGATCACTGCTGTTACATCAAGAAGTTCGAGAAGTCCTACATCATCCTCCTTCTATATGTGGATGATATGTTAATTGCAGATTCTGACATGAAAGAGATAAAGAAAGTGAAGAAGCAAATGTCAGAAGAATTTGAAATGAAAGATCTGGGTGCTGCCAAACATATACTCGGAATGAGTATCTCCAGGAACAAAGACGGATCTCTAACACGGTCTCAAGAAAATTACATTGGGAAAGTGCTAGAGAAATTCAAGATGAAAGATGCCAAGTCCCGAAGCACTCCACTAGAGAGTCAGTTCAAGCTTTCAAAAGACCAGTCACCAAAAACTGAATAAGACATAGCCGAAATGGCTAAGGTTCCTTACGCATCAGCTGTGGGAAGTCTTATGTACGCCATGGTGTGCACGAGGCCAGACATAGCACAGTCGTTATATGTCTAATCCAGGAAAAGAACACTGGGAGGCAGTCAAATAGTTGCTAAGATATTTGAAAGGCACTGCAAAGCTGGGGTTACGGTTTTCTGGCAAAGATATTGTTCTAAGGGGCTATACAGATGCAGACCTTGGGGGATGCAAGGATTCTTATAAAAGCACAACCAAGTTTGTTTTTTCAGTGGGAGGAACTGCGGTTAGTTGGATGTCCAGATTATAGAAGAGCGTTGCTCTTTCAACTACTGAAGCTGAGTATATGGCTTGTGCTGAAGCCAGTAAAGAGTTGATTTGGTTGAAGAATTTTCTGGAAGAACTTGAGAAGAAACATCCAGATAGTCGTTGTTTTGTGATAATCAAAGCGCTATTCATCTGGGGAAGAATCCCGTGTTTCATGGAAAAAGGAAACACATTCAGCTTAAGTATCACTTCATCAGAGGTTTGATCAGTGATGGTACATTGAAGCTTGAAAAGATTAAAGGAACGGAGAATCTCGCGGATATGCTTACGAAGGTGGTGACCTTAGAGAAGTTGAAGATATGCATAGCTTTAACTGGCCTTCAGGAATAATGATGAGAAGGCGTTGCAGCTAGAGGTAGAGAAGTTACAAGACTACAGAGAAGACAGAGACAGTTTGAAGTTTATCAAAGCCTCCAAGTGGGAGATTGTCGAGTATGAAGGCTTTTAGGGTCAGCCGTCCCTAGAGTCTGTCAGGTTATGGGTTTCGGGCTGGGGCCCATATGGGCTTAACTTGTTGGTTAAGCTATTAACCCTAGACTAGTCTCTATATCTATATATATATATATATATGATGTAATAGTCTTGTAATTCTTTGAGCACCTAAATATAATAAACACCCTAGTTGCAGCAAGTGGATATAGGTCATACCGACCGAACCACTATAAATATCTCATTCGCTTTAGTGTGTGTTTGCGTGTGTTGTGTTGTGTTGTGTTGTGTTGTGTTGTGTGATACCCTAACATAATGGATGGGGGTTAAGTTTTCTAGTCAAATTTAAAAAAAAATGGTTAAAATACCTTTATTTAAAAAAAGTATAGAGTAAATTGTCATTTTTATTCTTGTGATTTAGTCACTTTTATCAACATCATCCAAAAAAATTGATTTTTTTCTATGTATTATCGTGGTTTACAAAACTTATCATTTTCATTCAATCAATTAACTTTATCAATATTTTAACATTAAATGTGAGATTTTTAGGTTTTTTACTATATTTTTTAACAATTTTTAAACCCCTCATTATTCCTCGTCCTCTTAAAACATATTCTTTATCTCTAAGATTATATTCCGGCTTACTTTTAAAACCCGTAATGATTTGCATTCGCTAAAGAGAGTTATAAGATACAATGTTTTTAATTGTTTTTCATCTCCGGTTAAAAAAATATCTGGCCTGTTTTTTTATAGTTAATTGAACCTGCTGAATAAAATGTGATGAACTACTCTTTGCTTTTAGAAATATTAATTCTAATTGACATGTTTGCACTCTTGAATTGAGAGGTTAAAGTATCAATTCAATGAGGATATCATCAACAAGAGACCAAAAACCTTAACTGTTATAGTAATTAGGTTTAGCAGGGAAATATATTTACCTAAACAGATCAGTAATCACTAATTATCAACCTCAATTAGCAGAAGAGATTATCAAATGTATATCCCTAACCATCATGTCTACACTATTCTATTTGTAATATAAAACAATTAGATTCATATTAACAAACCAAATACCAGTGATAGAAGCCCTAGAACCACCCTCGCCGGCATTCCGTTGGTAGAGAAACCGCCGGAGAAATCAATTTTGAATTTCATTGACATGTTAGGGTGCAAAAAGCCCCAACGCTGCCCAGTCCCCACTCTCATAACCGCCTGATTCGTGAACGATGTGTTCGTATCAAACACTTCGTAAATGTAAGCCTCAGCTACGCCTTCTTTCCTCAAAGGCGTACCTCTACCAGATCGGAGATGACAAACCAAACCGTTCAGGTACATTTCAGCGTAAATCGGATGTGCTTCCAGTTCGTTTGATGAGCCATAGCTCGGCCATCCTGTTTCCGTCACAACAACCGGAATATCCTCGTGTCCGGATATCGTCAAGGCCGCGATTACAGCATCAACCATTAGGTCGAACAGATTCCGGTACCTAACGCCGGTGATTGCATCATCTCTGAAATTGTACGGCTGTTGTTGAAACAGAGCAAAACCGATCGGAATCTCAGGGCGTAATTTGTAAACGAAATAAGGATATAAGTTCACGAAGAAGGAGGAATTTGTTTCGGATAGAAACTGGAGCAACGGTTTCAGTGTGTGATTATTGATCGGTTCTTCAAACTCAGCGGAAGACGGTGGAAATGACGTCATCATAATGTTGACGTAGGAGAAAGTTGTTGAGACTGTGATTTTTCGAATACCTAGATCTATTAGAGATCGATGAACGTTACGTACGGCGCCGAGGAGGATGTCGCCGTTGCCAGAGGAAGGATCTCCGTCTAGGACGTTGCTCCCGACGGAAATGGTTGTGATGAGAGCCCGAGGATAGAACGGAACAACGTGAGTGTAGAGCCAGAGGGAAGCGGCGGAGCGATTGGCGGCTATGGAGTGGAGGAGGTTGTTCGGAATGGAAAGGAAGAGGGAGATGTTGGTGTAGAAGAAGGTTCGGATGACGGAAGGTTCAGGCACTGGGAGGCGGACGGCGGTGATTTTTAGGGATCTGAGTGTGGCGGCAACTTGCTCCGGTGGTGGCTGAGTTGAGGATTGGATGTAAGTGACGCCGATTGTGGTGGCGGAGGCGGTGGCAACGGCAGAGAGGACGAGGAGGAGAAAAAGGGAGGTGGACATAGCTACTGGTTTTAGATTCATGAAGGTGTGTGGGTTTATGGAGTGTGTTATAGGAAGGAGGGGTGTGTGACGCACTACGGTGCATGATAGCAACTCGTAGTGAGTTTGTTTGTTCGTTGGAATGATACGTTCTTTTTCCACATAAAAAAAGTTTTTATTTTATAAAACATGTGTAAATTACAATTTAATTTTGTTTAGTAAGCATAATGTAAATGTAAATTTTTGTATATTTTATTTAAGATCGGGTTAAATCCAATCCAACTTGTCTTGTTTAGACTGAAAGTAAGACTTAAGTATTAAGATTCAAACTCAAGACCTATAAGAATGCTTAATATCAGGATAGTTCTCGGCGTCCTACTCAATATCAGTTACTCAAATTCCTAAAAATATGAATCATATATTAGTATTCTAAAAAATTGGACACTTCTATGATATCTAGAGTATTAAGGCAAAAATAGTTATATTAGTTTCTGACTTTTTAATTGTGTACAGAAAGGAAAAAAGACAGTCAACAAATATATAGAATGAGGCAAAATGATATCAAGATTTCAATGTCATCCTCAACCAAAAATAAGTTTTCCCACTAATA
The DNA here is from genome assembly GCA_023525975.1 of Smallanthus sonchifolius. NCBI lineage: Eukaryota > Viridiplantae > Streptophyta > Magnoliopsida > Asterales > Asteraceae > Smallanthus > Smallanthus sonchifolius. The sequence continues at coordinate 61,073,660 of CM042042.1, forward strand.
ATTTCTTCACGTTACTCTTAATGTTGATTGTATTGCTAGTCATATGTTTCTAAACATAAATTCTTCATATGTTTCTAATGAGCCATCATGAACCACAAAACTTGTTAGTAATGGACCAAACTCGTTGGCATTCCGTGTAAGGTGTCGAGTTTAGTACAAACCGAACTAACCAAAGAGAATTACCTTTAGTCGCATTGAAAATAAAGAGGCTAAAGTAACATACAACTAATATACTCGAACCCAACAAAAACGTTTAAAATTGAATAATACAACCCAACTAAAGCAGACTTTAAAATGTCGGGCATTGTTTTTTTGAAAGTGAAAAACACCAAAATGTAAATGTTTATCCTATTTTTTTTTTCTAAAATAAACATTGACTTTTAGTTTTTTTCAAAACTAAACATCCAAAAAGAGTCGATAAGACATCCTCACCTTAACTTACCCGGCTAAGGCTTAGCCCGCAGAAAAAAGCACGGGGTCCACAAAAAAACCAATTAGAAACGCCACGTAAGATAACGCGACTAAATTTTTTCCCGCTTCTCCTTAACCCGGCTAAAATCTAGCCGTCACGTTTCTCAACCGGCTAAAATCCAGCGTCCACATTTCCCAACCCGGTTAAAATCTAACCGTCACGTTTTCTAACCCTACTAAAATCTAGCCTCCATGTTTCCAACCCAGTTAAAATTTAGTTTGCTTAGATGATGTGACGTTTTTTGATTGGTTGTTTTTATGGCCCTGTGTGTTTTTTCTCTTTTTTCGCCGGCTAAAGTATACCCGGGTTGGCTTATGTGTCGTTTTGTGATTGGTTACAAAAAATCAACGTATATTTTAAAATTTTTATAGGTTAACATGTTTATATCGTGATTCCCTTTTATAATCTTTTTTAGAGAATAAATCCGAAATTCCACTTAAATAAACTTCCAATAAATTGGTGATCTTTTTAAAAATTTTATTTAGCCCACATTGGTGACATGAATTAAAAAACCCAAGCCCAATCTACATAAGCCTATTAAGCATTTAGGGTTTCAGGCTTCAGCCTTATTAATAGAAAGCTAAACCTAATATCATATCGTCTTCCTCCTCATAGCTAGGGTTTACAGAGTTTTTTTCTCCCTTCCCCCTCTCAAAAATCAGGTTAAAGCGACGGCCGTTGCTGTCCGCCTTGACAACACCAGTGTCTTGGCCCTTGGTTTTGTATACTATAACCGTTTCTTCCATTCGTATCTAGATTTAGCTTCTAGTTCTTTTCAAACACACAGTGATGGGCAAAGTATCCAAGGCTGATAAGAAGATCGCTTACGACCAGAAGCTTTGCCAGCTTCTAGACGATTACACTCAGGTTCTCGTCGCCGCCGCCGATAATGTCGGTTCGAACCAGCTCCAAAACATCCGTCAAGGTCTCCGTGGCGATTCAGTTATCCTTATGGGGAAGAACACTATGATGAAGCGTTCGATTAGGATGCACTCTGAAAAGACCGGAAACAAGGCGTATCTCAATCTCATCCCTCTGCTTGTTGTAAGTTTCATTTTCTGCTTTACGTTCTGAGATCTGATGATTATTTCGTTTAGAGTTGTTAATTGAGGCCACTAATGTGTAGATTTGACATAATTGTTATAATTTAGTTGATTTTTATTCGTTAAATTGATTTTGTAATTGTATGATTTTGTGAATATATTTAACTTGTTTTTTATTGTAAAGTAATTTTTGAAAACATATGTTATCATTTTTTTGATATTTGTGAATTCATTTTGGTCATTTTTTTTATATATCAAGTTTTGTTCTTGAAGTACAGGGGAATTGAATCTGTTTATGCATGATTGAGTTATATTCAAGTTGATTGTGAATTGTTGTTATTGATATGTTGATACCTCTTGTCACTTAATTGAATCTGTTAATGCCTGATTGAGTTATATTATACTGGATTTTGATTTGTTCTTGTTCTGATGTATGAACATGATATACTTTTTGTCCCGAGTTGAATCTATTTATGCCAGATATATTTAAGTCAGATTTTGATTTGTTGCTAATGTTTTGTTTATTGAACATGGTGATACTGTTTGTCCCTATATTGAATCTGATTATGCCTGATTGAGTTGGTTTTGAGCCGTTGTTATTGTTATGATGTGTTTTGAAATGAATGTTATCTTGAATTCATTTGGTGAGTTTATTTTTCATGTTTTGTTCTTGAAATATAGGGAAATGTTGGTCTTATCTTCACTAAGGGTGACCTAAAAGAGGTTAGTGAAGAGGTTGCTAAGTACAAGGTCGGGGCCCCTGCTCGTGTTGGTCTCGTTGCTCCGGTGGATGTGGTTGTGCCCCCTGGCAACACTGGTCTTGACCCGTCTCAGACCTCTTTCTTCCAGGTTTGTGAAAATGTTTTTTGTATGTTTGTATTGCATTAATCATATGTTTTACATGATAACTTAAACTTTTAAATTTGCAATTTACAGGTTCTCAACATTCCAACCAAGATTAACAAGGGAACTGTTGAAATTATCACCCCTGTGGAGCTCATCAAGAAGGGTGACAAAGTGGGTTCATCCGAGGCTGCTCTTTTAGCCAAACTTGGAATCAGGCCGTTTTCATACGGTCTTGTGGTTGTAACTGTTTATGAAAATGGTTCAGTCTTCAGCCCGGAGGTGCTTGACCTGACTGAAGATGATCTGGTTGAGAAGTTTGCTTTGGGTGTGTCCATGGTCACTTCCTTGGCTTTGGCTATCCACTACCCAACTGTCGCTGCCGCACCTCACATGTTGATCAATGGTTACAAGAATCTGTTGGCCATTGCTGTTGAGTCTGAGTATTCTTTTCCTCTGGCTGACAAAGTGAAGGAGTACCTGGCCGTAAGTATTTAAGGACAGTCGTATTATTTTGAAGTTGGTTTCTTTATGTTTGATTTAATGTAAATTTTAAAATGACTGCAGGATCCTAGTAAGTTTGCTGTGGCTGCACCAGTTGCTGCTGCTCCGGCTGCAGCGGCTGCTGCTGCTCCGGTTGAAGAGAAGAAGGAAGAGCCGGCAGATGAGTCTGACGATGACCTGGGTTTCAGCTTATTTGATTAGATGATCATTAAGATCTCTCTTTATCACCTATGAGACTACTTATTTAGTTTTATGTTGAGAGGCTGTTTTCTTTGATTTATGTTTTGGAACAATATTTAGTATTGTCTGGATTCTTACGTTTCTTTGTTTTATTTATATGCGTCTTTTATGGCTATATAACGTTTTGTTTGATAACATTTTCTTTGATATAACCCAGTTCTAGAACTGGATTCGAGGGTTCTAGTGTTCTACTCTAAACCAAAACTGACACATATTACAGTGAAACAAGTTTGAACCCGAAAAAACCTATCCGGTTTCTATTATTTAGTTTTACACGAGAACTGAACCCGGACATGAACCTGAGAAAGCCAGCCCCAACAACCCGAGCTGGAACAGGAATTGGTCTTCTACCTGGTTCCACACTCTACCTGGTAGCGTCCAACCATCAGCCAAGCCAAGTCCTGTCTTTCTTTTCTCTTATGCGCTTTCGTGTGGCTCCAACTGACTCAATGATCCAACTGCTGCTTGTTTCGTCTTCTGTCTTTATGCTGGGCGGGGTGTTCACCGGTTCAAGCCGGAGGGTAAGGGAGTGTTTGGCTGGGAGACCGGGGTGTTCACCGGTTCAAGCCGGAGGGTAAGGGAGAGTTTGGCTGGGAGACCGCTGCAACTCCTAGGGTTTGATGCTATCCTTAAGCTACAACATGGCTGTCTGTTTCATGGTGCACTTTGCAGGTGGTGACATTATTAACACATGAATAAATATTCTTGTAATATATATTTTTAATGTGTTACAAACTTAATAGTAAATGAAACATTTCTCAAAAACTAATTAAGAACCAAATCTAAATTATAGTAGTTTAATTATACTCAAATATCTAAAATAGTATAGTTAAAGTAAAAAAAATGTAAAAATAATTTGCGTAATAGAACACTTTGTACCTAAAAGAGTTTGATATCATAAAACATTGATGAAACTAAAAACATTCTTAATCATAGCGAAATTGACGACATACAACATCCCCACAAATTCTGTTTAATTTATCTACCATTCATCTCCATTACAAATACCATCACTTTCTATTTCTAGATATAGAAACAAAAATGGAGAGAAGAGAAGATGGTGTTCATTTAGGAACTCACAGGTTCAGGGACGGACGCCCGCTCGGTACGTCCGCTCAAATCCACGATAAAGATTACAAAGACCCACCGGCGGCCCCGTTGTTCGAGGTGGCCGAACTCAGCTGCTGGTCCTTTTATCGGGCCGGGATAGCCGAATTCACTGCCACTTTTTTGTTTGAATACATCGCTATCTTGACGGTCATCGAAGTCTCCAAGTCTCCGATGAAATGCTCCTCCGTCGGCGTCCAAGGAATTGCGTGGGCCTTCGGTGGCATGATCTTCACACTTGTCTATTGCACCTCTGGGATCTCAGGTCTCGTCTGCACTAGTTTCTAGCAGAAACATAACCTTTTAGTTGGAGGGTCATCATAAGGTTCTATTATCTACAGACTATACCTAAAGGTACAACATACGTTTTTTTTAAAAGAAAAACTATACTTTCAGAAATAAAGAAAATTGAAAATTTCTGATGTCTTGAGAGTTAATGGACCTTCTTTACCCTCCCTTGGTTTTGTCCCTGGTTTCTAGAGATTATGATAATTGATGTTTCAAATTCAGTTGGTATGTTTAGTTAACGATGGAGGTTGTGGCAGGCGGTCATATTAACCCGGCGGTGACGTTCGGGTTGTTTTTGGGTAGAAAATTGTCCTTCACCAGGGCTTTATTCTATATGGTGATGCAATGCGGTGGTGCGGTTTGTGGTGCCGGCGTTGTTAAAGGGTTTCAAGGAAGAATGGAATTCGAGCTGCACGGTGGTGGTGCCAACGTGGTTTCCACCGGTTATAGCAAGGTCGACGGACTGGGGGCAGAGATCATTGGCACATTCGTCCTTGTTTACACGGTCTTCTCTGCCACCGATGCCAAACTTAGTGCTCGTGACTCCCGTGTTCCCGTACGTATAAGATTAATTGATTTTTTTTCCTTTTATAAGGGACTCAGAAAAATGGTTTTGGCTTGTGCGTGAAATTTTAATTCAAAATGGTTGACTAGCTGATTAATCCGCTCGTTGAGCTAGCAGATTCAAGAGTTTCTGATAGAACCCGCTGAGCAGACAAGAGGTTGATGGGACTAATCACTGAATCCGCTAGTCAAATGAGCGGATTCACTTTTCTTTTTCCCAGAGATTCCTATGTGACGGTGCAGATGGTAAAGATTCCACCTATTCTGCTAAGCGGGTTCTGTCTTCTGTCATAATTTCTTTAATATTCTACCTCAATAAGCGGATTACCTACAAACCATTTAGAATTCAAATTTCACCCAGAAACCAAAACGGTTTTCCTAATTCCCTATCAAAGCAAAAAAAGTCAAGATTAATCTCACTAGAATATCAGTTTATCAAATTGTTGTAACAAACAATATGTTTTATGTGGTTAATTTGGTTTGGTAGATACTGGCGCCGTTGCCGATTGGGTTTGCGGTGTTTCTGGTGCATTTGGCGACAATTCCGATCACCGGAACGGGGATTAATCCGGCTAGGAGTCTCGGAGCCGCCATCATCTACAACAAGGAGCAAGCATGGAATGAACATGTAAGTCCACTAACTGAATAACATGATTCTATTCAAGTTATAACATGAAGATTGTGTTTGAGCAGTGGATATTTTGGGCCGGACCTTTCGCCGGAGCAGCAATAGCGGCGGCGTACCACCAAATCATAATCAGATCATTTCTATTCAAAACAAGTTGATCCCTCAACTTTCAGTTTTTGTCAACAATAGCCCCTAATAAATTCACTCTTGGAATTTAAAGTATTTATTAGGGCATGTGACCCTTGTAAGGATTTTCATTGTGCTAAAAAGAATTAAGAAGTTGTTGGGTTGGGGATATGGAATGAATAAAGTTTGCCACTTTGTTGTAATGCTTTTTATTCAAGTTTGGAAAGTGTATATTTATGCTAAAACCTCTTTAAACCATTTTTATAAAAAAGTTAGATTAATATGAATCATAGAATTTTTGTATTTTGATATAACACATGTCCCGTTTTGATTGATTACTCACAATGCCTAAGGCATCTATTTTATCTAGGGTGACAAATCCTGATACAAGACGAACCTAACACGAAAATAAATTAGTTAGTATTGGGTTCAAACGGGTTAGGTTGCAAACTAGTCGACCAATCTGACAGGCTTAATAAACAAGCCGTGTTTGGAATTGTAGTTGTGTTCTATTATAAAAATGAGAAACGGTAGTTTCTACCGTTTCTGGAATTTGTATGTAACAATGATTGAAAAGTTAAACAAGTTGTTTGCCCCATTTTTGGGACATCAAAATAATGGTTTATAGGTTCATGTTAATTGAAGTGGAGAGACTCGGTTTCATAACTAAAATGATTTGGTTTTTAGTTTATTTTGTTGGGACTATATACACTTTTACAAATAGTTGTAATAAATGTGCAGGAACTCATATGAAGTAAATTAATGTTGATATTTTAGTGAGATGTAATTGGGCTTGGTTTTGTGGTTTCAGGGCCACTCCAGCGTGACCCATTAGGGTTGGTCCACTATAGATGGTAACCATACCCATACCTATCACATATCTCTCTCACTTACTTAAGTCTAGATCATGCTTGTAGTTAGGTGCACAAAATGGTTTTTTAACCCGAACATGTTCAAAATCGAACCAAACCGGTTTGGTCAACAATAAATCAAAACCGATTTGAGTTCAAAGCGGACTGGTTTGAAACCGGTTTGAGAGGGGGCGTTGACCAGGTTTGACGAGTTTAAAACCTGTTTGAAACCAGTTTTTAAGGGTTTTGGCCGGTTCAGTTCGGGTTAAACCGGTTTCAATGTATAGGTTTCAAACCGACGTTTAAACCGGTTCACGGTCGGTTCGGGTATAGGTTTGAAACCGGTTTATGTTTTCAAACCGGTTTTTTAATGTTTTCAAACCGGTTCTCAAGACCACAACATAAGACAAACTTCCAAGTAATTTGGAAGGAATGGTATCCACAATGGATCTTTTCCTTGCATTTGTTGATGATGTCTACAAATATGTTGACGATGTTGTGATGAGATCGATCAATTTTATCTTGTTAGATTGTAATAGTGTTTATAGCCTAGTAAAATACCAAATGGCCCAGGGTTTGTTATGAAATATTAGAAATTTTATCAATTTTATCTTAGTTGCCATCACATCTGAAATAACATCGGTACACACGTGAGATGGCGTAAATTTGTATGTGAATTTATACTATGAAATAATATTCGAATTACTGTGAATTCTCATAGCAAAGTCACATATAAATTTACACTTAAATAATTTTAAATACCTAACAAAATAATTCAATAATGGTAAATCAAGTAGGATGTTTAGTAAAAAAGAAAATAAAAATGACCGTTTTAAGTTTTATAATTTATTTGATTTAATTATTAGATATAATTAATATCTTTACTTTTAAACATATTTGTGTTTTGGGGGTTTAAGGTAAGGTAAGATCACTATTTTTTCTTATCATCACTAAAAACAAAATCTAGTTACAAACAAGAAAATAAGATATATCTATGACATGATAAGGTGTGTTTACAAAATTGATGGAAATCATGTGTAAAAAGCCTAAGAATCTGAATACAGAATTTGATCTCAATAAAATATCGACTTTCTGTTTATTATTATTCTTGACATACTAAAATCAATACAATATAAACAGGTTTATAACTAAACAATTCTAATCATACTAGAATAAAACTTCCAATTCTAATCTAACTCAGACTTATTAAATAAATATTTAAAATTAACTAGATAATCTATCTAATGAAACCGATAAACATGACTCAGTAAATCATAATTAATCTTTATTTCAGAGCATTCTTATCCAAACCTCTTTCACGTAACAAACAAAATAGGTTTAATCATTCAATATCCCCCTTAATTCTAATGTGTTCTGTCACAATCTCCTAATCATTAAACTCTTGAATTCTTGTTGCCAAAACTCGATCCATGTTTGACGTCCTGATGATTTGAACCTCCACAACCAGAACATCAACTCCAACGATAACCACTACCCATGGTCAATGTAACACCCTCATTACCAACCATCTTCATTCAGCATCTTCTGCTATCAACTACAATTCCACTCGACCACTATCGATCTCTTTCTTTCCGGGTCACTAAAACAACCTTGTTCTTGACCACTGGACGAAGAAAAAAAACAAGCCCGCCACTTCTACCGCTTTCTTCTTCCCGTGCTAGACAAGACAAGATTCAAAGCCTCCTGCTTTGACAAATCTTTTTTCCGCCCGCAAATTCGATCGAATATCTTTTGCCAAAAAGAACAACCTACACCGGTTACTATGTTCTCCTTGGCGGGAAGGACCAGGTCGATTGATAAACTATTGAAGTTGTCTTATCACAATTAGATTAGATCACCATCCTCGAACACTAAAATCGCCACATCACAGTCTTTTCTCCCCAACCCCTCAGTCAGAAGGGTTTCTCCCTTTTCCTTTCCTAAAAAACGACTCTCAAAACGACCTTCTCTTTCACCAAGCTAAACACCACTAGAGCCAATTTCAAAACCCACCACGCAACCACTGCTAGTTTGCATCGACTTTCCGACGGTTTGCAGATGTCCACATCATATAAAATCTAACAACGTTAAGTTTTTTAACAGGGGGATCCAATGTAAGAAAATTGTTTGAAAGTAAGGACTGGTGCTAAGAATATTCTCAGTTGAGATTATTATTGGTCAATTGGTAAAATGTGAGATTATTATAATCCAATAATCCTAAATAAAAAGGTTGCAATTTCAATAAAATTTTCCAACTTTTCAAGAAAAATGTCGCATAAGATATTTTAATGTAACTTTTTTGTTGAACGAAGTTGTATCATAATCAAATGCAACACATTTGAAAAAGTAGCTTCTAAAAGGTTGTATTAGGCTTATTTTCTAGTAGCGTTTCTATCATGTATTTCTCTAAGAATCGTGATTCACTTTTAGATTAAAACAATTTGATTTCAATCAAATAAGACTCAGAGAGAAAATAAGAACAAGTATGTTTTTTTTATATGTAGGAGTGACCAAATTCACAGTCATATATAGGGTACGGAGAAACAGTAGAACGTGATGACAGTTATTGGTTGAAAACCGTCACAACCGTCAAACTATAACCGCTAAGTCATTCTACTCCGGAGAGGCTATATAACCCGGAGAAACAATTTACTCCGGAGAGACAATCTACTTCGGCGAAGCAATCTACTTTGGAGAGACAAACTTACCCAATAGGAGTAAACTTGGTTAACATGACCAAACTTGCTTGGAGGACCATCCTTTAACAGTTTTCATTTCCATAATCATTTTCCGATTCATAACTAAACTTGGCCAACTCAACCCCAACCAAGGGTGTTGCCCCTTGGACCCCACTAGGGGCTGCCGCCCTTAGAACCTTGCTAACCAGGGACACTACCCCCTGACCCGCGTTGTTCAGTGGGCTTCGCCCCCTTGATATAAAAAGGTCTCTTTAACACCAGAAGTTATAAGATCATTAGACAAGTGTGCACACCACACTTTCCAACTTGTTTTATGTTTCAATATAACTTTTTGTTTGGTCATCAAGTAAATCCAAATATAGTAAATAGCTTGATGACAATAAAATTACTAACATTTCATACACGTTGTACTCAACTACTCATTAACGGTCAACTATTGAGTATACCCGTTAATTTGTTAAAAATTAGTCTTTAAATTCTCAAATACATTTCAAACTATTTCTACTTTTCATATAATTTTATTACCAAAGTAAAAAAGTTTAATTCACAACCAACTTCATCAATTTAATTCACAAAACCTAAGTCCTTTTGAAAACATAATTTTGATTTCATAAATAGACCATTACCAAACTATTCTTTGTTTCTAAGATAAAATTTTGAAATCATGGCTGCATTATAGTTTTTTCTAACTGAGTTTTATAGATTTTTTTAACGGCTAATTGTTTCAGTGAGACTTGAACTCATGACCTTTGATAATTTAAGAGGATTTGTCTTTATAACTAGGGGTGGCAATCATGTCGGGTAGGCGGGTTAACGAGTTTCGGGTTGACGGGTTGAAATTTGTAACCCGAACACGACCCATATTTTTATTCGTGTCAAAGAATCCAACCCTAACATGAACACACATAAAATCGTGTAACCCGAACATGACCGGTAAAGTTACAGGCAAAAAAACTTCGACCCTTCTTTCTAAATGGGGGTAACCCGTTTTTCTAAACAAGTCAACCTGGTTATAACTTATAAGGAGATTACAAGTCAAACGTTTAACCCTTTTTTTTCTAAACACACAATCTGTTTAAAACCAAGCATACCAAACAAGTAGCAATCTCTGAAATCCAAATCAAATTCAGGTTGGTAGCCACATCTTGGATATATCTTTTTATCATATTGAAATTGTACCTGAGAGATCGAAAGAGAGTGTAAAGAAGTTTTTGAGGTTAAGAAGATTGAGGAAATGGATAACCGATTTCGATTGACAGGAAGAGAGTGCAAATAAAATATTGCTTTATATTGAGATGAATGGTGAATTGAAGAGTCGGTAGTGAATGAGAGTTGTTTTGAAGAGAGTTCAAACCCGAGCCACACCGGGTTTTAGTCCGGAGTGCGTTACGCTAGCGGGTCTTGGCCCGTGTAACGGCGCAACTGTTGTCAAGTGGCAGCAGGCTCTATGGTTTCCCGGGGAACGCCTAATCCCTCGCTGTGAACCCGCGGGCCCGATTCAGACAACGTAGTGGTCAGGTATTGAGGGGTGATGGGTCTCCGACTTGTCGGAGATGCGACTGTCACTCAACGAATGAAAGTCGACATTCAAAAAAAAAAGTTATTTTGAAAATATTAAAAATGTGGATTGGAACTTGTAACTTCTGGAATATGTCCACATCAAACGAGAAAACGGGAGGGAAAAAAGTTAAAGACAAAAATTAAATTTTGAAATATTTTTTTAAATATAAAACGGGTTAACGGGTCAACCCGAACACGACCTGTTTTTTAAACAGGTTATAAAAACCAACACAAAACCTGATTATTTTCATGTCGTGTCAGAAATTGTCACCCCTATTTATAACTAGGCCACCAACCTCAATGATGCCGAGTTTTATAGTTAATTATAATTATAAATGGACAATTATTTAAATCATAATTAAAATCAACCTTTATTTTTTATATTTTTAAAATATATTATAACTTTTTTATAATACTATATTACTTTCACTCTCCTCAATTAACATGTTTTCTTTCTTTTCGTCCAAAATTTGATTAGACTTATTCAGACTGAATTGGCCACACCTAATGGGTAACCAAATTAATAAACACATGTTCCAATATAAAAACTAAAACCTAAACAGTAACATATATTTGATTCTAGAACCGTACGGAGTCCGCTTATTCTCGTCCTTACGTTGTCTTCCCGAGTCTCCTTTAAGGAGATAAAATAAGGGGAAAAAAAAAGAAATGGGAGGAATCTTTTGTTACAGAGTTTTTTTAAGTGGAAAAAGAAAGAAAATAGAAGAAAAAGTGTTTCAGAGATTTTTTTAAGAAGAGAAAATAAAGAGAAATAAAGGGAAAACTAAGTTTATCTCTATCATCTCAAGTTTGAAAGATTTAAAGAGAAAGGAAAGAAAAAAAAAGAATGGAAAAGAAAAGAAAGAAAATGAATCCTTTCTTTTTTTTTCTTCCGTTTAGTAAACTCGGGAAGAAAACGTTAGTTTCATTTTTACAAAATGTTATAAATCTTTTTGGCAAGATTTTTATTTTCATCTTCTATTGGATTATATAAAGATGTGTTTGTAGAATGACATGGAAGTGTTCCGTATGTCGATTAGCATATATAAAAAAATTATAAATTTATTTACAATTACACGTTCTAAAGGAGTCCAATAAGTACAGTTTTTTTGTTGAAATGATGTTTTTGATGAAAATGTATTGTAGAGGGGGTCCAATAAGTCAAGTTTTTAACCATTTAGATTAAAATATATTTATTCTTTAACTTTTATTTAAAACAAAAAATGAGATAGACTATAGGATTGGTGGTTGCGATTGGCGTCTAACTATAGTCGTTACTCGATACATAAAAAACCACAATAGTCGATTGTTGATAAATTAAAAAAAACTTGGGGTGATTACGAGTGGAGATTGATGATTGTTCAATACATAAAAAAAAACTACTGATGTTTAAAATAATTCGAAACAACTCTATTGTTTTCCTAAAACATTAATTGCACACAGAGTCTTATTGACTATTTCAGTAACAGTGACATCTACAAAAAGAATCTTTTTAATATGAAGTTCGTAAAGTCACAAGAAATACTTAATTGATTGGTATTGAGAACGATTATTTAGAGAGTGTGGATTATGAGGAGTTGATCAACAATTTTGCTTTAAAAAATGCTAGAGCCTTATGATTCGTAACTATATAAAATTGATTGTTTGCTACAGTAACTTTGTTTTGTTTATTGTTATAACAATTATCTTCATTTTAATGAAACTTTTTACGTATATAAGTTTATATTTTAGAATGCTCATTTTTACTAATTGTACAGGATATCCGATATTTTAAGGACGACCAGGTAAAGTGAATTGATGATTATCCACGGATGTCATTGAACACAACCGAGCCCATACACGTGTCTTATTGTATCCAATGTTGTAATAAAATATTTTGATGCCATGTCGAATCAAGTGATTGTGAATTAAAGCTCGATGTTGATATAAAATATGCTAGATGAAGATGTTGGATAGAGATGATGATTAGGTATGGTGATTGATTGGGCTTGGAATGAACGTCATGTATACAAGTGGCTCTAATTAGGTTCATTGCACCATGAGCCTACCAGGAGTGGGCATTGCCCTCACCCATCACCACCATTCTCATCAAAGCCAAGTGGACATTGGTGGTGGCCAAATGGGCTTTCTTGACTTCTAATATTTTAACTAAAAATCAAACCAATAACCTTAATTTAAATACAATTTGCATGAACTTGAATTAGTAGAATAAGATACCATAATATTTTATGAAATCATTAGTTTTTTTCAATTAACTTAAACCTAAAAGAGTATCACTAAAAATTGACCTTATAAAATTAAAAACTTTTACTTATTAGATTTTACACTTTGTTAAGCATAATTCTACATGTAAATGCACACAAATCATCCTACCATGGTTTTTGAATAAAAATAAAACTAAAAGAGTTGAACCCAATCTTAATAAAAATTGTTATAGAACTTACAATTTTAGAGATGTAAACCTTTAATATCACTGAACTAGGAAAGTAAACGAGCCAAAACTCCAGAGAAACACCCAATTTTAGGTTCTTTATTTGCCATCCCTAGTCAAACCCTCAATTCCTCCCAAATTCATCCTTTACGGTTAAAGAGAAAAACCCCACCCACGCTCCCCTATCAAAACCATCATTGAAGAGAACTCCGCTTCCAGCCCACCGTGCTTTCCAACCCACAAAAAGTCCGAACAACTTCGTTACTTTCTCTCAGAGACTTCCGAGTATCCTTTTTTAGGTATTTTCGTTTTGTTCAGGTTTTACGTAAATGTTGCTTGTTTTTAGTTAAATGGCTTAGATTGATTATTTGATAGTTAAAGTTTAAAACCTGGTTATATAGATTGATTAATTTGCTTAAATGTTTAGGTTGATTAGTTGAAACTTAAATACTAATTTAGTCATTCAAATTAAACTTGTTTGGATATATTGATTACTTGGTACCTGTTAGTTGATTGAAGATAGATTTTTTATTTCTAGGAAATATGGAAAGATAGTACAAAAAGAAATCACCAAACCTTAAACGTTCATCTTCACAAAGAACAAATTGATTTGGATGATCTTTCATAATGAAAATTATTACTTAACCCTGACATGATCTAAAACATATTGAAAATCTTTAATTAAGTGATAGAATCTAATCACCAAAAATAACGACACATAATAAAAAAAGTTTCTCGATCGGTCACTATATGAACGCAAAGAACCAACTTCCTTATATTCAGTATACAACCAATACAAACAAGTGTTATGTTATACATATTCCCGTCCCTTGTCATTCTTATCCCTAAAAAATCACATTAAATCTTGTTATATTCGTCCTCTAGAAAAGTTATTATATTTTAAAAGTTTCTTTTAAAGCAGTTTCTATAAGAAAACTTTTACAGCAAATTAAAAGAAACGTGTTTTTTGAAAAATAAAAAGCTTTCTATAAAAAAATGATGATTTTTGTAAAAAGTAAATAAAAAATATTTTTTAAATAAAAATAAAAACTAAAACTTATTATAAAATTTCAAACCACCCATTACACCAATGTTGAACTTTTGGAAACTAAATAGGTTCCTGCTTTAATTTTGTTTAATAATTAATGATATAAGTGTTAAGTCTCACGAAGTCGCTTTGTTGATTTGAACATGAATTTAAAAAAGAAAAACAAAATTAATTTTAGGAATTTGGATTTCCACAACTAAATTACAAAAGAGTACGGAAAATGGTACTCAGTTCAACAAACATATTGCATGAACTCCGGGTCCGATTCAATACCCGCCATTGTCTCCGGCGACAACACCACCTCCAAGTCAACACTCCCACCACCTTCCCTCCCTGGGAACGCAGATATTTTACCATCAAACTTATTCGCCCGCCCACTCCGAACCGCCACCGGCTTCCCCCACCCAAAATCATTATCAAACATCGGAAACCTAGGCGAACTCCCCATCGTCAGCATTGCTCCGTCGAAGTTTCCCAACGGAAAACACCTCGGATCACTCTCCCACTTCTTCACAAAACGACACACCATCTCATCGTCATGCGAACACACGTTTTTGTTCAGCTGCTCCGCGCACCATTTCAGATCACGCGACAACACGTCGCCGGCGGTCGCGTACGTCGGAATGCTCTGTATCGCGTTCCCGAAGTAAAACGTTTCGAGCTCCGGTTTCAGCCTGTGCCGGCAATTAACCGCCATCCGAAACGTCGTCGTTTTGGAACTTGGGAACTTTCTCGCACGTGTCACCGCACGCCATAGCAAGGCGCATAGCGATTGGAAAGACGAAATTTCCGCTACTGGTTCGGGTTCTGTTTTTAAAACGACAGAGTTTCGTAACAAACTTCCAATTAACGCCGTTACCTTCTCGTTGTTCATTTGCTTTCCGATTAACTTCACGACGTTAAGTTCACCGTCACAGTAAAAATTCATCTTTTTCCGATTATAATTATTCACTCTGTCTTTCAATTTTAAAATTGACTCTCTGCTGAAACTAAATATCCTCTCGGTCAATGGCGCGTGCTCGTCAAACGTCACTTTCGGTCCACCGGCGGGGACTTTCAGACACGCCGACGAGATCAAAATGGAGTCACGAACGAAACACGGCCGTTTCGATACAAAATCCTCTCCTCTACACACCTCAGCGAACGAATTGATAAAATTCCACAACGAGGTCCCGTCGACGACGGCGTGATTGACGGAAAACCCTACGAAAACACCGTCTTTAAGATCCGTCACCTGAACCGCCATAATCGGCTTGAAATGGCCGTCGTAGCTCACCGTTCTGTCGAAGGTGAAAAACGCCTTGACTGAATCAGGAACGTGAGCCGGAGAAGTAACGTCATCGATTGACAAGTGTCCGGCATTGGCGTGGACGAATTCAACGCCGGAGTCGTTGCACGTGATGTAAACGTAACCGTCGGAATCGGTAATTAACCGGCCGGCGAGTGGAGGGAAACTGGTGAGGACATGAGAGAGGCCGCGTTTGAGATGAAATAGAAGGTCGGAAATTGATATCGGAGGACGGGAGAAGAGGTTTCCTTTCTGAATGTAGTGGCAGGAGAGCATGGGGAGGTCGGAGACAGAGAGTTTGAGGTCCGGCGTGGTGGATTTGGTGGCGGGGAAGACGGTGGATTTGGAGATGATCTGAATGGATGATTGAGAAGGCATTGTGATCTGAATTGTGTGATGGATGAGTGAGTGTGGTGTGTGGTGGTTTATATAGGCGGGTGGACGGTTGGGTGCATGCATTTGTTGGTTTAAAAGGCGTTTGTCTGTGAGTGTAAAACAGAGTCGATGCTGTTTAGAGTTGACCCCCCGGTGAGATACGATGTAGGAGAATGAATATGACTGGCTGGCACGTGACATCCTACTAGCTGTATATTACTTCATCAGTATAGGTAAAAATAAATGAAAAATCTAGTTTTTTTAAAGACGAACGTTGAATGTTGTGATGTCGTATCCTTCGTTACATGAGAGAGTATCGTCCAAATGCAGCCAATATGTTGTCTAAACCGAGCCCACTTGACGTTAGATTTGGAGAGCTTTTAAGAAGAAACCCCACCCAATAAAAAATCTATTGAATGTCTATTTTCACTCATCAAATCATAAATTGACACGTGTATACGTGTTATGTCATATTAAGAGTTAAGTGATTACACACAATGAAAAACGGTATTGAAATTACATGACTTGTGTACAAAATCGCTTATTTTATGCAATCTATGTTTTTCACATGTTAAAATTGCGTCAAAAGTGTAAACCGCGTAAATTGGGGGTGTTGTCGAAAGGGCAGAGTTGCACGAATCTAGGGTTCAAAAACGCAAAACAATTTACTATTAGTTTAAATTATGTGAACTCAAGTGGTTATAGATGAGACTTTTTTAACAAAATACTATTTGGATATGTTAAATCCATAAAGACTTAAGCTAAGTATCTCCCCTTACATAATTGGTTTTGGTTTTGTTTTTGTCAATTTTCCTCTTTAAATGAACTAGATGCAATAGTGGAGTATTAGTGGCTATTAAATTTGTAAATGTTGTGTCTCAACGGAAAGGTTTGTTAGGGGATTCTGATGAATTTGTTTGTATGTTCATACAGAAACTAACTTCCGGGAGATAAGAGGAAGGGGTATAACTTCATCATTTTCTCATATGATCCTAGGTGACACCAATGTGATACTATCACTTGAGTGATACACCCTCCCTTGTGGTGTGATTCTTGGCGTGGTTTTTTGGCGTGAAAAAAATCACGGGAGAAGAAAACTAAAGAATTGGAATGGGTGGTGAGTTGATATTGAGTGATTAGGTGTGATTATTTTCACTTGAGTGATACACCACCCTCCGTGTGGTATGATTATTCTCACATGAGGAGATCCAAACAAGTATACCGGATACTCTAAACATGTTGATATATATTACAGACGCTACTCATGAACTATATAAGCTTGGGTTATACACTAAAACCCATTGGTTCATATAATGTTTCCCTAATCTCTATACTAAAAAAAAACCATAGAAGACACGTGTCACTCTCTTGTATATTTTTTTAGAACAATAAATTTCTTTTAATCATCTCACTATTGAGACTTGAACCCATAACCTTCAAACCTTAAGTGCTTCTAAATACTTTGTCTCTATCATTAGGCAACCAACTCCACAAGTGGTTTATATAGGGACACGTGTCACTCTCTTGTACCCCCTAAAAGAGTTAATGGTTATGTTCACATGGGATTATGAATTGGGTGGTCTTTGGTTTGGGTGTGTGCAAGTGATATCAAGCCAAAACCTTCAAAAAAAAAATTTCTCATCTCTCTTTTATTAGTTATACAAATTTTCTTTAATTATTTTTATAATTTTTTTCCCCGCCTCCTTCTCCTATTAAATAATAAAAATGATTTCTATAAAATGTTTTTATTTAAAAAATAGTTAGATATGTTCATAAAATATTTTTACAAAATGAACATTTCTTTCATTCTTTTTATAAAATATTTTTGAAAAATAACCATATAACATTTCTAGAATTTATATTAAAAAACTATGTAATATGTCATAAATAAGTAATATGTAAATCATTATTTATATAACATTGCATTTATTCAACCCGTGTAATGCATCGAGTTTCTAACCTAGTTTAGTTACATAATTGTTTATTGTTTGTTTGAATTGCTATATTTAATAAATAAACAAACTTCAGTCATGTTACTTTGTAACCCAGATTACATGAAAATAACGGCGATAAACGATATCTATTGTAATCATATTGCTCAACAACCACGATTACATGAAGATAATTGTAAGGTCGGTCCAGTTACCGGAAAGCCTCATTCGTTGGGTTTACTCAATCACATATATTTGAAATACTTAAATATCATAAATAAAATAAATGGCGGCGGAATTACATTCGTTGTTCATACGTCATAAATTCTCAACTAATTAAAACTTTCAAATATTATCTTTGAAACATAAACATTGCTCGGGAAGTCAGTCTTGAGCAATGTTTTAAATACCGACTCAAACCGGCCGGTAATACCGGTTGAACCGGGTTTCGGTCACTAACCCGGTAAGTTTGAGCCCAGTAAATTGAAAAACGGTTTGTAAGTTGTACCGCCGGTATTGCCGAATTATACCGTTATACCGGTTTTATGTTTGAACTTTAAAAGAAAACAAAAATTGTTCGGTTCCTTTTAATAAAAATTAACAACTCGGTTTAGAAAAATAATTCATTATTGACTTAGTGTCGTTACAAATACCGTCGCCTAGAATTAGGGTTTCTTCTCCACTTGAGACAGTGTCGCCAATTAGTGCCGCCGCATGAAGATCTTCCAAAACATGCCCATTTTTTATCCAAGATCGTAACTTTTTACGTCAAAATCGTTCATCTAGCTTCCAAGATCTATGCTTTATATCCCTTTTAACACATAAAAACTTGATTTTTAAGATGAAAGCCCTAGTTTTACCCAAAATTCATTTTAAACAGAAAACCATGGATTTAAGTTCGATCCATGCCTCAGAAACATCAATTCTTCGTGTATTCTCGATCTCTATCAGTGGAGAAGTGTGTTGGAGCAGATCTTGAGAAAAAACAATGGATTTTAAAACTTTCTCTCTCTATATTTTCTCCTCTTTCTCTCTCTAAATGAATATTGGGTGCAAGTTAAAGAATGAGGGAAGAGATGGTGGTTGCTAGGGTTATACCCTTCTTTCCCCATGTTTCCATCTTTCAAGAATGCCCGGATTAGTCCCTGATCTTTGTGTTTTCTTTCGTTAACCAAAATCGTCGGTTTTTGAGCGTTACAATAATGGTTTTAACTAATTTCTGCTCATTTTAATCTATGATCTTTATGACAAAAAAAAAATATAATGTCTATTATTGATTACTTTTCTTGGCTGGCTATGTATTCATTATTAAGGGACATGATGTTTCATCATTATCATCATAAAACACTTTATTAATCTTGTGATTTAATCGTTTTAATCAGTCCAACAATATTACGTCAAACATGTTATTGATCGTCAAACATCCTTTTCTAATGTTAAGTTAAATAATTTTTTGCATGGTGTTATGACCTTAAAACTTAATGACCGATATTATGGCATTGACAATACAACATGGCTCAGTTGTACTACATGTTTTCCCAAACTATAGAGAACTTGGTAGAGAAGACCAAAAATAATCTCTTACTAACTAGGTTTGCATACTAGCCTATTCTAAAAAGATATACCCCTAGAAAAGTGATTACGATGTATTTTCATTACATTCTTCCTTAACGAAAAACATTCTTCCTCTAATAAAGAAACTTGTAACACAACCAAGTCTTTTTTACGAGTGTTGCATTATATTATTAATAGTGGACACTACTTTTTTAAGGGCATAACAACATCTAAACGTTTTTAACTTATTAAAAGACTAGAATTTGTGAATGCCCACGGCATGTTTGCTACAAAGATACCTACCATTAGAAATGTATGATGATTGAATTTGACTCATATAGGTATTTTATTTTGATAAGTTAAGAACATGATGACCAAGTGCAGTTTAAGGTGGAACACAATGTCAAAAACATTATCAACGAGTAATGGTAAGTTATTCGCGAGGGGCAAATGATACAACCTTCCATAGTTCTCCTTAATAACGAGTGTGCGCCCGAGATGTACCGTGCATCATCATCAATTAATCTACTAACATATATTACATCATTTGAGAAGACTGGAATATGAAAACATATCTCTAAATTATAGTTGGCATGCAGAACAACGAACTTCTGATAATCTCACACCAGCAACCGCTATCCAATGACCATTAATATTTTGATATCTCAAACCATCGTCGGATTTTTCATGACATAACTTATGTTCAAGTATCACATAAATATGTTTGTTTGATATACCAAAGTATGGGGTTTTTCATTTCCGATGCTGATACTCAAGAAAATGGATCACACGTGAGTTTTGCATAGATGTTAACTTTTTCTCAATTAAATACCGTTGAAATGGTGTTTTTTGGTGGTATAAATTGTATTTACATATGCATTCATACGAATAAAACCTTATATGCAAATAAAAGTAAACATACATGGCCTATTTGCATATTTTTTTCCTAACATGCTATTAGTTATATAACACTTCTAGAAAATGATTATCTCATAATATATTCTATATTATATTATAATCATCATCAAAAGTTGTATCAAATTTGTTTTCCAAAGATGTGTAAGGTTGTATTTTTTATTTTTATTTTATTTTTTATAAGTAAGGTTGTATTAAACCAGTATTATAATACTTAATTAGTTCAACATAGTTCAACAAAAAGTATTTAAAAGGATGATAATAAAATTGGTTTTAAAATGTCGGTGGGGTTAAGCTTAATTAAAAAATGAAGAAACCGGATAACCGTCTTTTTATTATTATTTTTTTTCTGATTAGTCGGCGGCAGCTATTTTAAAATGGAAAAGTGATGCAAGGTTGATGTAACCTTAGACCGTACTTGTTTACAACTCTTTTCTATTTTGTCATCGTCAATTTCTCCAATGTTTTATAAGGGAAAGTAGTGAACTTTTGCAAGTAATCTCAAATTGATTGTTTGATGTCTTGGTATGGAGTTTTATCTAATATTTTAAATTAACTTACTAGTTAAATATTTTATTATAATTAGATTTATTAAAAAAAGCATGTTTAGGTTTTAAGTTACCAAATATATGGATTTACAAATTTAATAAAACATGAACTATGAAGTTTAAAATAAATAAAATATGAAGTCTCTTATACTAAATTAATCAATAAATGGGATTTAAGAAGAGAAAGAATAATAAAAACTGAAATCCAGTTCAAACAGGATTGACACGACCAACATTGTACCTGGTTCGAGGTCCAACAAATACAATCTGATTCAAATTGAGACGGTTCAAACAGGCATAACCGGTCGGACTGGCTACGTACCCGGTTCCCGGTCTGATATGATCATTATACCATTGACCGCCAAACAATGGTGGACCCATAATTTTTTTATAGGGGTCGGTTGAGTAGTAATATATAATGTGCATATAACACTAAATTTTTTTCATTCAGGGGCAATCAGGGGGCTATTTTAAACCTTTATGGGGGGCGATCGGGGTTTTAATGCGTATTTAACACTAATTTTTTTTCATGGAGAGCGGCTGCCCCCATAGCTCCTTAGTAGGTCCATCCCTACCGCCAAAGAAAACCACAGTCACAACTGCCACTACCATAAAGCATAATCTCCATCTCTTTCACTATTATATAAGCCCTAAATCACCAATCAAACTTCCTATGAAGTGGATATTTGAAACTCCAAAACCATCTCCAATCAAACCTAAATCTATGAAGGGATTTGCGATTTTTCTACAATCACCTCAAGTAAGACAAACCAATTACGTGTTTTGTGTTTATGCATGTTTGGGTGTTTTTACCCCCAAATGAGATGTCTTTGTGTTTAATTTAGGTTAGATTACGAATTTTATATGATATATTTAGCTAAAAAAAATCTCAATTATGTTACGGTAGTTAGTGACCAGGACGAAGGTGTTAAGGATTTGAGAGACGGACCAGGTAAGAGTATTTAACAAATTCATAGATTTTAATGCATAAAATTTGATGGAATGAATTATTTTATATATGAAGTAAAAATAAGTTGATTTGTTATCGTGATTGATATAATTCTCCATATTATAACTGATGGAGATAGAATAAATATATCATGCATACAAAAAGAATATAACAATTACAAATAAGTACAACAAGTATGTTTAATAGTTATTGTAATTTTATTTTATTTAATTAAAATGTATTAGTTTTAATCTTAATTTTTATAGCACGAGTTGAAATTTAGGAAGCGTTGACATACTTTGAACTAGGACGCGCCGGCCATTGCTGCCCCTGCCTCTGATGCAACACCCCTAACAAAATTCCAATTTATAATTCAACCACCAAAATATCAGAATAAAATAAGGGTAAATGTCGTAAAAAACCAACATACTTTTTGATTTTTTTTATAAAAGTCTCTCAATAATTTTTTTGCATATAAAAAACCAACATATTCTCTCTTTTTTCTCACAAAAGTCACTTAACAAAATTTTGCATATAAAAAACCAACATACTTTCTTGTTTTTCTCACAAAAATCTCTTAACAAATATTTATCATAGCAAATTAATCGACATAAGCAAGGCAAAAGATTCATTTGCTCTTGCTTCTGTCGGTCGATTTCCTTTGCTTTACTTTTACAGATTCATTTGCTAAGGTAAATAGTTGTCGGTGGATTTTTGTGAGAAAAACAAGAAAGTATGGTGATTTTTTATATGCAAAAAATTTTTGAGTGACTTTTGTGAGAAAAAAGAGAAAGTATGTTGGTTTTTTATGTACAAAAAATTGTTAAGTGACTTTTATAAGAAAAACCAGAAAGTATGCTGATTTTTTAAAATAAATAAAATATCTTTTTTTTCATATAGTTTACCAGCACAAAGTTACTTTTTCCGTTAATAAAGTAATATAATATGAATACTAAGATTTTGGTCCACTACTTCGTAAATTTTTACCTAGTCATCTTAATAGAAATTTTTTTTATAATATATTAATTCAAACATGACTAATTGCCGTCTTGGTCGAGTATCGAAACCTTATTTACTTGCTCCCTCATGGTGCCACTTTTAAGAACCATGACAAGAGTACTCATTGTGTTTTAACCAACTTTTTTAAACACAGCCGGACAGAGAAACGGCATCTTCGAGGCTTACTGGTTGGACCGGTCGAATCAGTTGGACCAGATTTAAAAACCGGGTGACATCATAAATGATATAAAAAATTAAATTATGTATCTAGATATAAAATATAAAAATAGTTTGTGTTTTGATGTGAATTGACAATTTTAATGACATATAAATATTTAAATAAATAAAATATGAAACTTTGAATACTAAATAAATAAAAATAAACTTTGAAATCTGTTTCAACCACCCGGTTCACACCAATCCGATCGGTAACCAAAAGATTCAAACGAAAGCATTTCAAATAGGCATAATCAGATCGCTCTATGGTTGGTTCCCAGTCCAATTGGTTCGACCAGTTTTAACATGCTTGTAGCCCAGAGAACATGTGTGCACGTCAATATCAGTTTTTACTGATATTCACACTTGATGAATAAGTAATATAATAGATATTATAAATTAGGTTAAACTTATAAAGGTTTAGCCCATTAAGACTACATGTTAAGATGTCTTGTTGTCTCTATATATATACACCCTATGTACATTGTTTGATAGATGACACAAAGAAATATACATTCATGGCATTAGAGTCTTATAACTTTTACCATATTTTCTCTTCTTTTTTATCCCCCTCTAAAAGTTGTGGCGTCCTCCTCTCTCTCTAAAAACATTATGTCTATATCGTATCTCCTCATACATGATGACTTAGCAAACACTTGTGCCGTTTGGAACACCTTCCCGGTCAAAACCATAAAAAAACATTGTTATCGGACCACTCACACGCTTGCACGCGCCACCTAGTGGGGTTGTCGCGATACCCTTCGTCCTGTTTAGCCGAGCGCCGCCGAACTTTTTGGCTTAGCCTTTGACCCCAATCCACCCACGTTTGCCACAAAATACCCTTCACATTTATTTGTCTTTTATAATGAAAAACATAAAAAATGAGATTTTATATCTTCATGGTTGTTCGTTTGGAAGTATTTTTCTTCTAAGGGATGCTCAACACCAATCAAATTAATTAATGAAACCTTTAAAAAATTGTTTCAAGTAAAATGAAACTAGTTAAAAAAATTGTTTCAAGTAAAATGAAACTAGGAGACTATATATGAATATGACTATATATGAATATGAATATAGTAGAAGGTTCCAAGATTCAATGCACATCCAATGAAAGCATCAAATGATAATAAATTGTAAAAGACCCGTCGATGTGGACTTGCATGGCATAATGATAATCTCATTTTTTTCATTTTCATCTAAATCTTTTGGACTCATAATTTTATACATCCATTTTTTCAATATTAAACCCAAATAACAAAAATCAAATAAATTA
This sequence comes from Smallanthus sonchifolius, assembly GCA_023525975.1. Lineage (NCBI taxonomy): Eukaryota > Viridiplantae > Streptophyta > Magnoliopsida > Asterales > Asteraceae > Smallanthus > Smallanthus sonchifolius. The sequence continues at coordinate 61,098,112 of CM042042.1, forward strand.
TTCTGGTTTATTAAACATGCAATAATTACTTTTATTTTTATTCTTTTATGATATTAATTAAGTATGTTTTTTCTTTAGAATTACTATCATGATATTAATGATTGTGCTCTTGATATGGTTACAACATTAACATCAACTTACTTTGTTGATCAAAATTTATTTTCTTAACGAGTATGCATAACACTTTTTTTTAAACTAACATCTAGGATAAATAGTTCACAACATGCACATTGTAGGATTTAAACCTCTAATCTTTTAGTTATGTAACACATCACTTAACCATCAGTATATCCCCTTAAAAACCACATAACACTATATAATATTGTTCTACTCAACAAGAATAAAAATCTTATAACTATTGTTATTATAGCGGTTAGAACTAAAATGTAATAAACTTTGCACTTTATAACATGCCAGGTTAGAATTTCATGTATTGCACGAGTTGAATAAATGTGATGTTATATAATATATACTTAGTAATAAAAATTTTATGTCTTTAAAACCGTGTATTACTTAGGTTGAATAAAATATAATGTAATATGTTAATACATACACTCGTCAAAATATTTTTTTTAAATGTACTTTGACATTGCAGTTATAAATTCCGTTAACTTCATTTTTAAAACAATTTTTTTAACTGCGTATTAATTGCTTTTATGTAATTGATAAATGTTAACTCATATTAAATTTATTTGGTTAATAATATAATAACTATCTATAATTAAATAATAAATATCCATAATTAGATTTATATTAAACATTTAAAATTATATTCCTTCAATATTATTATTTAATAGGAGAAAAAGAGACGAAAAAAGATAATAGCAATTGACTAGAAAATGACACATGATCCATAAGACTTTTATTTATTAGTATAAAGGTATAACAACTTCGACAACGAAAGAGATATTAATTCATATTATCGTGCTTGCTTTGATCTTTGACAAGTAGTACGGAATAATGAATAAAACTCATATGAATTTAACAAGTTTGACTTGTTTAGTTAAAAGTTATTGATTTGAATTATACTTTATCTCGCTTTTATAGTTAAAAGTTATTGATTTGAATTATACTTTCTCTTGCTTTTATAAGCTTCAAGAAAAAAAAAAAAAAAAAATCATATTCTTAAATTCTATGCAATTAACTATTTTTAGTATCATTTAGTGTAATAAAATTTTGTTGTGTCACTAATCTACTAAACTAAAAAGAGGATAAAATCGGAAAGGGGGGGGGGGGGACCCGGGTCACCAAGAGTAGGGTAGTCGCGCGCTACCATCTCAACTATGGGCCTTTTTGGTTTTAATCTTGTAGAAATTTGTATATATGAAGAAAAAAATCGCATTTAAAAAAAATCCATAACAAATGGCAAAGTAACACGTGGTACTACTGTCCAATAAAAATATGATACTGTTGTTAGAAGGATGGTTTTTAAACTAGTTATATATAATTGGAAGAAACGTATTGTGATTTCAGTTTCTGAAGTTTTAGGAAAAATACAAAAGTTAGTTATGTTAAAATAGACACCAAAACTTTTTGATTTTTATGAGCAAATGAATGTATTAAATGTTTATTTACACTCAAATAGATATTAATGCTTGCCGATCAATGTTTTTGGATTTCCTTTTCTTATCTTATTTTAATACCTAAAAACGAGATAAAGTCTCCCACTATTGAATTATTGTAATTTTCTAAAAGATAAAAAGTCATATTTAATTATTTATCCCCAAAAAAAATAAGAAATACCCATTTTGTGGGAGAAATACATTGGATAGAATCATAGAATAATTTGTGGTTCAACATAAAACATTATCTTAAAATAAAGAGACAAAAATGGTGGGTGTGCTGTCCATTCTCTAACCTCATGTGTAGTTGACTCCATTATTTCCTTTCTATTATAAATGAATATGCACTTGAAAGTAGTCAATAAATAATATAATGCGTCATTTTTATTTAATTATTCAATTATCGTTCAGAAAAAAAAATAGGTTAAGTTGTCATAGAGAAAAATATTATTTTCTTTTAAATGTTAAGTAATATCGATTAGTTTTATTCCATGGTGTAAGTAACTCGGTATAAACGGATAAGTTTTAACACCAAACCCACCGATTCATCAAAACTCCATAGAATATACTTGAGCATGTATTCAACAACTTATACCATAAAAGCAAACATTTTTTTATTTTTAAATAGACACCTTAGGCTGTCCGTATTAGTTTCCCGTCACGTCAACACCACATCGGTCATCAGCACATGACAATTAATTGACAAAATCACTAAGTTACATAATGGTTACACGTCCAACATTAATGAGTGAATTTTTTTATATCATTTTGTTAAAATTTTGTAAACAATTGATATTTATTTTTTAAAACAATTACTTATCATTTGAAATGTCAATCCAAACACATTAAAAAACCACTTACATGAAGAAAAATAGTTTTTTTAAACATCGTTTTAGTTAAAATTTATACCTGGATATTCAAAAAAATAAAATAAACAAGCACGTGAGTTATTTGAGAAATACCAAATTAAATCCTAAACTAAATGGTTAATTTAAAAAAACTTAAGAGGTGGAAGAATATCATTGGATGTTGGTTTGGTAGGTTGAGCCCCCTCCCCCGTGATTCTACTCACGCCTCCACCACGGATACTCTTCTCATAAAAAATAACACTTGAAGTACAACTAGGTTTTTTTTAAATTTTCATGTGGTTAGATGTAAATTCACATGTCAACTAGTATTTTTGTTTCTTATTTTAATCAATATCGATTAGTATATAAATTTATACATAGGTTATACCGTAACACTCTAGTCATGGTATCAAAATGTAATTTTACTTGCTATTTCATTTTAGCCCATTTGTTTAAATGTTTTGACTTGCTCGTTGACTTTCCTTTCATTTCACAGATCAAACCATATAATAATAATAGTGCTTTTTTTCTTTAAATTTGCAGAAAGGTGAACTTTTGGACAAAAACTTTGCAGATCATCCCTACATGTTTTGACCCAATGCCTAATGGGCCTGTCTAGTAACATAGTGGGTTGTTAAAGGTGTACAAAAAACCGGGTTGGGCCCGCCAAACCGGGCTCAAACCCGATTGCGCAACGAAACCGATTTGACTCAAACCGGTTTAGAACCCAGCTCAATCCGTAGGTTTAGATTTTAGAATAGAGTTTAAAAAAAAATTTGGATGCTGGTTTGGAATCCGACTCGGTGCGGCTTGAAGGGAAACCGGTTTGGAACCTGATGAGGTGCAGTTTTTAAGGTGAAGCCGGTCTGAAACCGGTTTCCAACGTTATATATCCGTTATTCTAGCCACTGAGGGTTTTTTTGACCGCTTTGTTCCAAAATTCTTGACCATGTTGCCCCCCGTGTTATATAAATAGATATTGGTTAAATCACACAATTATATACTCTTTTCAATCTCAAAAACACTCAATAATAAAACTTAAAGTTTATTTTGTTTGATTTATATTTTACTAATTAAATTAAAAATAAAAACGCTCAATAATAAAAACCTGGTTTGGCCCGACCCAAACTGCATCAGATAGGTTCGAGTCCGTCCCCTCCTCAAACCGGGTTGGATCTCAACCCGGTGTTTACCACGTTTGACCTAACCAACTCGGTTTGCAACCCAAACCGCTTTGGCCAAAAAAGCGATTTGTACACCTCTAACGGTTATTATAATGTTTAGACCCGAATCAACATCTTTATAGACAAATGGCCAAAATGCCGCATCTAGTACCGCACTGCAGCCGTTATCATGTTAGGAAAATGCAACCTACTTAGGCTGTGCAGTGGTGCCATTAGGAGAGTGGCGTGAGAGTCACGTCAGCAGCCACATGCATGACTGGGGGGCGATGAGGGCATCGTGAGTGAGGCAAAAGGGCGTGAGGAAGAGAAAGCAATGGAGAAGAAGATGATGACTAGATGGTCACACTCACTAAACAATTACACACCTTCTGTCTACGTAACACCACTTTTTTGCTCACACCTACTAATCACTACACATACCCTAATCAAACTAGTTACTATAAGTAGTGACAATGGAATGTTGATGATTCTAGAGTAACATATGATATGTAATAAACAAGTTAACGCGTGATCGAAAAGCTATTAAGTGCAAAGATATCAGAATTGTTGAAAATGAAGATTTTGGATAGATCAAACAATGGCTTGTTAGATCAGATAATAACATATAGTTTAGTTGCATAGAAGATCTGAATTTGCAGACATTTGACTTTATGCTTGCATACTCTTCTTGTTATATGTCTGTCTGCTTGTACTTTGACATTTGACCATGTTCTTCAAAACCATCCTCATAAGGATGAACAAATTAAAGTACTTAGATGAGTTAGTAAACTTTCTTGAATCTTTTAACACAAAAAGCGCGAGATTCAGATGATTCATACGCGTAATCATCCTCATAAGTTTCTTCATGATCCATTAACTCTTTCATAACACCATTAGCGAACTTTCTTCTCAACCTTCCCCAACCACTTTGCCTGGCAGGCAAACACATCTCATGGCTATTACTCATGATTGCCAATGGCGGTACAACCCCACCCTTAACCGCCCTATCAAAAATCTCAAAATCTAAATCATAATCAACGACCCTCCTTTCGACTAAACCCCTTCCAACATCTTTTTCACTCAAAACCGCCCCCCAAAATTCACTCGGTTCTTCCCCTTCTGAAACCCTGAGTACTTGCCCAATCGCGCGTTCATATCTAATAACTTGTGAAGCCGCTAAAAACGCACTCTCAGACATTAATAAAGCACAATTCTTTCCAATCCACACGAAAATGTTACTAGGCACATGAACAACAAATGCTCCACGTGAATCAAGAGCATTTGAATCGGGTCGGGTCAACAACTTAGGTACAAGATGAAGCGGGTCATACGAGGAATGTGGGGCGATTCTAAACATTCTTAGAGCAGAATCCGGGCTCATGGGGCCCGCGTGGACCCGTTTTTGGCAATTCAAGAGTTGACAAGCAAAACCAATATTGGGGTCAATCACCCCTCGAGCGGTTTTCACTTGTTGAAATGCCTCTTCAAAACCAACCCGTTTAATCCACATTAAGTAGGCGATAACCAAAGATGTAGATCTTGATACCCCTTTTCGACAGTGAACAAAAATGCGACCTTTTTGTTCGCGAACATCCTCAAAGTAATCAAAAACATCGTATAGGATACTCGTGATGTCTTCTGTAGGCGTGTCTCGAAGCCAAAGCGTTTTATACACAAGATCTTTCTTGAAATACTCAGGACAAGCAAAACCAACACAATTCAAAACATGTGTGATCCCATTCGCACTAAGAACACTGCGGTCTTTTGCAACTGAATCGCTTCCTAGGAAAACATGATCTATGATTCTTGAACATTCTTTGTCGTATTCGAATCCGGGCCTAATGCTAGTACGAGGGGTAGTTGTGACATTTTCCCAGCCCATTGATTTGGGTCTGGAAACCAAAAGGGGAGGCAAACAAGCTCTTGGCTTTGAGTTTCTAGTGTTTATAATTACAGGTGAAATGCCAGCCCATGAAACTGACCGGGAATATGTCTTCCGGCCACCACCTCCGGCAGCGGCAGGTGGTGGGATGGTATTATCTTCTCCCCCAAGCATCCCAATTTTTCAACTAAAATGTTTAAATTATTAATATTTATAACCTAATTAAACAAGAACACTAATAATTGATGAATTGTGAATAGTAAAAGAGGGCAGAAGTTGAATGGGGACTTACTGGGATCAGTAGAGGCGGCTTGGTCGTTGAGGATTATGAAGAACCCTAAAAGGCTAAAACTAAAATGAATATAAATTATTTGTAATATATATGATTATAGTTGGAATCCCAATAAGGAATTGATTTTGGGGAGGGAAATTTGAATAAAGGTACGAACTTTTTGAAGGTTGAAAATCAGAGAGTGGAGGGAAGCGGACATCTTTGACCACGTGATGCATAAAGTCAATGGTCCAAACCTCCTGCTTTTGAATTGGGGGCAATCTGTCAAGGAAATCCAATCTTGTTAAAAAAATTTTGAACAGTAAGACTCAAAACACCCGAATCACCCTGGTAAACGGATCATAATTACATTTGAATAACAGAAGCATGGTAACTTGGCCCCACATCATCCAGGAGGAAACCCATAACTGACTCAACTTGGAACATAGCCCCTGACTCAACCCGAAAAATTTTTGTCCGGAACGAGATTCGAACTTATGACCTACCAATTGGAAATTAATGGGGCGACCACTCAATTTGTGAGTCTAATGACATATGAAAACTCGAAAATATAAAATATGTAATTTGAAATAGTAAATTTTTTTTAAATTAGATTAAAAAAAATAAAATAAACAAAAAACTGGAAATAACAATAAAAAATAAACGAAAATACTAATTTACCAAACAGTTTAATTTACGTGTTTTACGTTTAAATAACTGCAACTTTTTTTCTTTTCTATTTACGTATATGTAACTATGTGTTACGTGAGGTCAATACTTAAAATGATTTTTTTGTTAAAATGTTTAATACTAACAAATTATTGTTATTATATAATTGATTAAAATTGATTTTTAATTATTTTCGTTTAACTATGTGGTTTTCTTTTTAACACTTATAGTTGGCGCACAAAACAACATTTAATAGTTTAAGTAAACATTCAAAATTGCAACGAAAGTCTTAACATTCAATAATCTTAAGAAGTTAAAACATTTCAATAGTTCATTGCTCGTAACTTGACGTGCATACTAAAAGTCAAATTTATTTATTGGTTCTATCTTTACTTCATTAAGTGAAAACTTTATTTCTTTCATTCACACATCTCAAATGGGGAATTCTTCCATCATTCCTTTCGTTATAAAAAAATCTCTTTCATTTAGGGTTACTATTTGTATTGTCCCACTCTGTTCTTCATACATTCTCTCATCACAAGGTGAACTAGCACTAAGATGAAATCATTGTAACATAACCGTCCCAAAGCCCGAAGACAGTGCCCGTTGTGATTGCACGCAACAAAACTTCTATGTTTGCTTGTCCAAAAACAAGACTCCTTTGTTTGATTGTACAAGACTCCTCTGTTGTTTGCCTGACGACAAGACTCCTTTGTTGCTTGTTACGAAAACAAGTCCTCAGTTGCTTGTATAAGACTTCTATGTTCTTTCATTCACAGTTAACATTTACATTGTATATACTTTCCAACACATAATCATTCACATTAACACGTAATACAAACATTTAACGCATATTATCAATAACATGTAATTATCACATTCATTCGTAAAGATATATGTAGAAACCTAGGGGATGGAAAAGTTTTTTAAAACACTTAATTAATTTAAACTTTATTAAACTTGTATGATGAACACTTGTCTAGAACACAATATACATGTAAAAAATTAAGCAATAATGTATGTAAAAGTTGAAGGGAAGGAATGGAAAAAGGCGATTTATAGATGTTAGCAAATATTAAACATCTCTCTTAAACGGAAGAGATTACCGGTACAAAAGTCTCACTAAATAAAGGTAGTATTCACCTTATTAAACTAACTATCGAAAAATAGTGGCCTTAACCATTTACAACCCAAAAATTATATCAAGGTAGTGCAACACTCACAATCTCAAGTACTATATCAAGGTAGTGCACACTCTCACAACTTATCACGATATCAAGACAGTGATACTCACAACTCACCATACACTATATCTATATATTGTTTCCCAAACCAATCATCAACTATATAAAGATAGTATGTTGATGAACTCACACTAGTAACCCTTACAAGAAGTGATGTAACTTTCCCAAATCTGTCATGGCAAACTCCTTAGAGAGGGACACAATGATGTTTAGGTATGTAGCATGTACCGTTAGGATTGTTTGCGCCCTGTCAAGTATGATGAAGATTTCTATCGTTTATGTCCAACATACGAACTCCAATTAAGATTTTTGAAATCATCGTCTGACATCAAATTCAGAATTCATAACATACATTTTCCACTTCGGGTAATAATATCAACAAGTGTAGTAACAAATAAAGTTATGAAATCAATTTCAAACAAGACACTGTTAACATCATCTGAATTCTTGTCATAATTTGGTTAAAGTAGCACCACATCTCAATAGCTTCTTTTGTCGGAAAATTTGCTTCTTAAAACTTTTATTATTCGACAATACAAAATAATTGTTGATTCTGCCTAATTTTACTTTGGAATGTTGAAAGTGAATTATCGATTTTCAATTAAATGTTAGTGTTTAGGGTGTTGATGTGAATGATTATGTGTTGTAAAGGGGATCAAACAAACATCAAAGATAAACAGAGAGAGGGGATCAAACAAACATCAAAGATAAACAGAGAGAGGGGATCAGATTTCTGGCTTGGATTCCCTTTGAAAAAGGGAATTTGATTAAATGCGCTCAGTATAATCAGCTTTGATCATCTGGGGAAATAATCATCATCTCCACTCTCCTAAACATCTAAACAAAATTTATAATCATTATAACACCAGATCTGGTTTTAAACCGGTTTGGTAAAAAGTCAAGCATCGGGTTTGGTTTTAAACCGGTTTCGTTATACCATCGAGCCAGTACTAGTGAACTAACTAACAAAGTAAGGCACATAATTGATTACAAAAAGATATAAAATCGAGAAATAACGATAAAGAAATAGTAAGTTTGGCCTCTTCAGTTCAGGTCTCCAATAATCGTTTCCGCATGGATATCTCGGAAGAACGAAAGTTTTTATTTTAATCATCATAAAAGGAATTTGAAAACAAATTCAAAATCACAAAAAAATGAAAACAGAGAGGATCAGATTTCTGGCTTGGATTCTCTTTGAAAAAAGAGAATTTAATTAAATGCGCTCAGTATAATCAACTTCGATCATCTGGGGAAATAATCATCATCTCCACTCTATAATCATCTAAATAAAAAATAATAAAATTTAATAAAACAAAATTAAAAACCGAAAGAGACGGATCAGATTTCTGGCTTGAGTTTCTCCAAAAGGAGAAACATAAATTGAGCGCTCAGTTATTTCAGATTCGATCATCTGGGGAAATAATCATCACATCCATCACACAAAATTCAATTCACGATAAACACACCAAAATTTCTCCAGATCTGAAAATTTTAAAGCTCAATTGATTACAACTACAACAAACTATTTCAAATCCAGATAATTAATATCGCATCGGCTCATACACAACACCTATTGAAACTTAAAAGCGCCGGTAATCAGTATTTCGATGCATTTACAATATGAAAACCTAATCAATCTGAATATCGATGATATGCATAGATGTGCCAGGAGACAGGTAACATCGATGCAATTGTATACACATCGAGCTGTTTAATACTGGCGGTATAAAATACTTAATCTATGCTCCGGAAACTTGAATTTCTCTCATTTTGATAATTGAGAGAGTTCACCATTATGAAGCAACAAAATCGATGATACATAAGTTATACGAGATGTTTCAAAATCGGAATTAAACGATCCACTAGTAAACAGTGTATATATTGTGAAAAAATCGGATGAAATCCGACGGTTTTGAAGTTTTGATTTATGCTTTCGTTGACACGTACGCCGGGGGCCGGCGAACGTAACGCCTATCAAAAGCAACAGAAAATGAAATCTGAACAACTGTCTAGAAAAGGAAGGACGTCGGAAAAACTTACCGGGGGATTATAGTCATGAGCGGTTGAAGTCTTCATGAAATAACGATGGTTAAGGTTCGAATGGGGTTCTGGTATTTGTAGGCGCAGGGAGGCAATGGTAAACCCTAATTTGTTGAATGTCAATTACTGAAATGCCCTTTCTTTACCTGTGATATGTTGCAATTTGCAACGGCTATTAACCTCTTATTGAAAAACAAACTAAAAAGAATAGTAGGAATTAATAAACATTTTTTTATTATTTTTTTAATTTTTATTTTGATCATCATATTTTGTATAATATACGTTTTTAACCTATTTCATTTCTCTTTGTATTTTTTCACCATCATACTTTGTATAATATACGTTTTTAACCCGTTTCATTTACTTTGTATGATATACGTTTTTAACCAGTTTCATTTTCTAAATGGTATTGTTATTATCGGAGAAACGTGTACGTTTCGACGCGTCGCCGTAATGCGGAGTGGTTCGAGTTACTATACGTTTCGACGCCGCCACAACGCGAGGCGGGTAAATCCCCTGGTTTATTTAAACAATCATAATTATTAGGGATTTAGGGTGGATGGGTGTCATTGGGTTGGTGGCATATGAAAACTGTTTAAGAAACATTTGAGTATGCCACGGTTCCAGTGTTAGAGGTGTTTAGGATTGAGTTTGAAAACAACGTATTGATTTATTGACTTTTTTAAAAAACAATAAGTCAAAAAAATGTTTGCCAATGATTAAAGTCCTTTTATTTTGGCTTTTTTATAAGTTTTAAAATATTGTTTTCCAAAAGTCACAAATTTTAGATTTTTAAAACTCGTTACGACTTTTTGAATAAAAAATTACCAATCTACCTTCCTTTAACTTACAATAAATATAGTGTCACACCCAAACCGACGGCGGATTATACGTTGGGGCGGAAACGATTGTTCAAAAGCACAAGGTTGACTAATAAAGTTGAGATATTTCATTAATAAATTAACGGTTCAACATGACAAAAGTAACATATTGTTCAAACATGAAAAATAACATAAGTTTAATTCTTGATGGTCTTTCTAAGTCCAAGCATCCTACGTTTTCATAGATAAGCCTCACTCTTGTGCACCTGAAACATGTTAAGTAACTGTCAACTAAAAATAGTTGGTGAGATACAAAAGTTTTGACACCGTTTAACAAAGTTTTTAAAAGTTTTACAATTCACCATGATTAATGTATCTAAGCATAAATGTGAGAAAAACAAGTAAGTTAAACATTGTGCACGTCAAACCTCCAACCAAGTTTAGGCATAACCCGAATGTTACCCTTATAAGTTTCAAGTATAAGTTTCGTTTAGTAACAAACACCAAGGGCTCCTCCCGAAGGGTCAATCAATCAAGGTGGATTGGTCAAATGCAATAAATCTATCATTGTTACTATCGGCTCGGCCAAAGCTAATGAACATGCTAGAATTAAGTTTAATTTAACGTACAAGTCTCAAGGCATTCAACACATAGATGACATGTAAACATAGTTAAGTTTGAATTTTATGAGTCTAAAAAGTGCAGGCATGTTCCACCCCAAGTTTATAAAACAAAAACAAAACAAAAAAAGGGCTAAGTATACTCACATGGATTGGATGAAGAGTATCCGACGAGAGTAGGTTTGCAAGACTTTGAGGGAGAATATCTTCACAATAAGCCTAAAAATATAAGTCTAAAGTTTCAAGTTTATTTCTATAAGTCTAAGACAAGGATCTAGGGCTCAAGGTTGACTAGGGTTCCAAACGGGAGACGGGATTGATCGTGTTAATAAAGTTTTAAATTAAGTTTAAAATAAGAGTTTTGAATGTAAGACTTGGATATCAATGTCTTAATAAGTTAATAGTTTAAAATAATTATGGTTTAAAATAATTATTTAAGATAAGGGTTAAAAAATAATAATTATTTCAAAGGTAAAATAATTATTAAATACAACGTATGTAAAGACTAAATAGTGATTAGGGGTTAATAACATTTATTTAAAATAAGTAATTATTAAGGATAAATAATAATTATTTAAGAATAAATAATTACTAAGAATAAATAATTATCCAAAAGAATAATTACTTTATTTAAAAGTAGAAACCATTCAAGATTTAAAGTATTTAATAATTAGGTATTTATCTTACAAAATAACTGAAATTTAATAATGTTTAAAAATAATACGTATTTATAAGTTTATAAAATGTCAAATAAAATTCCTTATAAAAGTGCACATCTAAAAAGAGAAAAGATGTCTAAATATTCTTAAAGTCTAAATGAACCCATAAATTTAATAAGTATTAAATTATAAGTTTATAACTATTTAAATAATGTTTGTGTTTAAAATCATAAACTTATATGTATTCTACATTCATGGGGGTTTATAAATTATAAGTTTCTTTTAACTTTAGGTTTTATAAAGTTTATAAAAGTTATTTCTATTTTAATGTATTTATTTATTTTCAAGGTTTTCAAAACCGAAATAATTTAGGAAATAATGACAATTTCCAGTTTCGAATTTTTATAAAACACCTCCTGTTTAGAACATTAGTTTTATAAAGTTTAAAAATATTTTTATAATTTTAAGGGTTTAGAACTATTTTTAAAGGATTATTTAGTACAAGTTTTAATTAATTAAAATAGTTCCAGAAATTAAAAGTATAAATGAAAATCATTTTTGAGTTTATAAAAGTTTAGCAGAATTTATAAAAATTATTAACAGTGTAAAAACTGCTTGGAAATGAATTAAAAAAATAAAATGGACAAAACCCGGCTCCCCGGATTCGAACTCGGGTCTGTCCCGGGTTACCAAACACAGGCGCGCTTAACCACCCCGACTACGGGTTTCGTTGAGTGTAATCATGGAAAACAAACTTTATACACACAAGTTCCAAACGCCCCCAAATACGATACGAGCCCTAAAATTTGATCGCCCAAATACGATACGATTAACCCTCTGTTAATGCAATTTAATAGAGGGCTATTGATCCTTAGATGAAAACGAAGAGGAAGAACATTCGAATTACCTGCTTTAGTGCCGAATCGAGGAAGAACGAGTCCGATTTTTTGGGTCGGCCGTCGTGGATTCTAATCGGCAATTGCAGGTTCGTTTAGATTAAATTGAGAGTGTTTGAGTGTGATTTCTTAGGTCGATTACGGTTGGTATTTATAATTAATTTCATCAATTAATGTCCGGTTGGTTGGGGGTTAACGGGTGTGTAAAATACCGAGTTTGAATTCGAATTGCGCGGGTCTCGGGCTGTGTCCGAGTATTGAAGACCTCGGGGTTGGGTTGCACGCCGAAGGCAAGTTCGAGGTTCATCGAACCTGGTCGCAATCGCGATTTTTGCGTGAAAGAGGGTGGAAGCCGGAGTCTACGGGTTTCGAACCCACGACCGAATCTGAGTTTTGGAACTTTGGTTGAATTACACAACCAGTCCCTGAAGTCTCCTGGCCTTAACATTTCATGTTAAAATGTGATTTTAAGTTCACTCCAACTTTCAGAAATGACAGTTTAGTCCCTGGACTTTTATAAAAATAAATGTGTTTTATTTTTATAAAATCTAACTAAGTTTTATCATTTTACTATTTTAAAATTTGATAATAAAATTTCCTAAGATTCATAGTATATATAAAAACGTTTAGGTTATTTCCGTATGGATAACTTGTAATGGTTTTTGTTTTATATATGCTATATATATATATATATTTATAATTAAATTTCACCTATGTGTATACATATTTCAAATATCATTCGTTTTTCTTAAACGTATAAATCAATGTTTGTTACAGAAGTTATAGTTATATATATATAATTTTTTTATCACAATTTAAGTTTTGGATCGGTAATACGTTCAAAGGTTTAGGAAAAGTGTGCGTCGGAAAGTATAGGATATTAGAGTCTCCCCTACTTTAGGAAATTTCGTCCCGAAATTAAAGTAGGAAATTTACTGTTTTCAAGAATTGATATGCGCAAGGATAATGAGGAAGATAAGTAATCCTGGGTTACGTTTAGGATCCTAACTGGAATGACAGGAATAAGATTACGCTCAAGTTTCTAAGTTTTCAAAGTTTCCAAGAGTTTCCCTAAGAAGCATATAGTTTCATTGAAATACATGAAGATTTGTTTTCAGGAATGTATTTGAGATAATAGCTGATGAACTTCCATTCAAGATTTAAAGTGGGATGCATCACTCGGGATGGATTCGATGATAGTTTAATGATTTGAGTTTGTAGACTATTATGTCTAAGGATTGCTACGGTACCTAAGTTCCGTGGCTACTTTTTTACGATAAGTCTTAGATCATGACACATGACAGAGTTTACTATGCCTTCCCATACGTTGATTTTCATACTTACGTGTGCACCCGCAAGCATTTAAATCATCGCATAGTCCGCATAGGTCCTTCCGTTTGTGTGTGGATCAAGAAAGAGTACCAGAATTTGTTTAACACATGACTAAAGTTTCCACATAAGAGTGATCATTGATTTAAAGAGTCTCTTAGAGGGAAACGTCATTCAATGATTAAAGGGAAAAGAATGTGACAAGATTTAGAGTTTCAAAGTTTCCTCGTGATTGAATAAGAATACTTCAATCATTGAGTAGTTTTAAAGTCTTTACACTTTCCTCGTGTTTGATCAAGAATACATCAAACTTTTAGTAGTTTAAAAGTCTTATACGTTCATCATGTTTGAACAAGCATACGTCAAACATGGAGTAGTTTAAAGTCTCATACGTTCATCATGTTTGAACAAGAATACGTCAAACATGGAGTAGTTTAAAGTCTTATACGTTCATCATGTTTGAACAAGAATACGTCAAACATTGAGTAGTTTAAAGTCTCATACGTTCATCATGTTTGAACAAGAATACGTCAAACATGGAGTAGTTTAAAGTCTTATACGTTCATCATGTTTGAACAAGAATACGTCAAACATGGAGTAGTTTAAAGTCTCATACGTTCATCATGTTTGAACAAGAATACGTCAAATATAGAATAGTTTAAATTGTGTTTGAACAAGAATACGTCAAACATAGAATAGCTTAAAGTCTCTTAGTTTAGCTTCAGTGTATAGGAGTATACGATTACGCTTTGAGTATAAAGTGGTTATCTAAATACTCTAGTATTTAAGGGAGGTGTGGGACAGTGTTTGGAACAGGATTAACCGTTACACGCTCTCTCACAGAAGATTCGAGTCATTCAGAAGGTTAGGTAGATCCTGATGTTTGGGTTTGAAGGGAAGACTAGGGAGGTATTCTGCTAAAGAGAGCAATGTCTCCCTTCATTTTAGTTTCTAGTATCAAGAATGAAATTTTCTCGTATATATGGAATGTACGTTTATCAAGTCTTATATGAAAATCATTTTTTATAATTTTAAGGGTTTAGAACTATTTTTAAAGGATTATTTAGTACAAGTTTTAATTAATTAAAATAGTTCCAGAAATTAAAAGTATAAATGAAAATCATTTTTGAGTTTATAAAAGTTTAGCAGAATTTATAAAAATTATTAACAGTGTAAAAACTGCTTAGAAATGAATTAAAAAAATAAAATGGACAAAACCCGGCTCCTCGGATTCGAACTCGGGTCTGTCCCGGGTTACCAAACACAGGCGCGCTTAACCACCCCGATTACGGGTTTCGTTGAGTGTAATCATGGAAAAAAACTTTATACACACAAGTTCCAAACGCCCCTAAATACGATACGAGCCCTAGAATTTGATCGCCCAAATACGATACGATTAACCCTCTGTTAATGCAATTTAACAGAGGGCTATTGATCCTTAGATGAAAACGAAGAGGAAGGACATTCGAATTACCTGCTTTAGTGCCGAATCGAGGAAGAACGAGTCCGATTTTTTTGGTCGGCCGTCGTGGATTCTAATCGGCAATTGCAGGTTCGTTTAGATTAAATTGAGAGTGTTTGAGTGTGATTTCTTAGGTCGATTACGGTTGGTATTTATAATTAATTTCATCAATTAATGTCCGGTTGGTTGGGGGTTAACGGGTGTGTAAAATGCCGAGTTTGAATTCGAATTGCGCGGGTCTCGGGCTGTGTCCGAGTATTGAAGACCTCGGGGTTGGGTTGCACGCCGAAGGCGAGTTCGAGGTTCATCGAACCTGGTCGCAATCGCGATTTTTGCGTGAAAGAGGGTGGAAGCCGGAGTCTACGGGTTTCGAACCCACGACCGAATCTGAGTTTTGGAACTTTGGTTGAATTACACAACCAGTCCCTGAAGTCTCCTGGCCTTAACATTTCATGTTAAAATGTGATTTTAAGTTCACTCCAACTTTCAGAAATGACAGTTTAGTCCCTGGACTTTTATAAAAATAAATGTATTTTATTTTTATAAAATCTAACTAAGTTTTATCATTTTACTATTTTAAAATTTGATAATAAAATTTCCTAAGATTCATAGTATATATAAAAACGTTTAGGTTATTTCCGTATGGATAACTTGTAATGGTTTTTGTTTTATCTATGCTATATATATATATATATTTATAATTAAATTTCACCTATGTGTATACATATTTCAAATATCATTCGTTTTTCTTAAACGTATAAATCAATGTTTGTTACAGAAGTTATAGTTATATATATATAATTTTTTTATCACAATTTAAGTTTTGGATCGGTAATACGTTCAAAGGTTTAGGAAAAGTGTGCGTCGGAAAGTATAGGATATTAGAGTCTCCCCTACTTTAGGAAATTTCGTCCCGAAATTAAAGTAGGAAATTTACTGTTTTCAAGAATTGATATGCGCAAGGATAATGAGGAAGATAAGTAATCCTGGGTTACGTTTAGGATCCTAACTGGAATGACAGGAATAAGATTACGCTCAAGTTTCTAAGTTTTCAAAGTTTCCAAGAGTTTCCCTAAGAAGCATATAGTTTCATTGAAATACATGAAGATTTGTTTTCAGGAATGTATTTGAGATAATAGCTGATGAACTTCCATTCAAGATTTAAAGTGGGATGCATCACTCGGGATGGATTCGATGATAGTTTAATGATTTGAGTTTGTAGACTATTATGTCTAAGGATTGCTACGGTACCTAAGTTCCGTGGCTACTTTTTTACGATAAGTCTTAGATCATGACACATGACAGAGTTTACTATGCCTTCCCATACGTTGATTTTCATACTTACGTGTGCACCCGCAAGCATTTAAATCATCGCATAGTCCGCATAGGTCCTTCCGTTTGTGTGTGGATCAAGAAAGAGTACCAGAATTTGTTTAACACATGACTAAAGTTTCCACATAAGAGTGATCATTGATTTAACGAGTCTCTTAGAGGGAAACGTCATTCAATGATTAAAGGGAAAAGAATGTGACAAGATTTAGAGTTTCAAAGTTTCCTCGTGATTGAATAAGAATACTTCAATCATTGAGTAGTTTTAAAGTCTTTACACTTTCCTCGTGTTTGATCAAGAATACATCAAACCTTGAGTAGTTTAAAAGTCTTATACGTTCATCATGTTTGAACAAGCATACGTCAAACATGGAGTAGTTTAAAGTCTCATACGTTCATCATGTTTGAATAAGAATACGCCAAACATGGAGTAGTTTAAAGTCTTATACGTTCATCATGTTTGAACAAGAATACGTCAAACATGGAGTAGTTTAAAGTCTCATACGTTCATCATGTTTGAACAAGAATACGTCAAACATGGAGTAGTTTAAAGTCTTATACGTTCATCATGTTTGAACAAGAATACGTCAAACATGGAGTAGTTTAAAGTCTCATACGTTCATCATGTTTGAACAAGAATACGTCAAATATAGAATAGTTTAAATTGTGTTTGAACAAGAATACGTCAAACATAGAATAGCTTAAAGTCTCTTAGTTTAGCTTCAGTGTATAGGAGTATACGATTACGCTTTGAGTATAAAGTGGTTATCTAAATACTCTAGTATTTAAGGGAGGTGTGGGACAGTGTTTGGAACAGGATTAACCGTTACACGCTCTCTCACAGAAGATTCGAGTCATTCAGAAGGTTAGGTAGATCCTGATGTTTGGGTTTGAAGGGAAGACTAGGGAGGTATTCTGCTAAAGAGAGCAATGTCTCCCTTCATTTTAGTTTCTAGTATCAAGAATGAAATTTTCTCGTATATATGGAATGTACGTTTATCAAGTCTTATATGAAAATCATTTTTTATAATTTTAAGGGTTTAGAACTATTTTTAAAGGATTATTTAGTACAAGTTTTAATTAATTAAAATAGTTCCAGAAATTAAAAGTATAAATGAAAATCATTTTTGAGTTTATAAAAGTTTAGCAGAATTTATAAAAATTATTAACAGTGTAAAAACTGCTTAGAAATGAATTAAAAAAATAAAATGGACAAAACCCGGCTCCTCGGATTCGAACTCGGGTCTGTCCCGGGTTACCAAACACAGGCGCGCTTAACCACCCCGATTACGGGTTTCGTTGAGTGTAATCATGGAAAAAAACTTTATACACACAAGTTCCAAACGCCCCTAAATACGATACGAGCCCTAGAATTTGATCGCCCAAATACGATACGATTAACCCTCTGTTAATGCAATTTAACAGAGGGCTATTGATCCTTAGATGAAAACGAAGAGGAAGGACATTCGAATTACCTGCTTTAGTGCCGAATCGAGGAAGAACGAGTCCGATTTTTTGGGTCGGCCGTCGTGGATTCTAATCGGCAATTGCAGGTTCGTTTAGATTAAATTGAGAGTGTTTGAGTGTGATTTCTTAGGTCGATTACGGTTGGTATTTATAATTAATTTCATCAATTAATGTCCGGTTGGTTGGGGGTTAACGGGTGTGTAAAATGCCGAGTTTGAATTCGAATTGCGCGGGTCTCGGGCTGTGTCCGAGTATTGAAGACCTCGGGGTTGGGTTGCACGCCGAAGGCGAGTTCGAGGTTCATCGAACCTGGTCGCAATCGCGATTTTTGCGTGAAAGAGGGTGGAAGCCGGAGTCTACGGGTTTCGAACCCACGACCGAATCTGAGTTTTGGAAATTCGTATTTCTTATCCTTGTGTGTCAGTGTGGTGAGAGGTTGGGCTATCTTAGAGAAATTTTCGATGAATCGTCGATAGTAGCCCGCAAGGCCTAAGAACTGTCGTACCTCAGTCGGAGTCTTAGGTGCTTCCCAATTCTTAATCGCCTCGATTTTGGATGGGTCAACATGTATGCCTTTCTCATTGACCACATGTCCAAGGAACTGTACTTCGCGAATCCAGAAGTCGCATTTCGAGAACTTGGCGTACAATTTCTCGGCTTTCAGCAACTCCATAATTAACTCCAACTGCTCGGCATGTTCCTCTTTGTTCTGTGAGTATATCAGGATATCGTCTATGAACACAATCACAAACTTGTCCAAGTAGGGCTTGCACACTCGGTTCATGAGGTCCATGAATACCGCCGGTGCATTGGTTAACCCAAATGGCATGACCATGAACTCGTAGTGACCGTAACGAGTTCGGAAGGCGGTCTTTGGAATGTCGTCTTCCTGAATCCTTAGCTGATGGTATCCCGACCGCAGATCGATCTTTGAGTAATAGCTCGACCCTTGTAATTGATCGAACAGGTCATCGATCCTTGGTAGTGGATATCGGTTCTTGATAGTTACCTTGTTCAGTTCTCTGTAGTCGATACACATACGGAACGATCCGTCTTTCTTCTTAACGAACAAGACTCGTGCTCCCCAAGGCGAGAAGCTTGGTCTGATGAAGCCTTTGTCTAACAGTTCCTGTAATTGGTTAGACAATTCCTGCATTTCCGATGGCGCCAGTCAGTTAGGTGACCTTGCTATCGGAGCAGCTCCTGTGGTGAGATCAATCTGGAACTCGACTTGCCGTTGCGGTGGAAGTCCGGGCAAATCGTCAGGAAATACTTCCGGGTAATCTCGGACGATCGGTATATCTTCGATTCTTCCCCTCTTTGGCTCTCTTTTTCCGTTACGTGCGCTAGAATCACATGGTATCCCTTCTGTAGGTATTTCTGGACTTTCATGCCAGTAATGATTCCTAGTGTTGTATAACTCTTTTCTCCTTGAATCACTAGTGTTTCTCCGTTCGACAGCGGAATACGAACGATTTTCTCGTGACATACAATCTCAGCTCGGTTCTTGGACAACCAGTCCATACTGATGACTATATCAAAACTCCCTAGTGTTACTAGTAACAGGTACATAGTGAATGGGTGGTCAGCTGGTGTCAGAACACATCCTGGGATTATCTGTTCTGTCTCAATCAATTTACCACCAGCTAGTTCCACCGTGTACAGGTAATCTGATTCAGTCGATGTAATATCAAGTAGCGAGTTAAACTCTATCGACGCAACGCTTTTATCGACACTTGTATCAAATAGAGTGGAAACCTAACTGTTGTTCACAAGATCATGCGGGTGACAAATCTTGGATTTTATCGAGCTCCTCCGGCTCCTACAATGAACGCTATGTCACGCGCATCATTATCACTATGTCTTCTAGACTTTGGGCAATCCTTGTGGATATGTCCGAGTTTACCATACTCGAAGCATCCATGGTTTTCTCCTGCGTTCGTGGTTTGATTAATAGTCCTGCAATTGTGGGTGGTAGGGCCGAAATGCTTGTATTTCTAGCACTGGGAGTCTTCACATGAACTTGTGTGGTGGAAACTCATTTGTTATATGTCGGTAAATTCTCAGCGTATCCACCTCGGGTTACCTTATCTGGTTAGCGTGCGGCAACGGCCTTATCTGTTTTCTGTCTCCTCGGGGCTGGTGGTGTAAGGGTTTTATCGGGGGTATCGTCTCATCTCCTTTTGTTTCTAAATGACTTCACAAGAGATCCACCTCTGAATAGTACACCTTGACGAACTTCTTGGCCTTTCAGATTGAGTGCAAGTCTCGCTGCGTTCCGGGTGGTGATAGGTTCAGTAGGTGTCACTATATGTTGGATCTGAGGCGTTAAGCCTCAAATGTACCTTTCGTTTCTCTTGGGTTCCAGTACGAACATATGTGCATACTCGGGCCAAGTCATGGAATTTCGTGGGGTATCCTTCTATATTCACACCTTCTACCGACGGGTTTCAGATTTCTTGTTCTAACTTTTGCAGTACATTTCAGGGAATATTCCTATTACGTAATTTCCATAACTTCTTCTCACAAGATTATGTTAGCAGTTCCTAGACTTAGAGTGTGGTCATGTGAGTTTCAATATGTGAGGGCTTGTCCTTCGAATGTGCCGGTGGCGAATTTGACTTTTTAATCCATGGTACGACTGTTCATGCTGAGAACATATTATATCTTATCAATCCATTTGGTAATACCTTCGGCTCCTCCCTCGTCGTGGAAGTTTCAGGGTCTGTATGCATAGAGGGCCTTGTATATATAAACCGCCCTTCTAGTGGTTCTTTGTTTCAGACTAAGTTTGGTTTAAATACGTAAAAGAGAAAAGATATTGAATAATCTTATGCCATCAAAGGTAGCACTTTATGTCAGGTGATATTCTATGACTCGATCCACTCGCAGTATTCTACGCGATCGGAAATCGGGCAACTAAGATTTGGAAAATAGGAGTACGGTTCGTACAGGAAAGTCAACTTGGATTGTAGGATTCGCCAGAGTTCTTATACACTACAATTTATGATTACGTGTGCACCCGTAATAATACTTTGCATTGCATGGTCCCACTGATGTTTCCCTGATCCCAAGTTTCCAGATTAAAAGAGTGTAATATTCATTAGATTGTACCATCGGGTACGGAATGTTAACCGTATCTAAGGGCACAGTAGGATTTTAGCCAATGTACTAAGGCTGACGGGTTTAGAGTCATACTGAATAGATTCGAAAGTAGGAATTTCAGTTAAGAACTTCCTTGAGTTGGGACATATGAGTAGGGTTCGGTTCGCAACTTGAAGTAACAGTCCTCGATTTCTCTGAGTCTTTCCGGTACCCCTCGGACGAACCCCGTTTCTTCGTGTGAATCTCCACCTCGAACTCCTCGTGGTCCGGGTGATGTGACAATGTAGATGGTGTTGAAACATGACGGGGCAGTGTGACCCTCTTCCTCGGGGTTTGACAAAGTAATGCTTCACCTGAGTGCGGGAGGTACGGGGATGGGATGGGGTGAGGTACTACCTCGGGGTCTCCTCCCCAGCACTTATGTCCACGAGAAGCCTCAAGCTCCCTGTCGAATATAGTCTCAGGAACCTCTTCGGCTCCTCCTCGTCATCCTTGTGGTTGTCGGCTAGGTGTTCCCCCGAATACTTGCTCGGGTTCTCGTCGTCATCAGTCATTGGGATACCATCGTCACCAGATGCGCGCGGGAGTAGTGGTGTGGACGGTGCGGGAAGTGACGACTCCACTGATGATGATGCCGACGGTGTGTACTTGTACTACTCCTCTGAATCGAAGATGAAAATCAGGTGAGATGCAGAAGACATAGTCGAGACAGTAACATTGTCTAAGTATTAAGTAATATAGATCATGTGAATGTATATGCAATGTGAATGATGTGATGTGAACTATGTGAGCCTACAGTTATAGTCTAAGTACACTAAATGCAACTTAGTTCTCTATAACCAGGGCTCTGATACCAATCTGTCACACCCTGAAATTTCCACAGCGGGTTACCCGCGGGTTGTGACTGTCAAGGATCATCAGTCCCGGTCATTTCGAACGACCTCTAACTGGTTTTCGAAAAGACATTCCGTTTGAACATCATACAAAATTAAATAGTAATACAGAGTTTGAAAATGCGGAATGTAAAGTGCGGAAGCAAAAGTAATGTTGCAAAATACAGAAGCATGACAAATTAGGTTCCCATAAACCTAAGCTTCTAAATGAAAACATGCTGTGGGACTCTTGGAGTGCAATCCTAGTCCGTGCATGAATGCTTAGCGACCTGAGATAAACATGCTTAAAGTGTCAACACAGGGTTGGTGAGTTCACAGGTTTAAGTAACAGAAACAGAAATGAAAACAGTGTAACAGTAGGGAAATTCTACTCATGATTCGATTGTTGATCAGACAATATACGATAATAATATAAGCAATTCACCGAAACCGAAGCTAACGAAAAGGATGCTGAAACTTGCATTTTGCCTCTTACGTGCCCCGCACGCATGGATTAGGTCAATGATGCACCCGTTAGACCTCCAGTCTAAGTTAGCGCGACTAACCCGGGTGGGGGTGGTTAAACCCAATAGTACTATTCATGATTACCTCGCTTGGGAAATAATTAACGGTTCGGTTGTGAGAGGACTTTACGTGCGGGAAATACACCCACTTATATATTAACGTGAAATCAAAGTAACGTCATAAAACTATGAAAGTAAGTTTGAGCATGTATCTCCCCCAATGAAAAAAAATAGGTAAAATGGGGCCGTGAAAACTCACCTGGAAATGCGGTGAATGAGAAATGAAAGCAACAAAAGAAATCGAGTAACTCCGGGTAACCGACCAAACCGAGCCCTAGGAAATAGTAAGGCTATAAGGTCTATGAAAGTAAACATGGTTTATGTAACCACATTCATCCAAACGACTCAACGTTGAAAGGTTACATTGACGTTTTGAAAAGGTTTGACCAAAGTTGACCGAGGTTTGACCAACTTTGACCAAGGTTTGACCAACTTTGACCAAGTTTGACTAATGTTGACTAATGTTGACCAATGTTGACTAGTGTTGAAGTCATGTATAAACAACACACAAGTAACATATAAGTTGTAAACATGTAACACATAAGCATCATACAAGTTATACATGTGTAGCACAAGTAGCATATAAGTTGTACATGTGTGACACATAAAGAACATATAAGTTGTACCTAAGTAATGTATAAGTAACCCCTTGTGACATAACATACAAGCTTCAACTAGTTGTATAAGAAACTAACATGTGATAGGTGACATAGCATTTGCACATCTTTATGGCACATTTCATACACATAATTCATGTCATCATATTAATAACCTATTAGTATCATCTCAACACTTTCAAACAAGTAGCATAATATGTCGTTGCAAAATTCCATAACTCTTAACATAACAAGGTTTCCATTTTTGACAATTAGGGTTTTAGTGCACTTGAGGTGCCATAGCCCAAACAAACAAGTTATACATGAAATTATAATAGTAACATATTAGTAACATGATTCTATGCATTTACTTTCTATTTCAAGCAATTATGAAGTTTCTCAACAAATAAAGTTTCCTTATTTAGCAAGGTTCACCAAAACATGTCATTACACCATTCCAAATCACATATTCTTTCATAAGTCATCTATTCATATTGTAATAAGGCCATATAACCTACTTTAAACATTTATAGCCTACACATACAAATTATGAACAATTAAAGTTTCCTTTTTAGGAAAGTGGTCCAAACGACCCTATTGCACATGTGTAACCTCAAATAACTCTTTTTACTACTTTAATATATATTATAGAACCATAATATCAAGTTTTTATCCATTATAACTCCCTAACACAAAATATGCAAAATTAAAGTTTCCTTATATAGTAAGTCGGCATAACCAAGTGTAAAACCACATTTCAACCAAAAAAATCATATTTCCTATCTATTCTACTATAATGTATACTATTTTAACTATCAAACATATCACACATCCATTTTTGCAAAAATGCATCCAACAAAGTTTCTATAAATAGAAACGAGCAAAATACTAGGTAAACAAGTATTTCAAACCATAAAATGTGTAAATATGTGTCAACAACCTTATTTTATGAAAACTTTTAGTTAGAAACATGCATTATAACACTTGAATCAACAAAACCCATTTGGATGATGGTGGTACTCCATATGGCCGAAAAAAAATGAAAGAAAGTGGTTGGATTCTTACAAAACTTAGGTATGTTGAAGATATTGACTTGAATAAGCTTGAATCCTTCTTGAATAACTTTGGAATGGACTTGTAATGCATGAAATGGATGAAGAAAGTTTGAGAGAAATGGGGGCTAGGGTGGGGGTTGGCGGCCGTGAGAAAGAGAGGAGAGGGAGAGAGAAGTGTGTAGGTTTAGGGTTTTCAAATGAGGGTTAAGGGTGTTTAGGAGAGTTTTAGTACAAAGGGTGTTGGGCTTTCTTGAGTTTTAAGGCTTTTTACAAATCAAATGGGCTACTAATAGATTTTTAATTAGTAAAAAGCTGAATTATTTGGCCCAAATTATAAATCCATCATTTTTATAAAATCTAATTTAGTGTTGTTGGCACATATCGCGTATCCGCTTAAAAAGCGTTAATTTAAAAGTTGCTCTAAAAATTCCGGAAAAATTCATATAAGCACGAAATATTAAATCACAGTATTACATATAATTTTTGCACACAAATTATATGTCTAAATATTATTTCTGAAATTCACCAACGTTCGTGTGACAGGACGCGTGTGTGACCCGGTAATCCGTCCGATTACCGATGCATGTAATGAAATGAAACGAATGAACTTGTTATATGAAATGTGTACTTAATTAACCTATAATCAAGTATGATGCAAGTGTAATCACGTGAATTCAAGTAATAGTCGGGTATGGATATTAACCTGAATTTGCCGGGTGTCACACTAGCCCTTACATAAGACAAAAATTAAAATTTGGTAGAAGTAGAGGCTTCATGCACGCCTTAGGTAGCTCTCCACTAAGAAGCAGATTAATACTATCACAAGTACTGCTAGGGTTACCCGGATGGCAAACCTAGCCTCCGCTCTAGTGGTTTCGGTACGGTGCTCGAGGATTTCTCTGTCTTCCTCCAAAGTTATGATCTTTTCTTCCTGGATCCAGATTTGGTTGGCCAGGTCGTCGATCCTTTGGTTTAACAGGTCTTGTCGAGCCCTATGCTCCATCTCCCGTCTCATAAATTCGGCGGTTTCCACGAACCTAGAAATGTTAGGCATCGGGATTCCCATTGCCACGGCAGGAGCCCCGGCATGCCTAGCCCTTAGGGTAGGGGTAGGTGCTAGATACGGGTCCCTTGGTGGTGATGAGAACCGGTGGTGAAGATGAGGTGGTTGATAGGGATTCCTCGGTGGTGATGTCCTGGGGTTTCTGATCCAAATGGTGTTGAGTTCAGCTCTTGCCCGTGCATTGGGATAAGGACTTGGTTGATACACCGGTGACTCGCTACTCTCTTCCCGGTCGGACTCTCCTCCTGGACGGTACACCGGTGAAGAGTGTGAGTGTGAGTCCATTACCTAGCAAGAGAGAGAGTAGAAAGAAAGGTTGATTAAATACGTTCAAAAGTTCATAATACTGAGTTATCACAGTAATATTTTCAAAAATAGTTTTAATTGGAAGTTGATGGGCTAACGAGGAGAATTCTCGGAAGAAGGGGTGGTCACAAGGACTCACTTAAGTACCCTATCTCCCTAGCCAGAACTTCCTCATGGGCCTACAACTTCTTTCAGTTGTTGTCACCGGTGTTTGTGTTTATGGTACTATGTCAAGGTTCATTGTGGGCTTAGAGTCTTTAAACGTGGAGCTTGTTTGTTCTATAGTAGTCTTCTTCCTCTACAAAGAAATTACTTAGGTTACGAATTTCTTTGTTAATGTACTTTAGATTTTAAAAGACGTTAAGTTTTGTTTACAAGAAACGGTGATGTGTAAGTTTTAAAGATGTAATGAAAGTTTTGAGATATAGAAGTGTGACAAAGTTTGAGTAAATCATCAAATGAAGTTTTGAGTGGTAAAATGAAAACACAAGAGTTTCCCCTTAGGTGTCAAGTTTATGAAGTTTGTAAAAGGACTTGTAGAGTAATACATAGTTTTGGTATTACAAGGATCATGAAGCTTAAGGACATAGGAAACTTTGAGATGTATAAAAGTGTAACAAAAGTTTTGAGTTAATTATCAAATGAAACTTGGTCAAGTGTTAAGGAGGTAAGGTAAAAATACAAGGGTTACCTCTTAGGTGTCATATTTATAAAATAATGAAGCTTTATAGGAGAATTTGTAGGGTAATACATAGTTTTAAGGGTTATATTACAACGATCACGAAGTTTATTAGGTAGTATCTATAAATATAAGTTTATGTATGTAGTTTTTTATTTTTTTTATTTATTTATTAGTATAATCCCATAAGAATTTCTCTTTGAAGGTAACTCCTTCAGGTCATGACGAGTAAGCATGCTGTCATGTGACAAGACGGGACTTAAGAATCATAGATTAAAGGTTATAAAGGAAAGTTCTTGAATCATAAATTTATGAAGTGTATAGTATTTGAGATAGTACTCATTTAGTGCATATCACTAAGTAAGTACTTTGACATATCAAGAGGGATCTAAGCTCACTAATGTTTAGAGAATTCATGCATTCCTATAAGTGGATACTCATCCCAAGAATTCTCAGGAAAGCATACGGGTCCAACAGTTGATTTGGATTTATACGAAATGCTTTCCTTGACAGAATTTCCCAGAATACAGGTATCCACCCTTCTGTTCCACACAAGTTCTCATACATTGTTTAGAACTTAAATACTATTGACGAGAGTTTGTTGGAGGATTAGACTTAAAGCCTAAGAACGTATCTTTGATGTAGTAGACTCTTGTAGCACGTAGGTAAGTAGAATCGTAGAATCTCCAAGCGTTCACGTATAAGATTTAAGAATAGAATGAGGAGAGAATTCCTAGTAAAAGGACATGAGATAACTCATGTTTGGGTTTCCTAAGTTATAGTCTAGGTCATGTGTCTAATAACCTAATTCCATATAACCAAGGCTTTGATACCAATCTGTCACACCCCAACCGACGGCGGATTATACGTCGGGGCGGACACGGTTGTTCAAAAGCACAAGGTTGACTAATAAAGTTGAGATATTTCATTAATAAATTAACGGTTCAACATGACAAAAGTAACATATTGTTCAAACATGAAAAATAACATAAGTTTAATTCTTGATGGTCTTTATAAGTCCAAGCATCCTACGTTTTCATAGATAAGCCTCACTCTTGTGCACCTAAAACATGTTAAGTAACTGTCAACTAAAAATAGTTGGTGAGATACAAAAGTTTTGACACCGTTTAACAAAGTCTTTAAAAGTTTTACAATTCACCATGATTAATGTATCTAAGCATAAATGTGAGAAAAACAAGTAAGTTAAACATTGTGCACGTCAAACCTCCAACCAAGTTTAGGCATAACCCGAAGGTTACCCTTATAAGTTTCAAGTATAAGTTTCGTTTAGTAACAAACACCAAGGGCTCCCCCTGAAGGGTCAATCAATCAAGGTGGATTGGTCAAATGCAATAGATCTATCATTGTTACTATCGGCTCGGCCAAAGCTAATGAACATGTTAGAATTAAGTTTAATTTAACGTACAAGTCTCAAGGCATTCAACACATAGATGACATGCAAACATAGTTAAGTTTGAATTGTATGAGTCTAAAAAGTGCAGGCATGTTCCATCCCAAGTTTATAAAACAAAAACAAAACAAAAAAAGGGGCTAAGTATACTCACATGAATGGATGAAGAGTATCCGACGAGAGTAGGTTTGCAAGACTTTGAGGGAGAATATCCTCACAATAAGCCTAAAAATATAAGTCTAAAGTTTCAAGTTTATTTCTATAAGTTTAAGACAAGGATCTAGGGCTCAAGGTTGACTAGGGTTCCAAACGGGAGACGGGATTGATCGTGTTAATAAAGTTTTAAATTAAGTTTAAAATAAGAGTTTTGAATGTAAGACTTGGATATCAATGTCTTAATAAGTTAATAGTTTAAAATAATTATGGTTTAAAATAATTATTTAAGATAAGGGTTAAGAAATAATAATTATTTCAAAGGTAAAATAATTATTAAATACAACGTATGTAAAGACTAAATAGTGATTAGGGGTTAATAACATTTATTTAAAATAAGTAATTATTAAGGATAAATAATAATTATTTAAGAATAAATAATTACTAAGAATAAATAATTATCCAAAAGAATAATTACTTTATTTAAAAGTAGAAATCATTCAAGATTTAAAGTATTTAATAATTAGGTATTTATCTTACAAAATAACTGAAATTTAATAATGTTTAAAAATAATACGTATTTATAAGTTTATAAAACGTCAAATAAAATTCCTTATAAAGTGCACATCTAAAAAGAGAAAAGATGTCTAAATATTCTTAAAGTTTAAATGAACCTATAAGTTTAATAAGTATTAAATTATAAGTTTATAACTATTTAAATAATGTTTATGTTTAAAATCATAAACTTATATGTCTTCTACATCCATGAGGGTTTATAAATTATAAGTTTCTTTTAACTTTAGGTTTTATAAAGTTTATAAAAGTTATTTCTATTTTAAAGTATTTATTTATTTTCAAGGTTTTCAAAACCGAAATAATTTAGGAAATAATGACAATTTCTAGTTTCGAATTTTTATAAAGTACCTCCTGTTTAGAACATGAGTTTTATAAATTTTAAAAATATTTTTATAATTTTAAGGGTTTAGAACTATTTTTAAAGGATTATTTAGTACAAGTTTTAATTAATTAAAATAGTTTCAGAAATTAAAAGTATAAATAAAAATCATTTTTGAGTTTATAAAAGTTTAGCAGAATTTATAAAAATTATTAACAGTGTAAAAACTACTTGGAAATGGATTAAAAAAATAAAATGGACAAAACCCGGCTCCCCGGATTCGAACTCGGGTCTGTCCCGGGGTACCAAACACAGACGCGCTTAACCACCCCGACTACGGGTTTCGTTGAGTGTAATCGTGGAAAAGAACTTTATACACACAAGTTCCAAACGCCCCCAAATACGATACGAGCCCTAGAATTTGATCGCCCAAATACGATACGATTAACCCTCTGTTAATGCAATTTAAAGAGGGCTATTGATCCTTAGATGAAAACGAAGAGGAAGGACATTCGAATTACCTGCTTTAGTGCCGAATCGAGGAAGAACGAGTCTGATTTTTTGGGTCGACCGTCGTGGATTCTAATCGGCAATTGCAGGTTCGTTTAGATTAAATTGAGGATTGAGAGTGTTTGAGTGTGATTTCTTAGGTCGATTACGGCTGGTATTTATAATTGATTTCATCAATTAATGACCGGTTGGTTGGGGGTTAACGGGTGTGTAAAATGCCGAGTTTGAATTCGAATTGCGCGGGTCTCGGGCTGTGTCCGAGTATTGAAGACCTCGGGGTTGGGTCGCACGCCGAAGGCGAGTTCGAGATTCATTGAACCTGCTCGCAATCGCGATTTTTGCGTGAAAGAGGGTGGAAGCCGGAGTCTGCGGGTTTCGAACCCACGACCGAATCTGAGTTTTGGAACTTTGGTTGAATTACACAACCAGTCCCTGAAGTCTCCTGGCCTTAACATTTCATGTTAAAATGTGATTTTAAGTTCACTCCAACTTTCAAAAATGACAGTTTAGTCCCTGGACTTTTATTAAAATAAATGTGTTTTATTTTTATAAAATCTAACTAAGTTTTATCATTTTACTATTTTAAAATTTGATAATAAAATTTTCTAAGATTCATAGTATATATAAAAACGTTTAGGTTATTTTTGTATGGATAACTTGTAATGGTTTTTGTTTTATCTATGCTATATATATATATTTATAATTAAATTTCACCTATGTGTATACATATTTCAAATATCATTCGTTTTTCTTAAACGTATAAATCAATGTTTGTTACAGAAATTATAGTTATATATATATAATTTTTTTATCACATTTTAAGTTTTGGATCGGTAATACGTTCAAAGGTTTAGGAAAAGTGTGCGTCGGAAAGTATAGGATATTACATATAGGTTAAGCCAAACATTTAAAACAGAATAACTTATTGACTTATTGGCTTTTTCCACTACAAAAGTTAATCAAACATTTTTTTAAAAACTCATTTTTGAAAAGTCATAAATTAATAAACACTTTTAGAGTTAAATAAGGAATCCCAAACACCCTCTTAATCTCACATAAATCACGAGCGGTTCTCACGTAGTAACGTTCTCTTTAATATCGGCATCAAATCAATCATTAATTCGGTTCCTACTTTCACTAACAATCGGACAAATCAATCGTGAGGCCGCGAGGCCATGTGTAATGGCTTCGTGAATAATGGTGTGGCTAGTAAAAGGGCGTTAAACACCGCTCCCCCTAGGGTTTGATGCAGGTGAGCTTTGGGGTCGACTGATGTGTTGCAGGCGTAGGGACAACACGTGTGTGAGGCGGAGGTGTGAGGAGAATAACAGGCGTAGGGAGTTCAACGGTCCAAAAACTAGCCGTGGGGACTAAACAAAATCCTATAAATACAAAACCTTTAAACCTTAAAATCACAACATTTATCATAAAATTATATAAAAATCTCTCAACCCACAAACATTTTTTTTGTCTAACCATGAATCCTTGGAAACTAAACAACCCGATTTTCACATTTAAACGACAACCAAGATAACAACCGTAGCAACCTCTTCAATACAATTTTTTACTCCAACACGTATGTACAAGTAAACGGGCGACATCTTCGAAGGTCATAGAGAAGCATTATGAAAAGTTAGACTCGAAAATTGATAAGCTACTCAGATATAAAAAATAATAATAATAATAACCTAATTTCTCACGGTGAAACTCAACCATTTTACCGGGATAGATCGTGAACCAGCATAAATGGGGAAAGAGGAATTCAAGAAAAAAATTGATAAAACACCTACCAAGATTTATAAAACAATTACATGTTATTTATAGACGAATACATAAAATCATAAACATTAAGTTCTATTGATGTTATTCGCAATAACTTTCTTAAAAAGAAACACAAAATTGTCCAGATGACCAAAGTCTTATCTGGAGCGGTAGTTAACTTCTATGTAGTCTTCTTAAGTAAAGTCTTCATCTTGGGTACTTGTAGTTGAAGTTCTTCACATACATCAGGATCAATCCCATCCGAAGTAACTTGCATTTTAGTGCACATTAGCTTGTATTATGTCATTTCAATAAAGAGCATAGGCTATGATTTCTTCTTAACCTCGTCTTTCTACTACAACTTCACTAGAGATTGGATCAAAGTACAACTTGGTCAAAGTGAAATGCCGATTGTTAAAACTGTTGCCAAACTAAACTTCATGAGGTCAAATGGTAATATTGTTAACAATTTGTTTAGCTGAATTGCTGTATGTAGTATTGAACTAACTAATAAAGTCGAGTTCGTATTAAGAACTTATCACATAAGTTAACTATGTTACAAATAAATAGTGTTTATAAGTTAACCATTGAGCACAAATCTTAAAGCTCTAAGCTGCGTTCAATCTTTTGAAATCGTGATAAGTCGAGTTCAATCCCAAATGTAGTAAAATCAAGGGAATAACAGTAAAAGAAATATTAAGTTTGGCCTCTTCAGTTCAGGTCTCCAATAATTGTTTCCCCATGGATTTAATTATCTCGGAAGAACGAAAGTTTTTATTTTAATCATCATCAGAGGAATTCGAAAACAAAAACAAAATTTTAATTTCATATTAAAAACAATGGAAAAAACTAATTTCAATAAACTTCATAAACAAACATCAAAGATAAACAGAGATAGGATCAGATTTCTGGCTTGGATTCCCTTTGAAAAAGAGAATTTGATTAAATGCGCTCAGTATAATCAACTTCGATCATCTGGGGAAATAATCATCATCTCCACTAATTATCTAAACAAAAATAATAAAACTTATACAAAATTGAAAAAACAGAGGAAGATGGATCAGATTTCTGGCTTGAGTTTCTCCAAAAGGAGAAACATAAATTGAGCGCTCAGTTATTTCAGATTCGATCATCTGGGGAAATAATCATCACATCCATCACACAAAACTTAAATCACGATAAACACACCAAAATTTCTCCAGATCTGAAAAAACTTATAGCTCAATCAACGAAAGCTACAAATAATTCTTTCAAATCCGGATATTAAATATCGCATCGGCTCATACACAACACCTATTAAAACATAAAAGCGACGGTAATCAGTATTTCGATGCATCTAGATCTAAATATCTAAGCTATGCATAAACATTAGTATGATAAATGTGCCAGGAGACAGGTAACATCGATGCAATTGTATACACATCGAGCTGTTTAATACTGGCGGTATAAAATACTAAATCTATGCTCCGGAAACTTGAATTTCTCTCATTTTGATTATTGAGAGAGTTCACCATTATGAAGCAACAAAATCGATGATACATAAGTTATACGAGATGTTTCAAAACCGGAACAAAACGATCCACAAGTAAACAGCGTAGATATTGTGAAAAAATCGGATGAAGTTTTGATTTATGCTTTCGTTGACACGTCCGCCGGAAGCCGGCGAACGTAACGCCTATCAAAAGCAAGAGATAATGAGGACAAACAAATGCCTAGAAAACGAAAGACGTCGGTAATACTTACGGCGGATTGTGGCCATGAGGCGGTTGAAGTTTTCGTGAATGATTGATGCTGAAGGTTTGAAAGGGGTTCTGGTATTTGTAGCGCAGGGAGGCAATGGTAAACCCTAATTTGTTGAATGTCAATTACTGAAATGCCCTTTTGTTGCTTGTGATGACGTTGCAATTTGCAACGGCTCTTTTGTTTAAGGGGCATGAGTATTAACATTTTGGTCCCTGGCTTCTCAAAACTTTCTTTTGTACCACAAAAGTTAATTTTTTAAATGCAAAGCTATTATTAAGTAAGGGTCTTTATGCACCTTGAAATATAGAAAATATATAAAAAATTTTTTTTTTTTATATTTTTATGATTATTTTATTATGTGTATCTAACTTATTTGGTCCCCAACTTCTTTTACGTGTAATCTATGCTATATAATAAATAAAGGTTTTTTCATGTCACGTGTCGTCTCCACATTCAATCTCATAATTTTTTTTCCGTTTCTCTCTCTTATTAAATGCACCTTCATCTTTTAACAATAATTTATATTTAATAAAAATATTAAATATACTAATAAAACACATTTATTTGAAATAATCCTTTATAAAACTTTGAAATCTAATTATGTAACTTTAATTTTCAATCAAATAATAAATGAAAATCAAATTACACTAAATAGTACATAATTTATTTTCGAAACTCAATTATATATTAGTTTTTATATATTTTAAATTTTGTTTTCTATCCTTAGTATATGATATATTTTTACACTTGTAAAATATACACATAAAGATTTAAAAATTTTATTTATTGATATTTTTCATCATGTGTGTATACACGGGATCTAAACTAGTGTAATAATATAACATAGTTAGGGCTAACAATTTATTACATTGACCTGTTAACATGACACGATGTAATATCCAGGATTTTCCGACCTATATTTCCCTAAACCTTTGCACGTATTATCAATTCAAAACTTGAAATTCTATTAAAACTATTTTCTTAAATAATAAACATTGATTTAATTGATTTATATTTAAGAAAAACAAATAATACTTGAAATATATATATACACATATGAGACTTATTTAGAAACATATATATCTTGTAAATAAAATGTGATAAAAATCCTTAAAATCTTATGAGTTATAATTATATAAAAAAATATAATTAATAAACTTATTTTAAATATTTAAAATTTTAAACTATAAATCTTAGGAACTATTTTATAAAATTATAAAATAGTAAAAGATATAAAACTTAGTTAGATTTTATAGAAATAAAACATATTTATTTTTATAAAATTTTAGGGACTGAAACTGCAAACTTCGAAACTCGTTTTAAACTAAATTTACGTTTTAAACATGAAATGCTAAAAACTGGAAACCTCAGGGACCTGTTGTGACATTCCCGCGAACTTCCAGTGTCAAGAACCGGTCATGGGTTCGAAACCCAAAACCCCCGACTTTTGCCATCCTTTTCCTCGAAAACGTGTTTCCGGTCAGGTTCAATGAACCTCGATCTCCTATACCCGCATACGACCCAAACCTAAGATATTCAATGCATCAATTCAATGCCAAACGCCGCGTGATACGATTTTGAACTCGTTTTAGCTCAACCGTAAGCCCCCACCTAATCGGACATTAATTCTTGAAATTGGGTATAAATACCCATTGCTACATTTGGACGACACCACACCCAAACCATTCAAACCTCTAATTTCTACGTATTGCACCCCCACTGTTCGATCGATTCCAGCGACCGTCGATTACAAATCCGAGCTCGTTCTCCTTCAATTCCACACCATTTGAGGTAAATCTTGTACCATTGGGTTCAAAATCAAGTGTAGATCGAAAGCCTTCTGTTTAATTCCACTAACCAAGGGCGAATCGATGTGTATTTGGCGATTTTGATTCTAGGGTTCTAATGGAAACCTGGGTTGGTTTGGGATTCTGTTTAAGTAATTTTTTTTCCGTGATTAAACACAACGAGCCCGTAGCCGGTGTGGTTAGTGTGTGTGTGTGCAGTAGTGACCCGAGGCTGGTCGCGTGTTCGATCCGACCAAGCTCGGTTTTTCTTCATTCTTTTTTTTATGCTTAATTAATAAGGGTTAAAATTTCTAATAATTTTTATAAATTATTTTAGATTTTTATAAACTCAAAAATCAATTTTATTTACACTTTTAATTTCTGGAGTTATTTTAATTTATTTAAACTTAGCTAAACCTTATAAAGAATTAATTTTAAATAATAGTTTTAAATCTAAAAAATCAGAAAAGTTTATAGATTTATTTAAAAATCATAAACTTATAAATTTATAAATTTATACACTTTATAAAATTTATATAAACATAAATATATTTATTTATATAAAAGGAGAGAAATAATTATACTTTATTTATTTCCTAAATAATTATAAAGTTATAAACTTTATAAAAACTAAATGAAAACTTTAAACATTTATGAACTTGTAAAACTTTATTTAAACACTTGTAAACTTATAAATTAATAGAAACTCTATTTTAAACCCATTAAACTTATGGTTTTCTTTTTAGACTTTAAAAATGTTTATAAACTTATAATTAAGATACAACCATATTCTATTTAATATCTTATAAACTTATAAGTGTTGTTATTTATTTCTAAATACTTAGAAAACTATTTTGATTGTAATTGTGAAACTTTTAGATAATTATTTTAATTAATAATTCTAATCTATAAATCTATTAAACTTTGACATACAAGTCTTGTATCATTCCTTCAAAACCTTTATTATAAACTTGATTTAAACTTCATAAACACAAACCGTACCCGTCTCCCACTTGGAACCTTAGTCAATCTTAAAATCCTAGATTCTTGTCATAGACTTATAAGATCATACTTGAAACTTTAGACTTATATTCTTAGGCTTATTGTGAGGATATTCTCCCTCTCCAAATCTTGCAAACTTACTCTTATTGGGTACTCTTCATCAATCCAAGTGAGTATACTTAGCCCTTTTTTTCCTTTCTATACTTTTGGGGTGAAACATGTTCAAAACTTTAAACTTATATAATTCTTGTACAACTATGACTAGATGCTTATTCTTATGTTAAACTTGAGACTTGTATGCTTAGATTAAACTTAAAACTAGCACATTCATTAACTTTGATCAAGCCTATGGTAACAATGATATATCTATTGCATTTGACCAATCCACCTTGATTGATTGACCCCTTCGGGGGGAGCCCTTGGTGATTGTTACTGAATTAAACTTTAAACTTGAGACTTATAAGGGTAACCTGCGGGTTATGCCTAAACTTGGTTGGAGGGTTGATGTGCACAATGTTTAAGATACTTGTTTCTCATACTTACATTATAGAATGCATATATCATAGTGAATTGTAATTCCTTTCAAACCCTTGTTAAACTGTGTCAAAACCTTTGTATCTCACCAACTATTTTGTAGTTGACAGATTCTTTCACATGTTTCAGATTCTACAACATGAGACTTTATTGTGATCACATAGGATGCTTGGACCTAGAATGCTTAATCAATTAGACTTGTATTCTTGCTATGTATTTGATTTATTCCTTGTATTAGAACCTTGAAGTTATTTAATAAAACTATTTAAACTTTAGTCAACCTTGTGCTATTGAACAACCGCGTCCGCCCCGACGTATAATCCGCCGTCGGTTGGGGTGTGACAGATTGGTATCAGAGACTTGGTTATAGGAAATTAGGTTATTAGACACATGACCTAGACTATAACTTAGGAGACCCAAACATGAGTTATCTCATGCCCTTTACTAGGAACTTTTCTCCTCATTCTATCCTTAATTCTTATACGTGAACGCTTGGAAATTCTACGATTCTACTTACCTACGTGCTACAATAGTCTATTACAGCGAGG
This sequence comes from Smallanthus sonchifolius, assembly GCA_023525975.1. Lineage (NCBI taxonomy): Eukaryota > Viridiplantae > Streptophyta > Magnoliopsida > Asterales > Asteraceae > Smallanthus > Smallanthus sonchifolius. The sequence continues at coordinate 61,134,978 of CM042042.1, forward strand.
ACACGTCCTTAGGCTTAAAGTCTAAGCCACCAACAAATTCTCGTCAAGAGTATTTAAGTTCTATACAATGTATGAGAACTTGTGCGGACCGGAAGGGTGGATACCTGTATTCTGGGAAATTCTGTCAAGGAAAACATTTCACATAAATCCAAATCAACCGTTGGACCCGTATGCTTTCCTGGGAATTTTGGGGATGAGTATCCACTTATAGGAATGCACGACTTCTCTAAACATTAGTGAGCTTAGATCTCTCTTGATATGTCAAAGTACTTACTTAGTGATATGCACTAAATGAGTACCATCTCAAATACTATACACTTCATAAATTCATGATTCAAAAACTTTCCTCTGTAACCTTTACTCTATGATTCTTATGTTCCGTCTTTTCAAGAATGGTCGCATGACAACATGCTTACTCGTTATGACCTGAAAGAGTTACCTTCAAGGATAAATTCTTACGAGATTATACTTAAAAACTACATACATAAACTTATATTTATAGATACTACCCAATAAACTTCGTGATCGTTGTAATATAACCCTTAAAACTATGTATTACCCTACAAATTCTCCTATAAAGCCTCATTATTTTATAAATATGACACCTAAGAGGTAACCCTTGTATTTTTACCTTACCTCCTTAGCACTTAACCAAGTTTCATTTGATAACTAACTCAAAAACTTTTGTTACACTTTTATACATCTAAAAGTTTTCATACATCCTTAAACTTCATGATCCTTGAACTAACAGCCCATTAAAACTATGTATTGCCCTACAAGTCCTTTTACAAACTTCATTATTTTATAAACTTGGCACATGTAACATCCCAAAAAAATAAAACGACAGTTAAAATGACGAAATAAACGAACGAGGCATGTCGGGTCGGGTCGGATGGGTCGGCGGGTTGGAAGGGGAGCCTCCCCTATAAATAGCTTAGACCTCCACCCATTCCTCTCATTTGCAACTTCTAGAGAGAGAAACCGTAGAGAGAGAAAGTTGGCGGATCGACTCGAGATTTGAGAAGTGTGTTTCTCCAGAGCTCGTGAGAAGAACCTCCGGACCAGAAGCTCGATTCAGGTAACGATCCGACCTAAATCTGAGTTTTAGTTCGTTTTTGGGTTTTTCGGGTTTTGGGTGAAAATGTAACATTTTAACGGATGAAACTGAAGGATAAACATACATTTGAGTTCCTTAATGGAAAACGAACATTTTGGATGCAAACAGGTTCGAGATCTTGACGTGATCAGACCTGAATGCGAAAGTTAGGGTTTTGCGAATAAACAGGTCGTGTGCACTTACCAAGTGCGCACGGAGCAGGTCCTGTGTACTTATCAAGTACGCAGGAAGAGGGGTCTGCGCACTTGCTAAGTGCGCAGGCAGCAGGGTCTGCGCACTTGCTAAGTGCGCAGGCATCAGGCTGATTAGGTAAAGTCAGTATGTTTAGAAGGTTAAACCGTTAGAGTCGGGATTTGGTCTAATGTGTATTTGACTAATCAATTCAGATCGGAAGTGACGTAGTGGGACCTTTGTTTAGGGCAACCCGGATTAGCTTATCAGGTGAGTTCTAGAAGCCCTCTTTTAAATGCTTTATATAATGTTTTCGGGCTGGTGTGCATGCATATGAAATGATGTTTTACGAAACGATGTTTATGAAACTATGTTTATAAATGATGCTTATGAAACTATGTTTATGAAATGAAATGATTGGAATGAACGGTTTATGGAAAAAGAGTTATGAACGGAATGTTTACGAACGAAATGTTTATAAAGAAATGGTTTAAACTAAAGGTAAAGGGTTTCGAAAATGAATGAAAGGTTTTACGAAAAGAAAAGAAAAAGGGCAAAGGTTTAAAGAAGTCATTACAAATCTAATCTGTCGAGTGAATGGAATTGACGAATGAAGTCTGGGAGCCTTGTGGTAGATTATGGACAGTGAGCCATAGTTTCCATAAGAGCAACAGGGGCAGTGTCTTGGTGGCCTGCCAATGGTTTGATGTTGTACAACTGGTAAGGGGGTAACGACGGTTACTCGGGTGATGACGATCATCCTAAGGGAAAGAGGTAATGGGAAATCAATGACGGCGATACGTAATGGTTGATTCCTAAAGGAAAGATGCGTGTTGGGCAATGACGGCGATACGTAACGGTTGACCCCACGTATTGAATTGGGAAATCAATGACGGCGATACGTAACGGTTGATTCCCAAAGGAAAGATGCGTGTTGGGCAATGACGGCGATTCATAACGGTTGACCCACGTATTGAATGGTTGTGGCAATGACGGCGATACGTAGCGGTTGCCCACAACATTAAGGGTTCCTTCGGGGACACAGAGACGCTTAAAGAAAGACACAGATTGTAGATAGTAATGTATGACTTAAATGAATGTTAAAAGTTTTAAACGAACGATCCGTCCAAAGGCGTTTATGATGATGATAAAAGGTTTTAATGATGAATGAAAGGCCCTGTTTTCTTATACGTGATGTTAAACCCTAATGAATGTTTTGAATGATGAACCATTTCTTAAATCGAATGAAAACTAGAACTCACCAGCGTAGCTGACTTTTTAGTATGCACATTCAGGTTAAGGCAGGTATGGATGATGGACGGTGATGCTTGGCAAGCGAGAAGAGTTACCCGGTGGATCATGAAGACTGGCATCCCGTTATGATTAGATTATGATATGTTTATGTAATAGAATATGTTACGCTTCCGTTGTTTAACAATGTAATGGTTATGTTTAATTGAAGTATTTTCGCTGCGTTATTTGATAATCAAGTTTAAGAACTGTTTGTGAATGAGTAAATCCAGTAAGTGAGGCCTCCCGGGTTTGGGGCCTTACAAGTTGGTATCAGAGCAATAGTTTGAGAGATTCGGACACTCCCAGTGTCTGAACTTAAACTGTGAATGGGACCGTAAGCGGATGCCAGTACGGGTAACTCGAGCCACAGCATCAGGTATGAAAAGTAGAGTATGTGTATGTAGTATGCCTTAGAAAGGGTTAGGAAAGGACTTGTGTTCTGATGGAATCACAAAGGTGGTCAAATAGAAATCGAAAGGTAGTGTAATGGTTAATTGCAGATGGCCAGTGTATATTAACATCTTACAGTACTTGTTGAATTTTATTTGTTAACTAGCGTGATGACATTGGATTTCTTGTCTTATAGAACGAAATGGCAAGGAGAGGAAACGGAAGGCGTGGTGGCCGTACCGGCGGTCGAAATGGTGGGCGTGGCAGGACCCCTGCGCGCCAAGAGTATAGTGAAGAAGGAAGTATTCACACGGAACTGGCGGTTAATGTGCATGAAACTGAGCAGACACTAGTTGAAGAACAACCTTTCACTTTTGAACCAGAAGTGATAGCAGCTATAGCTCGAGAGTTCACCGAGTTGATGAAGACTTCTCTGCCAGGTCTGTTAGCTGAGGCATTGAAGAAGGTTAATGGGGAAGGTGGGTCTAACACGGCGGTTGATACCCCGAACACTGAGGCAATCAACGCACCGCTTAACCGTGGTTGCGACTATAAGTCCTTCAAGGCATGTGACCCGCCAGTCTTGACTGGGAAGAAAGACGCTGTAGCTACGTTTGATTGGGTGATTCGTATGGAGGCTGCCATTCGTCTGAGCGAATATCGAACGGATCAAGTTGTAAAATTTGCTGCTAACTCCTTGAGAGAGGAAGCATCCCATTGGTGGGAAGGTGTACGTCAAGCAAAAGGGAGCGAGGTTGTGGATGTGATGATGTGGGCTGACTTGAAAACTTTGGTGATCAAGAATTTCTGCCCGAGGAACGAGATTGAGAAGGTAGAGAGGGAATTTCTGGGTTTGAAGGCTGGAAGCATGACGCACCGGCAATACACAACCCGATTCAATGAACTGGCACGTCTGGTGCCACACCTTATCACGACTGAGGAAAGAAAGATTTCCTGTTACATACAAGGGCTGCCGGACCAGTTCCGCACCTATGTTAAGGCAAACACCCCTACTACCTATGATTCGGTAGTAGAACTTAGCGGCGTGGTATTTGATGATCTGGCGCTGAATGTCGTCGCCATTGAGGAACCGAAGAAGAGACCGAGCTTCTCAAACAAGCGAACTGGTGGAAAGATGTTTGGGACTCGTGATAAGAGGGCTCGGGTAGATGAGCCGACTATTTGTAAGAAGTGTGGAAGGGAGCATACTGGTGAATGTAGACTGGGATCTAACTTGTGCTTCAAGTGTGGCAAGACCGGGCACTACTCCCGTGAGTTCCCACAACACTTCAAGTGCTATAATTGTGGGGATGCCGGTCATCTGAGTAGGGAATGCCCGAAACCGAGAATGGGTGAAGCCGGGAAAGGGAAAGGCCCGGAAAGGAAAGAAGAGAGGCCCCGAGCAAAGACTCGTGCGTACGCACTGACGCAAGACCAAGCCAGGGCAGACCCCGACGTGGCGTCAGGTACGTTCATCCTTGACAACACTTTTGTTTCTGTGTTATTTGATTCGGGTGCCAGTAAGAGTTTTATATCTGCGACTTTCTGTAAACGAGTGAAGTACACTGTCAGTAAACTAGAAAGGGCTTTTAGCGTAGAAACCGCTGAGGGAAGAACTGCGAGAGTGACCGATGTAGTTGACAACTCCATGATAAAAATAGAAGGTCATAGGTTCTCTGTCAGGCTGTTTGTCATGGTTTTGGGTGGGTTCGATGTCATGTTAGGTATGGATTGGCTAACTGCCAATGAAGCACAAATTATATGCAAACGAAAGATAATCCGACCCAAGGCTCTGGACGGTAGCAAAGTCGAGGTTCTTGGAGATCGCGACGCCCCGATGCCAAACGTCATCTCGATGATTAAGGCAGCAGATTACTTGAGGCGCGGATGCGAGGCTTATCTGGTGTACGTGATTGACAAGTGTAAGGAAGTGAAGGAACTAGACGATGTACCCGTGGTACGCGAGTACCCGGAGGTGTTTCCAGAGGATTTGCCTGGGATACCACCCGACAGAGAGATTGAATTTCGAATCGACTTAGTACCAGATGCCCAGCCCGTGGCTAAGGCTCCATATCGACTAGCACCAGTGGAGATGAAAGAATTAATGGCACAACTAGACGAGTTACTTGAGAAAGGATTTATCCAACCGAGCATCTCACCGTGGGGTGCTCCGGTGTTGTTTGTGAAGAAGAAAGACGGTTCGATGAGAATGTGTATTGATTATCGCGAGTTGAACAAACGTATGGTGAAGAACAAGTACCCTTTACCAAGGATCGACGACCTGTTCGATCAATTACAGGGCGCAAGTTGGTTCTCAAAAATCGACCTTTGGTCCGGGTATCATCAGTTGAAGGTGAGGGAAGAAGACATACCGAAAACTGCATTTCGCACACGTTATGGACATTTTGAGTTCCGCGTGATGTCTTTTGGATTGACGAACGCCCCCGCAGCGTTCATGGATTTGATGAATAGAGTTTGTCGACCAATGTTGGATCGAGCGGTAATCGTGTTCATCGATGATATCCTCATTTACTCCAAGAATGAGGGTGATCACGTGTGTCACTTAAAGGAAGTATTGGAAGCTCTGAAGAAGTAAAAGTTGTATGCTAAGTTCTCTAAATGCGCGTTCTGGCTTAGGGAAGTCCAATTCCTAGGTCACGTCATTAACCCGAACGGCATTATGGTTGACCCAGCAAAGATAGTGACGGTAAGGGAATGGAATATTCCTAAAACGCCAACTGAAATCCGTAGTTTCTTGGGATTGGCAGGCTACTATCGGAGATTCATCCAGGATTTCTCGAAAATAGCTTCGCCGTTGACAAAATTGACTCGGAAAGAGGTTAAGTATGAATGGGGTTCGACCCAAGATGAGGCGTTTAAGGAATTGAAGAAGAGGCTAACCCAAGCTCCAGTCTTGGCCCCTTCCCGAGGGCAATAAAGACCTAGTGGTGTACTATGACGCTTCGAGTCAGGGATTGGGATGCGTGTTGATGCAACAAGGGAGAGTGATCGCGTATGCGTCACGACAGTTGAAGATTCACGAAGCTAATTATCCAACCCACGATTTGGAACTTGCTGCTGTCATATTCACATTGAAAATATGGAGTCACTACCTGTACGGGGTGAAGTTTACTATTTACTCCGACCACAAAAGTTTGAAGTACTTTTTCGAACAAAAGGAACTTAATATGAGGTAGAGGCGATGGTTGGAACTGTTGAAAGACTATGACTGTGAAATAATATAACATCCTAGAAAGGCAAACATGGTGGCTGACGCTCTAAGCCGAAAGGATGTGCCTACTCCTATTAGAGTGAAAGCTTGCCAGTTAGTGGTAACATCAGATGTGATGAGAGAAATCGAAAAGGCTCAAGATGAGGCACTTAAAGAAGAAAACATAAAGAAGGAAAGGATGGTTGGCCAACAGGACAAGTTGGAATATAACACCCTTGGTGTTAGGACACGTTTTGGACGGGTATGGATACCTATGGGTGGCGAGCTTAGAACCAAAATCTTGGATGAGGCTCATAAGTTTCGGTACTCTATCCATCCTGGTACCAATAAAATGTACCAAGATCTAAGGAAGGAATACTGGTGGCCTAGAATGAAGCATGAAGTGACAAAGTATGTAAGCAAGTGCTTGACTTGCTCACAAGTAAAGGCTGAACACCAGAAACCGTATGGAAAGATTCAACCACTTGATATACCGGAATGGAAGTGGGAACACATTACCATGGACTTCATAACCAAGCTACCTCGCACAGCTAAAGGTCATGACACCATTTGGGTAATTGTCGACCGTTTAACGAAGAGTGCTCATTTCCTACCTATTCGCGAGACGTTCTCGTCGGAAAGGTTAGCGGAAGTATTTATTAACGAAGTAGTAGCACAGCATGGGATGCCTTTGACAATCGTATCTGACCGGGACACACGATTCACATCGAGGTTCTAGAAGAGATTTCACGAGGCGATGGGCACGAGGCTTAATATCAGCACGGCATACCACCCACAAACGGATGGTCAGTCCGAAAGGACCATTCAGACATTGGAGGATATGCTTCGTGCTTGTATTATCGATTTTGGCGGCAGTTGGGACAGTCATATGCCGTTAGCCGAATTTTCATACAACAATAGTCATCACACGACTATAGGCATGCCGCCATACGAAATGTTGTATGGGAGGAGATGCAGGACCCCGATTTGTTGGGGTGAGATTGGACAAAAGGAATTAGGGAGTCTGGAAGTAGTAAGAGAAACGTCAGAAATGTTTGATCAAATCAAAGCATGAATGAAGGCCGCACAAGATCGTCAGAAATTCTATGTGGATAAACGACGAAGGCCTATTGAGTTTGATGTTGGGGACAGAGTAATGTTGAAAGTGTCACCCTGGAAGGGAATAATACGATTCAGGAAGAGAGGAAAGTTAAGTCCGAGGTTCGTCGGACCATTCAGGATAATGGCACGGGTTGGTGAAGTCGCTTATCGGCTAGAGTTGCCTGATGAGTTGAGTGGGATTCATCCTACCTTCCATGTATCACACTTGCGAAAGTGTTTGGCGGATGAATCAGCTCACGTACCACTTACTGGCATCTAGGTCGACAACAGCCTTAATTACATCGAAGAACCCGTGGCCATCTTAGACAGAAAGGAGAAGCGTTTGCGTAATAAGATTATCTAATTGGTTAAAGTCTAATGGAAACATCGAAAGGGATCAAAAGCCACTTGGGAAATGGAGAAGGAAATGAGGGAGTCGTACCCTCATCTATTTGACTTATGATAGGTTTCGGGGACGAAACCTATTGTAAGGGGGGTAGACTTGTAACATCCCAAAAAAATAAAACGACAGTTAAAATGACGAAATAAATGAACGAGACATGTCGGGTCGGGTCGGATGGGTCGGCGGGCTGGAAGGGGAGCCTCCCCTATAAATAGCTTAGACCTCCACCCATTCCTCTCATTTGCAACTTCTAGAGAGAGAAACCGTAGAGAGAGAAAGTTGGCGGATCGACCCGAGATTTGAGAAGTGTGTTGCTCCAGAGCTCGTGAGAAGAACCTCCAGACCAGAAGCTCGATTCAGGTAACGATCCGACCTAAATCTGAGTTTTAGTTCGTTTTTGGGTTTTTCGGGTTTTGGGTGAAAATGTAACATTTTAACGGATGAAACTGAAGGATAAACATAGATTTGAGTTCCTTAATGGAAAACGAACGTTTTGGATGCAAATAGGTTCGAGATCTTGACGAGATCAGACCTGAATGCCAAAGTTAGGGTTTTGCGAAGAAACAGGTCGTGCGCACTTACCAAGTGCGCACGGAGCAGGTCCTGCGTACTTATCAAGTACGCAGGAAGAGGGGTCTGCGCACTTGCTAAGTGCGCAGGCAGCAGGGTCTGCGCACTTGCTAAGTGCGCAGGCAGCAAGGTCTGCGCACTTGCTAAGTGCGCAGGCATCAGGCTGATTAGGTAAAGTCAGTATGTTTAGAAGGTTAAACCGTTAGAGTCGGGATTTGGTCTAATGTGTATTTGACTAATCAATTCAGATCGGAAGTGACGTAGTGGGACCTTTGTTTAGGGCAACCTGGATTAGCTTATCAGGTGAGTTCTAGAAGCCCTCTTTTAATGCTTTATATAATGTTTTCGGGCTGGTGTGCATGCATATGAAATGATGTTTTACGAAACGATGTTTATGAATCTATGTTTATAAATGATGCTTATGAAACTATGTTTATGAAATGAAATGATTGGAATGAACGGTTTATGGAAAAAGAGTTATGAACGGAATGTTTACGAACGAAATGTTTATAAAGAAATGGTTTAACCTAAAAGTAAAGGGTTTCGAAATGAATGAAAGGTTTTACGAAAAGAAAAGAAAAAGGGCAAAGGTTTAAAGAAGTCATTACAAATCTATTCTGTCGAGTGAATGGAATTGACGAATGAAGTCTGGGAATGTAATTCCCAGCCTTGTGGTAGATTATGGACAGTGAGCCATAGTTGCCAGAAGAGCAACAGAGGCAGTGTCTTGGTGGCCTGCCAATGGTTTGATGTTGTACAACTGGTAAGGGGGTAACGACAGTTACTCGGGTGATGACGATCATCCTAAAGGAAATAGGTAATGGGAAATCAATGATGGCGATACGTAACGGTTGATTCCTAAAGGAAAGATGCGTGTTGGGCAATGACGGCGATACGTAATGGTTGACCCCACGTATTGAATGGTTGTGGCAATGACGGCGATACGTAGCGGTTGCCTACAACATTAAGGGTTCCTTCAGGGACACAGAGACGCTTAAAGAAAGTCACAGATTGTAGATAGTAATGTATGACTTAAATGAATGTTAAAATTTTTAAACGAACGATCCGTCCAAAGGCGTTTATGATGATGATAAAAGGTTTTAATGTTTTAATGATGAATGAAAGGCCCTGTTTTCTTATACGTGATGTTAAACCCTAATGAATGTTTTGAATGATGAACCATTTCTTAAATCGAATGAAAACTAGAACTCACCAGCGTAGCTGACATTTTAGTATGCACATTCAGGTTAAGGCGGGTATGGATGATGGACGGTGATGCTTGGCAAGCGAGAAGAGTTACCCGGTGGATCATGAAGACTGGCATCCCGTTATGATTAGATTATGATATGTTTATGTAATAGAATATGTTACGCTTCCGTTGTTTAATAATGTAATGGTTATGTTTAATTGAAGTATTTTCCGCTGCGTTATTTGATAATCAAGTTTAAGAACTGTTTGTGAATGAGTAAACCCAACAAGTGAGGCCTCCCGGGTTTGGGGCCTTACAGCACATAAGGGGAAACCCTTGTGTCTCATTTCATTTTTCGTCACTCAAGCAAACTTCATTTTATGACTAACTCAAAACTTTGTTACACTTTTATATATCTCAATACCTTCATACGTCCTTAAAACTTACACATCATCGTTTCTTGTAAACAAAATTTAACGTCTTTTAAACCTAAAGTACATTAACAAAGGGATTAGTAACCTGATCGTTTTCCCGCAAGAGAAGAAGCCTACTATAGAATAAACAAGCTCCACGTTTAAGACTCTAAACCCATAATAAACCTCGACATAGTACCATAAACCCAAATATCGGTGACAATAACTAAAAAGTTGTAAACTCACGAGGAAATTCTGGCTATGGAAATAGGGTACATAAGTGAGTCCTTGTGACCCACCCCTTCTTCCGGGAATTCTCTTCGTTAGCCCATCAACTTCAAGCCAAAAAAACCATTTTAAATAGTACTGTGATGACTCAGTATTATGAATAAAAATCTTTTTGAACACATTTAATCAATTTACTTACAAACTTCTTCCTATTCTCTTCTCTTGTTAGGTCATGGACTCACACTCACATTCTTCGCCAGTGTACCGCCCAAGAGGAGAGTCCGACCGCGAAGAGAGTAGCGAGTCACCGGTGTATCAACCAAGTCCTTACCCTAATGCTAGGGCAAGAGCTGAACTCAACACTAATTGGACCAGAAACCCTAGGACATCACCATCGAGGAATCCTTATCAAGCATCTCATCTTCACCACCGGTTCTCATCACCACCAAGGGACCCATATCTAGCACCTACCCCTACCCTAAGGGCTAGGCATGCCGGAGTACCTGCCGTGGCAATGGGAATCCCGGTACCTAACATTCCTAGGTTTGTGGAAAACGCGGAATTTATGAAGCGAGAGATGGAGCATAGGGCACGACATGACCTGTTGACTCAAAAGATCGACGACCTGGCAAACCAAATATGGATACAGGAAGACAAGATCACAGCCTTGGAGGTAGACAAAGAAATCCTCGAGTACCATACCAAAACCACTAGGGCGCCATCCGAGTAACCCTAGCAGTTCTTGTGGTAGTAGTTGTCTGCTTCTTAGTGGAGAGTTACCTAAGGCGTGCATGAAGCCCCCATCTTATTTAAATTTAAATTTTTCGCTTAAAAGACGAATGTCTTATGTAAGGGCTAGAAGTCCCAAATTTTGAAACGTTTAATGAGAGTTATTTTGAAATTTCATCTTGTTATCACTTATTAACTTGACTCTTCTTTCATCATTACAAAACTTAAACCCTCTTACCCAAACACTTCCGTCAAGAGTAGCTCACGTTAGTAATAGAGATAATTAACAACGTGGCTTTAAACTATAAAAACCCTAAGTGACACGTATACTTGAAGAATAAACCTTCTGATTCGTAAGCACCATTTTAAAACAACACGACTTACGAACCACTGTCGTAATCAACTATGATCCTTACCCTTTATATAAACTTCACACTTCAAAACTTAACCAACTTTTTGTTTGACAATCATACATACCTCTTTGTAAGTCCTACTTATACTACTCATCGTTGTTTAACTCATTATTCTTGAACATCTTAATTACATTCTATACAAAAGAAAAACTATGCCGGCTGATATGAGACAAGATAAATCATTTGTAAACACACTATCGTAAACCTTATCGTAACTTTTTCCCGTTACCCTATGCTTGGAGACTTTCCTCATTCAACTCTTGTCACGTAAGAGACTTACTATAAATCACAACGGGAACTAAAAGCTTAAATGCACGTTACTAAAACATTAAACTTCTTATACACGAGGTCAGAGACTTTCGAGTCATGTAAAAAAAACTTATACAAATATTCAAAACCGTATCTTGAAACTAAAAGGGAGCATGTACAACAAAGGATCATGTAAAGCTTAATATTGAAACTTGAAATCAACTGACTTATCCTACTATCAAACTCATACTTGGATTCTTAGTCTTGAAAACTTTTTGAGTTCATCCTAACTAAACCTTGGAAGACTTGATAAACGTTCATTCCATAAACACGAGAAAACTTTACTCTTGATACTAGAAACTAGAACGAAGGAGGACATTTCTCTCTTTAGTAGAGTACCTCCCTAATCTTCTCTTCAAACTCAAACATCGGGATCCACCTAACCTTCTGGACAACTCGAATCTTCTGTGAGAGAGCGTAAAACGGTTAATCCTGTTCTAAACGCTGTCCCACATCTCTCTTAAACACTAGAGTATTTAGATAACCATTTTATACCCAAAACGTAATCGTATACTTCTATACACTGAAGCTAAACTAAAAGACTTTAAACTATTCTATGTTTGACGTATTTTTGTTCAAACACAATTTAAACTATTCTATGTTTGACGTATTTTTGATCAAACACAATTTAAACTATTATATGTTTGACGTATACTTGTTCAAACATAATTTAAACTATTCTATGTTTGACGTATTCTTGTTCAAACACAATTTAAACTATTCTATGTTTGACGTATTCTTGTTCAAACACAATTTAAACTATTCTATGTTTGACGTATTCTTGTTCACACACAATTTAAACTATTCTATGTGTGACGTATTCTTGTTCAAACACAATTTAAACTATTCTATGTTTGACGTATTCTTGTTCAAACACAATTTGAGCTACTCCATGTTTGACGTATGCTTGTTCAAACATGATGAACGTATAAGACTTTTAAACTACTCAAGGTTTGATGTATTCTTGATCAAATACGAGGAAAGTGTAAAGACTTTAAACTACTCCATGTTTGACGTATGCTTGTTCAAACATGATGAACGTATAAGACTTTTAAACTACTCAAAGTTTGATGTATTCTTGATCAAACACGAGGAAAGTGTAAAGACTTTAAACTACTCCATGTTTGACGTATGCTTGTTCAAACATGATGAACGTATAAGACTTTTAAACTACTCAAGGTTTGATGTATTCTTGATCAAACACGAGGAAAGTGTAAAGGCTTTAAACTACTCCATGTTTGACGTATGCTTGTTCAAACATGATGAACGTATAAGACTTTTAAACTACTCAAGGTCTGATGTATTCTTGATCAAACCCGAGGAAAGTGTAAAGACTTTAAACTACTCAATGATTGAAGTATTCTTATTCAATCACGAGGAAACTTTGAAACTCTAAATCTTGTCACATTCTTTTCTTTACTCATTGAATGACGCTTCTCTCTGAGGGACTCATTAATCAATAATCACTCTTATGTGGAAACTCTAGTCGGGAGTTAAACAAATTCTGGTACTCTTTCTTGATCCACACACAAACGGAAGGACCTATGCGGACTATGCGACGATTTAAATGCTTGCGGGTGCACACGTAAGTATGAAAATCAGCGTGTGGGAAGACATAGTGAACTCTATCATGTGCTATGATCTAAGACTTATAGTAAAAGGGTAGCCACGGAACTTAGGTACCGTAAAAATCCTTAGACGTATTAGACTACGAACTCAAATCATTAAACTATCGTTGAACCCATTCTGAGTGATGCATCTCACTTTAAACCTTGAATGAAAATTCAGCGGTTATCCTCTCAAATACATTTCTGAAAACAAATCTTCATATATTTCAATGAAACTATATGCTTCTTAGGGAAACTCTTGACAACCATATGCTTTGAAAACTTAGAAACTCCAGCATAATCTTTTTCCTATCGTTACATCCCATTTAGAAATCTAGACGTAACCCAGAGCTTACTTGGGTACGCGAAAAATCTTTCCCTCTATCCTTATGCGTACTACATACTTAAGTCCTGATCTAGATCCTCCTACTTTAATTTCGGGACGAAATTTTCTAAAGTAGGGGAGACTGTAATATCCAGGATTTTCCGACCTATATTTCCCTAAACCTTTGCACGTATTATCAATTCAAAACTTGAAATTCTATTAAAACTATTTTCTTAAATAATAAACATTGATTTAATTGATATATAATTAAGAAAAACAAATAATACTTGAAATATATATATACACATATGAGACTTATTTAGAAACATATATATCTTGTAAATAAAATGTGGTAAAAATCCTTAAAATCTTATGAGTTATAATTATATAAAAAAAATATAATTAATAAACTTATTTTAAATATTTAAAATTTTAAACTATAAATCTTAGGAACTATTTTATAAAATTATAAAATAGTAAAAGATATAAAACTTAGTTAGATTTTATAGAAATAAAACATATTTATTTTTATAAAATTCTAGGGACTGAAACTGCAAACTTCGAAACTCGTTTTAAACTAAATTTACGTTTTAAACATGAAATGCTAAAAACTGGAAACCTCAGGGACCTGTTATGACATTCCCGCGAACTTCCAGTGTCAAGAACCGGTCATGGATTCGAAACCCATAACCCCCGACTTTTGCCAACCTTTTCCCCGAAAACGCGTTTCCGGTCAGGTTCAATGAACCTCGATCTCCTATACCCGCATGCCACCCAAACCCAAGATATTCAATGCATCAATTCAATGCCAAACGCCGCGTAGCTCAACCGTAAACCCCCACCTAATCGGATATTAATTATTGAAATTGGGTATAAATACCCATTGCTACATTTGGACGACACCACACCCAAACCATTCAAACCTCTAATTTCTACGTATTGCACCCCCACTGTTCGATCGATTCCAGCGACCGCCGATTACAAATCCGAGCTCGTTCTCCTTCAATTCCACACCATTTGAGGTAAATCTTGTACCATTGGGTTCGAAATCAAGTGTAGATCGAAAGCCCTCTGTTTAATTCCACTAATAAAGGGCGAATCGATGTGTATTTGGCGATTTTGATTCTAGGGTTCTAATGGAAACCTGGGTTGGTTTGGGATTCTGTTTAAGTAATTCTTTTTCCGTGATTAAACACAACGAGCCCGTAGCCGGTGTGGTTAGTGTGTGTGTGTGCAGTAGTGACCCAGGGCTGGTCGCGTGTTCGATCCGACCAAGCTCGGTTTTTCTTCATTCTTTTTTTTATGCTTAATTAATCAGGGTTAAAATTTCTAATAATTTTTATAAATTATTTTAGAGTTTTATAAACTAAAAAATCAATTTTATTTACACTTTTAATTTCTGGAGTTATTTTAATTTATTTAAACTTAGCTAAACCGTATAAAGAATTAATTTTAAATAATAGTTTTAAATCTAAAAAAAATCAGAAAAGTTTATAGATTTATTTAAAAATCAGAAACTTATAAATTTATAAATTTATACACTTTATAAAATTTATATAAACATAAATCTATTTATTTATATAAAAGGAGAGAAATAATTATACTTTATTTATTTCCTAAATAATTATAAAGTTATAAACTTTATAAAAACTAAATGAAAACTTTAAACATTTGTGAACTTGTAAAACTTTATTTAAACACTTGTAAACTTATAAATTAATAGAAACTCTATTTTAAACCCATTAAACTTATGGTTTTCTTTTTAGACTTTAAAAATGTTTATAAACTTATAATTAAGATACAACCATATTCTATTTAATATCTTATAAACTTATAAGTGTTGTTATTTATTTCTAAATACTTAGAAAACTATTTTGATTGTAATTGTGAAACTTTTAGATAATTATTTTAATTAATAATTCTAATCTATAAATCTATTAAACTTTGAAATACAAGTCTCGTATCATTCCTTCAAAACATTTATTATAAACTTGATTTAAACTTCATAAACACAAACCGTACCCGTCTCCCACTTGGAACCCTAGTCAATCTTAAAATCCTAGATTCTTGTCATAGACTTATAAGATCATACTTGAAACTTTAGACTTATATTCTTATGCTTATTGTGAGGATATTCTCCCTCTCCAAGTCTTGCAAACTTACTCTTATCGGGTACTCTTCATCAATCCAAGTGAGTATACTTAGCCCCTTTTTTCCTTTCTATACTTTTGGGGTGAAACATGTTCAAAACTTTAAACTTATATAATTCTTGTACAACTATGACTAGATGCTTATTCTTATGTTAAACTTAAGACTTGTATGCTTAGATTAAACTTAAAACTAGCACATTCATTAACTTTGATCAAGCCTATGGTAACAATGACAGATCTATTGCATTTGACCAATCCACCTTGATTGATTGACCCATTCGGGGGGGAGCCCTTGGTGATTGTTACTGAAGTAAACTTTAAACTTGAGACTTATAAGGGTAACCTGCGGGTTATGCTTAAACTTGGTTGGAGGGTTGATGTGCACAATGTTTAAGATACTTGTTTCTCATACTTACATTATAGAATGCATATATCATAGTGAATTGTAATTCCTTTCAAATCCTTGTTAAACTGTGTCAAAACCTTTGTATCTCACCAACTATTTTGTAGTTGACAGATTCTTTCACATGTTTCAGGTTCTACAACATGAGACTTTATCGTGATCACATAGGATGCTTGGACCTAGAATGCTTAATCAATTAGACTTGTATTCTTGCTATGTATTTGATTTATTCCTTGTATTAGAACCTTGAAGTTATTTGATAAAACTATTTAAACTTTAGTCAACCTTGTGCTATTGAACAACCGCGTCCGCCCCGACGTATAATCGCCGTCGGTTGGGGTGTGACACACGACATGTAAGTAACATGTCCCGTGTTTGACCTTAACAGGTTTCATGTCTTAAACATGTAGACACTTTAAGAAATGGTTAAATTCGTATCTAAATAGGTTTAAAACATGTTAACCTATTAAGACCGTTGGTGACATGTTAACATTCTATTTGCATCCTTGCCCAACCAAATTCCAACACTCTAACTCATCTTTACACTTACGACGCATCCCTAACTCACTAAGTCCTGGCCTAGTTTGAAACTTACACATCGTTCTCACACCTCTCCATCGTCGATCGTCCTTATGCCGCTAACGACGATCGCCGCTCGTCATCTCAGTTCAAGTACTGCATACTTCAAGCCAATCCACCTCCACTCCACCGTGCAGCTCATCATCTCCATGCACGACGGCTCATGTCCATCGGAGATTTGATTATTAGAGGTTTAGTTTTGGTCATCTTTAAACAAGTCCCTTAACATGTGACCTGATTCTAAACAGGTCTCTTAACATGTGACCTGTTTCTAAATAGGTCGTGTTCGTGTTGAAAAAAATGACACGATTAGTTATCGTGTCGTGTTCGTGTCGAACACTACATGTCATCGTGTCGTATCTGACATGTTATGCCAGGCCCTAAGCATAGTATCAACTCGAACGATTTACCAACTTAAATTGTTGGTCGGATAAAAATTTCATATTAGAAAATGCTAAGCCATCTCTATCTCCTTAAAAAAAATTCATGCTAGAAAAGAGATTAAGGATTTGTAAAATAAGACTTGTTGAATATTAGCATGCTGTTCTCATGTAGTCACGTTATCTTCATTATCGGCCTCAAATCAATCATTGATTTGGTTCCTACTTCCGATAACCCAACCGACTCTTCTCAGTCGATATCCTCAAAAGCCATGATTTAACTTCAGTCAGTTATGCTTATGCTTTTCTCGCTAGGTTTCGTTGTTCAACCGGACTTAAATCAATCGTGAATGGCGGGTGAACGAACAATTGGTTTCTATAGCTTTCTCAAGATATGCGTATGTGTCAGTGACTTGAATTTCGTTTCACTTAATTGATTTCTCTTAACTATTATTGGATTGCTAGATTGTATGAATTTGTGAAACTATATAGTTTTTTTAGTTCCTATTTGGTTGTGTTGTTGGGTGAAATTTGTTTAATAAGTATGCGTTAATTTGGGTGAATCAGGTGTTAATCTAGATTATAGTTGTTACTCATTATGGTGGAAAGGGGCACAACTCCTGCTACGCAAGGTAGCGATTGGTACCTAGCCGGAAAATCGTCGCAGGCACGTCAACACCGAGCCTAAACCACACTTTTCAGCTTTTCTTCCTGTGAGCTTCCCGGGCTCCAACGACTATATAGTCGTTACCCATATTTAATAAAAAAATAATTTTTAAAAATCATATATATACCAATCAATTTTCTTGATATTTTCTACACAAAACTTCAACCTTTTTTTCATATAAAACCTTATTCTTTATGGATCTTCCTATTCTCCCACCATCTAGTTCATGTCAAATTATGATTCAGCCAGCGATACGAGGTAATGTAACTTCCAATTTCTAGTGAAGCCTTCAAGCATTAAATGAGCTTATCTGAAAAATGATGTCCGAACTTTTAAATATGGGCTGTAGGATTTTCTAAATATCCATTTGGGCTGACTTTCTTATTTGGATCAAGCATTGGGACCGGGATTCAACTCAACAAGAGGACAATTGGGGCCATTAGTGTTTTAAACAAATAATGTTTTTGAGACGGACCTGCCCGGCCAGCCGGACCGGGAACCGGTGCCGCCGGCGGTCCGGTCGCACACATTAGAGCCGTTCTTCAAAAAACCGGCCGGTTCAGGTGGTTTTACTGTCGAACCGGTAACGGGTAACCATGGGCTGATGTTACTTCTTGTAAGTTGTAAATACAACCATAATGGGCCACCGAATTTTGATCTAACACTTCTTTGGGCCAGCAATTCTATTAACAAATTTATGGACTTGGACCAATATAAAATTCTTTTTAAAGTTGCAGAAAGGATTACAAGTAGTTCATGTGATATTCTTATTATGCATCAAATTTATTTGATTCAAACGCACAATTTTAGAGTTCAAGTTTGATTTTAATTTGAATTTTTTGAGCGTTTTGGATCTGATTTTGTGAGTCAGATTTGATTTTTGGTGGTTGGGCTTTTGTATTGTGAGAAAAAAAAGAGTATGCTAGTTTTTTATGTGTGAAAAATTGTTGAAAGACTTTTGTAATAAAAATAGAAAGTATGTTGGTTTTTCATGGTATATGTTATATAACTCTTTTTAAAATAATATATGAAATTATACTTTGCAAACATCTAAAGAAAACACAACCCATGACCTAATGGTCTAGTGGTATGTAAGCGTGGAAAAACGGGCGGGTTGGGTAATGGGTCAGAACGGGTTTGGGTCAAGATGGTTCAGGTCAATACGGGTTATGACCAAATTGAGTTCGGGTCAAAACATGTCGTTTAAAAAGAACATCAAATTGTTTTGGATTAGAATGAATTGTAACCAAAAAGTGGCTCGGGTTGAAATGAGTTGTCCTAGATAAAAAAGTAACAAAATCTGCTATATTTTTTTTTCCCGCAGCTGGTGGTGGCGTTGGGGCGACGCTTGTCGATGACAGCGGCTTCGTGGTGGTGCAAGAGGCGGTGGGGTGGTGGTGTTGGTGTTACTCTCAAGTGATTTTCTCCCCAAACATGTCATTGACCCGTTGTTACCCATTTGAACTCAGACTAAATTTACATAAACTTTAGCTGACCCATCTTGACCCAACATGTCTTAAGGTGTTATCAATTTTAACCCGTTCTCTGTAATGGTGTTGCCCAATTCAATCGAAAACACAAAATATTTACCCAACCTAACCCATTTCCCTTACTCTGAGTCAAGCTTGTCAGGTCTAATGGTATGATGTTTGCTCATCACAAAAGTATGTGAATTTAAATCATTAAAAGTATAGAATTAGATGATATTTAGATATAAAAAAATATATTTTTTTAAATCTAAAGAAAAACTAGTTGTCAAGTATCAATTATTAAAGGGACATAGTCACAATCGTACTAATTTGACTTTTGTTTACTGTTATTTAATAAGACTAGAAGAAACATACGGGTCCATATAAAAAATAAACGAATTAAACTAAATAACAATAATGGTGGATGAGATAATGAAAGATATATTGTTTGGTATAAAGGTACTCAATTACTTTGAAGTTTTGGTGCAACTTTAAACGGCATGGGCGCCTAGGCGGCTCTATATAAGAAAACAACAATTGTTTTAGGCTCACATATTTACGGACCTTAATTTTTTTAGGATTTTGGTTATTTAATAAATTAAAAGCTATTTAATCGAAAGATTTCAGGGTTTCAGGCTTTAACCGGATCAACCTGGACAAGATTGGACTTGGACCGAGACTGTTAACAAGGTAAATTGGGGGCCGAGGACCGGACCAATCGTTGATGGGTCGGTCCGGGCTTTGTCGGGCTTTAACACGCCGGTCCTCAGGCTGTAGCATTCAGGCGGGGTTTTTTTATGGAGACGTAACTCGTAAGAGATAAATGCTATTTATTTGGGTTGCTAATTATGAATAGTAAAAGGTTAAAAACGAGCCATAAAGAGGAAAAAACAAGATTTTTTTATTATTATACGTATACATCCTTTTGATATTGACTACAGCTATGTAACAAATTAACTAGCTAAACCAATACTAACTACCAAACTAATGCATACACGTTTTACGGGCTTTTTTGAAGACGTGTGAGCTTAGACCAGAAAAAGACCGTAACAGTTAAGCCACGGAAGATAGGACCGAAGACCGGATCGATTACACACATCACAGCCCGGGCTGGGGTTTAACGGGCCGGTCCTTCAGACTATCGGCCTACCCGTTTAATGCATGCCCCTAATGAAGAGAGACTCATTTTTCAATCTCTATCTTAGTTTTTTCAACTGTGTTAAATTCAAAGGCAGTTATCAGAGATAATGAGTTGTCGCTTGACAGCTTACTGTGTATCAAGTTCTAAATGCATATGTTTTCAGTATTTTAATTTAGTTTCAAGCCTTAAATAGGTAAGGTCCCTGTTAAACGGTATTGATATTCTAAATAATAATTGTTTATATATATATATATATGACGAAGATTCAAAAAGGGAAATTGATTATAAATCATCTTCAAACTCGAATCGACCATAAAAAAGAAAATAATTAAATTCCCAGTTGGGAAATTAAGAAGGAATTACATAAAATTGAAAAAAAATTAAACAAATCCCCTGTTCTTCCCCTAATGAAGAACAACTTTCAGTTCGTTCATCTTCTTGCTACTGATGACTACATGAAAAAAATTATATAAATTAAGAATTCTCAAAAGAATATTAATGCCTAAATGAAAGCTTGTCTTCAGCTTTTGATCTTATGCCACCATCTGCTCTTGTTCTATGTACATTTGCTCAATCCACTGTGGCATTTTCTCCCCGCTGCCGGCGTACCGGTGCATTCCCGGGGAACTATTCACCCCATTCCCGGGTGAACTATTCACATTCACGGTAGCACCACCGCCGTATCCGAAAGATGCGGATTTCCTAAGCTTATTTGCATCTTCACCACTAAACCCCCACTCCAGTTTCCCGTCTGGGGATCCCCATTCGGAGTAACTGGAAGATAATTGGGGGTTTGTCAGGAGATTCATGGATACTCCGGCTCCTCGGTCAATGAAGCTCTGACTACGTTGTTTAAGCGAACCAGATCTTGAATTCATGACCGCCTGCGCAACTGCAGCCGACGAATCAAACCCGTAACTCGCCTGTTTCCTCACAGGGGAAGACGAGTAGTTTGGTGAAGGGTAGGATGCCCGAAGCGAGCTAGAATTTTGAAGGTATTGTTGGTGGCCGCTAGGCGAATGCAAACCATGAAATTGAGACAATAAAGATTGATCAAGTGACCCGAAAACATCATCAAGATTCCTAGGCTTGACTTCCCCAAATCTATTGCTTTTGTTGTAAAGATTGTTCGATAAATCATCGATCAATTGTCGTCTTTCGGATCCAAGCAACTCGATATCCATCTCCAGATCTCTAGCGTTTAACGCTGTCTTCAACCGACTCCCCGGAAGTTGCAGCGTAGGTGGCGTCAGATGACTCACCTTATTCTGCCACATCGGGGAGGCGGGAGGAGACATCGGAGGAGTCGAACCCAGCGCCAACGGGCTCATGGAACCCATTTCCATTGAAGTAACACCACCCGACCCGGATTTAGGCGAAGGCATCCCCGAGCCGGTGGAAGCATACACCGGCCGGAGCTCCTCCACTCTGTGCGCGAAAAAACAGACTTTTCGCGCACATCCAGTTTCATCTTTACACAAACGTGTCCTGTATTGAGCGGGGTGTAGCCACGATTCAAACACCCCGTGTGCATACTCACACGCGTCTCCTTTCCCGCAGCTCCCTTTGCGAAAATCCGGGCAAGGGACACAACTGTAGTTAAACTTTCTAAGATCACGCCGGCGAGCGTTCTCGCCGGGGTGAACAAACGGACACTCCGTCCAGTCGTGAGTGTACGCTCGCGAACACGGCTTCACCTTAAACGTATACATCCTAAACTCATCCGATCCATAAACGCCGTTATTAATATCCGGCATCGACACATCAACCGGATATTCTTTTTTCACCGAAACAATTTCTTCTTCTTCATCGCTTCCTTCTTTAACAGTAAAACCGTTCAACAACATCTCCAACGCTCTACGTTTCGACGATTTAATCCCACGCGCGATTAAATCGCCAGGTTTATTTCCGTTATCGTCAGTTACGTTAACATCCGCGGAAGCTTCAAGCAAAAACTTCACCACTCCAACGGACATCGGAGAGCCACCGGCGGCGGCGCAGTGGAGCGCCGTAACACCGTCGGAATCGGAACGTTTGTTAACATCCACCTTCTTTGTATCGATTATGTATTTTAAAACACGAATGCTTCCGTAAACAGAAGCAATCATGAGAGGTGTTCGTTCTTCTAGCCCCATCTTCCGTTTATCTCCGTTTCTCCTTCCGTACCAGAAGCTGACGTCATCAACACTCAGACCTTCGTCCTCCACCGTACGAACGAACGCGGTAACATCGTCGGCAGCTGCTAATTCGAGCAAATTTGAGCATTTGTGGAATAATCCATGGTACTTGTGTTGAAACTTCTCTCCATCCATGGCGGAATAAACTTTGGATTTGGTGACTTTACACATGAACTATTTGGAAATTAAAGAAGAGAAATCACAAGAGAAGTTGCTTCAATTAGTGAAAAGGTGTATGGTACCTTGAAGATGGTTGTTTGATTTGATCTGCTGGATGAGCTGTGGTGAAGGATTATTTATATGAAATTGGGGGAAACACACGCTATGGAAGGGGGAGGAAGGTGCTGGTTTGCTTCTTTGTTCTAAGTCAAAGTATTCAACGATGGTGTGAAGAATACCTTTTTGAAATGAAATGAAATGAAATTAGAATGAAATGTAAATTCAGATTCAGATTCAGATTCAAATGAAATTACGAATGTGGAGCCTGTAATCAACTGAAATCTGACTGGCTTTCAACGGGTCTGTCCAGTAGAATATGAGCTTGACCCGGCTGGAATTGCATGTTGAATCCCACGCGCGTTTGTTATGCGTGAGGGATGTTTTAGGGAGTTGCGCGTGAGAGGTTAAAGATTCCAGGTGAGTGGTTACACGCGTGACGCGGTCTCGTTACGTTTTACTCGTTCCTTTCCTCCCTCGTGTTTTAATTATATTTTATTGATATTTTAATAGTGAGTAATAAGTAAGACTTTTGGAGTGTTCAACGGTTTGCTTTAGCTTTATTTGGAGTATACTCTTAATTATATCCATTACTCTTTCAAAGATACGAGTATATTTTTATACTTTTGTTGAAAGTAAGACTCGCTCTTTGGATGATACGTTGAGAGATTGTTTAACGATTTGCTTTAAATTGGAGTTTGTTAACTTCAATTTTAAATGAAATAAATACATATTTTATTTTTAGAAATATATACATATTTTATTTTTGTAAAGGTATATGTGTATCAACTATCAAGTTGTTATTCTTTGGAAAACAAAGTTTTAGGGTGGAAATGGAGGTGATCTCGATCTTCCCAGTCGGTTATCGAGCTCAACGAATGGAACCAATGGCGTAACCTACTTGGCCAGGTCCAAATCTCAGGAGCAAAGGATGATGATTGGATATGGATTGGAGATAATTCGTCTAAGTTCATGGTTAAATCCGTCAAAGAGTTAACTGTTAAAGATCAGGATTCAGACAGTGATTTTAAGCTGAAATGGTGTAAATGGATCACATCTAAATGTAATATTTTTTGGTGAAGGGCTAAAATGGACCGGTTGCCAACTTTAATGGCTCTTCATAGACGGAATATAACGGTTACCTATCAATTGTGTCTGTTATGCGGTGAGGTGCCGAAAACAACGGACCATCTTTTCACTTCTTGCTACATAGCTTTGTTGGTTTGGCTGCATATAAGCCACTGGTGTAAGACTCATCAATTTTTTGTCTTTTCGGTTAAAAATGTGTTGGAGCTTCATAAAACGGTCCCCATTGATGCGGCTCTTAAGGAAGTGTTACATGGCACAATCGTTATCGCTTGTTGGAATATTTGGGAGACCATGAACTAAGCTCGGGTTCTCAAACAAATTGGCTAATGTGGTATGTATTATTGAAGATACGAAAACTCTTGGGTTCCTATGGCTCAAAAATAGGTCGAATATCAAACACCTTCTTTGAAAGGGTTGGGTTTGTCTTAATATTGTAATTATGGTTTAATTTTTGTATAGCCTTCTGGTTGGTCGCTCCTTACATTTTGCTTGGGGCTGGTCTTTTTCTATAATATTTGCTTTTCAAATAAAAATAAATAAATATTAGATTCTAATTCGATTTGTTTTCTCAACTTCAACCATACATAGGTTAAAGTTTCTGAAACTAATTTTGACAAATTAAAATAACGCGACTTATTAAATGCATGCATAAATTAAATTGATGATAATGTCAACTACTAGCACTCTCGTCACGTAAGTGAAGGAATGTGGATCTTATTTAGACTTTGTTGACTATCAACTATTAGCACCCTCATTACATACGTTGACGTTATTAGGGGTGTGAATTTTAGCATAACACGACATTTGTGAGTTTGGGTTTAGTCTAAACGGGTCTGGGTCAGTTGTGGGTCAAACATGTGAACAAATTTAGCTACACGGGTTGTGTTCGTGTTAACTCGATGAGTTTGCAGGTTGACCCGTTTAACCCATTTATTTTTTATATTTTTTAAAAATGTGTTTTTATGTAATAAACAAAACTATTTTGGTACTTTTTAAAAACTTAAGGTTTAAATACAAATTGGCATACTTTAAATCTAATTGCTTAAAACATTAGAAAAAATGTGTATGTAAATTTATAATTTTAAAGTATTTATATGCAAAAAGAAGTTAAATAATTTTGTTTGCGTTAAATGGGTCGTATTATTGTCAAACCGTGAATACATGTAT
Source organism: Smallanthus sonchifolius (assembly GCA_023525975.1). Lineage (NCBI taxonomy): Eukaryota > Viridiplantae > Streptophyta > Magnoliopsida > Asterales > Asteraceae > Smallanthus > Smallanthus sonchifolius. The sequence continues at coordinate 61,159,885 of CM042042.1, forward strand.
CATGTTCGGGTTCATATGTCTGACATAATTTTTGGGTTCATGTAAAATTTTCAGGTTCGTGTCGGGTTTGACCCGTAAACACAACTCGTTTAGCAGCACTAGATGTGAACCTTATATAACATTCACATAGCACTTTTTGTACACTTAGAATGCCACTTTCTGAAGTATGAGAACAAAAACATATAATTACAATACAATGTTAGGAGACATGTGAGCTATCAAACATAACATTACATCTTTTTACCATTGTAAGCTATCTTTCTTATAATTACACCTTGAGTTTGACTACCTTTCCAAGCAAGCATTAACAACATTTACAACCTATGGCTTAATAGTCTCGTGGGATGATGTTTGTCCATTATAAAAGTGGTGTAAGTTTAAATCTTTACAAAGACAAAGTTATGTGGTATTTAAGTTAAAACAAATTTTATTCAAACAAAATTTACAATATTTTACCTTAAACATGCTATTAAAGCCAAACATGTTCCCCTTATGTTAGGTTCATAATGTGTAAATGTTGTTCCAACCTTATAGGCAAATTCAAGACAAAGTTACCCAAGAGTCCTTATTTTTTTTCATTTTAGAACACGAAGTTATGTATATGTATTTCATTCACATAACATCCTTATTATTTTTAAAAAATAATTCAAAATTAAGCTTTAAAAAAATATAACAAATTGTTCAAAGCCGTCAAATCGTCGAAACAACCCGACCCAATCAACTTGGCCAGTATGGTTTGTATTTTCCCAAAACCGTAGTTTGCATTTCGGCCCAAATAAACTTGTTAAAACCGAACAGATCGCGTAAATCAAAGCATGTCAGCCAGTTTAACCGGTTTGAAATATATATGGTTTGGTTTTAGACGATATGCGGTCCAACATTTAATGATTATATATATATATATATATTCATTTTAGAACACAAAGTTACGTATGTGCATTTTATCCCTTTAACAAAATTATTTCAAAGCCGTCAAATCGTTGAAACTGTCTGACCCAACCAATTTGGCTGGTTTGGTTTGTATTTTTCCCAACCCATAATTTTTGTAAAACGGATCAAACCGGACCTCTAAACATCCCTAATTTGTACCACATCTTATATCCACCACCTCTAATTTGTATTTGCCCTTATACATATCCACCAATCTAATAGCATTCATATTTTGTTTTTATTCCCATCCCTCTAACTTAGCTTAAAATCGTTTTTATCTCTAAATTATATTCATCATTTGAAAACCTTTTACATCTCATTCAATTATTTTTTTTTTATTCACTTCAATAATTTTTTATTATTTTTCTTTCTCTTGCACTCAGATAATACGAGGAAAGATGAATGAGTCTTTAAATATATGGGGGATGAGAACATGGTCGTCTCAATCATTTTGATGGCCTAAAGGGAACAAAAAATTTGAGACCTCTTTCAATAAATGTCATGTCATAAATCTTCCTTCTTTATCCGGGCTTGGGACCGGCAATAATAAACTTAAAAGTTTATATTTCGTGGAGTTAAAAATTTTTTTTCGTTTTTCTAATAATTTTGTACTTGTATAAAATGTTTAGATAAAGTTTATTTTTCTAGCTTTTTTAGAAGCAAACTCTTTAATAAAATTTTCCAAATCAATTTCTTCTAACAATTTATTTTCAATTAACAAAATAGCTAACCCATTTGATCGTTCTTGTGACATAGTAGATCTTAAATAATTTTTTTATCAATTTTAATTTAGAAAAGCTTATTTCCGCGGAAGCAGCTGTTACAGGAATAGTTAACATAATTCTATAGGCAATATAAGCATTTGGAAAAGAATTAAACTTTTTAATATAATTAAGTATATTAATAAGTGTGTCGCATTCTAAATGTATAATATGTCTTGAAATTTTTAGTTCTTGAAATAAATCTAGACCATAGATATCTAAGCTAACATCATTTTTAAATATTTTTCAAGATCAACACAATTTTGTTTTAAACTGTTATCATTAAATGATTTAATTTCTTTATACTAAATAGAAAACTAAAAATACTTTGAAACTTTTTAAATTGATCAAAACTATATCTAATTGAAAAAATAGCTTGATCTACTATATATAAAAAGTAATCGGTTTTAAATAAATTAATAGGAGTTTTTATAGTTTCATTATCAACATTTTCATCAAATCGTTTATTACTACGAATGATACGTTTTTCACGAAAAATAGGTTCTACATTCATTTTTATAGCTAACTCTTTGGCTTCAATTATAGCATTTTCAAATCCCTCTTTTCTATATTCGTCAAAGTATGTATATATATAATTTTTTTGAGGCCCTTAAAATTTGATGACCTAAAAATAGGGTTTTACTTGCTTTACCCGAAGGACGCCCCTGGATGAGAAATGAGTTCCAAAATTGATCCGTATTTTAGAGAATGAGATTGGGTGAAAAACTAGATTAAAACCTTAAGTTTTAGGAATAACTTTATAGAATAGTAACCAAGTTTTTCAAGTGTTCCATTTAAGTCACTCAAAGATTTTTTTTTCTCTTTAAAGTCATTCAACTTTCACCAAGTGTTCTAATCATATGTAATATTTTTATAAATATTTAAATTTTTTAAAATTGGATTAGATAAATGAAATATATATGAATCTTGTTTACTATTTAGCAATTATTTTTTTTCAATTCGACTTAAATATAACAATTTTAAAACTTTTTTATTATTTGTTGAATTTTTTTTCCTTCGGCATTACCTCATACTTTAAATTAATTGAAATAAAAGTTTCACTTATTGGTAACTAATATTCATATATATTTCATTTGTCTCATTCAATTTTAAAAAATGTACACATTTATATAAGTATTACATAGGATTGAAATAGTTGGTAAAAGTTGAGTTACTTTAGAAGAACAAAAAAACTTTAAGTGACTTAAATGAAACACTTAGAAAACTTAGTTACTATTTGATGAAGTTTTCAATAAATTTTATATCAAATTGCATGGAAATTAGGCCTTCCACGTCACATCAGCCCTCCATCACAAGCCTCCTCCTAGCTTTTCGTCCCCCTTATTTGTTTCTTCTCCCCTCTAGTACCACCACCCCGCACTACTATCCCTACCCAATGTTTTTAGAACCGGATCGGACGATAAACCGGTCACGTTGCTGGTCCACTGGTCGGACCGGTCGGATCGGTTGAACCGGAGTTAAGAACCGAATTATATTATTCTCATTTTAAAAAATAAAAATATAATAAATAAAAATCTTTTAAAAAATAAATACTTTTTTTCCTAATAAAACTATTTTGTTCTATCTGTTTTTTTTAAACTTTAAAGATTAGTGTTTCATGTCACACCCCAACCGACGGCGGATTATACGTCGGGGCGGACGCGGTTGTTCAATAGCACAAGGTTGACTATTAAAGTTTCAATATTTCATTAATAAGTAATTTAAGATTCAATACAAGGAAACATAATAAGAATACAACGTTTAATTGATAGTAGTCTAGGTCCAAAGCTTCCTATGTGATCACAAATAAGTCTCATGATGTAGAACCTGAAACATGTGAAAGAATCTGTCAACTACAAAATAGTTGGTGAGATACAAAGGTTTTGACACAATTTAACAAGTATTTGAAAAGAATTATAATTCACTATGATATATGCATTCTATAATGTAAGTATGAGAAACAAGTATCTTAAACATTGTGCACATCAACCCTCCAACCAAGTTTAGGCATAACCCGCAGGTTACCCTTATAAGTCTCAAGTTTAAAGTTTAATTCAGTAACAATCACCAAGGGCTCCCCCCCGAAGGGGTCAATCAATCAAGGTGGATTGGTCAAATGCAATAGATCTATCATTGTTACTATAGGCTTGATCAAAGTTAATGAATGTGCTAGTTTTAAGTTTAATCTAAGCATACAAGCCTCAAGTTTAACTTAAGAATAAGCATCTAGTCATAGTTGTACAAGAATTGCATAAGTTTAATGTTTTTGAACATGTTTCACCCCAAAAGTATAGAAAGGAAAAAAAAAAGGGGCTAAGTATACTCACTTGGATGATGAAGAGTGTCCAACAAAGATTAAGTGTAGCAAGACTTTGAGAGAGATTATCCTCACAACAAGCCTAAGAATATAAGTCTAGAGTTTAAGTATGATCTACAAGTCTATGACAAGGATCTAGGAATTCAAGATTGACTAGGGTTCCAAATGGGAGACGAGAATGTTTGGGTTTGCAAAGTTTAGATTGAAGTTTCAACTACAAGGCTTGGATATCAAGTTTTAATAAGTTTATAGTTTAAAATAATTAATTAAGACAAGAATTAACGATAATAATTATTTCAAGAGTAAAATAATTATTAAATACAGAGTATTTAAAGTCTAAATAGTGATTTAGGATTTAAAGTGTATATAATAACGATAAATAATTATTTATAAGGATAAACCATATAAATCATTAAAGTTTCAAGTATTAAATATTTATTTTTTTTCAATTAATATGTGAATAAATATTGAGTACCTATAAGATTGAAAAATAGAATTTCTTATAAAGTTTATAATTTAAATATAACTTTATAGGGTTTATAAATTTATAAATGTCTTAAATAAGGTTTCTTAAAATAAAGTTTACAAGTTAATAAATATTTAAAGTTTTCATTTAGTCTTATAAAGTTTATAGGTTTATAACTTTATAAATTTCTAATCTTGAATAAAATACGTATAATTATCTTGTTTTATTTAAATAAATAAATAAGTCTTGAATTAAATTTTTCTAAAGAAAATGCCCAAGTTCATAGGTTTTCTAAATAATACACAAGCTTTATAAATTTTTATAAAATTTATATAAGTTTTTGTTAAACTAAAGTTTATAAATCAATTTAATGCCCAAAAAAATAGATAATATGTCTATTTCAAAAGAAATATACAACAATTTTTATAGTTTTTGGTTTATTAAAATAATTCTTGTTTAGGATATAATTTTTATAAGGTTTTATAGTTTTAAAAGTTTAAAAACTATATTTTTTTTAATTCGTTAAAGTTTAATTAAGTTTCATATGATTGGAAGTATAAAGAGTGTAAATAAAATCGTATTCGAGTTTAATAAAGCTTAACCGATTTTATAAAAATAAATAAAAGATCACAACTTGTTTAGAAGGTTAAAAGAATTAAAGGAAAAAAAATTCCAGTTACCCGGATTCGAACTCGGGTCCTTGCCCGGGTCGCACACTCACACAAGAATCAACCAGCCCGACTACAGGTTTGTTAGTTTACAACACAGGAAATAAAATCTTTAAACAGAATCCCAAATCACCCCCAATTCCTCATGAACCATAGAATTGAAACCTCCCAAATTTGATCTGATAATCCCTCTGTCTTTAACATTTGACAAAGGGCAAATGGTTCTAGGACGAAAACGGAGAGCTTGGCTTTCGATTTACCTGAAATGGTGTTGATTTGAAGGAGAACGAGTCCAAGCTTGACTTCGGCGGTAGTGATTTCAAATTGGCAATTGCAGATGTACAACGATGGAATTGAGGTTTCAGGGAGTTCGAGTGATGAGTTGTTGAGGTTTAACAGCCGATATTTATAGCGGATTCAAGCGTTAAATGCCCGATTAGGTGGGAAGTTCGCGGATGTAGAGGCCGAGTTAAATCGCTAGCCACGCGGGTGCTAGGCTCGAAATCGAGCATTGAATGTCGTCGAACGTTGGTCGCACGCCTTAGGTGAGTTCGAGGTTCACTTGAATCTGGACAATTTCACGTTTTGGCTAAATCGGAGGAAAAATGGGACAGGGGGGGTTCGAACTCGGTACCGGTTTGGGTCTCGGGTGTTTGGTGAAATTACAGAACGGCCCCTGATGTTTGAGCCTTCCACCATTTTATGTTAACATGTAAATTTCAGTTTTAGAACAAGTCTCGGGCTTTGACAGTTTTAGTCCCTGAAATTAATATGTTTAAATAAGTTTTCCCAAACATTTTTATAACTTTATAAAAATGATTTATTTGTCTATAAGTCTAAAAAGACGAGTTTATATGGTTTGTTTGTTTAGAAATTTAAATAATTAAAATGAGTTTACAAACTTATTAAAATTTCAAGAGTTTGTATTTATATATATATATATTTATAAAATTCTCATATATATTGACGACGTATGACGAAAGGATCATACATAAGGGGCCTAAAAGAAAGAAATCTAACTTCTTAACCACCATGAGGGCCCACGAGAAGAAGGAACCAATAAGAAAGGGGCTGCCACTATTATACGGTTAGAGTAAAGAGAATGTAAAAATCCTATAAATAGAAGGTGATCTCATAGATGAAAGGGATCCAGAGCTTGTACTTGATTGAATTCGGGAATTATTATCAAAGTGGAGTTTTTACATCTCTTCATTGGCGCCATCCCGGTCGAACAATAGTTACAACGGTATCCTGAATTCAATCTTTGCTTGCAATGGATAACATACAATCAGATTATGAATCCGATGAGGAGATAAATCACATTACAAACACAGGGGCACCAGCAGGAGATTCACAATCTCAAGCTGGTATTCTTATGATTTCTTCGCTGAAAGAACGTCTGGCACAAGCTCAAAACCATCCAGCAGATGTGTTGCCAGCGGCATCAGCAACATCTCATCTTCACACTTTGCATACTAATATACCTGCCTCGTTGCCTTCGCAGGCGGTCTTTTCATCCCCCATACCACCTCTAATCCCAACTACCTTTCCCACCCAAGTTACCCGGGACCTCCCGCAACCTGCAATACCTCCCAGTTTCTCACATATCACCACATCTGGTATACCCATTTATAATCTGCCACAACTCATTACAACCACTGCTGGAATACCTCCTCTTCCCATTTCCAATACCCCGCTTGTTCCCGGATCCCTCCCTTACACCATGCCATTACTCGCAGGTAACGAATGGTGAATGGAACAACAACGCCGGGCCTGAATAGACGAGCAATTTTGGAAAGAAATACGCCTGGCAGAACTCCGGAACCGTTTAACATTTGAGGAAACCGCTTATGCCACACCGGGGGGATTTACATCTGCATGCACTACCGGATCCCTCGACGGAGGGCAGTCCGCTCCTCTCACCCATCCGTACAGCACGCAGGGACCTCCTCCCGAACTCATACCTGTACCCGGGAATACTCCTCTAATGGACATCCATCGCCCGTACCGACCAACAGTTTCGTTAACACAATCTAAGTTCACACCTCGAATAGCTCAAGCAGAAATACTTCGTAAGTTAAAAATGCCATCCACGGTCGGGAAATATGATGGTACTACAGATCCGGATGATCACATCAATGTTTTTATTAGTGCTGGCGGGGTAGAGAGATGGGCCCTGCATGAATGGTGTCACATGTTTGTTCAAACCTTGGTCGGGACAACTCGCCTTTGGTACGATAGTTTACCTATAGGCCGGATCGACAGTTTTGATGAATTCTTGGAAAAGTTCATGCAACAATTTAGTCAGCAAAAACGACACACGAAAGACAAGACATAAATACTTCACATCCTGAGACGAGACGGGGAATCGGTGGAAGATTTCATTACCCGGTATTACAAAGAAAGTTTGCAAATAGCCGGGGCAGGGGAGGATTTAATGATCGCAGGTTTCATTCAAGGCACCCGACATGATGAGCTCATCCGTAGGCTCCATGGCCGGGACAATTTACCAAAAACTATGGAAGAACTGATGACCGCCGCTCGTGCCTTCATCCGGGCAGAAAGATCCGTCCGGAGCACTCATGAGTATGATAAAAAGGATCAGCGAAGTAATCGAACGGGAAAACAGCCACATTCCTCCAGACAGACTCAACATTTTCGAGGACCTAGTACATGGACGAGGCCTCTCCCATACACCCGCCCTGAACCTGTTAGATCTGTCAATACCTCCACAAGGTTTAAGGATAATCCGGAGAGCAGGGGAGTTGCGTGGATTAACAAGTTGGTCAAAAGCCCTCGGGAAGTTCTTTTAACAGAAAAAATAACATTAGAACCCCCGCGACCTCTCAACCCAAAATCCGTGCGAGATCACAAACGGTATTGTGATTTCCACAAAGACACTGGGCATTACAAGGATCATTGTTGTCATTTACAAAAACAAATTGACATGGCCATACAAACCGGCAAACTTTCCCATCTGTTGAAAGAAATTCATGCAGGACCACCGGGAAGAAAGAATGCAGGCAAAAAACCGGTGCGTGACTTATGCATGATAATGAATGAGGAATCATCAAGCTCACGGGGTTATAAACGTGGGGGCGCACGACTAGAAGCCTGGATGGAACAACCGCTTACTTTCCCGCCTGTTCAAGGGGGTGCCTCATCCACTAGTCCAGTAGTAATCACAGCATTAGTAGGTGATTACCGCATCAGTCGGATTTTAGTCGACAGCGGAGCTTCAATGGACGTCATGTATGAGCAGCTTTTCAGACGCCTGGATATGGAAGATCAAAAAACCTTGGAACCTACCGACGTTGATCTCATGGGGTTTTCCGGGGAATCCGTGGTCCCTCTAGGACAACTCACATTACCAATGACCCTGGAAGAAGGCGCTAAACTCCGTACGGTCCTCGTGACTTTCATAGTAATCCCGGCTGTTTCGAAAAATAACTTGATACTCGGACGACCAAGTTTGGGGTCTTTTCATGCAGCAGTGTCCACTGTCCACTCCGCTATCGCATTCCCAACTCCCAAGGGAGTAGCAGTAGTGTATGCTGACCAAATCATGGAAGTATTACAAGCGCAAACCAGCCGGACCTCGAGTAAAGATCATTTTGACACTCCCATGAAAAGTACATATGAACCGGAGAGGTGGATTATGAACCCCGCATACCCGGAAACAGATAATTACCATTGGACACAACTTATCCACCGCAGGGCGAGACCGTTTGAAGCAGTTGTTACGAAACAACATAGATGTTTTTGAATGGAAACCGGCAGATATGAAGGGAGTTCCACGGGAATTAGCGAACATCGCCTACATGTATACAAGTTTGCTAACCCGGTAACTTAAAAAAAACGGAGGATGGGCCCGGATAGGAGCAGGGCAGCTGTGGATCAAGTCCGGGATCTGGTTAACGCGGGGATCCTCCGAGAAGTTCGTTATCCTTCATGGATCGCCAATCCAGTAATGGTAAAGAAAGGAAATGGTACCTGGCGTATGTGTATCGACTACAAGAATCTAAATAGTGCATGTCCTAAGGATGCCTACCCTTTACCAGAATTGATCAGAAAATCGACTCGTTAGCCCCTTTCCGTTTCAAATGTTTTTTGGACGCTTACAAAGGCTATCATCAGATTCCCATGGCCGAAGACGACGAAGAGAAAACAGCTTTTATCACCGATATCGGCGCTTTTTGTTACACAAAAATGCCGTTTGGATTAAAGAATGCAGGGGCCACTTACCAAAGGCTCATGGACAAAGTATTCGAGCCTCAAATTGGTAAAAATTTGGAGATCTATGTTGACGACCTGGTCATCAAAAGCCATGATGAAACAAATCTCTTAGCGGACATCGCTGAGACGTTTTTAAGGTTGAAAGAATCCCGAATAATGTTAAACCCGGGAAAATGTTCGTTTGAAGTAGAGGAAGGAAAATTCCTCGGTGTGATGGTCACCAAGGAAGGTTTCCGGGCAAATCCGGAAAAAGTTTCAACCATCACCCGGATGCCTTCCCCGTCATCCATCAAGGAGGTGCAAGCATTGAATGGACGTTTGGTGGCAATAAATCGATTTCTGGCCAAGCATGCAGAAAGATCTCTACCTTTTATCCAAACTCTGAAAAATTGTCTCAACAAAGCACAGTTCCAATGGACGGACCAAGCAGAGGAGGCCTTCCAGCAGCTGAAACTGTACCTTGCGAAACTCCCCACCCTTACGACACCAGAAGAGGAAGAGAAGTTAACAGCATATATCGCAGCTGCGGATGCGGCCATCAGCGCCGTCCTCATGGTTGAAAGGAAAGGTGTGCAAACTCCTATCTATTATGTCAGCAGGGTGTTAACAGACCCGGAGACAAGATACTCCCTACTAGAAAAATTAACCTTGGTTTTAGTACATGCTTCTCGAAGATTGCGTCGATACTTCCAAGCCCATCCGGTGAAAATACTCACCAATTTTCCCATCCAGCAAGTGTTAAAAAAACCTGAGTTATCCGCAAGTGTTAAAAAAACGTGAGCTCCCCCTGGGGTGGTGATTCCCTCTACAGACACACTCTCACTCCTAGGACATAATCTGCTATATATAGGAGGCCAAACACATGCGCCTTGTTTTCCAAGCCACCGCCCAATGGGCCTGAAAAACAGGTATCGAAACTACCTAGTTTCGATTGAACAAATGTTCAACCGAAACTAGTAGTTTCGATTGAAAAAAAGTTCAACCGAAACTAGTAGTTTCGATACTGTAATTTCGATTGACAGCATCAGTCTCAAAATTATACCCAACAATCTCCCCCTAGACTGATGCTATCAATTCTTGTCTGACTCTGTCTTTCGTCTTCATAGATTGACTGATGATCCAATGCCTTTCGTTGTGATTCTCCCCCCTCAAGTGTAGACCCCCTATCTTGTACGCAAATGATAAAGGTTTGAATCCCAAGTATTTAGCTGTAAATAACCATCTTTCTACAATGTCACACCCCAACCACGGCGGTTTTCCGCGGGGCGCGACGGTCATGGATCATCGTCACTGATTACATAGAACGACCTCTATATGGTTTTGAAAATCATGCATTCCAAATCGTTCCAAAATATAACATTGTTTTACAGAGTTAATGCGGAAAGTAATGCGGAAGGAAATAAATTGTTTTGAAAATACAATGCCAAGCAAAAGACAAGCAAAAGTTCATTGTCATGGGAACATCAAAAGACTTCATGCATGATGCGCACCCTAATCCCGTGCAAGCTTAACGACCTGAGAAAACATGCTTAAACGAGTCAACAATAATGTTGGTGAGTTCACAGGTTTAAATGTAAAAGTAAATCGTTGTAATGGACCACAAAACTTTCAATGATTTGATTGTTGTACAGACAATGCTACAATATTATCATAAGCACACCGAAACCGAAGCTAGACTGTAACAGTAATGAAATGCCTCTACCACGCCTATCGTATGCATGGGGTGATTAGGTCAATGATGCACCCGTTTTGACCTCCGGTCAAAGTTAGCGCGACTAACGCGGGTGGGGGTTGTCAAACCCAAATAGATCTATCCATGATTACCTCGCTTAGAAACGAAACTAACGGTCCGGTTTGAGAGGACTGGATACGATATGAAACCGCTTATGTAATATGTGAAATCATGTAAGTGAAATTGTGTCCAATGAAAACAGTAAGTATGCATGTAATCTCCCCCAAAAGGAAAATAAGTAAAATGGGGCCGTGAGACTCACCTGACGCGTGAGTATAGAAATGTATAAGTAGCGACGTCCGAGTGATTTCCGACCTACGCGTGCCCTAAAATGTAATTAAGACACCTTAAGGTCTAAGTATTGTATCAGTGTGTAAGTGGGTTATGTAACCATTTCACCCAATTTAATTTCGTTATGAAATTCCGTTTGACTCGACGACCCGTTGGTGATATATATTTGTTATCCAAAATTATATATTTACATGAAATAAATATAAACTACATTTTTCTTCAAGTGTGCCCATGAATACTTGTAATTTAGCATCACCCTACGATTTGGTTTGTAAAATAATATTTTGACTCGACTCGAGTCGCAACTCGTTAAATAAATATATTATATATATATATATTTATTTTAAAGTAATATTTATATAATTTCTACCAAATATACGTTGAGAAATATTAACACTAAAAAAATAATAATGTCGGTTTACGTACTTGACTAAAAATATAAATATACATGTATATATATATTTATAAAATTAGTTTTTAGTCTTGAAAATAATAGATATAAATTTATACTTATAAAATCCTTTTGAAAACAACTAACATACACGTATCCCTTTTTATACAAATACATCTCTTGATATATATATATATATATATATATATATATTTGTAAAATAATATATATTATTTTCTAAAACCAATACTAAGGGTTAAATCCAACTTTTATATGACCAAAATACATAATATATATGTATTAACCCAAATCCATAATAATCCAAGTATCCAATTTACCAAAGTATTTACTTTCAAAGTTTCTACCAACTTGTCATAACTAACAATTAATTCATAAACTTGTAAGAATCCTAACACATACATATTAACAACTACTAATGTTTACTAGTACCCATGGACATAAATAAACCCACTTTATGTTAATTACCAAGTTTAACATAAACTTAGTTTTCTTAAAATGCTAATTTTTTGTTTGTGAAATAATCAAGCATAAACACAAATCACCAACACGTACATTTTATTTAATTTTATGAACCACCATATAGCAATAATTAGTATGTGTATGCAAAAACATAACTCTTGTAAGTATTAGTATGTAAAAGCATCATTTTTAACAAATATCACTTTGTTGGAGGAAAAATGGTTACATAAAACTAGTGGGTTGTGAAACATAGAAATAAATAATTAGTAAGTATAAATAAGAGAATGTCCTCACTAGTAGCAAGCAAGGAAAATGAAGGAAGAGTTGTAGGTTGCTTGTGAGACACTAAGAGATCACTTGTTCTTCACCAAAAGCGACTTGAAACACCAATGTAAGCTTGAATTAATATTTGCAAGATGAGAATTGGGAAATGGTGGTGGAGCCGTAACAAAAAAAATAGGAGAAGAAAGGACTTGGTATTTGAAATCTCATGTGGTAAAGTGAAATAATGTTGACCCCTTATATAACCCAAATGGAGTGTTACTGATTCAATTATGTGGATGATGTGTGTGTGCCTCAAAAGTCACGGCCACATGGGGGAAAAGGCCTTAGGGCCGAAATTTACATGCAATCTCTTGATGGGTTTGATGCATGATTTACTCATTCACCATATGGGTAGGCTAGGTGTGGTCAATTCAAATTAGAGTGGCTTGGATGTGGGTATCCCTTTGGACCGCCAAGTAAGAGGGAGAAAAGAGAATTAGAAGTGACTAGAGCTTGAGGTAGGATGTTGTTTGTGTGTGAACATGGCATTGTCACAAAAGTGGGTTTGATGTTGGTCAAACTAACACACATTTCCATTTGTGTGTACTGATTTCGAACAACAATAGCAAGAAGGTTAAGTTTCAATTTCATTTGGGTAATATGGGAAAAGAGGATTTTTATAGTTAAAAACGGGTATTCGAGTGGTAGCGGGTATAAATCGAACACGATATAAAATAGAGATTTTATTAAAATCGAGCCTACTAAAATTATACATTATATATTTAGTGGTTTACTAGCATGTAACTATAAGTTTAGTAAATTAATATAGCGAAATAGCACGTTAAAATAAAGTATACCGACGAAATGGTAAAGATGCGCGTTAAAATACTCGGTTATTATAAATTAACACACGCATATATTTAAGTATTGAAATGGTGTTGTAACATCTCGAAATATTTATTAGAACATAAATATTAATTATCACCAACGTTCGTGTGTGCCGGTTATACTGTGTGTGACCCGGTAATTTACCGAATTACCGATGCGTGAAATATTATGAATGGACTTTGCTATTTATGAAATGACCTTAATTAACTATAATTAAGTCTAACACGTATATGATGTATGCAAATTATGACAGAGACGGGGACGGGTATTGACCTGAAATTGCCGGTTGTCACATACTCCCCATGTTAAAAAGAATTTCGTCCCGAAATTCAGTTAGTGTCATCCGTGACTGGTGCAGTTTCGAACAACTGCGGGTACTTGCGCTTCATCTGGTCCTCGCGTTCCCAAGTAAACTCCGGTCCTCGTCTAGAGTTCCACCGAACTTTTACTATAGGGATACGACTCTGTTTCATTCTCTTGACCTCGTGGTCCATGATCTCAACTGGTTCTTCGATGAAATGGAGTCGATCATCAACCTGGATTTCCTCGAGTGGTATGACCTGTGTCTCGTCTGATAAACACTTCTTCAGATTTGACACGTGGAAAGTGGCATGAACACCACTGAGTGCTTGCGGCAGCTTAAGCTTGTAAGCCACGGGACCAACCCTTGCAAGGATCTCGAACGGTCCGATGTATCTCGGGTTTAGCTTACCACGCTTGCCGAAGCGAATAACTCCCTTCCATGGTGAGACTTTGAGTAAAACCTTATCTCCAACCTGGAATTCCAATGGTTTGCGTCTCACGTCAGCGTAACTCTTCTGACGATCACGCGCGGCCTTAAGTCTGTCCCGAATCTGGACGATCTTCTCTGTTGTTTCATGAATGATCTCTGGCCCAGTAAGCTGGCTATCCCCAACTTCTGTCCAGCATAAAGGTGATCGGCACTTTCGTCCATACAGTGCTTCAAAAGGTGCGGCTTTGATGCTAGTGTGATAACTGTTGTTGTAAGAGAACTCAACCAATGGTAGATGAGTATCCCATTTGTTCCCGAAATCAATCACACAAGCTCTAAGCATGTCCTCCAAAGTCTGAATAGTCCTTTCACTTTGACCATCAGTTTGGGGGTGATACGCGGTACTCATATCCAATCTTGTACCCAATGCTTTCTGTAGAGATTGCCAGAACCTAGAGGTGAATCGGCTATCTCGATCTGAAATGATGGAGATTGGCACTCCATGTCTCGAGACAACCTCCTTGAGATAAATTCTGGTCAACCTTTCCATCTTATCAGTTTCCTTAATCGGCAAGAAGTGTGCAGACTTTGTCAGTCGGTCGACAATTACCCAAATCGTATCATAACCACCGGATGTCTTGGGTAACTTTGTGATGAAATCCATGGAAATCTGCTCCCACTTCCATTGTGGAATCTCCGGTTGTTGTAGTAACCCTGACGGTTTCTGATATTCTGTTTTGACTTTTGAACATGTCAGACACTTACTAACGTAGGTGGCGATGTCAGCTTTCATGTTGGGCCACCAGTAAAGTTCCTTGAGATCCTGATACATCTTGTCAGAGCCTGGGTGAATCGAGTACCTGGACTTGTGTGCTTCGTCCATTACTAAATCCCTTAAGCTCCCAAAGCTTGGTACCCAAATCCGATCCATGAAGTAACGGGTTTCATCGGATTTGATCTCAAATTGCTTGTCCATACCCCGTAAGGACTCATCTTTCAGGTTTTGCTCCCTGAGTGCTTCTAACTGAGCATCGCGAATTTGAGTGGTTAAACTCGTGTGAATTGTCATCCCCAATGCTCGCACTCGTAGAGTTTTGGTTCGTTCCTTTCTACTCAAGGCATCTGCTACGACGTTTGCCTTACCAGGATGATAGCGAATCTCGCAGTCGTAGTCGTTAAGTAACTCGACCCATCTGCGTTGTCTCATGTTTAACTCTTTCTGGTCAAAGATGTGCTGGAGACTCTTGTGGTCAGTGAAAATAGTACATCTAGTACCGTACAGGTAATGCCTCCAGATCTTGAGTGCAAAAACTACGGCTCCCAGTTCCAAGTCATGGGTGGTGTAGTTTTTCTCATGTACTTTTAATTGTCGGGACGCGTAAGCAATAACCTTGTCGTGTTGCATCAATACGCAACCAAGACCTTGGTGTGATGCGTCACAGTATACCACAAATCCGTCTGTTCCTTCTGGAAGTGACAAGATAGGAGCACAACATAGTTTCTGTTTCAACAGCTGAAAGGCTGCTTCTTGCTTTTCACCCCAATCAAACTTCTTGTCTTTCTGGGTTAAGGTTGTCATTGGCTGGGCTATCTTAGAGAAATTTTCGATAAACCGTCTGTAGTAGCCTGCCAGACCTAGGAATTGTCGCACCTCAGTCGGAGTCTTCGGTGCTTCCCAATTCTTTATCGCTTCAACCTTGGACGGGTCAACATGTATACCCTTCTCGTTGACCACATGCCCGAGAAATTGCACCTCTCGAATCCAGAAATCACATTTCGAGAATTTAGCGTACAGCTTCTCGTTCTTAAGTAATTCCAATATTAGTCTCAAATGCTGCTCGTGCTCTTCTTGAGTTTGTGAGTATATCAAGATGTCGTCGATGAAAACAATCACGAATTTATCCAGGTAGGGCTTGCACACTCTATTCATGAGGTCCATGAATACAGCTGGTGCATTGGTTAACCCAAACGGCATGACCATAAACTCGTAGTGACCGTAACGAGTCCGAAACGCGGTCTTAGGAACATCCTCCTCTTGAATTCGTAACTGATGGTATCCTGAACGTAAGTCGATTTTCGAATAATAACTGGATCCTTGAAGTTGGTCGAACAAGTCATCGATCCTCGGAAGTGGATACCGGTTCTTAATAGTCAGCTTGTTTAATTCCCGGTAATCGATGCACATTCGGAAGGATCCATCCTTCTTCTTGACAAACAAGACCGGGGCTCCCCAAGGCGAGAAACTCGGTCTTATGAATCCCTTGTCTAACAACTCCTGTAGTTGGTTAGACAATTCTTGCATTTCCGATGGCGCTAGCCGGTAAGGTGATCGCGCAATCGGTGCGGCTCCGGGTACCAGGTCAATTCGAAACTCGACTTGTCTCGGAAGTGGAAGTCCGGGCAAGTCTTCGGGAAAGACTTCAGGGTAGTCTCGAACGATCGGTATATCCTCGACTTTTCTCTCCTCCGTTGGCTTTTCTATTACGTGCGCCAAGATTGCATGATAGCCCTTTCGTAAGCACTTCCGGGCCTTCATACAAGTAATGATCCTTAGCGTAGTACCGCTCCTTTCTCCTTGAATCGAAAGTGTTTCCCCATTCGGAAGCGGAATACGAACAATCTTTTCACGACAAACGATTTCAGCTCGATTCTTTGACAACCAATCCATCCCAATGACGATGTCAAAACTTCCAAGCGTTACAGGCAGTAAATCTATGACAAAAGGGTGATCCGCCAAATTCAAAGTACACCCTTGAATTACTTTATCGGTTTCAATTAGCTTACCATCGGCTAACTCTATGGTATACTTACTAGTTAACATGACTGGTTTAATACCGAGCAATGGACTAAATTCGCTAGACACAAAACTCTTATCAGCACCCGTATCGAACAAAATAGAAGCATAGTGATCATTAATGAGAAACGTACCCGTAACAATGTTCGGATCTTGACGGGCTTCCCCTGCACCTATCACAAAGGCTCTGTCGCGTGCATTATTGCCCCCATAATTCTTTAGTTTTGGGCAATCCTTGCGGAAGTGTGCAGTACTCCCGCATTTGAAGCAACCACGGTTGACCCCTGGGTTGGCGGCTGGCTCAGTAGTTCGGCAATTTTTAGTTGCATGGCCGAACCTCTTGCATTTCTAGCACTTAGAGTCTTCACATGTACCCACGTGGTGAAAACCACACTTGTTACATTTAGGTAGGTTCCCGGTATACCCACCTTTTGGTTTTTTTTAGTTAGGCATGCAGCAAAGGCCTTAACTGTTTCTTGTCTCTTCTGGACTGGGGGTACAAAGGTCTTGCCATGATTATTATCCCATTTCCTCTTGTTGTCAGCGCTTCTCACAAAGGAACCCTTTTTCACCAAAACACCTTGGTGAATTGCCTGATCAGTCAAGTGGTGAGCAAGTCTCATCGCACTCTGGATTGTAGCGGGTTCAGCAGAAGTTACCATGCTCTGGATTTGAGGTGCTAGACCCCAAATGTACCTTTCAATCCTTTTGAATTCAGGGGTCACCATGTGTGGACACAAGCGTGCATAGTCATGAAATTTGGTGGTATAAGTGTCCACATCAGCACCCTCCATGGTCAAATTCTGAAACTCTTGCTCTATCTTTTGCAGTTCATTGCGAGGGCAATATTCTTCTTTCAACATCTCCTTGAAATCCTCCCATGGTATCGCATTGGCGACATCCAGACCCAATGTATGAACATGAGAGTTCCACCATGACTCCACGTGTAGGCCACTAAGTCTCTCTATGTCATCCTGTAATGAGTGAATGTCCATGTCGTGGTGAGCGCTTTGTGCCACTAGTGTGGGCACGGTGTGCTCGAATGGCTCACTAGTCAAAGGTAGGGAACGAGGTGCCTGAGACGACTCACCCGTCTCGTGAATAGAGAGTAAACCCTCCTCGACCAACCACCCATTGAGGGTGTGTAGTATCCATAACCACTTCCTCACAGAAGTTAAATCCTTCTTCTGTGGAGGCTCACGTGGAGTGTCGTCGGTCCCTTCGGCCTCGCCGGCAGGTGCTGGTGGTGATAGTGCGGGCCTCTTCCCTAGTATGGGGACCTGCTTCCTAGCAGTTTGCCTCGTCCTAGCTCCGGTGCGAAGGACAGGTGGGGGTGATGGTACAGGACTCGGTGGTGTAGGAGCTCGTCGTGTCGAAACTGGGGTACTCTCTCCTGAGGAAGACCCTCTGATAGGGTGCGAAAGCACACGTCTTTATTCCTTTGTTTTAATGTGTTCTAAGTAGTTTTATATTAGTTTTGAGTCAATTTTATGTACATTTGAGTCGTTGGTCTTATTTGTAGGAGCTCGGGAATATTAATGAAGAATACGTGAAGAAAACGAGCGAAGAAACGAAGCCCGGAAAAGTCCAAAGATCAAAAGACAATTTTCTGAAATTTAGGTCTCTCGCGGTTCGCGAGAGACGAGTGTAATAATTCTCGCGGTACGCGGGAAACTCCAGGAATCCGCCCGACTATTTTGGTCCTCGCGGTACGCGAGGATCCAGTCAACATTCTCTCGCGGTACGCGAGAGGGCCGTTTTCCGCAAAACCCTAATTTTCTAAATTAAAAAGATTTAAACGGCCATTATGAGGGAGTTCGATTCTAAGCCGTTCCAGGGAAGAAAAGAGGCGATTTTGGGAGTTTGGAAGAAGATTGAAGCTTAAAGATTAAAGCTTTGGATTCCGGGTTCGTAGTTATACGTTCTAGGTTTTAAAGACTTGATTTTTATCTTTGATTTTATGTTTTGAACCTATGGATCTTGCTATTTGCTTCTGTGTAGATGTTCTTAGTATGATTCTAGGCTAGATCCTTGATCTACCTAGGTCAATATGATGATTATGTGTTAAAGTTTCGATTTTTATTCGGTTTTTGGATTTGAATGTTGGATTTATGATTTAGTAAAGGTTTGAGTTTGTTTATGTGTGATGTTAGTGCATGTTTAATTCTGATTATGTGGTTGATTATGCTTTTCTGCGTTGATTGTGGTTGTCTGCCAGTTTGATCTTCGTTTCTGGTTCATAGACTTTAGGGTTTGTGAGTTAGAGTGGTGTCTAGACGTAGTAGCCATAGAAAACCTAGTTAATTACTGATTAGAAGTGAATGTGTGTCCTAGTTCAATACCCGAGAGGTGAGAATTAGTCGTTTAGTCTTCGTCATTAGGAATCCGAGTGTCAGCTGTCTGAGAGGAAGTTGGTATTAGGTGTCTAGTGATAGTTGCTATCCGAATCATAGTATCCATTCTAGAACTACCCCATGCATTCCTTGAGTGTATGGTAAGCGGTGAGACTGAGAGGTAATCCGTTTATTAGGGTACTTGTCATAGTAGGAAATACCCGAGAGGTGATCCGATCATCTGGTGAGTTAATATCCTTAGGTTGTCTTCTGGTCACATCCCGAGACCGAGAGTGATCGGGAATCCACTAGATATCTTTTAGGTGTTATATCTTTAGAAACCCAGATCCAACCTAGTTCCAAAACCGATAGAAGTTGAGCTTTACACATAGGATTCCGACCTAGGTAGTGACTTCTCCATTCTTGATTTCATCTTTAGTTTACTCTTGATAGCTTGAATTGTCCTTAGTTTATTGCATTCTTAGATAATTAGTAGTGTAGTAATCCCCCAAACCAATCAAATCATACTTAAGTCCTAGTTGAGTCTAATTTAGTTATTCAGTGTCTTTTGGGTTCGATAACTCGGACTTCGTTTAGGCTATATTACATTGATCGGTACACTTGCCGGTTGTGTGGTCTAGTATTAGGTCGAGTCTAGGTTTTATAAATTTAAAGCTAGAAAGTCTAGAATAGGTTTTATTTGTTAGTTTTTAATAGACCGTCTGGACGACATCAAGTTTTTGGCGCCGCTGCCGGGGACACTTGGCAATAGCAATATTAGCTTTGACTAGTTCTTTGTTAGATTTTTGGTTTATTTGAGTCTTTTGTTCTCTTTTGAGTCTTTGTTCTATTTTTCCTTCGTAGAGTCTTTCTGTTTATGCCCAATACTCGTTCGCAAGGATCACCATCTTTTGCAGCTTTTCAAGAGCCCGAACGAGAGCTTCACGAGCGCACCCGCGACTTTCGGGAGCGTTTAGAGGAGCTGGTTAAATCTAAGGTACGTTCTACTAGCCCAGTTCCAATTTCTATCATGGGCGACGCTGATCCTCCAGCGAGGCGTACAGTACACCAGAGGGCCAGTGAGGGGGTCACGGGCGCGAGATCTTCGATCACACGCCCCACTATACCGAACACCAATTCTTGGCAGATCCCATCACATGTCATGAGTACGATCACTCATGCCACTCAATTCCATGGCCTCGAGGATGAGGATGCACCCGGACATTTGTCCCGCTTCGCGCGGATATGTGATACATTTAATATCACGGGTGTATCTAAGGACGCAATCTACTTGCGTCTCTTTCCATTCTCTCTTTCTGGGCGTGCATCTACTTGGCTCGACACTCTTCCCGACAATTCTATCACCACATGGGAGGATCTCGAAGCCAAGTTCTTCAAGAAATACTTTCCACCTTCCAGGGCCGCTCGCCTTCGGGACCAGATCCATTCGTTTCGGATGGATCCCGACGAGCCTTACCACATGGCCTGGGAGCGGTTCAACGCGCTGTTGAGCCGATGTCCCCAGCACGGTCTCCCCGACTGGGCACTAGTGGAGAAGTTCTATAATGGCCTCACCTTCGAGACGCAGCAAATGTTCAACACAGCTGCAGGAGGCCATATCATGGATAGACTCGAGCCTGAGGAGTGCGAGGATATGTTCGAGAGCTTCGCTCAAGCCGAACAGCAGCACCCACGTTCTGTTAGGGATTCCATCCCTACTGCTAGGTCACACGCCTCTTCTCCTAGAGGTGTGCATCAGGTCACTCCTGATACTAGCGTGGCTGCTGCCCTCGCCTCGATGGCGAATGAGATAAAGGAGCTCAAGCTCAGTGCTTTGAGGTGTCAGGTGTGCAGGGGAGGACACGACACCCGAGATTGCCCGGTAAATAATCAAGAGCATGTGAGCTATGCTGGCAACCAATACCAGAACCGAAATTACAACAATTCTAATACTTTTGGTTCGGGATGGAGATCTGGATTCACTGGTCGTCAGCAACAGTATGGAGGAGCAGAAGAAGGAGCGAGTTCTGGGAGCACTGTTGGGTCACGAAGGATTGAGGAGATGATGGAGACTCAGACACAGTTGCTTGCCCAGCTGGTGCAGAATAACAAGGATGCTCGGCTAAGACTGGATAGCCATGACACTTTGATGAAGAATCAGCAATCGGCGTTCCAGGATTTGCAACGCACGGTAGGAGACATTGCTAGGAGCATACATGATAGACAAGGAAGCCCTTCTACGGGCCCGAACGCTTCAGTGATGGCCGTGTCTATAGAGAGTGTGGAGAGTAAAGTGGTTGAAGAGGTTGACCCCCACTCTAAGGAGCATAATATTCCCTCAGTGGAGGAGGTGAACAAGATTGACTGGGAAGCTCGATTTGCTGAGATCGATGCTAGGATGCTAAAAGAGACCGAGTCGAATGCTGTTTCGACGAGGAGCATGATAGAGAAGGAGGATGAGAGCCCACCGGTAGTAGTAGAAGAAGAGCCGGTGGAGGAGGAGATAGTGGTTGAGGTGCCTACCAAGAAGGCACAGGAGAAGAAGAAGGGGGTGGAGATGAAGTCCCCCGAGATTGACTTGAGTCGTATTCCTTATCCCGCACGTGTGTTGCCACATAAACACGCTAAGGAATACGGTCACTTCCTTGATATGTTCAAACAACTCAAGGTCAATCTCCCGTTTGTAGAGGTCCTCCAGCATATGCCCAAATATGCCAAGTTCTTAAAAGGCCTTCTTTCCAACAAGAAGAAACTTGAGGAGGTCTCTGGAGTCTCACTTGGTGAGCAATGCTCGGCAGTGGTGCAAAATCATTTGCCAGAAAAGTTGTCTGATTCGGGTCGGTTCACGATCCCGTGCTTGTTGGGCAACCTACCATTACACCACGCGTTGGCCGACCTAGGTGCTAGCATCAATTTGATGCCCTATTCATTGTACAAGCAGCTGGACCTAGGTGAACCACAACCAACGCGCATGAGCATTTCCTTGGCTGACCGCTCAGTCAAGTATCCACGGGGAATAGTGGAAAATCTATTAGTGAAAGTGGGCAATTTTGTTTTCCCCGTGGATTTTGTGATTCTAGATATGGAGGTGGATGACAAGGTCCCACTCATCTTAGGGCGCCCGTTCCTACGGACCGCAAAGGCGATGATTGATGTCTTTGACGGGAAGCTCACACTTCGTGTGGGGGATGAGGTCCTTACATTCAATGCTGTAGAGTCCGGGAAGGATGTTGGCGAGCACAGCCATTCCGTGTGCATGCTCGACTCTTTCATAGACCACCATTGGGACTCCGATCCGATGTTAGAAGTTGGTGAACCCGCCCCGAATATAGAAGAACCATCTGAGTGGGCGTTGGAGTTAGAAAGGTTGTTAGGGGAGCCGGATGATTACGGTGATGATGAGATGCCCGATGATGTACTGAACATAATGGCTGAATTTGAAGATGTCATGGGCAAAACCCCAAGTGTGGGGAAGTTAGTAGATATCGTGGAGGATCCCTATGATGATCCTGGTGAGAGTGAAGAAGCCATACCGCTGAAAATATCTATTCCTGAACCTTCACATGTCCTCACCCTTGTTTGTGCTGAGGGGAGAGTTGAAAAACCGACCCCAAATTCTAATCCCCCTAGATCTAGGCCACCACGTAAGAGAACCCGCGAGTCGAGAGAGGTAGAGTTGAAGATGGAGCAAACCCCAAGTGTGGGGATATGTAAAGATGACAGTACACTCGGTTATTTGAACAATGTTATCTTCGGTCCGGGTAGGTTTAAGTTGTGGTGGAAGGACTGGATTGCTACATGTGATATGAGTTTAATGTTTGAGAGTAGTAGTTGTTTGCTAGAGGTATGGAGGACCCGGAGGCCGCGCAGGATGAAGGCGGTACCGGTTAGGATCAAGGAGAAGCCCCCTGATAGGCTTGCTTAAGTCATGGGCAAGTGCCCGGGATGTAGAGTTTGTATGATTTCATTGGGTTGAGTCCGTGTCTTTTTCTTTGTTTTTCGGTTTGTGTTTTGTTTTTGTCAAGTTTTGCAGGAATCCATGCTTGATTCGGTAAGGAAAATCGTCGGGAATGAAGCCCCAGGTATGGTTACATGTGTTTTTATGCTTGGGACAAGGTTTTAAGGAAGTGGGTGAAAATTTTTTCTTAAATGGCAAAAAAATTTTCTAAGTACAAAATTGAAAAAAAACTTCAAAACTTTCTGTTAACGACACCCTCCCGCGGTACGCGAAGAACGAGAGGAAGATCTCTCGCGATACGCGAGAGACAAAAGTCTCGGCCGGCCTAACTTTTTGGCCTTCGCGGTACGCGAAGAATATCCCCTTCGACTTACGCGGTACGCGAGGGACTGCTGGTGTCACCCTATTTCCTTTGTTTCCCATGGTTTCCCGTACCCGTTTCTGTCCCCGTTTTCACTCACCACCACTATTCATCACCTACCTTCGTACCACCACTACCATGAAGCATCACCTTTAACCACCATCATCCATCACATTAATTCACCCACCTACCACCATCCGACCACCGTGACCATGGGAAACTAGAAACCGTTTATGACCGATGTTCGAACTTGCTGTGGTATTCATGTCTTTGTGTTTGCCACATGTCGAGTATGTTTTCTCTGCATCTATCTATCTTGAGTCTTTTAGTTTTCTTGAGTCTGTCTAGTCTCTATATTTTATTTGAGTCAGTTTAATGCTGTGGGTTTGTATGAGGTTTATTTTGCAGGTTTTATCATTCTGTCCGTACTCAATCTCCATTCGGGCGGGTTTGATGATTACCATTACTATCTTGTAAAGGCAACCCAACAGCTGATGTGTAACCGCGACCGAAATGCTATACGGTGCACACAAGGAAGAACGAAGCTGCATACTAGATTGCATCTACATTACCAGCTAAGTCGCTTCCTGTTCTGTTTTGTTTTTTTTTATTTTTGCATTTTTTTTTAGTTGTGTTTTGCTTCACATTGAGGACAATGTGTCTTTCAAGTGTGGGGATGTGAGTGTCTAGTTTGTTTAGTTTGTGTCTTTAAAAATTCAAAAATACAAAAAAAAAAATTTGAAAAATTTGAAAAATGTTCTTGAAAATAATTGCATATATTTGGAAAATGATAGTAGAACTGGATCTATTTATGAGTTTAAAAGATTAAATAATTGAAAACGTGTCTAATTAGTGATGTTTTGGTAGACCCAGCTAACTAGTAGAGCTTAAATATCCTGTTTGTGTTATTTAGGATTAATCACGGAATAAAATCATGATATCTTGTGGGTATTCATCTTAGAGTAATGGTAATACTGAAACTGTCAATATAGGGTGATAGGTACCACGATTAAGTTAAAATTTAAAGGTTTTTGAAATTTTTTATGGCACACCATTCTCTTTTTATGAGAATAAATCCGAGTTTCGGTGGCGCCCGCATTCCATAATCCATGTTATTCCATAATTTATGAGCTATACTGAGTTTTGCTTATGTGTTACCCTTTGGGATAGCGACTTGGAGGATACACCCCTAAGTAAGATTTATGTGCTTCATTGATAGAATGTAGTCTATGTGTTACCCTCCGGGATAGTGACTTGGTTGAAACGCCTCTAGACGAAAGTTCTTTTGCTTATTATGCTCATTATCATCCATTCATTCATGATTTCATCTGATTTCTAAAAACCTGTAAATAGTAGTTTAACGTGGTAGGGTAAATCTATATGGTTTAATCCGTGCCTAAACATGACCTTGAGACGGGATTAGGTAGAGCTGTAACTTCTAAGTGTGAGTCACATAGATTGATTGATATGTTGTATAAAATGGATTTAGAACACGTAACGGGGGCTTGAAAGTTAGTGCTTGGGTTTAATCGGACAGAAATACTAATTGTTGCTTTTTAACACGTGAGTATGTTTTGAAAATTGAAATTTATGTTTGTTGAGTTAGATGCCAGTTATGATTCCATTTGCAGATTTTTCGAGGACGAAAAAAGGTTAAGTGTGGGGATATTTGATAGGGTGCGAAAGCACACGTCTTTATTCCTTTGTTTTAATGTGTTCTAAGTAGTTTTATATTAGTTTTGAGTCAATTTTATGTACATTTGAGTCGTTGGTCTTATTTGTAGGAGCTCGGGAATATTAATGAAGAATACGTGAAGAAAACGAGCGAAGAAACGAAGCCCGGAAAAGTCCAAAGATCAAAAGACAATTTTCTGAAATTTAGGTCTCTCGCGGTTCGCGAGAGACGAGTGTAATAATTCTCGCGGTACGCGGGAAACTCCAGGAATCCGCCCGACTATTTTGGTCCTCGCGGTACGCGAGGATCCAGTCAACATTCTCTCGCGGTACGCGAGAGGGCCGTTTTCCGCAAAACCCTAATATTCTAAATTAAAAAGATTTAAACGGCCATTATGAGGGAGTTCGATTCTAAGCCGTTCCAGGGAAGAAAAGAGGCGATTTTGGGAGTTTGGAAGAAGATTGAAGCTTAAAGATTAAAGCTTTGGATTCCGGGTTCGTAGTTATACGTTCTAGGTTTTAAAGACTTGATTTTTATCTTTGATTTTATGTTTTGAACCTATGGATCTTGCTATTTGCTTCTGTGTAGATGTTCTTAGTATGATTCTAGGCTAGATCCTTGATCTACCTAGGTCAATATGATGATTATGTGTTAAAGTTTCGATTTTTATTCGGTTTTTGGATTTGAATGTTGGATTTATGATTTAGTAAAGGTTTGAGTTTGTTTATGTGTGATGTTAGTGCATGTTTAATTCTGATTATGTGGTTGATTATGCTTTTCTGCGTTGATTGTGGTTGTCTGCCAGTTTGATCTTCGTTTCTGGTTCATAGACTTTAGGGTTTGTGAGTTAGAGTGGTGTCTAGACGTAGTAGCCATAGAAAACCTAGTTAATTACTGATTAGAAGTGAATGTGTGTCCTAGTTCAATACCCGAGAGGTGAGAATTAGTCGTTTAGTCTTCGTCATTAGGAATCCGAGTGTCAGCTGTCTGAGAGGAAGTTGGTATTAGGTGTCTAGTGATAGTTGCTATCCGAATCATAGTATCCATTCTAGAACTACCCCATGCATTCCTTGAGTGTATGGTAAGCGGTGAGACTGAGAGGTAATCCGTTTATTAGGGTACTTGTCATAGTAGGAAATACCCGAGAGGTGATCCGATCATCTGGTGAGTTAATATCCTTAGGTTGTCTTCTGGTCACATCCCGAGACCGAGAGTGATCGGGAATCCACTAGATATCTTTTAGGTGTTATATCTTTAGAAACCCAGATCCAACCTAGTTCCAAAACCGATAGAAGTTGAGCTTTACACATAGGATTCCGACCTAGGTAGTGACTTCTCCATTCTTGATTTCATCTTTAGTTTACTCTTGATAGCTTGAATTGTCCTTAGTTTATTGCATTCTTAGATAATTAGTAGTGTAGTAATCCCCCAAACCAATCAAATCATACTTAAGTCCTAGTTGAGTCTAATTTAGTTATTCAGTGTCTTTTGGGTTCGATAACTCGGACTTCGTTTAGGCTATATTACATTGATCGGTACACTTGCCGGTTGTGTGGTCTAGTATTAGGTCGAGTCTAGGTTTTATAAATTTAAAGCTAGAAAGTCTAGAATAGGTTTTATTTGTTAGTTTTTAATAGACCGTCTGGACGACATCACCCTCCGAAGATCACCGAGCGAGGCACCGTCTCTCCGGAGCTCGTGCTGTCACTCCCGGCGGCCGATCCGCCTGTGCTGTCAGTAGCTGACTCTCCGGACGCCTCCTCCGGGTCGGTCTCGTAACTTACCTCCGGTACGGGTGCAGGCGGCGACGCTGGTGGTGTCCCAGCTGGTGGTGGTGGTGGGGTCGCGGGTGTGTACTCCTCGTCAGAAGCGTATATAACAATCGGGTCTACTGAAGTCATATCTGTGACAAGGCAATATTCGAAATACTACGTAACATAAGTATGCAGTGTGTGTATGCGGTAATGTAAATGTAATGAGACCACGGTTATAGTCTAAGCCCACTAAATGCAACTTAGTTCGCTATAACCAATGTCTCTGATACCAATCTGTCACACCCCAACCACGGCGGTTTTCCGCGGGGCGCGACGGTCATGGATCATCGTCACTGATTACATAGAACGACCTCTATATGGTTTTGAAAATCATGCATTCCAAATCGTTCCAAAATATAACATTGTTTTACAGAGTTAATGCGGAAAGTAATGCGGAAGGAAATAAATTGTTTTGAAAATACAATGCCAAGCAAAAGACAAGCAAAAGTTCATTGTCATGGGAACATCAAAAGACTTCATGCATGATGCGCACCCTAATCCCGTGCAAGCTTAACGACCTGAGAAAACATGCTTAAACGAGTCAACAATAATGTTGGTGAGTTCACAGGTTTAAATGTAAAAGTAAATCGTTGTAATGGACCACAAAACTTTCAATGATTTGATTGTTGTACAGACAATGCTACAATATTATCATAAGCACACCGAAACCGAAGCTAGACTGTAACAGTAATGAAATGCCTCTACCACGCCTATCGTATGCATGGGGTGATTAGGTCAATGATGCACCCGTTTTGACCTCCGGTCAAAGTTAGCGCGACTAACGCGGGTGGGGGTTGTCAAACCCAAATAGATCTATCCATGATTACCTCGCTTAGAAACGAAACTAACGGTCCGGTTTGAGAGGACTGGATACGATATGAAACCGCTTATGTAATATGTGAAATCATGTAAGTGAAATTGTGTCCAATGAAAACAGTAAGTATGCATGTAATCTCCCCCAAAAGGAAAATAAGTAAAATGGGGCCGTGAGACTCACCTGACGCGTGAGTATAGAAATGTATAAGTAGCGACGTCCGAGTGATTTCCGACCTACGCGTGCCCTAAAATGTAATTAAGACACCTTAAGGTCTAAGTATTGTATCAGTGTGTAAGTGGGTTATGTAACCATTTCACCCAATTTAATTTCGTTATGAAATTCCGTTTGACTCGACGACCCGTTGGTGATATATATTTGTTATCCAAAATTATATATTTACATGAAATAAATATAAACTACATTTTTCTTCAAGTGTGCCCATGAATACTTGTAATTTAGCATCACCCTACGATTTGGTTTGTAAAATAATATTTTGACTCGACTCGAGTCGCAACTCGTTAAATAAATATATTATATATATATATATATTTATTTTAAAGTAATATTTATATAATTTCTACCAAATATACGTTGAGAAATATTAACACTAAAAAAATAATAATGTCGGTTTACGTACTTGACTAAAAATATAAATATACATGTATATATATATTTATAAAATTAGTTTTTAGTCTTGAAAATAATAGATATAAATTTATACTTATAAAATCCTTTTGAAAACAACTAACATACACGTATCCCTTTTTATACAAATACAACTCTTGATATATATATATATATATATATATATATATATTTGTAAAATAATATATATTATTTTCTAAAACCAATACTAAGGGTTAAATCCAACTTTTATATGACCAAAATACATAATATATATGTATTAACCCAAATCCATAATAATCCAAGTATCCAATTTACCAAAGTATTTACTTTCAAAGTTTCTACCAACTTGTCATAACTAACAATTAATTCATAAACTTGTAAGAATCCTAACACATACATATTAACAACTACTAATGTTTACTAGTACCCATGGACATAAATAAACCCACTTTATGTTAATTACCAAGTTTAACATAAACTTAGTTTTCTTAAAATGCTAATTTTTTGTTTGTGAAATAATCAAGCATAAACACAAATCACCAACACGTACATTTTATTTAATTTTATGAACCACCATATAGCAATAATTAGTATGTGTATGCAAAAACATAACTCTTGTAAGTATTAGTATGTAAAAGCATCATTTTTAACAAATATCACTTTGTTGGAGGAAAAATGGTTACATAAAACTAGTGGGTTGTGAAACATAGAAATAAATAATTAGTAAGTATAAATAAGAGAATGTCCTCACTAGTAGCAAGCAAGGAAAATGAAGGAAGAGTTGTAGGTTGCTTGTGAGACACTAAGAGATCACTTGTTCTTCACCAAAAGCGACTTGAAACACCAATGTAAGCTTGAATTAATATTTGCAAGATGAGAATTGGGAAATGGTGGTGGAGCCGTAACAAAAAAAATAGGAGAAGAAAGGACTTGGTATTTGAAATCTCATGTGGTAAAGTGAAATAATGTTGACCCCTTATATAACCCAAATGGAGTGTTACTGATTCAATTATGTGGATGATGTGTGTGTGCCTCAAAAGTCACGGCCACATGGGGGAAAAGGCCTTAGGGCCGAAATTTACATGCAATCTCTTGATGGGTTTGATGCATGATTTACTCATTCACCATATGGGTAGGCTAGGTGTGGTCAATTCAAATTAGAGTGGCTTGGATGTGGGTATCCCTTTGGACCGCCAAGTAAGAGGGAGAAAAGAGAATTAGAAGTGACTAGAGCTTGAGGTAGGATGTTGTTTGTGTGTGAACATGGCATTGTCACAAAAGTGGGTTTGATGTTGGTCAAACTAACACACATTTCCATTTGTGTGTACTGATTTCGAACAACAATAGCAAGAAGGTTAAGTTTCAATTTCATTTGGGTAATATGGGAAAAGAGGATTTTTATAGTTAAAAACGGGTATTCGAGTGGTAGCGGGTATAAATCGAACACGATATAAAATAGAGATTTTATTAAAATCGAGCCTACTAAAATTATACATTATATATTTAGTGGTTTACTAGCATGTAACTATAAGTTTAGTAAATTAATATAGCGAAATAGCACGTTAAAATAAAGTATACCGACGAAATGGTAAAGATGCGCGTTAAAATACTCGGTTATTATAAATTAACACACGCATATATTTAAGTATTGAAATGGTGTTGTAACATCTCGAAATATTTATTAGAACATAAATATTAATTATCACCAACGTTCGTGTGTGCCGGTTATACTGTGTGTGACCCGGTAATTTACCGAATTACCGATGCGTGAAATATTATGAATGGACTTTGCTATTTATGAAGTGACCTTAATTAACTATAATTAAGTCTAACACGTATATGATGTATGCAAATTATGACAGAGACGGGGACGGGTATTGACCTGAAATTGCCGGTTGTCACATACAAGGATTCTTGACGTTCTCGAACACTTGATCAACTTTTGCCTTCTCTCCCCCTAAAAAAGATCAATTTCAAGCAAAGGCTCACTTTGTCTTGCATCTTCATAACTCTGCTGATAATTTGAAGTCTTTCGTGGTAATTCTCCCCCTGAAGTGTAGACCCTCCTATTTCTAGGCAAAAGATAAGGGATCGAATCACCATGTAATCAACAACTAATGATCCGGTTTGTCACAAGTATGCTTGACTTTGTTACCCGCTGCCCAAACTTGAACTTTGATTAAAGGAATTATGGCTGAATCAGGCAGAACATCGTGTATATTACCGAAGAAACGAAATTTTCAAAAACCCGAAAAAGGTTGTCTCCAAGTTTTCTTCCAAAACTCCCTTCCTTCTATGCAATATCCTGTTAAAAAATTTATCCAAGAAAATTTTCAAAAAACTTTTTTTTTTTTTTTGTAAAGTACTTGGACAGTTCTGCCTGTAGTTTCGATAGGCTCTACTTCAGTCGAAACAAGGCTAGTTTCGATAGCGGCAGTATCGAAACAAGAAGTTTCGCTTCGATAGAGAGATTCTTCAATCGAAACTAGTAGTTTCGATAGGAGATTCTTCAATCAAAACTAGTAGTTTCGATACCCTCTAGTTTCGATAGCCTAGTTTCGACAGCCTAGTTGCGATGTCGTCTACTTCTGATTTAGGGCAACACCGGTAGTTTCGATAGAAAATGTTCAGCCGCCACATAGTTTCGATTGACCATCTTCAACCTTCAGCTACTTCGATTCCCCCAATCCAGGTCTGAAAAATGCTTCAAAAGCCTTACATCTTCAGATTTTGAAAGTAGAAATGTAGAACAACAGTCACGAACTTGCTACACATCGATTTCTTCAAGTTTAACGTCTCAATGGCGGGTTTTTCTAGATTTTGAGCAGATTCGAGAGCAATAAGAGCCACCATGGCTCTAATACCACTTGTAGGTCCTGAGCAGAACTGTAGACACATATCTGCGAAGAAATTCTTCAAACAGTCCGGATCGAGAGGCGGAATCTCTGGATCCGGTATCACTCTCGAATCAGAAATGGTAGAGACGGGTGCGGGAATCACATACACGAACAGAAACATATGAAAATGAAAAGAACAGATAATTGAAAGCATAAAACGTATGATTCTTTGATTGAAATGAAAATAAACTCCCGATCATACACTAACAATTAGTCTCACCCCAGGGTGAGATCCCCCTGGTGTGGTGATTCCCTCTACAGACACACTCTCACTCCTAGGACATAATCTGCTATATATAGGAGGCCAAGCACATGCGCCTTGTTTTCCAAGCCACCGCCCAATGGGCCTGAAAAACAGGTATCGAAACTACCTAGTTTCGAATGAACAAATGTTCAACCGAAACTAGTAGTTTCGATTGAACAAAAGTTCAACCGAAACTAGTAGTTTCGATACTGTAATTTCGATTGACAGCATCAGTCTCAAAATTATACCCAACAGAGCCCTTAGTCTGGAATACAAGCCTCGAACCGCATTAAAAGGGCAGGTCATTGCCGATTTCCTTGCGGAAATACCAGAGGGGCGAGAGATAGAGATCACCAATGACCCAGTTATAGCTGAAATACAGATCAAAGCACCTCAATGGTGGTCGTTATACACTGATGGGGCTTCAAGCATGGAAGGGCCGGGCTTATGTTACTCAGCCCAGCGGGGGTGGAAATCACATATGTGGTAAAGTTAAACTTCAAAAGCACGAACAACGAAGCTGAATATGAAGCTTTGTTAGCCGGATTGCGATTAGCAGCGACCATGAAAGCCCAGCACATCCGGGCACACGTGGACTCACTCTTAGTAGCCAACCAAGTGAATAAGATTTACGAAGCCAAGGGGAAGATGATGATCGAATACCTAAAAAAGACTAAAGAGATGATGTTACAATTTCAAGAGTGTAGCATAAAGCATATTCCTCGAAGTCAAAACCGGAAAAGCAGATGCTTTAAGTAAATTGGCGTCGGTCCAGTTCGCTCACTTAGCGAAAGAAATACGAGTACAAACATTGGATAAGCCCTCCGTTTGCATAGAAGAAATTAGTCACCTGGAGGACGTTGGTTGGACATGGATGACGCCCTTGGTGGTATATTTGAAGGAAGGAACTTTGCCAGGAAATAGAGCAGAAGCATTAAAGTTGCGAACAAAGGCCTTACAGTATCAGCTGGTAGACGACCGACTCTATAGAAGAACTTTCCTAGGGCCTTTGTTAAGATGTGTTAGTCAAAAGGAAGCTGAACTATTAGTCAAAGAGGTGCATGAAGGTTCATGTGGAATGCATGTCGGCCCAAGGATGATGGTGGCCAAGCTAATGAACATAGGATATTACTGGCCGGGAATACATGTCACAGCAGTACAAACCTTGCAAAAGTGTTTTAGCTGTCAAAAGCACGCGCCTAAAACATTGAAGCCTAAGAACGATCTCATACCAGTGACTGGAGCATGGCCTTTCCGAAAGTGGGGAATAGACATTGTCGGACAATTCCCGGAAGCACCCGGACGCATCAAATTCTTAATCGTCGCTGTGGATTACTTTACCAAATGGGTGGAAGCTAAGGCAGTCGCAACAATTACTACCACTCAGATCAAAAAATTTGTGTGGGATTATATAATATGCCGTTTTGGCCTCCCTCTATACCTAGTGAGTGACAATGGAACACAGTTCGAATCGCTAGTCGGATGGCGTGAGGAAATGGGAATCCGACAAGTTTTTACGTCCGTTGCTCACCCGCAGGGAAACGGTCTAGTAGAACGAATCAACCAGAGCATGCTAAAGGGCATAAAAACTAGGCTCGCAACCAAAGGGAGTTCTTGGGTTGAAGAGATACCTAGTGTATTATGGGCTCATCGCACCACCCCGAAAACAAGCAACGGTGAAACTCCTTTCAGTTTAACTTATGGCCACGAAGTAGTAATCCTAGTAGAAATGGGTACGCCAACGATGCGTATTGCTACAACAAATGGTCGGGATAATGATCGAGAATTAAGACTGAACTTGGATCTTTTGGAAGAAAGAAGGGAACAAGCACTCATTCAAGAAGCTAAGTACAAGCAAGTTCTGGCCAAGTACTACAACAAGAATGTTGCACTTCACCAGTTCCGCCTAGGTGAATACGTTTTTAGATACAATGAAGCCAGCAGGGCTGAGCCCGGAGGAAAGTTGGGGCCTAACTGGGAAGGGCCTTACCAGATTAAAGAATCCCTGGAAAAGGGGGCGCACTCCTTAACCAGATTGGATGGAACTAATGTGCCCAGGACTTGGAATGCAGCCCAACTCAGGAAATGTTATATGTAATCCTTATGATCGTAGTCATGGTTTTTCAAGAAACAAAAAAGAATATCATGTTTTCAAAGACATAAATAAAATCCTTGTTTTTTATAATCAACCTAACATTTTTAAAAGAGACCGGATCAATGTATTCGGCACCATAAAAGACCGGACCATGTGTCCGGCACCAAGAAGATTGGATTTTAATCCAACATCTTAAAAAGACCGGATCAATGTATCCGGCACCAAGAAGATTGGATTTTAATCCAACACTAAAAAAGACCGGATCAATGTATCCGGCACCATAAAAGACCGGACCACGAGTCCGGGACCAAGAAGATTGGATTTTAATCCAACATCTTAAAAAGACCGGATCAATGTATCCGGCACCAAGAAGATTGGATTTTAATCCAACACTAAAAAAGACCGGATCGATGTATCCAGCACCATAAAAGACCGGACCACGTGTCCGGCACCAAGAAGATTGGATTTTAATCCATCTTAAAAAGACCGGATCAATGTATCCGGCACCATAAAAGACCGGACCACGAGTCCGGCACCAAGAGGATTGGATTTTAATCCAACGTTTTAAAAAAGACCGGATCAATGTATCCGGCACCAAGAAGATTGGATTTTAATCCAACATTAAAAAAGACCAATGTATCCGGCACCATAAAAGACCGAACCACGAGTCCGGCACCAAGAAGATTGGATTTTAATCCAACATTTTAAAAAGACCGAATCAATGTATCCGGCACCAAGAAGATTGGATTTTAATCCAACATTAAAAAAGACCGGATCAATGTATCCGACACCATAAAAGACCGGACCACGAGTCCGGCACCAAGAAGATTGGATTTTAATCCAACATTTTAAAAAGACCGGATCAATGTATCCGGCACCAAGAAGATTGGATTTTAATCCAACATTAAAAAAGACCGGATCAATGAATCCGGCACCATAAAAGACCGGACCACGAGTCCGGCACCAAGAAGATTGGATTTTAATCCAACATCTTAAAAAGACCGGATCAATGTATCCGGCACCAAGAAGATTGGATTTTAATCCAACATCTTAAAAAGACCGGATCAATGTATCCGGCACCATGAAAGACCGGATCAATGTATCCGGCACCATGAAAAGATCGACTGCAAATATTTAAGGATGAAGCAAAGCATAACACTAAAAGGGGATAATCATACTACATCATAAGGCGGAGCACAGCACAAAGAAAACGCAAGGAATAAAGCCGGACCATGTGTCCGGCACAAAACCGGATCAGGACAGTCAACATGATAAAAAAGATTGTACAAATTGCAAATATTCTTAAAAGCACAGATGAAAAACATAAAAGGGATACTTGCATTCAAAGGAAAATAAGTAAGTACATAAACAAGACTACACTATCAAAAAGTAAATCAGTCTTCAATGGTAAGAACATCCCTGATCTCCCTAAGATCCGATTGATTAGCCAAAGAGGCAAGAGTACCTACTACGGAGAACTCCATAGTATCAAAGCCATCTTGCCTCTGAGTAAGTATGTTTCGGGCTTCCGGGCTCCAGCCAGGGAGGCTCTCCAAAGAAAAACCAGTTTTCCCTGCTTGGAACCCATCGGATAGCCCATCATGATAACCCGCCGCTTCCGCAGCTCCATTCAAACCAACTACCCTATCACTGCCCCTGACTGCCTCCACCACCCTGGAAAACCCTTCCGCCACCAACCACTTTCTATCCTCCTTCAACAAAGATAATTCTTTCACCATTTTAGCCTTCTCCACCTCAAAACCCTCTCTCTCCTTCTCAAAGACACAACATTTCCCTCCAACATATCCAACTTTCCCTTGGACACCCTCAACTCCTCATCTTTCTTCGCCACCTGAAATGCCAGCTCCTCGGAACGTGCCTTTGCTTCCCGGATCATTTGGGCACGTTTCTCAAGCTATTTATTTGTCCGCGAGCAGGCCTCAGTAAACTCTGCACGGGCTTTCGAGTGAGCGGCATCCCTCTCTTTCAATTACCAATCCAGTTTTTTCACCTCCTGTGTGAGCGTCAGCACCTTACCCGCATCTTTATTTTTCTGAGCCAAAGCTTTCCTCAGATGAGCAACTTCCCTGCGACCCTCATCCCGTTGCCGACATATCTCGGGCATAACCGCCATACTCTCAACACAGCTCAAAGCAGCTCTATCGGACAACACTTCCGGGGAACAGGTTGAGTAGCGTAGTCGCTCAGCTGAGGGAAAACCTGCAACAAGAACGTCCGGCACAAGTGGGGATCTGTTAAACAGTCACCCTGCAAAATATTCCAGTTAGGAACATGTTTGGATTTAGAATATGCCGGAGTCCAAGGCTCAGATTGGGTGGGCATCCTAAAATCGGATTGGCTCGTGTGCACACAAGAAGATCTGGGGGAATGAACCTCCCCAGTTCCCGCCGGTGTCTTCTCCTTCTCCTTCCCTTTATCCCGGGGAGGGATTTGAGTCCCTGTCGGCATGCTCTTGGGAACAGGGGAAGGTTTGACCTTAGGGACAGAAGGTTGAAGATTAGGACCTTCCGGGTTTTTAACAGCAGTTTTGGCTGTTTGCATGACTGGACAAGTTGGAGTAACCCCTTCACCAGTTTTGAAGCCTAAAAAGCATCGGAAAGGAGAATATCAGGAAAAATATTCTTTAAACTTAACAAAGAAAAACCGAACGGATACACACCTTCGGGACTCGCTCTCGGGGCCTTCTTTCCAGCAGCATAAGCCTCGGTCAGCTTTCGCCTTTTCTTCTGGGGCGAGAGTACTTTCTCTCCAGAAGCACTCCCGGAAGCTTTTTTCCTTACTAGAACCTCTACAGGTTCATCTTCTTGACTTTCTAGAACAATGCATCAACTTAAAACAAAGAGCAGGAGAAAAAGGAAGGAAACAACCAAATATTTATTGCATATCAACTAACCAGTTACTAGAACCTCTTCAGCCTCTTGCAGACTAGCATGGGGAAAAAAGAAACGTTCATGAAAAACTTCAAGAACATTCCTTTCACCCGGCCCCACACTCAAATGTGTTCGGGTAAGATTTTTAAAGGAATCCGAAAAAAGAACATCATAATAACTAGCAATTGCTGCAAGTGAAAAAGGGAAAACACAGTAAATACAAACATAATATATACAGGAGAGAAAGCGCCATCTATCGAGGAGAAATGTGAGACAACATACACTTACGTTCTTTTCCCACAGAGTAAATCGGGACACGATCAAGCCTTCCCCAGTTCCGGCTCATACCAACACTGACAAGGGCATGTTCCGGAATCTCCTGAATGTCGGCTGGACGGGAGGTCAATAGAGAGAAAACATGAGTTTTCTTAAAAGCATCCAGATTAGGGGGAATGTCCACCACAGCCAGACGAAGTGACCGGATCTGCATGCTGGAGGGAACTGTGACAACCCGACTTTTCATGCTAACGCCGTTAACAAACCTCGTTAAATGTCCTAACTGAAACTTAACCCCGTTAGCTAATTCAGTTAAATTCAAACCCGAAGGACCGGTTCTGTTAATATTTAACCTCAAACTACAGGAACTAGTCCTGCCAAGTTTCAAAATTTGATTAATTGACTCCCAAAGTCAAAATCAATTTGAATGAACCCTATTTTGACTTTATAAAGTCAAACCCTCACATTTGGATCCGAATTCATACCCTTAACCGCAAAACTGTTCAAATGCAAATTAGTAACGCATATCATTAATGATTTCGGTCGATCACGAACATGCTTTCAACATCATTGCTCGAATTAAAGCAAATAATGGACGTTAATAGTCGTAACCGTCGTATTCGGCTCCTATACACTCAAATGCGTATCAATTTGATCGCTATACTTGAAATCGAACCCCTGTCCATTTAAATCGATCATCTGTGGAACTGTTGCACGCACTAATCCAATCGGAATCAGAGTCGGAGTCACCGGAAGGAAAGTCACGCAAGTCGGAATACGTTTTGGTCGAGCACCTTCAATTCGTACCTCTTTCTGGTAATTGACATCACACTCACTTTCGTTTTTACCCACAAACTGAAAGCCCTATGCTAATTAAGGCTTTCGTTAACGAATTAATCATAAACCCGATTCTAGGGTTCATCAATTTGCGAATTGGGGGTTTTGAACTTAGGCTTAACCCCAATCCAATTAATTTATACCCTCAGTTTCGCAATCATGTATCAATCAAAAGCCCTATGTTTATTCCATCAATCGAAATCAAATTGATCATAATCCGTAACCTAGGTTTTGCTTAAAATCGATTTGGGGGTTTTGATTTTTAACACAGTCTCAACGCAATTAAACTATGGGGGTAGTTTCGCATCACTCTAATTAGTAAAAGCCCCATGAATTCAACTTCAAACATCATCGGAATTAATCGATTTGATTTTAAATTAAAAACTAGGGTTCCGACTTCTGAAACCGAAATTAAAACCGTGTTAAACTCATGATTGTGCAATTGAGTCGGTCCACGGATTCGCAATACCATGCATTACAAAACCCCTAAACTTGTGTTAACATTCAAAGTCGAATTCGTCGAGGTTGGGGTGGGATTCTGCTTCGGATCGCGTAAATAGGGGAAGAACACGGGGAGTGTTCGCGTTAAAACAAATCAGAACCGGATATCATTGCGATTCCCTAGCGGGTAGGGTTGGTTAGAGTGTTGGTGTGTGGGGGAGGAGACCCGGGTTCGAGACCGGGCTCCCACAATTATTTTTAAACATTTTTCTGTTAATATTTAATTAATAAAAATCAAACCCTATAATATTATAATATTATACAATTGTATTTTTACCCGGAAAACAACCCGTAGGCTCGGGTTTGAATTATTAACATATTTTTATAAATTATACCCACTTTTATAATTAATATATTGTTATTATTATCAAGTAAAAATAATATTTTATATTATTTTTAAACCGTAAATTCATATAAAATAATATGTTTATATTATTTTCAAACCGTGACCCGTATTATTAAATAATATATATTTATATTATTTCAAATCATTTTATAACATCGTGTGTCGATTGAGACTAAATAATAATATAATTGGTTATACTATTTACTCGTATACACATATTATTATTTTCTTAATTTTTGTGAATGACAAAACACCCGGTTATAATTATTATTATTCGTGTCATTCGTCGCGTAAAGTAATTCCTAACTCCGTGGACACTTTCGTCCACTCTTGAATATTAGAGCGTTTCTTTAGAACGCTTCTCAATCCGTGTCATTGTCACATTTCCCATTTTTCTTTTATCCCTAATTTATGTGTTTATAATTTATGGCATTCGTAAGTCTTTTGAGACTTACACACGTGGTTCCAACTTATCCTTTGTGTGATACTACCTTTAACGCCAAGCAGGTGAGTTTTCACGGCCCCTTTTTACTGCTTTTAAACTGGGGGAGAAAACATGATACAAACTCCTTTTGATTTATGTACTTCATTTTATATCAATTGTTATGACTATGCGTAAACTCTATCACGAAAGTCCTCACATCGAACCGTTTAAATATGAATATAGCGAGGTATGTTGGGTAGTACTACTGGGTTTGACAAACCTCACCCGCGTTAGTCGCGCTAACTCGATTGGATATCGAACGGGTGCAATATTGACCTAAACGTGCACCATGGTTGATAGACCTGGTGGGAGGCAATACAAACAGTCAGTTTACGGTTGCGAGCGTAATAGCAAACAATGAACATGGGTTAGCTACTCATTGGTATATATATGTTGATTGTACATTAATCTGGTAAACGCTTTACTACTATACTGAAACCTGTGAACTCACCAACCTTGTGTTGACACTTTTCTTACATGTTTTCTCAGGACGCTAAGCTAAGGCACATGTGCACGTTAGGGCATGCATGGTGTCAACATGATATATTCAATAATTGTCAATATGTTGAACATTTATTATGTATCAGTTATTGTTAGACTTGGGCGCGTTGTTGTGCGCATTTACTCTCTTGTTTAAAGGCTTCCGCATTTACTCTAAATTTTTATAATATTTAAATTTGAGTCCCATATAGTGTCGTTTGATGTAACTAATGACTGAGATCCTGGTGTGTCACCTTCCAAACGGTAAAACTCCGTTAGTTGAAATTGGGGGTGTGACAGATTGGTATCAGAGCCATTGGTTATAGAGAACTAGGATTGCATACTAGACTATAACCTCACACATTAGTTAATGGCACAGACTCTCATACCTGATACACATAGCACCCATACATAGATTGTAGTACAGACATGTAACACCATCCGTATCACCCTCAATTGGCGAGAGACACGTCATTCGCATTGCCACATCATTCCCAGTGGCGACACTCGGGGAATCACCAGAACAACATTCACTCCCGTCCGAGGGCAGCGAGACGGAGCCTTCGGAGGAGTCACTTACATCACCATCACCTGTTGGGTATGGTGGGCTTTCTCAGGTCCATGTTGTGGACGGCACTCAGCACTAACGCATATCTCTTGGGAATTGGGATCGTCGGAGGCGAGTCCCTACCGTAACCACTAGCAACGATACGCCGTGTGAAGGCAGACTGTTGCACACATCATTGCAGAACCCATTGACACGTAGATGTCAACACTTTCCCGAGCCATGGGCTCGCGTCTTTGGTCGATATTCTGTTGAGAATAGATTGACCACAAATTTGAGAACGCATTGCTCAATGCATACTCAAACCTTATCCTGACTCAGTTGAAAGGACGGCTACTACGCTGCTTCCTATAACTTGTATTCATGAATTAGTTCATTTCTTGAAGTCGCACTTCATGTACATGTTTGTTACATGTTCTCATCTACAATCCGCTGGATTGGACTATCGTATTGTGTTTCAACTCGGGTGAATACTCGTATCAACCTATTTCCGACTACTCATACTGATATGAGTCCTAGTCGATCAACTTATGGTTGATGACTACTCCTTTCAATGACTTATCATATCTGACAACACTCTATACTAAACAATATAACCTAAAGGACATTATGACACAGGACAGGAAGAACAAGGGTGAGCATGCAAAGCAAATTAGCATTACGGGTGCATACGTAATAGTAATTTGAGGTACATGTAAGTCCTGGTGAAACCTAGTGTGTGGATAAATGGTCCTAATCAGTGATCTACAAATTTAAACTTCCA
Source organism: Smallanthus sonchifolius (assembly GCA_023525975.1). Taxonomy (NCBI): domain Eukaryota; kingdom Viridiplantae; phylum Streptophyta; class Magnoliopsida; order Asterales; family Asteraceae; genus Smallanthus; species Smallanthus sonchifolius. The sequence goes on from CM042042.1 coordinate 61,200,800, forward strand.
CTGTCAGTAGAAGTTCTTGTAACCCGCTCAACGACTAGTTGGTATCGTTAAACTCGTCCAACAGTTGATAGACGCGACTATCAGGTTGAAGATGTTTACGAACACACTAAACTATCATCCATAGGATCCATCATTTTATCTCACTCATGTAAGAGTCTTAGTGAACTTAAGACTCTCATCCAAACTTGATCAATGAAACCAACTCGATTGAAACTCTGGTAAAACCTCATGGTAAACCCACCGACTCCAAGTATGTAAGCGGAATTGGAAGAATTCTTTTCCTGCTAACACGTTATTCCTTAAACTCCAGCAATAAATTCCAGTTGACTCTATTGCCTTATCCGATGACTAATCCTTAGTCAATTACGAATTATACCTAGCACATTCAATCTTGTAAACAAATTTCTTCCTTCATGGAATGATCCAATAACATTAGAAGACGAGGATTTAATCTAACCAACCCCATCAAAAACAACGTAGGTTCAAGTCTGCTAAGACTTTCAACCAGTTGACCTCTTCAGGACAAAACCAGAGTGGTTATACGGAGGGATACCCTAAGTGCAACTAGTGTAATTTTCACCATCTCGGTGCTTGTAAGAGAAATCCTTGCCAGCGGTGTGGCAAGGTGGGTCATGCTGCCAAGGACTGTAGAGGTGAGCTACAAACCAAACATCCTTTCCAGCAACCGGAATCTACAAAGGGTTGTCTTGAGTGTGGAAAGGAAGGACACCTTCGGAAGGATTTTCCTCAACTGAAGTAAGGGGGTAGTGGCAACAATAACCATAACCAAGGTAACAACAACAACCACGGTAACAATAATGGCAACAATGGCAAAAATGGTACAAAGGGGCGAGCCTTTGTGCTAGGATCCGGAGAAGCTCGTTGTGACCACAACGTTGTTACCGGTAAGTTCCTTTTAAACAACTATTTTGCCTCTGTACTGTTTGACACTGGTGCTGATAGGAGTTCCATGACTAATAAACTTAGTAACCTACTAAGAAAAACTCCAACCCTGTTAGAGGACAAATACACCATAGAAATAGCGGACGGTCAAATAATAGAAGCAACCCATGTTCTTAAGGGTTGTAAACTTGAACTGGCTAGTCATAAATTTGACATTGATCTCATGCCGGTCACACTCGGTAGTTTCGACGTAATTGTCGGAATGGACTGGTTATCCAAGAACCAAGCCGAGACTGTCTGTCGCGAGAAAATCGTTCGCCTTCCTCTTCCTAATGGAGAAATCCTCTCCGTCCAAGGCGAAAGGAGTGGTGCTGTTATGGGCATCATATCCTTCATGAAGGCACAAAAATGTCTACGTAAAGGACATACTGCCATTTTGGCTCTCGTCGTCGAGCAACCATCTGAAGAAAAGAGGATTGAAGGCATACCGATCGTTCGTGATTACCCGAAAGTATTTCCCGAAGACTTTCTTGGTCTTCCACCACATCGACAGGTCGAGTTCCAAATTGATCTAGCACCCGGAGCAGCGCCTATTACTCGGGCACCCTGTAGACTTGCACCCAGTGAATTGCAAGAGCTATCTACACAACTGCAAGAGTTGTAGGATAAATGTTTCATTAGACCTAGCTCATCACCATGGGGAGCTCCAGTCCAATTTGTCAAGAAGAAAGACGGAACTTTTTGCATGTGCATCGATTACCGGGAACTGAATAAAGTGACAATCAAAAATCGTTATCCTCTACCGCGTATTGATGACCTCTTCGATCAACTCCAAGGATCAAGTTTCTATTCCAAGATAGATCTTAGATCCGGTTACCATCAATTAAGAGTCCGAGATGAAGACATCTCTAAGACTGCTTTCAGGACAAGGTACGGCCACTACGAGTTTATGGTTATGCCTTTTGGATTAACCAACGCACCCGCGGTATTCATGGACCTCATGAACCGTGTGTGTAAACCTTATCTTGACCAATTTGTCATCGTTTTCATCGACGACATTATCATTTATTCCAAGAACAAGGAAGAACATGAGGAACATCTACGCCTAATTTTGGAATTACTTAAGCAGGAGCAGCTGTATGCTAAGTTTTCCAAGTGTGAATTCTGGATCCGGGAAGTTCAATTCTTAGGACATGTGGTTAACGAGAAAGGAATACATGTTGATCCATAAAAGATAGAAGCCATCAAGAATTGGGCAGCACCGACGACTCCGACTGAGGTGCGACAATTTCTGGGATTGGCTGGTTATTATCGACATTCATCAAAGGATTTTCTAATATTGCACAACCTCTCACAGCCTTAACTCAAAAGGGTAAAGCCTATAACTGGGGCGATAATCAAGAATCAGCTTTCCAGCATCTCAAACAGAAACTTTGCAGTGCACCTATTTTAGCTCTTCCGGAAGGAACCGATGATTTTGTGGTGTATTGTGATGCATCTATTCAAGGTCTGGGTTGTGTCTTAATGCAACGCGAAAAGGTAATCGCATACGCTTCACGTCAGTTAAAGGTTCACGAGAAAAACTACACCACTCATGACCTAGAGTTGGGAGCAGTAGTTTTTGCACTTAAGATATGGAGACATTACTTGTACGGTACCAAATGCACCATCTACACCGACCACAAGAGCCTCCAGCATATCTTTGAGCAGAAGGAGTTGAACATGCGACAACGTCGTTGGGTTGAACTTTTAAATGATTACGACTGTGCGATCCGGTATCATCCGGGTAAAGCTAACGTTGTAGCTGATGCACTAAGCCGAAAGGAAACAAAACCCAAACGATTTCGAGCATTACAACTTACTATTCACCCTGGATTGCCTGACAGAATCCGTAGTGCTCAACTTGAAGCCTTGAAAGAAGATAACCTACCGTTAGAAGGTACTCGCGGCATGGAAGCACAACTTGAAGTAAAATCTGACGGAATTCATTACTTTGTCGAACGAATATGGGTTCCAGTGTTCGAAAACTTAAGGGAACTAATCATGGATGAAGCTCATAAATCTCGTTACTCCATTCATCCGGGTTCCGATAAAATGTACCATGATCTAAAAGTACTATATTGGTGGCCGAAGATGAAGGCCGATATAGCCACTTATGTTAGTAAGTGTCTGACCTGCGCGAAGGTCAAAGTTGAATATAAAAAACCGTCCGGTCTCCTGCAACAACCTGAAATTCCCATGTGGAAATGGGAACAAATATCCATGGACTTCATTACCAAATTACCCCGAACCCCTACCGGATGTGATACTATATGGGTAATTGTTGATCGACTAACAAAATCTGCTCACTTTCTAGTAATCAAAGAAACCGACAAAATGGATAAACTCACTCGAATATACTTGAAAGAAGTAGTCTCTCGGCACGGGGTGCCTATCTCTATTATTTCGGATCATGATGCACGATTCACTTCTCGCTTCTAGCAGTCGTTGAATAAAGCATTAGGCACGCGTCTAGATATGAGCACAGCATACCATCCTCAAACTGATGGTCAAACTGAACGTACTATCCAAACTCTGGAGGACATGCTACGAGCTTGTGTGATCGATTTCGGTAACACTTGGGAGTCTCACCTACCGTTGGTGGAGTTCTCCTACAACAACAGCTATCACACTAGCATCAAGGCAGCTCCATTCGAATCATTTTATGGACGAAAATGCCGTTCTCCCATTTGTTGGACCGAGGTTGGGGATAGCCAACTCACAGGTCCTGAACTTGTATTTGAAACTTTCGAGAAGATCGTTCAAATTAGAAACCGTCTGGCGGCAGCTCGTGATCGTCAAAAGAGCTATGCCGACAAGCGTCGTAAACCTTTGGAATTTCAAATAGGTGACATGGTTTTACTCAAAGTCTCACCTTGGAAAGGTGTCATTCATTTCGGGAAACGAGGAAAACTAAATCCTCGTTACGTTGGACCTTTCAAAATATTAAAGAGAATTGGACCAGTCGCGTATCAACTGGACCTACCTGAAAGACTTAGTGGTGTACACAACGTCTTTCACGTCTCAAATTTAAAGAAATGCCTAGCAGACGAATCACTCGCAGTTCCTCTGGAGGAACTACATGTTGATGAACAATTACGTTTCATCGAAGAACTTGTCGAAATTATGGATAGGGAAGTAAAAACGTTAAAGCGCAGCAAAATTCCTATTGTTAGAGTCCGTTGGAACTTGAACGCGGACCAAAATTCACTTGGGAGCGCGAGGATCAGATGATGCGCAAGTATCCTAGTCTGTTCAAGCACTCCGCGTCAAATTCTTAAGGTACTATTTAATTTTCGGGACGAAAATTCTTTCAACTAGGGGATGATGTGATATCCACATCCCGGGAAATTTTTTTTTTAATTTATTTATTTAATTTTCGGGACGAAAATTCTTTTAACTAGGGGATGATGTGACAACCCGACTTTTAATGCTAACGCCGTTAACAAACCTCGTTAAATGTCCTAACTGAAACTTAACCCCGTTAGCTAATTCAGTTAAATTCAAACCCGAAGGACCGGTTCTGTTAATATTTAACCTCAAATTACAGGAACTAGTCCTGCCAAGTTTCAAAATTTGATTAATTGACTCCCAAAGTCAAAATCAATTTGAATGAACCCTATTTTGACTTTATAAAGTCAAACCCTCACATTTGGATCCGAATTCATACCCTTAACCGCAAAACTGTTCAAATGCAAATTAGTAACGCATATCATTAATGATTTCGGTCGATCACGAACATGCTTTCAACATCATTGCTCGAATTAAAGCAAATAATGGACGTTAATAGTCGTAACCGTCGTATTCGGCTCCTATACACTCAAATGCGTATCAATTTGATCGCTATACTTGAAATCGAACCCCTGTCCACTTAAATCGATCATCTGTGGAACTGTTGCACGCACTAATCCAATCGGAATCAGAGTCGGAGTCACCGGAAGGAAAGTCACGCAAGTCGGAATACGTTTTGGTCGAGCACCTTCAATTCGTACCTCTTTCTGGTAATTGACATCACACTCACTTTCGTTTTTACCCACAAACTGAAAGCCCTATGCTAATTAAGGCTTTCGTTAACGAATTAATCATAAACCCGATTCTAGGGTTCATCAATTTGCGAATTGGGGGTTTTGAACTTAGGCTTAACCCCAATCCAATTAATTTATACCCTCAGTTTCGCAATCATGTATCAATCAAAAGCCCTATGTTTATTCCATCAATCGAAATCAAATTGATCATAATCCGTAACCTAGGTTTTGCTTAAAATCGATTTGGGGGTTTTGATTTTTAACACAGTCTCAACGCAATTAAACTATGGGGGTAGTTTCGCATCACTCTAATTAGTAAAAGCCCCATGAATTCAACTTCAAACATCATCGGAATTAATCGATTTGATTTTAAATTAAAAACTAGGGTTCCGACTTCTGAAACCGAAATTAAAACCGTGTTAAACTCATGATTGTGCAATTGAGTCGGTCCACGGATTCGCAATACCATGCATTACAAAACCCCTAAACTTGTGTTAACATTCAAAGTCGAATTCGTCGAGGTTGGGGTGGGATTCTGCTTCGGATCGCGTAAATAGGGGAAGAACACGGGGAGTGTTCGCGTTAAAACAAATCAGAACCGGATATCATTGCGATTCCCTAGCGGGTAGGGTTGGTTAGAGTGTTGGTGTGTGGGGGAGGAGACCCGGGTTCGAGACCGGGCTCCCACAATTATTTTTAAACATTTTTCTGTTAATATTTAATTAATAAAAATCAAACCCTATAATATTATAATATTATACAATTGTATTTTTACCCGGAAAACAACCCGTAGGCTCGGGTTTGAATTATTAACATATTTTTATAAATTATACCCACTTTTATAATTAATATATTGTTATTATTATCAAGTAAAAATAATATGTTTATATTATTTTTAAACCGTAAATTCATATAAAATAATATGTTTATATTATTTTCAAACCGTGACCCGTATTATTAAATAATATATATTTATATTATTTCAAATCATTTTATAACATCGTGTGTCGATTGAGACTAAATAATAATATAATTGGTTATATTATTTACTCGTATACACATTATTATTTTCTTAATTTTTGTGAATGACAAAACACCCGGTTATAATTATTATTATTCGTGTCATTCGTCGCGTAAAGTAATTCCTAACTCCGTGGACACTTTCGTCCACTCTTGAATATTAGAGCGTTTCTTTAGAACGCTTCTCAATCCGTGTCATTGTCACATTTCCCATTTTTCTTTTATCCCTAATTTATGTGTTTATAATTTTAGGGCATTCGTAAGTCTTTTGAGACTTACACACGTGGTTCCAACTTATCCTTTGTGTGATACTACCTTTAACGCCAAGCAGGTGAGTTTTCACGGCCCCTTTTTACTGCTTTTAAACTGGGGGAGTAAACATGATACAAACTCCTTTTGATTTATGTACTTCATTTTATATCAATTGTTATGACTATACGTAAACTCTATCACGAAAGTCCTCACATCGAACCGTTTAAATATGAATATAGCGAGGTATGTTGGGTAGTACTACTGGGTTTGACAAACCTCACCCGCGTTAGTCGCGCTAACTCGATTGGATATCAAACGGGTGCAATATTGACCTAAACGTGCACCATGGTTGATAGACCTGGTGGGAGGCAATACAAACAGTCAGTTTACGGTTGCGAGCGTAATAGCAAACAATGAACATGGGTTAGCTACTCATTGGTATATATATGTTGATTGTACATTAATCTGGTAAACGCTTTACTACTATACTGAAACCTGTGAACTCACCAACCTTGTGTTGACACTTTTCTTACATGTTTTCTCAGGACGCTAAGCTAAGTCACAGGTGCACGTTAGGGCATGCATGGTGTCAACATGATATATTCAATAATTGTCAATATGTTGAACATTTATTATGTATCAGTTATTGTTAGACTTGGGCGCGTTGTTGTGCGCATTTACTCTCTTGTTTAAACGCTTCCGCATTTACTCTAAATTTTTATAATATTTAAATTTGAGTCCCATATAGTGTCGTTTGATGTAACTAATGACTGAGATCCTGGTGTGTCACCTTCCAAACGGTAAAACTTCGTTAGTTGAAATTGGGGGTGTGACAGGAACCATCTGGCAGCTATATCGAAAAACCTTTCTTTCCAACCCCGGAATCCCTGAGGGGTCTCTTTGGCATGAGGAATCACCCTGGGGCGTTTAGAGAAGGAAAACCAGCTATCCTTCAAATATAGCTTGTAAAAATGATGAAAAATGGCGACGAAAGGGTCCTGTTTCAAGGCGATACAGCAGAACTCAAAATGCCTAATACGGCACATTCCAAGAGGGTGAACTTGGGAAAGGTGAATTTTGTAGAACTGAAGGAGATCGATAACAAAAGAGGTGACCGGAACTCTGAAATTAGCCTCAGAAAAAAAGTCAGCATATAAGGTAATCTTGCCAGGAGGAGGTTTGGCCGCCATGCCTCCTGAAGAAGGGTACTCGGGTTCCAAATCGTTAGGAATTCCATACGAAGCTTTCAATCTCTCGAAGCGCTCCACGCTCCAATTTATGGGAATCAAAGCCACGTCGGCGTTATCACCTATTCGTCGAAAAAATTAACAAGATCGGAAGGAATTAAAAAAGTAAGGTTTCAGGAGAAATCAAAAAGGGTTTGTAGAAGACGAGTAAAAGGCAACAATGCCTTACCCCCTTTTTATAGAAAAGAAGAGAAGACAAACGGTCGGATAGCGGCGTCCTAGGAAGGGTTATGGGACTGATGGATGGGACGTGCGGCAGGTTTGAAAGAAGCGTTGCCCGCACGTGTCAAGTTTCTTCATTTTCTGAAAAAAGTTTTTATAGTCAATTTAATTTTTTGAAGAAACAAAGAAAATCAAATTGACTAGGGGGACTTGACGACGTATGACGAAAGGATCATACATAAGGGGCCTAAAAGAAAGAAATCTAACTTCTTAACCACCATAAGGGCCCACGAGAAGAAGGAACCAATAAGAAATGGGCTGTCACTATCATACGGTTAGAGGAAAGAGAATGTAAAAATCCTATAAATAGAAGGTGATCTCATAGATGAAAGGGATCTAGAGCTTGTACTTGATTGAATTCGGGAATTATTATCAAAGTGGAGTTTTTACATCTCTTCATATACATATATATATATATATATATATATAGGTTTCAAGTATAAAAGCTTTATATTTATTAATTAACTATCTATTAACGGGTCGGGAAATCCTGGATATTACAGTCTCCCCTACTTTAGGAAATTTCATCCCGAAATTAAGGTAGAAGGATCTAGATCGGGATCTAAGTCTATGATACGCACAAGGGTAATGAGAAATATACTTTACGTTCCCAAGTAAACCCTGGGTTACGTTTAGATTTTTAAATGAGTTGTAAGGATAGGGATAAGATTACGCTCAAGTTTCTAAGTTTTCAAAGCATATGATTGTCAAGAGTTTCCCTAAGAAGCATATAGTTTCATTGAAATATATGAAGATTTGTTTTCAGAAATGTATTTGAGAGGATAACTGATGAACTCCCATTCAAGATTTAAAGTGAGATGCATCACTCAGAATGGGTTCGACGATAGTTTAACGATTTGAGTTTGTAGACTATTACGTCTAAGGATTGCTACGGTACCCAAGTTCCGTGGCTACCTTTTACGATAAGTCTTGGATCATAATACACGACAGAGTTTACTATGTCTTCCCATACGTTGATTTTCATACTTACGTGTGCACCCGCAAGCATTTAAATCGTCGTATAGTCTGCATAGGTCCTTCCGTTTGTGTGCGGATCAAGAAAGAGTACAAGAATTTGTTTAACACACGACTAAAGTTTCCACATAAGAGTGATCATTGATTAACGAGTCCCTCAGAGAGAAACGTCATTTAATGATTAAAGAGAAAGGAATGTGACAAGATTTAGAGTTTCAAAGTTTTCTCGTGTTTGAACAAGAATACCTCAATCATCGAGTAGTTTAAAGTCTTTACACTTTCCTCGTGTTTGATCAAGAATACATCAAACCTTGACTAGTTTAAAAGTCTCATACGTTCATTATGTTTGAACAAGCATACATCAAACATGGAGTAGTTTAAAGTCTTTACACTTTCCTCGTGTTTGATCAAGAATACATCAAACCTTGAGTAGTTTAAAAGTCTCATACGTTCATTATGTTTGAACAAGCATACATCAAACATGGAGTAGTTTAAAGTCTTTACACTTTCCTCGTGTTTGATCAAGAATACATCAAACCTTGAGTAGTTTAAAAGTCTCATACGTTCATCATGTTTGAACAAGCATACGTCAAACATGGAGTGGTTTAAAGTCTTTACACTTTCCTCGTGTTTGATCAAGAATACATCAAACCTTGAGTAGTTTAAAAGTATCATACGTTCATCATGTTTGAACATGCATACATCAAACATGGAGTAGTTTAAAGTCTTTACACTTTCCTCTTGTTTGATCAAGAATACATCAAACCTTGAGTAGTTTAAAAGTCTCATACGTTCATTATGTTTGAACAAGCATACATCAAACATGGAGTAGTTTAAAGTCTTTACACTTTCCTCGTGTTTGATCAAGAATACATCAAACCTTGAGTAGTTTAAAAGTCTCATACGTTCATTATGTTTGAACAAGCATACATCAAACATGGAGTAGTTTAAATTCTTTACACTTTCCTCGTGTTTGATCAAGAATACATCAAACCTTGAGTAGTTTAAAAGTCTCATACGTTCATTATGTTTGAACAAGCATACATCAAACATGGAGTAGTTTAAAGTCTTTACACTTTCCTCGTGTTTGATCAAGAATACATCAAACCTTGAGTAGTTTAAAAGTCTCATACGTTCATCATGTTTGAACAAGCATACGTCAAACATGGAGTGGTTTAAAGTCTCATACGTTCATCATGTTTGATCAAGAATACGTCAAACATGGAGTAGTTTAAATTGTGTTTGAACAAGAATACGTCAAACATAGAATAGTTTAAATTGTGTTTGAACAAGAATACGTCAAACATAGAATAGTTTAAATTTTGTTTGAACAAGAATACGTCAAACATAGAATAGTTTAAGTTGTGTTTGATCAAGAATACGTCACATATAGAATAGTTTAAATTGTGTTTGAACAAGAATACTTCAAACATCGGATAGTTTAAAGTCTCTTAGTTTAGCCTTAGTGTATAGAAGTATACGATTACGTTTTGAGTATAAAGCGGTTATCTAAATACTCTAGTATTTAAGAGAGGTGTGGAACAACGTTTGGAACAGGATTAACCGTTATACGCTTTCTCACGGAAGATTCAAGTTGTCCAGAAGATTAGGTGGATCTCGATGTTTGGTTTAGATAGGAGTCAGGGGAGGTACTCTGCTAAAGAGAGTAATGTCCTTCTTCCCGCTAGTTTCTAGTATCAAGAGTGAAGTTTTATCATGTATTTGAAATGAACGTTTATTAAGTCTTACAAGGTTTAGTTAGAATGAACAAAAAAAGTTTTCAAGACTAAGAATCCAAGTATAAGTTTGAAAGTAGGATAAGTCAGTTGATTTCAAGTTTCAATTATTGGAGTTAAGCTTCACATGATCCTTCTGCTGTACGTGCTTACTTTGGGGGTTTAGAAGGTTTTTTTTTTGTTTCAGGAATACGGGATTGAGTATTTGTACAAGTTTTACATGACTCAAAAGTCTCCGACCTTATAGTGGTGTATATGAAGTTTAATGTTTTAGCACGTGTATTTGAGCTTTTAGTTCCCGTTGTGATTTATAGTAAGTCTTTTACGTGACAAGAGTTGAATGAGGAAAGTCTCCAAGCATAGGGTAACGAGAAAAGTTTCGATAAGGTTTATGATAGTGTGTTTATAAATGATTTTATCTCGCTTCATAACAGCAGGCATAGTTTTCTTTTGTATAGAGTATAATTAAGACGTTTTAAGAATAAGGAGTCAGACAACGATAAGTAGTATAAGTAGGACTTTCAAAGAGGTATGTATGATTGTCAAACGAAAATTTGGTCAAGTTTAGAAGCGTTAAGTCTATATAAGGGGTAGGGATCATAGCTGATTACGGCAATGGTTCGTAATTCATGTTGTTTTAAAAGAGTGTTTACGAATTAGAAGGTTTGTTCAAGATTTATTCTCTAGTTACATGTGTCACTTAGGATTTTTATAGTTTAATGCAACGTTGTTAATTATCTCAAGTACTAACGTGAGCTACTCTTGACGAAAGTGTTTGGGCAGAAGTGTTAGGTATGTAATGATGAAAAGAAAGTCGAGTTAGTAAGTGATAATGAGATAAAATTTCAAAATAACTCCCCTTAGACGTTTCAAAATTTGGGACTTCTAGCCCTTACATAATACATTTTAAACGGAGAATTAAAGTAAGTTGATTAAATATGTTCAAAAGTTTTTATACATAGTACTGAGTTATCACAGTAATATTTTCAAAAATAGTTTTAATTGGAAGTTGATGGGCTGACGAGGAAAATTCCCGGAAGAAGGGGTGATTACTCACTTTAGTACCCTATTTCCCTAGCCAGACTTCCTCATGGGCCTACAACTTCTCTCAGTTATTGTCACCGGTGTTTGGGGTTCAAGGTTTCATTGTGGGCTTAGAGTCTTTAAACGTGGAGCTTGTCTATTCCATGGTAGGCTTCTTCTCTTGCGGGGAAAAAGATCAGGTTACTAATCCCTTTGTTAATGTACTTTAGATTTAAAAGACGTTAAGTCTTGTTTTACAAGAAACGGGGATGTGTAAGTTTTAAAGACGTATGAAAGTTTCGGGATGTAATAAAGTGAAACAAAGTTTGAGTAAATCATCAAATGAAGTTGTGAGTGATAAAATGAAAACACAAGAGTTTCTCCTTAGGTGTCAAGTTTATAAAGTAATGAAGTTTGTAAAAGGACTTGTAGGATAATACATGGTTTTAAATGTGCTGGTATTACAAGGATCATGAAGTTTAAGGACGTATGAAAGTTTTGAGATGTATAAAAGTATTGAGTTAGTTATCAAATGAAACTTGGTTAAGTGCTAAGGAGGTAAGGTAAAAATACAAGGGTTACCTCTTAGGTGTCATATTTATAAAATAATGAAGTTTTGTAGAAGAATTTGTAGGGTAATACATAGTTCTAAGGGTTGTATTACAACGATCATGAAGCTTATTGGGTAGTATCTGCATAAATATAAGTTTATGTATATAGTCTTTAAGTATAGTCTCGTAAGAATTTCTTCTTGAAGGTAACTCCTTTAGGTCATGACGAGTAAGCATGCTGTCATGTGACAAGACGGGACTTAAGAATCATAGAATAATGGTTATAGAGGAAAGTTTTTGAATCATGAATTTATGAAGCGTAAAGTATTTGAGATGGTACTCATTTAGTGCATATCACTAAGCGAGTACTTTGACATATCAAGAGAAATTTGAGCTCACTAATGTTTAGAGAGGTCGTGCATTCCTATAAGTGGATACTCATCCCAAGAATTCCCAGGAAAGCATACGGGTCCAACGGTTGATTTGGATTTATACGAAATGCTTTCCTTGACAGAATTTCCCAGGATACAGGTATCCACCCTTCCGGTCCGCACAAGTTCTCATACATTGTTTAGAACTTAAATACTCTTGACGAGAATTTATTGGAGGATTAGGCTTGAAGCCTAATAACGTATCCTCGATGTAGTAGACTCTTGTAACATGTAGGTAAGTAGAAACGTAGAATCTCCAAGCGTTCACGTATAAGATTTAAGAATAGAATGAGGAGAAAGTTCCTAGTAAAGTACATGAGATAACTCATGTTTGGGTCTCCTAAGTTATAGTCTAGGTCATGTGTCTAATAACCTAATTCCCTATAACCAAGGCTCTGATACCAATCTGTCACACCCCAACCAACGGCGGATTATACGTCGGGGCGGACGCGGTTGTTCAATAGCGCAAGGTTGACTATTAAAGTTTCAATATTTCATTAATAAGTAATTTAAGATTCAATACAAGGAAACATAACAAGAATACAACATTTAATTGATAGTAGTCTAGGTCCAAAGCATCCTATGTGATCACAAATAAGTCTCATGATGTAGAACCTGAAACATGTGAAAGAATCTGTCAACTACAAAATAGTTGGTGAGATACAAAGGTTTAGACACAGTTTAACAAGTATTTGAAAAGAATTACAATTCACTATGATATATGCATTCTATAATGTAAGTATGAGAAACAAGTATCTTAAACATTGTGCACATCAACCCTCCAACCAAGTTTAGGCATAACCCACAGGTTACCCTTATAAGTCTCAAGTTTAAAGTTTAATTCAGTAACAATCACCAAGGGCTCCCCCCGAAGGGGTCAATCAATCAAGGTGGATTGGTCAAATGCAATAGATCTATCATTGTTACTATAGGCTTGATCAAAGTTAATGAATGTGCTAGTTTTAAGTTTAATCTAAGCATACAAGTCTCAAGTTTAACATAAGAATAAACATCTAGTCATAGTTGTACAAGAATTGCATAAGTTTAATGTTTTTGAACATGTTTCACCCCAAAAGTATAGAAAGGAAAAAAAAAGGGGCTAAGTATACTCATTTGGATGATGAAGAGTGTCCAATAAAGATTAAGTGTAGCAAGACTTTGAGGGAGATTATCCTCACAACAAGCCTAAAAATATAAGTTTAGAGTTTAAGTATGATCTACAAGTCTATGGCAAGCATCTAGGATTTCAAGATTGACTAGGGTTCCAAATGGGAGACGAGAATGTTTGGGTTTGCAAAGTTTAGATTGAAGTTTCAACTACAAGGCTTGGATATCAAGTTTTAATAAGTTTATAGTTTAAAATAATTAATTAAGACAAGAATTAACGATAATAATTATTTCAAGAGTAAAATGATTATTAAATACAAAGTATTTAAAGACTAAATAGTGATTTAGGATTTAAAGTGTATATAATAACGATAAATAATTATTTATAAGGATAAACCATATAAATCAGTAAAGTTTCAAGTATTAAATATATTTTTTTTTCAATTAATATGTGAATAAATATTGAGTACCTATAAGATTGAAAAATAGAATTTCTTATACCAAACCAAACCAAACGTACCCAGTATAATCCCACACATAGCTAACGCTATTAGTAGGGTCTGGGGAGGGTGTGATGAGGACAAACCTTACCCCTATCCCAAGGGATAGAGAGGCTGCTCTCGTTTAGACCCCCGGCTCCATGGGAAAGAAAAAGATAAAAATATAAATAAAATTAATGAGTAATAAAGTAAAATAAATCTAACAGTAATCTAACAATTAGTAGTGTCTGACTAGAGTATATTAAAAATAGAATTTCTTATAAAGTTTATATTTTAAATATAACTTTATAGGGTTTATAAGTTTATAAATGTCTTAAATAAGGTTTCTTAAAATAAAGTTTACAAGTTAATAAATATTTAAAGTTTCCATTTAGTCTTATAAAGTTTATAGGTTTATAACTTTATAAATCTCTAATCTTGAATAAAATACGTATAATTATCTTGTTTTATTTAAATAAATAAATAAGTCTTGAATTAAATTTTTATAAAGAAAATGCCCAAGTTCATAGGTTTTCTAAATAATACACAAGCTTTATAAATTTTTATAAAATTTATATAAGTTTTTGTTAAACTAAAGTTTATAAATCAATTTAATGCCCAAAAAAATAGATAATATCTCTATTTCAAAAGAAATATAAAACAATTTTTATAGTTTTTGGTTTATTAAAATAATTCTTGTTTAGGATATAATTTTTATAAGGTTTTATAGTTTTAAAAGTTTAAAAACTATATTTTTTTTTAATTCGTTAAAGTTTAATTAAGTTTCATATGATTGGAAGTATAAAGAGTGTAAATAAAATCGTATTCGAGTTTAGTAAAGCTTAACCGATTTTATAAAAATAAATAAAAGATCACAACTTGTTTAGAAGGTTAAAAGAATTAAAGGAAAAAAAATCCAGTTACCCGGATTCGAACTCGGGTCCTTGCCCGGGTCACACATTCACACAAGAATCAACCAGCCCGACTACAGGTTTGTTAGTTTACAACACAGGAAATAAAATCTTTAAATAGAATCCCAAATCACCCCCAATTCCTCATGAACCCTAGAATTGAAACCTCCCAAATTTGATCCGATAATCCCTCTGTCTTTAACATTTGACAGAGGGCAAATTGTTCTAGGACGAAAACGGAGAGCTTGGCTTTCGATTTACCTGAAATGGTGTTGATTTGAAGGAGAACAAGTCCAAGCTTGACTTCGGCGGTAGTGATTTCAAATTGGCAATTGCAGATGTACAACGATGGAATTGAGGTTTCAGGGAGTTCGAGTGATGAGTTGTTGAGGTTTAACAGCTGATATTTATAGCGGATTCAAGCGTTAAATGCCCGATTAGGTGGGAAGTTCGCGGATGTAGAGGCTGAGTTAAATCGCTAGCCACGCGGGTGCTAGGCTCGAAATCGAGCATTGAATGTCGTCGAACGTTGGTCGCACGCCTTAGGTGAGTTCGAGGTTCACTTGAATCTGGACAATTTCGCGTTTTGGCTAAATCGGAGGAAAAACGGGACTGGGGGGGGTTTCGAACTCGGGACCGGTTTGGGTCTCGGGTGTTTGGTGAAATTACAGAACGGCCCCTGATGTTTGAGCCTTCCACCATTTTATGTTAACATGTAAATTTCAGTTTTAGAACAAGTCTCGGGCTTTGACAGTTTTAGTCCCTGAAATTAATATGTTTAAATAAGTTTTCCCAAACATTTTTATAACTTTATAAAAATGATTTATTTGTCTATAAGTCTAAAAAGATGAGTTTATATGGTTTGCTTGTTTAGAAATTTAAATAATTAACATGAGTTTACAAACTTATTAAAATTTCAAGAGTTTGTATTTATATATATATTTTTATAAAATTCTCATATTTATATACATATATATATATATATATATATATATATATATATATATATATCGGTTTCAAGTATAAAAGCTTTATATTTATTAATTAACTATCTATTAACGGGTCGGGAAATCCTGGATATTACATTTCATCTAACATTTTAAGTTAATAATATATTAAATCAACAAAACAAAAAATTAATTACATTAATTATATTAGAGTTCTAATAAAAAAAGTCTGCAACAAATTTCAACTTCTAAAGCTTTTAAATATTTTAAATTTACTATTATCCCTTCCTTTAAAAAAAATTATCATTATGTTTTAATCTTCTCCACCACTGCTCCAAACGATCAACAAATTTCAATACCACCACTGTGCTAGGCTACGCTACCACTGCTCCAAACGATCACTATTTCAGCCACCATTCACAAGCTTCAAATTTGAGTTACACCGACGGCTGAAACAGCCAGAACCAGCCATCTCTCCTCTCATCTTCTCTTCCGATTTGCCACTGCTATCTGTCCCCCTCTTACACCGGTCTGTCCGGTCCGACCACCAGGATTCCGGTCCGACCGCCGGATCACTGCATGACCGTTTCAACATATATAACCGGACCGCCCAGACCACCGGTTCCCGGTCCGACTGTCCGGTCCGGTCCGGGTTTCAAAACACTGTCCCTAACCTTCCACCTCAACCCGTCTCATTTTTTTAGTTCTTACTTTATCAAAAAAAAACCTACGAATTCGGGTGACGTGGTTAACGAACTCCCTTGGTTCCACCCCAGTAATTTACGATGTCTATTTAAGACAGTATTATGTTTTCATATAAAACCTTACTAATTTCTCGACAAATAAAGTTAA
Source organism: Smallanthus sonchifolius (assembly GCA_023525975.1). Lineage (NCBI taxonomy): Eukaryota > Viridiplantae > Streptophyta > Magnoliopsida > Asterales > Asteraceae > Smallanthus > Smallanthus sonchifolius. The sequence goes on from CM042042.1 coordinate 61,217,520, forward strand.
CGAACATTATCCAATAAATCATATTACATCTTTAAAAAATAAGAATAACACGTCGATAGATGATAAAAAAAGAGATTTGGAATAAAACACACAAATATAAAATTATTATGTCACAGGATTACGAACGCATGTTGGATTTATATGCAATGCAACAAAGAGAAGTAGGGTAGGAGTCTCCATTATTGATATAAAGGTTGTTAAATAATGCAAAGTTTTGTCACGGAAAAACCCCTTTTTCTCAACACGTTTTGAACGTTTTCTTGGAGTATATGATAGTTTATACTTTATAGGGTAAAATCATTAAAAAAAATAGTACGGTTTATAATGATCTGTAATTTACTCTTTTAAAATAATTTGTTTTAATGTTTTTAGTAGAAAATAAATAGGAAAGTACATGGCCATTTATTTACAAATATGAGGCCATATTTGGGATTTTTTTTAACGGCAATTTATATCACTGACGGACCACTGGCTCACCCGATCATCTCCACCTCCACAGGTGAAAACCCACCATAGATGAGAAAACCTTCTGGCTCAACTTGGACTCCCTTTTTTTTATCATGAGTAGGACTTGAACCAAAGACCTTCCCATTTGGTGAAGTCTTGGTAATATACATTTGCCACTAGACTAAGCTAGTGGTTGTGCCATATTTGGGATTACTTATTTAATCTCTTTATTGACTTTTGCAAAAAAGTTATAAAGAGTTTTGAGAATTAAGTTCCCCGTTACTTCTCAAAAACTCATTTTTCCTCCTTTTAAAAGTTAAAAGCAGTAGCAAAAGTCACATTCCCCAAACATTTTTTTAACTTATAAAAGTTAATAAATTAATAAGTAGTTTCAATAAGCTAGTCCGACAACCGAGCATTACTATTTTATCGTAACAATATTTTAAAATCCTTATTCTAATAAATGATTCCAAATAATGCCACGTGTTATCACCATATTTTTTTTCAACAATCTTCTAGTTTTTCCTATTTTAAATAAGTTTGAATTTTAAAATTTGATTATGTTAATGTTTTTTTTGTTTTTCAAAAAGATAATATAAAATTTGAGTAGTAATTATTACTTAATTAAGGAAACAAATAATTTTATTTATTATTTTACACATCATTTTAATTTTTTTTACACATTATTATACTTTTATTTTTCTATTAAACAAACTCATGTAATACATGGATATATAAACTAGTAAATAATAAACTAGTCCGCCTTTGTGTTTCTCTTTGATTGTTGTTGCTTGATATTGTTCAGCATCTATTTCATGTGTGTGACTTGTTTTGTGCCTTGAATCTTGATTTCATGACACCACTTATATCACTCCATGCATCTTCACGTAGCTACTTACCAAGCGTGTACCAGCGGTATCCTTTATAGAATTAGATTGCCAAATAATGGCCCGGTTATAATGATTTGTAATTTACTCTTTTAAAATAATTAGTTTTTAATAGAAAATATGCGGGTCCCGAAAGCCTCGTTACACAACGGAAATATACTGATATATTCATTGATTCGTGTGGGAACAAAGGTAGAAGACAAAGAAAAACCATGAACATACAAACAAGAGAATCAACACAACGACACGTAAACCATAACAAAGTGGTCATCCTGTATTACAGACTAATACCGAAGGAGTACACATCTCTTGTATACGCTCACGGTCCATGGGGCGGGAGAGCTCATCCCACCTAGACCTCTCTCGACCTTGTTCCTTGTTCCACCTACAAATGAAGGCAACACCTTCTATCTATAGGGACAACAACATTATCTGCGTATTTGGCTAAGTACGCAAGAAGAAGGTGATGTACATGCTAAGTACACAGGAAACTGCGTACAAGCCTTGTACACCGATACATAGATTTTTACTTATAGTTACCAAAACATGCATCTACAGGTCAGTGGTTAGGTTGTGTGCTAATGCAACGAGGGAGGTGATCACGTATGCATCGTAACAAAAGGAGTTAAATGTACTATTTACTCTGACCATAAGAGTTTGGAGGCATTACCTTTACCTTGAATATTTGGAGGCATTACCTTTACGGAGTTCAATGTACTATTTACTCTGACTGTAAAAGTTTGAAATACTTGTTTGAGCAAAATGAGTTAAATATGAGACAACGACGGTGGATAAAACTGTTGAAAGACTATGACCTTATAGTCTATTAGCAGGGGAGAGACTAGATATCTCCATGAAGGAGAGTTTGGGAGCAGATGTTGTCTCATAGGAAACATGGGTGACTCATGGCATTATAGCATTGGTGATTGTCTTCATAAAAGTGTTGTGAGTTTAAATTCTCTAAATACATGTTTAGATAGAATTTAGGAGAAAAAATTGTTCTTCAAAGAAAAAGGAAAGACGGGTGGAGAGGGAGAGATCTTGACCTCTCCATGAAAATGGACTGGAGTAATATATTATAGGACTCACGTCACGTTATCACATCATCACCTTTGTTCTACTAACTAGAAGTATGATTCTTATTAACAATGGAACCACGATGAGGTTAATGGTGTATTATTTTGCAAGATCTCACCGTAGCATCTTTTCTTACAACTAAATATCTGTTCTCTAGTCTCATTCCCTATACTCATCCTCATTCTTAAAATTTAGGAAAATACCACTTCATCCCATTCCCTATCCTCATACCTTATCTATATATTCTTAGAAAAAACTAATTATTAAGGCATTCAATATTCATGACCCAAAACTTTGTTTATTTAAATCTTTAAATTCTCATTTTATTTTATAAAACGTCATAACTTATGTTTATAACTATTTATTATATTTAAAAAAAATTATAGTTACTAACTTAAAATTTAACTACATAGATGCTTAATTTTTATTATAAAAACTATTTATATTTTTTTACAAGTTTGAGAAGATTATGATATTTAAATTCATTACATTTGTATGTTTACTTTTTAGATTTTGCTTTTTTTTTTTAAATTGATCCTTCCTAACCCGAACCAAATGATCATTTTATACGGGAAAAGAGACACTAACCCGAACCAAAATAACCATTTTTTAGATGGAAGAAGAGACGTGGAAGGTCTTAAAAAAATGAAATGATGATTGTAAAGATGATTGAATTTTTACATATAGGACAAAACCTCAAAGTGACCATTCTAGAAACCATTAGAACAAAATCTCAATTTTCATTCAACATCTCAACAATGTATGAACAATAACCAAATAGAAATTTCAAAATTTGCTTCAAATTAAAAACCAATATTCTTAATAAATAAACATGAAAACACTCTAAAATCCCCAAATCCGAAAGAACTAAAAGCAGCAAAAAAAATCAAGTTTTGTCAAGACATCCGAGATTTAACCTCATTGAGTTTGAATATAAAATAAATGAAAATTTTATAAAATCAAGTTTTGTTCGCAAACTCATTTAAGTTGAGTTTTATTAAAATTCCATATATGATTATTAAAATTTAACTGATAGAATTATAAAACTAATGAAATTAGAATGCAAGCATAACAAAGAGATGGTATCACTAACAAATAATAATCTGCTCAAGAGCTAAACTTACAATCCTGCAAAAGAAACCATTATCCTAAAAGACCAAAGTCAAAGTCACTTTAATAACCACATATAACCTATAAAATATGTTGTAGAAAAGAGAGACATCCTACTAGCAAATAATAAAAGATAGATAATATCCAACCAACATGTTTTGATGGATTTTGGGGTTACTGTTTACGGGCGGCCTTTCTTCGTGCTGCAAGAAGGGCATTTGTACTGCTTGATGCTTTCTGCCTTCGCGGGTGTTATTTTCACACACTTACCGTGATACCACCTCTCACAGATGTCACACCCGATCCAGAACTCATCACCGCTGTAATTCCCGCCACAGCTCCCACACAGAGTTTCCCCATGCTCGTCTTCCTCTTCTGCATAACTCTCGTCATAAACCCTTGGTGTGCTTTTTGCTTGTCCATCATTCGTTCTCTGTAACCAAAACATGCATCATTGGTCAACAAAGCTCGTTTTGACCCGACCCGACTCTTTAGTGAGATGGTTTGAAGGATAGTTTCTTACCTTTGTGCTGGATCTGGATTTGTTGCCATTATCCACATTGGGTTTGTCCTTGACATGCTTCCGCTCAGTTACAACTTCAAACACAGTAGGTAGTTCATTTATCATGCTGAACAGACGCTTCCTGTGCAAAGGAATTTAAGTGATTACCACTAAGAAAAAATGTATTAACAGATTTCTACTCCCCAAATATATGATTACCAATTAAAAATTATCCAAGTATCCATCTAAAATCAATTTTTAAAGAACTTTTCAAAATCATCACATTAAATAATCTTAATTTTAACAAAATAAACAAGCCCACACAAGAAAAAAGAGAGTCCAGAACAAAAGAAAAAGGAATGCCCAGAACAGAAAAGCTAAAGACTCCATTTCTTTCATACCAGTATTTAGCTTTACAATATTGTTATACCTAGTTTTCCTAATATAGGCTTCTATGGCAAAGAATTATGGAACTCCCATCATTAATAGTATAGAACGATATTGATTTTGTCTCAAAGTTGCTCAAATCACCAATCACTTGCTATTAGTTACTATAACTTGCACTACTATTACTAATGTAAGCATATCAGCCCTAATTAGCTCAATAAACTAAAGACAGGAAGAATCAAATCAACCACAGATTTTTAAAAATGTTCGTTTAAATTTATAAAAATTAAACTGTTGCTAAAGTGGATAACAGTATACTACTAAAGTAGAAACAAATGTTTTTTTTCAAAGAAACTAAAAACAGAAAAAAGGGTATGGTCAAGTGACAGCCTTGTCCAACACACTCAAATAACAAAAAACCCACATCATTACAAGCTCGTCTTTTGCTTGACAAAAGATAGGTAGGAATATAATCATGAGTACAAAAGATGACATTCAAAAAAACAGAACACCTTTATTACATCTGATAGTATAATAATACTCTCTGAAAATTACACCAATTTCAATAATTTCTAGACAGAAAAAGTAAATCAAAGCAAGAAATAATGCAATGAACACATATAAAGTAATGAGGATATGCTAGAGTGTATGTATGGGAATGACTGAAACAAAAATATAGTCAGATGCATGTTAAAGTAGATGAAAAAGAAAGCACCTCTCATTCCTATTCAAACGAGCACCAAAGTAGAAAGCAACCGCCAACAACCAGGAATCAGTATGCACAGCCACCAACGACAGCCAATCTCTTCTGTGCATCCCATCTCTTGCAAAGTTAATCCCCAAAGCTGGTTCTGGAAGTTCTGGAGGGACTTCCTCTGCTGGAAGTGTTACTTCCCATGTTTCATTTGGGTGTCCATACAAACACAAATTCTCCTTCTCTACAGGTTCATAATTCATCAAATCAACCATATTTAGTAAAAAAAATAGACCTAACTAAAGTTAATCTAAAACATTAAGCATAAGTACTAAAGAACCATGAGCTCTAGCCTGATACTACTCCACTCCCTTCACAAAACTTTTGTAATTTCAAGTCTTAACAGATTGATAATCTGTATACCGAATTACCTTCTTACCGCCTGTCCTAGCATTAGACTCAAGTCTGACTTTTTTTATCCAAAGCTTGTATTGTTCAAATTCAAAAAACAAACAATGAATGTACCTTACTAAACCCAATTCTTTAATAATTGTAAAAGTTACTATATGCTCCAAAGTAGCTCATAACTTGAATGTCAATAAAATCTAAAATTCATGTTCAAACATGGTCCTTCAACTATTCAATAATCAATTCACAATCTAATTATGCAATGAAAAAGAACAAATTACAATGTTTATGAACATAAAATTCATGGTTGGTTACCACAGTTTTCAAGTGTTCTCCCGCTCTACATAAATTCAATGCAACAACATTAAGTGGGGTATCAAAGTCCAAGAATCTATCAAACTAACCAACTTTGTCAAATAGAACAGTTGACTTTGAATTGAGTCAGCAAAACACATCAAAAAAAGACAAGCCTCCATTTACAAATTAAAGATTCATTTACAGATTAAGCATAAATAAAACTTCTATTAGCATAAATTGTTACAGATATATCTGTGTATATATATGTAATTAAAGTGCTAAATGTTTTACCAAAAATATTAAGGAATTCTTATAAATTTAGAAGTAAAAATCACTCTAAATAACACAAAGCTTATATTCACCCTATCACTTTTAAAGCATCGAGTAAATAACATGAAACTTATACCACAAGTTCTCAAAAATTAATAAACAATTAATTTCTAAATGTAATTGCATTCAAACACGAAGATAAACCTGGATCGCAGGTTGCGTAAAACTCATCCACATCTGCATCAAAACAGCATCAAAACAACAGCAAAAAATCAACACCTAAAAAACTACACAAAGTCAAAACCTAAAAAACCGGAGATGAATATCAATATACCGTAAGTGAGAGCTCGAACGATTCCGGCTCGACGAGCGCTGTAATCCTTGAAGATCTCTTCAACAGTGCGCGGACTTGACGAAATTGCAGCCATTTCCATAAATTGCGAATGAAAAAGTGTCAGATCTACGAAAATAAACACGGATCGAGTTAGCGGAACGAATCAGAGATGAATCAGCGATTGATTTTGTTCCGCCATGGATGAATTTGAAGGTTCAGTATGATAGTATCACACAATTTGTCGATTGCATACGTTCGTCGGGTAGAGAGAGAGGAGGAGGAGATCGGAGGCTAAAAGGGGGAAGGACTTGGCTATCCGAAGGAATTTTTTGACCTTTTTTCGGATTTGATCGAATTACAGCCGTCCGATTTTGATTTCCGTACTTTGTGTAATAAATCTAGGAGAGAGATCCGTGTGTGTTTCGGTTTACCGCCTTTGATTTTGTTTAATTGCATTAGTGGCCCTTGTTATCTTGTTTTGGTTGGAATCACACCCCTAGGTATTGGGTAATGCTACTATGAGTGAATTGCACAAATGGTCCTTGGATTAGGGGTTAGCTATTCTTCTACCACAATGTAGTGTGTGATATGTTGTCCTTTGCTCTGATTCTATCTTTTTTTCCACCATGTTTTGGTTGGAATCACACCTCTAATATTGCAAGTGTCTGATGTTATCACCTGAATATAAGAGAATCGGTTTTCTTTCAGTTTCTTTCATGTTTTACGATATCGATTATGTAATTATTGTTGAATTGATAAAAACATTATTTCCACTTATAGATCTAATAAAACAATTTACTAGGGCTGTTAAAAAAGCTTGGGGCTCACTTGCAGCTCGGAAAAACCTCGCTCGAAACCGGTTTGTTTGTAAATAAGTCAGCTCGACATGACTTGGTTTGCAAATGAGCCAAATCTAAGCCAAGGTAAGCTCGGCTCATGGCTCGCTCATTTAGATCGTTTAAATTAAATCACTGTTTTTAATATAAATAAATTATAACCCTAAATTAGGCAATTTTTTAATAAAAAATATGAGGGTTGTTGGGGTGCTTATATTGTCACACCCAGTCTCAGTCACTGGTTAGTCGTGACGAATGGTGCAGAATAACACAACGGAAACTAAAACCTCGAACTCTTTTATTCATATAAACAATGTTTTACAACAAGTAATCAAAATATTACATCATAACCACTAGTTCCTAACAAGGAACATGAAACCGTAAAGCTTATTGTGCTTTAAACATGCCTCTAAGATCTCTTCCTCTATCTAGAATGTCACTAGCCATTAAGTCTAATAATCACTTGTGATGTGTGCTAAACAACATTTAAAGAAAATGGGTCAACATAAGTTAGTGAGTTCATAAACAAAATAGTTTTATAAATGCCAATGTATCTTGAAGCCCACATGGAGTACCGATGCAAATTTCTCATATTCCTACTCATAGAACACATATATGAGCAGCTCATGGAACACCCATGAACCTATATGACTTGTAACCCTTTTGAGGCCCATCCCACATGGAACGTATTAAGTACTTATTAAATGTTATATACAAATGGAATATAGAATCATACCCAATGGAGTATGGAGGGGCCACAATTGTCTCGACATACTCAAAACATTTTATAAATCAACTATGTACAATGGAGTATGTAGGGGTCATAATAGTTTTCAAGTACTTAATAGAGTACACATCACAATTAAGAGGAACTCATCTCAACAACACCTCGATTTAGTTTTAACTGGGACTGTATAAACACCTTGCACAATACCTAAAACCATATTGGCATTACTTAATCAAGTATTACTAGTTACTAGCTTAATAGTACATAACCAAACCTTAAACAGTGGGTTAGAACCTTACATTTAGACTATCTACGACTTTTTGTAGGCGAACTGCTAGAAACCGGACTTGCTATCGCGAACCGGGCTTAAGATTGGATTTCCAGAGGTATGTGTGTGTAAAGATGGTGTGAAAGTGGCTGACATCGATCATCTATTTATAGGGCCAAATTTCAAGCCGTGACGGACCGTCATCGAAGGTGACGGTCCGTTACCCATTTGAATGACAGCTACACACTTGTGACCATGTAACAGACCGTTACGGACTGTGACGGTCCGTCACGAAGCCGAGTCAGAGGACACGCGTTAGAAACCCTAAACCACCTTCCAGTTTCGCGGCACACACCGTTACGCACGGGTGACGATCCGTCATGGGTCGTAACAGGCCATTATCCACGGTGACGGTACGTCACAAATCATTTTTTCATTTTTTTCCATTTTGGTCCTTGTAGTTTTATTTGTTTATACCTTTGGTCCTTGTACTTGTATTTCCTTTGTAAATTTTCGAGGTGTTACGTATATTCATTTTCTTCTTAGTAGTAGAACTCAGGTAATATTTTCTTGAACAACATGATGTGTCGATGTATGAAAAGTTTAAGAAGTATTGAGGCGAAGTTGGGGTGTTGATGTCAATTGCGTCTAGTTTAGATCCAATTATTGGTGCCGTTTTCGTGGATTTTTTAGAGGATGTATCCGGTCAATGAGCTTAATAGTCGGGTTGAAGATGTAACAAATAAACAATTATTAGAACTTGGTTATGCATTGAACTTGGATTATGAAGTATGTAGTTTTAAATTCTGCATTAAATGTATGTTAAAAATATCATATTTTGTTTTTTATATATCAATACGTATAAAAAGTATAAAATTAAACAATAGACCAACCGGCTCAACGAACCACGAGTTGACTCGAGTTTTTTACAAGTTGATCCCGAGCTCAACATTTATACTTGTTAAGATAAACGAGTCGGCTCGGCTTGACTCATTTACAACCCTACAAGTTACATACAAATGCTCCCCAAACAAGGCAATAAGTGGTAAGGGTTTGAAATGCCTTTGGGTTAGATATTATTAATCACTTTTACGTTATGGAAACAATATCACAAAATAATTTATATAAAACCTTAAGCCGGATCATGTTTTTTTTTAAAGAACGGCAAGTCGGATCATGCGGTTTCTTAAAAAAGTGATAACAATTAACGAACCATTCGGGCAAGAGATTCCAAATTAGTGCATTCATTTGACGAGTTATGAAAGTGGTATATAAAAAAAAGGTTCACCAAGTTAAATGCATATGCAGTACCTGCTTTAAGATTTTTAATGCGGTAATACCATACATGTGCAGTACCTACTTTAAGATTTTTAAAGGTAATGTAATACCTGGTCCAATACCTGAATACTTGTACTAAATGTTTTAGGTTTGGGTTCAGTTAACAACTTGCCATCATGTTAAAATCATAGTTGTTACCATAGAGAATATTAAGACTAAGTATAGTGGTTTTAATTAAAAGTGTAATCACGTCCCGCCACTCTATAAATGGTTTAACTGTTACGTCATTGATTGTATTAAATTTTTAATCATTAACTAATTATTTCTTAATAAAATGAAAAAAAAATACTAATTTTATATTTATAAATAACAATTTGTGTGTCAAAACCACTTACGAGACCAAAAATAATTTTTTTTGAACAATTCCGTTTTCATTAAAATTTATTCCAGGATGTTAAAAAATAAAATAAACAAGCCCCTTGCCCGTGAAACTATTAACTCTCTCCGGGGCTCACACGGGAGTGAATGGCTGAGATGTCACTCACGTCTCTTCCTTCCACACCTACTGCACACGGCCTTAACGCTCTCCAGGGCTCACACCCTTTAACGGCCGTCGGCGTAGTGTTCATTGGCGTGAATGGCTAGGGATTTCTTCCACGCCCACTACACATGGCTTAATCGTGGATGAAGATCAGCAATAATGGAACTTCCGTATCCAATTATGACTTTCTATGCGTTTAACTTAAAAGTTAAAACACGAAAACTTGAAACAAGAGTAAAGAAAAGTGAAAAGAAGGTCAAACAGTGTCGAACCACATAAGCAGCTTTACAGACTGGTACAAGTCTCCCTGTTGACTGTACAATGGAACAGATCGTATGCCTTTATTTATCTCTCTTACTGGTAAGCATGTTTGCCCTGCAAAATCATCCTTTTCTGATACATCATTTTCATGAACTTCTATTCGGAGCATAGCCAGCTCCGGAACCGTTAACGAGAACTCAAAATCTTCGTTCCACGCTGGATTCCAGCTGTCCTCCATTGTTTTTGATTTCTTCATCACAGAATCCTCACCTACTCCACCAATTCCAATCTGCATCAAATCCAAACCTTTTAATATACATGTTAAAAACTCGAATTGAGTTCAACCCCAAGCTCTAGCTTATAAACGAGCTGAAGCCTAAACGAGTCTTTTACTTGTATACTTTTTATTTAAAGTATTAAATATATATTATATAAAAGTATGATAAAAATAATTAAATAATATATATTATGTTGTATAATTAAGTAGCTAATAAAATAAGTAAATAATAAACGAGGCCGAGCTTTAGCGCTCCTAAGTTAAACGAGCCGAACTTGAGCTTAGTCGAGCTCGAGCTCGGCTCATTTACACCCTTGTATTATACTTCAAATTAGCAGTTTTTATGGTCTAATTCAGTCGGTTTTGATGAAAATTATGGGTCAAACCGCTAACTATAGTTTCCGAAATGATAAACCAAACAGACCAGGTTGGCCGGAACGACAAGTTTTAGTAGTTTTAATTGATTTTTATTTTCTTTAAATCATTAGTTTGTATTAAATATAATTTAAATTATAAATATATTCCAAAAAAGGTTAAATGACTTGTCCAAGTTTCAAACCGCCGGACCATCATAATTGAACCGTGAACTGTACGAATCTTAAATCGGCCGAAACGACCGAACTGCTTCAGTTTGGACGGTGAAGATGGTTTTAACGGTTTATGAAGACTCCTACCTAAAACAAAACAAGTTTATTAATCAATAGATGGCTTACCCTGACATAGAAATCTGGTGGAGAGTATGCATCAAAATGTGTATGTTTAAACTCATAATACCATCCTTCACCCATAAAAATAGTTACCTGAGTAAACATAAAGAGAATTAATTAGTTCAAGATAATTACAGAGAGAATAATAAAGGTTTAACTTAAGTCACGTGCCTTTAATTTCATTTTGACCGGTAGTTTGACTCTGGGGTCAAAGCCCTCATGACCATCAGTCAACAAAAAATCAGGCTTTTTAACATATCCACAACCCCCATTTCCCCTAAACATTCCTTGCATCAACCACAGTGATCTTCCATACCCCTGTCACATCACATGAAAGCATAAACAAAGAAGAAGTTAATAATTTTGCAAATTTCAGATTAATGTGTAACCTGCATATTGAATGCCACCATCTGAGCTCCATTCATCCACCCGATTAACGGGTTGTAATTAGATGAGTCGAATCGTATTCCTTTAGGATACACCCTCAAAATATTTCTCTGGGTGAATCTAAAACATGCCAACTAACAACTGTTAGCAGCCAATGAAGCATATTTACCAGAAACTGATTTTGATAAAATTAGCCAATACCTGACAATCTGTGGCCCATGAGTTTTTGCTGCCTTCTCGAGCTCGTGTTCACTTAAGCTAAGACGTCTTACTTTATCAGGGTTCACTTTCAGCCAATCATCCAAACCACCCTTTCCCTTTCCAGCATGGATGGCAATCAAACTCCTGTATTCAGGTGCCACATCATCAGAGTGTAGATCTTCATCGTCGTCTGAATCATCTTCATCTGAATCATCCTGCGTATAACAAAGTTAGTACAGGTTGAAACGGGTCAAAATTAGTAATCTTTGTGCATATTAAAACGGGCCGGGTTAGCCCAGAACACCTTTTTCTTGATGTGATTTCAAACTTATATAAATTACATATTTTGTATACAATCTAACTTTATGAATTAGGGGCTGTTTGACAAGTGTTGAACAATTAAGTACTGAATCATTAAGAGGTCTGAATGGTTTCAGCATGGTTTTTAAGCTGAACCATTAAGAGGTAAAATGAACCATTAAGAGGTGGGCTATCAGTGAAACAAACACCCCTTGCCTCTGAACGATTCAAAGGTAGCCTCTTAATGGAATCTTTTATGCATTAGAAATACACTTGAGGCAACTTTTCAACCCGTTTCTTTTTGTGCAATTTTTTAAAATTTTTACCCATTAGTGATGAAAAATTCTACACGAATCGACCCATAAATAAGTAAATGGGTTGGGATTATCGCATCTACTAATTATGTTCATATACCTTATCATCACGAGCAGTTGGAATTTCACTGCCCCAAGCTTCTTTAGAAGAATCCTTCTCATGTGATCCATCTTCCTTTGCCTTAGTTTTCTCCGCTTTAAGATATTCTTTAGGGGGTTTAGTAGATATGATGACCCGTTTTTTAAGAGACTCAGGTGAAGGGAATTCCTCTAGACATTCTTTCTCAGGAGTAAACAACATGTCTCCAAATATTTGATGAACCATCTACAATTTTAGTCACATAAAGATTAGCAATGAAATTAACACCAGGACTTCCCTTTTAACATAATAACAATCCAAATTACAAAATTACCTCTGCCACTTTAGCTTGAAGCTCTATGGTAAGATGGTCTTCTAAAGTAATCACAACAGGGTAATCAGATGCAGAGAAAGCATACTTTTTTATAGACTTAAAACAAGTAGAAAGTTCAACAGGCGCAGTCAATGTCCTATAATGCACAACAAAAAGATTTTACAATTTAGATATAATGCGTCAATACACGGTATAATATATGTAAAACAACTTTGTTACATTCCATGAAGGACAAGCACATCGTCATTTGTTGAATTGGGCCATATATCTAACTCAATGACTCTTACACCTCTCTCCAGTGCTTGAATGATGGGAACATCACTACAGTCACTACTAAGTTGATTCCCAGTTAGATATGAGTTGTGACCAGTGAATATAAAGTAATGAGACAATGGAGCAGTCATATCATGGTGAACCTGGAGAATAATACAGAAGATTATTTCAATGGTATTACATATATCCTACTACATTGTATGCAGATGATGTGTTTGCAGATGTCTGGAGTCTAGCATCTACATGCATGAAGTAATAAAGCCAATTCATAAGCCACCAATCAACAAATACTGCTATAACCAATTCATAATTCCTGATAACTCGGATTACTGAATTAAGCAGAATCACTGACTAGCAAATTCAAACATGTGTTGTGCGAATTTTTTGGAGAAATGGTGTAGTTAGCAAAAGTGATTTGGTTTGTGGCGATTTTTGAAGTTTTTTTGGTTTATGGGAGTCCCCTCCTCCCACAAGTGGAGTATGACTTTTAAAATGTGGGTCCGTTCCTCCCACAAGCGGACTCAAACTCTTTTTGGAGAAATGATGGAGCTCTCCCTTAACTCCGGTTGCCACCTAAGACGTTTCATGAACTCCGCTTGCCACGTGAGAAGACCCGTTAGAGTCCGCTTGTGGGAGGAGCGGACTCCCCATAAACCAAAAAAGTTTCAAAAATCACCCAAAAACCAAAACACTTTTGCTAACACCACCATTTCTCCAAAAAAAATATGTGTGTGTGCATATGTATGAAGTGTGCCACAGAACTAACTTCAAAGTCAATTAGATAAAAAGCTAAAATAGAGTAGATTGCATAAATGTTAAGTAGCACACAAAGTTCAAACATGCCACAGCCTCCTTTTTCTAGAACAAGGAGCTACAGAGTTCTAATATGATGCCAAACCTAACCTCTATTAAATGCAATGTTGATATCATAGCTGGTTGTTCCATTTGCAGTGCTTGTTATCAAGTCTAATTATATTGTAAACAAAATTTAGATCAACAATCAATATATGAGTTGAAACTAATCCTTCAATTTCAGGACTATATTCGAAGTCAATTGAGAGAAAATAAACCCTAGCAACACTTAAAATTACAGCACAATTACTGAATGAGGAGAGAGAACAGGAACAGAAGATCCGAGGAGGTATCTGAAGAAGGCGTCGAGATTGAAACCCTTGCGGTGGAAGATAACAGAAGAATTGTTCCTAATAATCGCTTCAGCTCCTTCGATCGAAGCTTTTTCTTCCTTCTGAACCTCAACGAGGAACCGGCGGAGATGATCGGCGGTCATGTGATCGTTAACGGAATACTTATCGAACAGAGACTTGATTCCGGCAGGAGGCTCGGGGGCGGGGATCCGGAACCGGCGTCTGAAACAGAAGCATACTGTGAATGTTTGCTTTGACATCGGTGTGTGAATGAGAGGAGAATGGACGGAACTGGAGATTTGAATTTTGATCGGAGGTTTTGCGTAAATGAATGGAAAGGTATGCGAGATGAATTGACGGTTGGGATCGTTGGAATGCGTTTTCTCAACTGACTTTGTGGTGCCCAGAGATATTTTGAGCGGGCATGCAACTGCCAACGTAACTAACCGTCTCCTTCGTGTATTTAAAGCCTGTATGGTATGGATGTGTAGTCGGTAGATGTTGACATTACAAAACTAATTATGGAAATCACATCAATATACGTTTTTGTTTTTTTATATAAAGTTTTAAATACGTTTATTTTTTAGTCATTTTACGTACCGTAATACGCGAGCTAGCAAGTTGCAGCGCACAGATGCGCAGTTCCCTTAGTAGGAGATAAAGCGTGCAGATCTTATATGACTCGTATTAAACGTTATCAAACTTTTATGTTCGAAGACTAATGAAAAGGATCCCAAGCAAACCCTCAAATCTTTATGGAATGATATTAAACATGTCAAGATATTAAGTTTAGGTTTAATAAGACTAGACCAAATGCAAATACATTATAGATAACACATCATTTTATCACGGGGAACTCCAATAAGGGTGGGACACGAACGCCTCCACGTTACCGTCACATATGAAGACAGACATACACACCCTCTCTTGTAAACTCCGTCTATGCCCATCCGTGGCCATGGATTTCTCCCCTCTCTCTCCTCCCTCTCTCCTCCACATTGGCTCCACGAGGGTCACATATTTCTTACAAACGAGCAATATAAGAAGTTGGTCATGGATTTCTTACAAACTAGTAATTGAAGATGCTCTAAATAGTATAGATAGATACACATCAACTTATCCACTTGTGTATTATATCAACTGTATTTTCATTGAGTTCTATAGGTCCAAATCAATCAATGAAACAGTACTAGGGATCACTAATCACACACACTGGCTGAATCAGTTTGTGTAGTGGTGTAATAGCTCAAACAAGCAAACAAACACTCAAATTAGACGGTAGAGCACGTGGGTGTGTTGCACAAACAGATCTAGAACACAATAATGACAAAACAGTAAGAACCAGCACAAGAAATTACTTCAAATGCTTTGTATTGCAAAGAAATGTTTGTAGATGGATTACATGCTCACAACAAGCACGCCTTATTTCCTATAAACTGTTCTATTTATAGATCGCAACCATGCAAACATGTAACTCAATCGCAAGTACTACCTGCGACTAGATTACTTACAATTGTAACCTTGTTGCTATCGTAACAAAACTTACGATCAAGAGTACTTGCGACTGCTATAAACTCAATCGCAAGTACACTTATGATTACAAGACACTTAGACAAAAATAACAAAATTACATTGAATATTAGCTTATCAAAATACAATACCCTACAATCTCCCACTATGTGATCGCGGTGTCAAGGTCGATCAAAAACAATTATAAAAACTACTACTTATCTACCTTGGACTGTAGACAGGGAAGTAGGGTTGTCGAATCCACAAGGAATCAGTGGATAGATTAATTGCTTAGCTTAATAAATTATGTTAATTAAAATTCAAGTTAAATAAAGAATATAACCTCCTCCAAACTCCAGGTTCTAGATTTATGTAAAATTCAGTTGTTCAATTGGACACAACATAGACATAATGTTGAAAAATTAGTTAAAATAATAATTGAATACAGGTTGTTGTCAGCAACCTATATAACCAATTCCGTCACAAACTGGTATAATTCAACTACCCAATTTAAAAATACCAAGTTACCCCATTTAGTTACCCAACCCTGCTACTAGATTTTATCATCAACCGAACAAGATCGTAAACAAGAAACTCAAAGTATCACATAAATCGTTTATAATAACTAATACATCAATCTATCAAATTATGTCAAAAACTAACAAGATCCAAATATGAACAAACTGGATAAAACAAAAAACATATACGAACCGTCCGCCCAAAAAAAGTCACAAGAGATTTAGCCAATCATAATAAATAGAAAATCAAATACGGTCAGATCACCTTCAATTTTTCCTTCAGCTCTGTTTCGTGATGTCAACAGCCGCCTTCAAGGGTTCAAAACCCCTCGACAATTGTGCCCACTCAAAATTGCCGTTTTTCCTTCCTGTGCGTGAACCCCCTTGCGTCATACCTTCTGCCTCCTTTTTCTCCTTTTTTGGTTAGCAATGGGCCATCACGAACCCACAAACAAATAAATGAAATTCAACCCATGATTTAATTGAAGCCCACAAGATTCTAGTGACATGTAATTTTGCTAGCCCACCTTCATATGCTAAAAATGATGGCGTAAATTGATTTACATGTTGCAATCCAACTCTTTCCCACGTCCTGCGTGACCAGTAGAGGTGCACAAACCGAGTTTTTAACCGAACCGGTTCCAAACCGGCCCGAACCGGTTTGGTTAACGCAAGGTTTTGACTAAAACCAGTTCGGGTTAAACCGGTTTATAACATATAAAATTCCGAACCGGTTGAACCGGTTCCGTTCTGTTCTGGACCGGTTCGGGTTGGTGAACCGGTTTAAACCGGTTTTAAAAAAAAAAAATTTAATAAAATAAATTAAAAAATAAATATTTAACAAATAAAAACATAAAGTTCAACGTTTATTCATATTGTAGGAGTTCGGAAATCATAAAACATTATAAAATTAAACAAGATAATTCTAAAATACGAGAAAATGAAAAATATATTTTTATTTTTTGGAGTTTTTTTTGTTTAATCTTCGCCGTCATTCTCGGAGTTACTAGTGGATCCTCGTAGTCTATCATCTTCGGCGAGTTCTTTATTTGTAAGTGGGCTCGCCAATCCTTGGTTGACCTCAGATTCGTGTATGAATTCTTCAACTTCAATTTCGTCTTCAAGCGAACTTCTATCTTGTCTCCTATCTACCGCATCCAAATGGTCTTTCAATCAAATGCACATCGACTATGGAAAAAAGCACCGTTGCAAATGGGTTTATATTTTAATATTAATTTTTGAATCGCATTTGTATTATTTGAGGCATTATCAAAAGATATTGAAAATAATTTATTTTGTAATTTAAAATCGGTTATCACACCATCTAAAATGTGAAATAAATTTTGACCCGTGTGCGGATATTCAAACATATCAAACGCGATTGTACGTTTCATCATTTGCCACGTATTGGGATCAACCCAATGAGCGGTAACACAAATATATGAGTCGGGAATACCATGTGGAGCCGACCAAAAGTCGGTGGTTAAGTTCACACCGGTTTTCAATTTTTCAAAACCTAAATTTATTTCTTTTTTTGCTTTTTTCCACATTTTTAGACAGTCACGTCTAAGAGTACTAGGACTTACTTGATGATAACGTGGTTGAAGGGCTTCTTGAATCATCCTCGTCACGAGCGGGTTGTCGAAGTGGTTGAACGGCAAACCTCTTTGAATAACTAATTTCGCCATTGTATCTCGAACAATATTTGGATCGAAGTTCCAAATTCTACCCTCGCTTGTCATAGATGTTTGACCCTCATCCGGAATTTTCTTCAAACTCGGCAAGATTTTTTCATATGAGTTCTTAGAGTAGAGTTTGAATCCTTTTTAAAAAACCCACCACAATTTTTGCAACGAGCACGTTCCATCCCGTTAGACATCTCACATAGATCGTAGTTTGACCAAATTGCGGGGTTTCCTCGTTGTTGGTATGATTTTCACAACGCTAACTTCGGAAGAGGAAACACCAAAACTTGAATCGGCCATAGCGTTTTTTTGAGCGTTTTTTGAGCTTTTTTTATAAACGAGAGTGTAGAGAGCGGGTTTGAGAAGTGTGATTTAACCAAAACACCCACTACCTATGTGTTTGAGGGTTAAAATGGGTGAAAAAAGACAAAATAACGGCTCCAAACGGCTAGTTTTTGAAGTTGACCGTTAAACCGGTTTGCCAAACCGGTTCTCAAAAAACCGGTCCTAAACCGCTCATTCGCAGGGAAGAGTGAACCGGTTCAAAACCGGCGGTTCACACCAGTTTGAAACCGGTTTCCCCTAAACCGGTTTAGTCTCGGGTCGGGTTTCGGTTATCCAAACCGGTTTTTTTTGTTCACCTCTAGTGACCAGCACCAAATCAGAGAATTACTATTTTTTCTATTACCACATCATATATATGTTTGAATTAAAAAATCAACGTGAGACCATTCAATCATTTAAGTTTAACTCATTCTAATCTAATTATTATTATTTAATAATTTTCCTATTTAGTTTATTTCAATTTTATTATTTTTAACCTGTTATATATAAAAACCTACAAAATATAAAAAACAATATAAAGTAAACTGTTTCTCACGTAGTTACGGTTAAAAACACCTAATTATACACAATCAGTACGGGTTTATTAACCACTCATCACTATGCTAATGCTTCAATATCTTCGGAATCAAAAAGGCTTACATGGAGTGTGACCACCAGCTGGAATGCTTTGGCATCAGCTTCACAGTCACCATAAACCTGAATGTGATTATGGAAAAAAGTTCTAGATCTTCAAGTTGAAACTTAAGCAGCTTCATGGGTTCAAATATCAAAATGTTTTCTTTATCTTTGCATTGGATCACAACATTACATGTATTCTGATCATAATACCACTTGATGAAGTCTTTGAGCTGAACATGAACCATTTTTGGTAACAGTCGTTAGAGGATTATATATCAGACGTATCAGTGGTCTCTGTGTGAATGGATGGATGAATCCTTGACTCTGACTTCCAATATCTGGGCTTGATAGGCTTCATAGTTATGAAATTAGAGTCACATTGGTTTCTTAGGAAGGTTCAAAGTCAACTCATCAACTCATGATTAAAAAACGGGTATTATTGGTGATTCTATTATGAGTAGAGGTAATTGGGTTTTGCACAAGATTGTTAAGGCTTATGCAAATCTTTATAATAAAGGCATTATTCTGTGGGCAAAGTTGCAGAGAAAAGTTGGTAATGGCGCATCTACGTCTTTTTGGTTAGATGTTCGGATAGTCATACTCCTCTTTGTAAGCGGTTCCGGAGGCTATTTTAATCTCGATGTGCAAAAAGGTTGTATTGTTAAAGGTCGTTGGTTTAATGGTGTGGGGAATTGGTGTTTGTTAGGTCTCTAAATGAACCGTTTCTAAATGAACCGAACGTTCATGAACTGTTCGGTGGAAAGTTAGTTTATGTTCATTCATTTAATTAAACAAGCGAACACGAACAAATTTTTTTGTTCGTTTAATTAAACGAACGAACATGAGCACATGTCGTGTTCGTTCATTCATGTTCATGAACGTTCGTTTATGTTCGTTTGTTTGTGTTCATTTATTTTTGGATGAATCATGTACATTTGAACCACTAATTTACAAGTGTTTTTGGATGCATTATTAAGTATTAAATTTGTTCATGTGTGCTCATTAATGTTAATTTATATTCGTTTGTGTTTTTTTATGTTTATTCGTTTGTGTTCGTTTTATGTTTGTTCATTTGTGTTCATTTATGTTAGTTTAGCTTTTTAACGAACGAACATTTCCATTTTCTTAATAAACGGACATGAACAAAAAAATGTGTTCAATTATGTGTTCATGTTCGGTTAAAAATAAATAAACGAACACGAACACATCGATGTTCGTATTCGTTCGGTTCATTTACATGCTTAGTGTTTGTATCGTGGTTTGGAAACCGGACTGTGCCAAGGAAGGAAGTAAGGGCATTAATATTCCATCTATCTTATTCCCGTTTTGTTTTAGTAAGGTAGAATCGGGGGGTGCATTTTTTTGGGGAATGTGACATAGCCTTAAGAACTTGGGCGGCAATTGCTAGGTGGTTAGATATGGTTTTACCAGCTTCCAAGAATCTGATTGTGGTGATGGACTGGTTGGATTCGACTCGGATGGCTAAACCGCAAAAGACTTTGGTTGACGCCATTGTATGCTCGGCATGGTGAGTGTTATGACGCTTTCGGAATAATACGGTTTATGAAAACAAATTGAAGTGACAAAATAATATTTTTGATTCTATTGTTAATTTTTCATACCTTTGGTATGTTCATAGAAATTTTAAGATGGATATTAGTTGTTTTAGTTGGTTACGCGACTCGATTTTATCTTTGTAATGTTGTTTCCCCTTCTAACTTCTTGTTAGTCGGTTTATGTTTTATATATTTCTTTTTGTGTTGGTCCATAACCAAAATAAAGTACCCACTTTTCACACCAGATGGGCGACCAATGAGATATTTATGTTTCTATTTTTAATTTTCTGTTTTCAATTTATTATTTATCTATACTCCTTTATGATACGGATTGAAACTAAATTTTAAGACGCTTTTTCCGTTCAATTTTAAGACACTGAGCTCCGTTCAATTCCTACCGCCGGAGACGTTTCTTCTCTTCGTAGGTGTTCCTTCTCCTCAACGGCCAACGCCATCAAACCCTTCAATTACTTCCTCCATCATCAACCCCAACCGACGCCATTAAAGTCCCATTCAATTACCAGCGTCTTAAGGCGACTGTTTCTCTTTTTGTCTCTCTTCTTTCTACTTTGATTTGTTTCTCTTTCTCTCTCTATTTCTTGCTTTCTTTCTTCAAAAGCAAGATTTCATGTTCTAATAATGAAATAAAGGATACACAAACAGTCGTTAGAGAAGGAGATAACCATCGGTGACGGCGGTATTTCAGAGAGTAGATGGCGGCGGCGGTGGTATCGTTTTGCCAAAGGTTGCCGGCCGGAGATGGTTGTGACGGTTGCTCCTGTGCTCTCGAACCCGACGACGGCAACAAAGGATTTCTTGCTTAGATCGCAAGGTGCGTATCCTTTTCTAGGCAACTCAAGGCGGCCAAGGTAAACCTCCAAACCCTAATCGAGTTTCCAGTCGTTTAAATGTTTAGGGTTTCGTTGATGATAGATTTTGTTGGATTTGTTCTTAAAAGGTGCATATTCATCATTCTTAGTTCTTCATCCAAAATTAGAACTTTTTGTCCGTTTAGGATCTTACAGTTTGTGCTAGGTTTTCTGGGTGTTGATTTGATATGTAATTGTTATAATGGCGACTATGGAGAGCTTGATTCGTCTGGTGAAACGTGTTCAGAGAGCTTCTACTCCTGCAGATTGATGAGGTGGATTCTGATTCGCAGTGGGCTCCTTATGCAAGGTATATATGTATTTTATTGCGAATATGCATTAGGTTTCTGTTTTGTTCTTCCGTTTTAGTGTTTGTTTTGTGATTGGATTGTGGTTTTCCTGAATATTATTTGTTTATTGTTCACAATTCTGATACAAATTTTGTGACAGAGATTGAAGAAAAGAGAATGTCATTGCCTAATTACATGAAAAAGATTCAAAAAGATGTAACGGCTGAGATCTTAGTGGATTGGTTGAGGTTGCAGAGGAGTATAAGCTTGTATCAGATACCTTGTTCCTCGCAGTTTCGTATATTGATATATTCTTATCTTCACATAATTTAAGCAGGAACAAGCTCCAGCTTCTTGGTGTATCGAGCATGCTTGTAGCCTCATATGCTCATATTCCTTGTCAAGTTCTTTGTTTTATCAAGAATTTCCCATGATTATTTATATTACTTTCTTCATTATGCATCTTAGGAAATTTGAAGAGGTTAGCTCTCCACACGTTGAAGATTACTGTTATATAATAGACAATACTCATACTAAAGAAGAGGTTCGTTTGATGATGGTTCTTATGGCCATTTAGTATTAGAATAAGAGTACTAATTATTGTTTTTGTTTGAATTTAATAGGTGGTTCAAATGTTGATTAATTTTTTTGGAACAAGAACCGAGCATTTCAAGTTTTGGTATCCTTCCAGATCTATGCTGATTTTATATGTCAGTTTGTAAATATATTATCGGTTTCTTGTTGATCCTAGAAATTTTTATCGCCAATTGAAGGTGAGATTAAGATTATTGTCAGAGAATTATTCACTCAAATTCAATCTCTTTTGGGGTTTTCAAATCTCTAAACGTGATTAATTATTTTTATATTTCTTTTATGTTTCTATAAATCTTTAAATAAAATAAGTAAATAACAAAAGAACACTAAATGCGGGAAAACTGTGAAAATATGAATGCAGCAAAAACAAATGTTTAAATCTTTAAAAAGTTTATAACCTTCGAGCAAAGAAGTTGCTTCTTTTGAATAGAGAATTTCAAAAAGTATGAACTTAGACTTAAGTGTTGATGTTCAATTAGAAAATCAATTGAATCTTGGTGTTAAGTTTGAATGTTCTATTTACTTGCAGTCTGTAATTTATCATTTGGGGAATCATTCCCTGCTCTACTCATTAGGAAATCATTTGATTCTCATATGAAAGAGGTGCCACAAAGCTCAAATTCTGCTACCGTATCAGGAAATAACTATCTGCACAAGGTGAGTCCTGAAGTGCATTTACAATGTTTTAATGGTGGGGTTTGAAGAATTTGATGGCGGATAGACCATAATGTTAATGTATGGCTCATTTGGCGCATGAAAGGGCGTGGACTAGAAACCATTTGGTTTGGCTGGTAAAAGTAAAAAAAAATTGAAATAGGTTGAGGTCAGAATAAGCAATCTGTTGTACGGGCGTAAACAGATCGGGTTGGGTTGGCCGAAACACTTTATTGGCTTGTTAATTATCAAAGCATTCGTTTCTTTGCTGGCCTATGTGTAGTTTGGTCGGTATTTTATTTTCTTTTTTAATATTTTTTATTGGTTTATCGATGAAATAGTATTTTAACCGTAATCACCTCTGATTGGTTGCAGTTAAAACTAAGCTTGCCTTACTTGGATGTCATTAGGTTGTTTCATGATAATCTTCATTGCCAATTGCTGCATATCATGTGATAATATTTTTTTTTACTGCCATGAAACTCCTTCAAAAATAAAAAAATAAAAAAAATAAGGTAACTCGTATTTTGTTAACCCTCACCTTCCAGTGCCAAACCATTTAAAAGTTAACATTTTCAAAGTTACTGCCACTTCATTATCTAGAACAACATATTAGACTTTTTTTTAACCGCCTGCCGCAACGCGGGTTGATCCCACTAGTGTTTTATCAGTTTATGTTTTCAATTTTCAATTTCTCAATTGTTTATACTTTATCTATAAGTTAGTTATATGTTTAAATTTTAAATTTCATGTTTTGGTTATCGTTATTTATATTTTTAAACTTTTATTATTTATATAGTTTGATTGCTTGAAACTTATATGACTAAGTTATAAATTATTTTTATATGATTTAAAGAACTTATGTCTCCCAAACAATTATCTGGCAGTCAAAAATGCAGAAAAAGAAAATTAGATGAAATTTTAAGAAAGTTGCAAGTCAGTCCTATAATTAGGAGAATCTTACAATTCGTTTAACTATTTAACATATATTATTTTACTATAATAATTTTGTTCTATTTATTGTTATAACAATTATCGTCGTATTAATGAATATATACTCTATCTAACAAAGAAAACTTTTTTCATGTCACATGTCACCTCCATATTCATTCTTATCATTTTTTTCTCGGCTCTCTCTTATTAAATATGTCTCTATCTTTTAATAATAATGTATTTTAAAAAATATTAATTATACTAATAAAAAACATTAACAAAAAGTCTTTAAAGGAGAACTGCTTAGGAATAGTATCAGCTTTTAATTGGACCACGTTTTACCTGAAACGTGGCAAGTTACGCTTGAGCCACGTTTTCCCTTTCCCTCTCACGCTGCAACGCCAGATTCCTCCACCGCCTCCCCCATTTTATTTTCTTCTCTCTTTTG